>OY728133.1:529327528-531827528 GCA_963277665.1 Viscum album
AAATCTCCTTTTGGTGTAGCATTCAACAAAATAAATTAATGAAATTAAAAAGAAAAATTTTCATAAAATCTCAGGGTGTTACATTCTACCCCCCTTAAAATGAATTTCTCCCTCGAAATTTGTCGGGGTTATAAATGGTTTACTACTCGAAAGTTTCTTTAATAGAAACCCACATAGTAAAAAGGAATACCAAAACTTGTCTTTAAAAACTAAAGTATGAAACATAAAGGTTACCCAAATTAACTCATCACTGGGTTTCCACGTAGGAGAACATGGGTGCAAATATGGATATGGAAGAAAAATATAACCATCAAGTTCTGATGAAGAGTGGTAGAGAAAATGGCTATGAAAAAGCCAACAATCACAAAGCCATAAATTCGTGACGATCTAAGGTACCATCTGATTTATCGGATATAAGAGCACTAGGACAACATTTTTGGTTTTCAAGATCATTTCCCTAAAGTTGATGAAATTGGAATTAGAAGAAATACTTTCGTGATTTTGGTACTGTCTCACCATTGGTCGTTATTTGAACAATTTCCACTTTATATCTTGAAGAAATGAAGTTGAATTTGTCATTCGTGATGTGTTAGCAGATCATGTGATAGAATGATGAGTCATTCCATCTGTCTCAAACAAAAGGTTAGAAAAGTTATCAAAAAATACATAAGTCTATCTATAGTGAGATTAATCATATATGGTTCTTAAAATGGACTTATAATTCATATATCATACTGATTAATATAATAAAACTAGTTTCTACTAAACAGGAACTTCCTGTAGGCTAGTGGTAGGCGATAAAGGCCAGTCGCACTTCGATTGTGGGTTCGATTCCCACAGCATTGTCCGGCGCGATGGGCTGTCGCCCATCCTGCAGGTTGTCCTTTTTCTAAAACTACATTACTATAACATCTCATCAATAATATCGAAAAAAACTTCTATCCTTAAACAATACTCATTTATGTCCAACATAATCCATTCTAATCTTTAGGTTTATCCAAAATACTGCTTTCCAATCTCATATTATTGTGAAAACGATTACCAAAGAGTTCATATAACAAGCATGTTAATACCATCATTGATCCCCATATATCATGAGATATGTCTTGTTGGTCACATTCCAAACATTCGAAGGCCTTAATCATGTATTCTATTGAAAAATAAATACCCATTGAATCTTAGTGAAAACATGAGTGTTGTCAAAAGTTAACTCTTTTCACATACAAAAACCTCAAACCATGATATAACTATTTCCTTATATCAGTCATTAGCTCATGAATACTGTCAAACATTTCATTTTCTCCTTATCCATTCATTATGCACATATCATCTTTTTTCCAAAAATATCTCAATCACTTTACATGGTTACCGGTACCATAAAATTATTGAAAACTACAATAGACCAATACATAAATATTCCAATATTCCACGATACTATATACAACATTATTTTGAAATCCCATTACATAAAAACTTAATCATTCCACCAAATCGTTTTCATATTCAAAATCGCCAATTGTGACCTCATGTGACTTACCTTTGTCCTTTGCCTTAAGTGGTTGCTCATTTCGATCATCACTAACCCTTGGATTAGGGCATTTATTAGCATAATGCCCCATTTCCTTGCACTTGAAGCATTGAAGTGTTGGTGGTGTGTTCTCTTCAGTCTTTTCTTTATTCACATCATTAGAAACCCTTTTTCCATTACGTCGACACTCAGCTGCTCAATGACCTTCTTTTCCACACTTAAAACATTTTCTAGTCCCTTTAAGACAATCTCCTCCATGCTTCTTTCCACACTTTGAGCATAAGGAAAAATTCATCTTCTTTTCACCATTATTCTGAGATTTCTCCTTGAACTCCATCTTCCGTTTCTTGTCAAAACTATGAGATGGATAAGTAACAGAAAGTTCCATTTCTACCTTGATATCACAACACACAATTTATTCATAGCTACTGAAGTCTCTTATATATAATGCCCTTTGAAGATTTGGTTTTAAGCCACAGAAGAATCGATCAACTTTACTTTCAGGTTGGATGATAAAGCCAGATTCATACCATGCAAGCCTTGTAAAATTCGCTTCGTATACACCAAAAGATTCATCATCCTTTTGCTTTAGTTCAATAAACCCCTTCTCCATCTTTGTTCGAAGAATACAAGGGAAGTACTAATTGAAAAATAAGTTCTTGAACTCGTCCCATTCCATGGACTCAATTTCATCTCTAGGCCTCATATTCTTGATAAGATTCCACCATTGATCAGCTTCACATTCCAAAATATATACTACTAAGATGAGTTTATCATGTTCAAAACATTGAAGAACTGAAAATATCTTTTCAGTGGTACTGATCCATTGTTCAGCAACAAGTGGATCAGAAGACCCACTGAAAGAAGGTGGACGTTGCCTCATGAAGGACTCAATAGAATATTGTTCCCTTCTCTGCTCATTTGGAAGTACATAATGATTCATATCTTGTGTAAGTATAGCAAATAGATTTTTCACTCCATCTCCAATTACATTTGTTTGTTCAGGAGGACAATCATTGCATTGTCCATTGCATTGATCAACACGGTTCCTTCGGGTTCCAGCCATCGTCTAAAACCCAAAAAGAATAGTGTGAGAGGTAAAAATCATGCTAGGGAAAACAACATATTAAAGGGGGAGTACACTCAATATCTAACATCTTAGGTTAAATTCTAAGATCGTTAGCACAATTCTAGGACTATAACCTATACGTATACTTAACCTTAGGGACATCCCTAGACATACCTTAGAAATATCTCTAGGGATCTCACTAAAGTTTTCGCATCCTAGTTTCCAAAGGTTAACTAAACCATTCCTCTGATACCAACTGTAGAGAACCGAAGCTTGACGTACATGGACATTACATTAATTTTTCGGAATACTTAGTACATAGAAAAAATAGACACACAATGCCCGTAATAGTTTAGTGTCTTTGGAAACTTGGAATATAATATTCTAATCGTGGTGAAAGATCTTCAACATCTCTCATAAAGATCTTACACTTTTTGTTTCCTTACCTAAATCCTTTCTTTTAATCCTGGGGGGAAAATAAAACAAAAAAAGGGTGAGCTCAAATTCTCCTTAAGGGTAAGCATGGATAAAATAAAACATACCATATACATTTGAACTTAAAAACATGAACATAATGTTTAAACATCAAAATCTTGAGCAACGACTAAAAACATGGAAGTACATAAGGCATAGATCATAATGGAACATAAATCATGATAACATAGAATGGGAATAAAACATGTAATTGTGGCATCCATTAAGCACATGTAATGATTTCCATATTAGCCAAGGCATTTCTTCCAAGACCATTTTAGTGGACAAAGTCCCTTTCTGAATCGAGTTCACTCCTCGTTCTAGTCCTGTAATACTGAACCGGATTAACTTACCGTTCCATCCATGTCTATCTCATGAGATATAAATCTTTACGAAATGCATTGGAGGGAGATATAGGTCCCACCCATCTCATGTTGAAATCATTCTTTCGTGTGCCACAATATAAACATAAATCATTCATCACAACCCAAGAATATAATGGGTTTCATAAACATCATTCCATCATAACATAATCCATACAAACAAAATTGGATATCATTTCATCATAAGAAAAGTGAAACCATGTAAATCATAGAGACATGATACTTGAAACATACACATATTAAATAATGTCATCTTAGATGAAAAATGGTTTTTATAAAACACTTGAAATGAATTCGTGAGGAAAATATCCTTTTTTATTCAAAATAATTTTCTTTTCACAAAATGTCGTGCACTTTTAAAAGAATAGTATTTTGTTGAAAATAGTCATGAAAAATTTTGGAGGAAGCTTCATGAAAATTAGGATTTATAAAACCGCAAAATCCTTTCATTCCATATACGTTAAAAAACATTCTTCTTGTACTTTTGTCAGAAAAGTCAAAAAGTACCTTGTAGGGTAAATAAAAGAAAGATTCCTTCCATACCATGGGATAAAAGTCAAAATGGGTAAAAAGGACTTTAAACATACATGAATTCACTTTTATAAAACATGTACATGGATGATAGCAATAACCCCATTAAATACTTATGAATAAACAATCTCGGATAAAAATGAGATTTGCAAAATTATCTCTTACCTTAGGTCCGATATGCTTCGTACGTATCCGAACCTCCTGTATAATTATTTAAATAATGTCTCTGACTTATTACAGAATCATATTCATTGTTATGATATCATATATGGTTTACTTATGACTTTATATTACCCGTTCTTTTGTAAATTCCATGTTAAAGAGCGTTTTGGGTAAAATCGTTTCATTTGTCATCCGTGTTTTGACTTTTAATTATTCATTTGATTACTTAGATCATGATTAATTAATTCCAGAATATAACACATGGTTTATATATAATATATATTTATAATATACATGTATATAATAGATCGATAAATGGAAAGAAATACACCGTTCATGGAGACGGTAGGCCGTACGTACGCATGAATGCTGTTTTCGTTTCCTCATTGAATTGAATGGAATTAATTGGATGACATAAATATATATATACATAAATCTAGTATAATTATTATGTCCTATATTTCATGATTACTTATTACATATACTTTATAATCATTTATGAATGGATAATCATTGAGAATGAATCTCATCACGTCGTGGAGACGGTATTTCGTACGTACGCACGAGCGATGATATCGTTCCCATGATCGTGGAATTTTATTGGAGTGTATGTATACTATTAAAGAATCCATATAACTTTACAATAATCATATATAGTTATTATTTACACCATTATATCCATCCATGTAAGGTGGTAGTGGAAAATAGATTACAACACGGTGTGGAGACGGTATTTCGTACGTACGCACGCACGGTGATTTCGTTTTCTGTAGGATGGATAGATGGTGAAATAGGGTTGATTCATACTTATAAAAACATATCAGTATATCAGTGATACTGATGTTATTACTTCATAATTAAATGACCTAAGAATAAGAAGTGGAAGAAGAAATAAAGTTGAAAGAATCGGCAACGGACATTACCTCTTCTTTGAAGCGCCTCTTTGAGACCTCTATTTAGGGCACTAAAATTGGTCTTTGAAGAAGACCAAGACATCTAGGATGTTTCTAGGGAAGTGGAGAAGAGAATTTGGCCAGGTTTGGATGATCATGAAGGCTCAAAGTGGTGTGATGAAGAGAGGGAGGAGGTTCCTTTTTATAAGGTACGAGAAGGGCACCTTTGGAATAACTAAAAATATTATTTTATTATAAAGTCAAATTAGGTTTTTAATAGCTAAAGATTGATATATTTCGAAGATAAGGTGGGTATGGGTCTAAACCCTATTATACAATAGAATTTAGGCAAGTTTAGGTCATTATATTAACCTTATCTTTTATTTTTAACTCTTAGTTAATTAGATTGACATTTACCATGTCACTTTGTATTTTTATATTATATAGTTAATAAACTTACAATATACATCCAAGAGACCCCCAAGTGGTCCATTAATGATACACCTATCCTGATATAAGTATCTTGGCTGAACATTATATTTTTAGGAATATAATAAAAATTAATAATATAATATTTGTTTTAAAAACTATTTTATGTCAATTTTGACACTATTTGGTAATTGATTTTTGTGAAAATCCTAACAGAATGATTAGTTCGAAAAAAATTAATTAACTCAATAATAACATGTCATATTAACGTATAAAATTACTGGAATTCATAAAAAGTCTCAAATTACATTTATTTGGGTATTTATAACATCAATTATGTCAATATTTCATTAATAAGATAATTATTGCATCTTCATTGTATCATAAATAAATTAAATTATTTTAAGTCTAAAAATTACAAATAAAATACCATTATGTAGGAAATCTTTTTAGCTTTGTAATTAATATTTATAGTCGAATTTATATTATGTATAACCCTATATTAAAAATAATTTAGTTATTAAACTTTGATTTTAACTATTTTAACCCTTCTTTAAATAAATTAATAATAAATGTCCTAATATAATCCAAGTGGGCCTAAATGCTCATATTTTATTCCTAAGGTTGTTTTTGGTCGAATTAAACTTATCCAATAGAATTAGGAAATGTGTTAGGGTAATAATAATAACACTTTTACCCTTAATTACCGTATTTACTTTTAACCGTAGTAAAAAAAGTAAAAAGTTACTATTCACCAAAAATATTTTTCATCTCATTGAACCACATTTTAGTCCTTGATATTAACCGTGTCTCTCGGATTTTCAAAATTCCACTCACAGAAGCGGTAAAATTATGTTTTATGAAAAAATTCAGTTTTTTTAACTACCACTTAGTTGTTTCACTATTCATCAAAAAATGAAAGTTTCTAGAAAAATACCAAAAATTAGGCCTAAGCTCTATTTGATATTATGAATTAAAAAATTATGTCTATTTTAAAAAATTCAAAACATATCAGTTACATTAACTAATTTAAAAATTAATTCCCGTCGTCAAAACAAATAGCGTGTTTTTAAGAGATAATAACTATCAAAAGATTTACACTTGTTTATGTCTGGTTTAAATGTGAAATTACATCCAATGACCAAAATTGTATTAAATTGTAAAAATATATTCTAAATATACTTTAAAACCACTCAAATTAATAATTTATCACTATTAATTATTTCGATTAAAAAAGTTTTTTTTAATTAAAATTTAGTAATTTTCACTATTCATCAGAATATGAAAGTTATCAAAAAAGTACCAAAATTTCACCCTAAGCTAATTTTGATATTAAAAATCCAAAAATGAAGTCCATTTTGAAAGATAAAATTTTAAAAAGTGGGTATTACTATTCATAACGGCTAGTTCACAATAATATTATAATAATATCTCGTTTAGTGAAACTTGGTATTGCGTACTACACACGCTATCGAGGAAGGTCACGATTGCGTGTAATGAAAGGCAAGTCAGGGATGTGTGTTGTGCAAGATCCTTTTGGTGTAGCATACAACACAAGACATTAATGAAATTAAAATGAATACTTTTCATAAAATCTCGGGGTGTTACACAAAGTGACAAGATTAGGCATATGAATCCTTTCTCAAGAAGATCGTCCAACTAGGAATTCAGCTGGTTCCATATGATAAGAGGGAATAGATACTAGTTGAGTACCAGGCATTAAGTCAACAGAAAACTCAACCTCATTTACCAGTGGAAAACCAGAGAAGTCTGAAGGAAATGTGTTGGGAAACTCGACAAAAACTAAAGGGAGATAAACACTCACATATTCTCACTCTATATAAAAGGAAAACATGAATATCACTTTCCCCGACTCTGGATAAGTTGGTCTGGCTCTACTTGACCTTGGGTCCCATTCTCCTTGGAATACACGACACACACCACTTGGTGTAGTAAAAGAGACCTATCGATGATATAAATCAATCATGGATTTATTGAAATGATAAATTGCATACCTAAAATGATGTCAATATATTTCATGTCAAGAACCAAAAAACTCCAAGAAAGATCGACATCTAATAGAGAGAAGACACAAGCAGGACTACAAAGACCCTTATATCTCTTTGTACCAAGTGGTGTAGTAATATCGATTGCACAAGATAAAATCTCCATAGAAAGATTCATTAGATTAATAATATGGGTTGAAATAAATGAATGAGATAAACCAGTATCAAATAAAGCAGTCAATAATTATGAAGCTATAGTAATGGTACCTCTCATAGTCGCTAGACCCATATCCACTTCCTCTAGAGACTCTTCTACTATGTGAAGTAGCTTCATTCTATATGACTATGTATGGAAACATTTTATATGTGAAGAAACTAATTTATCCATAGTTTTTGGAAGATTTTAGGATCCCGTTTCACTTCTTGGAGTAGAATAGACATGGAATAATCTCTGTAAGTTCCCTGAACGTCCACAAGAGCCGTAGTTCTTAGGAGCCTTAGTGAAAAAACTCTTTGAATTTTATGTATTTCCACACTAGTAGAAAATAATAGGACTTATAACTAGAATTTATAGAGGTTTATAATGAACCTTTTGTTGGGAACTTCCATGAGATTCATCACATTTCAACTTTCCATTGAAGGAATTGACACTTCCTTTCGGAGATAAACAAAATCCCGATTACCATGACTTTCTGGACAGGTCCATTTCAACCATTATCAATCTTTCTATAATATCATCATAATAAAGTAGCTTCATCAAGAAAACATGAGAAAAAATATCTCGATGAAGCCCCATCTCAAACCTTTAAGCCTTCATCTTATCATTATATACAATCTCAGGTGTGAAATGCATGAGCTCAACAAAATGGTTTGCATAATCTGTCATGGTCCTATCAACCTGATCAAGTTTGAGAAACTCTGTATCCATGTCCAACAACATCAAATTTGAATAGAACTGGCTAGTAAAAATAAACTGGAAGTATTTCCACTCTAATCCCTCATGCTTCTTCCCCTTCATCATAGTGTACCATCTTCTCCTGTTTGGTCATTCCAGTGTGAAAGTGGCACACTTCCCTTTGTTTTCTTCATGTGTGTCTATGAACCCAAGTAAATGATCCATCATGATCAAATATTCCTCATAATCTTGAGGATCATTTGATCATTTGAGCTCTGGTGGCTTCTGGTGAAGGAACTATGGAGAAGAAGTCTTGAGAATATCCCTTTGAGGTTCCATAGCTGGAGCTTGAACAGGAACCAGAGGTAGTGCCTGTCCTAGAGCTTGGACAGTGCACACAATCAACACAAATAGATTAATATCCACAAGGGGATTCACTCACTAAGGTTCATAAATAGATTCCTCCTAGATCCTATTCATGCATTGGCTCAGAGGAATGATGCTACACAACATCAACAGACAACAAAGAAGACATTAGATTAACACTCAAATAGAGAAATAAGGAAATTAATCCCAATAGATAGAAACAATGACTTGGATTTCAATATACCCAAATAAAAATTAGGGAAAATACTAGAACTAATCCTCAAGATGAATTTCCCAAAACACCCCTAGTGACATAAGGCTCATTGCGGTGACAGCTGGACAGATACTCAATCACAACAACTTCCTATGTACCTTTAAGATTACACAATGTATACTAACTTCAAGATAAAATATCAACCTGAACCTTTGATACCATTTTGTCACAAACCTTCCTGGGTACCCTAGTAACCCGATAATCGATCTGGTCTTGACATATCACTAAGGATTTTCTCTATCCCCATGGGTCGGTGACTAGATCCGGGCATCATAACAAATGAAAGTGAGAACGATTTTTCCACTAAAAATACATAAGTAAAAGAGACAAGTTAGTAATACGTATAAATTAAAATCCATTTGGAGAACTATAATTGATTTCAAACATGAAAAATAACCTAAAGTACTCAAACCAAGTACCAAAAAATATGAAAAAATTCCCAAGTTCCAAATTACACAACTCACTAAGTCCATAGATCAACATCCGGAACTACCCCCAAGTGGTGATTTACCTCTTCTCAAACCTGGAAAGAGATAATCTGCAGACACACAAAGGCACAAGTAGGGTGTGATCTAAAATCCTAGTAGTGTATAATTAAGGATTCCATAATAGATTCCAATATTTAATTAACCAAATAAAGATATTTCAATTTTCAAAAAAATAGGTTGTTCATTTCAAAAGAATATTTTAAAAAATATTACTTTACATTTCAAAAGATGGAATACATTTCAAATGATTTAAATAGATTAAAAACATGTATTAAATAAAAATCTTTTTTTATAAAACAATTTATATAAATATGAAGGATTGTAAATTAGTTTACAATAATGGAATATTTTCATTTGAAATACAAATAAGAGAGAAACCTAGTCATACTCTTAAGAAGGTATGATAGTTCTAGGATATAGGGACCCCACATTCAATGTGACATAATAGTATGTACATACCCCTTTTGAACTCAGGATAAAGAGGAATCATCACTATTTCATAAGGGATGTGACAAGATTTATTTATGTTTTGGAACATTATAAATGGTAAAGTTTCATCCAAATAAATCACTACCTAAGGCTTGAATGTGATCTATTACAAAAAAATGGCATGAAATTTATTTTAAAACATGTTAAAATAAAAATCATCTTATTATACATATAAAATATTCAAATTTCCATTAAAAAAATATAACAAAAGTTTTTAATGAAATAAATTCACTTCTTCTAAGATAGAACCCAAAGGTTCTTATAAAAACCATTTAATTCATTTTTACCTAATAAAATTTGGAATCAATTTCATAAAATTAATTTCCAAAAATTTACATCAAACCAATTCCACAATTTAAATCCAACAATTTAAATTTCATGAATTTCTATCAATTTCTAAAATATACCCCATTTCACTGGAATTGAGGGTTTCCCCCAATTTCATGCCAAATTTTTTTAACAAAATCGAAATATCCAATTCAATAGAATTGTGTTTTTAATATACCAATATAAATTAAATTCAATAAATTGAATATAAATCAAAAAATTGAGATTAAATCATTAAATTTTGGTTAAATCAAATTTGGCCATTATGATGGAACAACCTACATTTTACTAAAACATAAGGCTCACAACGGAACCTGCTAACAAGCACTAAGCTTCACAAGATATAGGAACTCAACCTAGAAACATGATTAAACAATATGGTCTTTATATCCATCAATCCAAATATGATCTATCAAAATACAATGAGAGAAAGAGAAAGATTAAACAAGAGATGGAGAACACTTTCCCAAAATGTCCCATCGCAACCACAACAATGATCAATCACTGATTGAAATGACTTGGAAGTGTTTGGGAAATAAAAAAATTATTGGGGAAGAATCTTGGGTTGATAGAAGATGAAACTATAGAAGATGAATAGAAAAATAATCCAGGCTTCCTATTAAAAAACTATAGTAGGGACTTTACCCAATGTGTATCCCAATTACACGACATGAAATTCTTCAACATGCTTAAAAAACATATTTTATGTTTAGAATCAAATAAATATCTCACTTCACCATTATAGGTAACCTACCAACTTCTTATCATCCCTAACCAGACAAGGAAAAAGTAAAACCTTGAAAAGGTTTAAAATGTACCCATTAAAATATTAACGAGATATTGCACATCATCTTATCATACATTTCTCTTCCTTGAAAAAAAGTTGACAAAGTTTGTTTAATAATTTAAAACTTATATTCCAACTTACCATTTTACTTTTGAAAAACCTTAAAATCATAAAACAAATATCCTTTAAAACTAAATCATTGCTTCTAAATCCATCATTTTCAGCCAGAATTTTTTATTTTTCCATTGTGAATTTCAAAATTTCAAAATCCGAATTATTTAACTTACCAATATCAATGGATGTATTACTTCTATTTATTAACTTTCTTAAAATTTTTATTTAGTGGAAAATTTATGAAAATAATATATTCTATTTTATCTTGACAAGAATCACACATATATTTTAGTTTTTTAATTATTGTCTTAGTATATTTATTTTTAGAATTAGAATCTAAATTAGAATCAGAAATAGAATTTTAATTATCATCCATGTTTTCCATTAAATATATATTACTATCATTATAATAAAACTCCCCCAAGTCACTTGAAAAATAATATTAGTGAGGTGAATATGTTACCTTAAAATATTTTTCCATAAAATAAAGGTTACTAATTTATTTATCACTTATATCTTGATCATATTAATTTTCGTAATCACTCTAATATCCCATATAATTTTTATTTTTCTTCTTCAAATTTTTTACTTCCTTTGATTTTCCAATCTTGGGAAATTTGGATTTACATGTATGTTATTCCTATGCTCATAACTTTTAATATTTTCATGACTTAAAATAATAAATAAATTACCTTATGGAAAAGACATTTCTGGTTGATTTGATTTTTTAATACTCTTATTTGGATAATCTACTTTTATATGTCCAGAATTTTAACAATTATAATATATAATCATAATAGATTATTCTACCTTTTGAACTTCGAAAACTGTCATCTCAAGATATTTTCAAATTTCATGATCATGTGATAATATTCACATCTTGTTAAAAAAATTTCAAGGAAAAGAGTAATAATGAATATTCATTACTTTAAAATTAATCTCAAATCTAAAAGAATCTAATTTTTTTAAGTTACTAAGTAAGATTCAGGTAAAAAATATGATTTAATCATAATATACTAGTATAAAATAATAATACTTTTGAGATAATCAACCATTTAATAATACATACCCCCATTGAAGTATTGTGACAATATTATATTTAAACTATTTTAATTCCTTAATAAACTCATCACTTAATAATATCCATCATTACTTTTTATATCCTAGAGAAAAAAATTAGATCCACAGAAGATATAAATAATAAATTCAATATAGAATATAAATAATCAAGATCCTAAAAGGGTTTGTTCTCATTCCAATTATTGGTACTGGTATGGAGATATAAATAGACAAGAGGGTGGAGAATTGTTAATCTTAAATAGATAATTTGAGTTAAACATTATTAAAATATTTACCAATTCAACCAAAAACTGTTAATCTAATAAGTATAAAGACAATAACTTGTAAATATAAATAATACAAGAGTACATAGGGTTTTATAGTAGTTCTAATAAATATGATCCTATATCTACCCTTCACACTCTTAATGTGAGAGCATTAAACCCAATATAAGGTATATATTTTTTTAAGAAGATTGAAAAATCAGACAATAATCATTTTTCTACCAAGATACACAAACCAACATCCTTTTCCTTTCACATGTTTATAAAATAAGCCATCATTTTATAAGAGCTAACTTAAAATATAATTTCAAAGGATCTTCCCAAACCTATACATTCCATTTAAAGTGGTAGGAATAAATAACCATTAATTTAAAATAGGTTGAGCTACAACCTTGTTTTAAATTTTTTTTAGGTAAGAATAAACAAGATATACCTTTTTGAGGGTAGTATAATCTCATAAAACATTAAAAAACAATAAACTTATAGTGTAGAGCTATAAGATATAATAAAATAATATAATGATGAAACCAAATGAAAGTCTTTCAATGATGATGCTGGAATTTCAAATAAATAATGATTTTCCCTTCTTTATTTAGATGATAAGGTACCATCAAACTAGAAAAGGAAGGGTAAATGATTAAGCTTATTACATTACAATACTTTAGTATATTGAACAATGTGGCCTAAATTTTGTATTCTATATGCATGCACATTTCCATGATTTAGATTCTACTTATAAGAAAAATTTTATGACTAGTTCCAAGTTTGAAGTCTATGATCCTTCCTTAATGAACAATAATAACCTTATTGTGGAATTTCTTGAATATTCTCACAGTAAACTATACAATATAAGTATCATGTACAATAATTAAAATTAACATTAAACTCATCATTAATTAGTCCCATAATAATAATAATATAACACTTAAAAATACTCCCTAAAATCGTATGGATCTATGACTTATGAAAAACCTACCATTTGAATTTGAATATTAAAATTCAACTAAGGAAGTATCCGAATATTACATTAAAACCTATCCTAAACTCAAGATAGAAATTGACAAGAAATTATTATCTTTAAGTTAAAATCAACATATACTTAACCATATCCTCATTTCTTTAACATAGTCTCCAAATATTCTTAATAATATGTTCTCTTCATAATATCATCTCAAATAACTTCCAAATAATACTTTGTCTTCAACATTGTGTTAACCTCTACATAATAACATACAGGTCTTTTGGTCAATAACTTTTTTGATCCCACATAAAACCATTAAAAATAATTTTTAACAACATAATTAATATTTATAAATATTTTAAAAATTTATAAAATAGTTATAATAAACCATAATAAAACAGCAAATGAAAATAACACAACCATCATGAAATAGAGCATCATGATGACAACTGCATTAGTGTAATAATTCATATTTCATTTACACCTTACAATATGTTATTTGAACTTAATTTTATCAATAAAATACTTTTTATGATGTTGTACACCTCGTAACCTTAAGATAAATCTTGAGATAGTATTTTTCGTATCCAAGTTATATGGAGGAAAAATGTTGTAATTATTTTTCTAGAAACGTAATATTAACCTAAAACAGCTTGAAATCATTAGATTTATACCAATATTAGTGCCTAAAAATTTAAATTTATCTTCCATTCTAGTTAATTTTTTTTAGAAAACTACTTTATATTTTCAACACATCAAATATCTCCCCAATCAGACTTTTTTTCTCAATATATAAGTGAAAAGAAGTAGCAAACACAATTTGAAAACCATAGAATTATGATTGAAAACATTAAGTGAATTTGGACCAAATTGAGAAAATCCAAATGATAAATTCAAACTTACTTTTGGTTTAATAAAATCTATACAATCCTCTTCTATATCTAAATCAATAATAATCGTGCAATTATGTAGTGTGTAGCTCAAGTTATGATTAAAATACAACTAAAATATTAATATTTAAATCATAAAACTAATGATATACTAGAACAAAACACTATTAAGAAAAATCTGGAAAATACGTTTGTATAACTTATTAATAAAATGGGAACTGAACATTATGTCGAAAAAATATTAAATATATGTAAGGAATAGTCCACAATAAGTATACATGAAATATTAAGTCCTAAAAGACATATTTATCATAATAACTCTTCACACATGTTATAAAAAAATATAAACAGGAAATATAAATATAAAACAGGAAAATAATTATAATATATAATCAAATAGAAACATAATTTAAATAATATATAAATTATTCAAGATTCATAAATAAGTATAACAAATAAACAAATAACAAATAAATGATGAATAATCCGACTGAGGGGATGGATAAATAATAATAAAAACAAAAATAAATAAAGTTAGTAATTTTAATTATCAAAACATAACTAAATAAATTGGTGAGTATACAATAAACATACTTATACATGGGCTATTATGGCTTAATATATAGAGTATGATACATGGGTTATGATTGATTTCAAACTTATTGCATGGTTATTGATTGGCTGGGATATGTGTGCATAGTGTGCGGTGAAATTGATATGATGATATGGTTGTGATATGGTTTCTAAAATGGGAAGGATTAATTATTAAGTGTATAGAATCACTAAGGAATAATGTAACACCTGAGCTTCAATTATAACAAGCATTTCTTTCTAGAGAATCAATAACGCAATGCACACAATTTTATTTGAGAATGTGATTAAAAAATAAATTCCCTATTTTTATAAATTTAATTTTATGAAATTAATTTCATTTTTAAATTCATCATGTCAAAATTTTATTTTGGTGAATTTTTTATATTTTTTGGAAATTGTTGATTTCTGGGTGAATAGTGAAAAATACTGATTTTACACAAACAATCACTTTTATGGAATTATAATGATATAAGAATAAATTGAATGTTTATGAAAATTGTTTATATAAAAAATATATATTAAATAATTAATATAATTAATATAATAAATATAATTTTGAACTTAGAAATATATGCTTAAAATTTTGAAAATCTAAATAATATTTTTGTTCAAATAAGAACGATTTTTAGTTCTTTTCTTTTAATCAAGTATTTACATGGTATGTTTTGGGTTTCATTTTTCCTAAAATAAAAATAATCTTCCTTTAATTTTAATTAATTCAATTTATCCCATTATAATTATCGTTATATTTTATTTTACTGTAAAATCATTTTTATTCTTAAAATAAACATTTTTTTTTATAAAAATGGAATTAATTGAATTTTTCAAAATTATATTTAAATATATTTAATAAAATTAAAATATTTTAATAATATAAAATGGATTCCATAATTGGAATTATAAAAATTAACACTACGTAAAAAGATCAACTTAATTTTTGGTCATAATAAATAGTGACTGTGGTAAATATTCATCACCTTGGTTAAAGGTAAAATCGTTAAAAAATAATAATAAGGATTCAATATAGAAATTTTTTTAAACCTATTTGTTTATATTTATTTAGAAATTAACCTTATATTATTCAAATATTATGATAATTTTGAGTCACATTCAAAATAAATTGACTTTATATTATTAAAATTCTTTAAGTAATTCCATGTGTTTCTCTCCCCTCACTTATAAAAGTGACCATCTTATCCTCCATTATTCAAAAACATTGATCACTATATCTTTGCCAATTACTTCCTAAAAAACACTCTATATTCTTTTCCTTAATTATTTAAATCTTGGTCTTCTTATAATATAGTCCTATGAATGATTATGTTGCAAGACAAAAGAGGTCTCTCAAAGAAGTGGTGATCAACTTCACCGACTCTTTCAAAGTTTATTTATTCTTCTACATCCTATAATTTTTTATACCCATCCTAACATAATTAATAATATATAATAAATATACTTATATTTTATTATTACTTTGGGAAAATCATTTTCCACATCTTTTCTATCCTACAGAAAATGAAAACTTCACTTGTACGTACGTATGACCAACCATCTCCATGCAGCGATGTAATTCATTTTCATAACCGCTTTACTTGGATGGTTATATATATAGAACTAATGAATTTATATTATATTTTTGAAATAATAATAATTATTTTAATGAAATATATCATTTAAATTTTTACCTTTTCACCAGTTAAAAAATGATAACACCACTTGTGTGTACGTGTAGACTACCACCTTGAACAAGTGCTATGATTCATTTTTATAGTATTTTTTGAAATAAGATTATCAATAATTATATAATTAATATATATTATTTTTATATTATTATGTTAATTTTTTATATGATAGAACCATGATAAATATAAAAGGATCCAAACTACTGAACCGAGGCTTATATGAAAAATGAAACAGTAACACATAGAAAAAATTATTTTAATAAGTAATTATTAAAAAATAGGTATTGAAATGTTATAAGTGGATCATATATGATAATATAATAATTTATACGGTTCTAGTATAGATATATTATAAATTTAAATTTGTTATACAAGAGGTTAAAATCACTTATGAAGAAAGTCCGACTTGAGGTAAGGATTTATTTCACAATCTTTGTAATGTCTCAGAATTTCCAATGTTTTTTTAAATTATATGGAATTATTTCGAGACCACATGCTTTGAAGGCACATGATTCCACGGCCCAGTTATCCTAGAACGAAATTTTGAACTTTTTTTAGTTCACTTAAGTAAACGTGCGAGTGGGTTTTTCTATCTTTTGAATCATTGCTCAGATAAAAAATATGAGGGCACTGTTGAACTCAGAACGCTGAGATCCACCTAGAAAGGACTTAACATTGACCGACAAGGGTCGGATGGAAAATTTAATTTTCAGACATTTCAGAAAATACTAAAATAACTTAAAAAAAGTTATTTTATTTTCTTTCGCATCATTGAGCGGCGGACAGCGGCGCTGCGGTGCGGTTACAAGGCGACGACGAGGAATATTAAAAGAGGATCATTAATGGCTCATTAATATAAAGTTTAACAATGGTTTAAATGAAGTGTAACGATGCGACGTTGTAGTATAACAGGAAAACTATGACATGTTTTCTTTTAATAAGCTAACGCATTGGGGGAAACAAGAATTAAATAGTGGGTAGTTCTCTAACAAACCACCGGTGATTTTTCTCTCCAAACAAGAATGAAGAATGCTGGTAGAATGTTAACAACTTCAACTCACCTTGAAGAATGTAGCAGGGAACCAAAGAAAGACTTCGAATTATTGAATCTTCCTAGGAGGACTGCTTCAACATCGAAATTCTTTGAGGTATTGATTTGTTTTAGTTTATGTTTTCCCCGTTCTTAATTGTAAACGATGAATAGAGACTAACCCATGAACATGTTGATCTGCAGATCATCTGTTCTTGTGGGAGGGTGATTGTTTCTTGGGATTTTGATTTGAGGTCAATTTTTTATGATTTATAGAACTGTAATACCTGAATCTCCCCATATTTTAAAATTCTAACGCTGACGGCGTAGACTGATATGAACTAGGCATGAGCCACTCCGATTGTGCACTCTTCATTACTGAATTTCAAAGAGGGTGGAAAGGATTATTCTAGGCCATCGTAGGGAAGAAGACATCCTCCGGAGGTTGTATGAACAAGCAGTGCAAATAACGGACCATCGGTGCAGAACCGCTGGTCCGTGAAATACCCTATAGGTGATGCGCCACAACGACGTGCTGGAGAAGACCATCGTGGCTGACTCGGGCCACGACGCAGCAGGGAGAACCACTAGCTAGTGGAAGGGGGACACGACCACCCGGCTGCGTTGGATCATAGAGGACATGGAATCATGCCGTGTCCCATACAGAGAAGCCCTGGTTAACTAACTGCGGATGGGAGATAGCCCCACGAATGACCCGTGCGGTGAGGGAGAGGGACGTGGCCACCTTCCACATCCCGTCCAGGCACAAACTGGTCCAACTTTGGAAGAACAAACAGACAAGTGGGCCAGACCCACCCTAGTAGGCCAGACCCACCCTGTTAGGCTGGACCCTCAGCCCAATGGACCATACCTAGGCCAGACTGGGTCTGGGTAGGTTCGGTGGACCCTGGTCTGGTTTGGGTCAGGTGAGTTCGACCGGGTCGGACCGAAACTGGACCCAACCAAACCCTTTTTGTAAAAACATCATCAACATACAAAATGGGCGCCCGATTGACAATCTGTTTGCCGATTTAGAACTCTCGTGACTATATGGATATTTTGAAATAATATATGGACGATTTCATGGAAGTTTAAATTTAGGTAATGGATTGATGAGTGGTTCTTCCAAGATCAAGCGTGCGATGTGAAGAAACCCTATAGATGGATAAGACATAAAGACCACTAACAAGAGACCCTATGTGGATAAAATACTATGCTCCAGTGGGAAGCAGATTCTGTGTGACCTGGTAGGCCCATGGTGGGGAGCGACTTTGGTGTGACCTGGTAGACCCACGATACTCGACAGGATGATTACAGTAGTAGGACATATGTGGGAAGTGGCTTATGTGTGACCCGACATACCCACAGTAGGGAGCGACTTCTATGTGACCCAACATAACCACAATATTCATTAGGGATGAGTACCAAAATGGTCATAAGGTTAGTGGGAATTGGATTTTGTGTGTCTTTGTAGGCCCATTATACTCATTGAGGAGGATTTCTCTAGAAACCCAAGGTGTTCAATGATGTGACTAATGGTGCTACTGTCCTACTCTAGAATATACCTGGTGTGAGTTGTCTTGCTTCATGATCACACTTGGTGATCATGATTTGTGGTTTATTTGTGGATTTCTTTGTGGTATTTCCTTTGTGTTTCGAGGTCCCCTACCGAGTATTTTGTTACTCACCCCTACACAGGCTTCAGCCGCATGTTTTGTGTCTGGTGCAGACGTTCGATGCTTAGACGGAGGACTTGGTGTCCTAGTACCAGACAAGGATGAGTAAGATTAGGTAGGCAGGGCATACTCTTACATCTTCCAGTAACTACATTACTCTTCCAATCAGGTAGGGTTTTTAGCGGATGTATATCCAGAGCTTCTTTTGTACTTTACTATTTTATAGTTAGTCTTTTGTTGGCTTTGTATTCTGTCCCATTTTGACTTTCAGTTGTACATGTACTATGCAGTTGTTTATTGGCATGCTTGTTTACTTTTCCATCTTTGGGACATGTTTGTCAATGTGTGCGTATAGGTACTCAGGAAAATGCCTCCCAACTTCTGGTTGGTACCTTCACCGCAAGTCGCCAACCCCTGGCCTTCGAGAGACGGGCTTGGGGTATGTCACAACATGAGCCCTAGGGGACATGTTGTGAAAATCTCATCCATATTCCAAACTATTTATGTTTATGTTTCTATTGGAGGAATTTTATGAACTTTTTATCTTAAAAAATTATATTTCCTTCTACTATGGTTATTTCTCGGGTTTTCAATTATTATTTCTATATTAAACTTCTTTGGAACTCAAAAATACCAAAATAACGTTTTTAAGAAAAACTGACTTTGTTTTTATATTCAATTGGGAATATTTTTCTTCAATGTACATATTTTATTCAAAATATTTTCAATTTTTTTTGTATTATTTAATAATTGATTAAATTCATTTTCCCCATTTTTTACTTTGTATAATTATATAAAGAGGAATATTTTTTTCTTCTGAATGAGGTGCTTTTGACCAAAGGTGTGAACAAAATATTTGTTTTAAAATATACCACACAAACGAATTTTACCACCACTATGACTATCCTTTTACCTTAAGATTATATTGCAATTTTCCATGGTTCTTTTCAAGGAAACATTTTTTCCTTATATTCTATAAATTTATATATTTTTATATAAGTGTTTTTAAAATGAAAGTGTATTTTCCACAAGAAATATTGCTAAGATCTTTTAAACATACTTTAATCCATGTCAAAATTATTTGATGAGTCTTATGATTTACTGTGGTTTTTCACTAATGATACCATGCACCATATTACATTGGATTGAATATGATCATGATGTTATATTTATTTACTAAGGAAAATATTAACATTTCAAGTGCTATTTTTTTCAATAAGAATGTTTGTATTGATTATGTATTGAATTGTTATTAATTTATTTCATATGATGAATGAATTAGACTAATTATGTGATGGGCAAGACTCATTATATCCCTTTGATTCAATGATATGTCTCAAGAGACAAACTACATTGGGTATTTTTCATAAATATTACCTATTTATTTATGTTTTCTTAGCACAAGGACTTAGAATTTAGATAATGATGTCCAACATTATCATTATGAAACTAGTTATTGTTATCCATATGATTATTTGTATTTCTACTTAATCAATGGTTTTAGTCCCCATTTTATTATATTAGTAATATGTTATATTTGATTTTTATTTATCTCTACCATATTATTCATGCTTACTTTATTCCATGATAGCTTCTGTTTTACGCTTTCCCTTACTGAGCATCAAAGATCACCCTTTATTAGGATTTTATTTTCCCATTATACCAAGAAGGGATCTACGAATTATTTAAAGGATTTAACATAATAAATAATAAATTTATCACTATATTTTTTTAAGTTTTACTTCATGTTTTCAGGTGTAATGTGAGAATCATGTATATATCAAGTCTGTCAAGACAACTATACTATTCAATCCTTCGAGATGTGATCCATTTTATTTTGTGCCAATGTATTAAAAAAACCATCAACTCTAGGTTACTATAGTATATGTGTTATAGTTGGTATCAAAAGATGTTTAGTAGGACCCTTAGAAACTATATTTAGAAAAACATATATTAGAGAACATAAAACTATGACATACTCTAAGGATAAGTATAAGTATAAGGTAATATCATATATTTTGGTAAAATAGATATTGTGTGGGTATTCAATAAAATACATCCTTGTCTGGATACTAGCAAGTGTATGTGGCTATATAAGACATTTACCTAGTTGTAACAACTCTAAATGAAGGTGGATTAGTTATTAACTTGTTCATCATCAGTGCATGATAAGCAGGAATAATACTGAAAACCTAGCTAGATACTCTTAAGGGATATGATTTTGTTTATTTACTTGCTCTTTACTCACTATTATGAAATATTTGAAAATATTTTTATGATTTTAAGATATTAAAAAAGATACTAATAATATATTTATTTGACCACATATTCATAAAATTTTAATTTATATCAAGTGTTACACTAGATTCATAATTATATAGTATACTTTAAAATTCATAATGTTATGAGATAATTTAGTATATTCCATTTTTAAAAAATAGATCATATAATAAGGAATGAAAACAATATAAATTAAGATAATATAAAAAGGTATTTACCTCCTCGTAAAGATAATAAAGCTAGATTTGGAGCTAAAAAATAAAATAATAATAACTATATTTGTGAAAATGACTAAAGTTATGACTAATAACCTTTCCCATATAGAGGATCCTACTGAAACCTAACACGGTGAAAATTTTTGGACTGCTTCATGCCTTAGAAACCTACATAATTCAGTGGGACTACTAATCCATTAATATATGATCAATTAATCAAGTCTCCAAATAAGATATTTCTTTCTTTGGGAATTTGGAAAAAAGAGAAATTTATTATGGTCTTGGACATTATTAAGGGAGATATTGATCAACGGTGGTCATTGAGCTAGAACACTAAGTATTTGAAGGAAATAAATAGTATTTTGTGGAATAATTTCAAGGAAATATTCACTGAAAAATAATTTCCTCATGAGAAATGAGATGATATGGTGAATTAATTCTTCAATATATAGAAAATATAATGAGAAAATACTTCGGAATATGAATCAAACTTTACAATGTTAGCAACTCATGGTGTGGATTATGCATGTAATCCAAGGATTATGATTTATCACTTGTTTGATGGGATAAATACTATACTTAGAAGGTAATTAGCCTCTAAATATTTTTCTATATATGAGGATACGCTATCAAGTTCCATCAATATAGAAAAATAATTATCAAAGTCTTATATTTTCCGATGAAAATAATAAATTAAGCGGGTGACTGAGCACTCTAGAAAATGAAATATGGAAAAAGGGAAGAAGGGAAGAGTGAAATTTCTAACTTATAATAATTGAGTAAAGAACCATCATGTAACATAATATATGGTAATGGATGTTTGTTTCAATTATGTAGAGAAATACCATCAATATCATGATTCAAATGGTGAGAAATAATCTTCCAATGTTCAATGATTCAAATGAAAGAAGATGAGGGACTATGGTAAGGAATGCCTCATGAATCAATGGATTTTTTCTAGAAAAGTTCATGGGGTCATGGACAAGCTTATGTGATCACTACAACTAAGATTGAAGTTACTAATTATGTGGTGGTAGGTAAAATGGCCATAGCCTAATTTTTTTATAAATATTAATTTTATTTTGGATCTTCACACTCTTTTATATCTTCTTTTTTTCCCCAAGAAATTTATATATTTCTCTAGCACATTAAGAATGGAATTTTAAATTAATAATCTTAGTGAATATCTTACTACAAAAAATACATGTCATTCAATTACCATTATGAAACATAGACTTAACCTATTTACAAACGTGATTATTATACCTATGGTTTACTTTGATATAATACTTAGTATATATTGGATTTCAAATTATAATGAAAAAAATTTATTTTTGAGAGAAGGTGATTACAATTTTTATGAAGATATGGAATACCTAATCTACAGAGGTGAGATTACACTATCTGAATCAATTTTAATCCACATAAAATATCTTTCCTTAATAAAATTGTTAGGGAAGAAGAGTACACATAACCTATTAATGTTAAATGTATCCTTAGAATAAAGGATGTACCTATTGTATAGTAATACATTGATGTATTTCTTAAATAACTGTTTAGACACCCACAAGAGCAAGAAGTTGAATTTTCCATTTACCTCATCCCTGATAAAGAAGCTAAATCTAATACTCCCTACATGATTGACATAGTTTAATTAGCAGAAATGAAGAATCAACTACTAGAGTTGTACAATAAGATATTTATATTCCTCAGTGTTTCACCATGGGGATCCCTATTATTTTTGATGATAATAAAGAAGAATATTTCACGTTTTGCATATATTATAGGGAAATAAATGACATTACTATCAAGAAAAAGTATCCTCTTCCCTTTATTGATGACTAATTTGATTAACTTCAAGGTGATAAATATTTTTCAAAGAATTATCATCATTCTACGTATCATCATCTATAAATAAAGAAGGAATATATTCCAAAGGATACATTTCAAATATGGTATGAGCATTAAAAATTTATAACAATGACCTTTGGATTGACTAATGCAATTTTTTATGTATCTCATAAATAAAGTATTAATGGATTATCTCGATAATTTCTTTGTGGTATTTATTGATGATGTATTGATATAATCTAAAATATAATATGAGTATAAGATTCAATTTAGAATTATTCTTAGGACTCCCAGAGAAAATAAGTTATATGGAAAATCTAGAAAAATTTAATTTTGGATTTGAGATGTTTCTTTACTCTGTTATATCATCTCTAAGGATGGAGTATCAGTTTATTATTCAAATAAAAATGAAATGATGCAATTTCCAACACAAATTAATATAAATGATATAAATAGTTTACTTGTATTCAAAAGTTACTAATGATGATATTTTTAAATTTTTTTTTGATTAGATAACCCAATAACCAGACTAACATATAAATAGGTTAAGTTCATATGGTAAAAATAATGTAAGGAAATGTTTTAAGAATTAATGAGTAGAGTGGTTAATTAAAATATATTTAATTTACCTTTATAAAGGAATAGATTTGTGATATATGGAGTTTCATCAAATAAAGGACCTAGATGTGTCCTTATATAGAATGATAGATTTATTTCCTATCCATGAAGGTAATTAATGATTAAAAATCACAGTTATCCTACCAATGATCTTGATTTATCAAACATAATCATATTATTGAAGATACATAGTCATTACCTTTATTATTAAATATATGAAATATATATGGATCAAAAAATTTTGAAATACATATTATCATAGAAATACCTCAATACGAGGAAAATTTGATGGTTAGAAATACCCAAGGATTATTATTACTCAATACTGAACTACCCTAAGAAGGAAAATAAGGTGTCTTATACGTTTAGTAGGACATATCATAATGTTTTTACTAAAATAAGGATTTTCAGTGATCCTATATCCATGGATTTAGTAAATTTGGATAAGATAATTACTATGTAAAGGGAAATATCACATCTATTTCAAATGATTTCCAAACGATCTTTATTAGAGAAAATAAAAAGTTCTTAGCTGGATGATTAGAATATTAAAAAGAAAATAAAAGGTGTGAATGGTGGGAAGTATGTAGACTTTATCTATGAAGATTTAATTATTAAATTTTCAAATAGGATATATGTTCCATCCATTATTTAACTTAAAAGATAATTATTATATGAAGATCATAACTCAAATTTCTATATACACTATAGTAGCACCAAAAGGTATCGAGATTTGAAGGAATATTTTTGGTGGGAAAATATAAAATGGTAATTTTTATACTATGTATTAATATTATTTGTTTTTCAATAGGTAAATTCTAATAGAAAACATCCTAAAGGAGTCATGAAACTCTTACCTATTCTTGTTTAGAAATGGGATGATATTACTATAAACATTGTCATTAGATCCAAATAATCCTAGAAATAATGACCCCATATGAGTTATTATTGATCACATTACCAAGTATACACATTTAACTCTATAAGGGATGATATACCTCTTTAACACCTCACACACACACATATATATATATATTAATTAAATTTGGAGGTTGTATATTTCACATCTTTCAATTGTACATGATCGTAATCCTCAGTTTACATAGAAATTACGTAAGAGTATTTAGAAGGTTCTTAACATCAATAAAAATTTTAGATACACCTATCATCCTCAAACCAAGCGCAAGTATAAATGAAATATTCAAATATTAGAAGATATGTTTAGGCCAATATTTATTGTTTTTCATGGTATATAGGATCATTATTTACCTTTGTTGGAACTTTTATATAATAATAGATTCCATTCAAGCATTAAAATGGTACCATATACATCATTTTATGGAAAGAGTTTTGTACTCCATATTTTTGGGATGACATTAGTGAATGTAATATTTTAGGATTAAATCTTAGTGAAGATACAGTGGTGAAAGTGAATACTATTTAGAATCAAATTAAGGTAGTTCAAAGTGGAAAAAAAAGTCATATTGATAACCAATTTGAAGGATTTATTATTTTAAGTGGGATATAATGTTTTTTTGAATGTATATTCATGTAAATTTATTATAATGTTCAAAAAATAGGGAAACCAAGTCTTAGGTACAATAGTCTATTTGAAATTATAGAAATAATTAGTGTTATGGATTGCTATTTTGTAATTTCACCTAGCCTCTCTGAAGTTCACGATGTGTTACATATCAATTTATCAAGGAAGTAAATTCTAGACCCAATGGATGTGATCACGTATGAGGAAATATAATTGGAACTATATTTATCTTACTTTAAAATCCTATCAATATCTTTCACACTAGAGAACAAGTGTTACAAAATCAGATGACTCGGTCGGTAAATGTACTTTGAAAAAATCACAAGATAGAAGAGGTGATGTGGGAACATGAAGAAGTTATGATGAATAAATACCCACATCTGTTCATGAGGTGAAATTCTATAAATTTTTAGTATTAAATTTTTAAAGTAGGGAAGACTGTAACATCTGAGATTTAATTATAATAAGCATTTCTTTCTAGAGAAATAATAACAAAATACACATATATTTATTCGAGAATGTGATTAAATCCCAAATTAATAGTTTTTATAAATTTGATTTGATGAAATGAGTTTTTTGAATTTATTATGTCAAAATTATCTTAGGGTTTATTTTTTAGTTTTTTAGAAATAGTTTATTTTTGGGTGAATAGTGAAAAATATATATTTTACACAAACTGTACTTTTTATGATATTGTAATGATATATTTATAACCTTAAGACTTTTCAAACCTTTTTTTATTTAGAAAATATATATTAAATAAATAATATAATTCATATAAAAATAAATTTTTTAACATAGAAATATATGATTAACTATTTTGAAATTTATATAATGTTTTATTAAAATAATTTTTAACAATTTTATTTAGATCAAGTATTTACATGATACCTTTAAGTTTTTTTTTAATTTTAATGAAAAATAATTCTAATTTTTATTTAAAATAATATTATTAATTTCATATGAATCAATATTATACTTTATTTTTCTGTAAAATCATTTTTATGCTTAAAACAAGCATTTTTCTGTAAACAATTTTCACTATGTTTTATGAACATAAATTAAAATTAATTTATTAAAATAATGGATTGAGATATGTAAAATGGATTATATATTTTGAATCATCATAATTAATATGATATAAAAAATTCAACATAATTTTTGTTCATAATGAAAAGTAA
Source organism: Viscum album (assembly GCA_963277665.1). Lineage (NCBI taxonomy): Eukaryota > Viridiplantae > Streptophyta > Magnoliopsida > Santalales > Viscaceae > Viscum > Viscum album. The sequence continues at coordinate 529,354,608 of OY728133.1, forward strand.
AAGTTGTAAATATTTTTCTCCTTGGTTAAAGGTAAAATGGGATTACATGATTAAAAATAAAGATATAAGGATAAAAAAATACATAAAAACATGAATAAGAATAATAGGATGATTTTATTTATATTATAAAATTCTATTATTCAAATTTATGACAATCAGGAGATACTTTCACAAGAAAATGACTTTATATTTGTAAAATATTATAAGTAAATCCACGCGTGTCCCTCCCCTTACTTATAAAAGGGAACCTCTTCTCCTAACATATTCAAAAAATTTGAGAACTATATCTTAGGAAATTATTACCCACAAAAATTCATATATTTATTACCTTATTTATTTAGATCTTTTTCTTATATTGGTACCATCATAAGAAGACTTAATGTGTAAGCTAAAGGTGGTCTCTCAAAGAAGAGGTAATCATCTTTACCGACTCTTTCAAAGTTTATTTCTTCTTATACTTACTATAAATATATTGTAACCATAAATAAAATTATTATAGTATTATAAATATAATTATAATTCATTATGATTATTGTAATACTATTTTCCAACTCTTTCCATCCTATAGAAAATTAAAACATCACTCGTGTATATGTATAACCTACCATCTCCATATAGTAGTGTAATTAATTTTTCATCACAAATTTACTCATATGATTATAAATATGTAAATAAATATATATTATATTTATGAAATAATTATAATTATTAAAATATAATATATCAATTACCTTCTTACCCTTCCACCCGTTAAAAATTTATAACATTGCTCGTGTGTACGTGTAGACTACCACCTTCACAAAGTGATGTGATTCAATTTTCGTGTCCTCCTTTCATGGATGATTATAAATATGTATTTAATGGATATATATGATATTTATATCATTAATAACCTTATTTATATTATTAAATTGTGGGAAATATACAAGTATTGAAACTACTGAATCGAAACATACTTGGAAAAAATAGTTAGCACTCAGAAATGATGATTTTAATACTTAATTATTAATAAATTGGTGTTAAAATGTTATAATTAGATCATATAAGATATTATAATAATGTATATGGTTCTGTTATATATTTATAATAAATTTAAATTAATTATATAGGAGGTCAAAATCACTTACGAAGCAAGTCAGACCTGAGGTAAGGGTTTTTTTCAAAATATCATCCTTATTTGGGATTGTTTATATTTAAGTATCAATTGGAGAAATTATATTTTGTTTATATCTAAAAACAAATATATTTCCTTCTATTGAAGTTATTTTATTGGGTTTGAATTATTATTTCCATTTTTACCTTCTTTGGAACTCAAAAAGACACAAAAATGTTTTCAAGAAAAAACCAAATTTGTTTTTATATTTAAGTGGGAATATATTTCTTCTATGTATATATTTTATTTGAAATATTATCAATAAAGTTATTATTATAATCAAATTAATTATTAAATAAATTTTTACCTTGTTTTAATTTCTATTTTTTTTAAAATGAATAGTATTTTCATTTTCTGAATGTGGTTCTTTTTACCAATGGTGTGCACTAAATCATTGTTTTAACATATACCGCACAAATATATTTTATCATCATAATAAATATTATTTTACTTAAATATTAATTTAAAATTTTCCATCATTATTATAAATGGAAACATATTTTATAATATTCTATAAATTTTTAGATTTTAATATAAGTTATTTCAAAAAGAAAAGGATATTTTCCTCAAACAATATTCTAGTTATTAGTTAAAAATAATTTCATCAATGTCAATATTATTTGAAGAATATAATTCCTTAATGGGGATACAATATAATAATTAAATACACCATTTTACAATGGATGTAATTTTATCATGTTGTTCTATTAATTAAATATGGAAAATATTAATATTTCATATGCTAGTTTTTCAATATGAATGATTTTTTTTATTATGTATCAAAATTTTATTAATTTATTTTATATGATGAATGCATTGAACTTTGTATTGGATGATAAGGTACTGTTATATCCCATTAATGTATTAGTAGTTTTCATGAGACAAACTAGTTTGGGTATTTTGTGTATATCTTACATATCTATATGTGATTTCTTGGAACAAGGCCCTTATGATAAGATTATGACATAAAAAATAATTCATTATACCATTATGAAACTAGATATTTCTATTTCTTGTGATTATTTATGTTTATATAACATCTATGGATTTTTACCCTTTTTATCATATAAGTTATAAGGAATATTTTATTATTTTTTATCTTTTCTATATTATTCGTGCTTTATTTATCCTATGATAACTTCTGTTGTAAACTTTCCCTTACTAACCATACAATATTAATCTTCATTAAGTTATACTTTACCAAGTATATCAATGAGGTATCTATTATTGATTTTGAGTATTTACTAGAATAAATAATAAAGTTAACACTGTAAATTTTAAGTTATATTTAATGTTTTTAGATGTAATGTGAGAGTCCTGTATGTATATAGTCTTCCAAGAATACTAAAATATTAAATCCTTTGGGATAATATCCCTTTTATTTGGTGCCAATATATTAAAATAACCACCGACTCTAGGCTACTGGAGTCGGGGTGTTACACATCAGACTTTGCTGTAAGGGTGAATACTTTAGTGGGAAAGTGAATGCAAGGTAGCTTCTTCACACACACACACACACACAAACACACACACACACACACACATATATATATATATGATTTAGATATTATTTTAACTATTTCTATGAATTACCTGGTGAGTTAGACTTGGTGAGTTTGGGATTTTGTTCACCTGATTTGGGTAATGAGTTGATTTCCTGTGTTTTTTCATTGGGCTTTAGCTTGATTATTTCATATTTACACATGCAGTTTTCGGAAGGATCCTTATAATTATAATTTTATTCTCATACCTATATATATATATATATAATATTTTTATGTCTATAAGAGTCATTTTATGATTAATATGGGCATTACTAGCTTATAGTGGTTATTCAAGAGTTTCTAGAGTTCATGGCCTTTTCCAAGATGTTGTTCATGGTATTTTCTTTTGTTTCCTCACTATATGAAAAATCATGTTTTGGTATTGTTATTTATCCATTAAATGGAGTTGAATAGTGGATGTTTATTATTTATTGGGATATATTTAGGGTAGTTCCTCCCATATTATTATTTTCTATACCTTTAGTGCCAGTCGCAAACCCATATCCAATTGGAGGAAGGATTCATGGTCACTCCCGTCTTCATGACTAGACAAAGAGGGGTACAAGTGTATGAGGTATCATGAAACTATATAGATATTATTATGTATTTTTATCTAATTATTATTATATAGTCTCTGGGTGCATGTGGTGTATGATAGGATTTCTTAAGTAGGTTTTGGAATTCCTCCAATGGCCCGAAGGCCTTCATTTTTTATTTATTTTGATAATCCACCTTTCAATGGGTGAGGTGGAACCCTTAAAAATCCCATATGAATAAGTGTTACATGGTCTGCATGCCTTAGAGGATTTCATTTCCCGTAGGAGTCAAACATTACATAAAACCTAGAATAACTACTTGGAATTGCTCCTCCCCAGCATTTTCATCGTGAAATCAGCTCTCCACCTTTGCATGACTGTTTGGATTGGATTTCCCATTCATGCATAGTCTTTTCCCGATGGCAGGTCCCATACCCTCTCATTCGAGCAATCCGTTTAGCTTCTTCTATGGTGAAAGATCCTTGCTCATCCTTCTTCTGGAGCTTTTTCCTTGTAGGTTGTCTAGTTTTCATTTTCACTTAAGGTGGCTCAAAGGCCTTGAGGTGGACTGAAGGCATGGGTGTACTAAAGGACTTAAAGGACTCAAGGACCAAATCAGTGGCCCGAAGGCCCAAACGGGGGAATAGTCCCTTCTACTATAGTGCCAAACAGTACCTGCTATAGTTCCCCCTACTGTACCTGCTACAATGCTGCTATAGTCCCGCTATAGTACAGCTATAGTACCCCAGATATATGGCTTTGACTGGATTTGATCCCGGGTCACCTGGATGCAATTAAGGAGTCCTCACAAACCGAGCTAAGGCTCATGTGTGGTTTTGGAATTCAATGTTTTGGTGATGGATTCATACAAGTGGGGAATTTTTAATACATCATTTGTAATTATAATAATATTGAATTATGGAGTTGTATAACCTTGAAAAGTTAAAGTAAGTAATGTGATATGCCTTGGTCTAATAATATGAAAAGCACATTTAGTGATTACAATATCATGGAACTATGCAAAAGGATTGATCGATTAGATACCTAACCTAGCTAAATTCGAGTATGAGTTTCCTTTGTATAATTATAGGTGACCGTATATGGTTTGGTCTAGGGAGAGTGGATCATGGGTATATGTAAGTTATGTTAACTCATGAAAATGGTTTTTGAAAAGGTATATTCCTTATATTTTTGGAAACGAAATCACCAAGTGATTTAAGTTTCTTGTAGGGGATATATGATTTTTTAATTAAACACATATTCCTTGAATTGATGTGATGTGAATCATGGAAGCATGTGTCTAGTTACATGATCAGGTAGTATGAGAGAATATTTATACTTTTAGTTGGGAAGTGAATGATATATATAGTTTATAAGGACCAATTCTAGGGTTATTTAGAAATTTATGATGGCATTGGAAAAAGGGAGTATGAGATCCATAAAGGGTACTATGGGAGAAATTCATAAATTTAAAGGGAAAATACATTTTTTTTTATATAATACCTATTTGATATGTGGTTTAATATAAAATTCATCATGATTTATGTCCTTAGAAAACATACTAGGATTCAGGAGAACCTAAGTGAAGTAGTGATGCTGAAATAGTGGTGAGTACCCTTTAGTTCCCGACTTCTTGGAGATAAGTCAAGGAACTCTATTGGATTTTGGTGAGTGGTATCTCTGGGTGTGATCAAGAATTGTAGGTTGATTCATTTTATTTGAGTATGGTAATATTACTAATGATTATAATGAAGCATTGAGGATCATGAAAACTTAGATCATGTGGCTGTTAGTGGAGGCATTTTCTCCACAAATTAGGAGGTCATATGAGAATTATTTGTATACAATGACACTAAATATATGATAGTTATAGGTTGAGTTAGTTCCTGGGAATTAATATAAAGTAATTAATATATAGGGATCACATCATCTACCATTGAGAGAATAAATTTCAATTTTTGAAAAATTTGGTGTGAAATTAGGTTAACATTTCTAAATTTGGAAATGGTCGACACTTCTTATTGGCGCTTGGGTGTAAGTAAGTTAGTCTTGTTCAATTATTATATTTAGTAATTTATTAGATGTAGGAATAAATAATCTAGTATTTTTGATTCATTTAGATTATTATATGGATACTCTTATAGAGAGGAGTATCTTATCAATAATTTAATTCATGTCACTAAAGTTATATGGGGTTTAGACACAGTAAGATCGATAGTTGGATAATAGTGATATCACTTGGAGTATTAGGATGCAGGAAGAGTAAATTAAATTTTTTTCCTTTCTAAAAACTATTTTTTAGTTTTAATTGAGGTTTTTGAGTAAATTCATAATTTTAGTAACTAAGTTTCATTATAATTCAATGATAATATGTAAAAAGGACTGAAATATGGAGTATTTTGGTACTCATGGTGAGGTTATCTTGATCGAATTTATTTATTGTGTATTTTCTTGTTATAGAAAACTAATAATTGAGGTCTAACTTAGGTGTTTTTATTTTATTAGTTTCTTGATGTATCCCATGGTTTAGCTGTTTTGATCGGGTTGATGCGATGACATGTTGGCGTGAAAGGTCAGGTATTCTTAGGAGAAGTTTGGTGGTGTATATTTTGATGGTATATTTTGATGTGTAATTTTATGTGGTGGTGTGGAAGTTGAATTGGGTATGTTTTTTGGGATATTGATTTTGTGCATTAAGGACTAGATCAATGGTTTTCATAAAATAAACCATTTATCAAGGATTATTACATGGTCAGCTAAACTATGTCCAATTTGGTTAAAATTTGCGAATGAGGTGTGGAATTGGATCCTAATGGATGAATTGAGAATCAAGGAAGTATTTTTTGATGATTTTCAAGGAAAATAGTCCCTATGATAAGGATTTTATAATACATAAGTTTTTATAGGTTTGTTAAATTTAGAGGAAATTCAAATTTTTAGTATAGGTGGCTAGTCTCATCCCATCCCAGTATGTTAAGGCATGCCATAGAGGCTGTGTAAGATTAAATTCTATAATTGGGAGAGGAATAAAATCTCAAAATGAGTGTTGAATCATGAAGCATATGGTTACACTATAATGGACGTCCATAATTATTAGGTATAGATCTAGAATGGAGCATCGTGCTGTGAGGCATATGTTCACACCACAACATTAGCTGTGTAATGTTTCATATTTCCCCAAGAAAGGGAGTTATAATGTGACACATATGATCATTCCATAATATACCCCTATGTATTTTTTTAATAATTTGATTAAATTTTTTAAATGGTTAAAACTTATAAAAATATAATCCCCATTATTCTCTTCCAATCAGTTGCATGATAGGCGAATACACCCCTTGCTCCTCTCCCTTTCCCCCTTTATATCTAGGTGGTTTTGGCGAAATTATTCAAGGCTATTTGAGGTTATTTCATTCTCTCCCTTACCTCCAAAATTCCCTCCCTCTTATTTTTAAGTTTATATGATGGAGATATTTCATTATAATTATATTGGAGGCCTTAGAGAAGAAAATTTATATATTTGCACATTTTTTATTGGATGTAATCCATTTATTTTAATTTTCAATGTCTTTTTATCATAATTTGGATGAAATTAGTGACTAATTTAACATTTGAGAGTGGGTCTTGATAGGTTTTGATGCATTTTAGAAGTGACCCACACACCCATAAATGAGGTTCTAGCAATGCGAGGCTACCCTGAGGATATTTTCCACATTTATGCCTAAAATAATTAATTGTGAATTTATTGAGTTAATTAATTATTTTTTTTTATAAATAATTAAATAGAGTCATATATAAAAATAGGTGGTCGAGAGTGATGGATGAGTGTTAGTGAGCTTTGATAGAAGAGTGTAACTCTATTAAATTGGTAGGTAGTCCCTATGATACTTAACCATATGTTATGTATGTTCTTTAGCGCATTCTTGTCTGTGGGTGTGTGCATATGGACATTATTCCTCTGGCTTAGGGATGTTAGTGGATAGATAGATTATATGTGATTTAATGGAACTTATATAAGAGATTTACAAGGGTTACAACTTGTGTTTAATCAAACTCATTGTTTATAGTTTCATGGTGTGGGCATGTTTGCCTTAATTGTTTAGGTAAAAATTGAGTTTCCTGAGCTTCTTATTAGGTTTTTGGGTATGTGGTTTGGTTATGGCCATTTATCATAACATACTTAATTTGAGAATGGGTTGAGGCTTGTACATGTTTATCATGAGTCAGATAATAATGGGTTCACTCTAAGAGAACCATTAGCAGCTGGATGTGGCTTGGAAATGGGTTGACTAAGGGTTATAGTATATGATTCCCTATGAGAAATGGCTATGACATTGTGATTGTTATGGTTGTGTGGGAAGATGGAAAGTGAAATCTTTAATCTTTCCAAGATTAGATTAGGAAATGGTGATGGGATATAAAATCACCATTTCGGTGATGAGTAGGATTTAGTATTATATTCACAAAAAAAGTTAGGTATAAGAATCCAAGTGATTGTATTCTCTTGAGCTGAATGTGTGCATCAATGGGTTCAACTTATAATTCTATATGTGATGTTCCTGACATGTATAGGTTATCCAATGAATCTAGATAATGACGAGATATGACATGAGTAAAAAAGTTGTGTCATGGGAAAATAGCTTCATGGTTATGGGTCAGGTTAATATGTTTTGGTGATGCGAGAGGTTAATAGAGCGATAAAGACTAAGATGTGTATTCCTCGATGTTTGATTCTTATATATTGACCTAAATGTGTTCTAGTATTATTTTGGATGATTAATATGATGCTTTTATGGGCCTTTAAATAAAAAAATATATATTTCTACAGGAATAAACCACATGGCTAACCCAGGTTGTCCCAAAAGGAAGGGAAATTAACTCATGATCTTCATACTAACACTAACCTATTAAAATTTAATTTTAAAATAATAAAAGAATGAATGGGAAATAAATAAAATAGTTCATGAATAAAAGAAAATCAAGGGGAAAAGAATATGAAAACAATCATGGCTAGACCTCAGATAATTCTCCCATCCACTATATCACTACCTATCATAAATAAATTCACTCACATGACCAATCTACAAAATTAACTAAAAACCTCATACTTCTCACTCTCAATCTATCCTATTTGGTTAGATGGTATAAGAGATGATAAATGCAACATTACTTTAAGATATTGACAGTGACTAAGTCCCCTCAATCAATCCTTCATCAATCCTCACTCCCCTATACTATATAATAAATGAAAGATGACTGAGGTAGAATAATGGGAAAACCAAATAAATAGAAGAGGATGATAAGAAATGAAAAAATAGTGATGATCATATACTGATCGACAACACACCTAATATCTCATGAAAAATAACACAGGAATAATGAAAATTGAAAACTCATTGAAATTAAATAGCTGGGTTGGGGGAATTTCTCCTCATCCAATCCATAGTGGCCTACATGGATATCATAAGGGAATAAACTAAATAGTAAAATAATTATAGTAATATTTCTTTCAAATATGATAAAAGTATAAGGAAAAGTTTGTAATCCTTTTCAAATGTGGAGGGGAAAAGTATTTATAGGCATTAAGGAACCTTCCTTGTACACATTTAATTTTAGTGTTGTGATCTCCCATAATCCTTTTCCTTCAATTGTATTCACATTTCCAAACCGAGGTTCCAGGTTAATTCAGCTATTTTTATTTTAAATATTCCTTTTTAATAATTATTACCATAATATTCAACATTATCTTCCATTTGATAGGTTCTAAGTGGATAAGTGGAGGAGCACTTGCAGATTTGGTCGAACCATAGGAATGAACTTGATTTGAAGTTGAGCCCTATTTGTTTTGAAAATTTTTATTTACTTTACCATGAAGTTACCCTTATGTATTAGAGTATCCATGAGTATAATTTTATATAGAATATTATCTCAATTTTTATGAACCTTATGAATCATGGATCCCTTTCATAAAGTTAACTCAATTATCCCTTATTCATCATCTTTGGACACAAGTATGACCATTATATAGCAGGCTTTGTGACCTTTACCTAGAAATTCTGTCCATGGGAATACCTTTATAAAGAATCTATGTGGGTTTTAAGCAACATAAATAACCTTGGTAGAACCTTTACACTATGACTTTTTATACCTTTATGTAACCTGCTCTAGTTTTCCTTATGTAGAATATACTTCTTTCATAAGGGTAACTCAAACACATGAAAAATAAAAATTTCAAGATATGACAATCAAAATTTAAAACTTGAGTAACAATAAAATCAATTAAAATCATGATTTATAAAATTTTACATTAATCGCATTATTCAAACAATAAAATAAAAACATATAAATTTATAATATTATAGAAAATTATTAACACAAAAAATAATAAAAAGAATTGAAAAAATATGGCTTCATAACTCCCCCATACATAAAAAATGACTTGTTCCCATGTTTACACTGGTCTCAATTCTTTCTAAGTTAAATCCTTAGTTCAATAAATGATGATGAAATCGAAATTAATGGTATTATAATCCAAACAAGTATAACCTTCATTTATCTCTCTCTCTCATAGGCTCCTTACACTTATGCTTGAATCCCCACTTCCTTAATACTTCTTATATGAAATTGATAAATATCATCCACCCCTTCTTCATCCATGTTTATAATAACCCAAATATATCCACCACAATTTTGAATTAGAACTTAATGATTTTTTCTCATCCATGATTTGTGAAAATACCTTATTAGATGAGTGCTTCAAAACCCAAAACTAAACCATCACAAGACAGAATGTATCCCCCATGACTAATTGTAATAGTTAGAGCATAAATAAAATTATTTGGCATCCACATATCAAGTATATATATATTTTATTTGATGGTATAATCACATAAACATGTGATTTATTTACATACAAATACTTATATATTAGTTCCCATCTACTTATTTTACTCCAATTCATATGATCTATCCAAATTTTATTTTGGGTGGCTCCCTGAGGTGATGTTTTTCATAGTGTTAATTTTACTTATGATCAAGTTCAGAAATCAAATTTCTACATGTTTAAAATTTAATTCTATAAAATTATATTTAATTATAAAGTTATAAACACTTAGAAAATAATAGTTTCTATGATTCTATCATGACTTAGTTACTGTATGTGAGGTTATTCAAAAATTGATTCATATTTTATTTTCATTTAATTTTAATTTCTAGGATAAAAACACACCAAAACGTTGTAAGAATGAAATATATATGTATAAAAAATACTTACAGGTCCACCAACCCCACACATATCTTAGAAACCACTTTAAATTACTTCAAAAAATAATGATAATATAAATAAAAAATGGATGAAAAATGAATAGTTTAAAAAATAATGAAAATGAAATAAATAAAATGGTTTATTTAGAAAATAAATTTCTATACCTTATCCAACGGTTTTCAATGAAATTAGAAACTATTGTACACCTTGGAAACATATATATAAAAATAGGAAAACATAATAATTTAATTAAAAACTAAATAAAATACCAATAAAAAAGGGAAAGAGTCTTGGGATATCCATCTCAAGAAGGGGAGTATTCTGACTATCCATAGCTTTTCAAACTTATGATTATCCCTAGTATTAAGGTGGATTTAGTTTGTATAATAAAAACCAGCACACCCTCTTCCTTTCATAGTTTATCAGCTTTACTTCTATATAAAGGTCCCCATTTCTAGAGTTCTTCATATCCATCCCCTTAGCTTTATGGTATATACTGAAAAGTTGGGTTAGAAGTATGTTATATGTGGCCTCTTATTATTATTATTTTCATACCTATATATGATATTATTTATAACATTGAGGTGTATCATCATAGGGTACCACTATAGGTTCTCATTGTTTGTCCACAACCAAATTATTGTCTCCTCATTGTTCTTAATAGATCTGGGTGTCCGTTTCTCCTTCTTTTCCTTATTCCACTTTAGTTACCTCTCTTTTAGAGTCATTCTAAAAATATTATAATGAAGATTTTATAAAATTATCAAAAAATCCTTCATTATTTTCCTCTTAAACTACTGACACACTTGAATGGAAAAACGAATGTGTGAAATCTACTAACATGAGTGGATTTTCATCTAATTTAACTTGAACTAGGTATTCATCATGAGAGTTTTACTTTATTACATCTCCTAATTCTATCCCATTATAGGAATATAGTAGTTATTACTATCTGGTTTCCCATATAATCTTAATATTCTACAAGGGAAAGAATTTATAGGGCTATTTTTGTAATTAAAAAATAAGGTAGATCAATATGTAAAAAGATTCTGTGAAATTAAATGAGCTAAATGTTTGATTAAATTTATTACATAAACTATTTTGAAACTATTATTTTTTTATAAAAACTATTGAAATATATTTTAAAATTATTGGGGGATGGGAGTCCTCATGTTTTTTCTAAAAACAAAATCCCACCAGTGTGACCTCATCCTCATAATAAATTGGAGAAATGTTCATTGAATCTTATATAACTATATACAGGAGGTCATATTTCACTATAGTGTGATTAAAATTTTAGTAAATTAATTAATTTTGAGATTATGTCCCTCTTTAGTTTTATCATTTAGTTCACTCTCTATGTGTAATGTATCTCAACAGTATTAGAGTATGGATGTGGTAAGAAGTGGATATTCTAGTTTCTCTTTAAAGTATAGCCCAACCATTCCTTATTATTCTTCATTATCTAGGGCTTGTAACCATCCTATGGATTTTGTATTTTTAAAATATGTGATATCTGTAGAAAAATAGGTTTTAGTAAAATTAATGAATTAAAATTTGAAGTAAATGAACCCCCAATATGATACCAGATTTTTATTCCTATTGAAAATGAAAGGCCATTGGGGAAATATCATTGAGAGTGAGAAATGTTTGGTTATCATATTCTATTTATTCTTCTATCTGTATAGTTGAAATTATTAGTAGATTTACTAAATGTTCATATTCTTCTACCAAATAATGTTAGTCTTTTTATTATTACGTAGTATTTTGAAATTTAGATGTGACTTGTTTATATATTTTCTTATTCTCATCTATGCTTATTAATTTCTTATCCTTTTCCTCCTATACATGTGGAAATTTGTTTTGGTCAATAACAATATTAAATAATTTTTTTCCCATGGATTTAAGCTTATAAACATCCCTTAACTGAGTATCAGTAGAATAATAATTTATGAAATAAATTTATTACCCTTTTTGATCAACCAAAAAATTGATAATTAGATAGAAAAAGTAAAATGAGTGAAAAAAGTGATATGGGATATAAAAAATTTGAAACAAAAATGAGGTACTAATCCTTCCCAAAAACCTCAACAATTGATATAAGAATTTAACAAGCCTTTCAATCAGTAGAAATTTATGATTCTCCTATAATTTTTCTCATGGATAACTAGGGACATCCCAACAGGTAGGAAAATATCACTAATTATTTTCACATTAGTACTAACCAATTATAATTTATTAAAAAAAGAACGAAGAGAAAAATAGATGAAACAGTGCATGCATGGAGAAAAATTAAGAGGGAGAAAAGCAGATAAAAACAATAATTGGTGACTTTAGATAATTCCATCATCCACTATATTACTACCACTCATAAATAGTTTCACTCCCCTACTCAATCCCAATATGTAACTCAAAACATCAATATACTCACTCTCCCTCTATAATTTTTTGTTAGAGAGTGTAAGAAATGATCACAACAGAAATGTTTTCACCTATCCAGATTGATGAAGGACCCTTAATCACTCCTCATTCAATAATCACTCCCCTCCACCACATGAGAAATGAAATAAGATTTTGGTAGGATATGTGAAAACTAAATAAAGAGAAGTGATCAATAAGAAATATAAATTAATAGTGATGGTCATATACTACTCAAGTTTACAACATGAATTTTCGTAAAATTAACATAAGAAGAATGAAAATTATAAATTCATTTAAATTGAATTATGGGGTTTGAATAATTTCTCATTAGACATACCATAATAACCAATAGTTCCATAATTAGATAAAAAAATAAAAAGTAAAATAAATATAGTGAAATTCCTATATAATATGATCAAGGATAAAGGATAAGTTCATAATACATTTCAAATGGAAAGTTTAAAAGTATTTATAGGAATTATGTATCCTTATTCCCACTACTTTGATTTTAGTGTCACGAGCCCCCATGATCCTTTCTCAAGATCATCTCCACATGTTCAGGCCAAGGGTGTAGATTTCCCTAGCTAGGTTCATCCTATATATTACCTTTTCTCATAATGCTTCCCATGATATACACCTTAATATTTAATTGGATGGGTAACAAATAGAGCATTGGAGGAGCTTATCCTGATTTGGATAAGCTAGTGGAATGAATCGTATTTGATGTCATGCATATTTATTTCGGGAATTTTTTATTTAATGTTCAATTTATGTACCGTTATGTGGTAGCGTATCCCTGATACGACGTTTAAATATCCTACATTTTTTTTGTGATGATCCTTATGTAGTTTTTATCCATTTAATAAGGTTAAATCTATTAACCCTTATGAATCAACTATAGATACTATTATTACCAATAAACAATTGGATTTATGAAAATTATGTAGAAATTATGGATTTGGGAATACCTTTACAAAAAATCTATGCGACCTTTATGCATCATATAGAACTATGGTTTTACCTTTTTGTTGCGACTTTTTATACCTTTATAAAATTTTCATTGGTTTCCCTTTTGAAAAATATACTCCTTAAATAATGATTATTCAAACACATTGAAAAAAAATTTCAATCTATGGCCATTAAAAATTTAAAATATAATAATAATTAAATCAATTAAAATCATGATTTTGTATGTTTTCACATTAATATTATTATTCAACAAACTAAAAGAATTTAAATTTGTAATATTATAAAATATTATTTTTACTAAAAATATATTAAAAATAAATTGAAAACGTGGCTTCATTAGTGACGTGATCTCCGTTGGTAGTTCGAACAATAAATATTTTAAAGGTAAACATGGGAGTTCCTTGATACAGTTTCATGATTTATTGAATATGGAATACATCTTTAACACCCATGGTATAACCATCTAAGATACTAGAATTCTCTCTGGAATACATATTTAGTGCCCATGGTCAAGCTGTTTGAAATATTGGGGTACCAACTAGTTGTAATCTTTAGTGAACATGGTTAAACTGGATATGATCCTGGAACACCATCTCATAATAATATTTGTTTTCCATGGTATGACTGGTTAAAATCATAAGACACTATCAAGAAGATATTTTTTCCCAGGGTCAAACTGGAAGAGATCCCAAGATTCTATCTGGTAGACATATTCTGTGCCCATGGACAAAACAACCAAGATCTTGGAACACTATTTGGAAAATATATTTAGCACACATTAATAGTCTATCCATATAGTGACCCAAAAACACATAAGTGAAATTAATTTTTTAAATGAGTAACTTCTTTACTAAGTAATAAAGTTATATAAATCACATACACTTCTTTAGTTATTTTGGATCATTATAAGTCTTATCATGTCAGTTTTAAAAGACCATTAAGAATCACAATTGGTGATAATATATTCATTCTATAATGATCGTTATTATTATTATTTACCAAGGTTTATGATAAATTCAATTGAAATAGATGAAATAAGCGATGACCTTGAACAGTAGGATCATAACCCATGAATCCCATGTATCAGAGCTTCCGAGGGAGATGGAATCACTGATATTTTCCCTTTACCAAGCCAAAGTTGAGATTCAACAACTAAAACATGAGAAAACACATTTATGATTTAAGTTCAATCTTATCAAGATCACATCCCAAACCATGTTCAACAAACCACACTAAGAAAGTGTCACCATCACACACATTACCCTCAGGGAATATGGTGGTGTAATAAGGGTTTATGTATCTAGACCCAAAGTGTATGAATTTATATTTTTTTAATAATATAATAAATATATTTATCCTTTTTATTATTACTTTATAAATTCTTATATAATTTTTTTTATAAAAATTAGATTTTGTTTGGATGAAACTCAAATTGTATTTTTTCGGAAATATATATTTTTAATCCGAACTCCCTTTTGATGAATTAGATAATTTTTAAAATAAATTTTATTTTAATAAAATATATTTATTAACTAATATTTTTTAAAATATAAAAGATAATATGATTTTATGATATTAAATATAACTTTTTAGGGTTAGAAAACTGTTATTGTCATAAAAAACCATATTTTTCAATAAATGAGGATTCTGATTTAAATTTTTAGATTCTCATATTTAGAGAATTATCTTTATAAAATAAATATTATTTTTAAAATCATCATATCAATGTTTTCAAATGGTAAAATTTTCATAATTTTTTGAGATAGTTGAATATTTGGATAAAAATTAAATACAGTATAAATATACACTATGTATTATGACATCATAAAATCTCAAAACCAATGTAATAAATACTATAAAGAGTGTCCAAGACAAAAATTACATTTAAACTTTAGAATAATGTTTTTATGAATTTAATTTATTAATTTTATAAACCCTAAATGAATCCTCCAAAACCTCTATTATATTTTAAGGTTTCAAAACTAATTCTTTAGGAATATGAGTCTCCTCCACATCAAAAGGGTATTATTTTAATTTTTTTAGTTTATTTCCTTATAAAATATTTAAAAAAACTCCTCTCTAGTATAAACCATGGGAATTATAAATCCTCAGTTCGCATCCACTGAGGTTGAATCAGTGAATAAATTTTATGAATTTTACCTTTTAATTAAACCTATGTGGGTGGATAAAGCTTCAATATCACATTATAGTAGGTACAAATTCTTATATATAAAAACATATGAAAGAAATGAAAACCACACAAGGATTTTTACAAGGTTTAGAAAAAACTTACTTCTTACTGTGATCAACCTATGGTTGCTTCATAGATTCTCTTATCACTATAAATTTGTAAGGATTACAAGTGCTGAACAAATTTCACACAAAAATCGATAGAAAATATCAACACCTTTTAAATGATAAATGGTATTATTTATACCAATTACATTAGTTCTTCAATCTTATGTCTTCACATATAAATACAATCATGCATTCATTAATTCCTTTTTTTCTATTTTCAAACATAGATATATGTACATTGTTTCTTATAAGAAAGGAATGTGTATAATGCGCTTTACTGCTTGCCTCATGTGTGAATCTCTTTCACCCAAATTTATAAGTACTTATTGTCTTCTTCATGAAAATTGAACAAGTGTGCGATATTTCATAGTAGATCATGTAAGAAAAAGCGATTCTTCACGTTAGGGTTATACTCAATCCCAATAGAATTCATAAGACTTTAAGATTCTTTATTAGAACCTTGAGTGTATGAATTAAATGTACAGAGGCTTGTGGATGTATTCTTCTTTGCGCGGGTGAATAGTCTTCACCAAAATCTTCTCCTCATGGAAGTGTGGTTCAAGAATGACTTGTTTCTCCAAAAATGAGAGCTCTATTTAACTATCAGTAGAAACCTATGGGGAATGTGTTCATATTAATTTATAGGTGAGAATAAATATTCATTAAACCTCCTAAACTCCCTTTTAATATGAATCATAGCTGTCTTCAAAGAAAAGAAAAATAAACTGTGTAGAGGACATCATCAAACACATGATTCATTCAGGATGCATAAAGTTTACACTGAATTTTATGTAATCCTCATTTAAATCCTTTTTATGAAGTCCTTAGGTAAATGAGAGTAGGATCACATGATCATTTAATTCATAAATATGAAGCTCCACTATGGAGATCAGTTGTTCAGGCGGCCTCCTCCAACTACATTTTCAGTTCGGCCGATGCATGTTCTTTGATTTCCCTTCATGCATGTAATAATTTATATTTCACACATGATATTGGATTAATCTTGAATAACTAACCCCATCGAAAAAATCATATAATATGGAAAAAATTGATTCATTAGGGTTGGTATGTGCTCTAACGTATTGAAGATCAGTTGAGGATCGCTGAAGGTGGAAGATTATAGAACATATTGATCAGATGGATTAGATCAGGTATATTATTTGGAATATAGATCTAGGAATTTAGATCTATATGTATATTAAAGAGATATTGATTTGTTGTTCTTGATTTTGGGTTTTCCGATCTGAATCCCTTTAAACGTCATTCTAATGCTTAATTTTGGGGATTTCTGTTGGGAGATCATTGGTTAATGAATCAAGGAAGGTGGTATATATTTAATTCCCAATGTCATGGTATTAATTAAGTTTAAGTATTGTAGAAAATTTTAGGGTTAATTTATAAATTTCAATTCGTAAATTAAATTAATTAATGTGTTCATTTAATTAATTGGGGAAATTCGGGTTTTAATTGAATAATGGAAATGTGGAATCAATGTAATTAATTTATTAATTATTTATCAGATTATTTAATATTGTAATTGTGAATAGTTAATTTTTGGGTTAATTATTGGATTGTTGGATATTGAATTTATGACATGTAATTGGTGAATTAATTATGGATTATTGAGATTGATTTAATTATGCTAATTGATTGTTGAATTAATTAAATGGATGGATGTGATTAATTAATAATTGACCCCATTAGTGGAATTTTTTTGGTTATTTAATTATAGAATTAATTAATAGAAATTTATGTGATTAATGAATTGATGAATTAATTAATAGAATGATTTATGATTACATAGGACTAGAGTACCACATGGGATAATTGGGGTGTGAGTGAGAAATTGTTGAGATAGATCTTGAGGGGATGTTGAGAATTACCGTGAGAGCCTATTGGGATTGACCATGAGAGCCTTTTGAGAAGATCCATGGGAGCCTATTAAAAGGGAGAACATGATAGATTCTTTTAATATTTCCAAGGGAGGCCATGAGTTTTATTGGATTTGGTCCAAATATTATACCGTGAGAGCACACTCATTTTCTTAGTAAGAAATTATGCATCCATTGGTTTCAATCAAATTATACCTGTTAGTTTATATCCATATATTCACATTAATCATGCCCGGTTGATTTACATGTTTTATGAATTTTATCAACATTTAAATGATAATGTTAAATAGTTTATACTCCAGTGCGGGCCATATCATGATTAGAGTCTTAGAGGTCCTTACAAACCTAATAGATTATGTGGTTATATAAATATTATTTGAAAATTTGATATGTGTTTACTTATGCATCATAATTATTTATTTATTCAACTGGATACATTTCTATTAACTAGATTTGTTTTAGTTACAATTTTTAGTGTCCTATTGTGTTTTACTCATACACTACTTGGGATTCGTGATCGGCACCCAAATATATTACATGGATAAATGATATGTTATGTGAAAACACCATGTTTTAGATGGATGAGGTTGGATGGATGAAGGTTCAGGGAACCAGGCATGGCTTGGTACCCACTAGGAGTGGTCAATGTCTTTATCATGGGGTTTCTTTAGAGACAACTGACACATATATCCACATGGAATGTTTTATTTTTTAGATTAAATATTTTTTCCTTATTGTATTATCAATTTATAACTATATTTTTTATTATTGTATATTATTAAAATATTTTTTATTAAATTACCATAGGTGTATTACTTTGATAAAAGAGGGTATAGTGTACCCATGATAGGGTTATCATACCCTCAATTCTATTCATAAGCCTCTGGTGTATAGGGAGGAGTACATGAGGTCATGTGGTGGACCATCTCGAGGAACCTGTGTGTGGAACCCAATTTGGGATGTTATAATGTGGATAACAGGAAGAGTTTTATTTTATTTTTATTTTTTCTTAGTATTTTGAAACTGTAGATAAATGAATTGGATGATCCATGCCATAGTAATGAGCTATTTCATGGTAGGTGCAAACCCATGTATGGTGGAATCCAATGTAGCCATTATGGTATTGTTGTTATTTCTATTCATTATTATAATTAACTATTATTTCACCTTGAGTGATGCACTTGTTGTGTGATACGAAAAAGACATTGATATTTTTTTAAAATTTAATCGTATCATAGAAGGTCATAGAATTTGATTCTGTATTCATCATTCTAAGGACTTGAGATTATTTAGTGAAATGTGTCATTTTAGGTATGTATATGTAAATAAGATTTGGGTACGTCATTTAACTTAAACTATTTTCTCCATTCTAAATGAGAAATATGATATAATAATTATAACAACCTTTTATAACCATGAATTAGGGTTATGATGATTAAGGGTAGTGATTTCACCATTGTTTTGACCAAGTGATGTGATTAGGGGAAAATATTTCATGTTAATTTTTCTGATTATCTTTATTACATAAATATGAAAATATGTCTTTTGAGTCCTAAGACATGTGTTTGGATATATAGATTTTTTCCTCGATGATGATACAAGTAATGGGGATGGATGGAGGATGTTGATGAAGATGAGATACCAGTAGTGGAACCTGATAAACAGATTGTGATAGGTCAAGAAAGAGAAGAGAAGATCTGGGAGAAATTTTGTCACTTAATTCAATTCATGGGAAGAGAGCCAGGGAAGGTTGTGTACAATATGTCTGAACTGAAGAGAGAGTTTTAGTTGCTTCACCCTATTTCCATTACTAGAGATAGGGGACCTATGAGTGTTGAGTTTTGGATTGATTATATCATGATGATACATTAATATATTTATATAACTAGTGAGAGGATGGTCACGAAGGATGCTTACATGATATGAGGTTATGTGAAGTGATGATGGTACATTCATGCTTGGACTGGACAAGATAATGGTATTATGTGTAAGACCATTTAAGGAAGTTACTAGAGAAATTTAATCCAGAGACATTGTGGCAAGAAATAGAATATGTGTTCATGTAGAAGACACAAGGTATCATGTCCATGAGAGGATATGTTGGAATCTTTATATACCTCTCTTTCTTTTCACTAATGTTATAAGGATATGAGACATCTATAGAGGTTCTAAAAGTACCCATGGATGATGGTTAGTGACAGAAGAGGTAGACGAAACAAGGGTGCGATAAGGGGTTATTCTGCACCATATATGTCTGGAAACTAGAGTTATATTTTATGATGTAGTAGAGGAAGTGTACATTGTTCTTCTAGAAAGAGTGACCATTTTAGAAGAGTAGTGAAAATCAGGGATGCATGAATGGATCATAGTGAATGGGTTAAGAATTTTGCATATGGTGTATCCTACACTTGTGGATAGGGAGGTTGATCCATCAACAGTGAGACTTACTATTCTTATATCTTCTGCATTAGCTATTACCTTATTTGATTTTGGTATCACTCATACAATTATATAGAAAAAACATTTAATGGTTTGATCTTGGAGGTGGAGTTTGTGAGTGGAGTAATGATTAATGATACATTATTAGGAACATGGTCTAAAGACATTTGTTTACAGATGGGATGTTCTATTGGGATCTTGGGGTACAACATTATCTAGGATCTATATATTCTTGATATCTCAGGATTTAACCTAATTATGGGTATGGAATGGATAATTTCATATTAATCCCAACTTTATTGTTACTAGAAGAGAATGATCTTTACATATCTTATGGTTGACAAATATATACACCATGGAGAGTGGGATAACTAGGCATGTTTAGCAGGTCCAATTACTCAACAAATGGAAGAGATCATAACCAGGATTTCTAGTATAATGTTGGATAATGGTGATAAAAAATAGGATATCGTTCCACCTATATTGGACCAGTATCACAATGTCTTTCATGAATACCTATCTAGGTTTCCACCTAAGAGAGATGTGGAATTTAGCATTTTTCTCATTCATAGGGCTGGCCCAGTTTCAATTCCACCAAAAATAATTATACCAATAGATCTTCAGTAACTCAAGGAACAGCTAGACGATTTGGAGGATATAGGATTTATGATTCCGATTATGTCTCCATGGGATTCGCTTGTTTATTTTTCTAAGAAGTTTTACATGAATATATTCTTCTACGTTGATTACAGGATGAAGAAACAAATTATTTTGATGAATTTTTATCCTCTCCCATGTATTCAGTATATATTTGACCAGATGAAAGGATCTTGTGTGTTGTTTAAGGTCGTATTGAGGTCATGGTATCATCATATGAGATTTTAGACTTATGGTATATTGAGTATTGCTTTCAGATACAGGTATTGGCTATTTGAGGTTGTCATAATGTCGTTTGGGTTGACAAACACAATATCCATGTTTATTTCCATTATGAATAGAATATTTAATATGTGCATGGATATGTTTGGTAAAGTGTATGTGGGTGACATCTTGGTGTAGTCCAAAACTCAAGATGATCATTCCCAACTTCCTAACATCATTTTGAGTACACTGAGAGATAATTAGATATACACCATGCTATCTAAGTGTCAGTTTTTGGATTGATTGGGTTCATATATTAAGACACATCATCTCTAAGGAAGGGCTATTTGTGGACCCATAGATGGTTCATGTAGTAACTTTTGGGATCATCCCAAGAACATATTTGATATTATTAGACTTATGGTGTTAGAAAGATATTATTATAAATTCATCCAGGAGTTTCCCGTTTGGATGTGAATCTTTTTGGATTTACAAAAAATGGGATAAATTTTGTTTGGTCAGAATCACATTATATGTTCTTCCATTATTGGAAGAAGCGAATGAAATATCATTTTATCTAGAGAATACCTAATCTAGGTGAGGAGTATATGATAAAATATGATGCTTTTGGGATTGGAATCAGATAAGTGATGATGTAGGAAGATCAAGATGTGGCGTACGTTTCTTAGAAGTTGAGGAATCATAAATTAATGTACCATACACATGACCAATACATTGAATCAGTTTTATACTCCTTGAAAAATAGGTGGTGTTATCTGTTCGGTGATAATTTAAAATTTCATAAAGAACATTAGAGCTTTAGGTATATCTTCTCACAGTGAGATTTGAATCTTAGGTAGTGGATATGAGTTGATTATGTACAGTTTTGGGGACGAATGCGATGAGTTGATTATGTACAGTCATTTGATATTAAGCAATCATATATACAATGAAAAGGAAATAGTGTGGATAATGATTTCAGCATGAAAATCTCCAACTATGGATGTTCAGTAGTATAATCTTGAGATTAAGATGATGAAATTGATGGATGAGAAGCATTTGGTGGTATAAGACAATCAAGAGCAGGCTA
Organism: Viscum album; assembly: GCA_963277665.1. Classification (NCBI taxonomy): domain Eukaryota; kingdom Viridiplantae; phylum Streptophyta; class Magnoliopsida; order Santalales; family Viscaceae; genus Viscum; species Viscum album. Next base: position 529,377,075 of record OY728133.1, read on the forward strand.
CTCTTGTATAAGATTTTCTAGAGTCTAATCAATAGAGCCATATTAGAGATTGTTATTATGGGGATCCAGAGTTCTTGAATGTGATGAAAATCCTATAATGTGTGGAGTTACCTTCTGATTCGTGAAAAGATGATTTTGATATCATTTATTTCAAGAATCATGTTTTTCTTCCTATGAATTATGCGGTTGTAGCTAATGAGTAAATTTTATTCTTGGAAGTGTGAGTTACATCCATGTTTGAAAAAAAATGTATCTTTAACTACAAAAATAGTTTTGGTGGTCAGGGATGAAAAAGAAAATAACATGATTCATTTTAGGATTCTACATCTATTAGTAGGTGAATGTTTAGAATTAATTACCTGACGGTTTTCTAGAGCTATTTCTTAGTCCATAATGGAAGTTAGATGATGTGACATTGGACATTGTGGCAGGTCTCCAACATATGATGAGGAAGAATAAGGTTGTCTTGGATACTGTGGATCGAATACTAAATTTAGAGCATTTCATTCTTATAATGAATACATTATCAGTGGAGTAGCTGCGAGACTTGTATGTTCGGGGGATAGTCCATATTCACTAGGTTTTAGGGATTATAGTTTCAGTTTTGACTCATGCATTACTTACCTCTTTAATAAGGGATTAAAGAAGGCACATGGTATGTTGTTTTTATTGATTATGACCTTCCACCAGTAATTATATGGGAATTAAGAGCATTCCATACTGGTGCTTGAGGATATAGTGTGGGCTTGTGTTATTTACTTCATTTGATCTTGGTAGAAGAACCTAGATTAGTAGATATCTTCTATATGAAGAGTTATCAAGAAATGATACATATGGAACCATAAGAGGTTATTTATGGCAGGCCATGTTTCTAAACAATATGCTGGATGGTAGTAGTTGAGTCTAAGCTATTGGGACTGAGACTTTTGCAGTTGACATCAGATCAGATATAAATGATTCAAACATGCATGGTAATGGATCCTATTATATAGATGTCATATATTGATAGATGTTGAAGACCAATAGAGTTTACAGAGGGTGATCATATATTCCATCTAGTGTCTCTTATGTTGGGTCACTCCAGGATAAGGAGGCAAGGAAATTTGGAACCATGGTTCGTCGTACCAGTTGAGGTAGTGGAGAGAATATGGCTAATGGTATATCCATTTACTAATCCATATATATACAATGATAAGCATGAAATGTTTCCACTAATAGAACTATGGAGGTATCACCCCAATATTTCTCATGTGATTGATGTGGATGATTTTGAGATAGAAATAGATATGTATCGTTAGGGGCATATGATATGTGGGGTAGAGTGCAATGAGAAAGTATTATGAGGAATGATTTTGATGGAAGTTTGTATATAATAGAAATATGGGAATATAAAAAAGAAAACATGGGAAAGGGAAGAAGATATGCGTGAACATTGGCCCAACCTTTTTAGCATAAAATCATATTGAATGTTGGGACTATATCTCAAGGGATAGTAATTATAAGGTGTGGAGATTGTATGATCTGAACCATTTCCAGTTTTTTTCTTATGCTTATTTACAGGAATAATTCTTCCTTCTATTGAGTAATTTTTGTTTTTGTTTTACCTTGGAATTTAATTGGGGGAATTTTGAAAAAAAAATAATGGAAAAAAGGACTATGCACATTTGGAGTACAGTTAGAGAAAACTATGTGCCCAATATCGAAAACTTTGCAACCCTAGATAGTGGGGAGTTCCATTGATGGAAGACGATTTTTGAAATTATGCATCCAAATAGGATAAATAGTGAACCCCTAAAATAATAGGCGCATATTTGAGGATCTATGTTATAGAAAAACACCTGTCCTATCCCTATAAACCTTGCATTGTATTTTTAATTTCCATTTTTTTATATCCTCTAAAACACCCGAAACATCCCCCAATTGACCCAAACTTAGACCCTTATGATTTTTTGATGATTTTATATATTTATGGTGGGATTAAATGAACGTAAAACCTCATTCCATTGTAAATCAAAGCACACATTGAAGATATTTCCTTCTCTTGGTAGGATGATCATATCCCACATGCATTCTCATTCATCTTCCATCTTTCTCCCTTTCATTAAAGGATGTTATTCTCTATTTTTCCATAATATATAGATCTTATTTTATGAATCAGGATCTATGTTTTTATATGTAGTTATCGATTAAATAGATCATGATTTTTTTCATTTATTTAGGGTTTTTAGATTCGAATATCATTATATTTCATTATGCTGCAAAATTTTAGGGATTTCTATTAGGATATGTTTTTTCAAATTGATTTATGTAGTATATTATTAAATTACTAAATTAATGAGATTAATTAAGTGTATTTAATTATAGAAATTGATAGGGTTCTTTAAGAAATTTTAATTTCTAAATAGAATTAATTAATTTTACCATTTAATTTATTGGGGAAATTAGTGGTTTAGTTGAATAATGGAATTGTGTAATCAAGATAATTAATTGATGGTTTAATTATCAGAGTATTTAATTGTATGATTTTGGATAGTTAATTGTTGGGATAATCATTGGAATGTTTAATATAGAATTTTAGACAACTAATTTGTGAATTACTTATGGATTTACAATATTGATTGAATTGTGGTAATTCACTTTTTAATTAATTAAATGGTTTGATTTGACTAATTAATTGTTCGGTTAATTAATGTAATTTAGTTGATTGATTATTTATTGAATTAATAAATGGAAATTATGTGATAAATTTATTGATGACTTAATTAATTGAATGAATTGTGATTAAATCCCCATGGAGTATCACATAGGATATACACAATATGAGATAATAATTGTTGAGAAGTATATGATAGCCTTTTGAGAAGGACCATGAAACTATGTTAAGAAGGATGGTGAGAGCCTGTTGGGAAGGACTATTGGGGCCTACTGAAAGGAAGATCATGATATGACCTATAGTGATTTCTAAGGGAGATCATGAGTGTTCTTTGGGTTATGCCAAGGGGATGACCGTAAGAGCTTGAACCTTTTCCTAGTAAGTGATTATTCAATGTTTGGTTTCACTCATGTTATACCATTAAGGTTTGAAACACATGTGTACATTACTTATTCCATATTTATTTACACATTTTATATATTTTATTGAATGTGAGATTATTATGTGAAATAGTTCAGACTTCGACGTGGGCCAAAGATGGTATCGAGGATCTGGTGTCCTCGAGAACCCTATAACTTATGTGGTAAAAAATGGTTAATGAAAAATGTAATAATTTTTTATTTATTGAATTAAATAATTTATTTATACAATTGTATAAATATTTATTGAATTTATTTTATTTTATACACCATTGGTGGTGGCCTACTTAGCCACAATCACACCTTACTTGGGCTTCCTAATCCGTACATAATTTAATTTCATGGATGCATGATTGGTTAAGGGAAATGTCGCTATATCAGATGGCTGAGTCGGGATGGAGCATGGATGAGGGAACCATGTGTGGATCAAGACCTACTAGGATTCACTAGTTTATTTCATTTGGGTTATCATTTTAGAAATTTGACAAGTACATTCAAATTGAGTGTTTCTAGCCTTAGTTGGGATATTTTATTTTCTACTTTGATGATCATATGATTTTGGTATTATTTATGGTAATATATTCTTCCACTATACTTTATTTAGTTATATTTGTGTATTAAAATGAAAAAATAGGGTATATTCTCCCCCTGATCAAATTATTAGACCCTCATAGAATGTCAGCATCATCTTGCATATTATGATGTGTGCTTGAGGTTATGTGACCAATCGGCTTCGGTAATCGGTGTTTGGAACCAGAGTCAAGATTTCACAAGGGGTAAGAAATTTGTTTATTCTGAATGACCATATTGTTGCAATATAGGGAGATTATTTTTTCTGATTTGGTTTATTGAAGAGATTCTGAGGGATAGAGATACTCATTGGCCATGGTAAATCAATGAAGTTACAAGGTTTGGATATTTTATTTTCTAGTCTATTGGAATGATGATGTCACAAGTTTATGGTCATCTATACCGTTGATATGGTTACTAATCCTCCTATCACAATGGAATAAAATAAAATAATTCCCTTCATTATAATTTTTTATATCCTTTTTATAGATCATTTAGAGGCGTTACAATTTTTTTTCATAACCTCCATTCATTAATTTACATTTAATTGTTCTTATTCATGATTTGATTATTTTCCAAGTTAGGGTGTTGTAAAATCCAAGAATTTAAATTTCCACTACAAGTTTCAATATATTTTTTCAATTTTTGATGTATGTATATTATATATTTTTAATGTATTGTATTCTTGAGTTGGAGAGAAAATAGTAAGTTTACTTTTTTTATGAATTTATACCCTCTTAAATATTGCATAATTTCATAATGGGAAAATAAAGGAGATTATTTATCATTGGTGGATTTTTATTATTATAAAAATTTATTCATTTATTGTAATGGAACTTTATGTGGTTTTTATGGGGTTTTGTCTCATTCACTATTATGTTGAGTTGATATTTCTTATTTCATTATTATTTCATGGGATATGATAAAATATATCAAAAATCATTTACAAGTTATTAATGGTCACATTAGGAGTACTAAAATTAGATTGAAAGCCTATATCACATAGAATAGGATACCATTGTATATTTTTGTTGTAGTTAATATTTACTTTCAAGATAATCCATTATATGTATTGGGAGATATTAGAATATGATGTATGTTTTTAGAATGATGTATTAGACATTTTGATGTATTTAGGTGATTTGGATATGTAGTTCAATTTATTATGCTAAATTTATTTATTGAAAGTGTTTAAGACATGTATATTATGATTAATATTCAAAAGTATTATAATAGTACTTTTGATATGATTTATTTATGTGATTTATATTTAAATTAGGTTATTAATTTTATGAAGTATCTAGTGGTGATTCATGATCAGAAAAGGAAGGACCTATGTGGATGCCTTATATTCTTTTAGGGAGTTTTTTAGAAACATGGTAGTGTAGAGGAATGAACATGGTAGAGGTAATACATATTAGTTTTGTAATATCCTAAATTTTATTATCTTTTTTTTCTTGTTATCAATATGGAAATTGTTTTCATAATGAATTTTAAATGAAACTATAATGTTTTTATTTTCACTTTATAAAATTATAGTTGAAGATTTTCAAGGATAAAAATATTTAAAGGAGTGTTTAATATACTATCCTATAAATTTCAATTGGGGAATTCATGGAAATTTAAATAATTTTAAACATTGATGGTTAAAATTTTAATTTTTTGAAATGAAATTTTTTTTATGTCATTGAATATTTTTTTATATGTTTGGACTTCTGAGCTAATTTATTAATTTCATAAGGTGGTAGTTTTTCAATTAAATATTTGCTAACATAATGGTAAAATTAATTGATTATTTATTTTTCTGTGTGACATATCATGTTTTCAATATATTATATTTATTAATTATATGGATTCATTTTGATACTAGGTGTTGAGATGACATGTGATTTGGAGAACCCGTGTCCCCAGAAAAAATGTTTCAAAAATATTTAACTTTTTAATAGCACTAGCACATGATTTTCCTAAATTTTTTTAATAACTCTTTAATGGGTTCCCAGATCCAAAATACGAGGTAACGATTGACCTCAGTATATAAATTTTACCTTAGGTTTGACTTAACATTGGTTGGTGTGTGTCGACTATGAAAATGTTGTCTCAAGATGTAACTGGGATAAAATTATTTAATAAATGTTATTTTATTAAATGCAATGACACTTTTTTTATTATGATATTGTAATAAATTCATGTTTATCACTATAAACATGGAATTACTCAGATAGGTGGAGAATGATATCTCTCTAAGAAATTATGATGGATTGTGGATCAATGATCAACACATACCCAACTCGATGAAACCTCAGTGACGACGACGACACATAGATCATTCTTCATTAATGAATGAACTAAATCAAGGTAAGGTTGTTTTTTCTTTTCTATTTTTTCCTTCTTCATGATTTTATTCATTGAAATTTAATCAATCAACAGACATATTGATACGTGATTCCATCTTATTGCAAGATGGGACTATTTTTGCAGGTTATTTGTATTTATCATTCCCAAATCCCCATCCCTTCATAGTTTTCCAATAAGAAATGACCAACGATTAAAAACATTCGTTCATGTGAATTTTATCAATCCATTCATTGAATTATTCACCATTAGACACTCGTGGTTGCAGACCCACTTTCTAGAAGGCTCTGAAAGTGATCAAAATTTTTTATCGGAGGTAAAGTGAAAACATAGGTTGTTTTTTTGTAGACTCGGACACTAGGAATCAAAATCTATAATTGTTTTGAAATTCTGGCATCGGTGGAAGAACAATGACTCACAGAAGCAGAATAGACTGGCATCGATGACAGTGAAGATGGAGGTGGTGCCCAGAGGAACTATAGAGGTGGAACCACATGTGTTGTTGTGGGGCCACAAGATGCAGTGGGATGGCCACATTACGCGCTGGGTGGCGATCATCATAGGTCAGGTCCACTCTTTCCTAGTGGGCTATGTCGGACCTAGGGCTACTAGAGTGGGACTGGGTCATGATTGTCTGTGGTGGTCGACATTAAGCCACATTTTCTCTAGTTATCGTCCTACTGCATCATCTAGGGATGCAGTTGACAACCATAGCCATATGGTGGCCAGACAGAGCAGTCGAATGTGTGGTCTGTAATTTCCTAGACCTCTATAGTCCATTCCTTTGTGAAAATATGGTATTTGAGGTGTTTCGGGAGGTCAGGGTGACTTATCCCCAACACATTTCCAATTGTTTTTCCCTTTTTTTGAACATTACATCGGTAACCTTCTATGAACAGTAGCACTGGTGACCCTCAGTGAACAGTTCCAATAGTAGACAGTTTTGAATAGTTCATTGGTATCCTTCTATGAATAGTAGCATTGGTGACCCTTGGTGAATAGTTCCAATGGTAGACAGTTGTGAAAAGTTCATCGGTAACCTTCTATGAACAATAACATCGGTGACCCTCGGTGAACAGTTCTAATGGTAGATAGTTGTGAACAGTGCCAATGGTGAGGTCTAATTATAACAACCCATAATTTACATACATGGAAATTACATTAATTTTTGTGGAATACTTAATACATAACAAAAACAGATACCAAAGGACCGTAATAGTTTAGTGTCTTTGGAAACTCGGAATATAATCTTCTAATCTTGGTGAAAGATCTTCAACATCTACCATAAAGATCATATCCTTTTTTTTCTTACCTAAAACCTTTATTTATATCCTGGGGAAAAGAAATCATATAAAGGGTGAGTTCAAATGCTCAGTAAGGGTAAGCATGGAGAAAATAAAACAAATCATATACATTTGAACTTAAAAAAAACATGAACATAATGTTTAAACATCAAAATCTTGAGCAATGACAGAAAACATGGCAGTAAGTAAGGCATAGATCATAAAGAAACATTAATCATTATAAAATAGCATGGGAATAAAACATTTAATTGTGGAAACCATTAAGCACGTGTTATCATTTCCATAGTAGCCAAGGCATTCCTGCCAAGACCATCTTAGTGGACAAAGTCCCTTTATGAATCGAGTTCACTCCTCGTTCCAGTCCTGTATCACTGAACCAGATTAACTTACCATTCTATCCATGTATATCTCCGGAGATATAAATCTTTACCCAATTAATTGGAGAGAGATATAGGTCCCGCCCATCTCATAATGAAATCATTCTTACTTGTGCCACAACATAAACATAAATCATTCATAATAACCCAAAGAATAAAATGGGTTTCATAAACATCATCACATCATAACATAATCCATATAAAAAAATGGATATCATTTAATCATAATAAAAGTGAAACCATTTAAATCATAGAGACATTATACTTGAAACATACACATATGAAATAATGCCATCTTATATGGAAAATGTTTTTCATAAAACACTTGAAATGAATTCTTGAGGAAAATATAATTTCTTCTTCAAAATCAATTTCTTTTCACAAAATGCCATGAAATTTTAAAAGAAAAGGATTTTGTTGAAAATAGTCATGAAATATTTTAGAGTAGGCTTCATGAAAATAAGGCTTTATAAAACCATAAAAATCCATTCATGCCATATAAGTTAAAAAAACACTATCCTCGTACTTTTAACGGAAAAGTCAAAATGTACCACCTATGGTAAACAAAAGAAATATTTCTTCCATAACACAAAGTAAAAGTCAAAGAGGGGTAAAAATGACTTTAAACATGCATGTAATAATACTAAACACTTTACGAAAAACAATTTTATGGATATGGATGAAAAATATACCCCAGTAAATGCTTACGTATAAGCAATCTCAGATAAAAATGAGATTGAAAAATTATCCCTTACCTTAGGTCTAATATGCTTCATATGTATCCGAACCTCCTGCATAATGATTTAAATAATGTCATTGACTCATTATGGAATCATATTCATTTTTATGACATCATATATGGTTCAATTATGACTTTATATTACCCATTCTTTTGTAAATTCAATGTTAAAGCAGCGTTTTGGGTAAATGAAATGAAATACACCGTTCATGGAGACGGTAGGCCGTACGTACGCATGAACGTTGTTTTTTTCCTTATTAGCTTGAATGGAAGTAAGTAGATGAAATATATATATACATAAATCCAGTATATTTATCATGTCATATATTTCATTATTATTCATTATATATACTTTATAATCATTCATGAGTGGTTTACATGGAGAATGAATCTCATCGCTTCGTGGAGACAGTAATCCGTACGTACGCACGAGCAATGATATCGTTCCCATAATTATTGAATTGAATTGGAGTGGATGATATAATATATCAGAATCCGTATGATTTTATAATGACTATATATAGTTATTCTTTACACCATTATACCCATCCAAGTAAGGTGGTGGTGGAAAAATAAATTACACCACGGCGTGGAGACGGTATTCCGTACGTAAGCACGTGCGGTGATTTCATTTTTCATAGGATGGATAGAACGTGAAATAGGGTTGTTTAATATTTATAATAACATATCATTATATGATTTACAATGATGTTATTAATTTATGATGAAACAAATAAATAACAAGAAGTTGAAGAAGAAAGAAACTTGAAAGAATCAGTAGAAGAGATTACCTCTTCTTCGACACACCCCTTTTAAGCTTCCTTTTAAGACACTAGAGTTGGACTTTTGAGGAGTACATAACCTCTATAATGTTTATAGGGTAGTTTATAAGGGAAATGAGCAGGTTTTGGACGATCTTGAAGGCTCAAAATTGTGTAAAGAGGAGAGGGAGGAGGTGGCCTTTTATAAGGGAGGAGAGGGGCACCTTAGAAAAAACATAAAATATTATTTTATAATAAAGTCATATTCGGTTTATAATAGCTAAAAATTGATTTATTTCTAAGATAAAGTTGGTATGGGTATAAATAATCTCACCGAATGGGTTTTAGACATGTTTAGGTGACTATTTTAACTTTATCATTTAGATTTAACTCTAAGTTAAATAATTTAACGTTTACCGTGTCTTCTTGTTTTCTTACACTATATGGTTAATAAAATTTCTATAAAAAGAAAAACGAACCCCAAGTGGGTCATTATTAATATATATAACCTTATCTAATCCATTTGGATGAACCTTATATTTTTAGGAATATAATAACAATTAATAATATAATATTTGTTTTAAATACTATTTTATGTCAATTTTGACACTATTTGGTAATTGAGTTTTGTGAAAATCATAAAAGCATTATTAGTTAGAAAAAAGTTAATTAAATCAATAATAATATGTCATATTAACCTAAAAATTTGTTTTATTTATATAAAGTCTCGAATTACATTTATTTGGGTATTTATAACATCAATTATGTTAATATTTCATTAATAAGGCAATTACTGCATCTTCATTGTGTCATATATAAATTAAATTATGTAATGTCTAAAAATTATTAATAAAATAACATTATGTATGAAATTTGTTTATATTTCTAATGAATATTTATAGTCAAATTTATCTTATGTATAACCATATATTAAAATTCCTTTAGTTATTAAACTTTTTTTAACTATTTTAACTCTTCTTTAAATAAAATAATAATAAATGTCCTAATCTAATCCAAGTGGATCTAAATGATACTATTTTATTCCTAAGGTTGTTTTTGGTCTATTTAAACTTATCCAATAGAATTAGGACATGTTTTAGGGTAATAATAATATCATTTTTACCCTTAATTACCCTATTTACTTTTAACCGTGGTAAATAAAAATAAACAGTTATTATTCACCAAAAATTATTTTTATCTTATCAAACCACATTTTAGTCCTTGATATTAACCGTGTCTCTCGGATTTTCTAAATTAAACTCACAGAAGTGGTAAAATTATGTTCTACGTAAATTTTCAAATTCTCCTAGGAGGTGGGTAAAAGATGGTGAAAAGTTCAGTAAAATTTTTTTATATCTAAAATTATTATAAAATGACTCCAATGAATTACATTGAACTTATATAGGTATTAATTAACAAATTTTACCTAAAATAAATTTAAATAAAATAAATAATTATTTAAATAAAAAGTCAGTTTTTAAATAGTAACCGCGTGTTTTCACTATTCATCAAAAATTGAAAGTTTTCAGAAAAATAAAAAAAATTAACCCTAGGATAATTTTGATATTCCGAATCCAAAAAATGAAGTCCATTTTGAAAGATAAAATTTATAAAATTTCAAAAAGTGAGTATTACTATTTATAATGGCTAGTTCATAATAATATTATAATAATATCTCGTTTAGTGAAACTCGGTATTGTGTACTACACACGCTATCGAGGAAGGTCTTGATTGCATGTAATGCAAGCCAAGTCTAGGATGTGTGTAGTGAAAGCTCTTTTTGGTGTTGCGTATAACATAATCAAAACATATTTCATTTATACATTAACCAAAATCTATACTTAATGTTGCGTAGAATAATTTTCACAAAACGAACTTGAAATTGTGTGTAACACGAGCCAAGAATAGTGTTGCGTATACTTCAAGCTAATACGCTGTTGAATATAGTACAACCTAATATTGGTGTAGTTTATAATAGAAGACATCAAAGAAATTAAAAATAATATATCTCATAAAATCTTGGGGTGTTACACTAATGGTAACCTCTCTTTCCTTGGCCAAATTTTGAGTTCTATGAACAGTTCCATTAGTGAACAGTTCTATCGGTAGCCTCTAACAGTAACTTCTCTTTCCTTTTCCAAATATTGAGTTCTGTGAACAGTTCCATCAGTGAACAGTTCTATCAGTAACCTCTAATGGTAACCGCTCTTTACTTTTCTAAATTTCCAATTCTATGAACAGTTCCATCAGTGAACAGTTCTATCGGTAACTTCTAACAGTAACCTCTCTTTCCTTTATCAAATTTACAATTCTATGAACATTTCCATTAGCGAACAGTTCTATCTGTAACCTTTAATGGTAACCTCTCTTTCCTTTTTCCAAATTTTGAGTTTTGTGAACAGTTCCATCGGTGAACAGTTCTATCGGTAACCTCTAACTGTAACCTCTCTTTCCTTTTCCAAATTTCCAATTTTATGAACAGTTCCATCAGTGAACAGTCTATCGGTAACCTATAATAGTAAACTCTCTTTCCTTTTCCAAATTTTTGAGTTCTATGAACAGTGTTTCCAAAACGGTAGGTGTACAATGGTTTATTGGTGTGGTTCTAATGATGAGGTACATGAACACTGTTCTAACGGTGAGGTTCATGAACAGTGTTCTATCGGTGAGGTTCTAATGGCGAGGTTCACGAACAGTGTTCTAATGGTGAGGTTCATTAAAAGGGTTCTATCGATGAGGTTCTAACGATGAGGCTCATGAACAATGTTTTTCCTTTTCCAAATTTTGAGTTCAGGAACAGTGCTTCCATCTTCCTATAGTTTCACTCCTTTGACATTTCCTTTGATGTAAAATGAATTTAAATCCTTATTTTAAGGACTCTAAGGCCGATTCAAAGGCCATAAATCCTATATTAATTATTCCTATGGCTCAGGATGTTTTTACTTGGTCAAACCATGTGGTTTAATGCGATCCAGTTTTAATATGAAATTAAGCATATCTTAAACCGTCACTTGGTTAAATCTTCAAAAGGGACTAGATATCCTCCTCCCTTGTTCATACTCCTTTATCTCTGGTGCGATATACTCAAATCTTTCCCTCCATCCTGTATGAATCATGAGATCAAAATTTTCCCCATGGATTGGTTTCCTTGACATCCTTCTTGCTGCAAGTGCACCCCCTGTTTCTGTGCAACCAAGCAGTATCGATCATTCTTCAATATTATGTATTTTTTATCATTATTCTTTTGGGGATCATCTTCTCATGTTTCTTCTTTCCATTTTATAGCATGTAATATCCATTATTCTAATTGGGTTTTCTTGGGGTTCGGTTGATGCGGTCGTACCGTGGTATCCTCGGGTGGATGCAGTTGTCCTGAGAGGAGGATCGTGACCCGTTGTGTGGATAAAGAACATCCAGAACTATTTGAGGTAGGGGATTCATTGATTCTCTCTTATTTTACATGAAACTGTATTATTATCTTGTTTTATCCCAATAGAAGATGATGTAATTGACATAATAAACATTTGAACCAAATAAATAAACTGTTATCGATCATATTCTATTGCCTCTTGTTTTGCTAGATAGTGTGATATCAATTCTTGCTTTGTTTAGCTGTTCGTTCTTGATGAAAATTGGTAATGAACGTAAACAAAAATTATTTGAGAATTGTTTTGTTAGAAGATAAAGAGGCATATAAATGAATCTGGTTCCCCATGTTGTAATTTTATGTCAATCAAATTGGCATAGCTTGTTTAATTTGTTTTGATAGCTTAGTTTTTAGGTTTCCCGAATTTTGGACCTATGAATAATAAATTGGTCAATTCAAGATGGATTAAAGAACTGATTGTTTGATAAATACTTAAATGGTTCTGAGTTACCCTCTTGATTGTTAATGGGTGAAGAGCCTAATTGTTAAAATGTTTGTTTTCATGTTTCTTGTGTTGTGATGTGAGCTTGGATGGTTGTTGTGATATGTGGGGGCATGGAGGATTTTTGGTTATGGCAGAAGAAGATGCCTAGAGTGGCAAGATGCATCGGTTTATGCATGTGGGTGTCAAGGAGGACACCAGGGATGATGGAATGGGATGAATGTGATTTTTGGATGCTTGTTGATTCTTATTGGTTGATTATCTTCTTTACTTTTACCCACCGCTCAAGGTAGCTGGTCTTACTTACCCTTCTTTCGAAAGAGGAGAAGACACACGGGGTATGCGACGTGCTATCTTTTTTTAGCTTCTCAAGGGAATATGGGTCTATACTCTTACTATAAGTGGAAAAAACTTGATGGGTAGTACATCTAATCACTGTGTTGATCCCCCTTGTGTTTAGTAGCATAGTTTGTTTTTCTAGAATTCATGGGAATATGGGAAAGTAATTCTGAAATGAATAATTGAATAAATTATGTTAACCCCTGAGGCTGGAGTTGCTGGAACATAATAATGAGGTTGTAATTTTAAATGGACGATGTAGTTTGGGTGTAATGCTAATGAACTTTAATGTGGAATGGTAAATGATTAATTAATGATTAAATAATTAATTAACATAAATTGGAACTAATAAAAAGGTAATGAAGTAAGGAATTAATTCTTTTTAAAATTGTTGTGTGATTTTTGGATACCTAGTCTTAGAAGTGACAGTAGGGAGTCTGAGAGACATTAGATGCATTTGAGTCTAAGACTAGGTTATTACCATATTGTGGTTTTGAGATATATTATATTCTGTATTTTTGTGTTTCTATAAACTACTCCACCCTGTTAGTAAGGGGAACTGACACCCCAGGGATTCTGAGCCCTGGGGGGGGGGGTGGTGTTTTCCCCAGCCTTCCGATGGGAGGATGAATGGATGACTAACCCCTTTGCCCCTACTCTCTTTTCTTGTTAGTTACTCTTGATGGTAGGCACAATGGTTAGTTTTCCCCATAAATGTGTGTAGAAGGCTATAATGGCTTGTGGGTATTCACAAACATATATTCTGGATATAGTTTCTATGGACTACTATAGGTGTAACATGTATAGGCTATGATGGAATGAGGATCCTTACTCGAAGTATGGGCCGTAATGGATTGAGGTATAATACCCAATGTATGATTCACATTATGCGAGATGTGGTGGCTCCTAGAAACTACTTGGTTACTTTTATTACATGGACATGGTGGTTTTGTTGCATGAGATGCATGTTGTGGTACTTCGCCCTGGTGTCCGTGGGCATGCCTTTTTGAAGAGAGATGCTCAGGACGTGCGACATTGGGGAAAAGAGGAAAACTAGTGGGGAAGTAGTAGTAGGTTACCCTTCATATTATTTATTATATTATATACTCTTGTATGTATTACTTGGTGAGAGTAGCCATGGTGAGGTTGCAAACATAGTATACCTGTTTCGGTGATGAGTTAGTTTCACTTGTTGTTCATTGTGCTTTAATATGCTTTGTTTAATTTTGCACGATAGGTTTTGGGGAGGATCCTACTGAGTATACTATTATATTCACCCTATGTCTATATAAAATGCTTTTCAGGTCTCTTGGAGTAGGATGGATATCAAGCTGGTTTCTAATAGCTTCGGGTTTCAGGAGTTGTTTGGGCGTGTGGTTGCTGCTATTTTTACTTTCTTTTGGGTACTTTTAGTTTTCCCATTTTAGTTGTAGTACTTTTAATGGACGTTATTTATGGGTACTTTGGATTTCATTTGTATTTCTAATTGAGTTGGAGTTGGTTGGTGTATATATTATCTCTCTCTTCTGCATGTGTTCTCTTAGAGCGTAATGCCCCCAATTTGTGTATTTTCTATACCCTCAATGCTAGTCGCCAACCCGGGGCCTACTAAAGGCGGGACTCAGGGGTCATTATCTCCCTTCTCACATTGTCGGCCCATGAGGGGTACACATTATGGAGAGAGGGTCTGGACAAACTGGTATCAAAGGTTAGGTTGAGGGATATGATGGATTTTGGAGTTAGGCATAGGTGAGGTTGCATGGGTTGGTAGGGAAAAAGTTTTATTCATGTTTAGAAAGTTATGTAAATACTAGAGACCGACCGACACATAGGCGTTTAGGGCCCCCTATGATATGATGTATGGACCTTTTTGTTTACAATGTCTACTAAACAAGGTGATACTAGTTTCAGGGTAGAGACCTAGGAAAGGATCATGCATCATTCTTCTTTGTGCCTGTGTTTGAATGGGTAGACCATGGGATAGGTTAACCAAAAATCAATGAAAGAAAAAAAATTAATTAATTAATGTTGATTCTTCCATATTCTAGGTTTAAGAGCTTTAACGGTTTGTTATTTTACAGGTATGGCTGTAGGTCGACGTCCTCATCAGGTTTGCGCAGAAGATATCCTGCTGTCTATTCTAGTATATCCCCGTAGGGTAGAGGTTAATGACGATGACACTTGGAGGAAGAAACTCTGAGGGTTTCAGCGCCATAGTATGCATAATTATGAGGGATCCATTTCAAATGTAGTCATGGAAGATTGGTTGGAGGAGGTCGAGATAGGATTCAGTTCAATACTTGTTCAGAAGGAGCACTAGGTATCCTTGGTTGTGAAGATGCTGCATGGAGCAGCGAGGCAGTGGAGGTTCTTATTCCTAGGGGATTGTGAGGAGTCAACGATATCATGGGAGGAGTTCTGAGACAAGTTTAGAATCGAATTTATTTCATTGACTGTGAAGGCGTCTAGTCGCCAGGATATTCTTACCCTTCGACAAGGGAGATCTAGTGCTCAATAGTTTGGAATCTGTTTCAGGAACCCTTTACGATATGCTTCAGACCTGCTGCCAAATGAGGAGGCCAGAGCTAGGCATTTTGAGGAGCATTTGCATCCAGAGATCCAGCGCCAGGTCACCCCATTTATGATGAAAACATATCTTGAGGTACTGGCGAGGGCATATATTGTCAAGAGTACATTGGACAGTACCATATCATCATGAGAGGGGAATCTTCATGATTCCTCACGAAGTAGAGTTGTGGTCTGGGTTTCTCAGTTTTTAGTGCAGAAGAGTTTCTGTTCTGCTAGGGGTAGGTCCTAGCCCTTCACATCTTGTTTCTCTAGAGGCAGCATCTCTCAATCCTCTGCCTAGGGATCAGGCACTAGTTTTTCTTTTGGTGGTCTTGGTCATTAGTAGTGGGAGTGCCCGACCTTTCAGAGATGTCATCGTGTACCAGGTCCTACGCTATAGGTTCCTCCGTTGAAGCATTTCCAACTGAGGCAGCAGCAACAGGTTACACTAGCTTTAGATCATCAGATGTTAGATGGGGCAGGCAGAGTACATCCCCATGACACTCCCCGTCCTTAGAGATCAGTGTGTGGTCATGGTGGTGGTCATCATCAGGGTCAGAGAGGCAATAGAGGAGGTCATGGTCAACTTCATGCTCTAGCATTAGCAGCTCCAGGCGCTCCAGACGTCATTCGAGGTACCCTTTGCTTGTTTTCTAACATTTTGTATGACTTGTTTAATTTAGGAGAGACACACTCCTTTATATTACCTACCTCTTTCCATGCTTTGGGACTTGAGGTAGAGAGGATTCTAGTTCCCTTGGTGTTGACTACACCATTTGGAGGTCGAGCTAACTTGTTTTAAGTATGTAGAGACTGTGAGCTAATTTTGGGGCAGCACCGCTCTTAGAGATATTTCCTTTGTTTACGAATACAACCATGTGATGTCATCCTCAACATGGATTGGTTGTATTTAGTGCAGGCTATCGTGGATTGATTCGGGAAGAATATTGTTTTCTTTGGTGAGGATCAAGACCTGGTGGTGTTTGTTGGTGAGCGAGATCCTCAGATGGGTCATAGGTGCATTCCGTCCTTATCATCCATGATGGCTGAGATGATGTTGAATTATTTAGAGGTTCATTAGTAGGAATTTACTAGGGTCTTAGAAAAGTACCCTGATGTATTTCTAGAAGAGGTTGTAGCATTACCCCCTTGACGAGAGATTGAGTTTGGGATCTAGCTACAACTAGGAGCATCTCCTATCTTTATGTCTCAATATATGATTCCCCCTTTTGAGTTATGAGAGCTATGTAAACAGCTTTATGGTCTGTTACTGTGTGGTTTTGTTCGGCCAAGTGTGTCATCAGAGGGTGCACCAGTTTTGTTCGTGAAGAAGGCTGATGGCAGTTTGCAGTTGTGTGTCGATTGTCACCACTTAAAAAAATTGATGATAAAGAATCTTTATCCTATTCTGCAGATTGATGATCTATTCGATCAACTAAAGGGTGCAATTTGTTTTTCAAAGATCAACTTGTGGCCAGGATATCATCAGATGCATGTGAAGGATAGGTATATCCTGAAGTCTACTTTTTGTTGTCGTCATGGGCATTATGAGTTCGTTGTACTACCGTTCGGCATGAACAATGATCCGGGTTGTTCATGTGATTGATGAATGCTGTGTTCCATGAGTTCCTGGACATGTTTATGGTAGTTTTCATCAACAACATCCTTATGTACTCCACATCTGAAGAGGATCATGCAGATCATCTACACATTGTTTTGAGAGTTCTTTGTAAACATCATCTATTTGGGAAGATTCTAAAGTGTGATATTTGGGTTCGAGAAGTCCGTTTTTTGGGGCATTTTGTGTCCTAGCAGGGAGTAACTGTGGATCCATCGAAGATAGAAGCGGTTGGGCCTTGGGAATCCCCCAAGACAGTGTTGGAGGTGAGAAGTTTCCTCAGTCTCGCATGTTACTACAGGAGGTTCAAAGAAAATTTATCACAAGTTACGAATCCTCTAACAGCTTTGACCAGGAAGGATCAGGAATTCATATGGACTGATCAATGTCAAGTAGATTTTGTGTATCTAAATGAGAAGTTAGTAAGTGCTCTAGTTATTTTCCATCTAGCAGAGGGAGTTTTGATTGATGTTTTCTGCGATGCTTCACATATGGGGTTAGGATGTGTTCTGATGTAGCAGAGATCAGTTGTTTCTTATGGGTATCGGTAGTTTCATCCCCATGATCATAAATATGCCACCCATGATCTTGAGTTGACAGCCGTAGTGTTTTCTCTGAATTGGTGGAGGCATTACCTCATTGGTGAGCGCTTTGTGGTTTTCACCGATCATAAGAGTTTAAGGTATGTTTTCTCCCAGTGTGACTAGAACTTACGACAACATCGGGGGATGAGGTTCTTACTAGAATATGACTTCAAGATATCATATACACCTAGAAAGGGGAATGATTTTGCTGATGCGCTGAGTCGAAAGTCACGTAGTGATGCTGTGCGTGAATCCGGTGATTCCAGGAGAGTAATGGATGAACTGGCAGCATTACATCATGATATGGGAGAAGTTGGGGGAAAATGTTATCTTTTTTACATAATGGTGAAGTGATCTCTCATGAATCATGTGGAAGAGTCCTAGTTGGGGGGTCTAGAGGTTTAGGTCTGGAGAGACTGAGTTTTTTGTGGCGAGGCACCTGATGGGTGGTTTGAGGATGAACAACACTGAGTGTTGTATCACGGAATGGTTTTTGTTCCTTTTACAATGCGTGAGACGGTTCTTAGAGAGTTTCATAGTTCACATTTAGCAGTGCATCCTGGAGTGACAAAGATGTACCGAGCCTTGAGGATCCAGTTTAGGTGGCTGTGTTGAAGCGTTTAGTTTCAGAGTTTGTGTCTCAATGTTTGGTCTGCCAGAATGTGATGGCCGAACACCGTGTTCCTAGTGGTCTTCTCTAGTCATTAGAGATTCTTCAGTGGAAGTGAGAGGACATATCAATGTACTTTGTTACTGGTTTACTTAGAGCTCTGGGAGTACATTATGCTATTTGGGTGGTAGTGTGTCACTTAACAAAATTGGCCCACAAGGAGTCGATCTTAGTGGAAGTTTTGTCAATGCAGTATCTAGAGGAGGTGGTGAGACTTCATGGAGTCCCTAGGACGATCATTTCTTATCGAGATCCTTGTTTTACCTCTAGGGTGTGGAGAGGTCTCTAACATGCTTTCGGTTCTCAACTATTCCTTAAAACTGCTTTTTCATCCTCAAATGGATGGTCAGAGAGAGCGAACCATCCATAATAATTAAGACATGTTACAAACTTGTGTTATTGATTTTGGAGGTTCATGGATGAGGCACTCACCCTTGGTGAAGTTTTCTTTCAATAATATTTTTCACTCCACCATCGGTATGGTACCGTTGGAAGCCTTGTATGGCCAACCTTTTCATTCCCCATTGTGCTAGACTGGGGTCGGAGAGCTAGAAATTATGGGACCAGAACTAGTGCAGAATACAATAGAGATGGTTCAGGTGATTCATGAGAGGATGAAGACAGCGCAAGATCATCAGAAATCATATGTTGGTCAAATAATGAGACCCTTAGAGTTTAATATTTGGGATCACGTGTTTTTGAAGGTGACTCCTCATCATGGGAAGCGAAGGTTTGGTCATGGGAGTAAGCTTTATCCTCAGTTTGTTGGGCGTTTTGAGGTGTTAGATCATGTTGGAGCTATAGGGTATCAGGTCGTAGTTCCCCCACAGATGAGTCAGATACACGATGATTTCCATGTATCACAGCTCCATCGTTATCATCATGATGACTCTCACCCCATCTATTAGGGATAGATAAATGTTTATAATGATGCAACCTTTGAGGGGTGACATGTGGAGATCCATGACCTCAAGGAGAAGGTGTTGCGCATACGTTCTATCACCTTGGTTTGTGTTTTGTGGTGACACGGTGTCATGGAGGAGATTACCTGGGAAAGTGAGTCATAGATACCTAATTAGTACCCATAGTTGTTTGATAATTATATATTTTCATGTAACGATGTCCCATTTGTGGCAAGAAATTTCATGATTATATTAGGAATTTTTTGTTGCTTCTTGTGGCTTGCTCTTTTTTGAGCGGTATCTCAATGTGTGGTAATTTAGACCCCGTTTCGATTTCCCTTTAGGTGGGATTTGAATTCAAAAGGATGATAATGTTTTGATAGGTATTTGATGTAATGACTCGGACCTCTCTGGTCCATTCCTTTGTGAAAATATGGTGTTTGAGGTGTTCTGGGAGGTCAAGGTGACTTATTCCTGACATGATGCCAATTTTTTCCCTTTTTGTGAACAGTACATTAGTAACCTTCCATGAATAGTCACATCGGTGACCCTTGGAGAACCGTTCCAACTGTAGACAGTTGGGAACCATGCATCATTAACCTTCCGTGAACAGTAGTATCGGTGACCCTCGGTGAACAGTTCCAACAGTAGACAGTTGTGAACAGTGCATCGGTAACCTTCTGTGAATAGTAGGATCAGTGACCCACAGTGAATAGTTCCAATGGTAGACAGTTGTGACCAGTGCCAACAGTGAGGTCTAATAGTTACCTCTCGTTCCATTTCCAAATTTTGAGTTCTGTGAACTATTCCATCTTTGAACAGTTCAATCGGTAACCTCTAATGGTAACCTCTCTTGGCTTTTCCAAATTTACAATTCTATGAACAGTTCCGCCATTGAACAGTTCTGTCGGTAACCTCTAATGGTAACCTCTCTTTCCATTTCCAAATTTTGAGTTCTGTGAATAGTTCCATTGGTGAACAGTTCTATCAGTTACCTCTAACGGTAACCTCTCTTTCCTTTTGCAAATTTCAAATTCTATGAACAGTTCCATCAGTGAATAGTTATATCGGTAACCTCTAACGATAACCTATCTTTCCTTTGTCAAATTTACAATTCTATGAATAGTTCAATTAGTGAATAGTTCTATCAGTAACCTCTAACGGTAACCTCTCTTTCCTTTTCCAAATTTTGAGTTTTGTGTACAGTTCCATCGGTGAACAGTTCTATCGGTAACCTCTAATGGTAAGCTCTCTTTCCATTTCCAAATTTCCAATTCTATGAACAGTTCCATCAGTGAATAGTCTATCAGTAACCTCTAACAGTAACCTCTCTTTCCTTTTCCAAATATTTGAGTTCTATGAACAGTGTTTCCAAAACAGTAGGTGTACAATGTTCTATCGGTGAGGTTCTAACGGTGAGGTTCATGAACAGTGTTCTAATAGTGAGGTTCATGAACAATGTTTTATCGGTGAGGTTATAACGATTAGGATCATGAACAATGTTATAATGGTGAGTTTCATGAACAGTCTTCTATCGGTGAGGTTCAAACAGTGAGGCTCATGAATAGTGTTTTTCCTTTGCCAAATTTTGAGTTCATGAACAGTGTTTCCAGCTTCCAACAGTTCACCCCTTTGACATTTTTTTTGATGTAAAATTCATTTAAAGCCTTATATTATAGACTTTAAGGCCAACTCAAAGGCCATAAATCCTATATTAATTTTTCATATGGATTGGGATGTTTTTAATTGGTCAAACTATGTGGTTTAATGTGATTCGCTTTTAATGAGGAATTAAGCATATGTTAAACCATTGCTCTGTTAAATCTTCAAAAGGGAAAAGATATCTTCCTCCCTTGTTCTTCCTCCTTGCTCTCCAGTTCGAGACGCTCGAACATTTCCTTCCTTCCCATAGGAATTGTGAGATCAATTTTTTCCCCGTGGATTTGTTTCCTCGACGTCTTTATTATTCCAACTGCACACCCTGTTTCTATGCAACTAAGTAGTATCGATCAATCATTAATATAAGGTATGTTTTATCATCTTTCTTTTATGGTTTATCTTCTCCTGTTTCTCATTTCCATTTTATAGCATTTAATCCCTATGCTTTTTATGGATTTTTCTTAGGGTTTGCTTGGTACGGTCGTACCGTGGCATACTTGGGTTGATGCAGTTGTCGCGAGAGGGGGATCGTGACCCGTTGTGTGGATAAAGAACGTCAAGAATTTTTTGAGGTTGGGGATTAATTTCTTTTCTCTTCATTTACATGCAACTGTATCGTTAGCATGTTTTATCCAACTGGATGACGATGGAATTTACATAATAAACATTAGAACCAGATAAATAAATTGTTATCGGTCGTATGTTATTACCTCTTGTTTTTCTAGATAGTGTTAAATCTATGCTTTCTTTGTTTATCTATTCGTTCTTGATGGAAATTGGTAATGAACGTAAAAAAATTAATTGATAATTGTTTAGTTAGAAGATAAATAGGCATGTAAATGAATCTGGTTCTTCTTGTTGTAATTTGATGTTAATCTAATTGGCTCAGTAAGCGTGTTTAATTTTTTTATAGCTTACTGATAAGTTTTCCTGAATTTGGAACCAATGAATTAAAATTGGTTAATTAAAGATGGATTAAAGAACTGATTGTTTGATAATTCTTTGAAGGGTTGTGAGTTACCCTCTTGATTGTTAAAGGGCTAAGAGCCCAATTGTTAAGATTTTTGTTTTCATGCTGCTTGTGTTGTGATGTGAGCCTGGATGGCTGTTGTGATATGTGCGGGTATGAAGGCCTTTTGGTTGTGACAGTAGATGATGCCTAGAGTGGAAAGATGCATCAGTTTATGCATGTGGGTGTCAGGGAGGACACCAGGTATGATGGAATTGTATGGATGTGATTGTTGGATGCTTTCTAATTCTTATTGGTTGATTATCTTCATTAAATTTCCCCACTGATCAAGGCAGCTGGTCTTACATTCCGTTCTTCCGAAAGAGGCGAAGACTCACGGGGTATGCCACATTCTTTGCGTGTTTAGCTTCTCAAGGTAGGATGGGTATATGCTCTTTCAATAAGTAGAAAAGACTAGACGGGTAGTACATCTACTCACAGTGTTGAGCCCCCTTATGTTTAGTAGCATAGTTTGTTTTTCTATAATTTTTGGGAATATGGGAAGGAAATTCTATAATGAATAATTTAATAAATGATGTTAACCCTTGGGGTTGGAGTTTCTAGAACATAATGATGAGGTTGTAGTTTTAAAGGGACAATGTACTTTGGGTGTAATGCTAATGAACATTAATGTGGAATTGTAAATGGTTAATTAATGTTTAAAGAATTATTTAACGTAAACTGGAACTGATAAAAATGGAATGAATTAAGGCATTAATGAATTTTAAATGGTTGTGTGCTTATACGATACCTAGACTTAGAAGTGGCAGTCAGGAGTCCGAGAGGCGTTAGTTGCAGTTGAGTCTAAACTAGGTTATTCCCAAAGAGTGGTTGCGAGCTATACTGTATTCTGTATTTTTGTGTTTCTATACACTACTCCACCCTATCAGTAAGGGAAATTGACACCCCAGGGATTCTGAGCCCTGGGGGGTGGGGGTGTGTTTTCCCCAACATTCTGGTGGGAGGATGAATGACTGACTACCCCCTGTGGCCCTACTCTCTTCTCTTGGTAATTACTTGTGCTGGTAGGCACATCTGTTAGTTTTCCCCATATATGTGTGTAGAGGGATGCAATGTCCTGTGGTTATTCACACACATATATTCTAGATATAGTTCCTATGTACTACTATAGGTGTAATGTGTATAAGATGTGATGGATTGAGGATCCTTACTCGGTGTATGGGTTGTAATTACTTGAGGTATAATACCTGATGTATGATACATGTTATGAGAACTATGGTGGCTCCTAGAAACTACCTGGTTATTGTTATTATGTGTATGTGGTGGTTTTTTTGCACGAGGTGCATGTTTTAGTGCTTCGCCCAGGTGTATGCGGGAAAGTCTTTTTAGAGAGAGATGTTCAGGACGTGCAATGTTGGGGAAAAGCAGCAAACCGGTGGGGAAGTAGTAGAAGTGTACCCTTGATATTCTTTATTATATTATATACTCTAGTATGCGTTACTTGGTGAGAGTAGCCATGGTGAGGTTGGGAACTTAGTATACCTATTTAGGTGATGAGTCAGTTTCACTTGTTGTTCACTGTGCTTTAGCATAATTTCTTTACTTTTGCATGAGAGGCTTTAGAGAGGATCCTACAGAGTATACTATTATAATCACCCTATGTCTATATAAACTGTTTTTATGTCACATGGAGTAGGTTGAAGATCAAGCTAGTTTCTACTATCTTGGGGTTCCAGGATTTGTTCGGGCTTGTGGTTGCTTCTTTTTTTACTTTCTTTTGGTTACTTGCAATTTTTACCATTCAGTTGTAGTAGTTTTTCATGACATTACATATGGGTACTTTGGATTTTTTTGTATTTCTGGTTGTGATGGAGTTGGTTGGGGTCTATTTTATCTCTCTCTTCTGTATGTGTTCTCATAGAGGTTAATACGTCCCATTTGTGTGTTTTCTATACCCTCGGTGCTAGTCGCCAACCCAGGGCCTACGAGAGGTGGGACTCGAGAGGTCATTATCTACCTTCTCACATTGATGGCCCAAGAGGGGTACTCTTTGTGGGGAGGGGGTCGTGACATGGTTGGTCCACAAGCCTAGCGAACCCATTGAAATTTTCAAACAACCATATCATTCAAACAATATCTTCGTTTGATGAGATGTATGTGGTGTTCAGACCCTAACAATAAGACAACCATTTTTCGATAATATGGTGTGTTTTTAGATCAGACTAGTATTGGTTGAGATCATTCCCTTGGTCCTTTCCTCTAGGGTTTAGTTTGACAGTACATCCAAATTATTGGATTGTAGTCCCCTCTAGTGGTCGAGTCCAAGATAGAGTTATGGTATCCCCCCTTGGGAGTGGAGAAACCCTTTATCCCCCATATTTGTGTTTTATGTAATTTACATAACATCTAAGAGCATGGAATTTTTCATACATAGAGAATCCATATTAGGGTTAGCGGTATTCTATGGACACACTCCCCTACATTACATGCCACATCAATATTGTTAGTGGTACTCTATAGGAATGATCCCCCACATTGTGGGTTGATCCAAATTGGGTTAGTGGTATTATCTAGGAGAGATACCTTCCATGTGTATCATAGTATTCATTGATAAATACCTTCCCATTAAAAGGATCCCAAATAATCTAGAACACTTATTGATTGTCTATGATTATATCGTGGCTTGAGGAGTGTGTTATCCCGGAATGATCCTTCATAGAGTAGAGTCATGTGGTTTTTAATTGGTTTTTACTTACCTAAATATTGTGTGTCTTGGATTGAAAATATCTTTATATTCTTTTTATATTTGTTGTAGACAAATACCTATGTGGAGATGATTGTACCTTCACTTGTGGTCATTCCGGTGGTATTTTTATTTGTGGTATTTCTTATGTGGTATTTCTTTTTTGTTTTGGGGTGTCTTACTATGTATTTCTATAATCAAACATATAATAGAATTTCCCACATGTGTCATGTCTTGTACCAATGATCTACCCTTTGATAGATTCATAGGTGGACTATAACTAGTGATGCTTAGTGAGGATTGAAAGATAAGGAGTGTTCCTACAGTTTGGATAGTAGTCCTAGTAAATCTTTTCTTGCAGGTTGGTCTTGTGGTTACAAACTCCTTTTTGGGGGGATTGATTTGGCCATGTTTACATTGGAGTAATTTAACTATTGTACACTATTGGGTGAACATTGTGGTATGTCTATATTGTTCACTTAGTCTTTTTAAATTTCATCATTTTATTCTTGGAGATGTGTGCTTTCTTACACGTACTTAAGAAATACCTACCATTTTTTGGATATGCCTACATTGTTTTAGTCACCCGCCCCTGGCCTATTGGAGGTGGACTTGGGGTTGTAACAACATAGGCACCTATGGGGAATGTTGTGATAGAGTGGTGTCAAACTGCTCAATTCTAAATTAGGACAGGGAGTCTGTGATATTGGTTTGGGGAAATAGTGTTAGGTGTTTTGAGTTCATCTTGCTGGCCATAGACTCCAGTGTTGGTTTAGTTGCTGGTGTATTCGTACAAAAGGATACCAGAAACATTCTTTTTGATTTGTACATGAAAAATCTAGTTGGTGGAAGAAACCAATAAAACATGAATCATAGAGTAATAATTGTGTTTTACACGATCATATTGTATCATCTCTCCATATAAAATCTATTAATTGTTGACCATCTTTTTTATTACAAGATTCCTCCACATAGACAGCCATCCTGGATACCATTATGTGATAACGATTATGAATAGCCAAGTGAAGATACATTGGTACATGGGAATTTACTAGATATAGCACCTATGGGTGGTTTACTAGCTATACCATCACCTGTTGAGAATAAGATACTACCATTGCACCAAATGAGGATGCATGTAGACATAGTGTGATACACTAGCTTCAAAGGAAATATCCTCCATGGTTTCAGGGTGAGACAAAACCCTAGGAAAATTAGGATGGGCTTGAGGAAATCAATCATGTTTTCCTCCTTGTGATGATGCCTACATACTAGATGGATGTCCTTGTCGAACGTCATTTTTAGGGTTCTACGAGGCAATGTTGGAGCTTTGTGACTTAGACACACAACACAATGACACACTCCTAGACATAATTTGAGTGCCTCCTCAATGATGAATTCGTTCTTACCACGTTGTGACTAATATGTATAAAAGAGATTCTATATCTGAAGCACGTAAGTAGGCATGTGGTGGAGTAATCGTCAAAGTTTACTAATATTTCTTGCTATTCCTTATACATGGTGTGAGACCAAATCGTTAGGGATCACTTTATTGAGCATGGCATATGACAAGACATCAAGACATTAATGGTACCACATTGAGTTTCAACTTATTCTAGGGTACATGAGAAATCCCTACTAGTGGATAGCTTTATAGGGGAGTAGACACCAATAATATGAGCTAGCAGTTAGCATTGTGTAGCTAAAACCGCGGTATCATGTATCTTAAGGTAGTCACAGTGGATGAAGTGGGTCAAGAACTTCAAGATATGACCCCAGCACACATGTTCCATCATTCAAGGCGCCCAAGTGGGATCTAAACAGCACCATGATAGACAGTATAACAGATCCAGTGGATAAAGAAATTTTGAACGAGATTTACTAACCCATTGTACAACTACTCAGGGGATGGTCAAGGGACTACCGAGGCATATTAATAGATAGGAAGAGGTGTGTTCGTAGGGAGACAAATGTTGTAGGGGAGGAATAAGGGAAGCATGAGGTGGATGGTGGTTTGTCCTATTACCACCACCACCCCCAGATAGTTCATCCCATGCTCATGGAGCTAATGGATATGGATGAGGTCTACTGTTGGTGATAGAAGCTTATGACCTTGATTCTCTATGGATGATATATGGTATGATCTATGTATTTTTTACCTTAGAACTAGTTTATATATACATAGGTTCTAGTCATTCCGTTCATTCCACAAATCTTGTTCCCGACATTGAGATTCCAGTTGAACCGTTGACTTGTACCTTATGATTGGAGACTACTATGGGATGAGACTTGATGATCAAAACATGGTGCTGATAGTTTGACATTTCTCTTGGAGGGCTGAGTTACGACTGTGATATCTTGGTTGCAGCATCAAGTCCATACAACACCATTCTTGGTATAGATTGGTTATCAATAGTACATGAATAGATTTACTGGCACATAGTACGGTTTGTATGTAGTGAAGAGGACATATCATCTATTTTTGGTTAATAGAAAATCCATGATGTTCTAAATGGACTCACAAATAGGAGAGTACGTCCAATTACACACTAGTTGGCTAGCCTCACCCTCAGTTTAGTGGATGATATGACTCCATAGTTTTATGAAGTGGGGGAAGAGTATGAGGAAATATTCCCTAAGGATGATCTATGTTTATGAATTCTTAAATAGGTATAATAATTAAATGATATATACCCTGATATGGAAACAATATCTACACATTCATATTAGTTTTCTCTCTTAGATCTCAGTGAGGTGTTGGATAGTTGGAGGACATGTAGAGGAAATGGATTTGTGAGACCCAGTTCTTCACCCTGGGCTACCCCTATTTTGATTACCCAGAAGGAAGACTAGTTCATGATATTATGTGTGGAAAAATAGATGCATGAACTAGGTGAACATAAAGTATAATTGTCTATTATCGAAGAACTATGAACTCCTCGATCAGTAGAAAGGGGTGTGATGGATCTTGAAGATTGACATCAGATATGGTTGTCACCAACTACATGTATGAGATGAGGATATACTAAAGATGGACATAAAATGTCATTATGGACACTAAGTGTACATGGTGATGTTGTTTTGTGTGACGAATTCCACAACAGTGTTCATGGTACTCATGACCGAGAACATTCAGCCTTACACATGTTAGTTTCTGGTGGTCTTCATTGGTATAATCCTATTGTACTCATCATTCGAGGAGGAGAACGAGAGTCAGATAATGATTGTACTGGACACACTATGTGGGCACCATCTTTATAGTAATATCTCAAAAATTAAATTAATATTCAAGAGGTCCAATTTTTGGACATGTCATTACTGAGGCTTGCGATGAAGTGGATTTAGTGAAGATTGAAGCAGTTCTTTGTTAGAAGACACCTATGAGTGTTACTGAAGTGTGAAGTTTCTTTGGATTTACAGGGTACAATAAGAGGTTTGTTTATGACATATACATAGAGTAAGAACCCTTGACAACATTTAAAAAAATGGGACAACCATTATTGTGTACATAAATGTTTCTGAGGAGTTTTCAATAGTTGTGATAGAGATTTAAGAGAGCTCCCATCTTGAGATTTTCGGATGTAGGTGAAAATTACATAGTGTTCTGTGATGCCTCAGGAACTAAGATTGGTTGTTTCTTGATGTAGAGTCAATATTTGATTACCTATTGTTCACACCCATTGATATCAAATGATATTAACTATACGACCCATGATCTTGAGTTTGTAGTGGTAGTCATCACATTGCATATTTGGAGACACTACCTGATGGGAGAGATATTTATCATCTTCTCTGACCATAGGAGTCTCAAGTATATATTCTCTCATAAGGATATGAACATGAGACATAGATGATGGATATATTTACTTAATGACAATGAATTTAATATATTCTATAAACCTATGATGTTGATCATGGTGGGAATTTCTCTAAGAAAGATATCCATATCATAGTTATTGGACAAGTTGATAGAGAAGTTAACCTCATTGTAGTTATCCATTATGGATAGAGATGGGGAAGCATAACTCCAATTGATGGATATCATCCCTCCACTGTTATAGTGAGTCAGGTTGGCACATTTTTTGGATACCGACTGTGAGACATTACATGATCATATATCCAGATGGATCCCCCTAGTAAATATTCGAAAAGTGTGAAGCATGTATTTAATTTCAAAGGGAATACAGTAGTAATGATGACATTGCAGGAGAAGGTTTGGAGGGATTTTGATACATCCCCATTGGAGGTACTTCCAATTGTGGTAATGATGTACTATGAACATTGATGTCAATATTGGAGGTCAAGAATGATGAATGGAGTTGCAATGTTCATTTCTCGATGCCTTACATGTCAAAAAGTGAAGGACGTGCACTAGGTTCTAGAAAGGTTTGACATAACCCCATGAGGTGACAGAATGGTAGTGGTATGGTATATCGATGTAATTAATGATGGGTTTACCAAATACATACAGAGGTAATGATACCATATGGTTGATCTCTGACCAACAAACCAAGTCGTCCCACTTCTAAGCTATCTGGGATAATAGTTCATTATAGATCATGGGATATCAATACGTGTTGAAGATAGATCGACTCCATGGAGTTCAGTTAATGATAGTTTCAGTCCTGATGTTCAATTTACATCATTTTCGTGTAAGGGATTGGAGGAGGTATTTCAAACACATAAAAAATGACTATAGAGTTCCACCAATAGATAGAAAACAAGATTGAGTGGACCATTATGGATCTGGAGGACATGAAATGGGATTTCATGTTAGAAAATAGCCGTAGTTGGGAAGATAAAATAACTATGGTAGAGTTTTCACTCAACAAAAACTACTATTCCTCTATCAGTATAGTGCTATTTGGGGCCTCGTACAGGTGACCCTACTTGTCACACCTTGACCGGGCGGACCCCGAAAAATCAACACTCATGGTCTCATAGTTTTTTCATGATACTATTGAGAAGGTGAAGATCATACAATAGAATTCGAAGACTTCACAAAGACATCACATGTATTATGATGATCGGTGAAAGCTTCCTTTGGTGTTCAAGGAAGGATGCAAGTTGTTACTTCAGGTATCACCACGTTGAGGATTAATGATATTGGGTTGGGTCAGAAATCTATCTCCAAGGTTAAGGAGACCATTGCTGATACTATTAATAGTTTTCAAGGTCGTTTAATCCTTAGATCTTCCTTTTTAGTTATAACAGGTACATGAAATCTTCCATGTGTCACAGTTGAGGAGGTAAGTTCATGACCCATCACATGTCATTGACTGAGGTGAGCTGGACATCAAGTATGGGGTAACATTTGTGAAGTACCTCGTCGTGATCAAGGACCTATAGGAAATGATCCTTTTAGGGTGTTCGATTCTTAGGTTGATCATCTAATCGCAACACGATAATATCCAAGAGAGAACATGGGAGTGGGAGGATCTTATTCATGTAAAGATCCTTAATCTGAATGAGAAGCCATTTCTATTAACATTTGGGGACATAAATTCCCAAGGCGGGAGAATGTAACGTCCCATATTTTTAATGTGTTATTTTTAGATATATATATATATTTTGAGAACAAGAATTGAGATGATGTTCAGTTAAAAATCCTGGTGTGCCCTAAAAAATTGTTTTTAAAATTTTAATAATTTTAATAGAACACACACATGGGTTTCCAAAAAAAAGTGTAATGATTCATTAATAGTTTCCTAGATCAGAAATATTAGGGCACCACTGAAAATAGAATAGAATTTTTAATTAAGGAATACAATATCTTTGTTTGGAAATGTTTGAGTGTGAAAATGTTGTCGCGATATGTAAAGGGGTAAAAATAATTTAATAAACAAATATTTTTTTTCAATGTCATGAAAATTTATTTTTATTAAGATATTTTCATAAATTTAGGATTATCACCACAAACCAAATATTTATTTGATATATGGAGAAATTTCTCTCTCTAAATAAATGAGTATAGATCATGGATCGATAATCAACTCACATTCGATTTAAAGGAACCTAACCGACTATGATAAACCATTGATCGTCCTTTGTCAGTGATTGATCCAAATTGAGGTAGGGTGGTTGTTTCATGGTGATTTTTCCCCAATAGTTATTTTTTATGATAAACACAAATGATTCAATGAATAGATTGATTCGTGGCTCGATCATCTTATAGGATGAGATGATTTTTGCGGGTTACCAGGATTTATCTAACCCAAATTTCCCACCCTTGATCATTGGAAATGCATTCTTTGGCAGTTATGATAAGACTTCTTTCTTTTGAATTTGTCCTTCCTTTCTTCATCTTCATCACTGTTGGAACCTTGTGGTCATAGATTGTATTTTTGGAAGGATTTGAATGCTATGGAACCCCTATATTGGATGTAAGTTGACAAGAGATACAAGATCTATGTAGATTAGGACCCGATGAACCCATATCTATAAATGTTTCAAAATTATGGCATCAAACGAAGAACAATGTCTCAAGGATGTGGAGGTGGAACCGTGTGGGATGAGGAAGGGCCAGGAGATGCGACAGGGTAGTCACATGACACATTGGGGTATCCACGTGGAGTGTCACTGGTTGTCACAGGCCACCACGTGGAGCTGATGGGATAGGCTGGGCCTAGTGGTCCATGTCAGGATCATCGGGTTGGGTTCTAACTAGTGGGAAAAGTCATACCCAAGGAAACCAGAGCGGGACTGGGACACGGTCACTCCTACTTCTACATGATCAACCATCGCTACATGGATTACCATGACACCCACATGGTGACTAGACCATAAAATCAACTTCTATGGCTGGTCCATAAGCTGAGTGACCCCACATAAATTTTCAAAAATCCAAAAAATTCAAACAATATGTCCATTATATGATCCCTCTATGGATTTGGGACCCCTATGATGAGAAAATCCTTTTATGATAATGTATTGAGTTTTTAAATTGAACCATTATATGTTGAGAGCTTTCCCTTGGTCATTTACTTGAGAGTTCAAAGAATAATTACATCCACATTACTATATTATAGTCTCCTATAGAGGATGAGTCCCAGATATTGTTATGGTATCCATGCTTGGGAATGGGGAGATTCCCTTTCACCCCATGTGGAGTTTTGTGGAATTGACGTAACCACCAAGAGGAGGGAGTCGGTATGCCATCTTGCTGGCCACATCAATAGCGTTAGTGTTATTATCTGGGGAAGATCACATACATTGGGGTGTGATATAGATTGGGTTAGTGGTATTCTGATAACATGATCCCAACTATTTGTGTCATAGTCTTCCTTGAGAAGTGTGTTATATTTTGGAAGGGCCCAATAAAGCTAGACCTCTTAGTGACATTCATTGATTATATCATTTCTTGATGAGTGAATTCCCCCAGAATGATATTGTTTCTAGAAGAATCCTATTGCTGGTAACTGGTTGTGAATAACCTTTAGATTGTGTTTCTTTGATTGAGAAATATGCATGTTCTTGTAATATGTGTTGTAGACATATACCTATGTGGAGTTGACTGTACCCTCCTCCATGTAATTACTTTGTAGTATTTTATTTGTGTTATTTTTATTTAGAGTAATTTGAATGTGGTATTTCCTTTTTTGGTTTTGGGTGTCCTATTGAGTATTGTTGTACTCACCCCTGGATGAGCATCTCCAACACATGTATTTTCTTGTGCAGATGATCAACCCATTAATAGAGTCCTATGTAAACCTAGATCAGACAGTTCCTAGCGAGGCATGGCAGCTGAGGACTAGCAGTGATTTGTTGAGGATTGTTCATACTGTTCATATGGAGTCCTAGGTAGACCTCTTTTCTGATAGGTTGGACATGTGGGTATAGAATCCTTTTCTATTGGCCTGTTTTAGACCTATTTACCTTCCATTATTTTCAATGTTATGCTATATGGTGATATCATAGGGGTATGCATGCATTGTAATCTTACTATCTTTACATTTTAGTATTTTTTGTCTGGGAGTTATGTGTGTGTTAAGTACATAGTCATTGCCACCTATTTGTGGGAGATGCCTACTCGGTGTGAGTCACCAGCCCCTGGCATATTGGAGACGTGCTTGGGGTAGTCATGAGACAGGCTCCTATGGGTTGGGTCATGTCAATTTGGTTCTAAATTTTATATATTAATTTTTTGAAAAATATATTTTGGATATTTTGAAATATTTGTGACAGTGATGATGAGTAATTTTAAAGGAAGAGGTTTCCAATATTTTTTTTTGACGGAATTTTTAGTTTATAGAATTAATATGGGGGTTTTATTAAGGGATTTTAATTAGATGATATATGAATTACTTTATAATTAGTAATTAAATGGAATTAAGTGGATAATTAGATGGATTGAGGACAATTTTTATCAACTTCTACCTTTAGGAATATTTGTCTCATATTCATTATATATACTATATCCTATCATGATAGAATTCCTTGGTGTTTTTGAATTATGGAATTCCATAAATGGCGAAATCTATATAGGGTCTAGAAAAATGATCAATGATGGTTATAAGGGGAATAGAGAAGTGAATTCATTGTGAAATCGAGGTTATAACAACCATTTTAATGAATTATGTTTTTAGATCATTGGAAATATACTCTATATTCTATATCATATGTTTCACTCTACATCCAACATAAACGAATAAAAATGTATTTAAAAAAATATATCTACAACAATAATAAAATCTATGATGGTTAGCTATTAAAAACAATTACCATTAGAAGATAAACAATTAATATGTTTTATTATTGAAAAATGTTATAATGAGAACTGATCCTTTACATTATATTATATTTTTCATTTAGAAGATAATAATTTTTTTTACAAAAAATTATAAAATGTACTTCATTTTTGGACTCATAATTTCAAAATTATACAAGGATGAATTCTTTAAATTATTCTATATTGACGGACTTTCAGTGGAACAATAACTGTTCTAATTTTTCAAAAAATAGTACTTCTATACTGAAAAATTATATTAATTTTTAATAATAACTTTATACATACCAAATAAATATTAATATAGTAAAAATAATACATTTAAAATTATCTTTTCAGTTTTTATAACACATGAATATTATTTGAAAAAATCTAGATATATTTTTGGAAATTGTTTTTGAAACATTTTATTATCAAATTTTAAAATAGATATTTTTGTTATTGGATTTATTTTAATGTAACATACCACTTTCATAAGAAAGAATAATATTATAAATATCATTATAATGAATATAAGTAATAACTTTTACTTATACATATTTTAATGCATAATAATACTTTTTTTGTAACAAATTGTTTTTTTACTCATTACATGTGGAAAAAATTAAATTTATTTTCACATAATTAGAAAAAAAAATTGAAACAATTTATCTCATATTTGAGATCATAAATTATATTCTTTTTAATTATTTCAATTATATTATTGGGCATATAGATTAGATTACGAAGATTAATGCAAATCCCCAAATTAAGGGAGAAAAGTTTACTTTTTATTGATTTAATGACGATATATAAATTTTATAATTCAAATATATTTTAAATTACAACTATATTATGATGTTTAAAAATATATAGAAATATAATAAAACTCATTTAATGTGTATTAAATAGTACATAATATTTAGAACAGTTAATGATGAAATGAAGAATTTCTAAAAAATAGTTTCTCTATATAGAAATTAATTTAATATAAAATAAAATTTGTAGATATTTTTTTACATAATTAGTTAAAATAAAGTATAAATTTAGGTTAATCACATAAAAATTTGGTAAGATCAGTAACTTTAATATTTAATAATATAATAAATTAATTATTTAAAATATATTTCACAATTATAATTGTTAACTTCGGTAAATGGCTAAATGAAAAAATAAAACATGATTATACACTTAAATTTTAAGAAAATGGATGGATTAGAGGATATTATACATTATATTGTCCTAAACCACATTTTTTCCTCTTTTAATCCATTTAACATTGGAAAATTTCTATGGATTATATAAAAATGAGGAGTTTTTAAAAATGTACCCATTTTTTCTCATATTAAAGGATTCCACATCTACCATTTCAAAGTTAAATATACAAATTTCAGTCCACCATAGTAATATTCAATTCAATCTAAATTAACCTTATATCAAAAAAATAATCCCCTAGTAAGTCATATTTATCCTATGATCATATATTTCATAGAGACTTCTATGGAATGATTATGTCTGAAACTTTTGTATTATATCATCCTTATGTTTTACTTTGTAATCTTACTCTTCCAAATACATTTTATTCATAATATTATGGTAAATTTGTTATAATCATTATACTTATATATTTCCTTTTTAATGTTAAATTTTTTATTAATTAATTTCTATCTACATATAAAAACAAGGGAACGACAAGCCAATGTATAGATGAACTACCGCCACTATAAAGAATTTCTTAATGTTCTTATTAAAAATTTTCTTTTTATATGAATAATATAGTAAACAAAATTTAATATAATAAAAAAATAATAATATCATTATCCTTATTTTTTAAATATATTATTAGAATATTAACACCTCATTACCCATACAATACTATCAAGTTAAAATGTGACCATGTTTGGTTAAATTTAAGAATCCAAGTCCATAGCGGTTGAAAATATGGAAATGGATGATTATGTGAATTTAAATAATGATATTTATATATTTTTATAATAATTGTTTTTCTTTTTATTTTTTTATAAAATTTATATAGGTTATATTATTTTTTTAAAATAAATCATCATCGACCACAAAAATTACAGAAATTAGTTATTATCTATTTAGTTTCAACATAGCTTAACCAGACATATGAAATGAAATAAGAAAATTTTAAATTAAGTGACTTTATATATTTCACAGTATTAAATTATATATTAATATTTACCTTGATATGAAATTATTGGTAATGATATAAATATTATTAAACATGAAAAAGAAAGTTAATATTATTAAAACACGATGGTCATAATAATCTATAACTAATTAGTCAACTAATAATAATTTATAATATTAAATATTAAAAGTTATTATATTTATGATTATGGATTTGAAATAAGGTATTATGTTATCTATTTTTTATACCTGGTTCTTGTGTGACCGACTAACCAATTAATCAAGGTAAGGGATTTTTTTCACAATATCTAGTCTTTAAGACATGTTTTTAATGTTATGCAATAATTTATTATTTAATGAATTTATATTCTACCCAATAAAATATGTTGTCATTAAATATGATTTAACGAAAGATAATTACAAAACTGTTGGATTTTCATGCTTATATTGACTTTTTATTAACAAAAACTAATGTCATAATAGATTTTTATTCATAATTTAGTTATTTGAGAACTAATTTTCATTATGCACCAAATTTACATTAATTGCGGTATATTAAACCTAATTGAGATATTGAAACATGTAATACACTCTATTAATGATATTTTACAACATAAAACTTGTTGTCTCACATATTATGCTTTTTATTTTAATGTCACAAAAGTTGTAAGGTTTCTATTTCAAACCTCAATTTAAAATTTTGACCTCTCTAATATGATAACTATATATGGATGTTGAATAAAAATTAATTCTAAGATAAAAATATTTTATCTCTTCACTAGTTTTCATTGGTAAAACATTTTATCCACTTACAATGTCTTAAATCAAATGTCTTATAGTCTTTGAGAAAGATGTTGTCCATAAGATATATGTTATAAAATGGAATTTCATTAATGCTAAACTCTGATTGTTTTCGGACATACCAACATATACTTCAAAAATAAAATTTCTTCATTTAAAATATCCATTTTCTTATTTTAAATTCATGTAATGTAAAATTACTTTATTTTTTTCATATGGTCATTTTTTACGAAATAATAACAACTTCTAAATTTTCTTGTGAATATATCATTTCATCATATTTTTTATTCATATACATGATCTTATATATAAAGTCCTGTCACAAAACACTACATATTCTTGAGTTAATTCAATAAATTTTCATTATTTCACATTAAAAATATTTTCATGTTTATAGCTTTATGTATGTTGTCCATAACACATACATAACAAAACCATAAGAAAAAAGTAGGCACTTCCATATAGTATCAAAATTTTAACTAATAGAAACCCTTAAAAAATAAAAACATTATTTATTTTCAAGATATATTCTAGGTAAATTAATCATGACATCCTATTAGTCCTTAAAAATATTATGACCTATGATTTTTTTAAAAAAATTGGGATTATTACAAAAAAATAATTATGGGGAATCAAATAAGTAATGAAACCATTATTCCATGACTATTTTGAACTCCTGAAAACATTTTCACAAAATCATAATTTTCACCCATAAATCCTAAAACCTTATGATTAATGTATGAAATCATATTATTGTTATAAAAAATATAGAAATAAAATATCATAAATGTAATGTGTGGAATCCATATAATAATTAAATTGTATATTTCACATCTATATAGGGATTACCCTTTATGGTTATGTTTGAAGTACTCGTCAGAGTATATTCCATAAATATCTTAGGAGGACCCAATCAGTTAACCCCATATCATTACCCAATGAATTAGAGTGATTTCAAAGGCTCACTATCCCTTTATTTATCATGGAATGACATGTATAATTAAAAATTACCTATAACCATAAAATAATCGTAACACATAAAAACGAATAAGAAAAAAAATAACAGTTTGGCTTTGAAGTCACATTTCATCTTTACTAGTCACTCACTCATAATTAAATTCACTTTATTTAATAATAAATTAAAAAAACTATAAATTAAACATCAATAAATTATAGGGAAATTATAGAGTGAAAATAAATTAATATAATATATGTTAAAAATCTTCCCATG
Source organism: Viscum album (assembly GCA_963277665.1). Classification (NCBI taxonomy): domain Eukaryota; kingdom Viridiplantae; phylum Streptophyta; class Magnoliopsida; order Santalales; family Viscaceae; genus Viscum; species Viscum album. The sequence goes on from OY728133.1 coordinate 529,415,062, forward strand.
ATATTTAAATAATCAATCCATTTTTAAAACACAATAATTTTTTTTAAAACACTTTTGAATCAAAGTGTCCCATACCTCATTGAATCATTCAAATGGAATAATAATTTAAAAACATTAATATACATATTAGTAAATACATAAAACAAATTTTAAAACATAGATATTAATTTCAATTATTTATAAAAATAAATCATTAAAATATTGAAAATAATGTTTTAGTTAAAGACTTCCTCACCACTTGAGAAACACTTGAATAAAAATAATCAATTAATAACTTAAAAAAAGTTTTTTAAATATCAAGATAAAATATTAATTAATTATATAACATGTCAAAAATGGTTTTATATATAATTTTTTTTGATAATAAATGTGCATAACATCAAGATATTCCGCATTTAAAGGAGATTGACTTGAAGTCCCTTACCCTGACTCTGAATCATCGTGTATAATTTTTATATTTATGAATAATAAACATAGGTTAATTTATCCATTTTTAACAAATTATTCATGTTTATTTTTCATTTTATATCTATTATTAATATGTTATAAAAATTACATAATTATTTATGTTCATATTTGACATTATGTTGATATAAAATACTTAAGACCAAAATGACATTGGTATTACATCAATAGTCCATGTGGTCATATATCCATCATCTATAGGAAAATATCAATGAAATAATAATCATTTTTATACAACAATTATACTTTTAAATCAAACGTTAATTGTTATTATGAAACATGGACAACCTTTAAATAATGGAGAGGGTAGGTCATACGTACACATGATTAAAGTTTTCCATTTTTCATTGATCTCTATGGAAAGAAGGTAAGTATTTTTTTAAAATAAGATAATTACCATAAAATAATTAATATAAAATAAATAATTTAAATATAATTATTTATCATATATGTGATGTATTGAATGAAAGTGAATAACATTGTTTCGTTGAGGTGATAGTTCACACATATGCACGAACGATGTTATTATTTTAATGTGTATGGAAGGTAATAAAATAATTGACATATTATTATATTAAAATGAATAATATTTCATGAATATTATATAAGAAAATTATTTTAACCAATATAATAATTAATTATAGAAATTTATGGAAAACGAACTATATTGGTTCGCAAGGGGGTATTCCACCGTACACACAAATGAAATGTTCATTTCCCTTTTGGTGAAAATGGAGATGGATTTAGGTAATCATATTAACATACTAAAATATAAATATATTTATGATATTTGAGTTATTATTTAATCATGATGGGAGTTTAATTGAAGGATTATGAATAATAAACAAAATAGAAATACTTAATAAAAAATGTTACCTTTCCTTCAGATGATCGTCATTTCTAATAGCTTAACACGTATAAGGTGGTTGTCCTGAATAAACTAAGGCTTCAAGAATGTGACGTAGCATTAAAGAAAGGATTTTTTAAGATATTGATGAACCAAAATTATAATTTAAGTATGAGTAATACAGAGTAATGGTTTCCTTTTTATATGGGAGGGGAGTGAAACCCTTGTAAACCCTTTAAATATTAAATTAATATATATTAATTTTTAACTCCAAATGACTTCGAATTATGTTAGTTCAAATATATGGTGAGTATGGTTCAAAATAATTCAAAAAATAATTTTTATACCGGAATTTATCGGATTTTAGAAAATATATGTTTTTAAACCCTTCTATATCTTACCATATTATCCAGTAATTTAAACAGTGAGGGTTAAATTAATGACTATTAAATTTAAAAATGCCAATAAATCAGTCATTAAGGAAATATTAAGACATATTATATCCATTTTGAATAATTTTATATTTTTATGAATATTTTAACATTTAATAAAATACTTCATATTATAAAATATCAATAGTGTCAATTTTGACACTATTCATTGGTTGACTTTTTAAAAATATCATTACAACTAGACAAGTTAAAAAAACTATTTTTAATAATAAAAAACATTCCAAATTCATACCTACAATTATTTTATGGCATTAATTATCTATAATTTATTTTATTATAATTTTAATAATATCATTTATTTGATTCAATCCTTAATTAGTCAATTACTGCATCATTATTGTGTAACCATTTAATTTATTAATTTATTTTCTAAAAACTCTATATAAATTATAATTATGTCACGAATAACACTATATTACTAAATTGTATTTTTACTCTAATATATCACGTATATAACCCCATATTAAAATTATTTTAGTAATAAGAAATATGATATGACATCTTTCTCTTTACATTAAATAAAATGTTATAAGTATTATAATCAAAACCTAGTGGCATCCAAAGGCCAAAATTTAGGCCCAATGATTTTATTGGATGAAACTAACTCATAAAATATGATTAGGAAACTTTTTATGGATGTTTTATAATATTTATAATATAATTTTAACTCTTAATTACCCGATTTTCCCTTAACCGTGGTAATAAAAATAATTACTAAAGATACATTTCATAATGTCTAAAAATAAAAGGGACCTATTTATATAATTTGACACTTATGATTAAAAATAAAAAAAAATCAAATTTTACAAATTAAAAACTCATAAATGGATGAAATTAATTAAAAATTAATCTTGTGGACATAATGTGAACATGACTTTTTGATGTAAAACATTCAAAAGTTCATAATGATTTTATATCCAATTTCGATTTGAAATTGATTAAAATGATCAACATTGTTTTATTTGATAAAATATTATGTATCTATACTTTACCATAAATAATATGTATAATCTAACAATACAAATAAATTAGATGAAAAATATTTTTTGAATTAAAACGCTTTATTTTTCACTATGCATTAAAATATGCAATTTACCAAAAAACCCCCAAAAATGCCAATGAAAATATTTATATCGCTCATAAAAGGGCGGTAAAATTTTCTTTTTAAAAAAATACTAATTTTATGTGTAAAATATATTTTTTCATATATCAGGTCTAGAAAATATATATAATGAATTTTAAACATTATAATTTAATTTACATTTCATTAATATTATACAACATTAATGATTTCATTGTTTTATAAACACAATTGTTTGAATTTAAAGAGTTTATCATAAAAACACATCATTTATATTCAATTGGGTTTTACTTAATTTCATATATAATTTAGTAGCCATTGAATCATTATTTAAACATGTGTAAAAAATAGTTTCATAAAATAGTTAGTCCTTTTCATTCCCTCTATTTTAATGGCTATGTGATAACTATAATAATAAATATTAATATTAAGTTGTTCATTTAAGGTAAATGTAGCATATCATGTATGTTATCGAACATAGTATTTCTTTTTTCAAAACACAGGATGTTAAATTCTCCCCACTTTTGGAAATTGTGTCCTCACAAATTTAATCGAGGTTCAGTAAGTAATTTTAATAGATTGAAAATACATTTATTGAATTACCACATAAAAAATTATTAATAAAACTTCAACTTCAAAATAAAGAAATCATTTGAAAAAGATAAACTACGATAACATATACTAGGGTTTCATGTAGGAAAAAATGGACATGTAAGAGAAAATTAATGGTCTAGTTATGATGTAGGGTAATAGAAAACATTTTTAGGATAAAGTTAACAATCACAAAACCATAACTTTTTAAATGGTTAAATATTGTTTGATTTTGTAGTAGGAAAGATAAATATATAACTTTTTTATTTTACAATCCTTTGTATAGAGTAAAGGAATTAGTTTACAACTTATAATAAGAAAATAAGGAAATATACTTACATGATAATTAGAGTTGTATACCTTAATAAAATTCCACAAAAACTCATATTTTTCTCTAAACAATGGGTATTAATGGAGAATTTTTTTCATCACCTAAACCATTACAATAAACTTCTTGGGAATATCATAAACCATAAAAGATTAACTATATATTTATCCTATCTTGATACATTATCCAAAATCAAAATGGTTTATACTAGATAAGATGATTCTTCCAAAATAATAATCCATATTCAATAAATACACTACAATAATCCCCAAAATTAATCAATGAAACTCAATGTTAATCATAGACCATTTAACAAATATTTACTATAAAATTATTCAAAATAATACAAAATATGATTGAAACATAATATTCAGAAGGATTTGATCACATAGTTATCCATGAAAAATTATAACAAATATTTTCAAATAACATCAACCACTCTTACTTTCCAATACCAATAATTAATTATCCTAATCACATATTCTCCATTATAGGTTAATAATTTCCATAAAGTAACAAATTTCATATAAGTCCAAAATTAAAATAATAGATTCCTCCAAAATATAATTAATTAATTTCATTACAATTATAATACCATTTTATTTTATATACTTTCAACATAAAGGATTCAAAAAATAGTTAATATCTTATGAAATAATATTTAATACTTATTCCAAATATAATTTTCCAATACCAAGGATATACATTTTATAAAATATATGTTCCCAAAATAAACTTATTCTTATTCCATCAACTTGATTAACTGAAAATAAAAAGTCATACTAACCATGGACTTTACATAGGCCAGTTTTAAAGAGATAATGACTTATCGCCCTTTGGTTGTTGGTTTTATTCCAATATCATTGTCCAACATGATTGGTTTGTCACATTTCTAGTGCATTATTCATTTTCTAAAACTATATTTTTATTATAAAATTCCCAAAATGCGATTAAAACATAAAAATTAACCATAATATGTTTTTACTATGTAGTTTGACTTATACCACTCATTTTTATCGCAAATAATAATTACCTCAACATCTTAATTCATAATGCCTTATATATATGATGAAAATTTTCATATCTCTATATGAATTATTAATATTATTAAAAAAATAATGTATTATAATTTTTTATCATAGCGTACACCTGGTCTTATCATCATTTTGTTCATATAAATAGAAGGTCCATACACTATAACCATTATTTAGATATTCTTCAAAATCAATTGCTTCCTTTTTTCCAAATATATCTTCTTTCAGATCCTCCTCCTTCCACTGGTAACCAAATTTTATCAATCATAAAATGTTCTAGACAAAATATACAACTAAAATATTAGATATATAAACATATCGTATGTTTAACTAGAACTCTTAATCCCATATTATAAGAAAATATTTCTTATGATGTCAATTATAAGGACCTAGCATAAAACATTACATATTCTTAAGCTATGTCATGAAATATTCTATATTTACCATTTATAATAATTTTAGGTTTAGAGATTTATATAATTAGGTCCAAACTCAGACATAAAAATACCATAAAAAACAAAGTAGACACTTCCAATCATTATCCATTTTTAAACAAAAGCAACCCTTTTAAATATAAAAAATGGAACCTTTGATACTTTCATCAGGACATACTATTTTCCTATAACCGGCTTCATACCAATGAAAAACATTTAAAAACATGGGATGAACACTAAAATCTTAGTAATGGTTATAAATGTAAGAAAGAAACTGTTAGTCCATGGCTACTTTAAACTCTTGAAAACATTTTCACAAAATCACAATTTTCACCCATAAAATATAACATTATCATAAAACATAACATTATCATAAAACATAAAATATGAATAAAGGAAAAATAACATTTCCATAATGAAATAAAATTTCATCTTTATAAGTCATGCACTCATAAATGAAAACACATTTTTTTAAAATAAAGTTGTAAAAAATTCACGTAAGAAATAATAAATGAAATCAAAATGAAATCAAGAAATTCAGTTAATGGAATATATGATAAAAAACATTCCAATTTATTGAAATAATCAATCCATTTTTAAAACACAATTTTAACATTTTAAAGTAATATTTTTCAATCAATGTGTCCCATTCCATGTTGAAACATTTAAATGGAATTAAAATTTTAATTCATTAATTTCCATAAAACTATTTCCTTACAACCATTTTGAAAACATGGATATTAATGTTAATGACTTCAAAAAATAAACCTTTAAACATTTAAAATGATGTTTTAGTTAATGATTACCATACCACATGAGAAACACATCAATAAATTTTTTTAAATAATAAAATTAAACAACACAATTAATATCAGGACAATATATTATTTAAGGATATAATGTGTCACAAATGGGTTTATATACACCTTATATGCTAATAATGGTTTGTAACATCATAATATGATTCAATGAAAGGAGATTGATACAATGTCCCTTACCTTGATTCTGAATCGTCACTTAAAATATATATTTTCGTAAATAATAATCATAGGTAGATATATAATTATTGAAAACCCTTTTTAATTTTATTATTCCTTTATATCACATATTACCATGATATAAAAATTATATAATTATTTAAGTTCATATCAGGAATTTTATCGGTATTTGACACTTGAGTCGAAAATGAAATTGGTATGACGTCATTAGTCCATGTGGTCATACGTCCACCATATTCAGAATAAAATTAATGACATAATAATATTTTTTATACATATATTATACATTTAAATAAAACCATTAATTATTTTTTTGTGAATAATGAAAAAAATTATAATAACAGAGACAATAGGTCATACCTACACATGAGTAACATTTTTCATTTTTCAATGGTTATTATGGAAAGAAGGTAAGTATTTTTCTTAAAATTATTAAATGATAATAAAATCAGTAATTTCATAATAATAATTTAAATATAATGATATATATTAAATAAGTGATTTAGTGAATAAAAACAAATAACATCTTTATGTAGAAGTGACAGTTCACACGTACGCACATACGAAGATATGATTTTTATGGTTATGAAAAGAAAATTAATAATTGATATATCATTACATTATAATTATTAATGTTTCATGACTTTAATATATAAAAATTAATAAAATAATTATAATAATTCATTATATAAAATTATGGAAAATGAATAATATTAGTTCGTGAGGCCGTACTCTGCCATATAGACGAAGGAAATATTCATTTCTCATTTCATGAAATTAGAGATTTATTTTGGAGATGATATTAATATAATAAAATATAATTTTATTGATTATACCAGAGTAATTATTTAATCATGGTGGAAAAATATTTTAACGCATATGAATAAGAAACAAAATAGAAATACATAATTAAAAATATTACATTTTCTTCAGATGCTCACCTTTCATAACACCTTAACACCTATAATGTTGGTGTTATGCCTAAAATAAGGCTTCAAGAAAGTGGAGAGTAATTATAATAAGGGTTTTGGGTTGGTATTGACCGATCGAAAATGGTTTTTAAGTTAGAGTAATAGAGAGAAATCAATGTCGTTTTATAGGAGAGGGGAGGGGAACCATTGCAAACCGTTAAAAATATTAAATTTATATAAATTATTTATTAAATAAAAATTCAATTAGATAAAAAATAGGGTGAGTATGGTTATAAATAATCTCAAACAATAATGTTTAAACATGAATTTATTTTATTTTAAACCTTATATTTTAGGTTTAACCCCTTTTAACTCATACAATTTTATCAAGTAATTTACACTTTGAGGGTTAAATTAAATATCATAACATCCCAAAAGAAGAATTAAGGTGTCATTGATGAAATTGTTAGACTTATAATAAATTTTTTGAATTATAGTAGATTTTATGGAATTTATTAAAATTAATAAATTGTTTTATATTTTAGAAACCCAACAGTTTAAATTTTGAAACAATTCTTTATTAGATATTTAAGGAATATTATGAAAAAATTATAATATCAATAAAAATAATTTAAATCATCACCAAAAAATAAAATAATTCCATTACATTATTTTAAATATTCAATTCTCTAATTTTTTTATTTATTTTAGTTTTTATAAAAACATTTATTTGATTCTATCAGTAATTAAGAAATTATTGCATCTTCATTGTGTAACAATTTAATTTAATTATTTATTTTATAACAATTATAAATAAATTACCATGATGTTTTTAATAATTTTAAATTTAGAAATTCTATTTATAGTATAATATATCACTTATATAACCCCTTGATATTATTGTTTTATTAATAAAAGACCAGATTATGGAATATTTCTCTTTACATTAAATAAAATGTTATAAGTTTTATAATCAAACCCAAGTAGCCTCAAAAGGCTAGAATTTAGGCCCTCTGATTTTCATTGTCTATAGTTAATTTTAAAATAGGATATTTATATGTTTTATGTTAGATTTATTATATTTATAATATTATTTTAACCGTTAATTTCCAATTTTACCCTTAACCATGTTAATGAATATAATTACTACAATTACAATTCACAATGACTAAAAAGAAAAGAGATATATTTGCATAATTAAAACCATTTTATTCTAAATATAAATTCAATTAATCTAAATTCAAAACACATAGTTTTAATGAATTAATTAAAAATTATTCTCATAGACAAAATTATAAAAGAGTGTTTTTAAGGTAAATCATTCAGATGATCATATAGTTTTCATAAACAATATCAAAATGAAATTGATTTCAAAGTCATAAATTATATTAAATTATATAAAATTAATATAAATATACTTTAAAACCAATTAAAAGTATAATATAAAAATGAGAATCAATTGGACGAAAAAGATGTTTTGAGTAAAAACAAAGTATTTTTCACTATTCATTAAAATATGGATTTTATCAAAAAAAAATACAAAAAAATAAACAAAATTACATTTTTATGTCCCAATTCCAAATAAGATGTATATTTGTTTCAAAAAAAATATAAATTAGAAGAAAACCATATTTAAAATGGATTCTGTATCAAAAGGCGGTAGAAATGTATTTATAATAAATACTCATTTTATGTGTAAAATTTAATTTGTTCTTATATAAATTATATAAAATACAAAATATTAATTTTAAATATTATATTGAAGATATATTTAAGTATTATTATCCAATAATAGTGATTATATTATATTATAAACATAACAATACACGTTTTAATAGTTTTTCCCAAAAACAAATCATTTATATTCAATTGGTTTTTATATAATTTTCTATTTAATTTTGTGGAAAATTAATAATTATACAAAAATATTTTAACTATATTTTCATAATTCAGTTAATAATTTCCATTCCTTCCATTCTTACGATTATGTGATAAGTATAATAATAAATAACGATAGTATGTTGTTTATTAGAACTAAATGATGCATACCATGTATCCTATCAAACATAGTGTTTCATATTAAAATATCATAATTTTATACTTTACATGTTCTATTAATTTATTAAACAAATTATTTTCTTCTTCTTATTTATATAATTTTTAAAAAAATTATCTTTTGAATGGTAATGGTCATTTCATATATCCAATGAGTTTTTATTTCAAAAAGTATTATAAAAAATTCATCTATGTCAAAACCCCTTTATATTTATCTTATTCCTACTCAAGGATATTTACGTAATGAAACCATAGACATTCATTATCTGGATGGCATCATCTTTATCTCCCAGTGTGACAGAATAATACTTTCATTTCCAATGTCTTTCCTTATAAAATCCAGTGGATAAATGTAAATTTTCATCTAATTCCTTTCCGTTGTGAATACCGTATTTTGATTATTTTGATTGAAATATGTTCACATATTTTCCATACATAAATTTTTTCAGGGGAGATGTGGACTTAATTTTATATCGATTATCTATGTGTTGGAAATACCATATTTTTTATTATCTTGATTTCATGGTTTTTGTATATAATGTTACTTTATGTAATTATATTCCCATTTATTTTTCCATGTTATTATCACGATATGGTTAGTGATGTAATTATTTTTTATTTATTTATATAAATCCATATGAAACCCATTTATTTTCAAAAGGTTATTCATTATGTTTTGAAGAAATACAAATTTTTAATTACACGATATTTATATTTTCCAAAATTGAATGACTCTCATTTAAAGTTTTTTAAGAGCCCAAATTTTCCAATGGGTTATTTATGATTTGATAAGTGAATTATTTTAATTCTTCATCATAAGTATGAATAATGATTCTATGTGACCTATTTCACACTCAAATTCACTAGTTTAAAATTTATGTTTCCTGAGATATGTATTTAAAAGCACACATTTATTAATCATGAATAAATACTAATCATTGATATTATTTTATAAATGAAAATATAATATTACCAATTGTGAACTTTTTTGAAACATGGGGTATGAGTTTTGACTCCATTTAATCTAATTCATTTTCTAAATATGATAAAATTATCTTTCAAATTAAAATATATAGTGTGTTGGAAAACTATTTTAAAACCCAACTTATAATTATTACGTGTCATAAATATTATTTAACATTGGTTATCATATAAATTAGTGTTATGTTAGTTTAAAAAATTTATAAAAATAATACTAGATTATTAATTTAAAATCGATCAATTTAATTTAAATATAACATATGTAGAAAGAAATCATTCTTTGAAAAATAATTATTTTGTCATAGTAATAAATATTAACCATGTTAACATTATTTTATGCCACAAAATGAAGTTGACCCAATTAACTAATTTTAAATTTTTAAGGAAATATATCAAAATAAATTTAAAATATTCAATATAAAAAATTCATAACAATCAATTTTTATATAAGTTTCCATATTTTTTTATATAAAAAAGTATCTTATTTAAATAAACATACCATTGTTTTATTATACGTTATTATATTACTTTTATAAAGTGGTTTTTTCAATTGTAACTTATAAATTAAATATTGAAAATTTTAATAATAAATTTAATGAAATCATGTTTTTTATTAGTTTAGTGTTTTGTGAATGATATGGAAGTCACATTGAATTTAATTAATGAAAAGTATTTACTATAAATCAAGGGTTGTTATAAATTGAATAGATGAATTTTATTCAAAAATATTATTAGTCATATTATCTCTTCTAGGAATCCAACATTTCAATCATTAATGAAGCATACTCACTAGAAATTCCATTTCATTAGTGACCTACATGAATATTATATATTTGTTCAACGAAATCCCACATGGAAGAAAACTACTACCATTATGTTCATAATAGTACTAGTTGAAGAGGGCCTGAGGAAGTTCTAATCCTTATTAGGACTCAGTTCAATGAAATGAGGATGGATAAAAAAAATTTTATGAAATTATTATGGGGTTTTCCCTAATTTTTTAGGATTCATGAAGCATTATGTGAATCAATATTAAATTTGGAGATTTCTGGGATTGTTGAGATTCTTCATTTCCCTAAATTAAACATCTAGATGTTTTTACCTTGGTAGTTATCTTTGGTATTATATGATTAGTTTTTGATTAAAACACCAACATAATGATTTATTTCCAGAATGTCATGTAATTATGAAGGTTTGAACAAGATTGTCTTTTTTGAGTTGATCATTCAACCAACCATGATCATTGAGTTGTTGGAAGCTCCATTTTAGATGTTAATTCAATGGATTGTGAATCATGATTCTCATATGTCATCATAATTTATTTTTCTGAAAATTACTGATATAAATGAAAATTAATGATATATGACGTGTGTGACTATATGTTGTTACAAAAGTATAAAAAAGTTTATCCAATTTGATAATTTTCTGTAGTGATTCAAATACTAATACTTTTTAAAATATAAGATCATTTAATGTTCTATTATAACAAACATGATTTAGTAAGGGTAATAAAACCATATTTATAATTAATGTAGTTTAATTTTTTAGGTGAAAATGTATTTTCTAAATAAAAAAACATAATTGTTGATATAAATGGATTTTTGAATCGGTAAATAAACTATCAAACACATTGAAATATTCTATGAAATATTAGTGGCGTTGATATTATATTTAGCATGTAATTTCAAGTCCTATAGAGCCTGAATATCGATTTAACAAAAATGTTAAATATTTTATATTTTGAAATTGTTATTTTACATATAAATAACTCAATATCTCTAAAATGAGGCGTCACATGAAAAATATGATACCAACATTATGTTTATGATTAGGGGTTTACCCTAGGAGTGACATGATATATGTCTGCATCATACTTTTCATAAGATTTCATGTTAGTATAAGTAAATTAATATTTTTATTAGATTATTTTTTAAAAATATTTTAATTTCTCTCAAATGGCTAATCTTATGGGAAAACTGACAATAATATTAGGTCTTTTATGGGGTTTACTTTAGGAACGAAATGTCATTTTTGTGTTCAATCCTTATAATCATATTTTTCTATTTTTGTTTTGAATTGTTCTTTATTTACATTAAGTTGACTGTATTTGGATTTCATATAATAAGTGGTGATTATGGTCAAATAAGATTCCCAATTTTGGTTCTGTATAAAAAAGAAACAATATCCAATAAGAGGAATTCCTTTTTATGAAACTATATATTGTTTCAAATTTCCAATGAACATTGGTTCAAGCATCCAATGATTTTATCAGTTTTTAGGCTTCCCAATAGATCAATTTTTATATTGATTTCAAAACCATATCCCTATTTATTTTCAATCATATCATAGATTGGTTATAATTATTTAATAGTTTTATTCAATTACGACTAAAATTTCCATGTTTCACATATTCAAAATATTAAATGTCTACAGAATAATAATTCTCACATATATCATTCAAATCATGTCAATAAACTATCTAAAAGTTATTTTTTTAAACATATATTTCCCTTATATATAAACTATCTCTTTAATTTCCTAAAATTTACCATATAAAAACATTCTAGAATTATTTTTTATAGTAATAAACATTAATGTATTATGTATAAATGTTATAGCTATGAAATTTATACTTGAATTTTCCATGTTCTTTCAATTTTCTATCTCTATATTCCTCTTCAACCAATTCGTATATTTCCTTAAAGATCTGGTAAGTTTATATAATCTAAGGTTTACAATTTGATTATTATCATATAGATTTATATTTTTTGACTCTCATTCCTTTGAAAGTATATCAGTAATATACTTAATCACTTTTTAATCATTCAACATTCACTCAAAAAGAGATTATAGACTTTTAAAAATATTCATACTTTATTGATTCATTTAATCTATTAATTATAATTGTATATCATCAAATTATTGATAACATACAATCAATATATCTATATTATTCAGAAGAACCATTGACGTCATAATATTTGTAATCAGATGTTTTTTTCTTAATTCTCTATCTAGTCCTATTAGAAGATACTAGACTTTATATATCCCATTGGAGGACACATGAAATTTTATTCTGAACTCAAAAATTAAACTAAATCCCTAATTTATGCTCAATCATTAAATTATTAATCATATTATTTAGAAGATTATAATCACTAGATGATATAATTAAACATTAAACACCTATGTTAATCATATAGGTCACTATATTATCTCACAAACATTAAAAATTGGGATCATTAACAATTAATGGATAATTTTTATTAAAATTTTATGAAGTTGTGACTATTAAACCTACTAGTATAAATGAAATATCTTTACAAAATACACATTATTAAATGAAATAAAACAAATAAAATTGATATTATCCCAAATTTATAACAAAAAAGTTAAGAATACTAATTTTGATACAAAAGTTTTTATTAGATATGGTAGCATGAATATTTGGTGATTTTAAGATTTGATAAACTTATAATTTTTCTCTTACGAAAGGTGAAAATATATTTGGAAGTTATGAACTCAAAAAAAATTGTTCTATAAATAAAATTATGTGATATACATATATGACATAAATCACTCAAATGATTATAACCTAATTATTAAAAAAAATTAATGTATAATAAAAATAGAAAAAATTCATAGATTACTGAATATCAATAATTTACCCCCATTAACGGATACTATAATATTTATAAAACCCATTAAACACAACGTAAATCTTAAATTTTACAATAATGAAACAATAAGATCAATACCCAGATCTATGAGACATAGTTTATGAAATCCCAAAAACATCATTGATCATTTTTTCCTAAAAATACATGTTCGTCACCTAAGAACATCCTAAAAAAACATCGATAATTAAAAGCTCTATTACCAAGCTCAAATTCAATCAGTGAGATTGAAGAAATTATTTCCCTAGAATTAAATTTACATATCTTTCAAGAGATATATTATTACACCCATAATCTAATTGATCATGAGTTATAAGAAGAATTAAAAAATAATAATGAATGATATACTTTATAATAAGAACTTTACATAGGAATGAATTGTGTATCACTTTGAAAAAGATTTCAAATAGAATATCTTAACAATACAATAATAATAAGATATTTTTATTAGAATTTGGAATCATCTTCTCAACTTCTATTCCTCAAATATCAACATTAATTTGTAGAGGTCAAAGAAACAAACATCTCTGAGTACTATTGGTAGAGTTATACAAATATATTATATAATTGTATTTTATTTGATTTAGTTCAGTTTCACTAAAAACATTATGGATAATACCCAGACTATATTCATCTCAATGGAACATAGTGATTTTTTCGATAATTCTTTATAAAAATAATTCTAAAACTGTAATGTTAGCTAAGAATAAATGTGATGTGTATTGTAATTTTCCAAAATAAAGGATATTGGTGAATAAATTTTAGAAATTAATCTACAAAATGGTATGTTCGACCATCAATTCCCCTTGTCCAATGGAATATAACACCTTATTAAATATGTCTCTAACATATTGATCGATATGAGGATCAATTGTAGATTTATCATCTTTCCCCTGTACTTGGGGGGGATCACTTCATCACCTTATTGGGTGTAAATGAGAGGCTATCATAGTTAAATATCCCTATAATTTTAATTTCACAACCCACATCATGTTTCTATAATTTTTCTAGTCATCATATTATAGGGAAATAAAAAATTAGCGCGTGGTACTGTACCTGAAAAACATGCCCTGTAATATATGAGACTTGAATATAGGCTCAAGTATATCCTGACATAAATAATATTTATTTAGGATTAATCATAGATAATATCACACAAAAAACCCATCATATTAATATAAATATCCAGTAATCTTGGTCCATTCATGTAGAGTCCCAACTAGAAATTATAAAGGAAAATGCAATATATGTTTTTGTTGTCACATTAAATAACTAAAATATGTATAATAAAAAATATATCAGTCATAAAAATGAAAATTAATTTCAAATAAGACTTATTTTCTACGAATGTTGTAGATATTCATTATCTCTTATCACCTTAATCCTATTGTAAAAACCCACAAACCATAAATCAAAAATAAAACTATGGAATCTAAAAAAATAATAATAGTCAAAAAGTAATAACATGAATATCATCCTTAGTAACAAATATGTTCTTCATGTATGGGTTAGCTAAACCAAAACTATAGATCTAAACCAATTCCTGAAAGATTCATATCACTTCTCTACCATATCCCAAATAGAAATACAATTGAAAAATATGTCTCTTATACAACATTTTATTTTCCCCGATCATGTTGACTGTCATCAGGAATGAATTAGGTTACACATACCTCAATTATACTTAATTGTAGACCAGAGGCTACTAAATACTATTGAGGGTTGACATATCAAATTCATGGACACTATACCTTTAGGTAAAGAAAACTAAAAATCATAATTTATGTAACACCAAGATTTTGTCATCTTAATACAATTAAAATATTGATAGAAATCACAAAAAAAAATTCAAGATAAGTTTCAATTTTATAAATATTTCTGTATATAAATACATTATTCAACATTTCATATGAGTCATAAAACCTAAATATTATCTCACATGGGAATATTATGAACAGAATTGTCCACAAATAAACAAATTTGAATGATATATATGGAAAACTATTTCTGATCCATACCTAGACACATCTTCTAATGCCAACTCATTATCCCTTCTCAACCATCTAGAGAATCAATGTCCTCAACCTTCCCTAGGCCAAAAAATAATTCCTCTTAGGTACCAAGATTTCCATGAATGATATTATTACAACTAAAAAATTATCCACCAATATTTTCACTAAGAAGACTAGTAAATATACGAGAATGCTTGATATGAAATGTTGATAAATGATATAAATAAATAAACTATAACCCCTTAAAATTATCCCTCTAACCTATGTGTGATGACATACATTGGATAATGATAAAATGGGATTACATACCATTTTAATTATATAATATTTATGAGGAATGATATATCACCCCTAAAATAATAATTTGGGTAAAAAGTTATCACCATCAAGTATTTAATGTTGGATAATTTATCATTTCCATTGTCTAACCAGGTGAATCATCTATAACCAATACAACACCATGAGAAAACAAAAAATATCTATGTGAAAAAGGGATCACCAATACTAGGTGGAAAATACACCACCACTACCCATTCAAAGTTGGATAGATTACCACAATTATATAAAATAGGTGAACGATACACTACAAAAATAATATAGAATAAGTGTACAAATAACAAGCTAAAAATTTACATGGTAGGATGTTATACCACCATTATAAAATAATTTGAGGATGATAAGACCGCAATAATATTATATTAATGGATTATATACCACAATTACACACCCTAAAGTGTCTACTACACCACTGAGACTACCCATATAGGTGGATGATATGCCACTAACAAAAATTCCCATGTGGATAGAGAAACTCCATCCAAAATCTCAATGTGGATTATATACAACTATATATACCCTTAAGGATGACGATTCACCACTAGTATCATATCATAGGGTGTTCATGTATCCACCTACATTTCATCCCTCTATGGAATATGTACTACACACTCACCTAGGTAGGATGGTGAACCACTATGAAAAACACCACAATAAGAAATTATTCATTTATAACCCTCCAAATATCATTTAAAATTCTTTAGTATAATTAGTTCCATTCACTCATTATAGAAACCCACACAGAGCCTCAAACATATTTCTTCCATCCACTATCCTAATGTGTTATCAAGATAGACATTATCGTTAAATATCCTAGGAGGCCTCCATGAGGATCCTATACTAAAATATCCAGCATAATCACTCTTTAAAAGTCAAAATTCATGGTTTCACATTCGTAATCACTTATTAAATGGCCTTCAATAACCATGGACTCGATGATAACCAATCAATAACCCCCCTATGGTTCTAACAAGTTCAATTTATACCATATGAAGTGGATAATTATATTTAAATTCTCTTATGGATAATTCAACAATTATGGGACTTCTCATATTTTATACGATTCATTTTACTTTAGTAATTAATAATATAAATAAAATAGAAAACCTCTTGGGCCAAACATAGTCCTACATGATATAAAACACTAGTTGATTGATCATAAAAAAAATAAAAATGGGAAAATTTACCCCACCCCCCAATAATGAATAACTGAAAATACACAGTATAATTGTGAAGGAAATAAATGTTGTATGGGAAAGTTTTTCTATATATTCTCATTCTGATCCTTTTTGATGAATGTAACTTTATTTTTTTAAGGAATGAATGAGATCCCAATTTGGGAAAAAAAAATATAAGGGATATATGGAGGAGGAACACACTATTGATGAAATTGGTAAAATACCATGTATGACATTTTTTCATTTCATCAAATTTTATCTAAATAAGAAAAATTAACTAGAAGGATTTATTGGAATGGACGTATAGGTAATGGTACAACACACCTACCATGATTTCATTACAGTATGTCCCATAGGGCCTTGATGTAATGATCCACCCAATGATAGGACTAGAAAAACCGACCTCCCATATATGGGACATATTAAGGCATGATATATAATATAATAGTGAAACAAAAACCCATTATCCTATGAATAATGTGCCAATCCCCTCAAACTATGGTGTGATTACTTTTATATGTGGAAGAATTCATTATGAAATAAATGGGATTTAGAATGACAAAACACCATCCTTTATGAATTTATTTACAAAAAACTCATCTCAAAGTACAACCAATATATTATTTAGTGTAACGATCCATAGAAAACATACAATTAACTCAAACATAAGATAAAATCTATAAACTAACCCCCATAACCTCTTCCAAAAACTCTAATAGCCCAAAAAATAATATTCACAATTTTATGAAAAAATATCATTAAATCCATAAATTTTATAGATAAAGTGTATTACATAGGGTTAATTCTAATTTAGTTTAGGGTTGTATACCATCAGATAAAATCTGATATCACATTTTTATTGTCATGTTTTTCTTGAATACCTTTTAAAATCCTATCTGGGGAATCAAAATCTATTTTTTTTCTATTTATTTCGGATACCAATTGAAATTCAAGATATTGTGAGGTTTAAAATTAATTCTCTTACACCAAATTATTTTCTTAAATATGCTTGTAAATAACATATTCTATCTCTAAAACCACATTTTTCATCTATAAATTTTCATCAAATAAACCTCATGGATAGTTTTTACACTTAATCTTGTATGACTAAATTAGAAATTATAAACAATGGTGTACATAAGGTGGTGGTCACATCCCATTATACTCATTTTATGTATTTTGATTTTTATTATTGAACCAACCATTTTCTACCAACTCACTTTCAAGAAATTCTTATTGTAATGCCCAATGAAAAATTTCATCAAATTTGATTATGGATATTTTATTTCTCATCCTCTATATTATTTGGGTTTTGCCTCAAATTGATGTTGATATTAATCCAACATATTCATTCTTCTTACATGGATGCATCATAATTTTATCATTCTTTATGCTCCCAACATCATAAAAGTAATTTACCTTAATCTATATCTCTCTCCATATAAAATAATTTCTAGACCCACACAAGGGATGCTTCTTGTTGGTCCTCCTCTCTATCCATTAGAATCACCTTGGATTTTTTTCCCTTAGAGAGTCTCCCTTCTCATGTTCATAATTTTATTATTCAAAATAGTGAGTATTTGTAATCTTTGTTGAGATTATATTTCATTCCCTCAATGAAATTATTCTATTAAGAAGACATTTTTTATGCTTGATACACCCATTATTTTCTTCCATCAATATATTCCTATAAAATGGCAAATAATTTTTTACAACATATTTTTATTCAGATTTTACATTCCTCCCCCTTAAAAAAGGAACGTGGGTTCTCCATTTGAAAAATAAATAAAATACCTTATTATAGTTGGGTTAAATATTAAAATGGTTATAAGAAATAATACATATCACATTAACATCATTCCTTGAAATATCATGTTCTCAGTTCAAATGTTATAGTGGATGTTCATCCATCATCAATCCCACGGGTTTATACACACACATCCATAGTGTGTCCCATTTTTTCAAAATAGTATCACCTAATAGCTACCTTACACTTATATTATTAAATTTTGGATTTATTAATGATCTTTCATATTTTCACCAATTATATTTTTTAACATTCAGAAACTCCACTTTTTTGTATCTCCATGAGAGAGGTCTATATCTTTTCACTTTAGGTTTTTATACACTTCTCGGGATCCTCAGTATCCATATCCATACAATTTAATTATAAAAAAACATATTGTATACTTGAGATTTAATTCCTTCTTGATTTTATCCCCTATTAATTATTTATCAATAGATGCATAATTATCTCTTGGTCTTCCTTTTCTAGAACCATTTTCTTCTGTCTCATGTGAATGTTCTCTCAGTATATATCTTTACCAATTTTTTTAACTCAACATTATAATGTATTTATATTACATGAATAAATTGTTATCATAATCTAAATTTCCAAAAATGATTATTACACCTTAAATATAATTTCTAGTTGACCCACCATATCAAAATAAGGTATGGACCTCATCATGGTGGTTGCACAATCATCCTCAAAAATGATTATTATTTTTTCATTTCCACTTCATCACTTGAATAAAATTCCATCTCATTCTTGATGTATGAATATAAATTTATATATTTCCCTGATTATATGATAATTCAATTATAACTAAAATTATCAACATAAATAACTTCATATACAGTAATTGTTTTTTTCCTTTTTGATTGAATTATTTATGATCCTATTTTTCCTCTTCTATGATTTTCATATTATTAAATTTCAATAATTATTATTGACTACCAAAATGTCTCTTTGAGATTTAAAATATATCCTAGAGGTAGTCTCCCTAATATTTTTTAGTCCTTATATTTTGACCTTTTTGTTAATAAATATTTTGAATTTCAAAATAAAGGGATAAATGAGTGAATTTTTTCAATATTTCTATGGAGATACTTTTCTTAAAAAAATATGCATCATTATGCCCTATATAATATCATTGTGATTTATTATATAATAATAGACACATATTTAAATCATAAAATCTTCTTCAAATGCATTTAAAAACCAATACATCTTAATTTTACCTCAATATAACGTAATATAACTGATAATATAAGGCCTTATAAAAGATTCTATATGTGGAATAAATCCCAAAACAGATATTCAATATTGAGCTAAAAAATAGAAACATTAAGATCATATATTATAATTGGGAGATCTTTGTAAAAATTAAATTTGAGAGGAGGATGGATTAAGTTTATCAATTCAATTTATTACATTCAAATGTATTCACCCATTTGATAGATGTTGTCCCTCATTATAAGTAATATTTTTATTCTATAAAAATAATGATCGTATTTCACAAAAATAGAAAACAATATACATAAATTAAATGAAAAATTCAGTATAGTGCTTTACACGGTTCACCTGTAGAGGGATACATAAAAGAATAATATAGTGATGATGTATCGATGTGATTAAATCCACTATATTAACTTTAAGATTATTTATGTTTCATTCAAAATCAATCTATTAAAAAGTACAATGTCTTTAAAAATTTTACGGATGATAGACTATCTTCCAATGGTCATTCCCACTTATACTCCTCTTCACACTACTTTGGGGAATATATTTGTCATTTTCTGTAAATGAGTGTTTCTTTAACAATTTATTGACATGTAGTTATCTTCAATAGTAGTATTAGTTTTGGAAAAAAAATTAATTCTTAATTATATAATATATTATCTATTGTTATCCACCTTTTTACTCTTTAAATCCTTGAAATCTATATGTGAGGAAATAGTAGTAAAAATTTCAGTCAATATCTTTCGAAACTAAATGATAATGACCACCTAATGTGAGTTCTGATTCTTTATCTAGTAAATGAACAAAACAAATGAATTATAATTCTTTATTGATATAATTACACCTTGTATTTATCTATTTTATAATCTATTTCAAACTATTTTATCACTGAGATATAGAAATTCAACATTCTCCAATTTGATCATTCTTCAATTATCAAACTTGGAGTGATCATTGGAACTTTTTTCTGGATTTACACGCTACTTACTCACTCAAATTCCTATATAAAAGTATATTTTTTCATCCGTAACTATGGCATTAAAATTATAAAAATTATTTTATTGTCTCTACAAACTAATCAAAGGTTCATATCCGTTCATATTTATTAAATCCACCATGACATGTCATGAGTCCCACTCATTTGAATGTGGTAAATGATGCAAGACTATGCTAAGTCAATCAACACCATATGAAACTAAATATCCTTATTTTTTTATGTTTATATGTAATATTTACCAAGTATTTAAAACAAATTGATCCTAGAAACTTTATCTTCCATTCAAATTTATCCCTTGAACATTTGTTATGTTATGGAGTAACATCCTTTACTATGACATTACCATTTCATCAACCACTTATACAAAAAATCTAGTAAAATCATATTTATAACTTCTTGAAGACCGTGATGTGATCTACGCAAGTCTACAAAATAAATTATACATTATAAACATTGGTCCATTAGTTATGGTGGACCTCATATTTTTAAAATTCCCACATGCAGATACTTCATAATTCAAAAGGTATGATCCTAAAAAAGAAACCAAAATGTACTATCTTGAATATTTATTAATCTTCACCAACTCCCGAATAGTTTAGATGTGATATTCAAGAAATAAAATGATATAATATAAATTAAACATCCATATCTATTGTAATTTCTCATTATTTACTCATTAAAGTGTTTCCTCCCTCTTTATGGAATAATACACATAATTTTGTATTGATTTTTAAATAGTTGTTTTTAAATATATGTTTTATATTATTACGCATGATAGTTTCCAAAAACATTTATTCTTATGTAGAATAAGTTTTTTCCAATGAATGTCCTATTATAGAATGATATTTTAATTCATTGTTCCATTTTCCATACATTAGTGTAGTATATTCTTTAAAAAATAGATTTCATTGTGTTTTCATTCATATTTAAGCAAACATTTTGATTTATATTCTTTTTTTAATCCATAGTCATCTATTTGGCATTGGAATATTCTCCAATACTATAGTATCTATTTAATTATTAAATTATGAAATTTATTAATTCTTTCACATAACTTAATACGACATGAAACACATATCCACATAATTATTCATTCTTTGTCTCCTCAAGTATACATATATATCATAATTATCAGGGCATAATTATGACCCTTATAATATGATTTCATACTCATTCAACAAAGCGCTTATATTATTCTCCAAATTAATTAATTCATTGTCATAAGTCTTCAACATTAATAATATACAAGAATTCCTTCCATAAATGGTTGGATAACCATCAAACTCAATATCTTTGTTGTCAAGTAATATCTTGATCTTCATAAAATCATACCCTTGATATATAAATGGTAAATATGTAAGAAAATGACCATAGACATTATATATTCTAGATTTTCTTGAATTAGAATTACATTTCATTGAATTAAAAAGATATTTAAGATTATAGTATTAGAAAATTATAAAAAAATATTTCTATTTAAATCCCTAGATTACATGTTGAAAAATCTTCATACATTACATTTTTCCATAAAAAATTATTATGAATAATAAAACATAATTTTTCCTCATGTTAGATCTGGAAAATTTTCTCCTTAATATAACACTTTCCCCAACTCTATATTAAATCTTATGATATAAAATTATATTGTGAAATGATTTCAAAAATCTAAAAAACGGAGAAAAAAATAAATAAAGAAACCATTATCCCATAAATACTTAAAAAAGTATCATATTTCAAAAAATATTCATGGGGACCAAAATAAACATTTTATTACTAAATAAATAACATTCATTTCCTATATAATTTGCTAAAACATTTCATAAAAATCATAATGTAAAAATAATTATCACAAGCGGTAATTTTAAAATATTATATTTCATTAAATTTATATATAATGTTACACTTTTCACCCTTAATAAGTAACATAGACATTCCATTGAATATTAAATCATCAAAATACCTAGTGAAAATAAGAATTTCCATCCAAACAAAGCCGAAATAATATTACAGAAATGTAACATGGGGAATAAAATTCATATTATAAATACTTTTTATGTAGCACTTATGTATACCATATGATGTAACCCTAAGAGGTACAATAAAATAATCCTAAAAATTATACTTGAATATAACCATCATAGTTACACATATAATTACAGTCAAAATATCTTTCAAAAATATCTTAGAAGAAACGTAATTAGTTAACACTGTCTATTTACTCAATTAAATGTATATAAAACATGGAGCCACATATATATGTTTACAATAAAACAACCTATAATGATAAATATTACCCAATAATAATAAAATAATCAAAAAGAGGAATTATTGCATCATAAAAACATCCCATTTAGAAAATCACATATTATTATATAATACGGAACACATAAAAAAAATAAAAAAGTTTATTTGAAATTAACAATATAATCATATAAAAAATCTTCAAACATTAAGGCATCATGAACTAATAACAATATTCTCATTACTTGTATGATAACACAAATTCCTTTTAATTTTTTTTAAAAACATTAAAAGTGGATTTTTGAAAGAAATCCTATTACATATATCATTAAAAGAATTTCATGCATTGAAATTGTTTTAGTGAAATTTAAAAATTACATTTTTAAAACTCCAATATTCATACAAATAGATTAATTAAAAAAGTTACAAACTAGGTCATGAATTATTATGATTCAAAATATACGTCATTAAAACATTTAACACGATGTATTTTTGTTACAATATCTTTTTCCTTGAGATCGACTCATCGTGTACATTAAATATCATCCACAGTAGTAAGTTAATAATATATATAATATATTAAGAACCTTTTTAATAATTATTATTACTTTAATATCACTTTTTACAATGTTTTATACAGTAAATTAATCTTTTATGTTCTCAATTGATATTGCTATGATATGTGGTTCATATGTCCAAAATGAATTAAGACGATTGACTGTGGACAAATATTAAACTATTCGATTAACTAAAAAATAATATCCATGACATAATTATAATTTTTATTGATAAATTATACAACCATAAAATATGGTTAAACAATCAACAACATTACAATCATGGAGACGATAGGTTAAACATATGAATTTGTAATGTATATATTTTTCTAAGATCATTTTGGAAAGAATTTTAATTTAATTTTAACATTATTGAATTATTATAATATATTAAATAACACATTACCTCATTAAACATAAATATATATATATATATATATATATATATATATATATATCATCCAAGTGATGTGGTGGTGAAAAAATAATCACATCGCTTCATGGAGGAGGTAGTCCACACGTACGAGTGAATGGCGTTATCCTTTTTATGTGCATTTAAAGGTAAAAATTTAAATGATATGTTATCTTATAATAATGATAAATATGTCATTAATATCACATATATGTAGTAGTTCCATCATTATAACCATTATTAAGTGACAGTGAGGGAATATTAATTATATTGGTTCTGAGGTGGTAGTCTTCCGTACAGACGAATGAGGAATTATTTTTCCATTTGACTGGAGCATATATAGATATGGTTCATTTTAATTTCTCAATAACAAATAAATATATGTATAATACTAGATATAATATTTTATATTTGTTTAATAAAATTTTAAGGAGTTGGAATAATATATAAAAAATAATTACTTTATAAAACACAATACCTATTCTTTGAGAAAAAAAATTTGATTATCACCTTAATGCTTATAATATTGTACTTATGACTAAATTGAGACCACCATAATGTTTTTAGGGACTCGAGGATTGTATTTTTAGGCCATTTCTGAGTGAAATATATTTTTATTTTTTAATAAATGAGAAGAATAGGTTCCCTTTTATAAGATAGGGGAGGGTAATATTTGAATATCCCATAATATTTAAATATAATAAAATAATTTTTAGTTAAATATTTCTCGAAAGTGATTTATTTTTAATATAATATGATTATGGGAAAAAAAACTAATTTAATAGTTACTAGATAATTTATTCGACATTTATACTATTATAAATTTGTTTTATCACTTATTTAATCCCTTTAACACATTATATGATAACATAGTTTTTTACTCTATGAGGGTCTGTATTGATAATATAAAATGAAAAAACCATAAATATATAACAGATTATATTTTTCAAATTTTCTTATTCAATTGAGTTAATTTTTATTTTTAGTAATTTTATATAGTTTAATAAAATATTATTTATTTTAAAATATCATTAATGTCATATTTGACCCTATTTAGTACATAGACTTATAAAAATATCAATAAAACATGATAACTATGAAAATTATATATTAATAAATCCCTAAAATTTCAAACTAAACATGTAAATTTGTGGATTAAATTATTAATTTCATATTATATCTATTTTATGATTCTTAATATTATATATATTTTTTCATTATTTAAATAATTAATGCTTTAGTGTTACAAAAAAACTTAAGATATTTATTTTAGCCCTAAAAATTACAAATAAATTACCATCATTAAGATAATATAATAAAAATTAAAATTAATATTTAGAGCCTAATATATATTCTATATAACACTATATTAAAAATGTTGTATTTGTTAAAAATATATGTGAAATATTGGACTTTTAATTAAATAAAATTTTATAAATGTCATAATCACTTAAAAATGGATTCCAAATTCCATAGATTCGAATCAATAAAAATTATGGACCAAAAATATTAATTTAATAAAATTTATCCAACTGTTAGTGTCATTTTAGAGTCCTTATCATATTATTTTTACCCTAAATTATCTAATGTACCATTTACCATGGTAACAATATTAGTAACGGTTATTATTCATATTTTCAAAATATAAAAGTGACCTATTTAAAAGGATTGGTACTTCCTGATTATAAATATGAAATCCATATTTCAAAATAAAAAAATTCATCATTTAATTTAAAATTAAATCCACAATGCACAATGATAACAAGTTTTTTCACAAAATGGACTTTTTAAAACATAAAATATTTTAATACTAAATACAATTATACAATTAATTTTAAGAAATTAATTGTATCATTTTAAATGAAATTTGAAAAAATAAATTTTAAACTATCTTCAAATATAATTTTAATTTTTAAATACTTCAAACAAAGAACAAATTTCTATAAAAAATGATATTTTCACAATTTATTTAAAAATAAAAAATTTCAGATACATATAAAAAACTCACCATAATATAATCATAATATTATGATATATTAAATGTTATTTATTTCCTTAAAATAAAACTTTAAAATTTCCAGAAAAATAATATTTTTATCTCATGAAAGTAGTGAAATTATTTCTTAAAGAAAGTTTATTTTATGAATTTTAAAAAAATTAAGTGATTAATATTTTAATAATTAATTAATAAAATATTAATTAGTTTGACCATTTTATTTTTCATATTTAATTTAATACTATTCATTCTCGCTAATTTGATGACCAGGTTATAATGGTAACATAATAACAATATTTAATTCTTGTTTTACGATTGGTGTTATGTGTATTATACACATTCTAACATATTCAATGCATTTAGAAATATTGGAAATTACATTAACCACACCCCAACCATTTTGGAAATTATGACCTCTTAATTGATAATTTATTCTTTGTAAAAAAGGATTGGATTTTCAAAACACCATTATTGAAATTTGTCATTAGAAAAGTGATTAAGAAAAAAATTAACTTAAAATAAATGCAATGGAAGTACATGGGTCATTTAGAATAACACATAACTAGGATTCAATGTAGGTAAACATGGAAATGGAAGAGAAAAACTAACACCTAAATACTTATAGATAGTGATATAGTACATGGTCATGAGAAAGTGAACCATAAAAAAATCTTTATTGGATAAAAGTTCAATGATTTCTCTGTAAAAAAAATTAAATAGAATGCAATTTTTTCAAGATTATTCTCATTTATTTGATAAATTTCTAATAATATAAATAATTATACAACATTATAAGTATAATTTCATCCATTGATCTAATTCAACCATAAAAATCAACTTTTTATCTAATGAATGAGTATCCAAGATTAATTTTCCATGGATGGGGAATTAAAATCCACACCTAAAAATAATTAAATCCTCAAAATAATAGAAAAATATTTCTCATGTCATTAGAAAATAAAAAAAACACATTTTTTTAAGAATATAATATAATTATACAAAATGAGTAAACCGTTAAATGAATAAAACTACACTTCATATCATGAATTCAAAAGTAATACACAAATTTTAATATAAATCATTCAACAAATCTTTATAAAATACCTTATTAATATTCAATAATATGACTGAATCCCAAAAATCAGATGAATTCTATCACATATTATTCCAATTTAATTTTAATATTTACCTCAAAATAACAACAATTAATCTTGAATTCTCATTCCAAAATATATATACCTAAATCATGTAATATCAAAGATATTTAAATCATATTCATATATAATAAAGACACATAAAAATATTTCAACCGTTATTCAACAAAAAAATCATAATATTATGATTCCCATATACATAAAATTCTTTAGAACATTATAGTGATATTATTACAAAATAAAATTTATTACATAATCACAAAATAATTTTCCTATACCATAGAATCCTAAATGTTAATACATATGTCTCAAAAATAAACTTTTTATTATTCCATCAATTCATTTAACTAAAATGAATAATTAATAAAAAATGGGACATCACATAGACCAGTTGTAGGTGATGCACCCTTATTGCATGTTAGTTGTGGGTTCTAACATTTCCAAATTTCTAGATACGATGCATTGTCACATGTTCTACGAGCTATCCTTTCCTAAAAATTGATAATTCATAGAAAATCACCAATGAAATATAATAAAATTATAGAAATATCATTAATATATTCAACATTAAAGAAATATTTTATCCAAAATAATATTTCTCATTCTTCTAATTTTTCTTTCTAAAATGTAATAACACATAGTTACATTAAAAAATTAAATGACTCCAAAAATATCATTAATCGCCTAAAAAGTTCATATTTTAAAGAAAAAAAGGGATTTCTGCAACATTATTCTTTTGTTCAATCTTAAGTTTTTTAACACATGATGGAATCCATAAATCTTATGAAAACATGAAAATAAAATATAATAAACTCTAATGTTTTCTAAACCCATCATTGTTACAAACTTCTAGTACCTAGCCTTAAACATTACATATTCTGGTGTTTTTGAACTAAAACAAATTTATAAAATTAAAATGATATTTTGTTTTAGAGTTTTATATAATTACAAAAAACACTTAAAATATAATCCCATTCATTATAATTGGGCACAACTACACAGTATCCATTTTCCCACTAAAAATGTATTTTAAAAAACATAATTTCTTTTGTTAGTAGACATTCACAATTTTATTCTTAACATCCGTATTTGACTACACTCTCTTAAACTCTATGAAATAAAAATTAAAACATTTAGTGATACAAAATATAAATTAGGAAATAAAAATAAATAAATAAACCATTATTCCATAAATACTTATAAAATTTTTCATCAAAAAACTTCTCAAAATAAACTTTTTATTTCCCAAGAAGTAATCTTTTTTGGTCAATGCATTCGAAAAACAATTTCCTATAAATCAAAAAAGAAAAATTAAACTCATAATTATTTTATTGAAAACATGATAATATCTTGAGAACCTTATCATAATGTCATACTTTTCACTAATAAGATGTAACCGATGATTTCCATTAACCATGAACTCAATAATATACTTATGAAAGGAATGACCTTTTCTATAAACATTACAAGAATAATATAACATTTAGGTAACTTGGGGAATCATTTTATTATCATATATACTTCTGATGTAACACTATTGGATACCATATTATTCAATACACATAGATATCAAGAAATAACCCTCATTGTTTTACTTGGATGCAATCATTGCAGTGACACATAGATTAATTATTACGATATATTCTCATAAAATATTTTTAGAAACTAGATGAGTTTACACTATATATTTAACCAATGAATTTAAGGGATATCACATATAATCCATATTTTTTTATAAGGGATCCACCCATCATTATAGATAATTCCCAAGAACCATAACATAATCATTAAAAATGAATTCTTGAATCATAAATACATTACTTGAATAAAATAACGTATCATAATATAATACATCCACATAAATATGAAAATATTTTCATAGGAAATAACCATGTAATAATCAATAGAATATTTCAAAATAGTAATGTTTCATGAACATGTTTAGATAAACTTGCACCATATAAATTAAAAACATTTTTTTATCTTTTTTAAAAGGAAACATCAACACTAGTTTTTTAAATTACCGTTACATAATACCTCAAAATTATTTCATTTTTCTGAAAAAAATTGAGACATATTAAAAAATTACCTTATATATCATTAATTATAATATAAATACATTCATTGGAATTGGTGGAAAACATGGGTGTGATAGTGAATTATTTAAAAAATTAATCTTTATGACAATTCAAATGTGGTTTTATAGTTATAGATTCCTTTACATTGAGTCAGACTCATTACATACGTTCATTATATTTCAGAAAAATAATTGAAGGATAATTTCTACTTTATTATCAACCAAATTCAATTTTATTAATACTATAATATAAAATATTACCATGTTATTTCTGTTACATAATTATTTATGTTCTAACCAGATGTTTTGATGATATTCAGGTCGGATGTCCAAAATGACTTCAATTAGTTTACAATCGTCAATTTGTATATTATCAAATCATAAATAGAAAAAATTTCATGAAATAATTGTCATTTTTATAAATAAATTATACTTTTAAATTTATCCATTAAATACGGTTATGAATAGTGTACTATATGAAAATCATGGAGACAGTAGTCCATACATACATGTGAGTAACAATTCTATTTTTTAAATATCACTACAGAAAGAATGTATACATAATTTTTACATTAAAGGATCATTAGAATATATTAAATAACATATTAATTCATTAAATATACTTATGTATATCAATATGTGACTTTGTGACGACTGACTGAAAATTAAAATTAAAATTTGAAATGCACTTTTGAAGAAAAAGTGGGTAACTCATAGAAGCATAATAATTTTTTTTAAAAACATAATAAAATAAAATAATAATTAATGACTAGTATAATATTATTAAACCAATAAACCAATATGATCCTCACTATAGTGTAGATACCATAATAAACGAGTCTTCCTTGAGAAAATCACCAAAATGATGGGGCATATTGTCCTAGGTTTGGATTGATTCCTACAAATTGATCTTCTTTTCTATTAATCATCACAAAAAATTCGATAATGATTATTTATCCTTTCCTTTTTCTCATCATTAGTATCATCTTGATTTTTTTCATATATTTGGTAAACATCATCCATTGTAGCATTGATATAGATAAATCCTTCCGGAATATCTTATTTCAAGCAGAGAATATGATCTAGATATAGTTATTTTTATTATTTCAATATTCTAGCCATTATATTAAATTCATTAATAGTAACTAATTCCTAATACACTAATATATTGAATACTTTAGCTGATTTGGGTTGGCCATCATTTTTAGCATCACTCAGAACCTTGAAATCTCATTCCACCTAATATAAATCTTCAATCGTGTCTCCACCCATATCTTGTTCATTAGATACACCCCCTTGAACAATTGGTTTATATATTGATGATTTATGTTCTTTTTATTAACATGATCCTGAATAGTGGCTTTTTATTCCGAACCCTTTTGGTCCCATCGATTTTGGAAAATATTGTCTCCTAGGGTTTACGAATTTTATAATAGTCCTTCTACCATTTTGATTATTCCCCTTATGCACTATGTGACTTCCAAACTCTAAGGTTCCCATATACCTGTTGTTCCTCCTTTGACTGCAAATTCCACTTATAATCATTCTCTACACATCGTCCATCAAACACTAACTTGGTATTTTATCACCTATTATGTGATGATCATGATCACCATCTGAAATAGGTAATGTATTTCATTATCACTTTCCACAAGATCCACCATGTTTATTGAAATAGTAAAAATAAATTTCCTCAATGGAATATAAATTTTCTATCATTCTTGGTTAGCATAACCATCCAATGAATCATAAAAGTCTTAAAAATGATTATGAAAATTAGTTGAGGAAAGGGGATCCCACAATTCAGAAGGATCCCACATTTGAGGCACCCACGCATCCAACTAGATCAATGAAATGCAATATGATTTTGAGGGATTCAGGATAAAAAAATCATTAATAGAATTAATGCTTTGATGAACACTATGAGAAAGTTCATACCCTTGACACCACCGTAAGACATTATTTGGGAAAATAATAATGTAGTGAAAGGGGTGGAACTATATATCCAACTAAACCACTTATATCTTCTAAAATCATTCCAAATAATGATTCAAACCTTAAATTATGTCATCACCCTTTAGTTCTAGTTTTATCATTTGGGCCTCCTTTAGAAGAAGATCACTAAAATGTGAAACCTATATTGGTTGAGATACCACCATAATGACCCTCAAAATTATCGAATATCAAACTAATAATAGCATGGATATGGTAATTCCGTAAATAATGAATATAGTAATTCATCAATAGGTAACTCAAAAAATCAAATTCATATAAACCGTACCATGCCATTAACACCACTAGTTAATGGAATGAGAGATATTCACCCACCTTCAGCATACATGAAATTTCATGCCTCAATGGGGTGAAAAAAAACTTAAAATATCACCAAAATCAAACAATATTCTTAGAAGGATATGAAAATTTTGAATAAATATGATAATTTTGAAGGGAAGGGTAGTCCTGAAAAACCTACTAAAATCGCATGGATAGGGGGACATCACTTTCATTGAAATTTGTAATACCATTTGAAAATGAATAAATCATATACTTGACAATATTTTTATCCCGTAGACCATGTATAGTAGGGAATATAATAACTGGAGTATCAAAGGATAATGTGAGAGGGATCTCAAAATATAGAAATGTCTCACTCTAATAGGGTCGAGGGGCCATTGACTAATCAGTCAAAGTTATTGAGTGATTGGTGTCATCGAACTATGTAATCCAGTAAGGAAATTCCATAAATATACTAATCTTAAAATAAAAACTTGAGGGATAAATTCAAATAAGGTACCCCTAGGTGAAGGTGCATGACTTTAAATCCAAGATATATGTAGGGGGAGTAGGGTAGAAGATCAGAGTTAGTATAGTGGGAGAAGGCTATCAGATCCTACCTTCTTTATTTATAAGGGGGATCATGATTATTGTCTATCACCACCACCCAAAAGTGGACGATTCTACATATAAGGGTTCTATGATATAGGTCCATCAGTTATAAAATTTTCCCATTATAGTTGGTAAATTATTGTTGAAAAATTAATTATCTCACATCCTGGATGTTGTAGTCTACAAGTATCCATAAATAAAATTACAATTTTTGATTCATGTAAAGGTTACAATATTAATTATATATTATATACTAGGAATGATAAATATTTCATGAATATCACACATAGCAATTAAATGTATTTTTATAACCAGTGTTAAGAGATACTGATGGAAAACAAATATCGGTTCATGTGGCGATAGTCAATAGTATAACAAATGATGGATTATTTTATTATTTAGTGGGAGTGGAGATATATATGGGTAATTATAAAAATATAATATATATATATATATATATGATAATTGATGTATTATTTTAAGTTTGATGAATATGATTTTATAGATGTGGAAAAAGTAATAAAAACGAAACACATGATTCAAATGATACCCTTTCTTTAGGAAACACCATTTGATTAACACCATATGGCTTCCAAGCGTGTTGTTATCCCAAATATATACTCTTTAGAATGTTTGTAGAATTTTAATAATGGTTTTTTGAAGCACATTGATAAAGTAAATATGTTTTTAAGTGTAAATTATTGAAAAGAAGTGATTCCCTTTTATAAGAGTGGGGTTGGGGAAATCATAGAATTACTCAAAATATAAAATTATAAGAAAATAAAATTAAAATAAAAAAGAAAAAATTGACCTATTTAGAATATAATATTATGAGTGATCAATATACTCTCATAAAATAATTTTTCTATATATTTATGTCACATTCATACCCCTATCACTTTTTTCACCCTTATTAAACTACTTTAAATATTAGCATGTTAACGTTAATTTTTACTCTTTAAGGGTCATTATTGATAATATAAAATCTAAAAAGACCTATAAATATATCATGTTTGATATCTTAAATCTTATCCCAATCACTTCGAATAATTTAGTAATTTTAATAATTTTATATCATATAATAATTTTATATCATATAATAATATATTATTTATTTGAAAAATACCATTAATGTCAATTTTGAAGATATTTACTAAATTTAAATTAAAAAATATATAAAAAACAATATAAAATTAAAAAATTTCAAATAAATCCCAAATAATCCCTAGAAATCATGAAAATTAATTTATTACATTAATTATCAAATATGAGATTTACTTTAATATTTTTAAAATCATTAATTAAATAATTACAGCATGAGTGTTGTGAAAGAATTTAAAGTAATTATTTCTCTCTAAATAATTAAAATAAAATATCCTAATTAATATAATGATTTTAGAATTAAAACAACTTCTTATAGTTTAATATTTCCCCACTAAAACCCCATATTAAAAATGTTATAGTTATTAAAATGAATGAATTTTACATCTTTGACTTTTATTGAAATAAGATATTATAATTGTCATGATCACTTACAAATGGATACAAAATACCATATATTTGAACCATTAAATGTTATTAATTAATTTTAAATATAAAATGAAAACATGGAAGTTTTTTGTTCATTTTATAGTCATTATCTTATTATGTTTTCCCTTAATTATATAATTTACTCATTACCATGGTAATAACATTTACCAGGGTTACTATTAATTTTATTCCAAAATGAAATGGAAATATTTTCTAAATATAGACCACACGATTTTAAATCTGAAATCCAGTTTTCAATATTAAAATATCATAAATTTTTTATTTAATTTAAAATTAAATTTGAAAATTTCAAATAAAAACTGTTTTTCTAAAAATAATATTTTGAAACATTATATATTTTTGTTATGATAAATTCAAGTATAAAATACATTTAAAGACCATAATTGAGTAATTTTTAAATCATAATGAACATATTAATATTAAAAATAATTTAAAAAATAAATTTAATCTTCAAATACTTGAAAAGGATGTATGTTTTCAACAAAAATCGTAATCAATTGCTATGAATAAAAAATAAAACTATTCAAATAATTTTTGAAATTTGACCATAAGATAGATATGATAACTGGATTAAGAAAATTTAAATTACTTCATTAAAATATATTTGTAAAACTTAATTAAATTAATAATATTATTTACAAAAAAAATTAATTCGTAAAAAATTTGTACTTGAATATTAAAATGAAATTACAATAATTGAGTTCTTAATATTATATCATTAATTAAAACATTATTAATGTGTAGGAAAATATTATATTTCATTTTATAGTTAATACTATTCATTCCTCCAAATTTAACAGTTGTGTTATAAGGGTTACATAATAATAATATTTAATTTTTTTTCATGGAGACATTTATCGTATTTTTTATCCAACATAGTATTTCCTTTTAAGAACTCTCGATGTTACAAAAGATTTCTATATTTTTATAAAGTCTTTGTTATAGAAATTATAGTGAATTAAATAATTCCTTACTAAATATTAAATGATCATCATCTAACTGAAATAAAAGTTAAGTTATTTCTTTCATTCTTCATGTATTATGGTTCCCTTTATATTATTCATATCTATTTTTATCTATATATTTTTATCCTATATGTAGTGAAATATAATCCCTAATTTATTGTTAGAAAATATACCTATTATTCTCAAACAATCCCAAAAAAAAAACCATTGGGTAGTAAATCCTACCATCATTCATAATTATATATTATATTCTGTGACTAAATTTTAAGGATATTATGATTAAGATTTCAAATAGGGATACATAATATACTCATGGGATAGAAAATATGTTTTATCTATAATATGGCCCATGAATTATTGCATATTTAGTGTCACACAATAATTATTTTATGTACTATGGGTTCATTTTTTGTTTTTGGATATCCATTACAAAATTGGTTTGAAATGATACTATGAATAAGAAACATCAAACATTGATACATTTTTTATGAAATATATTAGACTTATATAATCAATAGTTAGTTGGGTATGTAATTAATCATTCCATCAATTGAGTTTAATAAATATGCAACTTTTAATATATATTTTTGTGATTATAAAATGTAGTATCTAAATTGAGATTAACTAAAGTAGTGTACAACCATACCAAGATAATACAAATGATATTATTATCTATTAGATGAGGGGCATGTTTTTTACTTGTCCATTATAGTGAATGGAATGTGATTTCTTCACCCCTCCCATTAGTCTTATTTCACATAATCAAGAATATATGGGTTGTTATGTGAGAATTACATACCATATGCCCCATGGTAACTTAATGTATTCGACAAAAAGATTATATGAATATGAATTATATTATGCAATCCAACTATCAAAAAAGTATCTATATTCATGTGTTTGATGTTTATAATTCCATATTACATTATAGAATTACTATTATTTAGGTTTTACTAGAGTATTCTCTTTTATTAAATTTATGAATTAATAAATTCATATTTTTTCAATTATTCAATGAACATTGGGGTAATACTATATGGTTTAATTAATGTGTATTTTAATTTTAAAAATATAAAGATATTCTATAAATGTTTTTATAGTGTACCGAAATAAATGTTTGAATGAATATTAAAAATCTATCACATATGATGTTACATATTATAATGTTGGGGATATATTTGAAAAATAATTTTGGGATATACCCATAAATATTTATGAATTTTTTATCATGATATATTATATATGATAAAATATAAGGTTATATTGAACAAATATTATTATGATTTAGTTTAAGTGGGATAATGACTAAGATATGAACTACGACCTGTATATTTACGGTCTATTTTGGATAATACAGTAATTTATTATATATAAATTTTATATTTGATGGAATACGAGAATCTGATGCATATTGTATTTGATCAGTTTTTGAATACAATATGGTGTGATACGAAGATATATTTCATTTTCCAAGCCCATTATTGTATATATTACATTTATATCATCTTAACATATCAAAATAATTATAATATTATGAATCATATTATATGATTCACATTGTCATTTAAGATTGATTATGGTAGATGAATGAAAAGTGTTATAATTCCTTTTTTATTCTATATATGCTATAATTAATCATGAAGTTTTCATTTAATGAATCATTTTGTATGATTATAGATGTGTTTAAATACTAAAAAATATTTTCTATGTGGTTATGAATTTTTTAACTGTAGACTAACTCAACGTTTTCTTAATGCTTGCGTAAATTCATAGAATGATTGAGTAGCATACCTAAAGATGATATAAATCGGTTTAGAGGCAATGAATTTTTTTTACGGTACCTCTGTAAAGAATAAACCTGATGAATTAATCTAATTTTTTATTTTTATGAAGAGAAGTTGGCATATCATAGTGGGAAAGTGAATCCCACAAAAAAAACGGGTGATTACATTCCTCAGATGGATTCACCATAGTGGACAGTGTCCTTTTTCTACTTCCCAAGGATCTTCATCAATTGTATTTTTTATTACATAAACTATGAAAAATTATTTTTCAGGGTATACACATTTTTTTTCATTTTGTAATTGCATTGTTTTGGTTTCATAGCATTGAGATAGTGGTTTAAGGATTCTTGATATCTTACACTGTTAGAATATTTATTTATTTATCTAAATAAATCTATTAGTATGTTATATTTATGAAATGAAAATGGAATCCAATAAAAAAATTACATATTTAACTTAATTGGTTTAGAATTAGAATAAATGTGAAAATATTAATTTTTAATGGATGCATGAAATATTCAATGTTATAAATTGTACGAAAACATAATAAGCAGAAAGAAGGAATAATATTGTGTGATTCCAGTTTCATAAAACATTATTTCCAATTTAATTATTTTATTCTGAATAATAATTATACTCTTTATTTAACATGTGAAGAAAACCTATGTTCCATGGGTATGGTCTTTGGAAAAAAATATGTTTCACTAAAAATTATCAATCATTTGTGATACATAATTTCCAATGGATTTGTATCAAAATTGACATTTTCAATATAAATCAATAAAAAAATATTATAATATATAATATCATTTTAAATAATATTATTTTTTATTTTTAATTTCTTTTATGATAATACATGATATTCTTTCAGATACATTACTTGTCCGTCACAAATAATTTCAACCAAATTAAAAGTGATAGAAATTAAAATCCATCATAACATTTGTTTATGATGGTCATGGAAATCCATCACAAAGAGTTTCTATAATTGATTTACATATTTATCATTAATTATTATAAACACATTATTAATTTAAATTTACTGGAAATAAATAATATAAAAACTCTAATAAAATTTTATAAAATTAATTAAAAATATTATTATAAAATTAAAAAATGAGTCACTAAGGGGTATGATATTATATCAACATGAATGTCATTAGATTTACTCCATCAAATTCCTAGGGTGATGTCGATTAATATACGTATTCTATTTTTGATTTTCTATTTGCTCAATAATCAATCTTTGTTCAGTCTCTTCTTGAACTCTCTATATCTACTCATACTCTACATTAGCAAGGGAGAATGTATTTCATGATTTACCGTAGAAAAAAAATTAAGTAGATAAATTTAGTTATATAGTACCTGACTAATTTAAAACATTATAAAATTATTACTAGCAATGGGGTTTTTCATGAATCAATAAGAAATAAATTTACCTTTAAATTGTTTCAATGTAGTGACCATGAGATTGTATCTTGAGGAGGTTTCATGCTAAGTTATCAAGCTCTCACGTTGTTAATATTTTTCATTTGGATTTACGAAATAAAATTAGTGATTTTAAATTATTTAATAAATTTTAAAATATAGAAATTAGTAATGAAAAATTAAATCTATACTAGTGATTTCAAATTCAAAGACAGCTAGAGTGAATAAGTACGATGAAATAAGGAAGTGGTGGGAAAACATCGATCCTCAAAAAATCCCTTTATCATTTTCGTTAATTTATTTATAATTTAAATAAAAAACTTTACCTTTTGACCATAATATATACACATATATTGACTACAATTCATAAAGAGACATCCATTATGGGTATTTATCTGCTAATTAATATGA
The DNA here is from genome assembly GCA_963277665.1 of Viscum album. NCBI lineage: Eukaryota > Viridiplantae > Streptophyta > Magnoliopsida > Santalales > Viscaceae > Viscum > Viscum album. Next base: position 529,453,926 of record OY728133.1, read on the forward strand.
TTCAGTTACCCAATAACCATCGAGCAACCGAATCAAATTGAGCATTTTTTCTCAATTGGTAGAATACTCCCAATTAATCTTTAAGAAAAAGATAAATATTTGACAAAAATAATTTGATAAATATTTTAGAACAAAATATAATAAAAATAAAATAATATAGACATACACATCATCTGATCATGGAAACAAATTCTAGGATAATTCCAAAGAACATTTTTTACAATGAAAAGAAAAAACTCAAGAGGGAAAATGTCCTGAGGTCATTGTTTCCCACCACCAATTTTATTTTAGTCCTTCATTTCATGATTAAATCATAGAAGAATATTATTATCATGAATTTATTATCCATTATAGGCCACTCACATAATCTAACTATCCTCAATATGAAAGTGGAGTTCAAAATATAAAGGCAACAAGGTGGGGGTTAAAATCTTGTGTCATGATATTGTTCCCCAAATTCTCAATCGTCATTGGACCTCCTCCTAGAAAAATACTGTTGAGGTGTTATCATACATTTTGGTAACATGTTGGTTATTTCTCTCCCTATAATATTATATTGCATTTTCACATATGGTGAAAATGTTATATATGATTTACCTAGAAAGTATTATTTTCTTATAGTGAATCCTCAACATACTTTTATTTAAATATCCCATAACAATAATAATGATAGAATTTATGACTATAGATTATCATAGAAATGAAACATAAATTTCTCTATATTTTTCATGTTGAATCACATAATTTGGACAAATTTGGGATGAATTATTCCTCATTTATTAAGGTGGGATAAATTCTATTTGAAAAAATAAATTTCCAAATTGATTTAAAATTTTCATCACCGAGATAGTCGATACTGAAAATGGTATGGTTGGAAAATATGATTCAATAGCGAAAAGGACCCATAAAAAAATTAATTTCTACCATTGGATCAATATATATAATGTTATTCCAAAAACAAAAATCTTATTTAACCATTGAAAATTTAAAAATTAGTGAATTTCCAAAATTTAGCTCAAAACACATCAAAATTGACAAAAAAAGATACACATTAACATAAAATAAAAAATTAGTCGGTTTTTGATAATTTAAGTGAATATTATTTTTTAAGAAATATTATATATATCAATGATCACCCATAATTTCAAAATACCTCTCATAGTCAATCATGACCCAACTACCTTATGAAAACATGACTCACATTATGATTCATTGTCCACATTGTTTATCATGGAATAACTATCTCACAAAGGTTTTTTCAAGATGAAATATTTGTCCTGTAAATATTTAAATATAAATAAAAAATACATATGGTTTATTTTAATATAATAAACTTAAAAAAGAAGTACTAACCATGATATGCAGTTGCCACTCACCAGAATTCTACCCAATAGTATGATCAATGTACATCCAATTGTACACATCAAACTCAATAATATTAAATTCAATCAAAAGATCTATATATTTATTCTATAATTTTTTTTATTAAACATATATATGAATTAATAAATGTATTCTAAAAGTATGCCTCACATATCTGTTTATGAAATATTTCCGTCCTCAATCTTGCCAATAATAATATGATCTTATCATGAATGTATCTCATATCTAGTTGGATGAAAATAAATTGAAGGCCCAGGTAATGAGGTATTTTATCCAAGGATTCACATAATAGTCATATAATACGATCATATATTCTCTCTCTAAATATCTCTTTCAATGTTTGTATGATTACTTGTAACACCCGAGACTTTTATGTTATATAAATCATCAAAGGAATCTTTTTCTACACAACACTTTCTTGGCTTTCTTTACACGCAATCGCGACCTTCCTCGATAGCTTGCGTCGTACGCAATACCGAGTTTCACTAAACAACAATATGCTATTAAAACTAGCCGTTATGAATACTAATAACCACTTTTTGAAATTTTATAAATTTTATTTTTCAAAATGGACTTCATTTTTGGACTCAGAATATCGAAATTAGCCTAGGGTGAAATTTTGGTATTTTTCTGAAAACTTGCAATTTTTGATGAATAGTGAAACCACTAAGTGGTAGGTTAAAAACTGAATTTTGCATAAAACTTAATTTTACCGCTTCTGTGAATGGAATTTCAAAAATCCGAGAGACACAGTTAATATCAAGGACTAAAATGTGGTTCAATGAGATGAAAATAATTTTTTGGTGAATAGTAACTTTTTACTATTTTTACCGCGGTTAATAGTAAATAGGGTAACTAAGGGTAAATATGATATTAATATTACCCTAACACATGTCCTAATTCTATTGGACAAGTGTAATTCGACCAAAAACAAACTTAGGAATAAAATATGACCATTTAGGCCCACTTGGATTAGATTAGGACATTTATTATTAATTTATTTAAAGAAGGGTTAAAATAGTTAAAATCAAAGTTTAATAAGTACATCATTTTTAATATAGGGTTATACATATGATAAATTCGATTGTAAATATTCATTAGAAAGCTAAAAAGATTTCCTACATGATGGTATTTTATTTGTAATTTTTAGACATCAAATAATTTAATTTATTTATGACACAAAGATGATGCAGTAATTATCTTATTAATGAAATATTGACAAAATTGATAATATAAATACCAAAATAAATGTAATTTGAGACTTTTTATGAATTCCACTAATTTTCTAGGTTACCATGATATATTAGTATTGATTTAATCAACTTGGTTCGAACATATAATTCTGTTATGACTTTCACAAAAATCATATATCAAATAGTGTCAAAATTGACACAAAATAGTTTTTAAATCAAATATTATATTATTAATTGTTATTTTATTCCTAAAAATCTAAGGTTCGGCCAAATGACTTAGATAAGTATATATATATTAATAATAAACAATTTGGGGTTCGTTTGGCATGTTATAGTAAGTGTATTAACCATATAGTGAAAGAAAACAAAAAGACACGGTAAAAGTTAAATTCATTAACTTAGAGTTAAATCTAATTGATAAGGTTAAAATAATACCCTAAACTTGTCTAAATCCTATTGGTTGATAGGATTTCGACCCATCCCCACTTTAGCTTCGAAATAAGACCCTTTGGAACCATTATAAACCGATTTTGACTTTAATATAAAATAATATTTTGAGATATTCCTAAGGTGCCCCTCTCCTCCCTTATAAAAGGGCACCTCCTCCCCCTCCTCCTCACACCAATTTGAGCACTAAAGCTCGGCCAACCCCTGCCATTTTCTCCTCTCAACTTCCCTAGAATAATCCTAGAGGTCCTGGTCTTCTCCAAAGACCAATCTTAGTTCCTTAAGTGGAGGATTCAAAGAGGCGTTCCAAAGAAGAGGTAATATCCATTACCGATCTTTTCAATTTCTTTCTTCTTCAACTTCTTCTTCTTTAGTTGTTTCATGATAAAGTAATAACATCAGTATTACTTACATACTGATATGTTATTATAAATATGAAACAACCCTAATTCACCTTCTATCCATCCTACAGAAAAATGAAATCACCGCGCGTGCGTACGTACGGAATACCGTCTCCACGCCGTGGTGTAATCTATTTTCCACCATCACCTTACAAGGATGGGTATAATGGTGTAATGAGTAACTATATATGATTATTATTAAGTAATATTGATACTGAAATAATATACATATATACTCCAATACAATTCCACGATCATAGGAACGATATCATCACTTGTGCGTACGTACGGAATACCGTCTCCACGATGTGATGCGACTCGTTCTACATGATCTTCATTTCATAATGATTATATAAATGAATTGAATGAATGAATATGGTATATACTACACTAATACCATTCTGGAAATGAATTATCTATAACCTAAAGATAAGAATAAGAATTTATTCGACAAAACACGCATAAGAACAAAAAGTTATAAAGACCCGAGTAACAAGTAACAATGAAATATTACTAAAAAGAAGCTAATAATATGACCATATATGATCTCATATCAATATTTATGATTCTGGAATAAGTAAATAACATTATTTAAACCATTATACAGGAGCTTCGGACACGAACAAAGCAAATCGGACCTAAGGTAAGGGAAATATCACAATCTCATTTTTATCCGAGATTGTTTATTCGTAAGTATTTACTAGGGTGCATTTTATCATCCACATCCATGTTTTATCAATATGTAATATTATTTCCATCCACCTAAAATTGTTTAAATCCATTTTTACCCTTCGGTGAGTTTTTAGTAATACGTATGAAAGGAATCTTTTGTCGTTTTTCGTACGAGGTACTTTTTGACTTTTCCGACAAAAGTACGAAGAATGTTTTTTTAACTTATACGGCACGAACGGATTTCTACTGTTTTATAAAGCCTTATTTTCATGAAGCTTCCTCTAAAATATTTCATGACTATTTTCAATAAAATCTCTTTCTTTTAAAATTGCATGATGTTTTGTGAAAAGAAATTGATTTTGAAGAAGAAAGGATATTTTCCTCAAGAATTCAATTCAAGTGTTTTATCAAAATTATTTTCCATCTAAGATAATAAAGAGTTCTGTTTCTATCCATATTTTTACATTGATTTGACTATGTTGTGATGGAATTATGTTTATGAATTCCTTTATCTTATATGAATTGATTTATGATGTCATGATGTTTCAAGAATCCCATTTTTGTTACATGTGTTATGCGATGATGTATGTTTTATGATTATGTGGCACACATAAGAAAGGATTAATTATAAGATGGGTGGGACCTATATCACCCTCCAATGCATTGGGTAATGATTTTATATCTCATGAGATAGACATGGCTGGAACGGAAGGTTATTTCGGTTCAGTGATACAGGACTGAAACGAGGAGTGAACTCGGTTCAGAAAGGGACTTTGTCCACTAAGATAGTCTTGGCAATGAGTCATGACTAACAAGAAATGATTTTCCATGATTATGTGTGCATGCCACAAAGTTTCAAGTTTTATGTTATGATTATGGGAATCTCATTTTCACTTCTATGATTTATTCCATGTTAAGATATTATGATCTCTTTTGCAGGTTTTGATTTTCATAAAGATATGATATGATTTTTATTTCCTTTATTTGCCCTTACTGAGCATTTGAGCTCACCCTTTTATGTTTTCTTTTCCCCAGGTCAGGAAGATGGATATTAAGTAGAATATGCTAAAAGGGACCCTAGATATGATGAAATAAATGGGAGACACTGTAGAAGATTTATGAACCAGTTGTTTATGTTTCCCAGTTTCTAAAGACACTATACCTATACGGTCCTTTGTGGTTTTGTCATATGTTGTAATAAGTGTGCTTCAATTTTGAAGTATTAACAATGTATGTAAAGTGTGGGTCGTTATAGTTGGTATCAGAGGAAAGGTATAGTCAACCTTTGGAAACTAGGATGTGAAAGCCTTAGTAAGAACCCTAAGGATAAGTCTAAGCATAGAACACAATCTTAGAAATGGCCATGAATAACCTAGGATAAGACCATAAGCATGAAATTTTTTTTTCTTGAATTATGTGGTTTCCTATTATAATTAGTGTTGCTCACACTATTCTTCTTGGTTTTAGTCAATGGCTGGAACCCGAAGGAACCGTGTTAATGCAGAATGCGATGGGCAATGCAATGATTGTCCCCCTGAGAAACCAAACGATATGGGAGCTGGAATTCAAAATCTTGTAGCCATGCTCACACAACTTTCTCAAGCTATGAATCATGCAGGATTTCCAAACGAACAAAGGAGGGAGCAACATTCTGTTGAATCCTTCATGAGGCAGCGTCCACCATCTTTCAGCGGGTCTACTGATCCATTAGTTGCTGAACAATGGATTAGTACTACTGAAAAGATATTTTCAGTTCTTCAATGTTCTGAGCATGATAAAGTCATCCTAGCAGTGTATCGTTTGGAAGGAGATGCGGATCAATGGTGGAATCTTGTTAAGAATACGAGGCAAAGGGATGAAATTGAGTCTATGGAATGGGACGAGTTCAAGAACTTATTTTTCAATAAGTACTTCCCTCGTATTCTCCGAACAAAGATGGAGAAAGAGTTCCTTGAACTGAAGCAAAGGGATGATGAATCTGTTAGTACCTATGAAGCAAATTTTACAAGACTTGCAAGGTACGCTTCTGGTATTATTATCCAACCTGAGAGTAAGATCGATCGATTCTTTAGTGGCTTAAAACCAAGTCTTCGAAGGGCGTTAGCCATAAGGGACTTCAATAGCTACGAGGAAATCGTTCGATGTGCTCTCAAAGTCGAGATGGAGATTGGAGTAACCCATCAGTCACATGGGTTTGATAAGAAGAGGAAGATGGAATTCAAAGAAAAATCTAAAGAGCACACGGAAAAGAAGATGAACTTTCCCTTATGCTCAAAGTGTGGAAAGAAACATGGAGGGAGTTGTCTTAAAGGGACAAGTAAATGTTTTAAATGTGGAAAGGAAGGTCATCGGGCATTTGAATGCCGTGATAATGGGAAGAAGATGTCTAATGATGCAAACAAAGGAAGGGATACACAGAATGAACCTACAACACTTCAATGTTTCAAGTGCAAGGAGATGGGGCATTATGCCAATCAATGCCCAAATCCAAGGGTTGATGATGATGGTCGACGTCAACAAACTCTTAAGGCTAAAGACAAAGTAAAGTCACATGCAATTTCTATCAGCGATGTGGAATACGATAACGATGTGGTGAAAGGTACACTTACCATCCACTCTAAAGTAGCAAATGTTTTATTTGATTCTGGATCCACCCACTCTTTTATTTCTGAAAATTTTTCTAAGGGTATCACCGTATTACCTCAACAATTAGATGTTGAGTTAGCTGTGACAACACCTAGTGGCACATCAATCGCATCAGAAGTTTATAATTCTTCTCCGATCGAAGTTTGTGGGAAAGTGCTTCCTGCAAATCTTGTGATCCTTCCTTTAGTGGAATTTGATGTGATTCTTGGCATGGATTGGATTTCTCTACATGGAGCTCATATCAATTTCCAAAGAAGGGAAGTCCCATTTCATATTCCAGATCAACCTACGATCGTCTATCAATGCAAGGATGAACATAACCTTCCAGTGGAAATTTCTTCCATCTTATGGGTATTGATTCCACTAAATGAAGGTTATTTATCTCAAATAGTTGGTGAGAAACTCACGATTAAGAATATTCCCATTGTATGGGAGTTTGATGATGTCTTTCCGGAGGAATTACCGGGTCTTCCACCAAATCGTGAAGTTGAGTTTTCAATAGAACTCGTACCGGGTGCTTTGCCTATTTCAAAGACACCTTATAGAATGGCCCCAATTGAGTTGCAGGAATTGAAGAAGCAAATCCAAGAGAATCTTGATAAGGGATTCATACGCCCTAGTGCGTCACCTTGGAGAGCACCTGTTCTATTTGTTAAGAAGAAAGATGGATCAATGAGACTCTGCATTGATTATCGAGAAATTAACAAGATCACTATCAAGAACAAATATCCTCTCCCACGCATTGATGACTTATTTGACCAACTACGCGGAGCTCAATACTTTTCCAAGATTGATCTTCGTTCAAGGTATCATCAATTAAGGGTCAAAAGGGAGGATATACCAAAGACGGCTTTCCGTACAAGGTATGGACACTATGAATTTATAGTGATGCCATTTGGTCTAACTAATGCCCCTGCTATCTTCATGGATCTAATGAATAGAGTCTTTAGAGACTATCTTGATCAATTTGTGGTAGTCTTTATAGACGATATTCTTGTCTATTCAAAGAGCAAGGAAGAGCATTAAGATCACTTGAGAATTATATTGAAGACCCTGAGAAAGGAGAATCTTTATGCAAAATTTACCAAGTGTGAATTTTGGCTTCAAAAAGTTGCATTTTTGGGTCACATAATCTCAAAAAAGGGGATATCTGTGGATCCAGCAAAAACAGAGGTTATCGAAAGATGGTCAAGACCAACAACAGTAACTGAGATCCGAAGTTTTCTTGGTTTGGCTGGATATTATCGACGTTTGGTAAAAGATTTTTCACGATTATCTAATCCACTCACCAAGTTGACTCGGAAAGGAGTTAAGTTTGTCTGGACAGAGGAATGTGAAGAGAATTTCAAGGAGTTGAAAAGAAGGTTATCCAGTGCACCTGTGCTCACACTGCCTTGTAGTGGAGAAAGGTTTGTGATCTACAGTGATGCATCCAAGAAGGGATTGGGGTGTGTTCTTATGCAAAATGATATGGTGATAGCTTATGCCTCACGACGGTTGAAAATCCATGAGCAAAATTACCCAACACATGATTTGGAGTTGGCTGCGGTAATCTTTGCATTAAAGATTTGGAGGCATTACCTTTATGGTGAAAGGTGTGATATTTATACTGATCATAAAAGTTTAAAGTATATTTTCACACAAAAGCAGCTGAATATGCGACAAAGAAGATGGTTGGAGCTGATTAAGGATTATGACTGCTCAATCCATTACCACCCTGGGAAAGAAAACAAGGTGGCAGATGCATTAAGTCGACAAGACCATGCTAGTTTATCCATGATGAGGATCACAAAAGATCCAATATTTATGGATTTACAAAGGATGGATCTTGGAATTATAATGGAGGGGGAAAAATCTTATCTTTCTCAAATGAATGTTCAACCATCTATACATGTGAAGATTAAAGAGGCACAGAAAGAAGATGTCGAGTTACAAAAGAAGGTGAGAAATGTTCCTAAATTCAACCTTGATTGTGATGGGATAATAAAGTTCAGGAATCGGGTTTGCGTTCCTCCCATCCCCGAATTAAAGAAAGAGCTTCTGGATGAGGCTCATAGTTCTTCATTCTCTATTCATCCGGGAAGCACGAAGATGTATAGGGACCTGAAAGAGTACTTCTGGTGGGATGGCATGAAAAGAGATGTTGCTGAATATGTCTCTCGATGCTTGGTTTGTCAACAAGTTAAAGCTGAGAGACAGAAGTCTAAGGGGATGTTACAACCATTACCCATACCCGAATGGAAATGGGAAAACATCACTATGGACTTTGTCACAGGACTTCCTAAAACATCCAAAGGCAATAATGCTATCTAGGTCATAGTTGATCGTCTTACAAAGTCTGCACACTTCATTGCTATTAGAGAGGATTTCTCTCTAGATCAGCTTGCCAGGATATATATAAAGGAAGTGGTAAGATTGCATGGAGTACCACTTTCTATTATATCTGATCGAGATCCGAGATTTACCTCGAAGTTCTGGCGAAGTCTTCAGCATACTCTGGATACAGAGTTGAGTTTCAGCACTGCTTATCATCCCCAGACAGACGGTCAGTCTGAGAGAACAATTCAAACCCTAAAAGATATATTGAGAGCTTGCTCTATGGATTTCAAAGGAGGTTGGGATCAACACCTACCTTTGGTGGAATTTTCTTATAATAATAGCTTTCACTCCAGTATTCAGATGGCTCCTTATGAAGCTCTCTATGGAATGAAATGCAGGACTCGAACTTGCTGGGATGAAGTTGGGGAAAGAAAGCTATTAGGACCTGATCTTGTTGATGAAATGGCAGAAAAGGTCAGATCTATTCAACAACACATAAGAGCAGCTCAGAGTCGACAGAAAAGTTATGCCGACAACCGAAGAAAAGACCTAGAGTTTGAAGTGGGTGATAAAGTGTTCTTACGAATATCTCCCTGGAAGAGGGTTATGAGATTTGGAAAGAAGGGGAAGTTGAACCCTAGATATATCGGTCCTTTCGAAATACTGGATCGTGTTGGGAAGGTAGCTTACCGATTGGCGCTTCCACCGAATCTCTCTCAAGTTCACGATGTGTTCCATGTATCTCTCCTGAGAAAGTACATACCAGATCCTTCACATGTACTCAGCCCAGAAGTTGTACCGCTGGAGCAAGATCTTTCTTATGAAGAACAGCCGATAGAGATTCTGGATCGTAGCGAAAAAGTCCTACGAAACAAGACCACTCGCTTGGTGAAAGTTTTATGGAGAAACCACCAACTTGAAGAAGCTACATGGGAGCTTAAGGATATGACGAGGGAGAAGTATCCTCATTTGTTTGTTACAAAGTGACGAATTTCGAGGGCGAAATTCTTTTTAAGGGGGGTAGAATGTAACACCCGAGACTTTTATGTTATATAAATCATCAAAGGAATCTTTTTCTACACAACACTTGCTTGGCTTGCTTTACACGCAATCGCGACCTTCCTCGATAGCTTGCGTCGTACGCAATACCGAGTTTCACTAAACAACAATATGCTATTAAAACTAGCCGTAATGAATAGTAATAACCACTTTTTGAAATTTTATAAATTTTATTTTTCAAAATGGACTTCATTTTTGGACTCAGAATATCGAAATTAGCCTAGGGTGAAATTTTGGTATTTTTCTGAAAACTTGCAATTTTTGATGAATAGTGAAACCACTAAGTGGTAGGTTAAAAACTGAATTTTGCATAAAACTTAATTTTACCGCTTCTGTGAATGGAATTTCAAAAATCCGAGAGACACGGTTAATATCAAGGACTAAAATGTGGTTCAATGAGATGAAAATAATTTTTTGGTGAATAGTAACTTTTTACTATTTTTACCGCGGTTAATAGTAAATAGGGTAACTAAGGGTAAATATGATATTAATATTACCCTAACACATGTCCTAATTCTATTAGACAAGTGTAATTCGACCAAAAACAAACTTAGGAATAAAATATGACCATTTAGGCCCACTCGGATTAGATTAGGACATTTATTATTAATTTATTTAAAGAAGGGTTAAAATAGTTAAAATCAAAGTTTAATAAGTAAATCATTTTTAATATAGGGTTATACATAAGATAAATTCGATTGTAAATATTCATTAGAAAGATAAAAAGACTTCCTACATGATGGTATTTTATTTGTAATTTTTAGACATCAAATAATTTTATTTATTTATGACACAAATATGATGCAGTAATTATCTTATTAATGAAATATTGACAAAATTGATAATATAAATACCAAAATAAATGTAATTTGAGACTTTTTATGAATTCCACGAATTTTCTAGGTTACTATGATATATTAGTATTGATTTAATCAACTTGGTTCGAACATATAATTCTGTTATGACTTTCACAAAAATCATATATCAAATAGTGTCAAAATTGACACAAAATAGTTTTTAAATCAAATATTATATTATTAATTGTTATTTTATTCCTAAAAATCTAAGGTTCGGTCAAATGACTTAGATAAGGATATATATATTAATAATAAACAATTTGGGGTTCGTTTGGCATGTTATAGTAAGTGTATTAACCATATAGTGAAAGAAAACAAAAAGACACGGTAAAAGTTAAATTAATTAACTTAGAGTTAAATCTAATTGATAAGGTTAAAATAATACCCTAAACTTGTCTAAATCCTATTGGTTGATAGGATTTCGACCCATCCCTACTTTAGCTTCGAAATAAGACCCTTTGGAACCATTATAAACCGATTTTGACTTTAATATAAAATAATATTTTGAGATATTCCTAAGGTGCCCCTCTCCTCCCTTATAAAAGGGCACCTCCTCCCCCTCCTCCTCACACCAATTTGAGCACTCAAGCTCGGCCAACCCCTGCCATTTTCTCCTATACACTTCCCTAGAATAATCCTAGAGGTCCTGGTCTTCTCCAAAGACCAATCTTATTTCCTTAAGTGGAGGATTCAAAGAGGCGTTCCAAAGAAGAGGTAATATCCATTACCGATCTTTTCAATTTCTTTCTTCTTCAACTTCTTCTTCTTTAGTTGTTTCATGATAAAGTAATAACATCAGTATTACTTACATACTGATATGTTATTATAAATATGAAACATCCATAATTCACCTTCTATCCATCCTACGGAAAAATGAAATCACCGCGCGTGCGTACGTACGGAATACCGTCTCCACGCCGTGGTGTAATCTATTTTCCACCATCACCTTACAAGGATGGGTATAATGGTGTAATGAGTAACTATATATGATTATTATTAAGTAATATTGATACTGAAATAATATATATATATACTCCAATACAATTCCACGATCATAGGAACGATATCATCACTCGTGCGTACGTACGGAATACCGTCTCCACGATGTGATGCGACTCGTTCTACATGATCTTCATTTCATAATGATTATATAAATGAATTGAATGAATGAATATGGTATATACTACACTAATACCATTCTGGAAATGAATTATCTATAACCTAAAGATAAGAATAAGAATTTATTCGACAAAACGCGCATAAGAACAAAAAGTTATAAAGACCCGAGTAACAAGTAACAATGAAATATTACTAACAAGAAGCTAATAATATGACCATATATGATCTCATATCAATATGTATGATTCTGGAATAAGTCAATAACATTATTTAAACCATTATACAGGAGCTTCGGACACGAACAAAGTAAATCGGACCTAAGGTAAGGGAAATATCACAATCTCATTTTTATCCGAGATTGTTTATTCGTAAGTATTTACTGGGGTGCATTTTATCATCCACATCCATGTTTTATCAATATGTAATATTATTTCCATCCACCTAAAATTGTTTAAATCCATTTTTACCCTTCGGTGAGTTTTTAGTAATACGTATGAAAGGAATCTTTTGTCGTTTTTCGTACGAGGTACTTTTTGACTTTTCCGACAAAAGTACGAAGAATGTTTTTTTTAACTTATACGGCACGAACGGATTTCTACTGTTTTATAAAGCATTATTTTCATGAAGCTTCCTCTAAAAGATTTCATAACTATTTTCAATAAAATCTCTTTCTTTTAAAATTGCATGATGTTTTGTGAAAAGAAATTGATTTTGAAGAAGAAAGGATATTTTCCTCAAGAATTCAATTCAAGTGTTTTATCAAAATTATTTTCCATCTAAGATAATAAAGAGTTCTGTTTCTATCCATATTTTTACATTGATTTGACTATGTTGTGATGGAATTATGTTTATGAATTCCTTTATCTTATATGAATTGATTTATGATGTCATGATGTTTCAAGAATCCCATTTTTGTTACATGTGTTATGCGATGATATATGTTTTATGATTATGTGGCACACATAAGAAAGGATTCATTATATGATGGGTGGGACCTATATCTCCCTCCAATGCATTGGGTAATGATTTTATATCTCATGAGATAGACATGGCTGGAACGGAAGGTTATTTCGGTTCAGTGATATAGGACTGAAACGAGGAGTGAACTCGGTTCAGAAAGGGACTTTGTCCACTAAGATAGTCTTGGCAATGAGTCATGACTAACAAGAAATGATTTTCCATGATTATGTGTGCATGCCACAAAGTTTCAAGTTTTATGTTATGATTATGGGAATCTCATTTTCACTTCTATGATTTATTCCATGTTAAGATATTATGATCTCTTTTGCAGGTTTTGATTTTCATAAAGATATGATATGATTTTTATTTCCTTTATTTGCCCTTGCTGAGCATTTGAGCTCACCCTTTTATGTTTTCTTTTCCCCAGGTCAGGAAGATGGATATTAAGTAGAATATGCTAAAAGGGACCCTAGATATGATGAAATAAATGGGAGACACTGTAGAAGATTTATCAACCAGTTGTTTATGTTTCCCAGTTTCTAAAGACACTATACCTATACGGTCCTTTGTGGTTTTGTCATATGTTGTAATAAGTGTGCTTCAATTTTGAAGTATTAACAATGTATGTAAAGTGTGGGTCGTTATATTACTATTGGAAATAGACACACAGGATAACATCCAATGCCTCTTAAATAGATGTCACAAGATATTATCAATGGGAGTCTGTAAACAAAATACATATTTAATTATATAGTAATTTATATATATATATATAATAATAATAAAATTATATATTTATGTACCATCCAATTCATGGAAATGTTATTTTATATATCTCTATGAACCTTGTATCTTGATACCCATAGATCATAAATATAATTCCCTATAATGGAAATTATCTAAACAGTTGCTAGATGTATAAAACTATTGAAACAATAATAATTGGAAGAAAAATTTTAAATAAAAAAATCAAAAAAAAACTAAATTTATATTTTAACATACTTTAGGAAATGAGGATTGAAATCAATAGATAGATACTACTTCAGAATGGGATTTAGAATCATCAATCATGTAAGACCTCCAAACCACTTAGTGGTCTATAAAATAAAAACCGAAGAAAAATATTACGATTTCAGTATTTATTTATCATTTAAATAAATACTATATTGAATAGTTTTCCTAACACATAACAACCATCTAAAATAAACTATGAAATATTAATGAGATAAATTTATTAAATAGACAATTAAAAAATAATCATTTAATTGGTGGGTATTAGTAAAATTAATAACAATTGAATATAAATATATATATATATAAAGTATAAGATATTTCATCACCTAATTTGAATCTTCTTTAAGAGTATCATTTGTTTTATACTGTAAAATTGGTAGAGTAATTAGGTTTTTCCAAATGCTAATCCCAAACTGAACATGAATACATGAACCTTTAGATAAATCCTCTAAGTGAAAATATCATGCTCCTAGAAATCACTAGTATATTTATGCCAGAATAATCACTACATATGACTACAATTATTTCTTATCTATCCCTCATATCTTCTGTGAAGGTACTGACAAGTTTTATTTGTAGTTGTTATGATAATAACAATATTCAATTATTTAATCTATATTTTAATATATTCTATCAAAATTTGAGTTAAATGATTTCTTTAATTACAAAATGGGTGTATTTATTAAAAATATTTTTTTTAAAAATTCAATAATTTTTTTAAATCTATAATCAAATTTCAAGAGTTAAGAATAAAACCATTTAATAATAAAATACACATTTTTTTTAAAAATTCCATTCTTATGTGTAGTATTTTTTATCTTCATAGAATTAATTGAAATAATATATTATAATTGTCATGATCACTAACAAATGGATACCAAATTCCATATATTTGAACCATTAAATGTTGTGAAAGAATTTTAATTATAAAATGAAAACATGGAAATTTTGTGTTTCATTTTGTAGTCCTTATCTTAGTATTCTTACCCATAATTATATGATTTACTCATTACCATGGCAAAAAAATTTACCAGGGTTACTATTTATTTTCTCCCAAAATAAAATGAAAATATTTTATAAATGTAGACCACATGATTCTACATCTAAAATCCAAGTTTCATTATTAAAATATCATAATTTTTTTCATTTAATTTAAAATTAAATTTGAAAATTTCAAAGAAAAATTGTTTTTCTAAAAATTAAATTTTAAAACATTATATTGTTTTATGATAAATTGATGAATTATATACATTTTAAAGACCATTATTGAATTATTTTAAATCATAATGACCAAATTAAATATTAAAATAATTAAAAAAATAAATTTAATCTTCAAATACTTGAAAAGGATATATTTTTTTTATTAAAAATTGTAATCATTTTCTATGCATGGAAAATAAAAATATTCAAATAATTGTGGAAATTTGACCATAAGATAGATGTGATAACTGGATTTTGAAAATTTGAATTACTTCATTAAAATATATTTGAAAAACTTATTGAAATTAATAATATTATTTACAAAATAATTAATTTGTAAAAAAATTGTACTTGGATAATAAAATGAAATTACAATAATTGAGTGCTTAATATTATATCATTAATTAATACAATATTAATGAGTAGAAAAATATTATATTTCATTTATTAGTTAATACTATTCATTCTTACAAATTTAATGACTATGTTATAAGGTTTATATATTAATAATATTTAGTTTTTTTTCCTGGTGACATTTATCATATTCTTATCCAATATAGTATTTCCTTTTAAGAACTCTGGATGTTTCAAAAGAAGTCTATATTTTTATAGTGTCTCTGTTATAGAAATTATAGTGAATTAAATAATTCCTTACTAAATATTAAATGATCATCATCTATCTCCAATAAAAGTAATGTTATTTATTACATTCTCCTTGTATTATAGTTCTAGTTATATTATTCATCTCTATATTTATCTAAATATTTATATCCTCTATGAAGTCGAATATAATCCCTAATTTATTTTCAGAAAATAAAACTCTTATTGTCAAACAATCCCAAAAAAACCATTAGGTAGTAGAACATTCCATCATTCATCATGAAATGTTATATTCTGTGAATAAAGTTTAAGGATATTTTGATTAGGATTTCACATAGGGATACATAATATAGTCATGGGGTAGAAAATATGTTTTATCTACAAGATAGACAATGAATTATAGCATATTGAGTGTCACACAATAATTATTTTATGTACTATGGGTTCATGTTTTTTATTTGGATAACCTTTACAAAATTGTTGTGGAATGATACTATGAATAAGAAACATCAAGCTTTGATACCTTTTTTATGAAATATATTATACTTATATAATCAATGGTTATTTGGGTATGTTATTAATCATTACATCAATTAAGTTAAATAAATATGCGACTTTTAATCTTTTTTTTTGTGACTATAAAATGTTGTATCTAAATTTAGATTCACTAAAGTAGTGTACAACTGTACCAAGATAATACAAATGATATTCTTATCTATTGGATGAGGGACATGTTTTCTACTTGTCCATTCGGGTGAATGGAATGTGATTTATTCATCCATCCCATTAGTCTGATTTCAGATAATCAAGAATATATGGGTTGTTATATGAGAATTACATACCATACACCCCATGGAAACTTAATTTATTCGACAAAGAGATTATATGAAAATGAATTATATTAGCTAATACAACTATCGAAAAAAGTATCTATATTCATGTGTTTGATGTTTATAAATATTTATTACATTATAGAATTACTATTATTTAGGTTTTACTAGAGTATTCTCTTTTCTTAAATTTATGAATTAAAAAATTAATATTTTTTCAATTATTCAATGGACCTTGTTGTCATACTATATGGTTAAATGAATGTGTATTTTAATTTTAAAAATATAGAGAGATTCCATAAATGTTTTTTAGAGTGTACCAAAATAAATGTTTGAATGCATATTACAAAGGTATCACATAGGATGTTACATATTATAAATTTGGTGATATATTTGAAAAATTATTGTGGGATATATCCATAAAGATTTATAAATTTGTTATCATGATTTTTTATATATGATAAAATATAATGTTATATTGAACAAATATTATTATGATTTAGTTTAAGTGGGACAATGACTAAGATATGGACTACGACCTATATATTTATGGTCTGTTTTGGATAATATAGAAATTTATTATATATAAATTTTATTTGGTATGTAATTCAAGAATCTGATGCATATTTTATTCGATCAGTTTTTTTAATAAAATAAAGAATGATACGAAGATATCTTACATTTTCCAAGCCCATTATATTATATATTACAATTATATCATCATAACAAATCAAAATAATTATAATATTATGAGTCATATTATATGATTCACATAGTCATTTAAGATTGATTATGGTACATGAATGTTAAGTGTTATTCTTTATTTTTTATTATATATATGCTATAATTAATTATAATGTTTCCATTTAATGAATCAATTTTTATAATTATAGATGTTTTTAAATACTAAAAACATTTTTCTATGTGTTTATGAATTTTTTAACTGTAGACTAAAACAACATTTTCTTAATGTTTGATTAAATTCATAGAATGATTGAGTAGCATGCCTAAAGATGATATAAATCGGTTTAGAGGCAATTAAAAACATTATATGGTACCTTTGTAAAGAATAAACCTTAAGAATTATTCTAATTTTTTATTTTTATGAAGAGATGTTGGCTTATCACAATGGGAAAGTGAATCCCAAAAAAATCGGGTGATTACATTTCTCAGATGGATTCACCGTAGTAGATAGAGTCCTTTTTCTACTTCCCAAGGATCTTTAACAATCGTATTTTTAATTACATAAACTAAGACAAATTGTTTTTCATGGCATAAACATATGTTTTTTATTTTTTAGTTGCATTGTTTGGGTTTCATAGCATAAAGATCGTGGTTTAAGGAATCTTGATGTCTTAAACTGTTAGAATATTTATTTACTTATCCAAATAAATCTATTAGTAGATCATATTTATGAAATGAAAATTGAATCAAATAAAAAAATTAAATATTTAACTTAATTGGTTTAGAATGAGAATAAATGTGAAAATATTAATTTTTAAAGGATGCATGAAATGTACAATGTTATAAATTGTACTAAAATATAATAAGCATAAAAAAGGAATAATATTGTGTGATTCCAGTTTCATAAAACTGGTTTTCCAATTTAATTATTTGCTTCCGAATAATAATAATACCCCTTATTTAACATGTGAAGAAAAAAAATTATGTTCCATCAGTATGATCTTTAAAGAAAAAATATGTTTCACTAAAAAGTATCAATCATTTGTGATATATAATTTCTATGGATTTGCCTAAAATGGACATTTTCAAGGTAAATCAATGAAACAAATTATATAATATATAATATCATTATAAATAATATTATTTTTTATGTTTAATTTCTATTATGATAACAAATGATATTCTTTCAGATACATTACTTCTCCGTCACAAATAATTTCTACCAAATTAAAAGTGACAAAAATTAAAATCCATCATACCTTAATTTTATAATGGTCATGGAAATCCATCAAAAAGAGTTTCTGTAATTTATTTCCATATTTATCATTAATTATTATAAATAAATCAGAAATTTAAATTTTCTAGAAAAAAATAATATAAAAAATCTAATAATGTTTTATAAAATTAATTAAAAATAAGATTATAAAATTAAAAAAAAGTCACAACGGGGTATGATATTACATCCACATGAATGCCATTATATTTACTCCATCAAATTCCCATGATGGTGATGATTAATATATGCATAATATTTTTGATTTTATTTTTTCTCAATTATCAATCTTTGTTCAGTCTCTTCTTGAACTCTGTATATCTACTCATACTCTATAGTAGAAATGTAGAATGTATTTCAGGATTTACCCAAGAAAAAAATTAAGTAGATAATTTTAGTTATATAGTACCTCACTAATTTAAAACATTATAAAATTATTATTAATGATTGGTTTTTTCATGAATCTACAACAATTAATTTTACCTTTAAAATTTAGTAATGTAGTGACTATGTGATTGTATCTTGAGGAGGTTGTAGGATAAGCTCTCAAACTCTCATGTTGTTAATATGTTTCGTTTGTATTTAGGAAATAAAATTAGTCATTTTAAATTATCTAATGAATGTCAAATTATAGAAATTAGTAATGAAAAAATAAATCTAAGATAGTAATTACAAATTCGAAGACAACTGGAGTGAATAAAAACCAAGAAATAAAGAAGTGGTGGGAAAACATCGATCCTCAGACAATCCCTTTATCATTATCATTAATTTATTTCTAATTTCAATAAAAAAATTTACCTTTAGACCATAATATATACACATATATTTGCTAGAAATCATAATGAGACATCCATTATGAGTATTTATCTACTAATTAATGTGATTCGGTTACCCAATGACCATCGAGCAACCGAATGAAATTAAACATTTCTGATCGATGGGGAGAATAATCCAAATGAATCTTTAAGAAAAATATAAATATTTGAAAACAATAATTTTTTAAATATTCTAGAACAAAATATAATAAAATTAAAATAATATAGAGATACACATCATCTGAACATGGAAACAAATTCCAGGATAATTCCAAAGAACATTTTTATCAATGAAATACACAAAATCAAAAGGGGAAATGTCTTGATGTCATCGTATCCCACCACTAATTTTATTTTAGTCCTTCATTTCATGATTAAATAATGGAATAATTCTATAATTATGAATTTCTTCTCCATTATAGGTGACTCACCCAATATAACAATCCTTAATATGAAAGTGGAGTTCAAAATATAATGGCAACAAAGAGGGGGTTAAATTCTTATGTCGAGATATTGTTCCCAAAATGATCATTCGACATTGGACCTCCTCTAAGAAAAATAATGTTGAGGTGTTATCATAAATTTTGGTAACATGTTGGTTATTTCTCTCCCTATAATATTATATTTCATTTTCACATGTGGTGAAAATTTTATATATGATATACCTAGAAAATATTATTTTCTTGTAGTAAATCCTCAACATCCACTTATTAAATAATCCCATAACAATCATAATGATAGAATTTATGACTATAGTTTATTATAGATATGAAACATAAATTTATCTATATTTTTCATGTTGAATCACATAATTTAGACAAATTTGGGCTGAACTATTCCTCATTTATTAAGGTGGGATAAATTCTGTTTGAAAAATAAATTTCTAAATTGATTTTATTTTTTCATCACCTAGATGGTCGATACCAAAAATGTTATGGTTGGAAAATATGATTCAATAGTTAAAAGGTCCCATCAAAAAATTAATTTCTACCATTGGATCAATATATATAATGTTATTCCCAAAACAAGAATCTTTTTAAAACTCTTATAATTTACAAATTAGGGAATTTTGAAAATTTAGCTCAAAACACATCAAAATTGACAAAAAAGTTACACTTTAACATAAAATGAAAAATTAGTCAGTTTTAGTTCTATTAATTGAATATAATTTAGAAAAATATATATATATATATCAATGATCACCAATTATTTCATAATACCACTCATAGTCCATCATAACCCAACTACCTTATAAAAACATGGCTCACATGACGATTAATTTTCCACATTGTTTATCAAGGACTAACTGTCGCACAAAGGATATTTCATGATTGAATATTTGTCCTATAAATATTTAAATTGAAATTAAAAATACATATATTTTATTTTAATATAAAAAACTCAAAAAATTAGTAATAACCATGATATGTAGTTGCCACTCACAAGAAATCTACCCAATAGTATGATTAATGTACATACTATTGTTCACATCAAACTCAATAATATTATAATCAATCAAAATATCTATATATTTATTATATAATTTTTTTTATTAAACTTATATATGAATTAATAAATTTATTCTAAAAGTATGCTTGACATATCTATTTATGAAATCTTTCCGTCCTCAATCTTGCCAACAAGAATATGATCTTATCATGAATGTATCTCATATCTAGTTGGATGAAAATAATTAAAAGGCCCAGGTAATGACATATTTTATCCTAGTATTCACATAAGAGTCATATAATACAATCATATATTCTCTCTTTAAATATCTCTTTCAATGTTTGTACGAGAACTATTGAAAACAGACACACATAAAAGTATCCAATGCCTCTTAAATAGATGTCACATGATATTATCAATGAGAGTCCGTAAAAAAAATAGATATTTAATTATATAGTAAATTAATATATATATATATATAATAAAAAAATATTATATATTTATGTACCATCCAATGCATGGAAAAGTACTTATATATATGACTATGAACCTTGTATCTTGATACCCATAGAGAATAGATATAATTCCCCATAATGGTAATGATCTGACTAGTTTCTAGATGTAGAAAACTATTAAAACAATAATAATTTGAAGAAAAATTTTAAATAAAAAATTAAAAAAATCAATTAAATTATTATTTTAGCATAGTTCAGGAAATAATGATTGAAATCAATAGATAGATACTGCTTCAGAATGAGATTTATAATCATCAATAATGTAAGAACTATGAACAACTAAGTTGTCTATAAAATAATAACAGAAGTAAAATATTAAGATTTTAGTATTTATTTTTCATTTAAATAAATACTATATTGAATAGTCTTTCTAACATACAACAACCATATAAAATGAACTATGAAATATTAATGTGATAAATATATTTAATAGACAATTATAAAATAATCATTGATTTAGTGGGTATTAGTAAAATACACAACATTTTAATATATATATATATATATAAAGTATAAGATATTTCATCACCTAATTTGAATCTTCTTTAAGAGGCTCATTTGTTTTATACTGTAAAAGTGGTAGAGTAAGTAGGTTTTTCCAAACACAAATCCCAAACTGAACATTAATGCGTGAACCTTAAGAGAAATCCCCTAAGAGAAAATATCATTCTCCTAGAAATCACTAGTATATTTATGCTCGAATAATCACTACATAGGACTACAATTATTTCTTATCTATCCCTCATATCTTCTGTGAAGGAACTCGCGTGTTTTATTTGTAGTTGTTATGATAATAACAACATGCAGTTATTTAATATATATATATTAATAATTTATATCAAAATTTGAGTTAAATGATTTATTTAATTTAAAAATGGAGGTATTTATTAAAAATATATTTTTCAAACTCAATAAATTTATTGTAAATAGATAATCAAATTTCATGAGTTAATAATAACCCAATTTAATAATAAAATACACATTTTTTTAAAATATCTATTCTTATGTGTAGTATTTTTTATCTTCATAGTATTATTTGATAAATTTTAAATGTTGATTGTAATAAAAAATTTCAAAACACAAAAAACGTTCATTAATTTATTTATTGACTAGTAAAAAATAAGTGTAATACCAAATAAATTTTAAAAAGTGGGTATTCTATAAAAACTTTTTCTTGTTTATATTTTATATTTTTATGTAAAAGATTAATATATAAATTTTAGACTTTTATTTTTCTAAATTGAAATCCATTTTTTTTAATTTTTAATGTCAATATAAGATTAGAGAGAATATTTTGGATTTTTCTATAAAGTATTCATTTTTATTGAATAGTTATAACATAGTTTTTTCAAATACTATAACTTTTTTATAAGTCATCATTATAATATCACGAAAAAAATACTTATGGAACCATTTTATCAATAAAAAATTTATTTATGAAGTAAAATAATTAATATAGAAATACTAGATTTAAATTAAAAATTTTTACTTTATTTTGAAACCTATGTTATGTTTTATTTAAGTTAAAAAATTGTTTTTGTCGCGTTTCGATTAATTAATTATTCATTAGTATCTATTATGTTTTTAATTATTTTAAACTTCATATAAAAACCATTTTTTAATCAAAATACAATAAATGTATTATAATTTGTTAACATTATCCTAAATATTTTTATGTTAAATATTATTGTTATGAATAAATTTTTCTAAAAGGATAATTTTCATGTTATTTTTTATATAATATATATATATATATACATATATATTAAATTAACCTAAATAATATGGGATTTGTATTATGATTTTTAATAATACAAATTTAGTAATATTGTAAATTTCATTTTTATGCATAAATAGAATTTAACAAATATAATTTATGTCATCGTGGTAAAGGAGAAACTACTTAAAAATTTTTAAATCATTAGGTAATGACATAAAATTTCATAAAAACATATATTTAAAAACGATCATGATAGTTTTAAATATATCCCCTCATATTAACTTCATTATAAGTCAAATTTGAATCCATTCTCCTTTAAGATGACTTTTCATCATATAGTAATTAAAAAGTACTTACAAAAATCTCACTTTAGTAAATTATAAAAGGACCCCACCACCACCACTTCCATGAAAACATAAAACTAGAATTAATATATTTAATCAAGAATATTTTCATCCTAAATTATATTATTCCACACTTGGTAGCTTATGGTCAATGGAGATTTATGAAATTCCATCAAAATCAAAATGGTTTTAAAGAGGATATATGATTTCATATTTTTAATAAATATCATTTTTTCATTATTTTTCACATATACTATTCAAAAATAAAATTTAATATCTGAAATATATATTTCATAACATCTAAATAATTTCATTACAATTTTCAATGATTATATTTTTATAGAATAAACTAATGACCGTACATATACTTTGATTAAAACATATTCTTCTTTGGGTTGGTTTTAACACTCACATGAATGGTCCTATAAATTATTATCAAGTATGAATATGAAATCTTAATTTCCAGAATGACATTACATTACCAAGAAAATATTTTTTTTTGAAATAGTAATTTTAAAATATTACACATTTTTAATATACCGCATATAATTTTAAATATATATATATAAACTAGGGTGTAATGGATTTCATTTTGAAGAAACATAATAAAAAATTAATTTAAATGATCCTTTAATTTAAAAAATTATTATTGAATATCCTTCCAAGTACATTGAATTTTCTAGTAGTGGAAAACTAATGAACTTATAATAAAAATGTAACGACCTGACTCCATTAACCCGAATCCAATGTCTTACTTTATTAAATTGGTATATATAGAAATGTTCAAATCTCGAAGGGATGATCAGTTAAGTATTTTTTGAGAAACTGATACATACATTATAACAATTTTAGAACATTAATATAAAAAATAATATAATACGTAACAAACTTAAATGAACATTATCCTTGGAAACACATTACTGAATACTAATTCATATCACAGGGAACATAAACAAAATAAGGGTGAGAATAGATTCTAATTAAGGGTAAAGTAAAATGAAAGATATCATGCATCAATAGGAATAATCATCATGATGTTGTAAATAACTGAAGACACAATCCATTTGATCAATATCATGAATATCATAACAGGACAAGGACACATAAATATGGAAATCTAAATAATTGGAAACACATTCCATTTCCTAAAAAAACGAAAATGAAAATCATCCAAATATAATATCTTTGTGAAAATATAATTGATAATAATAATAATTGATTATAAATGATATAATTTACTATTTATCTATACTCAAATCTTAGTAACATGATAACTCTACCATCAAGATTTATCATCAAGACAGTTTAAAACTACTAGGTAAAAACCTACCTAATTTGGCCAACATGTTTGTCTCATGAAACCAATCAATTCATCAAAGGGATATATTATAAAAATAGTACACCCATGTATTTATTTCCAAATCAGTACACATATATCAAATAATAAATTAAATTCATGAAAAATATTCTATATCAATAAATATCCTAATTGGGAAAAGGATACAACTTGTTCATAATTTCCCTAGTTAATCAAATAATAATTAAAGTGAACAAATTATATTAAAAAATTATATGATTAAAAGTGGTAATTATACCTATTATACAATAATATGGATATTTAATTGATATTTAATGTACAATAAAAAATTTGTACAATGAAGTGATTTTTTCAATAAAAAGGTAACAATCATTAACGAAATTGAGATTATACAATAACATTTTCAACTTGATAATTTTAATGTGTCATATCCTTAAATGAAAAAACTAATTTGGAATTAGAAAATAACATTAATTATTAATAAATAATTTTATTACATTTAAATGTGTCATTATATAAAACATATAAAATAACATTGTAAAATGCCTTATTGAAGGGAAATTGCGACTTAGTCACTTTACTGCATGATTCTTTTTAGATGAAAGTCTGTTAACAACCATTATACATGTTTCTAAAATGGTAATATCTTATAATTGAACCATATTTATTTTTACAATATCATATATGATCCATTTATAATATCTTATCATCCATTAGTTAATAATCACCAAATATTTTCGTGATTCTGCTGTTAATTGCATTGTGT
The DNA here is from genome assembly GCA_963277665.1 of Viscum album. Taxonomy (NCBI): domain Eukaryota; kingdom Viridiplantae; phylum Streptophyta; class Magnoliopsida; order Santalales; family Viscaceae; genus Viscum; species Viscum album. The sequence continues at coordinate 529,479,510 of OY728133.1, forward strand.
TCTACATCATTCATTTTCATGAATCATCCAGTTTTCATGAATATTATAAAGTTTCATCATATCTAAAATAATAAAAATTCAATAATAATCTTATTTATTCAGAAATTATTTTTTTATACTTATATTTAATAATGGGTTTGAGTAATGAAGTATGTTAGATCATGAAGATTGTGGGTCATACATACACATTAGTAGCATTTCAATTTTTCAATGTTTATTATGGAAAAGTGGTAAGTAATATTTCATCACTAAAAATTATAATGATATAATAAATACAATAATATTTTTTAAAATATACATATATTTATTTCATCCAAGTGATGTTTTGATGAATAGAGAGGCACATCGTATCCTGAAGGCGTTTGTCAAAATGTATGCAAATGATGTTATCATCATTAAGTGTCAAAAATAAAATGATATATAATATTTTAGGAATTAACAATAAGTCATGAATATCATAATTAATTCATGTATATAAAATATATTCATTAACATTATTCTTATCACCTTCCCAGTAAAGCATGTGGGGAATACGAATCACATAACTTCGTGAGACGGTAGTCAACGATACACACAGATGATGTTATCATATATACAATACAATGAAAAGTAAAAAAAGTATATATGATTTATTGATTCATGATTTATATTTATGTTATAAATTATATATGTGTATATATTAGATACATCATCATAACCAAACATTCAATGTGTAATGTAAAAATGGATTTCATAAGTTCATGAAGCGAGGTTCTGTTGTATACACAAATTTTGATTTTGTAACCTATTTAATAGAAATGGAGGTGTTTTTATGTCATTAAGTTAAAATAAAAACATATATGTATATTTATGATACTGATTTTATTATATAATCATAGCTTAATAATATTTTATGGGGGTGGAGGAAGAAATAATATAAAAACAATTTTTGAATAATGTTACATCTTCTCTAGGTATCCTCATTTGTTTTTTTAAAAAACCCTTGTTGGGATGTATTTCATCCAAATATAAGGATTCTAGGATGGATGTAGGAAATATAGGATGCTATTACTTTTATTATTTGATGATCCAGAAGGAGTTGAAGTAATTAACAAGAGTGGAGAGGGGGTGTCCTTTTATAAGTGATGTGAGTGGCACACTTGTAATTTTTGGAAAGAAAAATTTTAACTACATTTTTTCAAGTTCCAAAAGGGTATAAAATTAGGTAATATCAATAAATAGGCATGATAAGGTATTATTATGGCTATAAAATTTATTTTATATAAGTTTTTAGTAGAATATAACATGTATATTTCAGTTTAACCCCTTGGTAAATCTATTTTTACCTTAAACATAGTAATTAATTTTTACTATTATAACTATTAATTATTCTAAGAAAATAACATGAACTTAATATAATATACAATTTATGATTATAAATATGGAGTAAATTTTTAAAAATACAATTCATATAATCTGAAAATATTAATTTTAAATTAATTCCACAAATGCGATGGGAAGATGGTTTTTAATAGAGAATGTATGAATGTTCACGATGTTTTCATATAAAAATTCAACATGAAAATTATTATAATGGACTAAATTGGATTAATTGATATAAAATTTTAAAAAAAATTTCTTTATAACAAATTCAAAATATAAATTTTCATTAGAAAATAATTATATGAAATGAATGCTTCCAATTAATTTTTTTTATTTATCATTATTCTTAAAAAATGAAACATTTAAAAAAATATAAAAAATTCAATATAAGATAATTTTGATTTCATAATTTATGAAATTAGGTTTTTTTAATATTATTTTTTCAAAATGTTTTAAAAATAGATTTATAATTTGATCACAAAGCGCGACTTAATCAAATTTTAGACGAAGAACCTATTTTTGAGTATACATTTGTTTTTCATTTAAATGATTGTTATTTAATTTCTAATCAATATTGGAATATAATTATCATAATTTAGATATTAATATTCATATAAACCAAATTAATGTCTAGTTTATAATTTTATTGAACAAACAATATTTTAATAGGGTCTTTTAATTTTAACTTAATGTAGTATGAATCAAAAGCTATTAACGAAATTTAATTTGTTAGAAAAATATATTGAAATGTATTGGGGTGTTACAAATAAGAAAAATACTTATACTGAAATAGGAAATTACATATCAAACTAAAAAAATATTATGATCAATAATAAAAAAATAAGTACTATAATTGTAATAAATAAATATAAAATATTAATAAAAATGTACTAAATATGAAAATTGTAACAACTTGAGTTTCTCAAAGAAGGATGTTATGTTTTATATTGTAAACGATACCGAAAAAATTAGATTATAAGTGAATATAACTCCATGATATGAAATTATATAATTATTTGTAAATAAATATTATATCATTAATAACTTTCGGTTCGTGGAACCATTATATTTTTATGATTGGTAGTAAATTCAAAAGATGACACCGAGCTTAAACTGAAAATGATACATTTAACATTTATAGCCTAGCCATTTTATTTTTTATTATGAACTATATTAAATATATTATTAAATATACATTTATTTCAAAACCAATATAATCTACTGATAACATATGAGCCTTAGCCCAGTGGGTGAGGAATACTTAAGTGCATCTATGAGACCCAGGTTCAAAACAAGGAAGAGGCATAATTCCGTCTACTGTAGAATTAATGTAGTAGTACTGTAGCAGTACTATAGCTTTTATTATTCGGTACTAATCATTACTATATATGTCAGAACTATTCACCTTGGGCCCCCAAGTTGGGCTTGCAGTCCTTAAAGCCTTCGGGGCACCCAGGACTTCGGGTCAGTAAGGCTTTCGAGCCACCTTTATGGTATTTGGTCCTCCTCAAGGAATATATGCCAAATTATCAGTATAGTTTCCCTAGACAAACATAAAAAAAAGATCCTCCTAGAGGAGGATTCAGAGCAAGTGCACTCACCAGAGTAGAACCAAATGGATATAGAAAAATGAGAGGTTATTTCTTTTCCATTTGGAACAACATCTTTTTGTATAGGAAGCCTATCCAGATGGCCATATAAAGGTGTTGAGATACCATCATGATGCAGATGTTGGGGAGGGGAAGTTCATTATAGTTGTAGTCTGGCTGAATTCCCAAATACCTTCGGGTAATGTAATCTTGTAAGCCTATGGGCCATGTCATCTATATTCCTACATGCCTTGTAAGGGTTACCCCTCATCCGTTGAAAGTGGGTTATCAAAAATAAATAAATATGAAGGCTTTCAGGCCATTCAAGATAATATATTCTACTAATAATGTTTTGGAAAATAATCCTTAAATTATTTAGGTTTAATTTTATTCTTCAAAGATATGTTTTCTTCAAAAAAGATTTAGATTTATTTTCATGATAAAAAATATTATAAAAAATATTTTAAAATTTTAGAAAATTTATTTGTTAAAATAAACATGATTTTGGAAAAATTAATATCAGAATTTAATTTTGTTGAATATTTATTTATTTTGTTAAAATATTTTTTTTTATTTGAATACTGAAAATTTACAATATTAATAAAAATGAAATTCAATTTTTAAATTTTTTTAATTTAATATAAATATTATGTTTTTAATATGATTTAATGAACCATTTGTTTTATTTATCTATATTTAATATACTTTATATAATTTGAATCATCATTATTTTTTATTTTAGTATAAGTTTTATTTTTGGATTAAAAAGGGTTATTATGAAATTAGTTTCTATGTACATAATTATTTTTATTCTAGTTATTTAAAATAACCCCTAATGAGGTATTATTTAAATTTAATTTATATATTATATATAAAATAGTATTAATTCTTATTCATATAATTGTTATCACTAGACATAGAGGTAATTTAAAATAATATTATGCTTGAAAAAAACACATTCTGAAATCTTGACTATTACATCTCTTTTGGAAGATTGTTTTTAAATTTTAATTTTTACCCCTTTAATAAAATATATTTTCAAAAATTGAATTTATTTTTATTTCACCCTGTATAAATTATTTATGGATGATTATTGAAATTATATTTGAAAAGTTTCATTCTCTATTTTAATAGTGAAAAATATTATATTTTAATTGGAAACTGAATTTTTTATTTAATTATTTATAATGTAAAATTTTATTTTAGGTTAATTTAATAGAAAAAATAATCAATGAATATATAAATTAATAAAAAATGATCATTGAAATGTTTTTCCTATTGAATTTTTATATGATTACTTTTTTAACATTGGAGCATTTTTCTCTTTAGAACCTCACTTTATCATCGTGTTTACAGATTTAATTTTAAATAAAATGTTTATACATTTAAAATTTCATTAGAAAAAATAGAAAAAATATTTGAAAAAATTTTTATTTATAAAATATAATATGTCTTATTTTTTCTAAAATGAATAGATAAAACAGTAAATATTAATTTCCACGGTTAAGGTAACAATAGATTTACCATTGGGTTAAACTAAAAAATAATAATTTTTAAAATGACCTATCCACTTGTCTAAAAACTATTTTATATCCATATTAATAAAATTTAAAATATTACTTTCTTTAGTGTTCTATAATTTATCCCTTTTTACATATGAAAAATGTGGGAGCTCTCAATTATATTAAAAAATTAATTGTGTGTCCTCTCCCCAACTTATTAAATGCCACCCCATCTCCTCTATTATTGACTCCATCAAACCTCTTGTGATTAGAAAATAAGTGTTAAAATAACATCTTATATTCCCTATACTCATCCTGTAATCCTTATATTGTGATGAAATACATCTTAGGAAGGGTTGTGTACAAACATAATGAGTGTAACCGAAGAATAGGAAACGTTCTTCAATGTGAATCTTTATTTTATTTCTTCCTCCACCACTATAAATTCTTATTATAACATGATAAAATAATATTTTAATTATATTTAAAATAATAATATGTTTAAATTTTAATGTTATTACCTAAAACCATCTACATTTCTATCAAATGTGTTACAAAATCATCATTCATGATTACGACGGACTACTACCTAACGAAATTCTGTCATCTATTTTTCATTTCCCTCTTTTAACAGTTGCGTATGATGATGGATCTAATGTTTTTATATGATATTTATAATATAATTATTATTTTTTTTCATTATTTAATATATATACCTTTTTTATTTTCATTTTTAAGGGTTATTATTATATCACCTCTGTATAGGGTGGATTATCTTCATGAAAAACATTGTGATTCATTTTTCACTAACACGTTACAGAGAAGGTTATAATGGGAAATATAATGAATATATGTGATATAAAATCATAATAATTTTATTAATTTAATATTTATAAATCCAAAATTATAATATACAATATTATTTCATACCCATTCAATCATTGAAAGAAAATTATATCTTATTTCGTGGACGTGTGGACTACCACATCTTCAATGTGAAGTGGTTATTTTATTCCTTACACCATAACTATATGATATCTTAATATCTATATAATTAAATAATATTTAATTTGTGATATAAGTTTAATTAAATATTAATAAAATATTAATTACCATCTTCTCTTCATGAACATTGAAAAATGTAAATATTATTCATGAATGTGTATAGTCAACCGTCTCCAGGACTGTAACATCAGTTAATTTTACATAACAATATTTTGTGATTGGTTTAAATATTATAATTATATCTTGATTATTATTTTTTATACTATTTAACTATATAATATTTATATGAACTTATTATTTAATAAAAAAACCATTAAAGTGAAAACAAGGAAATTAACACACGTAACATTGAAAATAATGAAAAATTATTAACAAAAAGTTGTTAAGATATTATAAAATGGGAATATATGATATAACAAATAATAAATTGGTAATATAAAAATTTAATAACATGTTTAATACAACTATAGAATGTGTTAATGAACAATCAAAAAAATGAAGCATAAGGTTAGTGTTTTCTCGTCACACTTCTATTTATGTGAGATATATGTTATATTCCACACATATTTTTGTTGAATGGTTTATATACTGAACATGAATTAATATTAAAATTATTATAAAAAATTTTATGAGGATTTAATGATCCATAGGATTAAATATCATTCTTGGGTTTTACAATTTCAATGTTACCAACTAAATGAGGGATTTATGTCTCAATTTTCCATCTTTGAGACTTATGTTATGTTATCCAAATATTTTATTTTTTGATATATATATACTACCACATTGATATGTTATATCTCGAATATAATTATTTTATTTATAATATATGTTTTATTTAATAATATTATTTCATCGTAGTTATGATTCAAAATTTCTATTGTGGTAAGAGTCTTATGTTACACTCCAATCGTTTATTGGGATTGATTAATATTATGCTTCCAATGATGTGACCATATGACCCATCTATCAAGAAATGAATTAATATGATTCCACTATTGTTATTCATTAATTTTTCAAGTAATATTTCCAATTTTAAACTCATTGATATGTTGAAAAATTTTGAGTTTTTTAAGAAAATACAACATTATTTCTCTCATCATAAAGAAATATTTATTCTACTAAAACCATGATTTTTTGAAACGTAGTAAATATTTTTTTATATCATTTTCTAAAACATTTATAAAATTATTTTTACCCAATTTTTATCTATTTATAAGAAAATTTAAAATGAATATATTTTTCATTTTCAATACAATTATGTTATTTATTTTACTAAAATGTTAAAAAAACTTTTTTTAACACATAAGACATGAAATTAATTTTCTTCCATCCTTGAAATTATTTTCATTCAGGATTACATTTTATTATTTAATTGTAATGTTAAAATAAAATGATTTTTAAAAATTTCAAAAAAAATTCAAAATGGAAAGGATATGTTCCTCATGATATGTTTTAAATGATTTATTTTTTAAAATATTACATTCTGTGATTTGAAAGATTATTTTCACAGAAAAGTGTTTCCCCATATTTTTAGAGTTATTCATTTTTAAAAATCGATTTTCCAAATGAAAAGTTTATTTTCTTAAAAATTATTCCAATTATCATTTAATGGTATGTTCACATATTAATGTCAGCAACTAGTTTTTTTTGCATATTATCTAGTAAGGATATTTTGTAATGATACCATATTCATTCATTATCGGGATAGATTATGATTTTATCAAAGAGATTAATATAGAACTCATTTCTTTTTCATTGGTTAATCATGCTTCATAATGATTGTTGTCGAAACCATTTATCTTACATAGGTTAATCCTGTTTCAATAAGATTTACAAGAAATATATTTCTTTTTCATTGGTTAAGCATGTTATGAGTGAATAATTATAAAGGATTTATATGGTTTATATAAGCGTTCGAAAAATATTATGTCATAAGAAACCATAAATTTTTTCATATGCTTACAATTGGATTATAATATTTCCTTCGATCAATATTTTTTATCAAATGGATCATGATTATTAATTATTATCACTCGTTCCTTTTTTAAATGACTTATTCCATGTTTTACTTTTTGATGATCCAAGTATTGATATGATGAATATTATTCTATTATAATTGTGCACTTTCATTATTTAATTAGAAACTTATGATACGCTTATTCTTATTGACGACATCAAATTTATAGTTCGTATGTTTACCCATATCAAACATTTCATATCCACAATATTATGTTTTTACATCACTGAGATATAAACAATGTGGTTCAATGTATTATTTCTAGAACGTATTTAATATTGATAAGGTTTATGGATTAATGTGTAATAATAATAGCTCTATTAAGTGGGAGAAAATATTATTTGAAGACATGGATATTGTTTATGTTGGAGATTTTCCTTGTAATTTAATACTCTAAACCTAAATGGTCCTCTAGAATTTAAGTGATCCAATTTTTGATTTTTCTATTTAATGATTTGGGTAGAATAAAATTGTGTAACAATTATTTTAATTAAAGTCATAAATGTGATATTTACGATTTTAACATATTTTATAGGATAGATGATCTTGGGAGGTTATAGTTAGTATAATTTTTTTGTATAGATAACATTCGAGATTAGATTTTTTTTGAGAGGTTATCTAATGATTTTTGGATGTCATTCAAAGTCAATATGATTACAGTTAGTGATCAGTTTAATGTAATAGAAACCCCATTATATGGTTTTATGTAGTAATTTTTTTTGATTATTAATGACATTTTGGGAGATTTTTTCTGGGTTAGGGTATTTGTAACCCCTTGGAGCAACATGATGTTTTATATAGGTAGGAAATATTTTTACATGTTGAAAAGAATGAAAAGGGATAATAAAATAATGGATGAAACTTTGTCGTATCTGGTGAGGTTGCAGTGCTTGATCACACAATCAAAGGGAGACTAGGGTGTAGTCCCTACCAATGTTATACATGATGTCATGTTCAGTATGAAATTGTTAGTGGAAAACATTATGTTTATTTTAGAAATTTGTGGTATTTTATTGGATCAATAATGGTTTATTTATCATAGATAAAAATATGAAAAAATAAATCAAATATTTTGAATTAAATATTTTTCAAAAAATGTCTGATGAATTTTATGTATAGTTATTTATGGAATTATTTGTTTTAAATTTTATAAATGCAATTGAATTTTGAGGATAAATATATCCCATAAAGGTTTAATCATTTACAAAATTATTATACTATATGATAACTATTTTGGTTTATGTTAATGTAAATAGACATTAGAAGTATCATATTGAGGACTATGTGGTCCTTGAAAAGTTTGTTTTAATTCAAATTTTATTAAAATTTAATCCTCAATACAAATATTTTTGGGAATAGAATGATATTTTTGGTGTAAATTGATTGAAGGATGAAATTTTACTAATCATGTAATTTTATTTCCATATCTCTTATTTTAGATGTTAATTAAATTATTCAACTATAAGATCAGTATCATGACATTAAAATGTAATCCTAATACCTTGAATTCTATTGAACAAATGGTACTTTCACTAATCACATATTTATGGTTTTTTCCCTAAACTACCCATTGATCATTAATTTTATTTGATCAATGGCCTCAATTGGTCTCTATTACTATTTAATCTCTTCATATAATCCATCAAATGTTCTAATATTTCTATGTAGAAATATTTCTTATTCCATATGACATATCTACACCCCTTTAATTCATCTTAATTGGATGTTTTATTAATCCATTTTACGATGTGGGTTTGATTTTTTTTTCAAATGTGCAACCTTTGACTACCCAGATAATATTACAATTAAAAGGATCAAATTTATTAATGTGAGGAGAATGTAACACATTATGATTTTAAAAGATTAATATTATGTTTGATAGCATATACGACATGCAAAATTGAAAATTGGTGAGAATTTTACTCCATGAGACATTATAATATATTAATTTTTCAATAAATATAATCACTTCAATAGATTGATATACATCCAACCCTGATATTTTTAGCTTTCATAGCGTATACAATACACATTGTAGAGCATAAAAAACCCGATATATATAGATATATATATATATAAATCTCTCTCTACGTGTGTGTGTTATAACCTAGACATGAAATAATCTTTTATGAATAGTATTAAAATTTTTATAAATTATATATATGATTTAAAGTCTTAGTAATTATCAGTTATAGATAAAATTTTTTAAATAATGAAATAGTTTTTACTGATGGTACTATATTATTCATAAAGTATATTTACAACAAAAATGATTTTTTCTACATTTAATGATAAAAATATAAAATTAATATGTCAGAAATTTAGTAAATTTTTCTTGAACAAATTTAAATCAATTTTTGAATAAGAATATCAATGTATACATCGGGTGAAATTTTGGGACTTTTAAAAAAATATTTATTTCTATATAAATAGTAAAAAGTATCAATTTTTTTTAAAAAATGTCATTTCTTCTCTCTAAATTAAGTAATTTAAAAAGCCAAATTTCAATTTTAATATTATTAAATTTAAAATAAAAAATATTTATTTATATAAAATATAATTAATTATATTTAATTAATAATTTTATTGTATTTTAGTATAGGTTTGTCTTTGGTAACATAAAATGGCCTTTTCTGAAAACTATTTTAAAGTACGCATGGTATCTCGATTTTAATTAATTAATATAAACTCTACTGAAGAATGATATAAATTAAATTTATATATTATATATCAATAAATTATAATATAAAAACATGCATTAATTATTATTAGAGATCGAGTTAACATAAAATATTCTTTTTTGAAAAAAGTACACTTCTAAAAAAATATACATTTTCATCACATCATTGGGAATTTTTAATTTAATTTCTTAACAAAATATATAAAACATATTTTAAAAAATACAACTAAATTTTGAAATCATCATTTCAAAACTATATTGCGATGAATTGTTTTATAATTTTCAAATACAATAATTTTCTAATGAATAATGTAATATACTGAATTTTAATTGAAAACATCCTTTTGTATTAAACTATTTATAAAGGTAAATATTTATTTAAAATTTAAATTATAAGAATAATATATCATTTAATTTAATTTCTGTCATTTTAATCACTTTCATATTGATTTCTTATATAAAAACATTGTAATCTTTTTAACATTTTTCTCTTTAAAAACCAATATTCTCATCACATCTACGAGTTTAGTATTAAATAATATTTTTTCACTTATGCATATTAAATTTTGATTAATGGATTCAATGTTATGAAGTTGAATAATTTATGATTTATAATTACTCATAAGGTAATCTTAATGTTTTACCAAAACGAATAGTGAATACATAATAAATTAATTACAACGGTTAATGTAACAAAGTATTTAATCCGGGGTTAAAGATAGAAGAGAAGGGTTAAAATGACATATCAACATATATAAAGTTTTTTTGGTGTGATAGTTATACTATTCAACCTCTTTAGTTCAAGAATGGAACATTTTTTACTATTTTGAAATGTGAAAAATATGGGATTACTCAACTCGTTTCAAAAATTTGAATTGGGTCATATCCCCCATTTTAAAAAGGTATCCCACCCTCTTCTCTTATTTAAATCTTAAAACCAACTAGATTCTTAAATGGCCGGCCAAAATCACTTCCCAAACTCTATCCACACATTTTAGAAACAATTAAATTGGTATAAATATAATCTAGAAAGACTGTAGTGTAATCCTAATGAGGACTCCTGAAGAAAAAGTAATGTTATTCAATCAGTGTCTTTATTTTATGTATTTCTCTACCCACTTAAATTATAATATTTCAATTATGCTATAATAATATCTATATATTACATATAATTATATATTTTTATGTATAATTAATGACCCAAAACCATATCTACTTCCATTATATTGGTTTTAAAATCCACATTTGTGTGTACAAAGAACTATCACCTCACCAAATGATACCATTCATTTTTCTAATACCAAATCTGATATTTTGGTATTGTGATGAATATTATGGCATCCCGCCTTTTTATCACATAAACTTTCATTACATTGTACAAAACCAGGTATCTTTAAGGATTAGTGTCTTGGAAACCAGGAACATAATACATAACAACATAAAACATTCTTCTTAAACACTTGAAAGGCTTCTTTATTTGTTCATCATAAGTTCATTCAAACATCTCATAACCTGGGAGCATACATCAAAGGAAAGGGTGAGAAGAAACCCCAGTAAGGGAAACATGGGAAACATTTTACATGTGAACTTAATATACATCAAAAGTCATGAAAAATAACTTTAAGGTATGATAAAGAGATCATGAGGCAAATAATAATAAAAATAACGCATTTAATAACTTGAATATGTGTCTAAAACATTTAAAATAGACAATAATTTCCATTTCACCAAGGTCCATCCGTAAGGTGTCATTAAAAATTACCAAGGTTATTCACCAAGGCATCATTAAAAAAGTCATCTCTAGAGATTATGTCTTTACCCAATGCGTTGGAGCTCTATTAGGGCGCACCCTTAAATATTATTTTATTATCATGTGAACCACTTATATCATCATAAAAAAAATTCATAAATTATCTATATATCATAAATGAAATGGGTTTTATTTCAAAATCATATCATTTTAAAAACTTCTTTTAAGACATGATCTTTATGTCACTTTAAACACACGGAAAAGGAAAGAGGGCCTCATGTATGTAAATAACATAATTTAAAATAGAACATTATGATATATATGTGAATAAAAATGTATAATAAAGAGTTTTGAGTATTCACATAATAAAATAAAATAACTTGAGAAAAAGAGAGAGACATTTTGAGACAAAAATTCAGCAGCATAACGACTATGTTGCAAGGTTTTAGAAAACATTGAAAAGGGAAAGGACATGGGCCACCCACTCAAAAATGATTCAAAAAAAAAACAGTAGAGGGACAATATATAATAGATATAAGAACATGTTAATGAAATTTGAAAGACATACCATATGAAATAAAAAACATGGAAGGAAGACAAAAATAAGATCTCTCTTATGACAATTCGGCAGACTAACGACATCGATTAAAACCTCAAAAAATGAATTGACGAGATCAAATATGGTGTATCATAATATAAACATAAAATAACAGTATGATAGATATATAGATCATACCCCAACATAATAAAAGGGAACTTGAAAGACTTGACATGAAAGTAGAACTTTGAAAAATGAGAAGGGTAAAATAATCCCTTTAAAATTCGGCAGCCTAACGACACCATTTAAACATTCATAAAATGAAATGATGAGAGAAAGAGGGGGTATCTCATCATATGAAGATATAAAAGGACAGTATTATGAATATAAAATAACATCCACAATATAAGAACACGGTGAATAAAATAAATGAGATAAAAGTGAGTACTTGGAAAGAAAGAGAGAGGTATGATCCCTTACCTTAAAACGTAACTATTAAAACTCAAAGGTTGGGACCTTGAGGGGCTTGAGGAACTTTGGAAGGACTCCTTTGGAGGTAATGGGACCATAGGTTTGTTGGGGGAGAGTTTGGAGTGAAAAATAAATGAGGAAATGGTGAGTATTTATAGGGAAAGAAAGGCGATACTTTAATAATTTCAAGGGACACCTCACTAGTGGTTTTGGAAAAACCACGGGATTTCCCATTGTATTAGCCCATTTTTTTGGCCACATGGGACCCCTTATACAATAATTCATCCCCTTTAGTCTACCATCCCTTAAAATATCTCATGAAATCATTATGATGCAATCATGATGTCATTAAACATACCAAAACCCTAAAACTGTATTTTTACTATTCACTGAAAATTCTACTTTTTCAGAAAACTACAAAACAGTTTTTAACATAATATCAATGATATGAATTCAAAAATAAACTTCATTTTATAAAAATAAATTTCTAAATATTTTTAATTTAATTTTTAAATAAATACACTATTCACTGAAAATTTATTTTTTTCAGAAAAAACCCCAAACATTACCTTAACATAATATCGATGTTTTGAATTCAAAAATAAATTCCAATTTATAAAAATAATTTTCTAATTATTTTTAATTTAATTTTTAATTAAAAAACACTCTTCACCCGAAAAAACGGGTACTTGACTAATAATTTCTGAAACAATTATATACCTATTTTATTGAATCACATTACTTAATCAAGGTGCCTAGATTATATTAATACTTTCTTTAAGTGAGATTACTAATCCATTTTGTCACATTAATAATCCTAAGCATAAAATAACTATTCATAATTTACTATTCATCAAAAATTATGTTGATCTTATTAGACACCAAATTTCTTACTGAACACATTTGCAGAAGACCATTTTTTTGAAAATAATTACACATCATTAATTATTTTAGGTTTACAAAAATATTTTAAAATATCCTTTTTTTATTCATAAAAGGATTACACAAAGCAGTTATGGTCTCCTTACATATCCCCTTATAACCCCAGCATAGGACCTAAGTATAAGGTGTGCTAAGGTGAGAGAATCCGAGGGCGGCTCAGCCAACATCGCACGAGAAGTAATTTCTATCATTTTGAACTTCCAGCAAAAACGATTCATTTATAGCTTAACTTGATGAAGTTCAGCTTGGGATTGTTCTATATCAAAGCCTAGTGGTGCTACCTCCTTCCCAAGTTCTGTTAGGTGGGTTTCGATTGGCCCGAGACTGCTGGATGAGGTCATTGAATCTTCTTTCTAAATTAATTAACCAAGATCACTTGTATTTAGAGGCAAAATCGCAACATTTAGTTTCCAAAGGCCATAATGACTAATTGTCATATAATAGTAAAAACCCAACAGTCTCATTTTAATTATACTCATTTTACTAAATGAAAATGTTTTTTTGAGTATGAAATAAAATAACACAAAAAATTAGGAAACAAAATTTATTTAAAATTTCGGGTCATTACAAACATCGACTTTATATATGATATTTATAACATATTAATACCAATTGGATAATTTTATCATATATATATATATATATTTTAATTTCCATTCCTTAGGGGATATGATAACATCAGTTGTGTGCATGGTGGACTATAATCTTGTGATGCGATGTGAGTCGTATTACACTAAAACTATATATGGAATGTAATAAGGGTAAATATAATTAGTATATATGATATAAATTAAATAATTATTATATTAGTAAAATATTTATAAATCATAATGTGTAACCTACAATATTATTCCATATCTTTTTACTCAGTAAAAAAATGATAATGTATTTCATGGACGTGTGGACTATCACAACCTCAGTGAGATGTGATTAGTTTTTTCATAAAAAAATAATAATTATGATATGTAAATGTTATATATATTTTACAAATATGGTATTTATTATATAATTATCATTATTTAATGATAAAATTTTACTTACCTAATTTCTGAAATGATTATTTAAAATTGGAAATGATACATACATGTACGTATGACCTACCCTCTCCATGATCGCAATGATAGTTCAATTTTCATGACCATATTTTATGATTAGTTATAAACATATAAATTTTATAGAAAGATTAAAATTATTTAATGATTATTATTCTAGATATAGTGGAACTATATAATATTGACGTCAACTTGATCCTTCATAACAAATCATGAAAGAGTAAGAAAAGAAATTAACACAAGAAATAAAGAAAATAATTAATGTTTATTAATAAATAAGTGATAATATATTATAAAAAAATAATATATGATATTATAGATAATAATTTTTTTTACATAAGAAGTTGATAACATGTTTAAATATACTATTCCTGAAATTCAATCATGCTTAAAAAAGGAAACATAAGGAATGTATATTTCTATCTCAATTTTTTATAATAGATATATGTCTTAACAAATGGTTATTCTTGTTATGGGGTGTATATAATACCCATATCTGTATTATATAATGCTTAAAAATATGTTTATGGGGATTTTAAAATCCATTTTAGGGTCTCTTTTTAACGTGTCTTATAGTTTAAAAATTACCAATTTCGTGATGTATTTTTATCTTAATTTTCCTTCTTTGAAACGTATGTTCTATTACACACCTATATTATTTTATGAGGTCCAAATAATACATATTTTAAATTATATATCACAACATTACTTACATTCATGATAATAGATGTTTCATTTAATTCTATTCTTTCATGGGTATTACAATGAAAAGTTACCAATATTGTAATACTCTTTTGTTACTATTTGATCGTTTATTGAGATTATTTATGATTATGATTCCCATGATTATAACTTATGATCCATCATACAAGAAAAATAGAAATTTTTTCCCCACTGTATATTCATGTTATTTTCCTTAATATTAAAATTTACAAACTCTTTGGTAATTATAACTATTGTTAATTTTTTTAATGAAAATTCATCTTCATTTATCTCTTATGTCAAAAATATGTTTTTTCCAAAACCATGTATTCAAGAAATGTTTTAAAATGTTTTTATCCTTTTAAAAATGATTTTTGAAATGGAATTTTTCCCAATTTTTAATTTTTTTTTAAAATTAAAGTAATAATTATTCTATTTTTTGAATCAATTCTCATTTGGATTTCACCAAAAAGTGATTTTTTTGTTTTAATGTTTACAGAATGAGTGAATTATCTTATGTCATGTATAATATTTTATTTTATTGTTTCTTTATTAAATTTTTATGATTTTTTAAATGAAAATTATTTTCAAAATTCTATATAAAATTTCTTTGAAATTTAAATGATGTATTTTTCAAGAAATGTATTCAATGATTTATAAAAAATATTCCTTTATATGATTTGATGATTTTTTCATGGAAAATTATTTTTTCAAAACTTAGTGAATTATTAGTTTATAAAATTTAATTTTCATAATTAAAATTCAATTTTAATTAAACTATTTTTAATGAAATTGTATTGGTATTTCCACTCATAAATGTCAACATACCATGTTGATACCTTTTCTCTAGTGGGGATGTTTTATAATAATACCTTGCTCATTTTTTCACATTATATATTAATATTGATTCAAAGAGATTGTAATGGAAGCAACTTCATTTTCATAGTTTAATCATGTTTTAATGAGAATATTATAGAACCCATTTCTTTCAATATGATCATCAAATTTAAATGATATTGACATGAATCCCATTTTATATCCACGGTTCAATTAGGTTTTGAACAAATAAAGATTTCCTATATGAGTTTTATGGATAAATTAATGATCTATAAAATTTATGCATGTTATAGTTCATTGTCATTATATTTGATTTGTCTTCCAAGATAGCACCTTGTGAGCATGTTATATCATATATGATGGGTGCACCCAAATATCACTCTAATGAATTGGTTAATGATTATGTTATATAGATTACTATACTAGAGTCCATCTGTATGGTTGTTCTAATGAGAATGTTTCTATAATGGTTATTTAAGTGTTCGATGAAGATGACGTCCCAAGAAAACAACACAATTTTTTTACGGTGTCTATGGGTTTATAATTTATAGTGTGCTCACGATTGTTATTACCTAGATTATTATTATTGATTATTATGAATATTTTCTTTGTTAAAGACTTATTACATATTTTCATGCTTGATTATCTATGTATCGATGTGTATGAATTTTATTATTTTATACTGTTTCACAAATATTAGGTCATCACACAATTAAGAACTCATTATGTTAAATTGTGACATTAAATTGTTAATTCATTTGCCTACCCTTACCCAACATTTCATCTCACCCTTCTTATTTTTCCACTTCCACATGTTAGAAAGAATAATGTGGAATGAATTATATCTAAATGGGGTTTCATATGGATGATTATTATGACATAATGTGAAATAAGAATATCTAGGTTATGTTGGAGAAATGATAATTTGGAAAAATTAATTTTTTATATAGGTGTTTTTCAAAATTTTATAAACTCTAAACATAATAGGCCCTATAAAATATAAGTTCTCAATATTATTTTAGGTTTTTTTTGGTTTGGAATTAAAAATGTTATGTCAAAATTAGGGGAATCAATGTTGAAAAATTAAAATTTATTATATCATCACCGTGTACATGTGCAAGGGTATTGGTCTATATAAAAATGGTTATTAGATATATTTTTATTGAGTTTATTTCAATAATAAAGTAGGATAGTGTGAATCTAACTAAGTTGGAATAAAATATACGACTATTCTAATCTCTATTTTTTCATTCTGATATGTTTTATAAACTGCCCACGAGTGTATTTCAATCATGCATTCTAATAAATTCATTATATTTAGAAATAAATCAATTTTTATCTTTTAAATGTTTATTTTATTCATAATAACCCAATGTTATAATGGTTTTATTGACCCATTTTTTTAATTAGGTCATAAGCATTCATCCTTATGTATAATATTATCTTTTAAATTTTTTATAATGTTTGATATTATATATGTTATTTTCTCTTTCACTATGGCTAAATAAAATAAATTCAATAAAATCTACTTCCTTGTAGGATTTCATTCCCTTTAAAAATATTATATTATAATATTTACTCTCACTCTATATAACATAATTTTTTCTTCCATGCCCAAATTAGTTATAATGTTTCTGGAATTTTTTTTCTATAATTTAATAATTTATTATAGTCATTTTATATTTTCCTTTATTTTATTCACAATTTTTTAAAATAATTAATTTTAATATTTTCTACAAGGGTCATTTTAAATTTTATTATCAAATTGTAGAAGAAATTATTTTCGAATTTTTTTTCCAAAAATTAATTTTTTCAACCATTATTTTAGTTTGTAACTAACAATATTATTTTACATTTTCATTTTTAAAATAGTAATGTATATTTAATTTTTTTGTTATATATATATTGGTTAATATTTTAGATGATTAAATAAGTAGATTTTATTCCACTAATGTATATTTTTATCATCTAATCTACATTTATTATCATTAGCATACTTTATTTTCAAGGAAACAATATTTGGAATTATTTTCAGAGAAAGGGTTTCAGTATCTTTTTTTCATCCCAAAAAATGGATTTCTGATTATACATATAAGTTAAATTTTTTAAAACTATTATTCAATATATTTCAGAAAATTATTTTTATATTTATCATCTACATCTCCATTATAAATAAAATAATTAAATTTAATATATATATATATATATATAATTAATACCCTCTTAATTCTCAATTTATATATTTAATTTGGTATATTTACCATGTGGGATCGAATGATCTTATTCCTGACCTCTTCTAATATGATACTATTCATAAATGTTATGTACTTCATATTCTTATAAATGTATTTTTATTCTATTTCAACACTCTATTATAATTATTATACTTCATTTGGGATGTATTCATATAATACCAACCACTTAACTTCTCTATATGACCTTTGATCAAGCTCTGTGGGAATCATTATGAAAAACCTTTCATTATTTTGTTAGTTTTTCAATGATGAAATTTAAAAGGTATCCTTTTGTGAAATGAATATATATGTATATATAAATATATGATGGGAGTGAAAATGATTTTACATGCTATAATTAATTGGGTAATGTTTTCATCTCATGAGATACCATGTATGGTGCATGACAAATAAGCATAGAACACTATGTTATGTTTTCATGGAAATGTGTCTTAACGTATGCATATAATTGAATGTTTAGTGTTCTTTTTTACAATATAAATATTACATGATCCCATCATATCTACATCCTTATACCAAAATCATTACAATATGATTAATAACTTATGATCCATGTATTATTGGTTATGATTTCCATATGATGTGTCGAGGTTCCTTGATTATGTTCTTATAACCCCATGTTTTTTAATACTCATTTATAATCTTTAGTAGTAATTTTATATGATTACCAGTTATGAGAATTTGATCTCCTCATTCATATATTTTAATTAAACCAATTTATATATTTTTTATTATATATGATATGTCTATTAGGGTTGATTATGTTATGATTTTTTCAATTATATTGGGGACTAAATGTAAAATAAAAATCCCATGGTCTTATAGGAAAAATATACATTAGATGGAAATCATACAACTTTTTGTTTTAAAAATTCTCTAAAACTATTTCCCTAAAAGGACTTGGGTATAAAAGTGTATAATTATTTTTATTTATAATGTAATTATCGATATTTAGTTATGGATCACTTCAGTTTATATCAAAGATATTATTTAAAGATGATGTGTTTATTCCTTGATCCAGGTGTGTGGGTCTATGGAATATTAACTGATATCAAATATGGATTTAAATAACTTTATTGGTTGGTATGATCATATATGAAGATTAATTTAAGAGATGAGAGTAAAATAATGGGTTAAATATCTTAAAGATGATCATAAATATAGTAACATAAATACTACATTTTATATCTTATGTGGTGGGAGTTTCAGTTGATTAGTGTTATTTTGGGAGTTAATGGTATTTTTTGATGAATACATGATTGAGGTACAGATATCCCTTAAGGATGGTTTGTGACCTAATTTCAAGATTATTATTAATATTTGGAAAAAATATTTAAATAATATTTTGATTATTTATTGAGATAACCATGGGTCTTGAAAAGTTATTTAATGTCTATAAAATTCATGTTATTTTTTAAAATGAATAATATCTTTTTAGGACTAACTATTTTTTGGAATATTTATTGGTATGTGATTAATTTAGTATGGGGATAAATTTTATGTTAAATTTTGGGAGATTTGGGTTCCATGTTTTTTTAACACACTAATAAATTTCATGATAACTTTGTGTTAGTAATTTATCATGATTTGGTTGTTAATATTAATATAATAAAGATTAAAAAATTTAGGTATAATAAAAAGTGTTACAGTTTGAAAAAATAGTTCAACTGAATATATCATAGGTTAAAATAAATGTTTCAAATGATAATATAAATATAATTGAATTATCTTATAAATAATTTTATCAATTATTATCATGACATTTTTTGTGTTAGTATTTAATTGAGGTTAGGATCATTAAATTGATGCTTTCAATGGTATGTATCATGAAATTACAAATTCCTATTACTAATTAAGGAAGTATATTTAGTAAAATTAGTTGGAAAAATGAAAACATAAGTATATTCATAAAAAGAGGAATTTTTTTATTCATACTAAGGATAATGTGATTTATTTTTCATTTTAAATTATTTCACGAGTGATTACTATATTATGATATTTCTAGTATATTATCATTGATTAGAGAAATTAAAATCATGATGACACAATTTATTGTAGGGGGTATAATTTAACACAATGTTATTTTAGATTTTATTTTTTTTATTAAATATATAAAATATTTAAAATTGTTTTATAAAATGTTACGATAAACTAATATGAAATTCATTACATTAATTTTTTAAATTTATTAGATGTGGCTTTCAGAACACATAATGTTAATTATTGATTACAAATAGTAGTAACCTCATTATGAAATATATGTAGAAATGATATGAAATTACTTCAGGTAGTGGGAATATTCTATAAAAGGCTCATTTTTTAAGCCTGAAAAGGATTTAGAATCACTAGGATTTAAATAAATAAATCCAAATCAAAACATCAATGTGTACTGGATGAGAGAAATCATCTATTAGAAAATTGTAATCTTTTGGAAATCACTATGACATCCATTTTTTCAAAATCACCACATGTGATTACCATAGTTTCTTATCATACCCTTATATTATACTAGGAGGTATTGGTAATAATGGAATATTTAATTAAATAAAAACTGATTTAATAACTAAATATTTTGGTAATCTTAAAAATCTTATTTTTAAATAAATAATCAGTTTTATTTATTTGGGAATAAAACAATTTCTTCTATAAAGTACATATGTTTTCATAAAGTGATACATAAAAGAGTAGTATTTTTATCATAATATATTAAATTGATCACTTTTAATGGATGATTTTAATGAAAATTTTCAATGTCTTTTAAAATATATTAAGATTAATTTAAGTTTAAATTTATATAATACAAGATTAAGAGCACATAATGTTTACAAATATGTTCTTCTATAAAATGTTGTTTTATTCATCTCAATATTTTTTGGATTCATTTAAAATATAAATTTGTAGATTTTATAGTTTTAATTGGATAATATTATGATAATTTATTGATTTAAAACTCATAAATTATCTTTGATTGAGATTTCTCATATTTTCTATAGTAGATGATTTTATAGTGAATAGTAAAATAGAATATTTTTCAAACACTGTCTTTTATGAAATAATTAGGACAAAATAATTAATATATAATTTATTAATCATTATTATATACTAAATATTTATTTAAGTTGTAAAATATTTCATTTAAAAATAATATTTTCAATTTAAACCCCTATGTTTTATCATTTGGAACCTAGATTGTATTTAAATCTAATAAATAACTATTTTGTTATATTTTCTATTAATTAAGTATTCCCCCAAATTCATTAACTTTTGGATTGAATAGAATGTGATATAAATTTTTTTAAGTTATATAATATGAAATGTTATATTTTTAATAATATGTTTCCTAAATAGGTAAATATTCATTGTTATGTTAGGAAAAACTTTTTTTAAAAAATTAATTTTCCTCAATATGATATTATATATTAAAATTATTTTATTATCAATATAATAAACTAAATAAAAAAATTGATTTTATATTTTTAATTAGATTAATTATAATGTTCATAATATGTTTAATTTCATTTTTATGCATTAAAATAAATAAAAATCTATAAAAATCGTCACTATAGTAAATGCCAAAAAATGTAAAAATTTTAAATCAAAATGTAAAAACCTGAATTTACATAAAGTAATATAATTATAATAGTTGATGATGGATTTTTCTATATCCCCAGATATTATTTTCCTTATTTTTTAAATTTTTATTCACAATAAATTTAATTTATTTATCTTTTTTATTACATAATAATTATTTAAAAAATGTCACTCCTCCCAATTTTAAAAGAACACTTCCACAACCCTTTGATGTTACACAAATAAAATTATAATTCAATTAATCTAAATAATTTCTTCCATAATAATTCTATCCCACATTAGGATTCTTTTGGTCTCTATATAATTCCCAACTTTCTTCAAAACCCGGATTGTTTCCAAGGGGAAATATGTTTTCATATTTGTGATTAATAACATATTTTCCTTATTTTTAATTTAAATTTCTAATATATGTCTTTTAAAAGTTGATTTATGTCTTTAATAAGATTTAACTAATATCAATGATCATATTATAATAAAATAACTACATCTTTATACTTATCCTCTAATTATAACACATTGTTGTTTTGGCCAATTTTTCCAACCACATGATTGGTACTATAAAAACCAATGATGGATGACTATGGAAAAATAATTACAATTATCATTAGATTTTAATGTGTAGATAACATTTTGATTTTACTCTATGAATTCTTATCTTAATATTTTATTCATTATTAATGTACCTGATGTTACATATAATAATTTAAAAAAACTAGTGGTAAATTGATTTAATTTTCAAGAAATGAACAAAACATTCCTATAAAATGAAACCAAAACTGAATTAATAAATATGGAACTTCTATTAATGTGAATATTTTTTATTGAGGTAAATGACATCTTGTTTATTGAAGGATAACAAAAACTATTACAATGAAATATACATGTAACAGTTAGGACTATTAATAACCAACAAATCAATATTAACTGAAAATAAGTTTTAACTACATAAAGAATTAATATAAAAGGTATTAAATATTAGTTAGGTTAGGAAATACATTTTATTTAATAAATAATTATTATACACGATGTTAGAGTGCTTCTTACAAAGTGGGAATATATGGTCAGATTTTTTTATCTCAATTTTCATTCATCGAGATACATTTTATAATCAAAAAATTAATTATTATATGTTTTGTATATGCTACAAAAGGATTTTTTTTATTATAAAAAATTATATGGATTTAAATATATTTTAAATTCATCAATAAATATCTTATTTAATTGGCTTTAATTTTAATGATACCAATTTTTTAAGGATTTTATCTACTCATTTTTAATTTTTTTTGGTTCATAAGAATTATTGATTTACTATAATATTATATGTATATTATATTCCTACATTTCTCTATTATATATATATATATAATATATCTATATAAATAAAATTTTATGTCGAATTATTCATCCTTCATGGATACTTTTCTTTTTAAAAATTTGATATTTTGAAGAATAAATTTCATTCATCTAATTGATATTTTCCATCCATTTCCATATTAATTAAATTATTTCATTAATGTTATTATATTTAGTGAAATTATTTATTATGGTCATTTTATATTTTAATTTATTTTCTATATAAATGTTTTTAATTAAATATTTTTAACATTTTCCACACTATTCATTTTGAAATTTATTTGAAAAAATTGAAATGAAATATTTTTTTAAACATTGCTATCATAAAAACATAACAATGTTTAGTATTTTAATCATTATGAACCTTATTTTCCATGTTTTCATGGTTATAAAAACTATTTTATATTAAAATTTGTTTTGAATTTTTTTTAAAAAAAATAAAGGAATATATTTTTGAATAATAACTAAAGGGGATTCATTCTACATATATATATTTTTATCTTCTAGTATACATTTATTACCATTAAGATCATATATTTTAAATGTATAAAGTTGTTAAATTCAATTAATATTACGGTTTTAAATGTCTTTTTTAACCCCTTAGAAATTAGTTTTCCATTTTAATTCTATATTTTTTTAAACCATGTCACCCATATTTTATAAAAAAAATATATGGATGATATTGTAACATCCCAAGATTTTATGAGAATTATTCTTATTAATTTCATTGATGTCTTGTGTTGTACGCTACACCAAAATTAGCTTGTGCTATACGCAACACCGTATTAGCTTGCAATATACACACCACTATTCTTGGCTCATGTTACACACAATTTCATGTTCGAAATATTAAGTATAGATTTTGTTTAATGTATAAATGAAATAAGTTTTGATTATGACACCAAACTGAGCTTTCACTACACGGAGCCCTGACTTGGCTTACATTACACACAATCAAGACTTTTTCGATAGCATGTGTAGTACGCAATACCGAGTTTCACTAAACGAGGTATTATTATAATATTATTATGAACTAGCCGTTATGAATAGTAATACCAACTTTTTGAAATTTTATAAATTTTATCATTCAAAATGGACTTCATTTTTGGATTCGGAATATTGAAATTAGCCTAGGGTAAATTTTTGGTATTTTTCTAAAAACATTCAAATTTTGATGAATAGTGAAAACATTGGGTTACTATTTAAAAACAAACTTTTTATTTAATTATTTATTTATTTTATTTAAATTTATTTTAGGTCAAAATTGATACATAATACCTATATAAGTTCGATGTAATTCAGTGGATTCATTTTATAATAATTTTAGATATATAAAAATTTTATTGAACTTTTCACCGACTTTTACCCACCTCCTAAGAGAATTTGAAAATTTACATAAAACTTAATTTTACCGCTTCTGTGAGTGAAATTTAGAAAATCCGAGAGACACGGTTAATATCAAGGAGTAAAATGTGGTTCAATAAGATAAAAATATTTTTTGGTGAATAGTATCTTTTTACTTATATTTACCACGGTTAAAAGTAAATTGGGTAATTAAGGGTAAAAATGATATTACTATTACCCTAACACATTTCCTAATTATATTGGATAAGTTTAATTCGACCAAAAAAAAACATTAGGAATAAAATATGTCCATTTAGGTCCAATTCAATTAGATTATGACATTTATTATTATTTTATTTAAAAAAGAGTCAAAATAGTTAAAATTAAAGTGTAAAGACCCGTGAAATTCAAGGGAAATTTTTTCTTAATTTTGTTTGGAATTTTACAAGAATGCAGTATCAGACGACACCTGATTCCGAGGCCCGATGTGCCCAGAATTTCTATCTGAAGTGTTGCTCGGGTACGTTCAGTGAACGAACGAGCGGGAATTTCTAACTTTTGAACTGGTGCCCGGAATCAAATTCCAAGGGCACCGATGGAACCGCAGTGCTGGTATTTTCTTAGTAACACCTGTTCCGGAGTTGCGTTTTCACGAGAGTTAATGATAAAAATTGTGGAAGTTTATTTTATAATTATTCTACAATTTTTATTAGTTTTTACTCTAAGTCTTTAGTTCTTGATGGAAGTTGGGTAACCACCCAACCTCCCTTGGGAGGTTATGAGGGTGGTGGGGCCCACACGAACCCCACCCCTTCATATCCTCTAACCCCTCTCAAATCCCACTTTAATTTTGTTAACTTAAGTTATAACTTATGACTTAAATGTAATAAGTTTAATGAGGTGAGTTGTGTGTGGTTAATTAAATTTCAAACTCTTGAAATTCAAAAGGGTTTTTGTGTTAATAAAATAAGAAATGAGCTTATTTTATTTTGGTTGTTAGAGTTTTGTCGTTGAGAGGTTTTGGGAAGAACACCTTCTTCTTCGACGAAGAACGTGAAGAACACCTCGGACTCCGACGAAGAACACCGTTCTTCAACGAAGAACATCTCCGCCGAAGAATGCAAAGAACTTCTTCCACGACGCCTTCTTCCACGACGAACTTCTCCAACGACGTTTCCTCTTCGGACGCACCTCGATGACAACAGAATCAACATTCTTCTTCCGCATCGTCTCTTCCGCGACGGTTCTCCGCGACGAAACCTCCGTCAACGACTTCGAATCCTCGCTTGGCGACGTCGAGGTTCGTTTTCCACAACGCCCGATCTCCACGATGCTCGTCTTCCGCGACTCGTTGACGTGCACCGTTCTTGAAACCGAGGTAGGGGTTTTATTTATTTATTTTGTTCGTGAATACCAACTTGACGATCTTCGTGGATTAAAACCAATTGTTATCGAATAACGCGAGGAGGCCTGACTGCACAAACATGACCGACCCTCCTCCTTATTTCATGATTATTTCCTTTGGGGTTTGGTACGAGAAGGCGTGGTGCCGTCACACCCCGCGGAATCAAGAGAAAGAAAAATGCGCGGTTCCGTCGTGTCGCGCCATGGAAAGAAGACCAAGGACGCGACGTCGTCGCGCCGCGCCGCGAATTAATCCAAGGACGCGACGCCTTCGCGTCGCGTCGGAGACACCAAAATACCGCGGCCGGTTCGGGGGCCACAACGGAGGGGCGCGGCGTCGTCGCGCCGCGCCGGACGAACCAAGTCGCGGCCTGTTCCGGGCCACGGAGGGGCTTGGTGACCGGCGGCTGGTTCCGGGCCGCCGGTGTCGGCGAAGAAGGGGACCGGCCGTTGCCGGTCCCGTGGAAGCAGGACCGGCCGGCCAGGGCCGGCCGACCGGACAGGTGTGCAGCCGGGGGTTCAAACCCTCAGCTGTATGGCACAAAACGACCCCCATAATGGGGGGGGGGGGTTACACAGGTGGGCAGGCGCCCCCCCTTTTCCGAAATGGCTCGGCCACTGGCCGAGCCGGCAGCGCGCTGTGCCCAGCCGGTCCGCCATGCCGGGCCTCGTCGGGCCGGGCCGCGCCAGGCCTGGACGACCCGGACCTGGGCGGGTCAACCCGGTTTGGGCCGACCAGGGCGGGGGGGGGGGGGGGGGGTCGCGGGCCCGAAACCCCCATCTACGGACTTTTTTCGGTATTTTACCCGTAACTTGAGCTACGGGCCTCCGAACGACCTGACGTCAGCGGCGATGAGATTCTTGGATCGAGACGGTCGTTTCGGTATATCACACTCAAGGTTTCGGAATAATTTGAGTTCGGTCGGGTTGGTTCGTACACGAAACCAACCGGGACCTCGGAGCGGAAACACTCATATATTGAGCTACAGACGTCCGATTGACATGCCTTCGACATTGTTGGTTTCTTCTTAGTGAGACAGATCTTTTGGCATACTCCGCCCGAGGTTTGGACGCAGGTGGAGTACGTTCGGGTTGGTTTTTCCTTAAAAACCAACCGGGCCCCTGGGAGGAAAAAGCCAATAACTCTCAGACCGGGCGTTCGATTGACGCGCTGTCTGCGACGTTGAGTTCCTGTTGGCGATACGGAACTTTTGGATACATCAACTCTGGACTATGTGTCAGTTGATGTATCAGCCTCTCGGCTCGTGGAGCGGACCCTCCCTAACGAGCTTACTGTGTGCGGGAACCCTAGAGCTGGCTGCGACTGCTACTATGACTGCGACGACGACTGTGCAGAGATCCTCAGTGGATTCGACGACGACGACTACAGCACTCAGCGATCCTGTGTGGATCAGTGCTACCGATCATGTGTGGGTCCAATCCTGTGTGGGTCAGCATTCAGCGGTTCTGTGTGAACCAGCGCCTACAGATCCTGTGTGGGTCTGATCCTGTGTGGGTCTTTGCGGGGGTTAGTACCTATCGATCCTTTGTGGGTTCGACGACTTATATGGATCAGTGATCGTCTCTATCGTCTTTCAAAGATGTATACCTATGTGAGTTGAAATCCTTTTTTCCTTTCCTGTGTGGATTGTGTTGTGCTATCCTGTATGGATTACGTTTTACTTTCTTGTGTGGAATACATATACTTTCCTGTGTGGACTGGGTTGTACTTGGGCTCGGATGTTGGAGCCGAGTGAGAATTGATGACTTAGGTATATTATGGGCATATACCTAAGAAGTGTCGGTTGTTACTTTGTGATTGTATATTTCCTCTGTGGTTTAACCTTTGTGGATTTTGGGAGACCTTCGGGGGTCTCGGGGTCCCTACTGAGTAGCTTATACTCACCCCTTCACGGGTTATGCCCGCACTACGTTTTGTTGGTTGCAGACGACGGACATCGTTGATTGTGGTTGAGACTTGCAGAGCAGGACGGTACCTGGAGGTGGACCACTGGGCGGGACATACTCGGAGCGGACGGCGGGACCCGAAGAGTAGTGGAGCTATCAGTACCCACCCTTCAGGTGGGATTTCCAGTGGACAGCTCGGCATAGTGTCTTTTACTTTTCAGTTGTTGTTTTTCCTTTCGAGTTGTACTTACTTTTAGTTTGGGTTTGTATACTGGTCCACTTACTTTCCGCTCTTACAGTTGTACTCTGTTTTTACTTAGTGTTTTCTTTTCCGCTTGCTTACTCTGTGGTGCTTGTTTACTTACAAAGGCAATGCCTTCCCTTTTTACCGAGATTTATGCCTTGGTGCTAGTCGCCAGCCCCTGGCCTATGGAAGGCGGGCTTGGGGTAGTCACGGCACGGGCCCCGAGGACGGGTCGTGACAAATTGGTATCAAAGGAGTTCGGTTCTACCGCAAACTCTGATATTTTCTATGTGAAGTAATAATTTTTAGTGTATTGAGTGTGGTTATCAGTCCAGGGAGTCCAGTGTTGGTGCGGCGGCCGACGTATCCGTACACCAGGACCCTGACTTCTGATTTCTGACTTAATAAACGAAAAAATTGATTTCATGTGTGTTTAAAGATTTCTCTGTGATTACTTTGTATCAGCTCACCAGGTATACTGTTCTGACCATGGCACACCTATTTTCTTTTCAGGATGGCCCCACGACGGCAGCCTGCTAGGGCTCCAAGAGTCGAGTGTGACGATAGCCCACCGAGCGATGAGGCCTCGGTGCAGGGCCCTTTGTCATTAAAAGCACCGGCGGTACCTATACCCGCCGAGCCACCGATGCTACCAGCCCTAGCCGCTGACGATGCAAGTCCCCTCAGTGCATTGCATGAGTTCCAGCGCCAGCGACCGCCCAGGTTCCGTGGGGAGACGGACCCCCAAGCAGCCGAGGACTGGCTGGAGGCAGTTGTACGGGTTTCATGTTAGTGAGGACACCAGCAGACCTCATGGTGATCCTCGTAGTGAGCCTCCTACATGCGGCAGCAGGCAGATGGTGGAGTTATATGCTCCAGGTGCACGATGAGGCATCTCTCCTATGGATGGACTTTGAGAGAATCTTCCGCTCGGAGTTCGTCCCAGCCACCCTCCGTGCAGTGCGCATCCAGGAGCTACTACAGCTGCGGCAGGGCAGCACGAGAGTTTCCCAGTACTTGGTGAGATTCACTGATCTCTCTCGCTACTCCACCGATATGGTACGACATCCGTTCTTCCGGGCCTGAACCTTTGAGCAGGGACTGAGGCATGAGATCAGGGCCTCGATGATCTCCCTCAACATTCCGACGCAGGCAAAGGTGTTGGAGAGAGCCCTTTTAGTAGAGAGTTTCCTCGCCGAGCAGGCACCAGCGGCAAGACCCTCCGCAGGACGACCCGTAGTAGAGTCTTCTACAGCTGGCAGTCGACAGGTGACACAAAGGTCCAAGCAGTCCAAACCTTCAGTTGAGAAATCTCAGGGTGATGATTCGGTTGTGCGTGGCACACAAAGGAGAGCCAGCTACTCGAGTAGCAGGCAATGATACGCATGCGGCGGGCAAGGTCACATAGCTCGAGACTGCCCGACTCGTCCTGCTGATGAACAACATGCGGTAGAGGGACCTCCCAGGCAGAGGTTCGACCATGACGGTCTGCAGGGAGCAGGCGGGCGAGGTAGAGGAGCTGGCCGTGCAGCTGGAGGTGGACGACGCTTCGGGGTGTTGCCACTACCACCACCAGGAGGTCCACCCCAACCACAGGGGAAATGAGGACATGAGAGAGCTCAGCTTCAGGCAGCTGAGGCCTACGATCATGGAGCTTCGGAAGCGGGTGGACAGGAGTGGGACTAGCTCCAGACCTGGAGACTTTTGTTCATGTTTCTTTTATTTTTGTTATTATATGTTTGTAAATGCTTTGTGTCTTTGTACTTGAGCTGCAGTAATAAAAGACACCTTTTTTTGTGGAATTTACTTTCCTGTCTTCTCTTGTGTTGTTACTAGGAGGTTCCAGTTTAGACTGTTGACTTGACCCTCACTTGAGAGATACCTACTGGAGGAGACCTAGTTACCACACACTGATGCCGATAGTGTGACTCAACCCTTGGAGATGAGAGTAACGGTTGGATCTCTTGGTAGTAGCGTCGAGGCCTTACGACGTCGTCCTTGGTGTGGGTTAGTATCATCCATGTCGGGATTGACTGTATTAGGAAAAGAAAGAGGTTCATCCATGGGATGAGACCAGATTTCTCTTATCGGAAAAACAGAAATCACAGAAGCTCTTGTAGGACCAGAAAGGTCAAAGTAATCCAGGAGCGGATGAGGACAGCTCAGAGTCGGCAGAAGTCGTATGCTAACAGGAGGCGGAGGCCACTAGAGTTCGAGGATGGAGACCACGTCTTCTTGCGTGTCTCACCTCGACGTGGATTACGGAGATTTGGATGAGGCGACAAGTTGTCTCCACGCTTCATTAGACCCTTCCAGGTCCTCAGCAGGATTGGCGAAGTGGCTTATCGCCTGGCTCTACCACCTCAGTTGCACCGGGTGCACGACGTCTTCCACGTATCTCAGCTGAAGAGATACGTGCACGACCCGACACACATCATTGACCATGGGGAGCTAGACGTTGATGATGGGGAGACTTTTGCGGAGGTCCCGGTGGAGATCGAGGATCGACAGGAGCGGGTCCTACGTGGACGGTCGATTCCTCTAGTGCGCATCAGATGACAGCACGGGAACCTCCAGGAGAGCACTTGGGAGAGGGAGGCTCAAATGCGTACTCAGTACCCACTTCTGTTTCCCTAGTTTTCGATGTATCTTTACGGGGACGTAAATCCCTGAGGTGGGAGTAATGTAAAGACCCGTAAAATTCAAGGTAAATTCTTTCTTAATTTGCTTTGGAATTTTACAAGAACGCAGTATCAGACGGCACCTGATTCCGAGCCCCGGTGTGCCCGGAATTTCTATCCGAAGTGTAGCTTGGGTACGTTCAGTGAACGAACGAGTGGGAATTTCTAACTTTTGAACCGGTGCCCGGAATCGAATTTTGAGGGCACCGATGGAACCGCAACGCCAGTATTTTCTTAGGAACACCTGTTCCGGAGTTGCGTTTTCACGAGAGTTGATGATAAAAATTGTGGAAGTTGATTTTATAATTATTCTACAATTTTTATTATTTTTACTCTAAGTCTTTAGTTCTTGATGGAAGTTGGGTAACCACCCAACCTCCCTTGGGAGGTTATGAGGGTGGTGGGGCCCACACGAACTCCACCCCTTCATATCCTCTAACCCCTCTCAACTCCCACTTTAATTTTGTTAACTTAAGTTATAACTTATGACTTAAATGTAATAAGTTTAATGAGGTGAGTTGTGTGTGGTTAATTGAATTTCAAAATCTTGAAATTCAAAAGGGTTGTTGTGTTAATAAAATAAGAATGGAGCTTATTTTATTTTGGTTGTTAGTGTTTTGTCGTTGAGAGGTTTTGGGAAGAACACCTTCTTCATCGACGAAGAACATGAAGAACAGCTCGGACTCCGACGAAGAACACCGTTCTTCAACGAAGAACATCTCCGCCGAAGAACGCAGAGAACTTTTTCCATGACGTCTTCTTCCACAACGAACTTCTCCAACGACGTTTCCTCTTCAGACGCACCTCGACGACAACAAAATCGACGTTCTTCTTCCGCATCGTCTCTTCCGCGATGGTTCTACGCGACGAAACCTCCGTCAACGACTTCGAATCCTCGCTTCGCGACGTCGACGTTCGTTTTCCGCAACGCCTGATCACTGCGACGCTCGTCTTCCATGGCTCGTTGACGTGCACCATTCTTGAAACTGAGTTAGGGGTTTTATTTCTTTATTTTGTTCGTGAATACCAACTTGACGATCTTCGTGGATTAAAACCAATTGTTATCGAATAATGCTAGGGGGCCGGACCACACAAACACAGCCGAACCTCCTCCTTATTTCATGATTATTTCCTTTGTGGTTTGGTATGGGAAGGCGTTGTGCCGTCGCACCACGTGGAATCAAGAGAAAGGAAAATGTGCGGCGTCGTCGCGCCGCGCCGTGGAAAGAAGACCAAGGACGCAACACCGTCGCGCCGCGCCGCGAATTAATCCAAGGACACAACGCCTTCTATAACGACCCATACTTTACATACATTGTTAATACCTCAAAATTGAAGCACACTTATTACAACATATGACAAAACCACAAAGGACCATATAGGTATAGTGTCTTTAGAAACTGGGAAACATAAACAACTGGTTCATAAATCTTCTACAGTATCTCCCATTTATTTCATCATATCTAGGGTCCATTTTAGCATATTCTACTTAATATCCATCTTCCTGACCTGGGGAAAAGAAAACATAAAAGGGTGAGCTCAAATGCTCAGCAAGGGCAAATAAAGGAAATAAAAATCATATCATATCTTTTTGAAAATCATAATCTGCAAAAGAGATCATTATATCTTAACGTGGAATAAATCATAGAAGTGAAAATGAGATCCCCATAATCATAACATAAAACTTGAAACTTTGTGTCATGCACACATAATCATGGGAAATCATTTCTTGTTAGTCATGACTCATTGCCAAGACTATCTTAGTGGACAAAGTCCCTTTCTGAACCGAGTCACCCTCGTTCCAGTCCTGTTTCACTGAACCGGTATAACCTACCGTTCCAGCCATGTCTATCTCATGAGATATAAAATCTTTACCCAATGCATTGGAGGGAGATATAGGTCCCACCCATCTTATAATGAATCCTTTCTTATGTGTGCCACATAATCATAAAACATACATCATCGCATAACACATGTAACAAAAATGGGATTCTTGAAACATCATGACATCATAAATCAATTCATATAAGATAAAGGAATTCATAAAAATAATTCCATCACAACATGATCAAATCAATGTAATAATAGGGATAAAAATAGAACCCTTTATTATCTTAGATGGAAAATAATTTTGATAAAACACTTGAACTCCATTCTTGAGGAAAATATCCTTTCTTCTTTAAAATCATTTTCTTTTCACAAAATTCCATCCAATTTTTAAAAGATAAGGGTTTTGTTGAAAATAATCATGCAATATTGTAGAGGAATCTTCTTGAAAATGAGGTATTATGAAACCGTAAAAATCCTTTCACGCTGTATAAGTTAAAAATAACATTCTCCTCGTACTTTTGTCGGAAAAGTCAAAAAGTACCTCGTACGAAAAATGACAAAAGATTCCTTTCATACATATTACTAAAAACTCACCGAAGGGTAAAAATGGATTTAAGCAATTTTAGGTGGATGGAAATAATATTACATATTGATGAAACATGGATGTGGATGATAAAATACACCCCAGTAAATACTTACGAATAAACAATCTCGGATAAAAATGAGATTGTGATATTTTCCCTTACCTTAGGTCCGATTTGCTTTGTACGTGTCCGAAGCTCCTGTATAATGGTTTAAATAATGTTATTGACTTATTCCAGAATCATACATATTGATATGATATCATATATGGTCTTATTCTTAGCTTCTTATTAGTAATATTTCATTGTTATTTGTTACTCGGGTCTTTATTGCCTTTTATTCTTATGCGTGTTTTGTCGAATAAATTCTTATTATTCTTTTAAGGTTATAGATACCTTATATCCAGAATGGTATTAGTGTAACATATATCATATTTATTCATTCAATTCATTTATATAATTAATATGTAATGATGATCATGTAGAACGAGTTGCATCACATCGTGGAGACGGTATTCCGTACGTACGCACGAGTGATGATATCATTCCTATGATCGTGGAATTGTATTGGAGTATATATATATTATTTCAGTATCAATATTACTTTATAATAATCATAAATAGTTACTCATTACACCATTATACCCATCCTTGTAAAGTGATGGTGGAAAAATAGATTACACCCCGGCGTGGAGACGGTATTCCGTACGTACGCACGCACGGTGATTTCATTTTTCCGTAGGATGGATAAAAGGCGAATTAGGGTTGTTTCATATTTACAATAACATATCAGTATGTAAGTAATACTGATTTTATTACTTTATCATGAAACAACTAAAGAAGAAGAAGTTGAAGAAGAAAGAAATTGAAAAGAACGGTAATGGATATTACCTCTTCTTTGGAACGCCTCTTTGAATCATCCACTTAGGGAACTAAGATTGGTCTTTGAAGAAGACCAGGACCTCTAGGATTATTCTAGGGAAGTGGAGAGGATAAAATGGCAGGGGTTGGCCGAGCTTTAGTGCTCAATTTGGTGTGAGTAGGAGGGGGAGTAGGTGCCCTTTTATAAGGGAGGAGAGGGGAACCTTAGGAATATCTCAAAATATTATTTTATATTAAAGCCAAAATCGGTTTATAATGGTTCCAAAGGGTCTTATTTCGAAGCTAAAGTGGGGATGGGTCGAAATACTATCAACCAATAGGATTTAGACAAGTTTAGGGTAGTATTTTAACCTTATCAATTAGATTAAACTCTAGGTTAATTAATTTAACTTTTACCATGTCTTTTTGTTTTCTTTCACTATATGGTTAATACACTTACTATAACATGCTAAACGAACCCCAAATTGTTTATCATTAATATATATATCCTTATCTAAGTCATTTGGCCGAAACTTAGATTTTTAGGAATAAAATAACAATTAATAATATAATATTTGATTTAAAAACTATTTTGTGTCAATTTTGACACTATTTGATATATGATTTTTGTGAAAGTCATAACAGAATTATATGTTCGAACCAAGTTGATTAAACCAACATTAATATATCAAATTAACCTATAAAATTAGTGGAATTTATAAAAAGTCTCAAATTACATTTACTTTGGTGTTTATAACATCAATTATGTCAATATTTCATTAATAAGATAATTACTGCATCATCATTGTGTCATAAATAAATTAAATTATTTAATGTCTAAAAATTACAAATAAAATACCATTATGTAGGAAATCTTTTTATATTTCTAATGAATATTTATAGTCGAATTTATCTTATGTATAACCCCATATTAAAAATTATGTACTTATTAAACTTTGATTTTAACTATTTTAACCCTTCTTTAAATAAATTAATAATAAATGTCCTAATCTAATCCAAGTGGACCTAAATGGTCATATTTTATTCCTAAGTTTGTTTTTGGTCGAATTAAACTTATCCAATAGAATTAGGACATGTGTTAGGGTAATAATAATATCATATTTACCCTTAGTTACCCTATTTACTATTAACCGCGGTAAAAAAAAGTAAAAAGTTACTATTCACCAAAAAATTATTTTTATCTCATTGAACCACATTTTACTTACTGATATCAACCGTGTCTGTCGGATTTTCGAAATTCCATTCACAGAAGCGGTAAAAATAAGTTTTATGAAAAATTCAGTTTTTAACCTACCACTTAGTGGTTTCACTATTCATCAAAAATTGAAAGTTTTCAGAAAAATACCAAAATTTCACCCTAGGCTAATTTCGATATTCTGAGTCCAAAAATGAAGTCCATTTTGAAAAATAAAATTTATAAAATTTCAAAAAGTGGTTATTACTATTCATAACGGCTAGTTTTAATAGCATATTGTTGTTTAGTGAAACTCGGTATTGCGTACGACGCAAGCTATCGAGGAAGGTCGCGATTGCGTGTAAAGCAAGCCAAGAAAGTGTTCTGTAGAAAAAGATTTCTTTGATGATTCATATAACATAAAAGTCTCGGGTGTTACATTCTACCCCCCTTAAAAAGAATTTCGCCCTCGAAATTCGTCACTTTGTAACAAACAGATGAGGATACTTCTCCCTCATCATATCCTCAAGCTCCCAAGTAGCTTCTTCAAGTTGGTGGTTCCTCCATAAAACATTCACCAAGCGAGTGGTCTTGTTTCGTAGGACTTTTTCACTACGATCCAGAATCTCTATCAGCTGTTCTTCATAAGAAAGATCTTGCTCCAGCGGTACAACTTCTGAGCTGAGTACATGTGAAGGATCGGGTATGTACTTTCTCAGGAGAGATACATGGAACACATCGTTAACTTGAGAGAGATTCGGTGGAAGTACCAATCGGTAAGGTACCTTCCCAACACGATCCAGTATTTCGAAAGGACCGATATATCTAGGGCTCAACTTCCCCTTCTTTCCAAATCTCATAACCCTCTTCCAGGGAGATATTCATAAGAACACTTTATCACCCACTTCAAACTCTAGGTCTTTTCTTCGGTTGTCGGCATAACTTTTCTGTCGACTCTGAGCCGCGCTTATGTGTTGTTGAATAGATCTGACCTTTTCTGCCATTTCATCAACGAGATCAGGTCCTAATAGCTTTCTTTCCCCAACTTCATCCCAGCAAGTTGGAGTCCTGCATTTCTTTCCATAGAGAGCTTCATAAGGAGCCATCTGAATACTGGAGTGAAAGCTATTATTATAAGAAAATTCCACCAAAGGTAGGTGTTGATCCCAACCTCCTTTAAAATCCATGGAGCAAGCTCTCAACATATCTTCTAGGGTTGGAATTGTTCTCTCAGACTGACCGTCTGTCTGGGGATGATAAGCAGTGCTGAAACTCAACTCTGTATCCAGAGTATGCTGAAGACTTCGCCAGAACTTCGAGGTAAATCTCGGATCCCGATCAGATATAATAGAAAGTGGTACTCCATGCAATCTTACCACTTCCTTTACATATATCCTGGCAAGCTGATCTAGAGAGAAATCCTCTCTAATAGAAATGAAGTGTGCAGACTTTGTAAGACGATCAACTATGACCCAGATAGCATTATTGCCTTTGGATGTTTTAGGAAGTCCTGTGACAAAGTCCATAGTGATGTTTTCCCATTTCCATTTGGGTATGGGTAATGGTTGTAACATCCCCTTAGAATTTTGTCTCTCAGCTTTAACTTGTTGACAAACCAAGCATCGAGAGACATATTCAGCAAAATCTCTTTTCATTCCATCCCACCAGAAGTACTCTTTCAGTTCCCTATACATCTTCGTGCTTCCAGGATAAATAGAGAATGAAGAACTATGAGCCTCATCCAGCAGCTCCTTCTTTAATTTGGGGATGGAAGGAACACAAACCCGATTCCTGAACATTATTATCCCATCACAATCAAGGTTGAATTCAGGAACATTTTTCACCTTCTTTTGTAACTCGACATCTTCTTTCTGTGCCTCTTTAATCTTCACATGTATATATGGTTGAACATTCATTTGAGAAAGATAAGATTTTTCCCATTCCATTATAATTCCAAGATCCATCCTTTGTAAATCCATAAATATTAGATCTTTTGTGATCCTCATCATGGATAAACTAGCATGGTCTTGTCGACTTAATGCATCTGCCACCTTGTTTTCTTTCCCAGGGTGGTAATGGATTGAGCAGTCATAATCCTTAATCAGCTCCAACCATCTTCTTTGGCGCATATTCAGCTCCTTTTGTGTGAAAATATACTTTAAACTTTTATGATCAGTATAAATATCACACCTTTCACCATAAAGGTAATGCCTCCAAATCTTTAATGCAAAGATTACCGCAACCAACTCAAAATCATGTGTTGGGTAATTTTGCTCATGGATTTTCAACTGTCGTGAGGCATAAGCTATCACCATATCATTTTGCATAAGAACACACCCCAATCCCTTCTTGGATGCATCACTGTAGATCACAAACCTTTCTCCACTACAAGGCAGTGTGAGCACAGGTGCACTGGATAACCTTATTTTCAACTCCTTGAAATTCTCTTCACATTCCTCTGTCCAGACAAACTTAACTCCTTTCCGAGTCAACTTGGTGAGTGTATTAGATAATCGTGAAAAAGCTTTTAAAAAACGTCGATAATATCCAGCCAAACCAAGAAAACTTCGGATCTCAGTTACTGTTGTTGGTCTCGACCATCTTTCGATAACCTCTGTTTTTGCTGGATCCACATATATCCCCTCTTTTGAGATTATGTGACCCAAAAATGAAACTTTTTGAAGCCAAAATTCACACTTGGTAAATTTGGCATAAAGCTTCTCCTTTATCAGGGTCTTCAATATAATTATCAAGTGATCTTCATGCTCTTCCTTTCTCTTTGAATAGACAAGAATATCGTCTATAAAGACTACCGCAAATTGATCAAGATAGTCTCTAAAGACTCTACTCATTAGATCCATGAAGATAGCGGGGGCATTAGTAAGACCAAATGGCATCACTATAAATTCATAGTGTCCATACCTTGTACGGAAAGCCGTTGTTGGTATATCCTCCCTTTTGACCCTTAATTGATGATACCCTGAACGAAGATCAATCTTGGAAAAGTATTGTGCTCCGCGTAGTTGGTCAAATAAGTCATCAATGCGTGGGAGAGGATATTTGTTCTTGATAGTGATCTTGTAAAGTTCTCGATAATCAATGCAGAGTCTCATTGATCCATCTTTCTTCTTAACAAATAGAACAGGTGCTCCCCAAGGTGACGCACTAGGGCATATGAATCCCTTATCAAGATTCTCTTGGAGTTTCTTCTTCAATTCCTGCAACTCAATTGGGGCCATTCTATAAGGTGTCTTTGAAATAGGCAAAGCACCCGGTACGAGTTCTATTGAAAACTCAACTTCACGATTTGGTGGAAGACCCGATAATTCCTCCAGAAAGACATCATCAAACTCCCGTACAATGGGCATATTCTTAATCGTGAGTTTCTCACCAACCATTTGAGATAAATAACCTTCATTTAGTGGAATCAAGACCCATAAGATGGATGGAATTTCCACTGGAAGGTTATGTTCATCCTTGCATTGATAGACGATCGTAGATTGATCTGGAATATGAAATGTGACTTCCCTTCTTTGGCAATTGATATGAGCTCCATATAGAGAAAGCCAATCCATGCCAAGAATCAAATCAAATTCCACTAAAGGAAGGATCACAAGATTTGCAGGAAGCACTTTCCCACAAACGTCGATCGGAGAAGAATTATAAACTTTTGATGCGACTGTTGTGCCATTAGGTATTGTCACAGCTAACTCAACATCTAATTATTGAGGTAATACAATGATACCCTTAGAAAATTCTTTAGAAATAAAAGAGTGGGTGGATCCAGAATCAAATAAAACATTTTCTACTTTAGAGTGGATGATAAGTATACCTTTCACCACTTCGTTATCGTACTCCACATCGCTGATAGAAATTGCATGTGACTTTCCTTTGTCTTTAGCCTTAATATTTTGTTGACGTCGACCATCATCATCAACCCTTGGATTTGGGAATTGATTTGCATAATGCCCCATCTCCTTGCACTTGAAACATTGATGTGTAGTAGGTTCATTCTGTGTATCCCTTCCTTTGTTTGCGTCATTAGACATCTTCTTCCGATTATCACGGCATTCAAATGCCTGATGACCTTCCTTTCCACATTTAAAACATTTACTTGTCCCTTTAAGACAACTCCCTCCATGTTTCTTTCCACACATTGAGCATAAGGAAAATATCATCTTCTTTTCCGTGTGCTCTTTAGATTTTTCTTTGAATTCCATCTTCCTCTTATTATCAAACCCATGTGACCGATGGGTTATTCCAATCCCCATCTCGACTTTGAGAGCACATCGAACTATTTCCTCGTAGCTATTGAAGTCCCTTATGGATAACGCCCTTCGAAGACTTGGTTTTAAGCCACTAAAGAATCTATCAATCTTACTCTCAGGTTGGATAATAATACCAGAAGCGTACCTTGAAAGTCTTGTAAAATTTGCTTCATAGGTACCAACAGATTCATCATCCCTTTGCTTCAGTTCAAGAAATTCTTTCTCCATCTTTTTTTGGAGAATACGAGGGAAGTACTTATTGAAAAATAAGTTCTTGAACTAGTCCCATTCCATAGACTCAATTTCACCCCTTTGCCTCGTATTCTTAATAAGATTCCACCATTGATCAACATCTCCTTCCAAACGATACACTGCTAGGATGACTTTATCATGTTCAGAACATTGAAGAACTGAAAATATCTTTTCAGTAGTACTAATCCATTGTTCAACAACTAATGGATCAGTAGACCCACTGAAAGAAGGTGGACGCTGCCTCATGAAGGATTCAACAGAATGTTGCTCCTTCCTTTTCTCGTTTGGAAGTCCTGCATGATTCATAGCTTGAGAAAGTTTTGTGAGCATGGCTACAAGATTTTGCATTCCAGCTCCCATATCGTTTGGTTGCTCAGGGGGACAATCATTGCATTGCCCATCGCATTCCGCATTAACACGGTTCCTTCGGGTTCCAGCCATTGACTAAAACCAAGAACAATAGTGTGAGAAACACTAATTATAATAGGAAAACCACATAATTCAAGAATAAAATTTCCATGCTTAAGGTATTATCCTAGGTTATTCAAGGCCATTTCTAAACCACTATGATTGTGTTCTATGCTTAGACTTATCCTTAGGGTTCTTACTAAGGCTTTCACATCCTAGTTTCCAAAGGTTGACTATACCCTTCCTCTGATACCAACTATAACGACCCATACTTTACATACATTGTTAATACTTCAAAATTGAAGCACACTTATTACAACATATGACAAAACCACAAAGGACCGTATAGTTATAGTGTCTTTAGAAACTGGGAAACATAAACAACTGGTTCATAAATCTTCTACAGTATCTCCCATTTATTTCATCATATCTAGGGTCCCTTTTAGCATATTCTACTTAATATCCATCTTCCTGACCTGGGGAAAAGAAAACATAAAAGGGTGAGCTCAAATGCTCAGCAAGGGAAAATAAAGGAAATAAAAATCATATCATATCTTTTTGAAAATCATAACCTGCAAAAGAGATCATAATATCTTAACATGGAATAAATAATTGAAGTGAAAATGAGATCCCCATAATCATAACATAAAACTT
Organism: Viscum album; assembly: GCA_963277665.1. Lineage (NCBI taxonomy): Eukaryota > Viridiplantae > Streptophyta > Magnoliopsida > Santalales > Viscaceae > Viscum > Viscum album. The sequence goes on from OY728133.1 coordinate 529,520,789, forward strand.
GAAACTTTGTGGCATGCACACATAATCATTGGAAATCATTTCTTGTTAGTCATGACTCATTGCCAAGACTATCTTAGTGGACAAAGTCCCTTTCTGAACCGAGTCACCCTCGTTCCAGTCCTGTTTCACTGAACCGGTATAACCTACCGTTCCAGCCATGTCTATCTCATGAGATATAAAATCTTTACCCAATGCATTGGAGGGAGATATAGGTCCCACCCATCTTATAATGAATCCTTTCTTATGTGTGCCACATAATCATAAAACATACATCATCGCATAACACATGTAACAAAAATGGGATTCTTGAAACATCATGACATCATAAATCAATTCATATAAGATAAAAGAATTCATAAATATAATTCCATAACAACATGATCAAATCATTGTAATAATAGGGATAAAAACAGAACCCTTTATTATCTTGGATGGAAAATAATTTTGATAAAACACTTGAACTCCATTCTTGAGGAAAATATCCTTTCTTCTTTAAAATCATTTTCTTTTCACAAAATTCCATGAAATTTTTAAAAGATAAGGGTTTTGTTGAAAATAATCATGAAATCTTGTAGAGGAATCTTCTTGAAAATGAGGTATTACGAAACCGTAAAAATCCTTTCACGCTGTATAAGTTAAAAATAACATTCTCCTCGTACTTTTGTCAGAAAAGTCAAAAAGTACCTCGTATGAAAAACGACAAAAGATTCCTTTCATACATATTACTAAAAACTCACCGAAGGGTAAAAATGGATTTAAACAATTGTAGGTGGATGGAAATAATATTACATATTGATGAAACATGGATGTGGATGATAAAATACACCCCAGTAAATACTTACGAATAAACAATCTCGGATAAAAATGAGATTGTGATATTTTCCCGTACCTTAGGTCCGATTTGATTTGTACGTGTCCGAAGCTCCTGTATAATGGTTTAAATAATGTTATTGACTTATTCCAGAATCATACATATTGATATGATATCATATATGGTCTTATTATTAGCTTCTTATTAGTAATATTTCATTGTTATTTGTTACTCGGGTCTTTATTGCCTTTTGTTCTTATGCATGTTTTGTCGAATAAATTCTTATTATTCTTTTAAGGTTATAGATACCTTATATCCAGAATGGTATTAGTGTAACATATATCATATTTATTCATTCAATTCATTTATATAATTACTATGTAATGATGATCATGTAGAACGAGTCGCATCACATCGTGGAGACGGTATTCCGTACGTACGCACGAGTGATGATATCATTCCTATGATCGTGGAATTGTATTGGAGTATATATATATTATTTCAGTATCAATATTACTTTATAATAATCATAAATAGTTACTCATTACACCATTATACCCATCCTTGTAAAGTGATGGTGGAAAAATAGATTACACCACGGCGTGGAGACGGTATTCCGTACGTACGCATGCACGGTGATTTCATTTTTCCGTAGGATGGATAGAAGGCGAATTAGGGTTGTTTCATATTTATAATAACATATCAGTATGTAATTAATACTGATGTTATTACTTTATCATGAAACAACTAAAGAAGAAGAAGTTGAAGAAGAAAGAAATTGAAAAGATCGGTAATGGATATTACCTCTTCTTTGGAACGCCTCTTTGAATCCTCCACTTAGGGAACTAAGATTGGTCTTTGAAGAAGACCAGGACCTCTAGGATTATTCTAGGGAAGTGGAGAGGAGAAAATGGCAGGGTTTGGCCGAGATTGAGTGCTCAATTTGGTGTGAGGAGGAGGGGGAGGAGGTGCCCTTTTATAAGGGAGGAGAGGGGCACCTTAGGAATATCTCAAAATATTATTTTATATTAAAGTCAAAATCGGTTTATAATGGTTCCAAAGGGTCTTATTTAGAAGCTAAAGTGGGGATGGGTCCAAATCATATCAACCAATAAGATTTAGACAAGTTTAGGGTATTATTTTAACCTTATCAATTAGATTTAACTCTAAGTTAATTAATTTATCTTTTACCGTGTCTTTTTGTTTTCTTTCACTATATGGTTAATACACTTACTATAACAAGCCAAACGAACCCGAAATTGTTTATTATTAATATATATATCCTTATCTAAGTCATTTTTCCGAACCTTAGATTTTTAGGAATAAAATAACAATTAATAATATAATATTTTATTTAAAAACTATTTTGTGTCAATTTTGACACTATTTGATATATGATTTTTGTGAAAGTCATAACAGAATTATATGTTCGAACCAAGTTGATTAAATCAACATTAATATATCATAGTAACCTAGAAAATTAGTGGAATTCATAAAAAGTCTCAAATTACATTTATTTTGGTGTTTATAACATCAATTATGTCAATATTTCATAATAAGATAATTACTGCATCATCATTGTGTCATAAATAAATTAAATTATTTAATGTCTAAAAATTACAAATAAAATACCATTATGTAGGAAATCGTTTTATATTTCTAATGAATATTTATAGTAGAATTTATCTTATGTATAACCCCATATTAAAAATGATTTACTTATTAAACTTTGATTTTAACTATTTTAACCCTTCTTTAAATAAATTAATAATAAATGTCCTAATCTAATCCAAGTGGGCCTAAATGGTCATATTTTATTCCTAAGTTTGTTTTTGGTCGAATTACACTTATCCAATAGAATTAGGAAATGTGTTAGGGTAATAATAATATCATATTTACCCTTAGTTACCCTATTTACTATTAACCGTGGTAAAAAAAAGTAAAAAGTTACTATTCACCAAAAAATTATTTTTAAATCATTGAACCACATTTTACTTACTGATATCAACCGTGTCTGTCAGATTTTCGAAATTCCATTCACAGAAGCGGTAAAATTAAGTTTTATGAAAAATTCAGTTTTTAACCTACCACTTAGTGGTTTCACTATTCATCAAAAATTGAAAGTTTTCAAAAAAATACCAAAATTTCACCCTAGGCTAATTTCGATATTCAGAGTCCAAAAATGAAGTCCATTTTGAAAAATAAAATTTATAAAATTTCAAAAAGTGGTTATTACTATTCATAACGGCTAGTTTTAAAAGCATATTGTTGTTTAGTGAAACTCGGTATTGCGTACGACGCAAGCTATCGAGGAAGGTCGCGATTGCGTGTAAAGCAAGCCAAGCAAGTGTTGTGTAGAAAAAGATTCCTTTGATGATTCATATAACATAAAAGTCTCGGGTGTTACACCTTCGCGCCGCGTCAGAGACACAAAAATACTGTGTCCGGCTCCAGGGCCGCAGCGGAGGGGTGCGGAGTCGTCGCGCCGCGCTGGACGAACCAAGTCGCGGCCGGTTCCGGGCCGCGGAGGAGCTGGGTGACCGGTGGCCGGTTCCGGGCCGCCAGTGTCGGCGAAGAAGGTGACCGGCTGTCACCGGTCCCGTGGAGGCAGGACCGGCCGGCCAGGGCGGGTCGGCCGGACAGGTGTGCAGCCGGGGGTTCAAACCCCCGGTCGACTGTCACAAAACGGCCCCCCATAAATGGGGGGGGGGGGTTACACAGGGGGGTAGGCGCCCCCCCCCCCCCCCCCCCCCCCGTTGCCGAAACGGCTCGGCCATTGGCCGAGCCGGCAGTGCACTGGGCGCACTGTGCCCAGCTGGTCCGCCAGCCCGGGCCGCGCCGGGCCAAGCCGCGCCCAGCCGGGCCGGGGCGGGTCGACCCGGTTCGGGCCGACTAGGGGGGGGGGGGGGGTCTCGTGCCGGGTCGGTCCGGGCCCGAAACCCCCGTCTTCGGACCATTTTCGGTCTTTTACCCGTAACTTGAGCTACGAGCCTCCGAACGACGCGCCGTCAGTGGCGATGCTATCCTTGGATCGAGACGGTCGTTTTGGTATATCGCACTCAGGGTTTCAGAATACTTTGAGTTCGGCCGGGTTGGTTCGTACACGAAACCAACCGGGTCCTCGGAGCGGAAACGCTCATATCTTGAGCTACGGACGTCCGATTGACATGCCGTCGACTTAGTTGGTTTCCTCTTAGTGATACGGATCTTTCGGCCTACTCCGCCCAAGGTTTGGAAGCAGGTGGAGTACGGTCGGGTTGGTTTTGCCTTAAAAACCAACCGGGCCCCTGGGACGAAAAAGCCAATAACTCTCAGACCGGGCGTCCGATTGACGCGCCGTCTGCGACGTTGAGTTCCTATTGGCGATACAGAACTTTTGGATACATCAATTATGGACTATGTGTCAGTTGATGTATCAGCCTCTCGGCTCGTGGAGCGGACCCTCCCGAACGAGCTTACTGTGTACGGGAACCCTAGAGTTGGCTGCGACTGCTACTATGACTACGACGACGACTGTGCAGAGATCCTCAGTGGATTCGACGACAACGACTACAACACATAGCGATCCTGTGTGGATCAGTGCTACCGATCATGTGTGGGTCCGATCCTGTGTGGGTCAGCGCTCAGCGGTTCTGTGTGAACCAACGCCTACAGATCCTGTGTGGGTCCGATCCTGTGTGGGTCTTTGCGGGGGTTAGTAACTATCGATCCTTTGTGGTTCCGATGACTTAGATGGATCAGTGATCATCTCTATCGTCTTTCGAAGAAGTATACCTGTTTGAGCTGAAATCCTTTTTGATTTCTTGTGTGGATTGTGTTGTGCTATCCTATGTGGATTGCGTTTTACATTCCTATGTGGAATACGTATACTTTCCTGTGTGGACTGGTTTTACTTGGGCTCGGATGTTGGAGCCGAATGAGAATTGATGACTTAGGTATATGTATGGGAATATACCTAAGCAGTATCGGTTATTACTTCGTGATTGTATCTTTCCTTTGTGGGTTATCCTTTGTGGATTGTGGGAGACCTTTGGGGGTCTTGGGGTCCCTACTGAGTAGCTTATACTCACCCCTGCACGGGTTATGCCCAAAATTACGTTGTGTTGGTTGCAGACGACGAACATCGTTGATCGTGGTTGAGACTTGCAGAGCAGGACGATACCTGGAGGTGGACTACTGGGCGGGACGTACTCGGAGCAGACTGCAGGACCTGAAGAGTAGTGGAGCTATCTGTACCCACCCTTCAGGTGGGATTTTTAGTGGACAACTTGGCGTAGCGGATTTTACTTTTCAGTTGCTGTTTTTCCTTTTGAGTTGTACTTTACTTTCAGTTTGGGTTTGTATACTGGTCCATTTACATTCCGCCCTTACAGTTGTACTCTGTTTTTAATTAGTGTTTTCTTTTTCTCTTACTTACTCTGTGGTTCTTGTTTACTTACAAAGGCAATGCCTTCGCTTTTTACCGGGATTTACGCCATGGTTCTAGTCACCGGCACCTGGCCTATGGAAGGCGGGCTTGGGGTAGTCACGGCACGGGCCCCGAGGACGGGTCGTGACATAAAGCTTAATAACTAAAACATTTTTAATATAGGGTTATAAAAAAGATAAATTGGACTATAAACATTCATTAAAAATCTAGAAATATTTCCTACAAAATGGTATTTTTATTTATAATTTTTAGACATTAAATAATTTAATTTATTAATGCCACAATGATGATGTAGTAATTACCATATTAATGAAATATTAACATAAATGATGTTGTAAATACCCAAATAAATGTAATCTGAGACCTTTAATGATTTAAACTAATTTTTTATGTTAATATGACATGTTAGTATTTATTTAATTAACTTTTTTTGAACTAATAATTCTGATATGATTTTGACAAAAATCAATTACCAAATAGTGTCAAAATTGACATAAAATAGTTTTTAAAACAAAAATTATATTATTAATTGATATTATATTCCTAAAAATATAAGTTTCAGAAAAAATACTTATATAATAATATATATGACATTAATGGACCAATTGGGGTTTGATTGTAAGTTTATAATTAGTTTATTAACCATATAGTGTAAGAAAACAAGAAGACACGGTAAAAGTTAAATTATTTAACTTAGAGTTAAATCTAAATTATAAGGTTAAAATGGTGACCTAAATTTGTCTAAAACCTATTGGTTGATAGGATTTAGACCCATACCCACTTTATCTTCGAAATAAGTCACTTTGGAACCATTATAAACCGAATCTGACTTTATTATAAAATAATATTTTAAGTTTTTCCTAAGGTGCCCCTCTCCTCCCTTATAAAAGGACACCTACTGCCTCTTCTCTTTACACAAAATTGAGCTTTCAAGATCGTCCAAACCCTGCCCATTTCTCTTCTCCAATTCCCTAGAAACATTATTGAGGTTCTTGTCTTCTCAAAAGACCATCACTAGTCCCTGAAGAGGAAGCTTAAAAGAGGTGCGTCAAAGAAGAGGTAATCTCTTCTACCGATTCTTTCAAGTTTATTTCTTCTTCAACTTCTTCTTATTTAGTTGTTTAATTATCAAGTAATAACATCAGTATCAATAATATACTGATATGTTATTATAAATATGAAACAACCCAATTTCACCTTCTATCCATCCTACGAAAAACAAAATCACCGCGCGTGCGCACATACGGAATACCGTCTCCACGCCGTGGTGTAATCTGTTTTTCCACAACCACTTTACTTGGATGGGTATGATGGTGTAATGAATGACTATATATAGTTATTATAATATCATACTGATTCAGATATATTATATCTTCCACTATAATTCAATTAGATAATTATGGGAGCGATACCATCGCTCGTGCGTATGTACGGATTACCGTCTCTATGACGCGATGAGATTCATTCTCCATGTTAACCACTCAAGAATGATTATAAAGTATATATAATGGTTAATAATGAAATATATGACATTATAAAGCTACTGGATTTATGTATATATATATATATATATATATTTCATCTACTTACTTCCATTCAAGTCAATAAGGAAAGGAAAATAGCGTTCATGCGTACATACAGCCTACCGTCTCCATGAACGGTGTATTTAATTTAATTTATCTATCTATTATATATATATATATATAATGAATATATATGATATATAAATCATGATTTACATTTTGTAATTAATTAAATCATGATATAAGTAATAATAAAATCATGAACAACAAGTCCAAACAAGTACGATAAATAAAACAATTTTACCCAAAAACGCTACTTTAACGTGAAATTTACAAAAGAACAGGTAATATAAAGTCACAAGTGAACCATATGTGATATAATAACAATGAATATTATTTTTTAATAATTCAATGACATTATTTAAATCATTATACAAGAGTTTCAGATATGTTCGAAGCATATCAGACCTAAGGCAAGGGATAATTATTCCAATCTCGTTCTTATCCGGGATTTTTTATTCGTAAGTATTTACTAGGGTTATTATTATCATCCATGTCCATGTTTTATAAAAGTTTTTTTATGTATGTTTCTAGTCCTTTTTACCCATTTTTGACTTTTACCACATGTTATGAAAGGAATATTTCTTTTGTTTACCATACGAGGGAATTTTTGACTTTTCCGACAAAAGTAAGAGGAGAATGTTTTTTTAACATATACAGCATGAACATATTTTTACGGTTTCATAAAGCCTTATTTTAATGAAGGTTACTCCACAAGTTTTCATTATTGTTTTCAAAAAATCCTTTTCATTCAAAATTTCATGGTATTCTGTGAAAATAAAATGATTTTAAAGAAGAAAGGATATTTTCCTGAAGAATTCATTTGAAGTGTTTTGTCAAAACTATTTTCCATCTAAGATGACATTATTTAGTATTATTATGTTTCAATTATAATGTATCTATTATTTACATGGATTTATTCTTTTTATGTTGAAAGTATATCCATTTGTTTTATATGGATTACGTTATGATGAGACGATGTTTATGAAACCCATTTTATTCTTTGGGTTATGATGAATGATTTATGTTTATTTTGTGGCACAAGTAAGAATGATTTAATTATGAGATGGGTGGGACCTATATCTCCCTCCAATTCATTGGGTTCAGATTTATATCTCCTGAGATAGACATGTATGGAACGACAAGTTAATCCGGTTTAGTGATATAGGACTGGAACGAGGAGTGAACTCGATTCAGAAAAGGACTTTGTCCACTAAGATGGTCTTGGAAGCAATGCCTTGAATACTATGGAAATCATATCATGTGGTTAATGGTTTTCCACAATTACATGTTTTATTCCAATGCTATTTTATCATTATTGATGTTCCACTATGATCTATGCCTTACGCACTGCCATGTTTTATGTCATTGCTCACGATTTTGATGTTTAAATATTATATTCTTGTTTTGAAGTTCAAATGTATATGGTTTGTTTTATTTTCTCCATGCTTACCCTTACTAAGAATTTGAGCTCACCCTTTATATGTTTTCTTTTCCCGAGGATATAAAGAAAGGTTTTAGGTAAGAAAAAAAGAAAGAGAGGAAGATCTTTATGGGAGATGTTGAAGATCTTTCACCATGATTAGAAGATAATATTCCGAGTTTACAAAGACACTAAACTATTACAGTCCTTGTGTGTCTGTTTTTTTATGTATTAAGTATTCTGCAAAAGTAATGTAATGTATATGTACATCAAGATTTGGGTCTCTACAGATATTTCTTAAATTTTACTCTTCATATGTAAAAGTAATATATCCTTTTGATTTATATTTCATGTATTTACCTCTAAATGATATTATCATGTTTTTAATTTATGTGATCATCTTTTTTTATAAAATCAACAATTTTTTAATCTCTTTGTAAGTGATTCCATTCAAAAGTGTTAAGTAATTCATCTTCTAAAAAAATATTTCTCATCCATTCCAACATCCCCTACTAATTATTCTTTCTTACTAGTGATATTATATAACTATATAATTAAAATTATTTGATTGGATATAGTATGATCATGGTCTTTTTAAATCATTATAAAAATCAATTACTTTTTGAGTTAACATTACATTGTAGAGATTTTGAATTTTTTTATTATGTGGAACACAATTTTGTGTATATATTATGATATAATGGTTTGGAATAGAATTATAAGTCCAAAAATTATTTGGGAATTTTTTAATATCATTAGATTCCATGTATAGTTCTTATGAAATAATACATATACACTATGATATATTATCTGGGTATTGATCCCTAATATTTTCCAATGATGACAGGATTTATGTTGTTTCCAAATAAAAACGATTCCATTATCCAATGATATATAATTTTTTTAAAATTCCTTATGTTATTAATTTTTACTAATGAACCATTTATAATTCGGTAAGGATTCCTTATAATGTGTTCAAGTATCCTATTTATATTCTTATAACTGTGTGTTTATCTTTTAATCATTTTTTCTTAAATATTTATATCTCACACTTACCAATTCTATGATTATTATTTCACCGATATTATATTTCCTTTTTACAACATGACAAATTATATAATTATGTATGATAATTATATAAGTGTTTCATATGTGTGGATTTTTTGTCTGATTTTGAAGCTTTATTATGAAATAATGTTTCCTTTCTTAGTGAAAAAAATTCTCTTTTGATAAGAAATATATGTGTTCTGGTTTTTCCTAATTCTGTAAAACCCAAAACCTAAATTTTCTAGTGTATATAAGTGGTTATTTATTTTTCATTGTTAGCATAATTATGTCTGGTTATGTTTTGGAAACATTTTTTGTATCAAATCCCTTATATAAAGAATATATTTTGTATCAGCAGATCTAAGAGTTAGAGGCTATAACATCTCATCATCCTCATTGGATGACAGAATTAAAGGCTCATCGTAAGGTAGACCATCCTCATTAAAGCTATGCACTATCTCATATACCTCCACCTAAGGAATATTCAACAAATAATATATACTAAATGAATGAAACATTAAAATAGAAAATATATATTAAAAACTAATAATTATTAATTGAAAATAATTATAATACACTAATATTAATTATAAGTAGAATAGAAGACCTCATTATCTATCATCTTCTTCATGTTTTATTGCATCATGAACTTCATCATATTCGTTAATTACATCAATTAAGATACGACTATCAATTATATCATTTCTGATTATATCAAATCCATTAATAGATATATCATCTAAGATATAACCACCATCATCCCTTAATTATAATTTTTCATTATTAATATCATTATCTCTTCTAGTAATAGTTTTATCGACTGATTTATCTTGAAAAATATAAATATTTTACATCATCCTAGAAAAAAATAATTTTTCATCAAATTGGACTTTGAGATTTCATTTTAAATACACACTATAAATTTGTTTAATATCTCATTGATTCATAACAATTTTCACAATAAAATTGAAATTAGTGTTGTGTAAACATAAATGTTTCATTTATTTCATGATGAATTTTATAATTAATATCAATTAACATATGAAACATAATTTCAAGAATGCCTTGATAAAAATGAAATTAATGGAATTTTACCATCATGATATATTTCTTTCTCAGATAATTTAACTCAATTATTTTATCTATCCTACTAAAAATTAACATCACCATCTCTAGAATGGGTTATTATTAAAAAAAACCATTTATCATTGTTTTTTGACTCATTATATGCTAGTGTGTACAATAATAATCCATTAACCCAATAATCATTATATGAATTTATAAATTTCGATAGAGGTGTACTTAGTGAGAATAATAGACATTCAATGTTATTTCATTCTTAGAAGACCTAAAAAAAATTATTCATTTAATATTATAATAGTTAGGATATTATTTCATATTTTTGTATGTAATAAAATTTCACATACCACTCAATGAAACTAAAATAAAATATTACATTGGAGACATTATCAAATAAAATAAGAGGGTAATTTTTTGTACTTTTTTATATGAAGTGTCGCGACCCATCCCCCGGGGCCCATATCGTGACTACCCCATGCCCGCCTTCCGTAGGACAGAGGCTGGTGACTAGCACCAAAGGCGTAAATCCCTAATATTGGAAGGCATGACCTTTAAATATATAAATAAACACATCAGAGTAAACAAGTGGAATAAATAAACTATGTAAAACTGTATACAAAAGAAGTGATGGAAAGTAAAAGGTGTCAGAAATAAAATCCCAACAAGAGAGTATAGGCACAACTAAAAGCAAGTACAACTGAAGAAAAGTAAAGCATCTAATGGGTTGTCCTCCGAGATTCCTACCTGAAGGGTAGATATAGATGGCCTCCTCCGCACTCCACGAACGTCTATTCACTCTGTGTACCGTCACGCCGAGTGGTCCTCCTCTGGGTACCGTCCAGTCCAGCCACTCTCTGCCTCAGTCAGTGCTGTCCGTCGTCTACAACCAACACAACTAGATGCGGGCATATCCCATGCAGGGGTGAGTGTAACGATACTCAGTAGGGACCCGAGACCCTCAAGGTCTCACTAAATCCAACAAGTATAAACCAAAAAGTATGAAATAAATGGATAATCATTAATTAGGTATTTGCCCATACATATATGTAAGTTATCATGTAACCCATCTCAATCACGAGGAAAACACAAAAGTCATTGACTCGGATCAAAACCAGGATTTTATTCTAGGGGTGGTAACATGTAACACTCCTATTCAAACTATCAAAACCTCGACTTCTGGTGTACTATTACTATATATGGTACTGTGGACCTTCTGCGTCACATAGAGGTGCTTCCCACTATCCTGTACTATTGTGGTATTCCTACTATCGAGCACCATGGGTCTGCTGCGTCGCACAGAGGCGCTCCCCTCTATGGGTCTGTCGCGTCACACAGAGGCAGTCCCGTTCGTAGCCTACTGAGATACCTCTCCTGTCGAGTATCGTGGGTCTGCCGCTTCACATAGAGGCAATCCCCACTATGGGTTTTTTGTGTCACACAGAGGTTCACCCCATCGGGCTAGTCGAAATACTCCGAGTCGAAAGGTCCTGAGTCGTCAGGTATCAGCCAGCTACGAGGTCTCCATACTCTGCTCGCTCATCTTCGAGAGGATATTCTCCACGAGATACTGGTCGATACTACAACTGTCCCGAAGTCCCAAGTATAAGTATCACAAAAATCTACATCGTCATATGGGTCTCAACGCAAAAGACGACACATCATTCAGATGACCGGTCTGTGAGTTATTGGCATTTCCGTCCTAGGGGCCTGGTTGGATTTTAGTTTCAAACCAACCCAACTGTACCCCAACTGTGTCCAAACCTCAAGTGGGATATTCCAAAAGAACCATCTCTCTCTAAGATTTCCGTCTCCATAGACATTTTGTCGATCAGACACACGTAGTCCGAGTTATGGATGGAAATGTCATTCTGTCAAACGGGTTCGGACTAGGGTCTGACCCGGTCTGTGGGTCTGACCCAGTCCGTGGGTCCGACCCGGCCTGAGGGCAGCCCGGCCTGAGGTGGAGGCCTGGCTGAGTGGGTTTGTGTCGCCTGGCTGGTGGCCCGCGTGGCCCGACTGGCTGGCGGTCGGCATGGCGCGGCTGGCTGGCGGCCCGCGTGGCCCGGCTGGCCATGTGTGTGTGTGGGGGGGGGGGGGGGTGCCGTGCCCCCTGCCATCTGAATGGAACCGGCGCTAAGCGCTGGTTCGGTAACCACGAGACCTGGGAGGGTCCTACCTTGCACGGCTGGCCGAGCGGCCAGCCGGTTCCGCACCGCCCGCAGCCAGCCTGACGCCGACCGTCTCGGCTCCTACGTTGTGGCGCAACAGGACTGCAGTTCAGCTCCTCCATGCGGCACAACGGCCCCACACCCCTTCGCCTTGGCCGCGAATCTCCTCCTCCGTGCAGTACGATGGCACCGCACCCTTCCGCCATGACCCGACCCGGTGGCATACCCCCTTCTCCTCTACACAGTATGGCATTGTCGCTCCCTTTTGGCGAACCGGCGGCCTTGCACCGCCGGTTTATTCACGGTCGGCCCGTCGCCGGCCGTCGTTGCTCCGCCGCAGTCCGTCGGCCGCAATCCGCTCCCCCGAAAGTATTGTTGTGCCGCCACCGTCGTCATTAAGGGAAAAAAAATGGAGGGGGGTCAGGCCGTGTTTGTTCGGCCCGCGCCCTCTATGTTAAGGTGGTAACAATCAGCCGCAAAGAGCACAACCAATGATGAATAACGGAGGGTAAAACTCAAACATAAAAGAAACCGTACCTCGTTTTTCGATTGTTGGCGGTGGAAGGAGAGTTTGGAGAAGACGAAGTCGAAGACGACGTCGTCGGTGTTCTTCGTGGGAGACAGTTTCTTACCTCGACTGAAGATTCTTCGTTAGAGTGTTATTCTCCTTCCCAAAGCTCCACCAAAATGCCAAGACAAAAATAATAGAAGAAGTTTTCTATTATTTGTTGGCACAACCATACAAATTGTTGTGATTAATTAAATGAGACAAATTATTTAATCATTGGGGTGGAATTGATTCAAATTCAAAAATTAGGGGAGGTGGAGAGTCTCAATTAAACTAAGGGAGTTGGAAAAAATTAAACAATGGAAATTTTAATGGTTTCACTACTTAATTGGTTGGTTCCAAGGGGTTAAAAGACCAGGTGGCCCCACCAAAAATATCCTCCCAGGGGAGGTTATGTGAAAGTGGGCCCCACCACCATAACGTCTCATGGGAGGTTATGGTGTGGTGGCCCCCACCTCTAACCGTCTCTTGGTGGTTTTAACCACCAAATATAAAAAATAATCCTACACTTTATTTTTATTTAATTTTATTAAAAACCAAAAATATAACTTTCATTCTCGAACAACTGTCATCAAGGTGAAAGTCTTCTCAAGAGAATACCGGCGTTGTGAGTTCAACGGTGCTCTCAGATTTCAGTTCCAAGCACCGGTTTAAAAGTTTTAAAATATCGCTCGTACGTTTACTAAACGTACCTGAACAAAGCTTAAAAAAATGATTCCGGGAGTACCGAGCCTTAGAATCAAGCGCTGTAAATTTTTTCAGACTCGTAAAAATCCCATGTATTTACGAAAAAAAAATTCCACGGAATTTCCGTGTCTTTACATTATCCCCACCTCATGGATTTACGTCCCCGTAAGGTACAACTCGAACTATGGGAACAAATGAGGGTATTGAGCACACATCTGAGCCTCCCGCTCCCAAGTGCTCTCCCGGAGGTTCCCATTCCACCAGCGAACACGCACTAGAGGTATAGAACATCCACGTAGGACCCACTCCTGTCGATCCTCAATATCTACTGGAACCTCTGTGAAAGTTGCCCCGTCATCGATGTCCAGATCTCCATGGTTGATGATGTGGGAAGGGTCATGCACTTATATCCTCATCTGAGATATGTGGAAGACGTCGTGTACCCGATGCAATTGAGGTGGAAGAGCTAAGCCGTAAGCCACCTCGCCTACTCTGTTGAGGACCTGGAAAGGTCTGATGAATCGTAGAGATAACTTGCCGCCTCGGCCAAATATCGGTAGACCTCGTCGAGGTGAGACCCATAGAAAGATGTGGTCTCCATCTCAAACTCCAGAGGTCTCCGTCTCCTGTCAGCATATGACTACGGCCTACTCTGTGCAGTCTTCATCAAATCCTAGATGATCTGCACATTTTCGGTGGTAGCCCGTACCATCTCTGGTCCCACTAGTTCTGACTCCCCTGGGTCTGTCCAGCATAGTGGCGATCTGCAAGGTTGACCATACATGGCCTCAAAGGGTGCCATACCGATGGTTGAGTGATATATGTTGTTGTAGGAAAACTCTACCAATGGTAAGTGATCCTCCCAAATGCGACCAAAGTCAAGGACATAAGCACGCAACATGTCTTTGTGGGTCTGAATGGTCCGCTCAGTTTGACCATCCGTCTGAGGATGGAAGGCGGTGCTCAAGCGAAGCTACGTCCCAAAAGCCTTCTGCAACCACTTCCATATCCGGGAAGTAAATCATGCATCACAATCATAGACAATAAAAAAAGGTAATCCATGTAAACACACAATCTTCTGCACATAGAGGTGTTCCAAGATCTCTATTAAACCCTTCTCTCTGATCGGTAGGAAGTGGGACGACTTGAGGAGTCCGTCAAAGATCACCCATATCGAATCATGGCTTTTGTATGTACGTGGAAGACCCGTCACAAAGTCCATGGATATCCCATCCCAATTATATGAGACAAACTCTACTACTGCCTTCTTCATACCTGGCCACCAGTACTGATGTCAGAGGTCCTGGTACATCTTCGCCACTCCTAGATGTACTGCTAAATAGGAAGTGTGTAACTCCCTCAACACTTCCTCCTGAAGTAGAACTGGTACCAAGGTACGTCCTCTAAAGAGAATCACATGCTCCTTACCTTTTTAAAATCCACTAGGTGCCTTTCCTATGGATATTTGAGCACGTCATGTCTCACAGTCAACATCTGCATGTTGTGCCTCCCTCACTCGCTGAAGAACTGGAGGAGTGACTGTAAGAGAAAAAGGATATTTGTAAAGAAGCCAGCTTCTCTGTCGCCTCAACTAGAATCAGTATACCAAATCTCATACTGAGTGCATTCACAAAAACATTTTCCTTTCTAGAAGTATAGACTATCTCAAAGTCCTAGTTCTAGAGGAACTCAATCCAATGCCGTTGTCTCAGGTTCAGGTCCTTTTGAGAGAAGATATACCAGAGACTCTTATGATTGGAGTACATGGTAAAACATTCACACATAAGATTGTGTCACCACATCTTCAAGGCGAAGACTACTACTGCTAACTCCAGGTCATGGGTAGCATAGTTCTTCTCATGCTATCTCAGCTGTCGAGAACCATATGCGATCACTGATCGGTACGACATCAGGACACACCCAAGTCCGGTCCCTGATGCGTCGTAGTAGAAAACGTACCCTATGCCTTCCTCTGGAAGCCTTATGATGGGGGCACTAGTCAGCCTCAGCCTCATCTCCTGAAAGCTCTGATGGAATCTCTCCGACCACATGAAGGGTTTCCCCTTCTTCATCAAGGGTGATAGTGGTGCATCAACTCTGGAGAAGTCTAGAACGAATCTCCGGTAGTATCCAACCAATCCTAGAAAACTCCTTACCTCGGTCAAACTCCTGGGTGGCTCCCAAGCATGTACCACCACAATCTTCGCTGGATCCACTTCAACTCCAGCCTCTGAGATGACATGTCTCAAGAAGTGATCCCCTCAAATCCAAAACTGGAACTTCGAGAGCTGACCATAAAGCTGGTGCTCTCGGAGAGTGTCCAATAGTACCTGCAAATGGTAGGCATGCTCCTCCTCAGTAGTCGAGTAGATCAGAATGTCATCGATGAAGACCATGAGAAAGCGATCGGGGTAAGGCTGGAAGATCCTATTCTTTAGACACATGCACACTGCTGGAGCGTTGGTTACGTCGAAAATCATAATAAATAACTCATAGTGTCCATACTAAGATCCAAAGGCCATCTTTATCATATCCTCGCCTCAAACTCTGAGCTGATGATAGCCTGATATGAGGTCTATCTTCTAGAACCACTGTGCTCCCTTAAGCTGATCAAAGAGGTCATCAATCCTCGAGAGTGGGTACTTGTTCTTCAGGGTCACCAGGTTCAGGTGACCGTAGTTGACACAAAGCATCAAGCTCTCCTCTTCCTTCTTGATGAACATAATCGGGGATGCCCAGAGAGAAACAATGGGCCAGATGAATCCCTTCCCCTGCAAGTCCTCTAGCTGTACCCACATCTCATGAAGCTCAGCAAGAGCCATCCGATATAGTGGAGTAGATATCAGTGTCATCCTAGGGTACAATTCAACGTATAAATCCACCTCTCGGTGAGGAGGTAGTCCTGGGGCATCGTCATGGAAAACATCCGCGTACTGGTCCACCACTACAGGATAAGTCGGACTCTTCACATCAACTGCTCTGAGGTCAAGGCAAGATAACTGGTGAGTGATCGGTCGTTCCATCTTCCGAGTAAGTTGGTATTGTGCTGCAAAGGTTCCCTTCTCGCCGGTGAAGGTGAAGTTGGTCCCATCAGTGCGGAAACATCGCACTTTTCTCCTAATACAATCAATCTAAGCATGGACTATAGATAACCAGTCCATACCCAAGATGACGTCATAAGGCCTCGACGCCGCTACGAGGAGATCCCAGCCGAAGATCTCACCTCCTAGAGTAATCTCACACTGCCAGAACCAGTGTGTAATCATCGGTAATGCTCCCGTAGGAGTATCCACCCATAAAGATCGAGCCAATGGCTCTGTCAGAATCTCCAAGCTCCGATCGAGGGCAGTGGCAATGAAAGAGTGATTGGCACCTGAATCTGAGCTCTCCCCTGTCTACATGCTCCCTACAATCGGGGTAGACCTCCTCGTGGTGGTGGAGGTAGCACCTCGTAACGCTGTCTACCACTAGCTGCTTGACCAGCTCCACTACCATGTCCGCCTGCGCCTTGCGAGCTGCCTCGATCAAACATTTGCCTCTGCCTGGGAGGTCCCTCAACTATCTGTGGATCAACAACACGATAGGTCAGATAGTCATGATCCATGTGACCCTTCCCGCAGCATGAGTAGCACGGTCTGCTCCTTGCATGTATGTCACTCCCCCGGGAGACTTGTACAATAGATCCTGAGTCCTGCAGTCATCCACCCATGGGTTTGTTCCTCTTGGACCTCTGCGTCATATGTCTACTGCCAGCTGCAGAAGACTCCGCTGCATGTGGACTAGTTGTGGATCTCACTGCTGGTGACTACTCAGCAAGGAAACTCTCCACTAAAAGGGCTCTCTCTAACACCTCCTCCTACATCAGGATGCTAAGGGAGATCTTAGATACCCTGATATTTCACCTGAGCCCCTGCTCGATGGTCCGAGCCCTAAAGAAGGGGTCTCATACCATATCTGTGGAGTAGCACGGGAGTTCGGTGCACCTTGATGATTACTGAGCTACCATCATGCTACCCTTCTATAGATGCAGTAGCTTCTGTATCTGCACCGTTCGTAGAGTTGCTGGAACAAACTCCGCCCGGAACAGGCTCTCAAAATCTGTCTAGAGTAGTGTAGCCTCGTCATACACCTGGAGCATCAGGCTCCACCATCTACCAGCTACTTCATGAAGGAGACTCACATCAAGGATCACCATAAGGTCTGCTAGTGTCCCTACCTGCCTAAAGACTCTCACCATAGCCTCTAGCCAATCCTCAGCCGCCTATGGGTCCGTCTGTCCCCGGAACCTGGGTGGCATCTATCACTGGAACTCATGCAACTCGCCCAAGAGGCGTGCATCATCTTCTGCTGGGGCTGGTGGCATCAGTGGCCCAACGGGAAGTGGTACCGCTGGTAAAGGGCCCTGCATTGAGGCCTCATCGCCCGGTGGGCTTTCAGAGCGTATGAATCTCGGGGCTCTGCGGGGAGGCATCCTGAACGAAACATATGCAACACGGTTAAAAGATTATACCTGGTGAGATGACCTAGTTGATCTTACTTAAGAAAACTTTTAAAGACACACACGCAATCTTTATTTTCCTGCACTACGTCGGAAATCAGTAGTTAGGGTCCTGGTGTATGGATATGTCAGCCGCCCGCACCAACACTGGACTCCCTGAATTTAAAACCACACATAGTTCTTTTATCACTATTTCTTTAAAGAAAAGAATTATCAGAGTTCTAAGTTCTACAGTAGAACCAAATCCTTTGATGAAACTTTTTCACTTCCCATCCCTCGGGGCCCGTATCATGACTGCCCCAAGCCTGCCTTCCATAGGCTAGGGGCTGGCGACTAGCACCAAAGGCATAAATACCTAATCTGGGAATGAATTGCCTTTAAATCTGTAAACAAACACATCAGAGTACACAACTGGAAGAAAACGACAATGTAAAACTGTATACAAAAGAAGTGCTGGAAAGTAAAAGTGGCCTAAAATACAATCCCAGTAAGAAAGTACATGCACAACTGAAATCAAGTATAATGGAAGAAAAGTAAAGTAGCTACTGGGTCATCCTCTGGGGTTCCTACCTGAAGGGTAGTTACAGATGGCCTCCTCAGCACTCCACATCCGTATGTCCGCTCTGTGTACCATCATGCTGAGTGGTCCTACTCCGGGTACCGTCCAGTCCTTCCACTCTATGCCTTAGTCAGCGCTGTCCATCGTCTGTAACCAACACAATGAGATACGGGCATATCCCATATAGGGGTGAGTATAACGATACTCAGTAGAGACCCCAATACCCTCAAGGTCTTACTAAATCAAACAAGGATGAATTCCAAAGTATGAAATCAACGGATAACCATTACTTAGGTATATGCCCATACATATACCTAAGCTATCTAGTAACCACTCTCAATCATGAGGAAAACACAAAATTCATTAACTCAGCTCAAAACCAGGATTTTATTCTATGGGTGGTAACATGTAACACACCCAGTCAAACTGTCAAAACCTCAGCTACTGGTGTACTATTTTGATATAGAGTACTATGGGCCTTCCGCGTCACACATAGGCACTTACCACTATCCCGGACTGCTGTGGTACTCCTCTTGTCAAGTACCATGGGTCTGCTGCATCACACAGCGGCGCTCCCCACTGTGGGTCTGCCGTGTCAAACAGAGGTGCTCCCCCTCATAGCCTACTAAGATACTCATCCTGTAGAGTATCATGGGTCAGCCACATCACACAAAAGCACTCCCCATTGCGGGTATACTGCATCACACAAAGTCACTCTCCACTGGTCTAGTCAAGACACTGAGACTCGAAAGATCAGTAATCATCAGGTATCAGCCAGCTACTAGGTCTCCATACTCCACTCACTCGTCTCCGAGAGAATCTGATCCATGAGCTACTGGTCAATACTCCAAATGTCATGAAGTCCAAAGTAGAGGTATCACAATGGTCCACCTTTTCATAGGGGTCTCAACGCAACAGACGACACATCATTCGGACGCCCGGTCTGTGAGTTATTGGAATTTTCATCCCGGGGACCCGGTTGGATTTTATATTCAAACCAACCCCACCATACCCAACTCTGTCCAAACCTGAAGTGGGATATGCCAAATGAACCATCTCGCTATAAGCTTTCCATCTTCATAGATGTTTTGTCGATCGGACACCCGTAGCCCGAGTTATGGGAGAAAAGGTGTATTCTGTTCAACGGGTTCAGACTGGGGTCTGACCCGGTCTGTGGGTCCGACCTGGCCCGAGGCCGGCCGACTCGAGGGGGCGGCCTTGCCCGAGGGTGGCCAGCCATGATGGGGTGGCCCGCGTGGCCCGACTGACCACGGGGGGGGGGGGGGGGGGGGGGGGTGTCACACCCCTGCCTTCCGAAAGGAACCGACGCTAAGCGCCGGTTCGGTAGCTGCGGGACCCAGGAGGGTCCCTCCTTGCCCGGCTGGCCGAGCGGCCAGCCGGTTTTGCACCGCTGACAGCCGGTCTGATATCGTCTGTCTCGGCTCCTCTGCCATGGTGCAACGACGCCGCAGTTCTGATCCTCCGCGCGGCATGATAGTGCCACAACCCTCCACCGCGGCCCGACCTGGGCGCGACTCTCCTCCTATACGGGGCGCGACGGCACCGCGCCCTTCCGCCGCAGCCCGGCCTGGCTGCGACCCCTTCTCCTACACACGGCACCACGGTTCCACGCCTTTTCGTCGACCCAGCGGCCTTGCGCCACCGGTTTCTTCACGGTCGGTCCGTCGCCTGCCGCCGTTGCTCCGCCGCGGTCCATCGGCCGCAGTCTGCTCCTCCGGTGGTATTGTTGCACTCCCACCTTCGTCATGAAGACAAGAAAAATGGAGGGGGGTCGGGCCATGTTTGTTCGGCCCGTGCCCTCCGTTTTAAGGTGGTAAAAATCGGCCTCAAAGAGCACAACCACGGACGAATAACGGAGGGTAAAACTCATACATAAAACAACCCCTACCTCATTTGTCAATCGTTGACGGTGGAAGGAGATTTCGGAGAAGATGAAGTCGAAGACGACGTCGTCGGTGTTCTTCGTGGGCGACAGTTTCTTCCCTCGACCGAAGGTTCATCGTTGGAGCATTATTCTCCTTCCCAACGCTACACCAAAATGCGAAGCCAAAAATAACAGAAGAAGTTGTCTATTATTTGCTGGCACAACCAATCAAATTGTTATGATTAATTAAATGAGACAACTCATTTAATTAATGGGTTGAAATTGATTAAAATTCAAAAATTAGGGGTGGTGGAGAGTTTTAATTAAAGGAAGAGAGTTGGAAAAAATTAACCAATGGGAAGTTTAAAGGTTTCTCCACTTAATTGGGGGGTTCCAAGGGGTTACATGCCCGGGTGGTCCCCACCGAAAATATCCTCCCAAGGGAGGTTATGTGCGGGTGGCCCCCACCACTATAAACTCTCTTGGGAGGTTATGGTGTGGTGACCCCACCTCTAACCACCTCTTGGAGGTTTTAACGACCAAATAAATGAAAATAATCTAACACTTTCTTTTTATTTAATTTTATTAAAAACCCAAAATCTTACATCCATTCTCGAACAACTGCCATCGAGGTGAAAGTCTTCTTATGCGAATACAGGTACTGCGAGTTCAACAATGCACTCATATTTTAGTTCCGAGCAGTAGTTCCAAAGTTAAAAAATCCCACTTGTACGTTTACTGAACATACCCAAAAAAACTTTAGAAATTGTTTCTGGGCACACCACGCCACAGAATCAAGCGCCGTAAATTTTCCCAAACTCATAAAAATCCCATGTATTTAAGAAAAAAAATTCCACGGAATTTCCGGGTCTTTACATGAAGATCATATAATTTTAATAATAAATATTTGAGAATTTAATTTTTTATGAATGTAATGGAAAAAATAAGAAAAATGGAATATAATGTATTAATGAGAACATTTCATCCTAATTAAGTAGAAAATATGATAGAGATATGTATTGTTCATTATATATGAGTCATATTTAATGTCTACCACAATAACCAATCCAACTTTTAGTAAATACTGAAAAATTATTATTTATTCCACTATCATCATTTCCCACATTATGAAAATTTTAATTATGTTACGAGGAATATATTAATTTAACATAAACAGTACGGAAATCAGATAATTCCATCCAATATTACATTTCAACAATTGACCATCTAATTAATTTATGTTATATTACTTCTTCATTTTTTCTATAAAGAAATAAAATGGGTACATCCCCCAAAAATGTATTAGCCCTTGATAATTTTAATCAGATAGTAAATTTAAAATTAATTTTTTCTTTTGAATAATAGAATATGATCCAAAATAATATTCCATATTTATAGAAACATAAACCAATATCAGCTTGTATTTTATTTTATGTACAATAGTTTTATGTCGCATCAGAAATTTATTAAAAATTATTATATTTCAGTCAACATATACCATATTATTGAATTCATAAATATATTAATATTAATAAAAAATAGTTATACCTTTATAACATGATAATCACATATTTTGTACCCATTAATATAAAAATATCAAACTCAATGAGATAAATTAGAATAATTTCCATATAGTAACTTCAAGTTTATCAGCCACTAATAGTATAATAATTGATTTTATTTATAATATTCATAATATACATTTCTATTCATTAAATTTTTTGATCTATAATTTATAAATAACATAAATTTAAGATTCCTAAATATTTTTGTAAGGTATAATCATGCCATTATAATGTATTTTAACATATATTGTGTATAAAAAATGGTATATAATTATTTGAAAAAAATTATTATAAATATGAATTACAAAAAGCATGTCAAAAACCAACAAATTAGACCACTATAGAAGGTACCTTAAAATAGCACATTTTATCCAATTATAATCTCTAGAAAATACACATATTTTCTATTTTTTTATAGTTAGCCCTAAATTAATAAGAGGTAAAAAATTAGGTAATAGTTTTCACTTTAATACCTAAGAGAACTTCCAAATGTCCATCTCTTTTGATTCTACCATTTGTGAAAATAATTTTATTCGATTAGAAATGATGATCAACATGCGGAAATATATAAATATAGTAAAAAAATAATGTTTTCTTCCATTGTCAAGGATAAATTCTTTATTTTCAATCATACAGTATGGAGAAAATTTAGAAGCATGTCTGCTCCATCGAGAGGGCATATCAAATTTTGTAAAGTTAGTAATTATCAACATTAATTTACCCTAATTGTAAAATATTATTGTGAAAATACATCATATATAGTTATACTATAACTCAATAAAAAGTTTACTATAACAACAATGGTTTGTAATAGAAATTTTTTACCTTCACTGAATTTCCAAATATTAATAACTACAAATATATATATATATATGGTATCTTTATCAATATTCATGGTGCCTAATTATAT
The DNA here is from genome assembly GCA_963277665.1 of Viscum album. Classification (NCBI taxonomy): domain Eukaryota; kingdom Viridiplantae; phylum Streptophyta; class Magnoliopsida; order Santalales; family Viscaceae; genus Viscum; species Viscum album. The sequence goes on from OY728133.1 coordinate 529,544,002, forward strand.
AGATTTATTAAAATAGTTCATCAAAAATATTGATTTCCATAAGATCTAAAAGGGGAAAACATCTATATAAAGACCAATCCATGTAAAATGAGTATTTGAAAAAATATGACTAAACATATCAAACAGCTTACATAAATCACCATATTTAGTATTATTTAATCTTCTATTAACATAAATAATTGATCAATGTAATATCATCAGTGAATTTCTGTTTTAGATATAGAAATAAACATTAATGTATATGTGTAATTAGAAATACATCAGCAATTTAATATGAAAATTTTAGGATACTCCACGTACAATGTATATATTCCTTAATTATATATATGTTAAAAATCAAATTAATGGCTTATAATCAATATAATATATTATTTCATCATTTCAACATTAATTAATCATATGATAGATAAATACTAAATTATATGTAAATATTTTGTCTTTCATATAAATTTTCATACACTTAATTTCCCTCTAAAAATAAATATTTTCCCAAATAAAATATATTATCAAAAATCTATTTAATATTCAAAAATCTGATTTAATATCCATATATTTTTTAAAAATTTATTATTTTCTATATTGTATTCAATATTTAATGCCACCACGGTAGATTTTAATATTAAAAAAAAATGAAATATTTTCCATTAAAATTTCGAATTATCACTCTAAAAATATATTTCGTGATTGGATTAGTCAGTAACATCATGTACTACATCTCAAAAAAATGATGTGTCTAAAACGAAACAAATCATTTTCCCATGGAATTACATTCCCTTATTTGATTAAAAAAAAATAATCCTTCCAAAAACCAAAACATAAAAGATGAAATCCAATACTTTTAACATTTGAAAATATTAATATATAACATTTCATACAATGATATGTAATATCCCTTTATGAAATATTTTCAAAAATTGTACCCAAAATGCAACAATTTCATTAGAACAACCAATGAATAGATAATTTATATTCAAATACTATATGTTTTTCATTGACATATTGAACTATAACCATATAATAAAAACTCTTTTATTTTTTCTATTTTTAATTCTTTTAGATATTTATCATTTATAAAAAAACAATTACTAATATTTATAAAACAAATAAATTCTTCATGAATTTTTTAGAGAACAATTAATTTCAATTTTTATTTATTATAACGTAATATGAAAATATATAGTTATTATTAAAATTATAAGTATTTATTGAGTATAAATATTTATTAATCTTAATGGGATTTTAATTTTAATACGTATTGTTTTATGATATTTTAATACTATATAAAAAGTGTAAAATTATATTATTCATTTATTTACAATTCATAGTATGAAAAACTATGTAATATTTTTCATTAAAAGAATGTATTAAGATGTATAATTGGATTAGTAATTTTAAAAAATAAAACTTATTTCTATCATAAATATATTTAATGAATTATTTTTAAATTAATATGTAATTATTTTTTAGATTTAATATTTTTTATTAATTTTATAATATTTTATAATTTTTAGTATTTTTTAATATTATATTAAATTAAAATTTTAATAATATATATCTTAATAATTTATTATAGATATATTTAAAAATAAAGTATTTATTTTTTTAAAATAATATTTTTACTACATTTTAACAAAATTTAATATATACTAATTTATATTTTCATTAAATATATCATATATCTTTTATTTCTGTATTTTTTGAAAATTTTTATTATTTTAAAATAAATTATTTGTTACATAAAATTTCTACCGCACAATTATAAAATATTATATATTATAATTCTTTTAGAATTTGTCTAGTATTTATAAATATATATCTAATTTCAAAATCTCATACAATTCAATAATATTGTATTTTTTAGTTCTTTATTAAAAATGAATTTATTTTATTTATATTCTTTAATTTTATTATTATATAATAAAATATATCTTTTCAATTTATTATTTATCTAATGTATATTTTTTATATTTATAATATTGTAGTCTAAATAATTACTACTGAATATTTTTTTTATATTATATATTTTCATTGTTGTAGATTATATTACAATTTTTTTAATTTTTATTATATTTATTTATTATAATTTATTATAATTATTTATTATTTATTTTATGCTACATAAGTAGTTTTTATTAAAGTTTTCTATATAAATATTTAATATAAGTTTACAATTATTTTAACCATTAATGTATATATATAATTTCAAATATAATTTTTATTCCTCACTTTTATATTTTTAAATTTTTTTGTTGAACTAATTTTTATTGTAAAATAATTATTACTATAATTTTTATTAAATAAATATATATTTTTTAATTAATTTTTAATTTTAATTAATATAATTTCATTCCCAATAATGATATAATTTAATAAAGAAATATATTAATAACAATTTTTAATTATAATTTTTGTACCATTATCTTATTATAATTATATTAATAAGTAGATAAATTAATTTATTAACAACAAATAAAAATAATAATAAAAATGAATAATGCGATGTATTGAGAACATTTTGTTTTTTTAATTTACATAAACATTAATGTATATTATCTATTGTATTAATTTAATAGAGATTGTTAATTTTATTATTTAAAATTATACTGATATTCTATATATTACAAAATATAAACCCTTAATAATTAAATAACAAACCATGTTCTAATTAAATTAAAAATTTAAAAAAAAATATATAATAAAAACACATACAAAATCTTGTTACTATGAAATTTAGGAAATGAATGTTATGTGAACTACCTCCAGATTGAATAATAAATAAAATATATTGGAACCCAAATTATATATTTTGATCAGAAATAAATTTTTCTTAAAAAATGTGTGAAAATAAAAATGGAATTATAAATGTAAAGGGTTTGGTTCATGAAATATATAGTCAATTTTTTTTGTGATGGGTTCATCTGTCACAAATAGTCAATTTTCACAATAATTATGGTGTGATTAGTAATAAAACAAGTTATTTATAATGTTTATTTGAAATTTATGAAAAAACCCATAATAAATATTAGCCATCACATTTAATTTCACTACTTTAAGGATAATTATTTGAAATGAATATATTCCCTTGAATATAATATGTCACATTATTTATTAACCATATTTAATACATTGTTATGATAGATATAATATCCTTTAAAAATTTATGACTAATTAAAATAGATATTTTCATTTTATTGAAAATAATTCATGCAAGCCGTTGTGTGTTCAAGGTTGAGAAAAGTATGTGTGAAAGATTTGAAATCTATCACAACAAGTCATCGGTAACGAAAATTTTTCCAATGGAATTTGTGTTAATAATTAGAAATTATTGTGAAATACACTCATTATGATGAACATAACTTTCATCCCAAATGAATCATCATAAAATGTATAAATCATTGTAGTGTTTTCCCAATAGACGAAATACTTCTTCTAAGAAATTATGAATCTTTATTGAAATTATTCAAATGTGATAAATCGTTACACAATAAATATAATAACACTTTATCATATTTTGTATGGTATATTATAGTAATATATTAAATTTTATAAATATATGGATGTTTAGGGGAAAAAAGTCATCCCACATGTTTTTGAGATAGAATAATCTTGGGTGATAAACTACGATACCCAGCAAATGTTCTTCATCAGTATAAAATTGACGATATGTGTCCTTCATTTGGTAACAAGTCACTGAACCATTGAATTTTTATTATATATGGAAGAAAATATTCTCTATATTTTAAAATAAAACCACATCTTGATATGATATTGTGATAACATGTGTATATATTACATTATTCCCATAGTTTATACATTACACATCAAAAAAGTAACCAACCAAATCACATAACCAAAAGGCATAGTTTAATTGGTGTGTAGCCAAATAAGATCTTGTATTTTAATTTATTTATTCAACTTTTCAAAAAATTTATTTCTTACATTAAAATATTAAAAACATATTCCTTTGTGTAATTACCTGGGCTATTGGTAAACATTATGAAAAGTGTGATAAAATTCCCAATATGGGGAAACAGATAATTGATTAGTAAAGGGTTAGTTAGAATCATAAAATAAACAATGATTATTGAAAAAATATCATATTATAAAAGTTATATGATCATAAGAGTTAATCGTAATAAAGGATAAAATACATTGATCTTGGAATGGTAACATATGACGAAGAATGAATCATATTAGAAGTGTAACTCTTATAATATAGAATATAATAATTTAACATTAATCATAAATAGAAAAATATATCATAAGAATGTAGTATAAATAAATCATGTAAACCATTATATATGTCGAGGTATCTATGGAAGGCAACATAACATATTTTCTCTGACATCACTACATGTTTCTCGTGATATAGGGGATCAAGAATCAGTCTTTTCCTCCTATAATTGATCGAGCATCACAACTAAAATCCCATAATTATGACATTTTATATTTAATATTTCCAAATTCATTAGAGCTATTAATCAGAACCACCCATTAGATAATTATTAACCATAAGTCTATATTTAACATGAAATTAATTATACATGTCATCATTAAAAACACAAGGATTGAATATGGTTTCATAACATTTTCAAATTGTATTACATAAGATGAAATCATCTATTTTTTCAGTCAATCCCAAAAATTTAATAATAAATAATAAGTATATCATAAGTGAAATTAGATAGTGCATTATAAAAAATAACCTCATAAGAAATAGATATTTTTGGGATAGAGAGGAAAATGGTTGTGAAATCATAAAAAGAGTTATCATAATACATTTTTAACATTATTTTTGAATAATAAAGGCACAAGTCATTTTATCAAATAATTTTTAATAAAGTAACAGTAAATTATTTTTAGAAATTTATTTTAAGATTATATCCCATTATGGATCCATGAATAGAAAAAAATTTCAAAAAAATGTGGATTGTATGTTTCAGAGGTTATTAAATTGAAAAGAAATTCTTTTTCCTATTTTTATGATGTTTTAGAGAAAATACTCATCAGTAAGTAATTAATTTTTTAAAAACATATGGACAAATATGTTGAGTATAGAAGATATTTCATATTTTTATTTAGAAATAATAAAATAATACAATAGTGGTATGAAATATAAATGTCCTGGTAGAGAATCAAAATAAGATGAGAATTGTTTTGAAAAAAGCAATATTATTAAAAAGAAAGGAAATCAATTTAAGAATAAGTTTTTTAAATGAAAATGCAAGTTACACCAAAATAACTGTAAAATAACATATAAAATAGATTACTGGTAGAATATTACATCATTTATAGATAATAGAATGTGAATAAAGATTGCGACCCAATGAAATGAAAACAAAGTAAACGAAATAGAGACCACCGATTGTCACTTAATTAGGGATTATTTACACATATGAGTGTTTTTATTGTTTTTATGTTCAAAAAATATATAATGGAAGTTATAGTGTTGATTTGTAAAGAGTTCTTACAACCACATATCTAAATTTTGAACGGATAATAATAAATGATTTTATTAATCAATATAATTTTATATATTACCAATAAAAATTTATAAAAACATATAAAAATATTTATTATTAACTTTTTTTACTAGTATTAGTTTTTAATTAATCATTCATAATGGTAATGTTGTAGCATTATTCATTTAGGTTATCAGAAACACCTAAACAGTAATGTTTTTTTACTTAATAATGAGTAAGAATAAAGAGTTAAATTATAATAAAATTATTATTATAGAGGAATAATAATTTTCATAAAATAAAATTAAAGTAGGGAATGATATTTATGGTGAAGTGATATAATAATATAAATTAAAGGACTGATGAAGAACTTGTTAGTTTTATAGAATTACTCATTCTATCAATGTATTCTTTTGGAATGAAGGTTTTGGGGCTCCGTATTTGGATAAAGGGTTATAAAAATAATTAAAAGACCTAACAATTTCCAAAATATAGAAAATTAATCAATTTTATACAAATTATAGTTGGTGTCTCTAGGTGTTGATTGGATCCATATCAATTCTACAATTGTCAACCCATTTGAGTTTGGGTGTTCTATGTGGCATTGTCATTGGCATGGTGTGATAGAGAATGTCGGATTTTTTTCAACACATAAACCGTTACATGTGATTTTAATGTTCCAAAAAATTTAAAATAATTTAATTTTTCTTGTTAATATGGTGTTTCTGGTTAAGAGAATGTGGAAAATTTCATAAAGAACTATGTTTATCTGAAATTTCTATGTTGATAATATTGAAATAAGGGTTATAGATAACCTTTAAATAGGAGAACCTAGATAAGGTTGCATCATGAAATGTTTTTGAATAACACATAATACCATGAATATCTTGATATATCAAATATTTATTGGGTTTAAATTTGTTGAAGTGTGTGATACATGTTTGTACTCGGATATGTAGAAAATGATAATGTAGCATGCATGTGAAAAGGTTGAACATAAGGAATAATATGTTTCATAAACATAGGAAAAGTGATGATTCAAAGTTTCCACATTATAATAAGTCAATATATGGAGTTTCAAGAATGTTATGATATTTTTCAAATGTCCGAGCTGTGTGAAAAGGCAATGATTCATGTATATTCAATGTGTTTTAGAAAATAAATTATTCAAAGTTGGTGTGTTCATAGTTTGAAAGGGAACTTATTTTTGGAATGTTTATAGAGTTTTTAATGTTTTAGATGAGTGAATCCTATAAACCATGATATATTTTTTCTCTTGAGGAAATGTAAAATCATCAAATTTAAGTGAATTAATTTTTTTTGTTCAAGGTCTTTGGGAGGAAATATAATTATCAAAAAGTGACATTAATAATTGTAAATAGGGGTTACACACCTAATTTGATTAAGAGAATCACATTAATGATAGAGAGGATATAAAATTATGAAATATTTAAAAAAATTATTTCCTCTATGAATTATTAATTTATATATAAGTTATATAAATAATTTAGTTGTGTTTGTATAACCAAATGAGTTTATTTAACACTTTCAGGTGGACATCAGTTCTATGGGAAAACATTATTGTGTGTTGCAGTAATGAAAAAATATTTTTTGTAAATAAAGAATTGTTTATATAAGACCAATGTTGTTTCAGGAATTGCTATGATTTTTTTAAATTTAAAAGTTTCACGAATAAATGATAGTTTTATGAAAGTGAACTTGTTTTGTGAAAATTTGATGTGTTAAGAAAAAGTTAGTTTTTTGTATTTTTATAAAGTGAAATATAAAAATTGTGATTATAAATCATTAAATTACATAATAAATTAATTAATTTTTTCCGTTAATACTAGTCCCGTATGGAATTTAAAGATTCTAAAATGGTTATATTCACATAAATATTTTGAAAGAGTTTTGTGAATATCAATGAGAATAAATCAATGATAAAATTTCAGAAAGGGAAGTCATGCATTGTCCTATGAGCCAAACATCATTTTATCCAAGATATTTGATTGAAGGGATGGGAAAAGGGAGTGACCCTAGGGTGGTACTATGATGAAAAAAATATTTATGGGGCGATATCCCTAGAATATGAGAGAATGAGCATAAATCCACTACTAAAATATCAGTACATTATTTTGTATCATTAACCCAACATCACTTTGTTATCATAGAATGTAGCCAAATTTGGGTGCACAAAATTATACTATTTTTTATTTTCATCTTGATTTAATGAAATTTTCTAGTACAATATATTGTTTTTAGAATTATAAATAATCCATTTTCTCAAAATAATTCTAATATGAGGCCAAAAATCATTTGGATCATCATTAAATAATTAACTCAGGAGTGACACAACTAATAAGTTAATTCATGATCTATTAGGGCTCTAATAATGGCATGGTATGTGGGTAAATGAGTATGATATTCATACAATGATTCAACACACCATATTTTATCTCTTATTATGTCCCGATTTGATCCAACATTTTGTATTAGAGGATAGGTTTCTTTTTTCCATTTTTGGAACTAAATTCAACTAATACTTTTTTGGAGGTGTATTATATTCTACCAATATTAAATAGGAAGGAGAAAGAATCTAAATAAGAAAAATAAAATATCTAATTGAAATATTTATAATGGAATATTTTTTTGAGATGTGTGTGATTGAGGTAAAGGATACAAATAGATCTCTAACCATATGTGTGGACATTTTTTATTATTTGTATACTTTTCCAATAATTATTGTGGTAGAAAAATTCAAGGGGCCTAATATACCAATAATTATCAAAACATATTATGTTAATGAGATATTAATTGATCTAAAGGACTTATTTTTACACATTTCAATGTTTAATGATCAGGATATGAATGAAGAAAACATGGAACTAAAAAATGAGAATGTGTCTCAATGAATCTAGGATAAAGTGAGAAACATTGAGGCCATAAATTTGAAAAAATGAAATAAAATACATGTGGTATTATCAATATATCTGAGGCTTAATAATGATAGTAAATCCAAGGTGTTAGAGTTTATTTCTTCAAATGTGAATGTGTGTAACGCAGGTTGCAAAGATAAGGGTTTTAACTCAAAAAGGGTTAAAAATATGATCTCTAAAAAGGATGAATTTTTTTCACACATAGATTAATTGGTTGAGGTGAACCAAAGTGTAAGGAAAATTATGTGAGATAAAATATTATTAAAATATGATGATAAAACCTAAAATTAAGAGACAAAGTGTCTAACATGATGAACTTTCAAATGATGTGGAAATGGAAAAGTCCACATAGAGAGAGATGAAAGTAATAATGATCCCTCTAAAAATTCAATTTTATGAGTTATTAAAATATAGAGATGTATAATGGTCATATTTGATGTCAATGACTTTAAAACTAGTGGATAAGTATGGTAAGATCAATTATAATATTGAAAGGTAGAAAAAGGTGAATAGGATGATCCCTCACATGGAATCATAAGTAGGTGGGGTCCAAAAAGGAGGATGTGCAGGTCAGTGAGTGGGTTGACATTATTTTTAACGTATGACAGAGATGACTCTTAGAGGATGGTAGACATAATATTATACTATTTTTTAATCATGTGACATAATTTGTGTTTTTTATATAAACCCATGGTATTAATTTAATAAATTAGATAAACTATAATAACAACTAGATCATTGAGTGACTATACAAGGTTTTGTTTTACGATGAGATGGTTTATTTGGGCTAATGAAGGTCATATGGATAAACAGTGTAGTAAAATGGGATATAAATATGACAACTATAATCCTATATAGTTGTTACCAATAAGAATATAATTTTCACTAAACTAAAATCTATTATATTGGGGAATACATTTGTTTCTATAGAGTAAAATAATGGATTTCAATGAAAGGTGCATCAAGAACCCACAATAGTTTACTTGCGGAAGCCATTTTAAAAATAAATAAAACATACTTGAAGAAGAAATATGGATTTTTATCCTATTTTTAGAAATGTAGACAAGATTATAATGAATGGTATACCATGAACAAAAACACATAAGGTGACTCCATTGGATATTAACGAGGATAGATGTGAGTTATATCTTTGTGGTATTTCAAAATAAACAAGATGAAAATAGAAAAAGATAAATGTGGTTGTTCCTAGAATAATGGAAAATACAAGTTTGATGAGTTGTTCAAAAAATAATATTGAACTGAAGGATTTTTAGAAAATAAATACAAATATTTTTTTGACTAAAATAACTCCAAAAGTCAATCATGTGAAAGGGATATCCTAAAAAAAGGAATGGGTTTTGAAATTTATCGATCAGGAAGCGACATACAATGATATAAGAATATGAGGTGAATATGTGTCTAATTAGCTATGTGTAAGAGACCCTTATTATTATTTTTACTAATGGTAGAATCATTTTTATGTTGGGATATAAGAAAATTTAAATTCCTAAACTAGACAAGGGAATGTCCAATGAAAAAATCAAAAAATATTATTTTATAATTAACATCACTCAAAGTAGGGTCACTTGTATGAAACCTAAGATGTATAAAAAATGAATATTAGGAAGTTTACAACGTATATGAGGTGATGAAAATACATTCTTTAAATATAATTAGGGGAAAAGGAAAGTATTATAGTGAAGGTTTGGTCCACTAAGACCAACCACAGTCATCATCTTATGGATGTGAAACGTCCCCAGTCCTCATGTGTATAAATAATATTAAATATTATTGTGATTTTTTATGTTTTTTTGTTTAAATACAATCCCCATGGAAGTTTTATCAGGAGATACAATGTGATGTTATGACATGATTCAGAGTATTGATTGATAATTGAAACATCAGATATGTTTCTAGAAGTTGATATCATTAGTGTCAGGAGAATAATTATGACACTATAATTACATTCAAGATGATTCTTGATAAATTGATTTTATGGGCGTTATATAATAATTACAAAAGATTTGATAAGAGAAAATAAAATATTCTTTCATTATCTATTTGGTCTAGTATATCATGTGATGTTGTCTAACAATTACTATCATATCATATGTCTATATGTAAGGAATAATCTAAAGATGAATACTATGCTATATTTTTTTGATGATTTTAAGATTGATGGGGGTGTTTTCAAATAATGATATGACATATTTTTTCACCAGAATACAAGGTTAGAAACCCTATGAATGAGATAAGAAATCTATTACCAAGTACAATTTTGGAAGTGATTCCGAAAGATGAATAAATGAGTCATCACTTCAATAGTTTCTATTGATCATGGTTTATCAAAAGTAGTTTTATCATTTATAACATTAGAAATTGAGAAAGGATTAACTAATAATATCATCTATTATGTTGTTATCTATGATAGTTGGTATAATTTTCTTAAATTTATATTGAGGTGTCTTGGGATAACTGTTAGGGAGGAAAAATTAAGGAAGAGATATATGTTTATAGATATTTTTCTATGTCTAAATGAGATGTATAGAAGTATGTGATAGAAATGGAATGTGAATTTGTTATTACCGCTATATATTATTTTCTACAATATATCTTAACTCAGTGGTAGTATATGTCTTATTGATGGATCTTTTCGTAATGTAAATTCACCCACCGAAATACTATTGAAATGTGATATAGGAAAATAATTTTTTTGATTTGGATATTTTTCTTAAGCCTATTTTAACATGTGATGTAATAATAAATGAGAATATGTGAATTTTTAGTCATAAGAAGTGAGATTGAAAATTAAAGGAGTTTTATAACATTGAGGTTTGTTTTCTTTTATAATTGGATGCAAGGACCATGTTGAAAAATGAGTAGACTTAAAAACAACAATTTGAACATCAATGATAATGGAGAAAGTGATAAATGATGTAATTCATAGTCTCAACGGTATCAAAATATAGGACCTTTTGTTTTCATGAAATAATTAAAAATGCGGTGAATGAAATTTTTCTGAAATTGATTACCATTTTTCAAATGCTACATATTTTCATTGGGATTTTATTTATGGATTATACAGTAAAAAATATACATTAATTTGTATGTCAAAAGGTGGAGAGGAAAAGATCATGATTCCATGTGGGGTGTCAATTTGATAATAAATAATCATGCATTTTTGTGTATTCCTATGTAGACCATTATGGGGGGAGAGGTAAGTGAATAATTATAATCATGGTTAAGTAATATATTAAATGAAGAAATATCATGGAAGGATTTTGGGATGAATGCATTTACCCAGTATCGATGATGGTTGTTCTAGAGGATTCCAAATTGATAAGAATGGAAAAAAGAATTATTTTAAAAAAACAATTGGGGGTTAATGATAGTAACCAATGAGATTTTTTGTTATTTTTGTTGAATTCATTGTCAATCCTACCGATTTGGTGTGTTGGATGTAGTGTTTTCATTTTTATTGTGTAATGGATAAAATTAGATTTTATATTTTCAATTTCAACTATTTCCTAATATTATGATATTACCAATGAAGGGAAAGGGGTGAAGGTTTCTTAATAATAAGTAATTCACATTTAATAGTATGTGTCAGATTACATGAAGGACTTTTTGAGCGTGTAATGCTGATTCTAATTATATTGAGAGATGATGTACTACTTCTTTATACAAATGACCAGCCAGACAGGGATTCATCACGAAATGTTATTGAGGAATTAAAAAGTCCAATAATACATTAATATAATAACATATACATTAATCTTGTTGTTTTAATATTTGTTCATGAACATTGAGCATTGAACTTGAGCGAAGGAGGGATATTCACGTAAATGAAAATGTTTCTTAAATTGAAAAATATATTTCATGAACTTATGAGAAACTAATGTTTTGAAGATAAATAATTAAAATAAATCAAAGGAAACATTTTTATAATTTTTATGGGGTTCTATTAAATTCAAATTGTCACTGATAAGAAATATTGAGTGAAAATGAACACTTTTAAATGAAAATCCATTTTAAAATTTATTTGAGTTATATATGAAAAATGAAAAGATTATAATTTTTTTTGGATTGTTATCAAATTAATATTTTCATGAAATTTGGATATAAATATTTTCTTATATAATAAATGGGACATAAAATCATTGAATTTAACCAAATAAATAAATTTTCATTCAGATTTGGTGGTTCACAAGAAAATTACATTAAGGAAAAATAATTACTATAAATAGGGGATCACCCCCTCATTTCAATAATCGAGTCTCAATGATGATCTAAATATTTTGATGTCATGAATTATTAGTTTGAACAATATTTTTTGGTGAATTAGTAATATAAATATAAGATACATGAATAAATGAATTATATTAGTTATACCAAGAGTGTTTTGTGAATTCCATTATGTGAACATCCTTTTTTCGAAATCACATATTTCAAAAATTTGTAACCCTAAAATCAATTTAATGATGAAATGAATTGTTTCTATAAAACCAAGGTAGATTATTATAATGTGATGAGTTACGGGAAAGAAAAAAATTTCAGGAAAGGTGAAGATTTCAGCCAAATTACACATCATGGGGGTGAATGGGATCATTTGTGAAATTTTTATTTCTCAATCACATCATGACGAAAATATAGAAAGTGACTTGAAATGATTTTATAAATTTTAAAAATATGTTTTTATTCCATTATGTAAAGATCATTTGGTTATTTGAAACTACTACAATAGTGATTTCCTATACTAGTTTTGTAAATATTATTAAACCAAACAATGAGAACTAATAAGTGAAACAAATATAATATAATGAATTTAAGAACTGTTATATGAGTAAAAAATTCTTAAATCCTATATTTTTGTGGAAAGGTGGAGGAAATAGGGGTAATCCATAGGTAATATTGAGCTGGTCCGAAATCTTGCTGGGTGATTTACCTGATACATATAAGTGAAAAATACACAATCCACCACTTAATGATTATTATTTAATTTTGGCACATTGATATAATGTAGGTGTGTGCTAATTGGGAAAACACCAATGTAGGTGTATGAAGTAAAATTATTTTCTCTTTTATGCATGATTTACATGCATTTTATACGATCCAAATCAATGTGTGTCAATTGAGGAACCATAGGTTGTATAAGATTATGTCTAACATAAGCCCACATATATATTAGATTATCATTAAAATGATGATCATATGAGTGACCTAATGAAAATTGAGGTCACGATCATTTATAGTAATGTGAGTTTCATGTTACATGTCAAAATATGAATGGGATTTAAACCCAAATTAACCCCTTATACCTTTCAAGGAAACTCTCACTAATGTCCCTGTTAGGACCATTTGATTTAAAAGAGAGACAATTGATATAGGGGTATTGTAATGAGTAGAATAATGATCCATGTAAATGTGAAAATAGGGGAAATTTATTTATAAACATAAAATAGGTGAAGGGTAAGGATGGAAAAATAAGGGATTTATGTTACTTAGGTAAGAAATGTTTAATGTGTTTTATCCCCAAATAGGGGAAATAAATATGGGGGTATATTATGGAATTTTAAATTCTCTAAACATCCACTTCTAACAATGTTGTTCAACATTTAATAGTGTTGGGTAGAAATAAGAAATGTATATTGCTCAAATACAAGATGTTTGGGGGAATTCTATGTTTAAAAAAAGTTCATTTTTATCCTTAACAAAATCATTGTAAAACCATGATAAACTATATAGATTCACAAACCCTCTTTAGTTCATAACTAAAAACTATCATGCTTAGGTTATGATAATATGGGTCTGAAAAAGAAACATAAAACATGTTTACAAAGGGAAATATTCTATAATAAGGCACATATAATCTTCGTTATATCACAATATACAAGTATAAGAAAGTATAAGAAAATTAAACTTTTGTTCATTAAAAAAATTTAGTGGAATTAAAATACCTAAAAACCAAGTAAATAAGTACAATAAATATTTTAACCCAAAGAGAAGCATATCCAACAACCTTGGATAAAGTTCCCTTGATTTATACATTTAATAAATAATGGTTTAGCCACACTAGGGTAAGCCCTCGATAAGAGTATTTGAATATTTCTTTTTATCAACATAGGCCCTTGAACTATAAGGTTATTTTCACATCTGTCTACCAATCCATACAATCCCTCAATAACTAAGGTGATCTATACCTCTGTCTTTGATCCCTAGAATCCCATGATAGATCAGAAACAAACTGAATCTCACCAAGAAGGCTGACCAAGTTGTTCATAGCATGATCAAGTTGTTCTTATAATTCTCACATGTTAAGTTGATATGAGGATTCACATCATCAACATAGAGATCCAGGAAATATACTCTTGATTTGTATCTCAGAACAAAGGCTCTATAATCATCTCATTAAAATGGAAAAGTATTTATAGGAATTGATTAAAAAAATTGGCTCCTCCTCCGATGGTCATATTTTTCCTTTAATTATGGAGGGACTTGTACATGTTTCACTTAGCAAATGATTAGATATAAGTATATTATATGACATCATTTCATGTAAGAAAAACTGAGAAACATTTTCATTCATAATATACATTATAACATTTAGGATCAGATAAAATGAAACATTACTTTAATAATATGAGGTAACTATAAGAAATTTTTTTGATCAGATTCTTAACAAGGTTATAATCAGAGTCTAAAAAAAATGAAAAGGGGATTATGAAATAATAGAGAATGAAATAATGAAAACTGAGGAATTAAAAATCTAATTTATGATGAATTTAGAATCTAATTTCTAGATAAATTAGAGTCTGATTTTAGAAGAAATCAGAATATGGTTTGAAGATAAATCAAATTCTAATTTCAGGGGAAATAATATTTTGATTTCCGGGGATATCAAAATTTGATATCAGGAAAAATAAGTGTCTGATTTCTGAAGAAATTGTAGTTTGATATTAGAATAAATTAGAGTCTGATTTACAAAGAAATTAGAATAGGATTTCAAGAGAAATTGGAGTCTGATTTCAACAAAAAATAGAGTCTGATTTCAGAAGAAATTGGAGTATTATTTTAGAAGAAATCAGATTCATAATTCTAGATAAATTGGATTCAAAGGAACTATAAGGTTCAATGTTGGATAAGGATCCGATTTTTTGATTTATGAAAATGATGATTAATATTTGTTTAAGAAAACACTAGATAAGACATTGAAAACCATAGGATAAGAAAAAAAAATCTTAGAGAAAGAAAATTTTCTTTAAGAGAAATTATCATAGGGAAATACAATTTTCCATAAGAAAATGTGTTTGTGATTTTCAGAACATAAAGTAATGGAAAATTCATAAGGGAACATATTGACATAACAATATCCCCCTTTTTAGAAACCAAAAACAACTTTTCGTAAATGAATATAAGGATCAACGTTTTAATTTTTAAGTTTAGAAGAAATACTTATTTCCCTTTTTATTTATGGATCCTCATTAATATGACTAACTACCCCTTAGGTTTTTAATTCCCCAAGGATCGCATTCATGAATTTTATAGAGGAATAAATCTTCCTTACATGATAATTTATTATTTAAGTAATCTCCCTTTACGTAGGCATTATCTTTCTTAATATTCATTTTGATCATTTTCCTATCCCCCTATCTGTTTTTCAAAAATGAATTGAGGGAAAGGGAAAAATATGAACCTAAAAGGATAGGAATATACAAAACAATTGATGGAAAGATGAAAAAAATCATTAAGATGGAGAAATTTGAATCAATTCAATAAAATATCTGAGTTTAAGAGAAAACCATTCATTCTTCATTTTCTCCTTTAGAATTAGGTTTTTATGTGTAGCCTTCAAATTCATCAATTATGTATGATCATCTTTAAGATGAATTTTTCTTCTTAAGACTTAATAACATCTATTAGGGACATTATCACTTCTTTCATATACTTATGTTTTTTTCTAAATCTTCCCGGAGTTCCGTTTCCCTTTTCAAATTGAGAGAAACTGGATTCAACTTCCCATTCAAATCATTATCTTATTCATTTTGGATGCCTTGTTCTTCCTTTATTTTTTCTGAAAATCATGTTTAAAAATTATTTATTCTGTCATCAAACTTATTAAATGCATATTTACCTAAATCAGTGACATCATCCATGGTTTTATGATCATCAATCATTAACTTATAGCACTTGGTTATCTCTTTCCAAGATCTACTATGATATTCATAACTTATTTGAAAATTATTAAAATCATCCTCATGTTTAATAAACATTTCCATGAGAATTCTTATTGAATTTTAATTTTTATTGATTGTTTCTTGAAGCAACTAACATATGAAATCCATGTTCAGCAATAAAGGAATTGTGTTGAAAATTTCTTTAAGGACTGAAGAATAAAATAATGCCCTTAAGAAGATAAATATTTTCAAGTAGATTCTTTTGTTAGAGAACTAAAATAATATTTTTGATCTTATTTCCACCTAAATGTTCCAATAATATATTTATTTATTTTTGAAACAAAATAATTCTTTGGTGTTTTAACAAAAACTACTTTTCTATTATCTTTTTTGAAAATTTCTTCTCTACAAACTAAGTTTCATGCTCTCCATATGAATCTTGATTTATTCAATCATCATTATTATCAATATCTTTATCAGTACTTCTATCACCAATTTTTTATCACCTTTTTCTTCAACATGCTGAAAAATATCATCATTACTACTCTCATCATATGAAGGTTTATCAACCTCGTCTTGGGCATCATAATTATTCAGAATAGAGAGACATTCTCAAATAATCTAGGTGGATTTAGATTTGGATTTTCTTATAGATATCGTTTCATAGTTCATTCTTTCTCCTATTATTCTTCCAACATCTTGATCACATGAACACATTCATATTCCACTTATTATACTTCTTCTATAGGTAATGGATTTGAAATTTATTTCTTTTACTTAATTGCACCCAGATAATCAATTGGATATTATTTTGGAAAAAAAATATTCAAATACTTGAACTTGTTCAGATGCCTTACCTGTATCACTAAATAAAGCTTCTAAAATATCTTCTTCCAGAATCTTATTATTAATCTTCTTTCATTTATATTTTCTATAATGATCTTCTACTTCATAGATCTTTATGGCGTTATCCTCATTAGGATCGAATACAAAAAATGTATCTCATTTTTTTTCTTCTTCTCTCTCCACATTTCTAACACTTCATTAGAAAAGTTCTATTGTTTCTTTTTCTTATGTAGAGATGATACTGACTTGGGTTCTGGTGCAAGTTCTCTCAGTTCTTTCTATTTACCTTTTCATTTGATTGGAGTTTT
Source organism: Viscum album (assembly GCA_963277665.1). NCBI lineage: Eukaryota > Viridiplantae > Streptophyta > Magnoliopsida > Santalales > Viscaceae > Viscum > Viscum album. The sequence goes on from OY728133.1 coordinate 529,561,728, forward strand.
CATGGAGCTTTCTCCAATATCGCATCTCTTATAAGTAGCTTGATCATAATTATCAAGAAGTTCAAGAAACACTTATACCTTAATAATGAGATAGATCTTCATTCATTTTAGGTTATAATCAATTTACATCATTATCGTTTAATCTATGACCTTTTATATTCTTGGAATTTTGAACAATTATAAACACAATAAAATGATCTTCAGCAAAATCATTGGGTACTATATGATCTGAGACATGATGGTTCCATTCATGAAATTGTTGATGGATAAAATAATGTAATTTATGATTTTTGTCTTCATTGATTCACAAATAAATCAATCATGAAGACATAATAAATCTTAAGGGAATCCTTGTATCCCATTCACAAAATCGGAAAACCTTTCATCCATAGCGCTCACAATCTGTGACTGGTTGAAAGACGAGGGATCTTAGATGATTTAATATCTTTATGTCCAAGACACTCAGTTTAATCAAACGTATAAAATGAACCATCCTTGTTTGGAAATCTGTGAGAGAAATTGATTATTTCTCTATTGTTAGGAATAACGAAGATACTAGAAGCCTTGTTGAATGACAAGGAATAAGTCTTTCTATAACTTTTAAATGAAAAAATTTATCTACCTCCATGTTTATAAAAATTAATGGTATTATATAATTCTATAAAAATATTAGGTTATAGTGGTTATTGATTCTATTCCTTAGATAATCAATGAATTTACCATTTATTTTTCATTATGATTTATGAAATCAATGGATCATACATAACAATTAAATTATGATCCACCAACCATTATCTAAAAATAAACCAATCTTTGACATAATTGTTTGAGGCCATCAGTTTCTGTGAGGAAAAATCAAGACGCAATCAGATATTAAGGAAAAAGGAAAAAATGAATAGTAATAGATGAATGTAGTAGGGATTTGGGGAAAAATATCCGAGATAAATGATGTGGGAGATGAATAGTGGATCCATTTATATAGGATTCTCAATGATGGATCGTATTCTAGAATCGGTCCAATGGTTGAGATTTTCATGATCTGATCTCATAGTTGATATTAATGTCAAAGAAGTATTTATTGTCTATGATATTTTAAGGCTTTAAGGAAAATAGGATTTAGCGAAAGTGAATCCGATAAGGTTTTCATAAAACTAGATTGAAAATACCAATAAGTCGAAACGAAATTATGTTAATATAATTAGGGAAGCAGACCTCTTGGATTACTCAAAATTTATTTTTCAGCATTGATAAAGTTCCTCTTATAAAAAATAGGTTTCAAAAAATTTATTAGGGAAAAAAACATTTTAGGTGTTGACTTTTTTTAGGAAAATAAATCCTTTTAGGTTCTCAAAATTCGATTAGTTAGTGAAAACATCTTTGGATACAAAAAAAACCTATTGAAACAGAAATATAAAGGAGTAAACATTTGTACTCCCCCCATGAAAAGGAGTAACATAATAATAGGATATAGGTTTCAAGAAGTTGATAATATTTATGATTATATTACAGTTATCATTACAATATTTTTCTTAATGTATTCACATCTATCAGAGGGTATGAATTTTGTCTATTTGTTATCAGGTCGGCCTTGAAGTTTGATAAATTGAAGAATGGTATCTTCTGTAAGCGTGTGATCCCTAAGAAAGTGATGCATAATATATATGTCCTTTTCATGAGAGTGATGTCTGTGGCTTTTTCTTATGTAAATGGAACTATTATTATCACACATTATTTGTGTTTTTGAAAATCTAATTCCATAATATGTGAGTGTGTATTGAATCCTCAACACCTGATCAAAAAAACTTCCAACTGCTACATATTCATCTTCATTTGTGGAATGTGATACTGATTGTTGTTTCTTTTATTACTAAGAAAAGAGATGATTATTTTAATAAATGGAAATTTAGGAATGTATTTTTCTTATCCTTTCTACATCAACCAAATTCTGCATCCAAATTTTTTTTGAAACAAAATCATCTCAATATGAATAGAAAAGACCTAAATCCATGGTTCCCTTTAAATAGAAAAAAAATTCTTATCACTAATTTTAAATGAAATTCATTTGGGTTTGATTGGTACCTTTCAAAATAGCATAATGAAAAAATTATGTCTAGATGACTAACCATTATGTATAATAAATTTTGTATCATACTTCTAAAAAAGGATTGATCTATTTGTTTTCTAGCATCATCAAGATCAAAAGTTTTTGATGTAACGATTGGAGTACTTATACTTTTATTGTTGTCATATCCATACTTCATAAGAATATCCGTAATTTACTTATGTTGAGTTATAAATGTTCCTTTTAGTTTTTGAGAAATTTTAGAACCATGGAAAAATGTTAACTCGTATATATTAATCATTTCAAACTAATATTTGTTGAGATTTGAAAATGAATTAGATAATGATTTACTAGTTGATCTAAATATAATGTCATCAACAAAAATTTGAACAGTGTAAATATTTTTCTTTTCATTCTTCATAAAATAGTTTGGATCATAAGTTTCCATAACGTAATGATTTCTAACAAAAATTATGTAAGTATTTCATACCATGATCTAGGGTGTTGTTTATGCCGACATAATGATTTTTTATGTGTGTAAAAAATTTTAGGATGTATTGTGTCTTCAAAACCCGAATGTTATTAATCATAAATATACTATTAATTTTTTTTATGAAATAACACTTCATGTCCATTTGAAAATGTTTGATATTAAAGAATGTAGAAAAGTCTAATTGAATACGAATAGATTCATTTCTAGATACTAGAGTGTAGGTTTCTTCATAGCCTAGTCCATCTTGTTGATTATAGCCTTTAGCAACTAATCATTTTTTATTTCTTAAAATTATTTCATTTTCATCACACTTATTTCCAATGGCCGACATTACACTAATTTTAGAATTTTTCTTAGGAATTTCAACCAAGGTCCAACCATTGATCCTTTGGAATTCATTTAGTTAATCATAGATAGCTTTAATCCAATCCTCATCACCCATAGATTCATTAGTGCTTTTAGGTTCTAATTGGGAATGAAATCCTAGATGATCTACTTCATTTCTTAACAAACTTCTAGTACTTACTAGTTGATTTAAATCACCAATGATACTATAACTGGGATGATTCTTAAGAAACAACTAATTTGGGTTTTGTAAAACATTTTGATCAACATAAGGGAAAAATATTATATGGTTAATACTTCAGAAACATGTTCTAGATTTTTTTAATTATTATATAAATCATCTATTAAATATTGATAATAAGTTTTTGAAAACACATTTAAAGATGTAGGTTTGTGCTGTATAAAAATAAGAGGATCATTTTTGTCAAATTTAACATTTTCTATTTATTCAATAGTAGAATAATTTTTGTTGAAAACTCTATATGCCATAGAAGTAGTGGAGTAGCCTAAGAAAACTCCATAAACATATTTTTGTGTGAATTTAAGAAATTTATATTTAGTATTAACAATGAATACATTACATCTAAATAATTTAAAGTAAGAATCATTAGGTTTTAGACAAGTCGATAAATCATAAGGTGTTTTATTAAGAAATTGTCTAACTAAAACTCGATTTATAGTATAAGAAGAAAAACTAACATCTTTGTCCAAAAAAATTTATCAATAGAACATTCACTCAACATTGTTCTAGTTACCTCTTGAATAATTCAATTTTTTCTATCAACAATACCATTTTGTTAAGGAGTTCTTATAGATTAAAATTTATAACTATTTCATTTCTTACTACAAAATGTTTCAAAATATGAATTTTCAAATTCCCCCCATGATAGCTATGAATAGTTATTAGTGGATGATTTTTATCATTTTTAACTTTTGATGAAAAATGTTTAATATAAGAAAATGCATCAGATTTATTTCATAGAAAATAGACCCATGTAAATATAGGGTAATCATCAACTAAAATAATAAACATAATTGTTTCCACTAATACATCCAGTTTTCGTATGACTGAAAAGATCCACATGCACTATTTGTAATTCTTATGAAGTTGTGACATCACTAATTGATTTAATGCTTGAATTATGTTGAATTACATATTGGAAAGGATAAAATTTTTTTGAAGGTTCATATCTAAACTCCGGTAGATCCATAAAAAGTCACTTCATTGAAAGTTTTCATGGGTTTCTAAGGATACAATGTCCTAGACTTATATCAAATAAACATGATTAATCTTCAATTGCACAGGGGTAGGGAAGATCTTTACTCCTAAGGTATTCTATGTTATGTGTGTAAATATTCTCATGCCTATGGGAAGAGAGAATAACAAATTCCTTGGAATTGTGTACAAAGCATTTATCATTCCTAAAATTCACAAGTAAACCTTTGTCACATAATTCTCTAATTCTTATATCTTAGTGGTTCATAAATTCAAAAAACAAAAAATTTGAAATTAAACCTTTTCAAAGAAGAAAAATGTTACCTATACGAACCATTTCCCTTTGATCATTGTCTTTGAATGTTACTTTTCAACATTTTGTCATCATAATCTTTTCAAAGATCTTTTTTTACAAGTCTTGTTCTAAGAATAACCACTATCCATTTACTATTTATTTTTGTCTGTACATCCATTATTTTCCTGAAAATAAAAAAGTTATACATTTGGAATCCAAACATATTTTGATTCAGAATTGTTAGAAATAAAAATGTATGTATCCACATTTTTTAGAAAATTATTCTTTACGAAAACATAAGGATTGGTTTTAATTAAAAGATCTATTTTTATCCCAGTGTCTGCCATATTAAAATTTAGTTCAAAAAGGATAACCTTGGGATACAAAATAGTTGTGATTAAAAACTAGTTTTGAAATTGAATAACTGAATCCAGGATTATTATTTAGAGGAAAAAGTTTTGAAATCATTTTTTCCAAAACATTATTTCCATGAGTAATGTTATAAAAACGTTTCCTTATGGAAAATATATTATATTTTAATCTTATGACTAAATTATAATCCTTATAGATATTAGTTTTATAATTTAAGTTAGTCTCAAAACAATTTTTCTTAGGAATAACATATTAAATATCCATAGAATTTTTACCCTTATTAGAATTTACTTCTTTATGGTTTATGGAAACATTTTCAAAATGTACGAATTTTCTTATTAATATACAGTGAAAGTTATTATACATTAATTAATATATAAATTCTAGAATTTCATTAACATATATCTTTTTTATCTTAAAATTTTCATTTTCAAATAACATGGAAATCTAGATACTTATTAAAATGAAGTTAATATATTATCTTATTATAAGGAATATTCTTCATCCAAAGATTCATAATATTCTCTATTAGGAAAATTTTTATTTAATGAAATAATGGGTAACAATTTAGTAGTATTTACCTAAGCTACGAGACATTAGTTTTTAGTAGGAATTTTCATTATTAGAACAATATTCTTCTATCCTGATGATTAACTATTTGAAGATTAATCACAAGAATAACCACCACTAGCACCCCAATTTTCATTAGCTTTCATTACTATACTAGAGATATCCTTTTAGTACATGTTCTTGTTTATTTATGAATTTATATCCTTCCTTTCATTCCTATTGAGCATATGGAAATTTGGTCTGATATGGCATGCCCTATTACATTCATAACAATTTACTTCATAATAATTATTATATGTTCTATCATTTTTCTTTTATCTATATTGGAAATATTACCTCCCCACAATCTTGTTCATATATTGAGAAATATTAGAATGTTCATTCTCAGAATGACCACAATCACAAAATTCAAGTATGACAAAATTATTATTGGCTTTTAACCATGTAACTCTTTCATGAGTCTTGGTTTTAAGATAATTTGAAGTATTATTTAAAGTAACACTTCCATTATTTTTTTCTTGTTGATCCTATAATCTACCTTAATTTTTGTTTTATTTTGAAAAATATTCCCAAATATCTCATCCATATTGATGTTTGAAACCCTCTTATTCTCATTAAAAAATGTTCTTTTATATTCCCACTCATTGGGAAGAGTATCTATTATCTTATGCACAATAATATCATAATAAAGTCTTTCCTAATCCATAGAAATAAGGTTATTTACGATAGTCATTAACCATTATTGAACATTACTTAAATGTTTTCCATAATGAAATATAAAACAATGATATTTAGAAATAAACATAGCTCTTCTTTTTTCAATAACCTTGGACAAACCAGAATGTGTAACTTCTAATTTCATCCAGATTCTGTTAGCATCTTCAGAGAATGAGATATAATTATAGATATTTATTTTCATTGAACTTAGTAAATTATTGTGTACATTACAGTTAATATGATACTCTTAATTTTCTTGATTAATGAAATGTCTAATTCCCTTGTCTGGAATCCTGTAGTCTCCAGTTATCATAACAAAATTATCAACACTGGTATGTATAATAAATGTCTTCATCTATTCTATCTTGTATTCATAATCATTTAAATAAAATATTTGGGGTCTAATTGGATTTATATTGTCTATCGAACCAATTTTTGTTCATGTTATTCAAAAAACTAAATTTTCTCCAGAAAAAATATTAGTAAAATTATTTTATAAACAAAAAGTTATAATTAATTAATTGTAATAAAGACATGAAAAAGTAATGTTATGCAAGAAAAGTTGAGAAAGATAACTTATATGTAAGTATGAGTAATTTAGAGACCTCCTCTAATACCAATTATAGGATCAAAATATGATATGTAAATTGAAAAAATATTAGAGGGGGTAAATTTTAGGTTTAAAAATCATTTTTTATCCTTAAGAAAGTCAATGTTTAATAGTGTTAAAAAAGATGGATTCACAAACCCACTATAGTTCTTAACAATAAAACTAACTAGTATAGGATCTGATAAGTTGAATTTGATATAGAAACATATGAAAAGTTTACATAGGGAAGGATTCTACCTTAACGAATATAGAATCTTTATTGTATCCTAGTATACAAGAATAATAATGTATAAAAAATTACACTTTATTTCATTAACAAAATGAAGGGGAATTAAAAACATGTAAAACAATAGGTAAAATACTATTAGAATTATTTTAACCCAACGACATGGGTATCCAACAGCTTTGGTTGAGGATCTCTTGATTTATTCATTCAATACAATTTGTCTTACCCACACTAGGGTACACCCTCAATAAGAGTATCAAAATCTTCCTTGTAATCCTTGCAAGACCTCAATCTCTGAGGTGATCATCACTTATGCCATCCTATCAGAGTAGTCCCATGACCTTAAAGGTGATCATAACCAATATCTTCATATCCACATAAGTCCTTGATTGATCAATGAAAATTAGAATCGCACTATGGAATCTGCAAAGTTTTTCATAGCTTTAACAAGTTGTTCGCATCTTAAACAAGTTGTTCACATCATTCTCACAAGTAAAGTTGAGTAGAGATTTTGCAACATGGACATAGTTCCTCAAGAAATAAACTCTTGATTTTTAGCATGATGAAAAAAATCTAGCACCATCTCATTCTCTTGGTATTATGGGCATAAATTCTAACGGTCAACTCCTCCTCCAACGGTCATATTTTACTTTAAATTTTGGAGGGACGTATAAACTTGTAACTCAAAAATTTATTAGTTAGAAATATATTGTATGACATCATTTAATGTAAAAAACATGAGAAAAATTTAGGTGATTAAGAAACATTGTCATATTTTTTATCCAATAAAATGAATCGTTACTTTATTAAAATAAGGTAACTATAATAAAATCATTTAATTGGATTAATATGAAATTGAGATTCGGAGTCTAAAAAATTTACAATAAAATTAGGAAATATTAGAGAGTCTGAGTGTGAATTCAAAGGAATTAAGAATTTTATTTATGATGAATTCAGAATATAATTCCCCAAGAAATTAGCGTCAGATATTAGAAGAAATAGGAATCCGATATTAGAAGAAATCAGAGTCAGATTTCAGGAGGAATCAGATTCTGATTTCTAATGAAACAAGAATCTGATTTTTTGGGGAAATCAGAGTCTGATTTCAGAAGAAATAATATTCTAGTTTTAGAAGAAAATGGAGTCTGATTTCATATGAAATATAAATATGATTTTTGGATAAATCAATGCATGATTTTAGGATAAATTGGAGTCTAATTTCAGAAGAAACCAGAGTCTGATTTTAGATGAAATCATATCCAAAATTCTACAGAAATCAGATGCAAAGGAACTGTAAGTGTAGAGTCCCAAATCTTGACATACATGGATATTACATTACTTTTTTGGAATACTTAATACATAAAAAATAGACACCAAAGGACCATAATAGTTTAGTGCCTTTGGAAACTTGGAACTTAATATTTTAATCTTGGTGAATGATCCTCAACATCTCCCATAAATATCTTCCCTTTTTTTACCTAAAACATTTCCTTATATCCCGAGGAAAAGAAAACATAAAAATGGTGAGCTCAAATTCTAAGTAAGGGCAAACATAGTGAACATAAAACAATCCATAAAAATTTGAAAGCAAAAACATGAACATGAAATTTAAACATCAAAATCTTGAGCAAAGACATAAATTGTGGAAGTACGTAAGGCATATATCCTAATGGAACATCAACAATGATAAAATATAATGGGAATAAAACATGTAATTGTGGCAACCATTCAGCACATGTCATTATTTCCATAGTATCCAAGGCATTGCTTCCAAGACCATCTTAGTGGACAAAGTCCCTTTCTAAATCGAGTTCACTCCTCATTTCAGTCCTATAACACTGAACCAGATTAACTTACCATTTTAGTCATGTCTATCTCATGAGATATAAATCTTTACCCAATTCATTGGATGGAGATATAGGTCCGACCCATCTCATAATGAAATCATTCTCACTTGTGCCACAAAATAAACATACATCATTCATAATAACCCAATAAATAAAATGGGTTTCATAAACATCATCCCATCATCACATAATCCATATGAAAGAAATGGATATCATTTTATAATAAGAAAAGTGAAACCATGTAAATTATAGAGACATTATAACCAAAAACATACACATATGAAATAATGTCATCTTAGATGAAAAATGGTTTTGATAAAACACTTGAAATTTATTCTTGAGAAAAATATCCTTTCTTCTTCAAAATAATTTCCTTTTCACAAAATGTCATGCAATTTTAAAAGAAAAGGACTTTATTTAAAATATTCATGAAATATTTTGGAGGAATCTTCATGAAAATAAGGATTTATAAAACCGTAAAAATCCTTTCATGTCGTATAAGCTAAAAATAACATTCTTCTCGTACTTTTGTCAGAAAAGTCAAAAAGTACCTCGTAACGTAAACAAAATAAAGATTCCTTAAATACAATGTATTATAAGAAAAAATGGGTAAAATTACATTAAACATACATAAAAACAATTTTAGAAAACATGAACTTGGATGATAACAATAACCCCAACAAATACTTACGAATAAACAATCTCAGATAAGAACGAGATTGGAAAGGTTATCCCTTACCTTAGGTCTGATATGATTCGTACGTATCCGAAACTCCTGTATAATGATTAAAATAATGTCATTGACTTATTACAGAATCATATTCATTGTTATGATATCATATATGATTCACTTATGACTTTATATTACCCGTTCTTTTGTAAATTCCATGTTAAAGAGCATTTTGGGTAAAATCGTTTCGTTTGTCGTCCGTGTTTTGAATTGTAATTATTCATATGATTACTTATATCATGATTACTTAATTCCAGAATATAAAACATGATTTATATATAATATATATTCAGAATATACATATATATAATAGATTGATAAATGGAATGAAATACACCTTTCATGGAGACAGTAGGCCGTACGTACGCATGAACGTTGTTTTCGTTTCCTCATTGAATTGAATGGAATTAATTGGATGACATACATATATATATACATAAATATAGTATCATTTTTATTTCATATATTTCATGATTACTTATAATATATACTTTATAATCATTCATGAATGGTTAATCATTGAGAATGAATCTAATCGCGTCGTGGAGACGGTAGTCTGTACGTACGCACGAGCGATGATATCGTTCCCATAATTATTGAATTGAATTGGATTGGATGATACAATATATAATAATCACTATGATGTTATGATAACTATGTATAGTTATTCTTTACACCATTATACCCATCCAAGTAAGGTGGTGTTGGAAAAACAGATTACACCACGGCGTGGGGACGGTATTCCGTACGTACGCACGCACGATGATTTCATTTTCCGTAGGATGGATAGATGGTGAAATAGGGTTGTTTCATACTTATAATAACATATCAATATATGATTGATACTGATGTTATTAATTCATAATTAAACAACTAATGAATAAGAAGTAGAAGAAGAAATAAAGTTGAAAGAATCGGTAACCGACATTACCTCTTCTTTGAAGCGCCTCTTTGAGACCTCCTATTAGGGTACTACAATTGGTCGTTGAAGAAGACCAGGACCTCTAGGATGTTTCAATGGAAGTGGGGAAGTGAAATGGGCAGGTTTTGGCCGAGCATTAAGGCTCAAATTGGAGTGAGGAGGAGAAGGAGGAGGTGCCTTTTTATAAGGGAGGAGAGGGGCACCTTTGGAAATATAAGAAATATTAGTTTCTATTAAATCTTAACCCCACTTAAAAACATCCAAAATGACTCACATCCAAAAATTAGATGATATAGGGCTGTTATATAATCATCCAATTAAATTTATACATGTTAGGAATTTATTTTAAACATTATCAACTTGATTTATCTTTATTTATCAATTTAATTTTATTTGTGGTAATAATATTCTAAATTTTAAATTATTATAAATAATTACATATGTGTTGTGAATTTTCCATAATTTGACACTTTATGACATTTTCAACCATATAAATTTTAATTTATAATTTTCAAATATTTTTGTGATTTTTAAACAATTTTATAATATGTTATTTTTATAAAATAACTATAGTGTCAATTTTGACAGCATTCATTTATTTGAATTTAAATAAAGTATATAATGAATATATGTTAGAAATAAAAGAATTAATAGATTCAAAAAATGTCATATGTATTTAGGAAATTAGTGTAGCACATTAAATAGTTCATATAATTTTTATTTTAATATTTTTAAAACCATATATTTGATATTTTAATTAATAAAATATTTTCGACATCACTATTGTGTTATAATTAATGATAATTATTTAATCCATAAAAATTCTAAATAAATTGATATGATGTAGATATTTGTATTAGTTTTCTCGAGACTATTCATGTTCGATGTTTCATTAAGTTTATCACTAAATTAAAATTATTATACTTATAAGATTTAAGAAAGTGACATGTTGTCACTTTCTTTGGTTTTAATAATAATTAAATTATTTTCGTAGAAAAAAGTCCATTAAATGAATCTAATCCGACCCTTAGGTGATATGGGTCGACTTTTACTCATACAATAGGATTTTTTCAGGTGTTAGTGTAATTTTATAATCTTATATTTATCCTTAATTACCCGATTTGCCTTTAACTATGGTAAATAAAATTTACCGTAGTTACTATTCATAATGCCCAAAAATAAAATGTAGCCTATTAACATAATTTCGACCCACTGATTCCAAATATGGAATCCATTTTTAAAAATTCAAAACATATAAGTTGCAGTAATTAATTTAAAATTAATCCCGTTGTTAAGAAAACAAGTTTTAGAAGTTAAAACATTGACAAAGATTGAAATGCTTTTACCTATGAATTCAATGTGAAATTAATGCTAATGAAATACATTATATTAATTGTTAAAAATATATTCTATTTATACTTTAAAACCATTCAATATTATAATTTAACCATATAAATTATCTCAATGAAAAAAGTTGTTTTTAATTAAAAATTAGCATATTTTTAATATTCATCAAAATATGAAAGTTATCAGAAATATATCAAAGATTTATCCAAAGTAAATTTTTATATCCTGACTCTAAAAAAGAATTTTATTTTGTAAAATTGAACTTATAAACATGTCTAAGACTAGATTTAATGTGGGTGCGCCATCAAAACTACATTTTTTGAAAAATAATTATTTTACACGAAAAAATTATTTTGTTCTCTTACCATGTTCTAGAAAATATGTAAGATGAATAATAATGTTATAAAATTTAAAATGTAGTTAATACTATTCATAATGGCTAGTCCATAATAATATATTGTCGTTTAGTGAAACCCGGTATTGCGTACGACACACGCTATCGAGGAAGGTCGTGATTGCGTGTAATGTAAGCCAAGTAAGTATTGTGTGTTCTGAAAGATTCCTTTGGTGTTGCGTATAACATAAGACATAAAAAAAATATTTCTCATAAAATCTCAGGGTGTTACATTCTACCCCCCTTAAAATGAATTTCTCCCTCGAAATTCATCACTTCATTACAAACAGACGAGGATACCTCTCCCTCATCATATCCTCAAGTTCCCATGTAGATTATTATAATTGGTGGTTCCTCCATAAAACATTCATCAAGCGAGTAGTCTTGTTCCGTAGGACTTTTTCACTACGATCCACAATCTCGATCGGTTGTTCTTCATAAGAAAGATCTTGCTCTAGTGGTACAACTTCTGAGCTGTGTACATGTGAAGGATTAGGTATGTACCTTCTTAGGAGAGATACATGGAACACATCGTGAACTTGAGATAGATTCGGTGGAAGCGCCAATTGGTAAGATACCTTCCCAACATGATCCAGAATTTCAAAAGGACTGATATATCTAGGGCTCAACTTTCCCTTCTTTCCAAATCTCATGACCCTCTTCTAGGAAGATATTCGTAAGAACACTTTATCTCCCACATAAAACTCTAGGTCTTTTCTTCGGTTATCGACATAACTTTTCTGTCAACTCTGAGCTGCTCTTATGTGTTGTCGAATAGATCTGACATTTTCTGCCATCTCATCAACAAGATCAGGTCCTAATAGCTTTCTTTCCCCAACTTTAACCCAGAAAGTTGGAGTTCTGCATTTCTTTCCATAGAGGGCTTCATAAGGATCCATCTGAATACTGGAGTGAAATCTATTATTATAATAAAATTCCACCAAAGATAGGTGTTGATCCCAACCACCATTGAAATTCATAGAGAAAGCTCTCAATATGTCTTCTAGAGTTTGAATTGTCCTCTCAGACTGACTGTCTGTCTGAGGATGGTAAGCATTACTAAAACTCAACTATGTATCTAGAGCATGCTGAAGACTTCGCCAAAATTTGGAGGTAAACCTCGGACCCCGATCAGATATAATGGAAAGTGGTAATCCATGCAATCTTAACACTTCCTTTACATATATCCTGGCAAGCTGATCAAGAGAAAAATATTCTCTAATATCAATGATGTGTGCCGACTTTGTAAGATGGTCAACTATAACCCAGATAGAATTATTTCCTTTGGATGTTTTAGGAAGTCCAATGACAACGTCCATAGTGATGTTTTCCCATTACCATTCTGGTATGGGTAATGGTTGTAACATTTCTGTAGACTTTTGTCTCTTAGATTTAACTTGCTGACAAACCAAGCATCGAGAGACATATTCAACAACATCTCTTTTCATGCCATCCCACCAGAAGTACTCTTTCAGGTCCCAATACATCTTTGTACTTCCAGGATGAATAGAAAATGAAGAACTATGAGCCACGTCAATTAGCTCCTTCTTTAATTCTGTGATGGGAGGAACACAAACCCGATTCCTAAACCTTATTATCCCATCACAATCAAGGTTGAATTTAGGAACATTTCTCACCTTCTTTTGTAACTCTACATCTTCTTTCTGTGCCTCTTTAATCTTCACGTGTAGAGATGGTTGAACATTCATTTGAGAAAGATAAGATTTTTCCCTTTCCATTATAATTCCAAGATCCATCCTTTATAAATCCATAAATATTGGATCTTTTGTGATCCTCATCATGGATAATCTAACATGGTCTTGTTGACTTAATGCGTCTGCTACCTTGTTTTCTTTCCCAAGGTGGTAATGAATTGAGCAGTCGCAATCCTTAATCAGCTCCAACCAACTTCTTTGACGCATATTTAACTCCTTTTGTGTGAAAATATACGTTAAAAGTTTATGATCAGTATAAATATCACACCTTTCACCATAAAGGTAATGCCTCCAAATATTTAAAGAAAAGATTACTACAGCTAACTCCAAATCACGAGTTGGGTAATTTTGCTCATGGATTTTCAACTTTCGTGAGGCATAAGCTATCACCATATCATTTTTCATGATAACACACCCCAGTCCCTTCTAGGATGCATCACTGTAGATCACAATCCTTTCTCCACTGCAAGGTAGTGTGAGCATAGGTGCACTGGCTAACCTTCTTTTTAGCTCTTTGAAATTCTCTTCACATTCCTCCGTCTAAACAAACTTAACTCCTTTTAGAGTCAACTTGTTGTGTGGGTTAGATAACCTTGAAAAATATTTCACAAAACGTCGATAATATCCATCAAAACCAAGAAAACTTCGGTTCTTAGTTATTGTTGCTAGTCTCGACCATCTTTCGATAACCTCTGTTTTTGATGGATCCACAGATATCCCCTCTTTAGAGATTATGTGACCCAAGAATGCAACTTTTTGATGCCAAAATTCACACTTGGTAAATTTGGCATAAAGATTCTCCTTCCTCAGGGTATTTAATACAATTTTCAAGTGATATTCATGTTCTTCCTTTCTATTTGAATAGACAAGAATATTGTCTATAAAGACTAACAAATACTGATCAAGATAGTCTCTAAAGACTCAATTCATCAGATCCATGAAGATAAAAGGGGCATTAGTAAGACCAAATGGCATCACTATAAATTCATAGTGTCCATACCTTGTACGGAAAGCCGTATTTGGTATATCCTCCATTTGACCCTTAATTGATGATACCCTGAACGAAGGTCAATCTAGGAAAATTATTGAGCTCCGCGTAGTTGTTCAAATAGGTCATCAATGCATGGGAGATGATATTTGTTCTTGATAGTGATCTTGTTAAGTTCTCGATAATCAATACAGAGCCTCATTGATCCATCTTTCTTCTTAACAAACAAAACATGTGCTCCCCAAGGTGACACACTAGGGCATATGAATCCTTTATAATGATTCTCTTGGAGTTGCTTATTCAATTCCTGCAACTCAATTAGGTCCATTCTATAAGGTGTCTTTGAAATAGGCAAAGCACCCGGTACGAGTTCTATTGAAAACTCAACTTCACGATTTGGTGGAAGACCTGACAATTCCTCTAGAAAGACATCATCAAATTCTTTTACAATGGGAATATTATTAATCATGAGTTTATCTCCAACCATTTGAGATATATAACCTTAATTTAGTGGAATCAAGACCCATAAGATGGAAGAAATTTCCACTGGAAGGTTATGTTCATCCTTGCATCGATAGACAATCATAGATTGATCTAGAATATGAAACGTGACTTCCCTTCTTTGGAAATTGATATGAGCTCCATATAAAGAAATCCAATCCATGCCAAGAATCACATAAAATTCCACTATAGGAAGGATAACAAGATTTGCAGGAAGTACTTTCCCACAAACTTCAATCGGAGAAGAATTGTAAACTTTTGATGCGACTGTTGTGCCATTAGGAGTGGTCACAGCCAGATCAACATCTAATTGTTGAGGTAATATAGTGATACCCTTAGAAAATTATTCATAAATAAAAGAATGGGTGAATCCAGAATCAAATAAAAACATTTGCTACTTTAGAGTGGATGGTAAGTGTACCTCTCACCACTGCATTGTCGTACTCCACATCGCCGATAGTAATTGCATGTGACATTCCTTTTTCTTTGGCCTTAAGAGTTTGTTGACGTCCATTATCATCATGAACCCTTGGATTTGGGCATTGATTGGCATAATTAACCATCACATTGCACTTGAAACATTGAAGTGTAGTAGGTTCATTCTGTGTATCCCTTCCTTTGTTTGCATCATTAGACACCTTCTTCACATTATTTCGACATTCAATTTCCCAAGGACCTTCTTTTCCACACTTATAAAATTTTCTTGTCCCCTTAAGACAATTTCCTCCATGTTTCTTTCCACACTTTGAGAATAAGGGAAAAATCATCTTCTTTTTAGTGTGGTCTTTAGATTTTCCTTTGAATTCCATTTTCATCTTCTTATCAAACCCATGTGACTGATGGGTTACACCAATCTCCATCTCAACCTTGAGAGCACATCAAACAATTTCCTCGTAGATATTGAAGTCCCTTATGGATAAAGCCCATCTAATACATGGTTTTAACCCACTAAACAATCGATCGATCTTACTTTCAGGTGGCATAATAATTCCGGAAGCGTACCTTGCAAGTCTTGTAAAATTTGCTTCGTAGGTACCAACAGATTCATCATCCTTTTGCTTCAGTTCAAGAAACTCATTCTCTATCTTTGCTTGAAGAATACGATGGAAATACTTATTGAAAAATAATTTCTTGAACTCGTCCCATTCCATGGACTCAATTTCGTCCCTTTGCCTTGTATTCTTAATAAGATTCCACTATTGATCAACATCACCTTCAAAAGATACACTGATAAGATAACTTTATCATGTTCAAAACATTGAAGAACTGAAAATATCTTTTCAGTGGTACTGATCCATTGTTCAGCCACTAATGGATCAGAAGACCCACTGAATGAAGGTGGACGCTGCCTCATGAAGGATTCAACAGAATGTTACTCCTTCCTTTGCTAGTTTGGAAGTCCTGCATGATTCATAGCTTGAGAAATTTGTGTGAGCATGGCTACAAGATTTCTCATTCCATCTCCCATAACATTTGGTTTCTCAGGGGGACAATCATTGCATTGCTCATCGCATTCCGCATTAACACGGATCCTTCGGGTTCCATCCATTGTCTAAAACCAAGAAGAATAGTGTGAGAAACACTAATTATAATAGGAAAACGACATAATCAAGAATAAAATTTCACACTTAAGGTCTTATCATAGGTTGTTCATGGCCATTTCTAAAACACTAAGATTGTGTTATATTCTTAGACATATCCTTAGGTTTCTTACAAAGAATTTCACATCCTAGTTTCCAAAGGTTGTTTATACCTTTCCTCTGATACCAAATATAGAGACCCAAATCATGACTTACATGGACATTACATTACTTTTGTGGAATACTTAATACATAACAAAAACAGACACCAAAGGACCCTAATAGTTTAGTGCCTTTGGAAACTTGGAACATAATCTTCTAATCTTGGTGAAAGATCCTCAACATCTCCCATAAAGATCTTCCCTTTTTTTTACCTAAAACCTTTCCTTATATCCTGGGGAAAAGAAAACATAAAAAGGTTGAGCTCAAATGCTCATTAAGGGAAAACATAGTGAACATAAAACAATCCATAAAAATTTGAAAGAAATAACTTGAACATGAAATTTAAACATCAAAACCTTGAGTGAAGACATAAATCATGGAAGTACGTAAGGAATATATCATAATGGAACATCAATCATGATAAAATATAATTGGAATAAGACATGTAATTATGGAAACCATTTAGCACATGTCATGATTTCCATAGTAGCCAAGGCATTGCTGCCAAGACCATCTTAGTGGACAAAGTCCCTTTCTGAATCGAGTTCACTCCTCATTTCAGTCCTGTAACACTGAAAGAGATTAAATTACCGTTCCATTCATGTATATCTCATGAGATATAAATTTTTACCCAATTCATTGGAGGGAGATATAGGTCCCACACATCTCATAATAAAATCATTCTTACTTGTGCCACAAAATAAACATACACCATTCGTAATAAACCAATAAATAAAATGGGTTTCATAAACATCATCCCATCATCACATAATCCATATGAAATAAATGGATATCATTTCATAATAAGAAAAGTGAAACCATGTAAATTTTAGAGACATTATGCTTGAAACATACACATATAAAATAATTCCATCTTAGATGAAAAATGGTTTTGACAAAACACTTGAAATTAATTCTTGAATAAAATATCCTTTCTTCTTCAAAATAATTTTCTTTTCACAAAATGTCATGAAATTTTAAAAGAAAAGGATTTTTTTGAAAATATTCATGAAATATTTTCGAGTAATCTTCATGAAAACATGGGTTTATAAAACCGTAAAAATCCTTTCATGCTGTATAAGTTAAAAAAAACATTCTTCTTGTACTTTTGTCAAAAAAGTCAAAAAGCACCTCATATCGTAAACAAAAGAAAGATTAATTACATAACATGTAGTAAATGAAAAATGGGTAAAAATTAAATTAAACATACATAAAAACAATTTTATAAAACTTGGACTTAGATGATAACAATAACCCCAAAAAATACTTACGAATAAACAATCTCAGAAAAGAACGAGATTGGAAAGGTTATCCCTTACCTTAGGTCCGATATGATTCGTACGTATATGAACCTCCTGTATAATGATTTAAATAATGTCATTTACTTATTAAATAATCATACTCATTGTTATGATATCATATATGGTTCACTTATGACTTTATATTACCCGTTCTTTTGTAAATTTCATGTTAAGGAGCATTTTGGGTAAAATCATTTCATTTGTCGTCCGTGTTTTGAATTGTAATTATTCGTATGATTACTTAGATCATGATTACATAATTCTAGAATATAAAACATGATTTATATATAATATATATTCAGAATATACATATATATAATAGATCGATAAATGGAAAGAAATACACCGTTCATGGAGACGGTAGGCCGTACATACGCATGAATGTTGTTTTCGTTTCCTCATTGAATTGAATGGAATTAATTGGATGACATAAATATATATATACATAAATCTAGTATCATTATTATTTAAAATATTTCATGATTACATATTATATATACTTTATAATCATTCATGAATGGTTAATCATTGATAATGAATCTCATCGCGTCGTGGAGACGGTAGTCTGTACATATGCACGAGCGATGATATCATTCCCATAATTATTGAATTGAATTGGAGTGGATGATACAATATATAAAAATAAGTATGATGTTATAATAACTATTTATATTTATTCTTTACACCATTATACCCATCCAAGTAAGGTGGTGTTGGGAAAACAGATTACACCACGACGTGGAGATGGTATTCCGTACGTACGCATGCTCGATGATTTCGTTTTCTGTAGGATGGATAGATGGTGAAATAGGGATGTTTCATACTTATAATAAAATATCAGTATATTAGTGATACTGATGTTATTACTTCATAATTAAACAACTAAATAAGAAGAAGTAGATGAAGAAATAAAGTTGAAAGAATTAGTAACGAACATTGCCTCTTCTTTGAAGCGCCTCTTTGAGACCTCCTCTTAGGGCACTAAAATTGGTCTTTGAAAAATACCAGGACCTCTAGGATGTTTCTAGGGAAGTGGGGAAGTGAAATTGGAAGGGTTTTTCTGAGCTTGAAGGCTAAAATTGGTGTGGGGAGGAGAGGGAGGATGTTCCCTTTTATAAGGGAGGAGATGGGCACCTTTGGAAATATAAGAAATATTAGTTTATATTAAATACCAAACCCACATAAAAACTTCCAAAATGACTCATATATGAATATTAGATGATATAGGGTTGTATGCTCATCAACCAATAAAATTTAGACATGTTATGAATTTATTTCAAACATTATCAACTTGATTTATCCTTATTTATCAATTTAATTTTATTTGTGGTAATAATATTCTAAATTTTAAATTATTATAAATAATTACGTATGTGTTGTTAATTTTTCATAATTTGACACTTTATGACATTTTAGACAATATAAATTTTAATTTATAAATTTTTAATATTTTTGTGATTTTTAAGAAAATTTATAATATGTTATTTTTATAAAATAACAATAGTGTCAATTTTGACACTATTCATTTATTTGAATTTAAATAAAAAATATACAGAAGATATGTTAGACCTAAAAGCTTTAATAGATTCATAATATGTCATATGTTTCTAGGAAATTAGTATAGACCATTAAATAGTTCATATAATATTTAGTTTAATATTTTTAAAACCATGTATTTGATATTTTAATTAATAAAATAATTTCAACATCACTATTGTGTCATAATTAATGATAATTATTTAATCCCTAAAAATTATAAATAAATTCATATGATGTAGATAATTGTATTATATTTCTGGAGGATATTCATTTTCTATGTTTCATTAATTTTATCACTAAATTAAAATTATTATACCTATAAGATTTAAGAAAGTGACATGTTGTCACTTTCTTTGGTTTTAATAATAATTAAATTATTTTCATGGAACAAAGCCCACTAAATGAATCTAATCCTACCCTTAGGTGATATGGGTCGACATTTTGTCATCCAATAGGATTTTTTAAGGTGTTAGGGTAATTTTATAATCTTATATTTACCCTTAATTACTCAATTTACCTTTAACTATGGTAAATAAAATTTACCATAGTTACTATTCATAATGCCCAAAAATAAAAAGTAGCCTATTAACATTATTTGGACCCACTGATTCCAAATATGGGATCCATTTTTCAAAATTAAAAACACATAAGTTGTAGTAATTAATTTAAAATTAATCCTGTTGTTAAGAAAACAGGTTTTAGAAGTTAAAACATTGCTAAACATTGAAATGTTTTTACCTATGAATTCAATGTGAAATTAATGCTAATGACATAAATTATATTAAATGGTAAAAATATATTCTATTTATACTTTAAAACCATTAAATATTATAATTTAACCATATAAATTATCTCAGTGAAATAAATTATTTTTAATTATAAATTAGCCTATTTTACTATTCATCAAAATATGAAAGTTATCAGAAAAATACAAATGATTTATCCAAAGTAAATTTTTATATCCTGATTCCAAATAAG
The DNA here is from genome assembly GCA_963277665.1 of Viscum album. Taxonomy (NCBI): domain Eukaryota; kingdom Viridiplantae; phylum Streptophyta; class Magnoliopsida; order Santalales; family Viscaceae; genus Viscum; species Viscum album. The sequence continues at coordinate 529,582,638 of OY728133.1, forward strand.
AATTTTATTTTTTTCAAATTTAACTTATAAACATGTCAAAAACTATATTTAATGTGGGTGCGCCATCAAAACTGCATTTTTTGAAAAATACTTATTTTACCTGAAAAATTTATTTTGTTCTCTTACCATGTTCTAGAAAATGTGTAAGATTAATAATAATTTTATAAAATTCAGAATGTAGTTAATAATATTCATAAATTCTAGTCCGTAAGAATATATCATTGTTTAGTGAAACCTGGTACTGCGTACTACACACGCTATCGAGGAAGGTCGCGATTGCTTATAATGCAAGCCAAGTCAGTATTGTGTGTTGTGAAAGATTCCTTTGGTGTTGCATATAACATAAGACATAAAAAAAATATTTCTCAGAAAATCTTAGGGTGTTACAGTAAGGTTCTGAGTTAGATAAGGATCTGAGTTGTTGACTTTAGAAGAATATTATTTGTCTTTGATTATGAAAACACTAGATAAGTTATTTAAAACCATAGTTTAAGACAAAAACAATCTTAGAGAAAGAAAATTTTCATTAAGGGCACGTTTCTTAGAGAAGGACAATTTTCCATAAGAAAATTTGTTTGTGAATTTCAAAACATAAAGGAATAGAAAATTCCTAATGGAACATACTGAATTTATAAATAGAAACACATTAATCCCCTCATAATAGTCTTTATAGAGTAATGAAAAAGAAAAAAAGAAAAAAGAAATATTATCTTTCTTCACACAAATAAGAAAATCGGAGTAGAATATATGAAAATGTGCATATACATCAGGAACACTAATATAAATACTTTGGTTAAATTATTTGATTCATCACATTAACACAGCCTGTTTACAACCATTATAAGAAGAAATATAATTGTTTTAAAAAACTGAACGAACACATTGATCTTCTATGCAGTGTATCCTTTAACCTCAAAAATTAGAGAATAAAATTATTGATATGGTCGTGTAGTGATTTAATCCTTTACTACTTGAATTAAATAATAGGAAATTGTCAGGTTGGGGTGTGAACATTCTCCCCACCATCACACATTCTTAACCCAGAAAGTACCAAGATATTCAGTTGATCAGGATGAAAGTGAGGAGGGAATACAACCCATGGTAAAACCTAAAGAATAATATCAACAAAGAACAAACAGTTGCTTCCATTCAGAACCCCAAACTATGAAATCCAAAAAGTAACTACAAGACCATCCTCAAAAGAAGCTATACATATATGTAAAACATTACACAAGGCCAAAGAGTTCAAACAACAATAAAGATATTTAACAGAATAAAAACTCTCAGTCATAAACACTACCACACAATGAACACCCCAACCCCTAACCCAGAAACCACTGATGAAACTATTCATGGTCTGGTCTGGATTTCCACAAGCACACATTGTACCACCCACTATCAAAGTCAAACCAATATTATAATCAGGATTGGGTGGAGGGAAAACAAGAATGTTCTTGGCCAAGAACACTAGGAGGATGGATTCATCATGAGATCATCCCATGGGGTCACCCCACCAAATTAGATTATATAAAAACATTGATTTCACAAGTTAAGATAACTCTAGAAAAATAAAAAAGGCTAGAAAACCCAAAAAAGGATCCACGAGACAACAAAAACCAACATTCTACATCAATAATAGTAAAAACATTACAACAAAATATTAATTTAAAAAATTTCCAAAAAGATAGGTATTATCATTATCCATACCATAAAAAAGACATCCCCATTGATTACATTAAATACAAAAAAATGTCATTTACAACAAAAGATTCTTCTGATTGGGCATGTACTAGGTAAACAATTATCCAACTGGGATTAAAGGTTCTCGAAGGGAGTAGATCTTGAACCCTATCACTTCATGCAACCACACTAGAAATACATTTCCAAATGACAAAAATGATCACAAGTATGACCTATATTTTTTTCTTTTTGACATTAAAACTTCATATGCCTTGACTTGCGACATAGAGAAATCAGCAAGAAATTACTCTTGGATGAATCTTGTGAGGAAGAAAACAACGAACATTCTGTACCTCTTCTCAAATAGAATGATGAAGCTCAACCAACTTCGACCTAAACAAAATTCCTCCATACTTCTTCATAATCATCATGGAAAGAAGGAATATATTGATTGGATTCTGATCGGAGACCCCATTTAGTGAATTGAGATTTCAAAAACTCATCCCTGAAAATTGTTGGGATATACGAAATAAATTCAAAAAATTTCATAATATACCCCAAGACTAATGAACCCCCCCTTCTCGAGACCATACAACCTTGAACCCATCATTATCCTCACATCATTGGGGAATTACTATTGTATGAATAAAACAATAAACCATTACCTTAAGTGATTGTTCCATGGTATGTCCTGATGAATGGATATACAACATTCCTGACTTCGTCCTTCAAAAGTGGAGGTGGAAATAGTAGGCTTGGGTATAAATGAGATTCAATACGTATAAATATCTCCTTAATAATTGACATCCATTCAGCAACTTTCCCAGGTTTATATTTCCCACAAAAATGAGGAGGGTTCCACTCTCAGAACCACTAGGAAAACTCCTGATATTATGGATCACTAGGCTCCATATATGAAAGAGATAAAAAATGTCTAAAGGAAAACATGATCAACCAAATTTCATATGATGAAATAACCACCCACATTTGATTTTCAAAATCCAAGAGAACATATAGGGGACATAATCTAAAAACTGGGAGCCTGAAACCAAATCAAAGTAGATCCGAAATAAAAATTCAACTTCTCATTTTCAAATAAATAACCCGAACACAAAACATAATTTCAACAAAAACATTAACACATCAAAAAAAACTACCAAAATATAAAGGAACAATCCAAACAAAAAAATTCATCATCACACTCCCCAATTTTTTAAAACATTGAAATTCCCTCCATGATTGAATAAACATTTTTTGAAAACATTAAAATCCATAAAAAGAACACCCACCATTGGTATTCTATATAGCCTCAAATTTTTACATCTCCTACCAGATTATCCATCCATCTATACATACCAATAATGATACATATACCACATATATAAATCCATATTCATGTATTTGATCACTTATTGGAATATGAAGAGCAGAATAAAATAAACATTATCAATTCCAAAACCACTTTAAAAATACTCTAACCAATTTTAAAACCACATTACCTTATCAAATAAAGACATTACTAAACTCCACATTCATTTTTCCTATTCCACATCTATAAAAAACCATTAAAAACACCAAACACATTTTTATAAATGAATAACATTTAAAAATCCTTTTTAATTTCAAAAAGATTCATAGTTTCGGTCTTCAAAATATCTATATTGATAAAAAAACTCTATTTTTTCAAACCAAACATTATTATAAAATCACAATAAAAGCATCCCAAAACTATCCCATACTAACCTTAAGTAAAAACGAAAACAACCTAACACTAAACAGATCAAAATACCATAATCTAAAAATAACCAAACCAAATCATCAGGAGAAACAAATATCAATGGGTGACTTGTCAATATGGTTGGAGGCCTTATTCCAATCAAACCACCACCAACGAGAGTCTTCCATGACCATTCCCCTAGCTTCACATGGTCTTCCAGGCCCTACAATCTCATTGAGACAACTGGACCGACACTCATTTCATTTTCCCAAATACTATGAAACCAATAAAACCTAATGAACCAAGGAAAACCTGACTCCCCATGGTTACCCATTGTTCAGTATAACATGTGTTTTCTAGAAACATCCTCAAACCTAATACCCATGCTCTTGAAGTCTTACTCTATCTACCATGACTACCCAAATAACAAAAGGCACTCTTAAATCTATTTCCTCTAAAGAACCTATCATATGGTACCATTATTTCATGACCCAACCCAAGTCGAACCTGAACTGGTCACTTGAGTCGGTCGATGTCAAGGCCCCATAGGTGTTCCCAATTCACCCAGGCCAGTTATAAGCACCAAGGCAATCAACAGAGTGATGATGAGAATTTTTTTCCAATATGAATAAACAAAATAAGTGGAGTAATTAAATATTACTGAAATAAATAATCCAAAAAACAACTAATTAAACACTAAATAATAAAAATAACCAAACTCGATATCCTTAAAAACTAAACGTGACCCTGTGGGTCACTCTGTGATCCCAAGACTGAACATCGCCAATGGAAATCAAGATGAAGATGAAACCAACACCTGATACTAAAAAAGAATGAATTATATGTGTGAGTATTAAAACTCAGTTGGTGTTCCCATGTAATCTATTACCAATTAATTTCCTTTAAACAAATGAAACATTAATTTTAGGTTTTATCAATAATATATAAGGGTATTTTTCATAAATTTTCATATAAATACAAATCATGGTCTATTTACCTTTTTATTTAAACTTTTTTTGTTTCCAGGAAGGAATATTTATAATTTTATAGAATAGATGATAGAGAATAAGAAAGTGTAATCATATTAAAAACCATTTTCCACAATAAAAAAATAATTAAATTATTTTAGTGTAAATCCACAATGCATAGAATGTAAAAACAAGATCAATACTACAAGGGAAGTGGGGAGATATCACACCAGTGTGTCCAACCAAAAAAATCATAAAAATAATCCTCTTCAGATAACCGGGTGCTGAAATACATGTAAAACCATAAGAGTTTATGAATAATATAGAAAAAACTATACATGTGACGGATCTTGAATGCATGCATTACCTAATGAAATCATAATTCCCAAATGCCCGATTGTCACCCAAACTATTATGACTAAGGGGCCTAATCCCACATAAATATAAAAAAAATATCCCCATGTTATGGGCCACTATCTTGTGTGTAATCTAAACTAGTGTAGAAATCATTCACCAAAAATTTTCAAACAATTATAGGTTTCCATGTCCCAAATAAAAAATGGGCTGATCCAACCAATGTTATCCAAGAACCAACACACACAACCTTAAAAACCTTAAACTCCACTTATACACTCATTTAAGAAACCAATGTAAAATTTTTGTATCTAAAACACATTTATAATTGACAATGGGGAATTTCATCAAGAAGATGATGTGAAAATAACACATAATCAAACCATTTATTACCTTGAAATTCTAGAAAAACCATCTCCAATTCAAGACATACGAGTTCCCTAAAAATTATATATCAATAATTAATATAAAAACATGGTGAAACAATAAAGTAATAAGTCATTCATAAATTTAATGATCAATTAATAAATATCCTAACTCAAAAGGAGAGAAACGAGAAAAACAATTTGGCACCTGATGCCTTTGACGAAGATCACTCCACAATTGTATGTACATAAACTCCTACATATATACCCCTTAATCCAATTATCATATTCCCAAAAACAAGAGGGAATATTTGAAAGCAGGTTATATATATATATATATATATCTTCATATGTATGTGTGTGAAACCGTTACCATAGTCATCAAATGAACTATAAGGATAACTGCAAACTCAAAACACAGTGCCAAGGACCCACACACTCAAAGAAAATTTATAGAAACCTATAAATTAAAAAATTCCCAATTTTAAATGGATAAACCATAAGAATTGTGGAAATATATTACCCCGAACTGATGATGGAAGACCAAAACCACTTCATGATACCCCAATATTTAGAAAAACTATCGTCAACATAAAACCCACAAAATCCATAATTAAAATTAATCCACAATGAAACACTTAAAAAAATATTACATAAAAATCACTTGGATTCCACTGATGCTAATGATGGTAGATATAAAGAACCTCAACAGGAACCAATGAACCCTAATCACCAATATTCAACAAGTAAAACCCCAAAACACACTTATTTAGTGTTCTACCATGGTGTGTGCACCAACCAGATGGGATGAAACTGAACAAATTTTAAGAGAATATGAAAGAGGAGAAGAAGAAAAACCAACATGACGGGATAAAAAAATGGATCTTATCAAGATCAAGCACTAGTAGATGATAGGTGGAGGTGGTGGTGCTTCATGGGGGAGATCCAACTGTGCACCATGTGAAGAGGGAGGCCGAAAGGGGAAGGGCACCGGTGTAAAGGAGTCATGCGGGAGGCCTTCGTGCAGGAGGGAGGTCGCACGAGATGAAGGTGGGGTAGGGATGGGGTTACAAAACTTGAGAGATAGGAAAATGGATGGGGTTTTGGATATGCTAATAGATTGGGGGGAATGTATGAGGAAGTGGGGAGCGGTGATATATTAGGGTTCCTTCTAAAAAAAATTACTTCGATTGTTATTTAATTAATTTTATTTTAATTTTAAATTAATTAAATTAATTTAGTTATTTAAAGAAGGACTCAAAAATAAATAAATTAATGGGATCATGTTTTTTCGGGGTGTTGCAGTCTCCCCACCATGACACTTTCTACCCCCAAAATGTCCAATGAGATTTTGTTGATCATGAAAAAGTGGTGATGGACTACAACTGACATTAATACCTAAAAACTCAAAAGTCTGAATAATTGCAATGTGATTCCATTTAGAGCCCATAAATATGAAATCATAAAATAAATTATGATACCATCCCTATAATAAGTCTAACATCCCAATAAATAATTACACAAGACCAAAGAGTCCGAACAACAACGAAGAGATTACAATGAAAAAAAACTCATAATTTTCTAAACACCTCCTAATAAAGAATACACCGACCCCTAACATAGAAAAAACCAAAAAAAATTAGTCCTTGTATATCTTGGATTTCCACGAGAATTCATTACCTGACCCACTATTAAAGTCATCCAACTGTTACGATCAGGGTCGGGCAGAGCGAAAATAAAACTTCTCAGTCAAGAACACCTACAAGATGTATTAATCATGAGATCATCCTAGAGGGGTCTCCCCAAAATATTAGGATTCCATAAAAACATTTATATCACAAGAAAAATTAACTCTCAAAACCAAAACAAGTCCAGAAAACCCCAAATAACTGAAAATTCTAACAATGAACACCAACATTCTACATCAAAAAATTAGAAACATTTTAAAGACATCCCAATTAAACCATTGTACCAAAACTACACACAACATCATTATTCGTACTCAAATGAATACATCACCAAAGAATACATTAATTACAACAAAAATAAGTCATTTACAACAATAGAATCTTATGATTTAGATTGTTCCAGTTTTACATTCGTCCAACTAAGATGGAAGATTCTTCAAGGGAGTAGATCTGGATCCATGTCACTTTATAGCACCACCTTGGAAAAGCCTTTCCATATGACCTAAAAACCCATATGTATGATAAATATTAGGATCTTTACGACATGAAAACATCATATCCCCCATCTTCCCACATGAAACACATAGCCCAAACGTAGTCTAAGAGGAATCCATTGATGTAGAAAACAACCACCTTTATTATAATATTCTCAACCAACCAGATGAAAAAAACTGGATTTAACCTAAACAACCTACCTTACTACATCTTCATAATCATTCTAGAAATAAGGCACTACATGATGGAATTATGATAAGATACCCATTTAAATGAATCGATATTTCAAAAATTCATCCCCGTCATGGATTGGGAGAAACAACACCATCACAGTGAAGCTTGTAGAATATCCAAACACAATTTAATCTCCCTTCTCAAGATTGTACAACAATGAACCCATCAGTATCCTCATGTCATCATGGTTGTACTGTTGAATGAACAAGGATTTGAAGCATTTCCAGGTTGTGATACTTCTACAGTTTGGCCTAAAGAATGGATCTACACAATTCCCTACATAGGCCATCCAATGTGGAGGTGGAAGGCTCAAGCATGAGGGGTTTAGGAGATTCAATCCTAAAAGTGATCTCATAAATATTTTTCATCCCTTCCCTATCTTTCCATAGTTCATTCTACCCAAAAAATGAGCAGGGTTCGACTCTCGGATGCACTGAAAAATCTCCTGATATTGAGTACCAGGAAACTCCATATCCTAAATAGATAAATAAAATGCCTAAAGAACTATTTGATCGACTGAAAGACATGATATGAAAGAATCACCAACATATTCTTTTCAAAATAACGTAGAAATCATTGTGTATATAATCTAAATATAGGTAGGAAGAAACAAAAATCAAAACAGATCATAAAAAAATTCCACATCTATTTTGAAAAAAATACATTAAATACAAATCCTCAAATAAAGTGGAATATAAAAACAAAAAAAAAAGTTCTATCACACTCTCTCTATTTTTAATGAATTGATATTCCCTCCCATCTTGAAAATTATTATTAGAAAACATAACAATCCACCATTGGTAATCCATTTAGCCTTACATATATACATTCCCATGTTGTCTTAAACACTCTTCCACACTAACCAATATAATTCTACTTAGAAAATATATACATCAGTATAGATATTTGTGATCAATCATAAGAATACCAATAGCTGAATAAAATAAACATCATCACATGTCAAATGACTATAAAAATACCCCAACCAATTTTAAGACTACATCTCATTGTCAATGAAAAATATTCTCAAAATCCATATTCATTTTTACAATTCCACATCTCACAAAACCTTTCAAAAACTCTAAAAACATTTTCCAAAATGACTCCCATTTTCAAAAAAACCCATTTATCTTTCAAAAGGAGTCAATGTTTTGTCCTGGGAAATCTTATATTTGACAAACCAGTCTCTATTTTGGTCAAAAAAAACGTCATTTTAAAAAATAAATAAAAACACCCCAAAACAATCCCAGGTGAACAATAATTACAAATGAAAACAACCCACCACTCAACAGACCACAATCCAAAAATCAATAAAGGACCCAAAAAACACATCAAGGGAAACTAGGGTTAGTGGGTGATTTGTACATATAGTTGGAAGCCATTTTTGAATCAAAATACCATCATGGAGAGTCATCTAAGACCATTACCACGACTCTACATGGCTTTTCAGGCCCTGTGAGCTCACTGAAATAACTAGCTTCACTCACGTTTCATGTTCCCAAATATCATGCAACCCACAAAAACTAATTAACCAAGAAAAAACTGACTACCCATAGTAAACAATGGTTCAATATAGAACATGTTATCTAGAACCATCCTCATTACTACACCCCAAGCTCAAAAGACCTACTCCATCTACCTTAACAACCAAAATAAAAAAGGGTTCTCTAAGGTATCGGTCTTATATAGAACCTACCCTATGATTCCATTATGTCACAAACCAACTCGGGTCACCCCCAAACTGCTCACTAGAGTCGGCCTGCGATAAAGCCCGAGGGGCATTCCTGATCCTCTTGGGATAGTGAAAATCTCCAAGGGTATAAATAGATTGATGATGGGAATAATTTATCCCGATATGAATAAATAAAAGTAGCATAATAATAAGAGAATCCAAAAATAAATAAATAAATTCCTATGTAATAACTAATAAAATAAATTAAAATGAACCTAATGACCACTAAAACTTCACATGACCCCACAAGTCACTCTCTAATCCAATGACTCAATATCACCAATGGTGATTGAGATCAAGATGAAACCTGCACCAAAGACAAAAAACAAGAATTATTTATATGAGTGAGTATGAAAACTCGGGATTTGTTCCATGTAATCTATTACAAAGGAATTTCCATTAAATAGAAATATTAATTTAAAGTTTGAACTACAATATATAAATGTACGTTTTCCACACATTTTCCCACAAAAAAAAATCATGGTCCATTTACCTATTTTTATAAACCATAATCATTTCCAAGAAGGAACCATTATCCTTTTAATGAAATAAGGATATTTGATAATAAATTATGAAACATTTGTAAAACCATTTTCCTTAGCCTTTTAAAAATATTTAATCAATTGTTTCTCAAATACACACTACTCAGAATGTAAAAAGAAGAGTCATACAACAATATAACACATAAGAGTGTCCAACCTAAAAATAGCCAAAATCATCTTCCATATATATTATAGTGATTAAATAAATTTGAAAACCTAAGAGATCATGAATAATATAGAACATTTTATATATGTAACTCATCCATAATGTATGACATACCTAATGAAACCATAACTCTAAAATTCCCAATCGTCTCCCAACCTAGATATACCATGGGTGATAATACCATAACTATAATAAAAAATATTCCCCTGCTATGGGCCACTATCCAGTGTAAAATCTAAACCAATGCATCGATTATTCACTATAAATTCACTTGCTATGCTTAGTTCCCATGTAAAGAATAAAAATGGGGGTGATCCAAACAATTACAATAAAGAATCCAATCACCAGAATAATTATTAATATAACACATAAGAAACTCACACAATGAGTCTCCCACAAGTCACTCCAAGGAACAAGTCCCTTTCCATTAAAATATTTGAAACATGTGAGCCTTACCTAGAAGACGTCCAACAATATAAAACATAACTAAAAAAATTCAAGTAGAAAATCACGTCATGTTTTTAATATGAAACCATTTTTGAAGTGCCAACCAGGACATGTATAACTATCACATGCAAAACCATTTTATAAAGAACCACACAGACACCAAATCATTAACATAGAATCAGATAAACACCAATTACAACTTCAAAATAATTTGGAATCGTTTTGAAGATATATATTTGAAAAACATACACACATTTACAACCCATTTTTAGAAGAACAAATAAATGCCACCTTCAAATACAAATGTCCCATTAGTCACTCATTTATGAAACTGAAGACACCAATTTAAATCTAATTTTTTTTATAAATTCCAATTTGGAATTTATTCATGCACATTAAGTAAAAAAATGTAATCAAACCATTTATCATATTACATTTCAAGAAAGAAACCACTCTATTTCATTATAGATGAGTTCACTAGAAATTTTATATAAATAATTAATAAAAAACATGGTGTGGAATGCAAGAAATAAATTATTCACATATTTAATGTTCAATGCATATAGATCCTACCTCTAAAGGACAAAACCAAATCCTACAAATCGGCACCCTACACCTTTGATAAATATCGCTCCCCAATTGCACGTATAAACCCTCAGATTTATATATACACCCCTTAATCCAACACACAAATTCATTGTTCCATGAGGGAATATGATCAATGAGGATATATATATATATATATAAATACATATGTATATGTGTGAAAACCTTCCTAGAGTTTTAAAATTCATTACAAACCGAATTTGAAATTCAATACACTATAGAAAGGACCCACACACTCAATGAAATTTACCAGGAAGCTATAAACTACAAAAGCAACTATTTTATAAGGATAAAAAATAATACTAAAGAAAATATCTAACCCCAAAATGAATATGTTGGACCAAAACCACTTCGTGTGACCCAAAACCCTCTATAAAGTTTATCGACAACTTAAGACCCACAATATACTTAATTAAAATTAATCCACAATGATTATCTTAAACCACCCTTACCAAAAAACCCCTGTGAATCCTGCTTCCCTTGAAGAATTTAGTTAGAACCAGCCTCAAAACGAAATAATGAACTCTAATCTTCAATATTCAACAAATAAATCCCTTAAAAATAAATTTAGGGTTCGGCCAAAGTTTTCAAACCACCCCAAAGATAAGAAAACAGTCCAATCGAAAGATAAAATGAATGAGGGGAAGAAGAAAACCCAACCTGAAGGGATCAACCAATGGATCATCTAATAATCATGAACCAAAAGACAAGGGGAAGAGGTGGTGAAGTGTTTCGAGGGAGCTCTGGGCCTTTACCACACAGAGAATGAGTTTAGAAGGGAGAGGAAACTGTAGGGAAGGAGTCTCACCAGAGGGATTCAGCTAGGAGGGAGGTTGGGAGAGAGGAAGGATGGGGAGATATAGGGTGACATTCAGCAATATATATAAGAAAGGGAGGGGTCAACTATATGAATAGTAGGCGGTGCATGTGAGGAATAGGGAGGGTAATAGTTTAAGGTTTCTTTTAATATTTTTTAAATGACATTTTTAATTTTATTTTATAAATTTTTTTTTATTTTAACAATAATTTTTTTTTATTTTTATTTTTAAAAAGAAACTAAAGAATACATAAAATAATGGGATTGTGGAGGGTCTTTTTGTGAAAATCATCTTACACTCATGTAAAATTATGGATTTACCTCCACTATTAATTTACTTATATGTAGTTCTATCGACAGAATAAATTCAATTTTCTCAAATTTTTATCATTCTATATATTTTCATGAAATATTCTCGAGAAATATAAATATAGTTAAGATCCCATGAATTTTTTGTTTAGTCTCTTTAATATTTCATTAAAGTTATTCTTCACATAAAATATTCATCTATACATTTGACTAACTTATACATTTTTTATTTTTATTTATAATTTCCTCATTCATGAATACTAATGTCATGTTTTTTTGAGTGAATGTGTGATTTTCAAAAAAAATTCACATTAAATATATTATAAAATTACAATTTAATCAGTATTTAAATTTATCTTCATATTATCTGCACTAACAAGACTATGTTATTAACCATTTTTCGGGAATAATATAATTATATGAAACTACAGTAGCCAAAATTCTATAATAAAATACTACATGAATGAGAGTTACTAAATTTCACATTAATCAATAACTTTATTTATATATTTTATGAAGGAAATTATTTTTAAAATTTTCCACCTTCAGATTCCTCCCAATATTTTATTTTTTTACCAATGGAATAAACCATAAAAAGTACACAGATAAACCTCACAAAAGTATAAATCATCCTTTTGATGTAGTGGAATAAACCATAAGAAGATGGGTAAACCTTATGAAGAAGCATTCAATATTGGGAAATCGACTTTAAAAAGATAGTAGAACCTTAACAGGAACATAATGATGTAAATAAATTTTATGAATTCCACAATCTACACTTATAATTTGTTCTATTACCATGAAATTAACCTTAAATTCATATGGAGACCTTAAGACATTCCAAAAAAATAAATTGTATGATCACAAGGTAATCCTAAAGGATCCATGATCTACCTTATGATATCAACTTATGAAATTTTTTGAAAACATCACTTCCTAAAATTAAATGTCTACCCAATATAATTACTCCCTCATATAAAAAAATATATATTATGAATTCCTCCTAACCAAGTGAGTTTATGGGACATTCCTTCACTAAAAGTGTCCCTAAACCAAACATATATACAATTTGAAAGGTATTTTTTCCATGAATAACTCTGTTGAGGTGTGTTGACATCTAAAAATTAAAATATCCTCATGAAAAAACTTATTTAATAATGGGGATGTTCAAATTCAAAAAAACTCACATCAGGGACTAAACAGATAAATACTACCTCTTCTAATCACTTGCATTATTTTGAACCCCTTTTTTGGTAGGAAAGAAAACAATTCATTTTTCATGCATCAACACTTTTATAGATTATCCCATGAAATGTTTTATGATCTATTCTCATCATTTATCAATAAACACAAATATTACTTATGTGAAAATAAATAATAATTATACGTTAAATCCTTTATTTAAATAGTGTTATTATAGTGTGATAAAATTAGAATTACCCCATAAGGTCATAGTGTAATCGTATCCAACACCTTATGTTGGAGGGATTTGGTAAGATCCTGGTATCTAAACCATTCAATTCAAAATAAACATTGAGCGGTAAATTTTTCATGATATCCTTAAAATGGTTTTGTTTATATGTGTACATCAATTCCACCAAACCTTGTTCAAATTTCTACTTGATAAAATTTGATTTAGTCTCATTGTCATTTTTTCATAAATGGTGGATGCGATTAGTTTTATGATTAATAACACTTGTATTATCTCAAATGACAGCGAGAGGGGATTCAAAATCCATTCAAATATTTTCAATTTATTTCTCCATCCATATCATCTCAGTACATGTAGGAGTGTATACAATTTACTCAACCTCAATAAAGATCAAGGAGATGTTGTATTATTTTTTATTTATCAAATAAATTATTTATCTTCCATGATAAAAGAAACTTAAAGTTGAATTCTGATCATCATATGAACCTTCCCTTTATTTGACTATATTTCATTACATTGACCTCTTATTTATTTGTATCACTTGATAATTCATCTTTCAAACCAGTAGAATATACATCGACCTAGAATCCTCCATTCCAAACCACTCATGTATTTCTTTTTTATACTATGTTTGGTAGATAAATTTTCTATGTTTTTCTTGCATAACATGTAATCAAACTAAAAGTTCTATATCTCTAGTAATAAATTACTCTAATTAAAAACTCATATAATGTAATAAAACATGCATTGTGCATCTTCTAATCCTTTAAAATTTATTTCATCCATATATATTAATATAAACACCCCATTTTACTTCTCCTTTTTAATATAGAGGTTGTGATAAACTCTACCTATTTTTATTCAATTTTCTTCAAATATTGATTGAGTCTATAGTACCAATAAAATAGTGGATGTGTTATACCATATAGTTCAATCTTCAACATGAACACCCTACTCAAATATTCATCCTAATGATATATATATTCATATTCAATTCACATATTCTCGTCATGGAATCCAGTTAATAATATTCAATTAACGTACACTTGATACAACTTGAATACCAATTTTATATCCTTGTAAAAAACAATAATATAGTTTCTAACCATGGAATGAGTGAAAATGTCCCACCAACATCCATTCCATCAATTTCAAAATAAATATTTCAAACCAATCATAATTGTTTCCAGTTTTTCCATATTCATTGAGTTTATTCTGAAACATCCAGCTAGTTCCAAAGTTATTCTTTTTTTTCAATAATAGAGTTACATAACATGTTTAATTGTTTTATATTTGGTCAATCACTTAATGAATTCCCAAAACATAGTTTATATAGTTTGTATCCACTTGAAAACAATTAGGCATTACTATAGATTTAAGAGTGGATTAATAGAAATAAATCATCCTTTATGTTTGCACTGGAGTGTTTTTGGTGCTAATGATAATATTATCACTAATTATATTTATAATTGATATAATCTTTATAGATAATTAAACTTATATACTTTTTTTATACTTTCATTATCTTCATATAGTATTCTATATCCTAATGAGATCCGACTATGCCACTCACCACATTATCACTTTCTTTCAAAATTTACACAATATTATTATATCTAATCCAATCACTAATTTTCCAAATATTATAATTTTTTTAAAAAAATGGCATCTTGTATTTCAATTATCTTATTAATTTATTTCTTCTAGAGTTTACACTCCTTGATTTTTGATGTATTTTCCAAGAAACTACATTCATCTTTATGATATTCAAACATCTAATTCTTCTCTACCATGAAAATAAAACATTTTCTTATTATCATTAAAAAGTAAATTATGGTCATATTATTCCAACAGAAGATATTTTTTGGTGCATTCACATTATTCAAAAATTTAAAATATTTGTTACAGATATATACTGAGGTAATAAATAACTACTTAAAAATGATATGGTATATTCTATTCGATTAGCATTAAATGATCGATATTATAGATAATTAATTTCCTCCTCTTAATGTCCCTATTTAAATGATGATTTCATTCCACTAAGACTTGAATCAATATGCAATTTTTTAGATATTATTTTACTAAAATATTATTATATTCTATACCATCATCCATTATATATTAATATAATAATCAATAAATAAGGCACAATACTTTTTTTATATCCATGTATTTGATATTTATAGGCTCTTATACATCAATATTCACTAGTTTAAGAGTTATTGTGTATTTACTATCCTTTTTCATGTATAACAATGACAAAATATTTCCCCTTAGTAATGTATCAAATATGCGAGGGAAATACAGTAATAGTTTAGGGATGTATAGCGCTCATAAAAAAGTTCTCTAAAGAATAATATCTTTAGTGGTTTGACTGATTGGGAAACAATTGTTTCCCTCTTTAGAGAGGATAATCCTTTCATCTTCTCCATTGATGTGATAAATATTTTATTTTATTGTGTCATACCTAGAAATTTATAGTGGCATCCATTCAATTAATGACAATTTTTTTTGTTGAAAACCCCTACATGTCCGATGTCACACAATTGTCTTAAACATAAAAAGTTACTACCAAGGACTTAAAAAAAATAGATATAGATGTACCTAAAATAATATCCTCCTATCATAGAGTTCCCAAAACCATTGATCATTTTACCTAATTATTTGAAAATTAATTGAAGAAATTATTTTGAAAATATATTCCATTAATAGAGACTTTATTTATAAACATATGATAAATGAACCCTTTTTCCAATGATTTAATTTTACCTATATAAGTTGACCTTAATGATATTTAAGCATAATTTTCTTTACAATTTATTTCTTTTCATAGTCCTTGTTCATATCATCACTAATTTTTTTGAATAATATTATTATACTTTCATGTACACTGATTTACCTAAAATTTTCTTGTTTTTTTATCTTTTTTATGCTTTCGACCTACCATATAATGATTTTACCTCCCAATCTATTTTTATTTTCATCTCAGTTGGAACATTTAATATTACCCCTGATGATAAATTAATGTATTTATTTCAATAACCTTATCACACAAAAAAAAAATATAAAAATATAATTTATAAGAAATTTTGATTTTCTATTTTTATTTATAATAAAAATTATAACATGTTTTCACAATGGAATATTCATATTATGTGTGTCATATCCTTCCATATTAAAAACACAATATTTATGGTATCTTTTTTTGTCTCTTCATTATACATATAATATATTTCAATGTATTTTTTGAGTCATTCAATTATAAATTTCCTATAGTGTATAGTTTATTATGGTTCTATGTGATATAGTAATGATTTATTCTTATGATAAATTGTCACTATAGTCATTATTTTATTTATAAAGCACTACAATTTTGGGAAATTCAGTATTTTTTCCTTTGAATCACCAAGTTAATAATTAGGTTTTTTGTATGTTAATGAAAATTTTCTCTTCTATATAATTATAGGAGGTATAATTAATTAATGAACATCATTCTCCCATCAAAATATCATAACTTCAAATTTGAGTTATTCAATTGTCTTATCCTTCTCATTAATTATGTTAGTCAGTTCTTCAATAATATGATAATTTTCATTAATCTTGAGTTTTAGAAAAACATAATATTCCAATCATTTATAATTTCCTATTTTGAGCGATTCAATTTTAGATTTTCTCGTAAACATAACTTATTCACATTGTCTTATATAGATTTTGGAGTCACATTCCACTCTATTCACTTTTTTCATTTTATCCATAAAAATGTTCAATTTGTCATGAGTAGCTTTATGTTTATCATTGATGTTAACTTTTCCCTCAATCTGACTACCTTATTCATCATTACCTTTATTAATGGTTTGTACAATATAGAAACAATGACTTCCTCATTGAGGTATTTTTAATCTTTAACATCCTTCACCTCTATCACTTCCAAGATAATACCTTTTGGGATTTTTTTAATTTTATATAAGTTCTACTATAGTCTACTTTTACATTTCTCACCCTTAAATGAATTTGTCATGGGTTCACCCCCTTTATCACCATATCATAATTTCTTCAGTCCTCTTTCAGTAACATGAGTAATTATCCACTGGAAAATAATGCAATTGTAAGAATTCCATTAAAATTATCTTTTCCAATTTTAATATTAGAGTAAATAAATTACATCACCACCTCATGTTATTCATCATTAAGAGTGTATCTCAATGATAGTTTCATCATATCCTTGAATGACACCTCCAATTATTTTTCGTTTAAAAAATATTCACTATAATTGTCCCTCATATTTTATAATGTTATAGTATTTTGAATTTTAGCCAATGTCACATATTTTAGATCATTGCACATGAGCCCCATGAACATTTAGTTAAATAATGGAAGTGGAATTCTGAACATCCTTTCCATAACTTTTGATACTGTCAAGTATTTCTATAATCTGGTAATTTTCATAAATTATAATATTCAACAGATCAAATATTTCATCAACAGTTTTGATTTGGACTAATCCTTAAATCCTCACATGTATTCCTCGAAACCAATAGCTTTTCTTATTTTACCATAGAATAAATTTCATTAATGTATTGATATTTTTTGTTCATGTAATGAGAAATTTTACATGGAAAAACCCTCTTATAGATATGGTCAACAAAAGATATCTCTAAAAAATTGAACAAAATTGTTTCAACATCCACTCCATATAATCCATGTTTGATAGGTCCCCACTATCTATACTAGTAAATATTTTTAGAACTATTTCCATGTTAACATCCATTCAAAATTATTTAATTTAGTATTTCTTTAAATATTTCTCTAACTGGAATTTTTTCAGAAAAATTTCGGAATTCATTTATCATTGAATACTACTATCATTATTTTAATAGAGATAATGCTCCACCAAAATATTATTCACTTAAAGCAATTTTTATTTTAAAAAAGTTTAATACATAGTTGTGTATCAGTTTTTATAAATTATTTAAATATCCAACTCTTGGAATGTTATTACATGTTTAATAGAAACAAATTCCTCTCTTACTAAGAGAAATATAATAGGAAAAGAGAGACATTGTTATTTTTAGTTGGTTGAATCAAACAGATTAATAAAAATAGGATGAATGGTAACAACCCTAGACACCTAAAACAATAATATTACTAATCTGGAAATAATTTTAATGTTTTTTCACTAACCATCATAGTTTACAATATTTATGAAAATAATGATCAATTCTAGGTTGCTATATATTTTTTAGGTTCCACCCTATTTGACTTTTTTTGGAAAACTTTTGTTTGGGTTTTTTTGACCTTGAACATTTGTAGTTGAGTCATGTATGTTTACAATGAGTATTTTGGGGAAGATAAACTAATGATCAGTTATTTATGAATGTTTGAATTATTGGACTCAAGGTTCGAACTAGTCTAGGGGGTTTTGAGATATTTCCAAAGTGTTTGGAAATCATTGGATGTGATTCTTGATTTGTGGAAGAATTTGAGCGTAATGTTTTCTAGAGTGCATTTACATGCCATGTAAATGTTACACCACATGTAAATATCACCCATAAAATTTCATGAAATTGTTTTATGATGTTTAATGAATACATGATTTGAACCTAGTTCAAATATTTTATTGTTTATGTGTGATTTTATTAACCTGAGGCAAATAATTTTTCTTTTTATCTTGTGAATTGATAATTACATACTTTGTAAATTTTACCTAATGTTTATTTCTTAGCTCCATCAGTTTTAAATCCTATCCACATAAGTAATATATTTTTTATTTTATGCATCCCTCCTCTCTGAAACCCTATGTGATATTATGAAATTTTGGAGTTCCTTACTTCATTATATACATCCCAATTAAGAAATAGATATTTGATGCATTTTGTTTCTTGGGTTTTCTCTTCTCTTCCTCTTGTCCCTCACAATCATGGTGTAGTCCATTGACCGTAGTGAATAAATGTTCTGATCATTATCATGTGTGATCTATTTGCTCTGGAGATCTTCTTCACCTTCATTCATGATGGAATTACCCTTTTCAAGAAATTTTTGATCACCAATTAAACATAGGTGGACTATAAAATAACCCTATCATTTGTTTGATTTTCATGTATGTGAAATACTAGGATTTCCCCAACATAAGATGAATAATAATAAATTAAATAATTAGTGATGATAAGTCATTGATTAGATTAATACTTTTTTCTATTTTGATTCAATGGTGTTGTGACCAACATTATGTTGACCTATTGGGTGAGTGAATGCTTCAAAAATAAATTTTTGGATGATGAATTAAATTGTGTTAAGCATGGTATGAGAAGCCATGTAATTTCTTAGTGTTGAATTATGTTGGTAATCTATTTTTCTAATTTAAATGGTTGGAGATAATTTGATCAAAAAATGAATGAAAAATTATAATACAATTGGACATTTGTATAATTATTCATTGATGATGATGATGTGGTCTTGTGATATGCTTACTATTACGAATTTTGTTATGATATATTTTTGGAATTCTTATATCATAAGATTATCCAAATTTCAAGCAATAATGTTATATAGAAGGATCAACCCGGATTTATGTTATAATGGTTATATAGTAGGATCGACATCGATTCATGCTAAAAGAAATATATTGAGAAACATTATTCGGTTCTGAAATGACTATATAGAGGGATATGCCTAGATGTTGAAATACATATACAGAGGGCCATGCCCAAATGTTGAAATTTTAGGTACAAACTATTCTTGGATGGTAATATTCTTTTATAGAGGGATTTTTGGTAATTTTATTATCCCATAGTTATGTGGTAATGGTTCGCATGGTTGTGATAAAAGTTCATAGAACTAGCTTGGTACCGAATTAGGTTGATTATTGTGTAAAAATATGCTGATTAATTCATACACCAGTTCATCACTTTATTGCATGAACTCATTATTATACATATTTTTTTGACATAACGGTTTTGACCTACTGTGTTTTACTCACACCCTATTCACACATCTATTTAGTACATCAGAAATCAACATGTATGTAGGTTTGGATAAGGTAGGGTACATTATTGTCTATTGTTTCATTCAAAATGGGATTGAGTTTAGAGACGAGGCCAACAGGGGGAATGTGACCCAAGTCTTTTGTGTTTTAATTTTTTTAAATGAATATTTATTTTTTATTTTTTTTATTTTACATTTAGATACATTTCATCCTCTCATTACATGATAGACTATTATTTGGTTTATTGGTTCCTTATTAGCGACCCCATTGTATATTAATCTATTTCCACTATTTCTCATTACGCTACTATTTATTTATATTTTTATTTATGTTGATTTGTATCCCTAAATGAGAGGATATTTTCTACCCACTATGCTCATCATAGCCCCCACTACTAATCAACGACCTCTTGCATACAAGGAGACATCATCGATGTCTCATAACCAACCTGATTAGTCTATGTGAGAGAATCCCTAGTTGGGAAAAATTAAAAAGTGGTATTAGAGAAGTATATTTTATTTATTTTACTTATTTTTTTGGAAAAATATTAATGAGATTTTTATTTTTCATGACTAGGTAATGTTATTATTCAAGGAAGTATAATACCCATGTGTGGGGGGGAATATGAGTTCCCACATATGGGATTGTTATCCATGATGTTCGCTAATTATAGATGATGTTGTTTTCCCTTGGGTGATTCACATGTTGTGTGATGTTATTTTCTTTATATTTATACACATGGAATGGTATTGAATTATATGAGTATAAATGCATAATGATTGGAACATAGGGATATATATGACATGCATCTTTCATGATATGGACATATTTATTTCATGTGATATATATTTCTCTCTATGAATAGTTAAATAAGATGCCTATTATATCTAATAAAATGAAAGGGGGGAAAACTTATTTAATTCAAAAAATTATTTTAAAAAATGTTGATAGAGTCCATGAGCCATTGGTTCAATGTAGTTATAAAATGATTAGGTTAAGCTTGTTTTTAGCAAGTTTTCTGAAGAGTGTGTTTTTTCTGATGCGAATATGTTGCCTTACCTTCATTGAGTTGAGTTTCAGGATAGTAGAAATAAGAACACTAATAATAAAACTAAGTCAGAGATTCATGTTGCTACAAAGGGACAAAGGTATGTTCAGCTTCATGATAGCTTCCTAAGGGTTATGTAATCCATGTGAATGGAGACTATTTGCACTACACCTTTGTGGTATGAGATAACAAGATAGTTTTAGTAGCATCATCTGTAAATGATCAATGGAGTAGGAGGCCCATAGGTAGTTATGTTCTAGATTGATTTACTACAAATAGTCTTCAAAAAACTTAAGACACTTTCATATAGGAGGGTAACTCTTGCAGGGTAATTGCTTTGAAGACCATCAATGATTTAGTGTGACTTTATAGATTAATATAGGAAATAAGAGGAGTTATCATGGAAAGACATCATGTTCACATTCTTGAGAAACTTATTTATAGTGGAGTTAGGGGATGATAAGGCATAAAATTTCATACACACGGCATAAATGAATATTATAGTGATGGAATAGGCTGGATGCTTCACTAACATTAGTTGTTCGTGCCATAGCTGATGAGTTCACAAGAGTGAAACATTATTTGGATAGGTTTCTCTATGAGATCATATCACAGGTGAACACATTTAAGTTAATTATAATTTTATAAGTGATAATGATAAAATCATCACAATAATTATTTTCTTAGATAAATCGATCATCGTCCATGATATTTTAGTAGAGTGAACTTGGAACACTTATTCTAGTGGAAAGAAGTTCCACTATGACAATTATTTCCATGTATAAAACTGGTAGTACCTATAGGGAAGTGGTAATTAATCCCTATAACATGTTCCATTATATTTTTATTAGTATCAAATGTTGGGAAAAATGAAGATTCAAATTATATACCCTATTTTGGGGTGTCATTCTTGCTGTCGATTGGGTGATCAACCAAACTTGTTAAAAAACCTTTTGTATTAAATTAGATGAAGAAGATAACTATAGGTACCAATGTATGGGAAAGAATAAGATACTCTAGAGAAGATAGAGATATAGAGTTCCAAAGTATGTTTAGGTTAGGGTAGGGAATGTGGTATCCTAGGGCAAGAGTGGTAGTTCCAAGAAGAGAAAGTATCTCATGGGGCACATACTAAATCATAGGTTAGAGTGGTTGGTCTGATGCATGTTGTGATAACTACTGTAGAAATATTTGATCAAAACCTTCTACTGTCAAAGGTATGATTCTTATATAATCTACCCTTTCTTGTGTTTTGTTTGATATAATATAATCACATTAATTTTTTATCTTCACTTTTTAAAAAAAATTTGTTATTGGTTATAGAAATATTGTATGGTGTTTTGACCATCGATACACAAATGATAGTGTGGTTAGGGAATATCAATTTTTTCAGGGGGTGTTCTCTATATATTTTTTGTTACCATTTCTATTGTAAACTATTAGTGTTGATAATGACAGGTTTTGACTTGATTCATGATATGGATAGTACAGTACTATACTACTATCATATCTACATTAATTGAAGGATAGATACCTTTATATATCTATATATAGACACATATTCACATTATGGTGAGTGGGGTATTTAGACTTGTTGTGTAGGACCAATACATTTGAGATTGTATTGTATCATGGAAAATATTGTAGGAATTTTGTTTGATTATTGAAGAATGTGGAAGTATAGTTTTCCTCCAAAAGTAGAATATTTTAAGGATTACATTAATGAAGATTATTATAGCATAACACCTGATTGAGAGGTTGAATTCACTATCAAGTTGGTTCCGTGAGAGGAGTGAGTTTTTAAAAAACCTTACAAGATGGTACCAATGAACAATATTTAGTGGAAATTATATCTTGATGATATTGAAGCTAAATGTTTCATATGGAATAGTATATCTCCAAGGGTTTCTCTAATTATTTTTTCTAAGATTATGGATGGGACATCTCACATATGTGTGGATTGTCATAGACTAAACCTCATTACGTTCAAGAACTATTATCCCCTTCCATGTACTGATGAACTCTTAGGAATGTTGAGAGGTGCTATGATATTATCCATGTTAGATTTTAGATTTGGATAAAACCTTTTGTGGGTAATAAAATCAAATATAACTACAACTTCTTTGAAAAGTTTGAATGTCTTCTATGATTTCATAGTGATATTTTTTCCTATGACGAATGCATCAATATTATTCATTGACAAGATGAATTGGATCATTCATCCATTTATAGATCATTTTTTGGTGGTTTTTTTCGATGGATTATTACTATACTCAAAATCATCATATGACCATTCCCAAAATCTCATCATATTTTTTTGTACATTGAAAGTGTATTGGTTTCATTCACAACTAACAAAATGTTGTTTTTGGATTGATTAAGTGAATTGGTTTTCCATTCCATCTAATAGGTAGATGTGTTAGTGGACTTAATGAAGTATTTAGTTGTGGTATATTTGGAGTGGATTAATAATTTCTACAATATTATTTATTTATTGGGTTTTTATGTTATCATCTGTGCATTAACAAATACTTCTCCAATCTGGAAGCATCGATGTCTGGGATGACCCTGAATGGAGTAATGATTGTTTGGTCCGACGCCACTGAGAGTGATTTTGATGATGTAATGACCATGATTACCTTACTACCAATCCTCAAATTATTGTTTTCAGGGAAAGTATATATGATGCACCGTGAAAAAAATATGTAGTAATAACTGAAACATTTATAATGTTGGAGTATCTAATGGTTGCTTATGGCCCCAGTTAGCTAAGACCATATTAAAATAATTATCATATATATGATCTAATTTTTGTAATATATTCCATGATATTATTCAGAAATTATCTTATGGGATATATATTTATGGTATTTATGGGCCATAGAATACTTAAGTACATCATTTCTCTATAGGACACAAACATTATTCATTGGGTGTGGGTCGATTATCATTATTCGTTGGACATTGATTTGGATTATACACTGATAATTTTAGACATCATTTACAATTAGTTGAGATGGAATATGTAGAGAGAGGTATTCATGTAGTCTTATGATGAGTTTTTGGGGATGCCACTTTTCTAGGCATGCATCTATATGCTATAGAGTCCTTGGAATGAGTATCTCAAACTACTACAGCTGTTGTACCAATACTTTTTACCATAATCAAGGAATTTAAATTTTATGATCCTGGATAATTAGTTATGAGATATATCTTATATTATGGAGAGACAGCATTGGTATTGTATCTTTATTGTGTAAATTATGTACTTTTATTTTACTTAGTGAGGGAATCTATGAACATTTGTTTTTAGTTGATAAAAAAAATTTATTCTTATAAATGGGTGGAATATACTTGTTTGAGAAATTTGTACCAAGATCCCCATAGATAATACTACTGTTCAGGAATTAAGAGTGAGGTAATGGTATTTGTTGTGTTTTTTACCACCTATCTGTAGGTAAAAGATGAGAATCATTAGACAGATGTGTCGATACAGCCTCCGCCCAATCCAATGTGAAATTGGGATAACATCACCTTGGATTTTGTGATAATATTACCCATGAAAACCTATTACAATGATGAATTATGGCAGATTATATATTAGATTATGAAGGTAGAAGACTACTTAACTATTATGGAGATATTTGATTTTGATGATCTGAGTAGTCTTTACATGGGTGATATGGTTTAGTTTCTTGTTGTTCTAATGAGTATCCTTTCATATAGAGACCTTTATTTCACATCACAGATCTGGAATGGTCTTCATAATGTTTTGGTATCAATAGTTATTTTGAGAATAACCTATCATTAATTGATAGATGGTCAAAGTTAGTGCACTATTCAGAATCAATAGGGTATGTTATGACCTTGATTCATATATATTCAGGGTTCTTAGATGAAGAATATGTCTATCATGCAGTTTTTATATAAAAAACCTTCACGGAATTGATCTTGATGGAAACTTCCTAGGATTTTTATTCCATTACATGACGTGAAACTCTATTATTGTTAGAGGTAGGTGATTCAATGATTGTTTGACCTAGTCTAATCAGGCTACATTTGAGAAGTTTCACTTGATCTAAAGACATTTGGTGTGTGTATAGAGTAGAGTGAAATCTTACATGGACCATAATATAATCTTATAGTTTTTGAGGTTGGTCATAGTGTTTTCCAACTTTGGTATCTTAGGTTCGAGAAACACTATATTTAGTAATTGGGAAATCTATCACCAATGTTTTTGGGATAATTTTAGATTGTATAAATCATTGGTCTAATGGCCGACATATTACCTCTTCCATAGTTATACAATTCCTTGAAATACATGTTTCATTTATTACGGCTTCAGAGATATCATCCTAACATATATCATATGATATTCATTGAGGTTTTCCATTGTTTTCTAGATATTTACTTTGAGGAGAATCTAATAGGAATTTTGGACCATATTTATATTTTTCTTTAGGGTGGAAATATACCTAAAATTTAAGTGTTTTAGTAGTACATGAATGTTTAAGGGAAGTCCTTGGTGAGGGAGTATGAAGTGGGAGCACATTTCAAGACATGTTCTTCATAACATCACAATTAAAATATAGATATTTTTTTATGTAAAATGAAATAATGTTTTCAGATATATGTATGTTTTAATTAATGGAGTCCATGTATGAATATTTCAGTGGGATTACGAGGGATTATCCATGGGTTTGGAAGTGTTCCAAAGTGACTCATTTATTTCAGATGATGTTGGGTTTAAAAAATTATTCATTGAATGTACAGACTGTGTAAATATTACATTAAATATAAATATAACTAGGAAGATTCTATGAAATAGGTTCTTAATGAAAAATTAATACACACTATGAACTTGGTTCACATCCTGAAAATTCTGAGTAGGAATACATTAATAGGACGTGAAACATTTTTTTGGTGTATCTCATAAATAGATAATTACACACGATGTATCTCACATATCCATTGGTTTTAAAAAATCCCCAACAACGTAATTTAATTATTATTTATGGGATTCACTCATGTATTGAGAATAAGGTGATTTCAAGGTGATTTCAGAGTGGCTTCCACCATTATAGAGTAATTTTTCAACACTTTTATCTCCAATGAGTGGAGTTTCTTAGGTTGTCCCTTCTCTTCCTATTATTGTTTATTCCCATAATGTAAATTTTATAACATAGTGTAAAAAAATATCGATGTTTCTCTTATGTGATATGTTTGTTAGTAGGATATTTTATTCCTTCATTATTGTTGGTGTTAACCATTATAATCATTATTTGACCACTGATATAAGGTATTTGTTGTAAAACCTTACTCTATGGTTTGTTTAACTATATTGAATATGAAATTAAGTAATATCATTGGAAAAACATATGTATTTTTAAATCTAATGATGAATGATGATAAGTAATTGAATATATTTTTCCTCATATCACATTGGATTCAATGTTGTTGTCACATTACTTTTTTATACCATTTTGGTGAGTGAAACCTTAAATAATTTTTTTGGCTAATGAATTAAAATGTTTCTTGAAATATATGAGAACCCATGTAATTTTTTTTATTTAATAATTTTTTAGTGTATTCTATTTATCAAAATAGCATGTGATAATTTTATAAGTAAATTAATGATAAATTAAAGTACAAGTGATAATTTGTAGAATTGACCACTAATGCTGATGATGTGATATTGCGATATCTTTAATATTATGATTTGTGTTTTGATATACGATTTAATGTTTTTATAGTGGGATATTCCATGTTTCATATAGGAATACTGATATAATAATCTCTTCCCAACTTCATATTGTAATGATTATATAGAGAGATCATCACAATTTCATGTTTAAAATCCTATATTGAGGTATATTTCCGCATCATGAAATGCTAATATAGAGGGCTAGGATAAGTTGAAAAAATTATTATATAGTGGGATAATATATGATAATGAAATTATAATATAGAGGTTTATGCCCAGATATTGATGTTCATATACAAAGGGCCTTTCTCGTTTGTTTTATTATTTCATAGTTCTATGGTTATGGTTAGAAAAGTTGTGCTACATGTTAAGAGAAACTTGTGAATGACATCGAAGTAGGTTGATTATTTTAAAATATAAAGGTAGATAATTAGTACACATATTTTTCCATTTATTACATGCACTCATTATCAAATGAATTTTATTTATACGTAGTGGGGATGACCAACTAATTTTTAATCACACCATATGTGGGATGACATTTGTTACTCAATAATATTACATGGATGAAGGTTTTTATAAGCGAAAGGGACCTTGTTTTGGATCATTTATTACTATACGAGCCCAATTTGGATACAATAACAATTTGAGGTTCATGTATTAGATATTATGAGTTTTTAATAGATACTTTATTATTTGTATTGACTTCAGTTTGACATTTAGATACATTTGACCATTTAATTACATGGTCTAATGTTATTTAGTTTATTGGTTCCTATTTTACTCCCCATTTATATATTGCACTATTTATAATATTTTAATTACTATAAAATTTAATTACACATTTTATTTTCTCTATGTCATAACTCTATACCTATTTGAATATTCTCCCTACTATACTCATAACACCCCCACTATTGGTCAGAAATATCTAGCATACATGGAGGTTCTCCTCATGTCTTACAAAAAACATTATTTGCACACATGAGAATGTCCTAGATCATTGAACTTTATCTCACTTGATTTAATCTCTTAGGTAAATCAATTATCCACTAATAATTATTACATCCATCTTCTTTAAATAGTAAATAATTTTACTCGAAGGGATGTTTATCAATTTTCCCCAACTTTTTCGACATGAAATCCCTCTCACAAGCCTCCTGTGATAAGTCATATTGAATTATTTCATCACTCTGTCTCACATTACAATATGATATTGTAATTATTCTCCCATTCAAATCAAAATATGGAAACCATACTTCACATTTTTTCTTAACATGGAACACTCTCTCATTAATCACTTCCATTATCTCTTTTTTTCTATTTTTTTTTATTTTCATGAAATATTGTAGTGAATTATAACTCCATTTAATCTCCAATAATTTTAAATTTATTGTGTTTAATATTTTTTGGTAATTATTCTCCTCCAAAAAAATTGATAGATTTTCATTTTGAATGTTTTAATTAGTTTATATTGACTAATAATTTGAACATTCACATAAAGTAATGCTGTGATGTTCCATCTCACAAAATAATTTTTAAAATTAAAAAATCATTAATTTAAATTTCTAATAATCATACCTCATAATCCTCCAACCTATTCTGATTTTTTCCCAATGTTTTAAATGAGTTTCTAATCACTATTCATTATTAATAAAATACTCAATAACTCACCTCTCTAATAATCCATAAAATACTAACCGAATGATCCTTATGAAATTCTCCCTTTATAAACCACATAATTTCAATATTTAATTATTTTAATGAAACTTATGGAGTTACAAATTGAGTTACCTCCCAATAATAGATTTTATAAAATTCAAGATACTATAATAAGTCCCTAGAGAGACCTTAAAATGATAGGAATCTCCTTCTAAAGTCATTGAATAAACATTACAAAGTCAGGTGAACATTATGATGAACCTTAAAATGATGAATAATAATCCATATAATGTTAGATGTATAATTTTTTGAAATATAATAAGTTGTATCATCCATAAAAATTCATCTTATCATCCTTATCTTGTTTTCATTTTCTAAAACATGAACCATACATTCATATAGTTACCATCACACCTTTCATATAAATTACATCATATGATCATAAGGGAACATTATAAGGTCAATGATGT
The DNA here is from genome assembly GCA_963277665.1 of Viscum album. Classification (NCBI taxonomy): domain Eukaryota; kingdom Viridiplantae; phylum Streptophyta; class Magnoliopsida; order Santalales; family Viscaceae; genus Viscum; species Viscum album. The sequence continues at coordinate 529,612,059 of OY728133.1, forward strand.
ACATTATGATGTAGACGTAGATAATATTAATAATTCATTATTACAGGAAATTTAATAATTATAATCTATAATTATTCTATCACTCCTCTAGCCTAAAAATAATCGGTTTCACATGACCTTGTGAGTTTGTTAGGATATTACATCACCAAAAAAATCAAAAACCTCAACATAATATCACTCATGAGGTGATTTTTCCAATAGTAAGACAAATATGATTAACTATACAATTTAATTAAGTACATTAAGAATTATCCTATATTAATTTGACTTTCAAAAATTCAGCCATGTCATTTTTACACCAATTACCTCTTTGAAATTGATTAATTATTTACCTTCATAACTATTTTCTTCTTAAATCATAATATGATGTCTGTTAGATAATTTTGACATGGTGATTTAATATTTTTACTCAATTTTATTATATTAAATATCTAGAAGTAATAAAAATTAAATTCAACATAATAATGTCATACATGTAAAAAGAATAAATACAAAATTATATATTTAATTTTATAATTTATTTATTATTATTCAAAAAAATTGGATTGATATTCGATGAATACTAGTTTATCTAATTATATATAATAATATTATGATTCACTAAAATAATGTATAGTAGTGATTGGTATAATTTATTATTATAAAATGAAATTACAAACATAAAAACTCTATGGAAAAATATAACGTGAACAAATTAAATGATCTTATTCATAACTCTTTTAATAATTTTATTTATTTGATAATAATTAATTTAATTTTATAAATATATTTTCATTAACGATTCCTATTGTATTTAATAAATTTTTTCATTAAAATAAGTATTTTGAAAATTTCAAATTTATGAAATTCATGTAACAATGAAAATATGTAAATTTATTACATTAATAAATACAGGTTTTTATCTTCCTAACTTATACATAAAAAACATAATTATATCTGAATATATATATGGTCTAGATAATAAATGGTGGTATCCATGGGTGGGGATTCATCAAGAATTAATCTCGTAATGATTTCTACAGGATTCAACTACTGCAATAGAAGATGTCACACAATTCATACCTACTAATCTTCTGTTTGGGCTTGGTCTAGAAAAAAACAATGTGATGCTGCCTTTTTTACTAGAAAATATAAATGTTTTTCTCAAGGTATATTTATACTAAATTATATCAATACTCAACCTTTATACATGGATTCCATAACATAGTTACTTATTTTTAAACCCTCTTATATAAATAATTTATTTAAATAATAATATTTTAAAAAATATATTATAAGTTATCACATGAATTATTTTTATGTCTACTAATTATATTGATATCCATATAATCTCAATATATATATAATATTAATAGCTATATAGACCAATTGGTCATGTCGTACGTGAATTAAGAATAAGAGGAATGAAAAAAATTGGGAGAAGAAAGACAGTAACCATATAATAGAGAGGGAATACAAAAGATATTGCAACTAGCTGACATCACCATTAATATTCATATCTCTTAGATACCATAATACCAAAAAAGAAAACAATTTATGGTGGTTTAAACTATGACATTGTATAATGGGAGATTGAAATATACATGTTCAACTATTTTAATATTAATGAATGTGATCAGATATATATATATATATATATATATTCTAAACATTATGACCATAAATTCCCATAAATATTCCATTGATTAATGTATTAATTATGTAATTTATAACATTTAAATCCCAAGATATAAAATTATTTTTACCAATATAATTAAATTGAAATAATATTTTTCCTTATAAAAATATGTTGTCAGACGATATAGGGAAGAATGAGATAAAATTATTTTTAAAAAATATGGTCACTCCCCATTTAGTCCATGTATTAATGTAAATATTATTTCCTTTCATTACCGAAATTTTCTTGGAAAAAAATTATGAATGATTAGGAAAAATACAATTGCTTCTACTCATACTGATGGGAATATTGTTTAGCCTTACAAGAGAATTTTCCACGCTTATGTGGAAAAAGAAAATAAGAGTTATCCCTTGTTATCTGTATGGACTATCTTTAAAAAAGAAAAAACAAATATTATTAACATTACATAAAGAAAAATTCAAGTGTACACAACTTTCATTACCATCACCTGGGTAAAAAAGGGTGAGATATGTCTATAGATATTTTATGAAACTTATGAACCCTTATATGTGAGATTGCTGACCCTGTCATGAGGTTCAGAATACTAGGATCTCCCATACCAAACTAACATATTTATATGTTGACCATTAGGTTGTTAAAGGAAATTGGTGTTTATATTTATATAAAATATTTAGAAAACATTATAACGCTTAAGAAAACCATATTACGCACATGAGAGGAGGGTCAGTTGAGTAAGGGTATCATTCCACATTATAATCAATTATAATCCTCTCAATTATAATGATAAGGATTATTAAATAGTTAAAAAATTCCAAAATACTTCCAAAAAAATCAATCACTAAAGATCATAGGGATTAATTTCTAATATAAGGATTGTGAATATTTAAATAACATTATAAATTAAAATATAGATTTATATTATATTTTTTAAAGCATGAAAACAAACATATACAAATGAAAATACTAGAATGGAAAAAAATATCATGTGAAATAAAACTATTAAATTAGTTTCCTCATAAACAATTCATATCCTCTATAATTTAAAAAATTATTGTGATTTATAATGAAATAAATAGTGATAATTTAACCACCTACTGAGATTCCTTTTAAGGATATCATTACATTATAAACCCATCTAACAAACTAATGGGAAAAATTTATAATCACAAAAGATCACCAAGATACTCTCCTTTAGGGGAGATACTTCTGAAATAAGGATACATCCAATAATAAATAATTATGAAAGTTAATTAGTATATGGATTTTAATACCTATCTTGTATCCATGAATATAAATCCAAATGAAATTAAAAAAAACAAAAAAATCCAAATATATATCCATATCAAACCTAATAGTAATTAATATCAATAAAAACCATTAAAATAATACATAAAATCTAGGAGGAAACAAAAATAAAAAAAGTATCTTTACATGGACTTAAAAAAATCATTAAGCTTCATTTAGGTATAGCATCATTATATCATTACTTCTATAATCATACTTCAGAAATTTTATCAAATTAATAACATCACATGATTGTTCATCCTTTATCATAAAACAATTCTTAAATCCTAATTACTACACCACATTTCTTTGTTAATTTCTTAGAAATTTTTTAATTTACCACATTATTTATACAGTTTATCCTTTCATGATTTATTCTATATCAAAACATGGAATAAAAATCATATAAAATATTTTAATCATAACATTCCAAAATTATATTTCTTGACATGTCATGCATAATGTAGATTATAATTTATGTAGGAAAAATTATAAATAAATAGATATGCTATATCCAAAAATTCATTAATTCTTCATGGATAAGGATTTAAAACCATATTCACAATTTTTAAAGAAAAATCATACTTATTTGACATAAATCACAACATATAATATTTTCTTTTTAAAATTATAAATCATGATGGTTACAACTTTTCACAAAGACCATTTCATTTTGAATATGTTGGGTTTGGGAAACCTTTAAATGGATACCTTTTAATTCAATTATTATAACAAGGTTTCATCAAACTAAATGTTATGTAAAAATATTATCAATTCATTTTTGAAATAAATATTTTAATATAATTTCATATTTCCAGAAATAATAGTAATCAATCAATTAATAAAACATGATACCCCAAACTAAATTTTTATAAAAAATAATACTAATTAAATAATTCAATTCGATATTAAATAAATAAATTTTACTTATCATGTGTCAATAAATTTAAATAATTCACTCACTAATAAAATTTAAATCAATAACACATTTCTTGTAAAATTGTTTGATTATTTTTTTTGGACATTTACAACATTAAAACCATGATATCAATATTATATATTTAACATTCCATTTAACACATTCTTTTAATTCAATAAACACAACTATATCTCTAATTATTTTATAATAACATAAGTGTACCAAAAATAGATACTATATGAATAATAAAACAAGAATAATAAATCAATATATAGAATCAAATTATATTATCCCAATTAAAATACACCAATATTTTTAGAACTCTTCATTTTGAAAGAAAACGCTCATGAATATACATTAAAAAATTTAATAGTCTATTTATTAATCACTAAATGTGATTGTCATTAAATTCATGTATATATGGTTAACATAACATAATATTTTTTACCAATAAAAACATATAGTTCGACATAAATAATATTGGTACAATAATATAAATAAAGTTAATTCATCCACCACCCAATGATTTTGTCTGATTTGGGAGGCACTTATGTTCCCAAACAGTTTAAAATAAAATCATTAAAAATATTTTGGCATGGGGGTTGAAGTGTCTCATCTCATTATATTCTAGAATCCATATCATAATATACCATTACAAGATGAATCCATCCAAAAAAACATAATATAATGTTGTAGATGAGTCAGAAATAGATTTTCATGTACAAGATATAAATGAAAATAATATCACTCACAGAATAGAGTAGATAATCTAATATTTTCAAAGAAATAATTGAATAAAGAAACATATAATATCCCCATCCCTAGATAGGGTACCATGACACTTGAACCAAAGGTATATTATATGATTCGTATATTGATTTCATCTATTCCCCATAGACCATAAAATTGAAATTATGAGCCTAAGAAGATATTTATTGAATGATATGAACAATGTCAGAAAAACCCTCTCCCCAGACCCTATTTCTACCTTAGCACTGGGAACATGGAGTGAGTTATTCTTTGAATAAAATTAAGTTATACCATGGTGGTAAAATCATGATGTATTATAAGAAATTTATACATGGGGATTGATATATTGAGAGAATGTATTATCATAAATGGGTATTATATCATTATTCATAAACATTTATTAAATTATACAAACACACACATGAGTATTTAATGGTACATTTTTTTGGAATACATGGAAACCAAAACAATTAGTTCATAGGTAAACAAAATCATCTCCTATAACATTCTCTATAACTATAACCTTTCTAAGTCATAAACTCATGAAAGGAAACATAAGAAAGGGTGAGCTCGGGTGTGGAGTGTGGAGCACACCTGGGCTTGGTCGGGGCCCCCTCACTGGGAGTCGGTTTTAGCAACCCACATTTTACGTATTCTATATCATGGATGAGGATTCAGCTCTCGGCTCTTGGCTCTCGGCGACAATTCCCTAACAGCAATAGAGACGGCCTCAGCCTCCCCACTTCTCATCATCGGGAGAGGGTAATATCTCGCCCATCCGCTTCCGATGCCCCTCCCTTCCCTCCCTTTCACCAATGTTAATGCTCACACTTTTTTTCATTTCATTTTTCATTTCATTTTTCTTAGCCCGAAGGTTCCTGATCTTTTTGAAGTCACACCTCAACTTTCTTTATTTCTCTCGGAGTTCACGAAAGCTTCCAGCCACTTGGATCTGACCCTAGTGGATCGTTTAATGCATCAACGCCCTTTGGTAGATGAATTATATAGCTTCATCTTCAAATCATGGTGGTTATAAGGGCACGCGATTGTTGGTATTCTCGAAAAAAGCCACCTGATGGTTCGTTTCGCCTCAGAGGAAGATATGGTTCACGTGTGGTCCATAGATCCTCGTAAGTGTATCAGTCTCAGATTCTTCCTGTTTCTCTGGTCTTATTATTTTCATATGATTTGTGACTCCTCTTCAGTTGCAATCTGGGTGTCTTTCCCTAAACAACTGTTTCCATTCCAAGACCCTGCAATCCTCCGGATGCTAGGAAACATGGTTGGACGTTTTCTATGCTCTGACAACCGGACTATGTCTATCATCCATCCGATTATCCCGCTGTTATTCATAGAGGTTTATGTATCCAAGTAACTGGTGGAGTGGGTATGGATTTCTGTTGGTGTAGAATTCAGGTGCAAGAAAACGGTCCTCTTCGAATCCTGGGTGGAGTATTGTATGATGTGTAGGCAGCTAGGGAATCTCGATTCTAGTTGTTGGAAAGGATTTAGGTGTGTGGGTGTTGATCCGATGATATAAAAAGTTGAGGCAACGACTCAAGAGGGAGGTAATTCTATGGTGGAAGTAGGAAGTCCTGCAATCAAGGTTGTGGATATTTTCTTCCTGATTGAAGGATAATTCAGGCGATCACAAGCAAACTGAGAATGATCCGCTGGATTCAGAGAAGGCTTAGGAGGCTCATGTAGATGAGTCCTTAGACATTAATCTTATTTAAACTCATCTAGAGGAATCCAATGATCATGGGGTTATGTCCTTGGTGGCAGTGGAGGAAAGTAGAGGCGACAAGGGTGTTCCTGGGGGTGATTTCAAAAAGGAGGTCGATCCACCGACAATGTGGTAGGGGAAGTCCTTTTTTGCTGCTACAGAACCTTATAATGGATGAGGAAGGTAGGACGGGTCCTGTGTATTGGGACCCTTAGACCTAAGAATTCCCATTTCTATGTCCTCATTATTTCAGAAGACTGGGTGTGAGGATAATAAGAATAATAGCATGGAGGTTAACGTAGGAAAGGTGGACCCCCCGTGCAGCCCGCGACCTCTCAAAGAAGTCCCGGGGGTTGAGTTGAAAAACTGTTTTGAATGTCTTGCTGTTCAAGAACAAACATTGATGTATGAGGAAAACGATTTATGTGATGACAGTTGTAGCCAACTTTCAGGGGACAGTTTGGACTGTTTCCAAGGGAAAGGTCCCCACAGCCCAAGTAGGAAGAAGGGGAGAACATGAAAGCATGACTCATGGAAATGCATCATGGTCCAGGGGAAAATCCCAAGGGTTTAAAATAATATTCTAACTTACCTAAACCGATGGAAACGTGGTTGGCCATGAAAAGTGGAAGTATAGAAAGAAAAGATCCACAAAGCGGGGAAAGTGGAGATCAATGCAGAGAACCACGAGTGATGGAAGAAGAGGTAGGGGTGTCTGAGGCTCATATTCCACTCATAGGAAGAAATGACTGAAAAATTCCTTCCACCCAATGCTTCATATGATGATATTTTAAGGATTTATGAATGAATATTGTAGGTTGAGGCCACTAAGGATCTAGTGACGTGGATAGAAAAAAAAGAACGAATCATTGCCCGGGGATTCAACCAAGGAAAAATCACCCAAGAGGAATTCATCCAGACATTGGACAAAATGGTTTCTCACCTCAAAGAACTCATCAAGGAGAATCCATATACCCAGGTTAGTACTCTTTATAGGGAAGTATATAGAGTGTCTGATTAAAATAATCTTAGTCTTGTATTTAATAATATTTTGAGCTCTTTCAGTACATAATGGTACTTGTTTTGAAAACTATGGTATTCTACTTTCCCTTAAAGTAGCTTAAAGAATTTATATTTGGATAAGGGTAAGAAAGTGAGATACATAAGAACACCGTAAGTGTGAGGATATGAGAAAATGATAATAATATTTGAAAATAATAATCATTATATCAAATATCATAATATTGATTCATGGAATAATGATTATTAGTTCATAAAACATGAATATCAATGGAATCACATAACATGAGAAATGGGAGTGTAACATTATTTTAATGTCATATATTTGTGTCGCACATAAACAAATATAAAATCTTATTTCACTGATACCCACCAAGACAATTATTCCATGATAGTCATAGGCTAAGAAACTATGTATATACTAATATCATGGGATGACCTCCCATGTAACCTTTTTTGGACTTGGGTAACCTCTCACATACCCATATATCTTATATAACATTTATCATTAGCCAATGTGTTGGACGAGGATATAGGTCCGACATTTCACATAATTAAAAATCATACATATTTTCATCACAGTAATATGAAAAATTCTACACATCATATCCCAAGAAATAAAATGGGTTTCATAAAAATTTGAACGTGTCATATAATATAGAATAATTTCCAGGATTCAAAATCATTTCATCTTTTCATCATAGCATAAACCATTGAAAAAAGAGTTTTTCACAAGAATTTTATTAATTTATAACCAATATAATAGAAGTGGGATTCATAATCATATTCTGATGATAAACAATTAAGATAATTAATTATAATTGTATCCTTGATTCATGTCCCTATAAAAACATATGTTACATCAAAGGATGTAATTTTAGATAAAAATGATTTTTAAAGATAATGCACAAGGAATGTTTCATTCAGAAGATAACCTTTCATTGAAAATAACATTTTCAAAAATAATTTCTTTGGATGTTTTATCCATTGAAATTAAACATTAATACTTATAAATGAAGCCTTAAAAATTAATTAAAACATATATTAGGGAAAATATCCATTCCACCGTTAAAAAAATCTAAAACAATTAAAATTATAATACTATTTTTCACTTTTAAATAAATTATTTAATGTATATGAATAGTTCAAAGATATTATGAAAAGAATTTTTATCTAAAATGTGCATTGAAAATTTGAATAAGAATCCATAAATCATTTGAAATTCACAACATTTAGAAATAATGTTCATGGCATCCATGTTTAAAAAAAATTCAAATAAATCTAAATAAGGTTTTTAGAAAACAAAATTGTTATATCCATAAAAAAATATGAAATAATCAATCATAGTTAAAATTTTAATTTCAAATTAATAGGAGAATAGTAAAGAAATAGAAAATAATTTTTTTTTCTAGAAAACGTGGTTTTTGATAAAATGGATTTTATAAACAAAGATAAGAACAATGTATGATTTTATTAAAAAAAATAGATTTAATGTTATACCAAATATTAGGAAAATTTTACTATTACTTGAAAAATATCAAAAATAACCAATGGGTATAAACATTATTGATTTTAATGAGAGATAGATTATATGATTTTATCTTATAAAACATAATGGAAAAAAATCCTTATAGACAATGAAATTGAAACAAAAGATCATTACAATATTGGTATGATTAAAACTTAAGATCAATGGAGGAGTACCAAAAAATATTAAATACAAAATATCATAGAAACATCTAATTTAATGATATAATATGTCAAAAGTGTTTAATATGATCCTTGTAAAAAAATATAGGTGAATAATGTAATCATATATATCAATGAAGGAAAATTGAGAAAAAATCCCTTACCTTAAGTCTTCACTTACTTCATACTTGTTCAAAACTATTGTATACTAAATAATTTTTTATTAAACATATATTAAATAAATATATCTACATATTACATACTATATATTAATTTATTGTGACCTTTATCACCTGTTTATTAACAATTCAATGTTATCATTACATTTTTGGTAAAAACCGTTTTGTTTTTCATATAGGTTTTGATTTTTTATTTTTGTTCCTATTTCATTAATCATGGTTCCAAAATCTCTAAAATTTTCACAATCACACAAATATAATATATATTAAGGATATATTTATTTAGACTAATACAAAAAAATTAGTTATATAAAATAAAATAATCCTCTTGTGAAGACGATAGGTCGTGCAAATGTATGAACGATTTTTTCATTTCCATGTAAGATTGAAAGAATGAATAGAAAATAAAATATTATCATTCCAATATAATTTTTATTTCATATATTTCACATATTTATGTATACCCATCCTTATTACCTTCCATGAAAACATGAACAATTTACATCACTTCATGAGGTGTAATCCCTCCGTACACATAAGTGACATCATTAAATTCCTAAAAATGGAATATATAATGTAATGTGTGAGATAATGATTTAATATGTAAAATAATATAAAATAATATATATAAATAACAAATACATCATTATTTATATCATTTAGAGGTTTTAATTGAAATACAAATGACATCAGTTTGCAAGGCGGTAGACTTCCATACAAAAAAGAAGAATTTGTATCACATTTTATGGAAGTGGATATGGTTTTAGTTCATGAATGTAAAAAAATAACATATAATTATATTTAAGATATAAATTTTATTATTTCATTATATTATCAAAATAATTTAACTCAGTGGATGGAAAAAATAAATAAATAACACTTATCGATGAATGTTATATCTTGTTCAGGTATCCTCCATTGCCTTCACATGATGTGCTTAGGTAAAAAATAAGGAATCTAGAATTAGATGAGAGAAGTTGGTAATTATTTTAGGTAGGTATTTTCTGATTCAATGTGGGTTGATTGTGTGAAGAAGATAGAAGAGGGGTGTCCATATATAAGTGGTGTGGGTTACCTAAATGTAATGTTCTGAAAGAAAAAGGTCTACACACATTTTTAACAATCTAAAATATATTTAAATTTTAACATTATAGAACCAAAAAGTGATAAGGTATATTTACACAAATTGTTTTGGGAATGTTTTCCGTTATTGTTAACCCTTATCTTTCTAGTTTAACCCCATGCAAACCCACTTTTAAATTATCCTTTGTAATTGTTTTTTACAATTTTTATTATTTATTTTGGCAATAAATTAAGTTAAAATTATTAGAGAATATAAATTATGAATATAAAGATTATTAAATCCATTTTTCAAAATTCCATTCACATATGTAGAAATTATTAATTTAATATTATTCTTGCAAAGGATAAGAGAAATTTGGGTTTTGAGGGGAAAAGGTTCAAAAATTACTATGATTTTTTCACAAAATTCATTATGAAATTGATTCCAATCATCTAAATTGGATTTTATTTTGTATTATTATAATAATATAACAATATAACCAAAGTAATATTATAAGTACACAGAGTTAAAACATTACATAATCTTGAATTAAATGAATAATTCACATTGAAGATCTTTTCAGGTTTAGAGTTTTAGAGAATTAGGCCATAACTATTACATTACATCTCAAAAGTTACAATGCAGACACTTCTAATCAGTTTCAATTTTTTTCAAAAAAAAACTCTAGAAAAAAAGAGATTCATGTCTAGTTCTATGTTTTATATATCATGGCTTTTCCTTGATCTCATCCTTTACCCTATTCATCTTTAAGTCCTGTGAAAAACATTTCAAAACTAGGGATGAGAATAAAAAGCTTAGTAAGGGTTATGAAATAAAGAAAGTAAACATTAGACCATCAAAACATAATATTGTTAACATATTGCATGAAATAATAAGATTTATGAATAACACATAGAATACATAAATTATAAACGTATCTTTTGGAATCCATATCATACTTACATTATAGTTATCAAAGCTACGTATAGAGTTACATTTGGAATACTCATCACATTATATTTCCTAAATCTCATAGGGGAAACATTAACGTTTAACTTCGTCACATTACCCAATGCATTGGAGATCTATCTCGGGATCAACCACCCTAGGTTTATCATGGAACCACCCGTATATGTAAAAAATGCGCAAGAACCATAAAATAATCATAACACATAACATAATAATAAAGGAAAGATAACAGTCCCACATTTCAATCACAATATATCATTTCAAGATATCAAACAATATATTGAAATAATAAATCCATTCTCAAAACAATTTTCACTACCAAATATTTAAAAGAGTGTATAGTATTTATTTTCTTTTTAAAAAAATTACGTCTCATTAAGGAATCCAAAGATCAAATAATACACACGGCAGCAGAAATGTCATTAACTCCATCCTTTATACATCCCACATATGGAATTAACGAGTCATATCACTTTCAGGGGTGGTAGTCCGCACTTTCTCAAATGAAATTATCGCGTTTACCCATAATGGAAACCATAAATGTATTCTGTAAATGAAAAATAATGAAACATAAATAAAACATAAAAATAATATATACTATATATAAATGCAGTACCATCTTAATGACCACAATAATAGGTGGTATAAGATAATTGAACAATCATCGTTTCGTGAGGCATTAGTTTTCCATCCATAGAAACAATATGTTCTTTACCCATTAAATGAAGGCGTGTGTATGTGTATTTATAATACTTCTCATAAATAGATCCTAGTATATTTCGGATACTGTTTTTGTTATAAAATAACTGAATAAAAATATTTTAGGTGTTTGAGAAGTAAAATAAAAGAAAAGAATTTAAGATAAACTGTTACCTTTAATTCGGGCAACTCAATTTGGTTTGAACCAAAAGGACCTCTCGAAGTGCCTTATGCCTATGGTAAGGCTTCTAGGAGGAGTATAGGGATATAGGTAGCTTAATTGGGTCGAGGTTTGACGATCCAAAGGGCTTGAGAGGTGTGAGTAATTGGTTATAAGTGAGGGCTTTTTATAAGGGGGAGGAGGGACTCTTTAGGAATGACTGAAAATGTTATTTTATTATAAAATTATCTTCTTTTTAAAAAGGTCCAAAACTCATTAAAGTTAAATATAAGATGACTCATGGTCGAAATAAAATCATCCAATAAGAATTGGATAGATTTTGAATATTTTTTTAATCTTTATAATATTAATAATTTAGATCATTTAATAATGTGGTAAACACTGCATCATTATTGTGTCATAAATAATTTTATTTATTTTATGTATAAAAATTATAAAAAAATACCATGATGTAGGAAATATCGTTATCTTTCAAAAAAACATTTTTTGTCAAAGAGATAACTTATATAACTCTATGTAAAAATTAACTTACTAAAAGATATTTGTTTTTTTTTTCATTTTTACCTTTACTTTATGTTAATTAAAATAAAGTGTCATTGTCACTCTTAAGTGGGTCCATGAGGTCCCAAAATATACCCAAAGATTCCCATGGTCGGCCATGACTCATCCAATAATGATAGGACACGTGGTAAGGTAATTTCTTATTATTATAATATTTTTTTAACCTTGAATTACCTTATTTACCATTAACCACAGTAAAGAAAAGTCAAAGTTTCTATTCACCAATAATTATTTTCATCTTATTGAACCAAATTTTACCTACTAATATAAACCATATATTTCTGATTTTTGAGATTCGATTCACGAAAGAGGTAAAATTTCATTTAAATGAAAAATCCAATTTTTTAATTACTACTTTGTGATTTCACTATTCATCAAAAATTTAAGTTTTGCAGAAAACACCAAAAACTCATCCTAAGATATATTTGATATTACAAATTAGAAAATGATATCTATTTTACCAAATTCAATACATATAAGTTGGATTAATTAGTTTAAAATTAATCCTGTTGTCAAAACAAAAAGCATTTATTTAAGAAATATTAACTATCAAAAGATTGAGACTTGTTTTTGTCCAACTTCAATGTGAAATTACTTCTAATGACCAAAATTGTATTAAATGGTAAAAATTTAGTCTAATTAAAATTTAAATTAAATTAAAAATATAATATAAACATATAAATAAATTATATTAAAAGGATGTTTGGAATTTAAATACAACATTTTTCACTATTCAGTAAAAAAATGAACATTATCAGAAAAATACCAAAAATTTACCCAAAGTATATTTACATGTCTTGATTTTAAATTAGGATTTTATTTTCTCAAATATAAAATATAGAACTAACAAAAACTAAACATAAATAGGGTTTGTAATCAAAAGGCGGTAAATCGACCTTTTAAAGAATATTAGAGTATTTTGTGCTTAAAATTGGATTCATCCACCTACTAAGACTATAAATTTTATTGACTAAATGTAAAAAAATTTAACAAACATGTATAATAATAATTTAGTTAGTTCTATTCATTCCCTCCAATACAATGGCTAGGTGTAAACTACCATTTAAAATAATATTATTATATTATTAGTGTGCAACGAAAGATTTCAAAGAAACCTGTTGTTGTGTATCAGGTATGCCATCGAACATAGCATTCAATTTAAAGTAGAATTAATATTTAACTCAAAAATATTAATAAGTGTGAAAATATCAAATTTCTCTATTTATCTCAGATGTTACATCTATCCCCCATTTTGGAATTGTGTCCTCACAATTTTATTCACTTATCAAATAAGTGGGGGTATTTATCCCTTTTTTCATTTTCAGATTCCCACTTTGCCTCTTCAACCATATGGTTTTTCCACAAAACCTTTACCTGATGAATTACCTTATTCCACAACACTTGATATCTTCTGTCAAGAATCTGGAATGGTTATTCCTTATAAGAGAGATTCTGTTCCAACTGAACTACCTCTGGTCTCAAAATATGAGATGGATCCAACATATATATTCTCAACATTGAAACATGAAAAATATTATATACATGGGATAAACATGGAGTTAAAACCACTCTGCACTCCATTGATCTATCTTTCTCTAGGATTTCATATGGTCCAATGAACCTCAGACTCAACTTTACCTTCTTAGCAAAATGCATCACACATTTCCATTGAGAAACTTGGATAAAGACATGATCACAAACCTCAAAAGAAAGATCCTTCCTCCGGTTATCCACATAAGTTTTCTACCTACTTTGATCTGTTCTTGTATTCTTCTGAATCATCTGAACTTTTTCTACCATCTCTTATACCAATTATTGTCCCATCAGTTTCCTTTCACCTGCTTCATCCCAAAAATATGGAGTTCAACAATGATTTTCATATAATGCCTCAAATGGAGCCATCTGTATACTTGAATGAAAACTGTTATTGTGAGAAAAATCAACCAAAGAAATATGTTGTTCCCAACTTCCCTGGTAATCTAGTGAACAAAAACGTAGCATATCCTCCATGGTCAGAATTATTTGTTCTGACTGCCCATCTGATTGCAGATGAAAAGCCATACTATAATTTAATTCAGTACCCAACAACTTCTCAATGCATTTCCAAAAGTTAGAAGTAAACCTGGGATCGTGATTAGATACAATAGAGAGGGAAACACCAAGTAACCTGAATATCTCTTTAACATACAACCGAGATAGTTGATCTAGAGACAAAGTATCTCGAATAGTAAGGAAATGAGAAGATTTTGTCAAACGATCAACAATAACCCATATTGCATTATTACCATGAGATGTTTTTGGTAAGCCCATAATGAAGTCCATTGATATATTTTCCCATTTCCACTCTGGAACCGTTAAAGACTAGGAATCCATTTCGGTAACTGCCGCTCTTCTTTAACCTACTGACAAGTCAAACACTTCACAATATAATCGACAATATCTATTTTAATTCCATCCCACAAGTTATACACCTGAATATCTTTGTACATCTTAGTACTGCTAGGATGAACTGAAAGCGGAGAATTATGATCTTCACATAAGATCTCATTCTTTAAATGTGAATCATAAGGAACACATAATCTTTTCTCAAACGTCAAAACCCAATCATTATCAATGTTAAAATAAGACAACTTACACTTCTGAACCAACTCTATCTTTTTCTGCAACTCATTGTCTTCCTTCCGCGCATGCTTAATTCTATTTGAGAGGGATGATTTCACTAAGACCTAAAATGAAACAAAGGATCATGTAATAATAATCTTAGATTAATTGCATCCATCTCCTCTATCTTATGTTCATTTATTTTTGAGGTAATATATACTTAAAAATTTTGTGATCAGTATATATTTCACACTTTACTCCATAAAAATGACGCCTCCAAATTTTTAAAGCAAAAAAAAACACCTTCTAATTCCAAATCATGAGTAGGGTAATATAACCAATGAGGTTTTAATTGAAGTGAATCATAATAAATTACATGATAATTCTGCATAAGGATAGAACCAAGTCATTTCAATGAAGCATCACTGTAGATAACAAACTCACCATTTCAGGAAGGTAGTGCCTAAACTGGAGCATTAACCAATATTCTCTTCAGTTCCTAAAAATAATCATCACATTATTTTGACCAGATAAATATAACACCTTTTCGAGTTATCTTAGACATTGGACAAGATAACTATGAAACATTCTCAAAAAAAATCCTATAATAACTCTCCAAAAAAAGAAAACCATGGATCTCGGTTATATTTGTGGGTCCTGTCCATTCTTCAACAAATTTTGATTTAGCATGATCAAACATTATTCCATTTTCTGAAATAATGCGACCAAGGAAAGAAATTTGTTGCAACCAAAACTCACACTTTCTAAATTTCCCATATAGTTTCTTTTCTTTTAAGGTTTGCAAGATACCCCTTAAATGACTTTTATTCTTCTCTTTACTTT
This sequence comes from Viscum album, assembly GCA_963277665.1. Taxonomy (NCBI): domain Eukaryota; kingdom Viridiplantae; phylum Streptophyta; class Magnoliopsida; order Santalales; family Viscaceae; genus Viscum; species Viscum album. Next base: position 529,628,182 of record OY728133.1, read on the forward strand.
TTGAATAAACAAAAATATCACTAATGAACACAACAACAAACTTATCCACGAACTCACGAAAAATTCTATTCATAAGATTCATGAATATATCAGGTGCATTGGTTATACAGAAAGGCAGAACTACAAATTCATAATGGCCATATCTTGTACCAAACATGGCCATTAGAATGTTTTCTTCCTTTACTTTCAACTAATGGTACCCTGACCTCAAGTCAGTCTTCGAAAAATACTGAGCTCCTGAGGGATGATCAAACAAATAATCAATATGAGGAAAATGATACTTGTTCTTAAAAGTGATGTTATTCAATGCTCTATAATCAATGTAATGTCTCATTGAACCATCTTTCTTTTTTAAAAACCAGACAGGAGCACCCCATGGGGATCTTCTAGTTCGAATGAAACCTTTATCTAATAACTCATGCAATTTCTTCTTTAACTCTAAAAGTTAAATTTGATCCATTCGATAAGGTGGGTTGTTGAAATTGGATTTGCATCAGGAACTAAGTCAAAAATAAATTCAACTTCCCGATTAGGTATTATACCAAAAAAATCATCCGGAAAAAAAATCAAGATACTCATTTACCACTGGCACATCATTAATCTAAACAGTTAATTTGTTTCCAACAATAGGTGGTAGGTGATATTCGTTTCCAGCTTTCACTAGTTTCTCATCTTTCTGACATGTTACCAAAAGTAAGGGTTCATTTTTGTACACAAACTGAAATTCTTTCAGAAAGGAAACCTCTTTAGATCTACAGTCAATCATATCATGATAAATAGAAATCCAATCCATACCCATAATAACATCAAAATCTACTGGAGGAAAAACTATAAGGTTTGCTGGTAGATTCATTCTGCACACAAATACAGGAAGGTTTGTATAATTTTTTTATATCTCAAAATTTCCTCCTGGTGTTTTTACCATAATTTCAGGATTCATATGTTGAGATATAAATCCGAATTTACTAGAAAAATTCCCAGAAATGAAAAAATGAGTAGAACCTGAATCAAACAACACATTAGAATAATCATAACAAAAAAACAGTATACCTGATATTACTTCATTTGATGGCCCAACATCTGCTGAAGTAGTTGCAAAGGATTTAACCACCCCTTTCTACTTGTAGTCTGGCTACTTTCTCTCAGTTGAGTTCTTCGTTGGACACTCATTAGCATAATGACCCATTTCATTTCACTTAAAACAATTTAATGACTATAAATCTGATTTTTTCTTACCAATGCACTTATCTTTTTCAGTTCAATTATGAGCCTTATGTCCAATTTTACAACATCAGTAGAACTTACCAAAAATCAAAAGATATTCCCCATCATTATTTTTACCACAATTTTCAAAAACTATAAACTTAAGTTTCTTACCATCAGAGTTCCTTGAAGCATTCATCCCTCTCTCCTTCCACCTCGACCTCTTATTATGTTGTTTTTTCAAAGAACACCTGATCGTTAACCCACACCATTTCCACCTTCTCCGCACATCAAACAATTTTTTCATAACTTTTTTTCTCACAGGAAGCTAAATCCCTTCGATACTTTGGTTTTAATCCTGATTAAAAATGGTTGATTTTATTGTCAAGATCTCATATGAAATTTAGAACATACCTTTCTAGTCGAGTGAATTTTTCATCATAAGTAGCCACTAAGTCATCCTCCTGCATCTATTCTTGGAATTGTTTTTTCATCCTAAAACGAACCACCTTAGGAAAATATTTCTCAAGAAACATTTCTTTGAATTCACCCCAATCAAGAGCATAAATCTCTTTACTATCACCGTTATTTTTCACCATCAACCACCACTGATCAAATTCGCATTCAAAATTGTAAATAGAGAGACTAACCATTTGATGTTTTTGAAAACCTCATGACACCAAAAATATTCTCCAGTGATTTAATCCATCCTTAATCTAGAACTGGGTCAGATGATCCTCTGAATGTTGGGGGATGTTGCCTCATGAAATTATCCACTTCAGACATGTTCCTCTGTTGTTTATATTGATGAACCCATGCATGGATACCACCACCATTTATAGCCAGAGTAAACTGTGCCATCACTGCAACAAACTGTTCAGTTCCGATCCCGAAAATATCAGGTTGCTGACTTGGAAGGTTCTCTTCCTCTTGATGTCGTCCCTACATAACTTCCATGTTTCCTTTGTGGAAAAGCATTCTGAACATAGAAATATCTTAGGTGAATCAACATGGTAATCTGTAAATGCAATATCATTAACATAAATTAATTTATGGATATTAATTTAACAATACCTTAAATACTAAAGTTATATAAACTGACCTGTGATACCAACTATAAGAACCCAACCATAAAACATTACATTATCCTAAATTAAACGAATAATTCACATAGAGGATATTTTTAGGAATAGAGTTTAAGATAATTAGGCCATAACTATTACATTACCTCACAAAAGTTACAAAGTAGACACTTCTACTCAGTTTCCATATTTTTCAAAAAAAAATCTTGAAAATAAAGAGTCATTCCTAGTTCTATGTTTTAGACAACATGACTTTTCTTTGATTCCATCCTTGACCCTATTAATTTTTATGTCCCATGAAAAACATTTCAAAACATGGGATTAGCTGAAAAAGCTCAGTAAGGGTTATGAATAATGAATGTAAACATTAATCCATCAAAACATAAGTTTATTAACATAACTCATGAAATCATAAGATTTATGAATTACACATACAAGACCTATATCATAAATGTAACATTTGGAATCCATATCATACTTACATTGTAGCTATCACAACAACATTAGGAGTTACATTTGGAATACCCACCACAATATATTCCATAATCTCTTAGGAGAAAAATTCACATTTACCTCTATCACGTTTCCCAATGCATTGGATGCCTATCTTAGACTCACCCACCCTAGTTTTATCAATGAACCACCCATATACATAAATAATTCCCAAGAACCCTAAAATATTCATAACACATAACATAAGCATAATGGAAAGATAACATTCACACAATGCGATGACAATATATCATTTCAAGATATCGAACAAGATAGTGAAATAATAAATTCATATATGAAAACATTTTCAATACCAAATACATTAATGAGTATATGGAATTTAGTTTCCTTTTAAAACATTATGAAATGTTAAGTAAGCCGAAGATCAAATAATACTCGTGGCTGTAGAAAGGTCGTTGTCACCACGTACGGTAAAAACAAACAATATCCTTTTCTCATTTAGTAAAATTATTCGTAGAGAAAACATTCCTTTTGAATAAAAGTAAAATTCAAAGAGGTTTATACACCATATAAAATAAAGCCATGTAGAAATTAAAATATGCATCATTGAAATGAGATTGATATGAAGTCCCTTACCTCGTGTCCGACTTGACCCGTTCATTATTTAATATACTGAATAATAAATTAAAGTTAATTTATACTTGTATAAGATCATTTTTCAAGTTTATTAATTTTTTTATATAACTTATTACCATGTCATAAACATTATTTAATCATTTATGTTTATAGTAGTTGTTTGGTCGTTATTTGGTACTTGAGTCAATAAGTGAGGGCTTTTTATAAGGGAGATGAGGGGCTCTTTAGGAATGATTGAAAATGTTATTTTATTATAAAACTATATTCGGTTTCAAAAGGTCCAAAACTAATTAAAGTATAAGATAAGACGAATTATGGTAGAATTGAAAATCATGCAATAACAATTGGACTAGTTTTGGATTTTTTAATCTTTATAATATTATTTATTTAAATCATTTATTAATAAGGTAAACACTGCATCATTATTGTGTCATACATAATTTTATTTATTTTATGTCAAAAAATTATAAAAAAACTATCATGTTGTAGGAAATATATTTATAATTCAAAATCATATTTATTGTCAAAGAGATAACTTCTATAACCTTATGTAAACATTAATTTACTAAAATATATATTTTTTTCAATTTTGCCGTTACTTTATATTAATTAAAAGAATGTGTCATTATCACTCTTAAGTGGCTCCATGGGGTACCAAAATCGACCCAAGGATTCCCATGGTCGGTAATGACTCATCTAATAAGGTTAGGACAAGTGTTAATGTAATTGTTTATTATTATAATATTCTTTTAACCTTGAATTGACCTATTTACCTTTCACCGTAGTAAATAAAAGTCAAAAATTACTATTAACCATAAATTTTTTTCATCTTATTGAACCAAATTTTAATTACTCATAACAACAATGTATGTAGGATTTTCCAAATTCAATTCAATGAAGTGTTAAAATTTCATTTAATTGAAAAAGACATTTTTTAACTACAACTTAATAGTTTCACTATTCCTAAGAAATATATGTTTTTTTCAAAAAAATACCAAAAATTAACCCTAAGATATATTTTATATTCCTAATTCATAAATAATTTCTATTTTACCAAATTAAATATATAAGTTGGATTAATTATTTTAAAATTAATTTCTGTTGTCAAAACCAAAAAGCGTGTTTCTTTGAAATATTAACTATCAAAAGACTGACACCTGTTTATTTCCATCTTCAATGTGAAATTACTTCCAATGACAAAAATTAGATTAAATGGTAAAAATATAATCTAATTACACTTGAAAACCAATTAAAAATATAATCTAAAGATATAAATAAATTAAATTAAATGGTAGTTTTGAATTAAAATAAAGTATTTTCACTATTCATTAAAAAATGAATGTTATCAGAAAAATACCAAATATTTACCCAACGAAAATTTTGATATCTGAATTTTAAATAAGAATTTTATTTTTTCAAATATAACATATAAAAGGGACGAAAACTATATTTAAAAAGGGTTCTCCTTCAAAAGGCGGTAAATCGTCATTTTAAAGAGTATTAGAGTAATTGATGCTTAAAATTGGATTCATTAACATTTTAAGCCTCTAAGTATTATTGAGTAAATGTAAAGAATTTAACAAACATGAATAATCATATTTTAGTTAGTTATATTCATTCCCTCCAATACAACAGCTAGTTTTTAACTACCATTTAAAATAATATTATTATATTATTAGTGTGCAATGTAAGATTTCAAAGAAACCCATTGTTGTGTATTGGGTATGCCATCGAACATAGCTTCTGCTTTAAAGTAAAATTAATATTTAATTCCCAAATATTAATAAATAGGAAAATGTCATATTTCTCCATTTATCTGAGATGTTACAAATATAGAATATATCTTTATAAAAAATCAATGAAAATGTAGTTTTCAATTTAAATTTAGTATTTTTTAGTATTCCTAGAAATAATGAAAATTTTCATAATTATTAAAATAAATACCTGGAGGTTCAATTTGATATTATGATTTAAAAAATAATTTGTTTTTATCAAATTAAATTTTGAGAATTTAAATAATTATAATTTTATTATTATGAACAAAATAAATATTTTTTTTTCAGAAAATAGAATTTTTGAAACATATAAAGACTTTAAAACCCATTAGGTATATCTTATAAATATGATTCTTATGTATGAAATAATCAAAATTAATAAGTTAATATTATTTATTATAATCAATATTTTTATGTTTAATGACATTGGATATAACAATTGTGCTAAAATAATTATATTAACAATATGTCATGGATTTGTTAAAACTTATTATCATTTGCAACACAATCTAACCAAATGTCATGTGTATAGAAATATTAACTTGGTATTTGTATGTAACAGAATATATCCAAGAAATATAATTTATTCATATATAATAATTTAAAATTACTGGGTGTATTACATTATAACCCTGTTAAATTAAATTTATACCTCACAATTTATCACACTGATACAAAAAAATTAAGATACTTCTATATCATTATTTCCTCAGGTCCCAATGTAGCTTACTAAAATTGATAGTTTCACTACAAAAACAAAATTCCATGGTTAGTGGTATTTCATTGTAGAACATTCCCAATATGATCTTGGATATGTTTGTATTATTCATGATAAGAATGATCTTTCTATAGTGGAATGACCTCTGAGTTCAACACATGTGAAGGGTCAGACATATACTTCCTCCTTAGAGATAAATGAAACACATCATGGACCTAGGGGAGGATTGGTGGAAGCAACACATAAATTTATATTATGCTGATACAATCAAAAATTTCAAAGGGGAAGATATAACTTTGACACCGATTCCCATTCTACAAAAATCAAATTACATTATTCCATAAAGAAATTAATAGAAACACCTTATCACCACCTTAAAAATCAAGATCACACCAGTGGCTACGACCATAAATTTTATATTGAATTTGAGCTACATTGATATGTTACTGAATGTCTATAACATTCTACACTATTTCATTAGCTGTCTCAGATAAAAAAAATTTATTTCTGCATCTTCATTCCAAAACATTAGTGTTCTACAATTCATTTGATATAGGGATTCATAAGGATCCATCTAAATTCTTGAGTTAATGGTATTATAGAATGAAAACATAACTAGAGGAATGTGTTTATACCAACTACCTTTAAATACAATGAATGATATCTCGAAACATCCTATAGGTTTTGAATTTTTCATTTTGACTGCCGATCAATCCGAGGATGATACAATGTGATGAAATTTGACTACTTATAAAGATCACACTGAAGACTTATCCATAATATCAATGTAATCCTATGATCCTGATAATAAAAAATGGAATGTGGTAATAAATTAAAACATACCACTTATTTAATGTGTATCATTTAAATCTGACCTCAATATATTTGCATTTAGATAGAGATGAAGTGGGTTGACTTAGTGTTGATTCCCACTAAATGTTCATTGTCAAATCATCAAGGGTAGATATAACTGAGGCATGGGTTTTATTTTTCTACAGAATATAAACTATGTGAAGTTGTCCAAAACTCATAAATATCATTTCCATTAAAATATATGTGACCACATGACATTTAGAAGTTAATGTGAAAGGGACATGCACAAAAAAACCTTCGATAAGGGAATGTGGATCCCAATTGATAGAACCTCCCTATTTGTGTAAATGCCACCAAGACATTCACTGATCATGCAAATATATCCAGATACGAACCCCAAAGACATGTGAGTTTTCAAGAGACAGGTTCCTAAATACCATCCAAAATTCCTTATAAAAATAGGGAAATATGTATGAAAATATAAGATCCTATAGCAGTCATAAGTGTTCTTGGGACACACCCATGAGATTCGAGAGACACCATGAAAGACCATGAGACATTCCCATATTACCATTCTAGAGCATGATGAAATTAATTTATCTCCATAGAAAATAAAAAAGGGTATATCAATTAAAATATTTTTTCATCATCATAAGAAACTTTGGTGGTCAAGAGACACATCAGTGATGGGGAGATTTATTTTCTTCGGTGACACTCCTTCCAATTCGCATGATCTATGTCCATTATGAAATAGACATTACAAAAGAAAGGGAAATGATGGATTATTTTTCGAGGGAAGATATGTTGATATTTTTATAATGGAGATTTACACTAGGGGAGAAAAACATTAGCCATGTGTGGCCCCCCTAGACAAGCTATATTATTAATGCGAAGGTCCAATGTCAGCCACTTTTGACTCAAAAAAATATCCTTGATGAGACACTATTTAGCATGTGAATGCCTTTCCACTAACATCCTGATCATGCAATGGACCCTTGAGATGTTTTTGGAAATTATAAAAGAAACATGGAATGTCAACCTAGATAATAATGAAATCATTGATTTCTCAAAATCAAATTAATGGAGTGATGATGGGATGGTACCACAGTCACTTAATATGATGCATCAACCCTGGGATAACTAGTTATAGGATTGAAAGAATTTTGTTACCCCAAATTCCTCCACTGATTCCAGAAAAAATCATTGATATAAAATCCAAACAAGGGGGTTTATAAATGGGTTGGATATACCTAATTCCCCCCCAATCACCAAAAAAATTATTTTTAGATCAGCACACCTATGCATCCAATAATAGGAGTGGTATTCTCAGAGGGGCCAATATCACGAGGGAAATGGTTTTCCACAAGCTAAAATTTAAATAAAACCATAATGATATCGAATAATCAATATGAAATTCATGTGATCACTTGGTGTAATGTGAAAGAATCCTTGAATTTCAGCATGATTATGCAAAGGAGGTCCCACAACTATGTTGCCTCATGTGAATAAATTAGTCTAACATTGAACAATATTAAGGAAAATGGAAAGTAAAATCTTGAAGAAATACTAAATAATGTGATAATTATGTTAATAACATATACAATGATCTTCATGCACTTAACATGAATCATCTATATAATGTGACAACATTAGAAGATATTTCCAATGTCCTGAGAGTTCCCTTTGAAAAACCATTTGGATGATGCGATGTAATCCAGAAACTTCAAGAATGTCACATGATTACCTCAGGGCATGGAACCTAAATATCATGAAGCCCTTATAGATCACCATCCAAATCCTTCAATGTCGATTAGATATATCTCCCATGATTTGTAGAGACACCATTCTATGTCGTCTAGATCAGGAAATTTCATTTAAGATTATCACGTAGATTTTGTGGTATCATCCATGAATGTTATCCAGATTTCATATTGACACTAAGACATGTCAGGATGATCAGGTGACGTCCTACATAAATTTCAGTTGATATGATGTTATATTCGGATAAATTTCATCTGAGATCACACGATATCCCCCAACCATATCATCTAGGATGATGTGATACCCTATAGACATTTCATCCAATATCATGCAACACCCATCAGACAAGTCAACCAAATCTTTCAATTTTCCTTTGATGTGTCTTCTCTAAAATAAGGACATGATTAGACACACCAATACATCCTCTTACATATCAAGTAGAAAATCAGTCAGGTAAGTTATATAACTATTCCATGTCAACCAAACATCATAGGATATGATATCCTTGTCCACTATCTATATTATTGTTGCTTAGGTGTGTAATCCCCAACCATCTAAATTACGATGACTCAATTTTTTTCCCATAAAAATGATATGTATGATTCCATTCAAAGACTAGATCTCCATATTGAACCTTAAAAGGGTATCCTAAGTGTGTACGATATGATCAACTGAACTGTGATGAATATGATTCCTTCCAAAACCGTGATATGTAGGTTTCCTCCATAATTCCCACGCTACATATTAAACATCAAATGGGATATCCTAGTACATAAATCATGCATCCTTAATTATTGAGTCTAGTTACTTTCTATCCATTGCTTCTGACCCCGATAATATATAACATGTCATTAGGGATTTCCAATGATCTTATCTTCCACATCATGAATTTAAGACAATTATGGAATCCTTATTCTGTAATCCCAAATCATCCAAAAATTTTGATATGTCCCCCATACGTGGGAATCCTCATTGTGTTATCCCTGATCGAGCTGAACTATGATGAAGCAGATTTCTAATGAAGAATAAATACATAAGACTCCTTCATAATATCCTGAGAACAAATATAATCCACATCAATATATTTCCCTCCATGTCTCTGACACCCCAACTATTGGGACCCAATATCTCTCATTGTCTAATCATTCTGTATCTTCCACAAGAATATTGATAAGTCAACTGATCAAGGAAAAATATGTGTCATTATATAACAAGGATATGTAGGAATCATCCTTGTGTTCTGATAAAAAAAGGGCTACCACCATAGTGACTCCATATATTTTCTTTTTGTATGACATTAAATTTCATATGTTTAACAAACTATATAGATTTTGATTCCAATTATAAAATATTATTGGTAGGACACCTCATAATGGAAAAATTCCATACAAGAAATATTAACCACCACCTTAGAAGACAACAATCTCCAGATTCCATTATTTTATGGCTTCAACGTACCTTGTTGTAGTCTCAATGGGAAATAGATGAAGAGACTTAAATACATGTATACACATTCACTAATATGATTCCTCTATTTACCTATTGAAGGATTTATCATATGGTAATATTATTTGGTTTATCAATCCTGTATATGGATTAAGATGATATTCTAGAACATTTCATAAATATATAATAGATTCACATAGTTGGATGATGTTCCCTGTAAAAGGGTGTGGTGAGCCCGACCTCGCAAAAACTCGACCAATGTGGGTTCCCAAGTGTCATTAGGTATGAATACCCAAATGAAACACTTCCTTTGGAATGTATTTTTTTGCATAGGTATGGATTTGAGAGCTGCTGGGAGTTTCCAATTGATAAAATAAAATTTAAAACCAAATTAGGATGATTTTCCTTGACATTGAACCAAAAACAATCAAACCATTTTACCAAGACAACCACATATTTTTTATGAAAAAATGTGGGTAAACGTGTGTAGAATCATTAATATAAGTAAAATCTTTAACAAGATAAAATGATATATTACACAGTTATCAACAAGATATTTGTTTTCTGTTATATGGGTGGTACTTATCCTCTTTCCATAAATAAATAAATAAATTATGAACCCAATTTGAATATATCAATTAAAAAAATGATTGGTTAACCATGTGACATGCCATTTTATTCTAATATCCAACACAAACAAATGTGGGAAACACATCATGAACTATACAGATAATACACTATAGATGGGGTCCTCACAAAATAAGTCAATCCTCACATTGAAAATTCCACATGGGAAAAATTGTTTGACGGGGAATGAGAATTGAAAATTGTGTTACCGATGCGTATATTTTCATGAAAATATGATGTCCATAATGATTTACTTATATTTGACCTTGTTAAATATTGTATTGGTGACTGTAGATTCAGATATGACAAATGAAACCCTAACTGATATAATGTCTTTATCTAGTGACCATTCTAGAAAAATTCTACAACCGTAACCTGGTGTGTCTAAGAATGACCTCATATTCTCGACAACATCAATGTCTAGTGGAACATGAAATTTTCTAGTAATTTCAATGGAATGGAATTATCCTAATCATTGACCCTACTTGTGAGGGTCTTCCAATGATATAACTTAACGGTCAAAATCATCTAATTAATTATTTAGTAAAGTTAGTGTTTCTCAATCCCAGAAGTAACCACATAAGGAGAATATAACAAGACTATGACAATCACCACCCAAAGTATATTCTGATATTGGTTCAAGGAGTTAATGATGGATCTCTTCTAGTTCAGGGGCCATATAGGAGTGTTCTTATCTTCTGTTTTCACTTATCCCATCCCTCTAACAACCTTCATTCAACTGTTTAAGTGTACCGCACTCACACTTACACCTATGGTCCCCATTCATGAGAAATAAGTAAGAATCATTTGGTGTAGAAGGCTATTTATAATAATGAGTATGATCATATCCCCACTCCCATTAGAATTGTCTATGAGAATATTCCAATAATTTTCAATAAGATGGATCATATACCTCCTCAATATAAGGAAGGTTGTTGTCATATTCATAGAGTGAGAATGGGATAAGTGTATATTCCTACACCCATGAATGAATACCATAGATATATACCAGTGGGATAATGAGAAAAAATTGGGATTATATCACAACATCAATCATATATATCTTTTAGTACATAGTGAAGGCAGTGAATTTTCAGGTATACCATTCTATGAACACTTTGATAAAGTGTCATTAACTCTTAGAAACAGTCGACAAACTCCTCCAACAAATTCCAGAACTAGTACAGATGTTGGGATTGGATCATATTCATATCCCTAATACTAGGGATGCACAATAGGATGATAAATTAGAACAAGTAGTTGTTAAAGAGGAAAATAACATTATTTTTCCTATCTAGGATGGATTATAGGAATATTTTGATAAAGGAAGAGGCACAAATCTGAGATAATATTCCCATTCCAACTAGGGATCACTATGTGAGAGTTCTACATTCCCTATAATAGGTACACATACCTATAGAATATGAATTTTGAAAAAAATAAAATGTCACATTATCTGGACCATATCCCTATTTTAGAAGGGGATAACCACATCATAGTAGTACCCTCTTTGAGAAAGGAACATATTCCCATACAAAAATATCATTATCATACAAGATAAGAATATGATTGTGCTCATATCACCTTTATGACTGAGGATATCCATGTGAGAATGAAACATGCCTCTTGATAGGCTTATATTCTTGTTGGTGATTCTACCTGAAAAAATTCATTAAATTATATATTATGGCCTCATATAAATACAGAGTCCATTGCAAATTTTCATCAGTATCCTTCTGAAGATATAAAAGTAGAGTCTTATATCCCTTATACCATTCAGAGTTCCATCGGTATATTTAAGAGGGGAATTCATATAAGAAATAAGCCCATATTCTAGATCCAACTAGGGATCGACAAGTGGAAAATTCACATGCCTCCGGATAGGCTCATATATATGTTTAAAAAGATCATTGTCAAATTCAGAAGTCTCTAGATTCAGATCATATCTCCGGTCATATCTAGGCTCACCAAGTGAGAGAGAAATATTTATTAGAGAAGGATTATATTCCTACCAAGAATTAATATGTTAATTTTAATATTCCATAATAATCCCAGCATCAGGATAATACTTATGTTGAATCAGATAGTTATCAAAAAATCCTATAAGGCTTCCTATAGAAAGATTGTATACCTTCACAATTTTAGATGTTTGATCGGAATAATCTATCATCGATACAGAACAAGGACCGTATCAATAGTATTAAAAATCATAGTGTCATTGAGGCTATTAAAGAAACATTCTCAGCAACCCAAGTGTCCCTAAACTATTCTACTAAAGTATATGATGATCATTACTAAGATATTACTCCTTATGATAGTTTGGAGATAGTTTTTAGGGACTCTACCTCAAACTTTCATTATGGTCAAACCCCGCATGATGATATCTTCCTCAAATAAGGAAGTCATCCCATTTCATAGACATATATTTATAAAGAGGTGATCAAAACTAAGACTTGTTATTACAAAAAGGTGCTTGAATAACAATGTTCAGCTGCATATGGTTCCCCCATAAACTTCTAGAAATAGTCCACTTTTTCCAGTAGATGACCTAATGAATTAGCTTCAATAGTTTGATCAAAAGGTGGTGTGTAAGTCCGACGAAGAGGATTCTGACATTAACATATAAAGAGATTTAGCCAGAAACAATCACCCCACTATATCTATTCCCTTTTCAATTATAATGATGACACAGAATATGAAAAAAAAGGTTTTCATGACTTATCTATCTTAATATATGATGGATATTCATCAGTGAGTGATGTCTAGAAATATCCCTTATCAAGTATATGAGGGTCACCATCAGATAATCAATACACTCTAATTTTATAAATATATGTCAACCTTTTTCAAATATTGTAACCTATGATTAAAAGAGAAAAGAAAATGCATACATGGTGTTTGTCTCAGAATCATGGGAACTATATACTAACTAATTTCCAAAGCACCATCATATGTAAAAATATACGGATTGGTGAAATGTGTAGAATTTCACTTCAATATGTCCCCAGAACATTAGAATACCCCAATACAATATACTATAATGCCATAGCATCAATAAATATTTGGGGATCGGGTAATGCATGACATAGTAGTAAAATACAAAAAAATGCATCTGATTCAACAGCACCAAGAAAACATGTTCTAAGGGATTGTAATTCATCTGGATCATTTAAATAGTATCCTTGAAATAGACGGAATTAATTTTTTACATGATAAGTTACGTTTCAACCAACATGAAACCTTTTTATAGATATCTACTCCCATCATGGGATAAAAATACACCAAACTACTACATGAGAAAATTTGTGCCTGATCAAACATGTTGTGATAGCTTCTTCCATATATTAATTCTTATATAATACCCCTCCAACTGGGACATGGGGTATTTTCCACCGCCTCCACACCTAAAATTATCAATTCATGAGAGGATTATTGTCACATTGGTAGTAGTTGAAAGCATACAATATATCATTGGTTTATGGGATATTATAACTCAATAAACATCACAAGGTTCATCATTCCCTGATATGGTGTTGATAAAAGTATATGAGGATCCATCATAGACTTATCCCACTGGGTTGGTTGTAGTTATATCTCAATTCCCCTCTGAATAATCATAAAATCCTTGAGAAAAAACATCGAAACTTCAACAATAGGATCAATCAATTCCAATTGTGTCCCCAGACAGTCTATAACAAGTATGACTATGGGAAATTTCATCATAATCATCCTCACATATGGAATTTATATTCTGCATATTGGGAGGTAAATATCCACATTCGGTATCCCATCCATTACTCCCTCCACAATACAGACCTATACTATTTAGGGTCCTCTTAGAAATCATGATTGGAAACTCCCTCAAGGTCACCTATCACGTGACAATATGAGGGGACTAGATTGATAAGACAATCAACCCCTTCCATGGTCATAATAAAAAATTTCCAACTATGGCTAAGGATTTGTTAAATTACCCTAATGTAGGTAATGATTAATCATCATGTTCTGTTTAAAGTAATTGGATAACTACCATTTCATGGTATACCTCTATTAATATGGTAATCATTGAAACAATATATAATATGGATAAATATGAATATGTAGAGGAACATAATAGGTATAACATACCATCAAAAGAGGATCTTAATGGACCCAAATAGGCTACACATACCTGGAACCAAAGGAGGATAAAAAACATGACACATTAAAATAATGAGTTTCCACCTATATGGTGGACAAATGAAAATTATAAAAGGAAAGGTGTGTCTAGATCCCAAATTGTTGTCCCAAAGAGACAATGCCCCTTTCATAAAGGAATGGGTGGAGTAATATGGGAATTATTTTCAAAATATTAGAAAACTCAATTAGGATATCCTTAGGTGAAACATTCCCTCTAGGTATAAACATTAAAAAGAGGTGAATATCCCTCCCCCCAAATATATAGAAAGAGATGTTTTCCCTATAAGATTGGAATCTGAGAATCATATTATCTTTTTCTCTAGACAGTTGGTCTACATAACGAAGGAATCCAAAAAAGTTTGTGACTTCCCACCATTTCATTGAAATCCTCTCACTTTCTAGGGAAATAATTTAGTCCTCACAAGAATGTAGAATCAACATTAGATGAAAATAAATCTACCTATTCATGCCCTCCCTGATGACTACAGATGGTAGGAAACTCAGAATGTAATACTTCTGAAATTTATCGATGCTATCAAGGCTTGGGATAATTGAATGGATGCCTTAGAGGGTTTAATAATACATGTGAATATTGAGATGAAATCATATCCAAAATGGGTTGATGAAACTTTCTCCACACCAAATTTCATTAATCATAACTTCTCCACCATTGATAGTGTATGTGACCTCAAACATCATCTCACTCACTTTATATACTAATTTTTTTCTAATGGTGGACCCTCGAGATCAACATGAGGTCACCAAACTGAGTTGTTTTGTACAGACTCTTACAGGGTCAACCCTTTGTCTTGTACAAATAGACTAATGATAGAAGATGTTGAATGATGGAAATACCTTATTCATCAATGTTTTTAATTTTTCATATTCGTACTAAGGAGAATAAAAATCATGAACCTGTTGAACTAAATGTAACATGTATATTAGGGTGTTAATGACTACATATCTAGATGGAATGTTTTAACCAATTCTATCAGCATTCCTCTATCATATAAACAATTTATGGACCTATGGAATTAAAATATATGTGATTTTATGTATGAAACAATGATCCCAATGAATTATCATGGTTTTTATCTCGACTTCTCAAAAATGTTACAACATTTAGAAGAGGCCATTCAGTGGACCCAAGAAAAATCTCTATTCATGACCTTATCAAAAGGAAAAAATTCTTTGAAAGGTTGTTATTGTCTCTACTAATATAAAAATAGAATCAATTCAAATTTAGGAACCTATGAATGTATTTAATCTCTCAACACCTCTTATAATGTATAAATAATGGAAAATCACCTTCATCTAGAAGAAAAAAGAGACTAGGGCCACTATAGATTTAAGGAAAAGATGAATAATTCCTACATAACCCAAAATGAAAAAGTCATTGGTTATTTCCATGAATCCATATACAATAAAATTATCAATATAACCCAATCCAATATGACCAATGAGGTCAACATCACCGATCAACCCAATTAATACCATTTCCATAAAATTATAGATCATAACATCTAGAACTTCTTTCCTTTAAAATATATTATCCCAAGAAAGGCCGATTCATGAAAGATGTTGTCGGGTAACTCTCCATTGTAGGTAACATGAATAATTGTTTACTAGTCAGTAAAAGTTGGAAATTAGAATATTCATTCATCTATGTGTGGGAAAAACTTCACCAACTGGATGACATAGAATGTATTTATTTGGTATCATGTATCCATGATAGCATAGCTTCATAGACCCACAAAATTTATACCACTATATGAGGTTACATCAGATATGTATCCTGAATGAGAACCTGATCATTGAACATATGAAGAGTCAAAATATTATGATCCTTATATTACTCAAATTCTAGCTCTAACTCTTTCACATTTCTTCTCTCCAAAATCCAATTCATGGTCCCCACCCCACGAAATGGAACCCTCATCGGTTGGAGATCTCATTTTTTTAATTAACATGATACAATATCCAGACTGCTTATCGTACCCTAAATTTACATCAGAATACATGGCCCCTACAACTAGTTATGGAAGAAGATGCCACATGCATATGATCTAAGGATGAGTGGGACAACACAGGCGTGGTAATAGTAAATGTTCTGGTCATGTACCGACATATGACATAAATATAGCTATGACCCATGGTAAAGATGTCCCACAAGTCTAGAAGATACATGTAGGTTCCTCAAAAACATCCACCGGTCTTATAAGACCATTCATTTTATATCACATCCTAGTGGGGGGGTTATAGTATGAGTAGTCTAGGAAACATGAAAGGATGGAATGACTTACACCATGGGAATAAGATTTTCCCTCGACCAATGCACAATAAAAAGTCCATTCCAATTAATATTACTCATCTCCCAATAGATATAATAAGGAAAAACCCCACCTCATGGAGATTCAACCCCTAGAAAAAAATTACGAGATTTTCAATCTGGTGGAAGTTGTCACAATCATGATCTTGATTGAGGTGGGGTGCATCATTTGCTTGAATAACTTAGAGATGCACTCTTTGAAGCCCTCGAAATCCCACTGGAAATCCAGATAAATGTTTCTACAGAAAATTTCTATAGATTGGAGACCATTCTATTACAATGTCATGTATGCATCCCATTCAAAGAGAAGGATCGGAAAGTAGGGATTCTGAAAAAAAATCAGACCCCAATATGATTCAAGTAGACTCAATAATTTCGATAGAAGAAGGAATATCATTGAATATGGTTATGGGATCAACCTCAAACCTATTTTTACCATTAAAATTTTAGTTTCTTGTGAAGGTTCATTTTACCCATCAATGATGAGCATTAAAGTTTCTGAGAGGCATGAGAAAAGACCTCTTGGGAAGATAAATCTAAAAGATTAGTTTAGGGATATCAAATATGACAATGATTCTATAGATATCCAGTGGGAAACCGCATAAATTGAACATCATGGAGGGACATGGATCTACAAAAATGTGGAGGTACCCTCAAAATTCCAACAATTTTTGAAATACCCCAACGATGGAATGGTTACTATAATTCATGGTGATAATGACCCCATTGAAACATTTTAAGCCACATATTTTAAGTTAGGTTTCTAAAAATTGGAATGAAATAAAATATTCAATGAAAACATATAGGTTTCATCCCCTAAAATATCAGTGACCTCACCAAAAAATACATAGGGTTTTCTTGATTGTGACTATGTTCTCCCCGTAAATCTCGTTGAAGCAATATACCTTCTCCTAGTTGTCCAAGGCCTGTCTGTCCCTGGTGATAATGTATAATACATTAATCTCTATAATATATCTCTAATTACAATGGAATTATGGATTGATAATGTATTTTATTATAACCTATCAATCCTTTACTGTGATATAGGTTTCCTAGCATGTCGACATTGTCTGAAAATTACTCCATATACTCAAAGGTGGAAGAATAAGAGGATGAACCTAGGTATGAAACTACTAAATTTTAGGAAGGAATATCTACCACAATTTATGAGATCCAGAAGGTAAAACTGTGAATAGAAGAAGACACATGGAATACACTATTTCTTTCTACCCTTCCACTCAAGGATAAATTTATGATCCTTCCATTTCTATGAAAACAATGATATGTGTTATCTTGGAACTATAATGAAACTCACAGACTAAATCTTATTGTGTCTATGAACCATCTCATCTAACCTGATGACCATTAAGGCCTTACGAAAGAATCCAATATGATGCACTCCTCTAATTCTACAAATTTAGAGGATTGTTTTGAAAATATGATCAAATAAAACATTTCTTAGTTTTGAAATACCCTTGATGGATCACATACATTTTATATGTCATGTAAAATAATTGGAAGATTAGATTGTCTATCGATTTTGGATACCTTTATCAACACTTACCAAAATACTATATTCCATTTCTAATCATATAACTATTTATTTATGAAAATTCTGGCATCATTACCATTTTCATCATGGGATGATATTTAGGGTAAAATTAGATAAAGGTGACCCCTAATGATGAGGAAGACACTGCCATCAGAGCACCTGAGGGGATATTTTTCTATTGGGAAATTACCATTGGGATAATTAATTATGGAATACTTATAAACGCATCATAAATCATATTATTAATCCCATAATTAGAAGAATAAAATAAATTATCTTGATTAACCAGTGGCCAAATAATAAAAATGATGTGATCACATCATAGATCTTCAATAATTCCTTGAAATTTGTTGAAAGAATGGTCTAAAGATGAATATTCTAAAATTATCTTTCATAGTAACATCATGGAAGATCCTTGTATTTGTGGAATACCACCCTGAGATCGAGGATAACCCAAAATGGACTAGTCCTATTTTAGAAATGTCACCCCAAACGAATCACAATGATGTGAGGGGGCTCCAAGGGAACCTCACATACATTTGACATAAAAAAGCCAACCAGGAAGGGAAATCTCTCCCAATCAACAAAATAATGATGAAGGGAATCACCTATCTATTGAATGGGGTCTACCAATAAGATTTTGATAGTCTCAAGTAGTACCTAATGTACCCACTGGTCATAATGCAACTAGTGGAAGAAAATCCACTCATCTTACATGTGGAAACTATGGAACATTCACTTGGAGACCTCATTGTACTCATATTTTCTATGTAAAATAGGGGGTATTACATTACATAGAAAAATTCCATAATGTATCCCATATATATCTGCTCAATTATATCCTTTTTCTTCCCAGGTTGAACGGGAATCAATCCCGATGGGCAGTCATTCTACAACAATACAAAAATAAGTCCGAGTCAATGTGGGTGGTGATAGAAAAATCCTTGGCTAATTTCATAGGGCCACATCCCACTCCAAAATAACATCAGTGGATGTATAACTCCAAGATGAAGAGGTTTTCAATGACCATGATACTCCCCCAAAAGGAAGATGTATTTTGATGGTTCCCCATAAAGTCGTATCAGCAAAATGATGGATAAAACAGAAATCATTCTTTTAGATTTATGTATTTTATTTGATTCTACATAAAAATAAATTATTGCTTACTATTTATTATTATCTAAAGTCTTTATGAATAACATGGAAGAATAAGAAGCCCTCATATCACTCTTATAATTGGAACTACAAGTTCATATAGCCTACCAAAATATCATAAGGGATTCTAAGCTTTTGATAATTCAAATTAGTAGGAAATCTTCCATAAAAAATGAAAAACATAGTCCCTATTAGTAGCCACATCTGAGGATTTATGACATAGTTACATTTTGATCCCAAATTGCATCATGTTCCTCGATCAAAAAATTCTCTCATAGAAACATTGCCCCATGTAGACTCATTCCTAACCGGCCAAGATCTTAAAGAAGAAATCATCTACATCAAGAACCAATCAATGGTCTGATAAATCATCCACTGTGATATGGAAGAATTAAATTAGGTCAACACCACCCCAAATGTGATGAACCAACATCCACCCATTGATGTATGGATCCCTTTATTGGTTATATCTATAATTGGACTCTCCCAACAAATTGAGACAGATGTGAATAGATTCTACGTCAAGCAATGAACATTACTCTATGTGGTGGTCAAAATGAGAAACAAACTCTCCTCAAGTAGGGATTTTATGGAATCCTTCACATATTCATAACATAATGAGATATTTCTACCATCATGTAAGAAGTCCATTCGGGCTCCTATAATTAGCATCGTTCTGAGACCATGACCTCCAACCAAATAAGGATTATGGGTTACTACTGGAAGCCCACGACATATGACTATGTCGAATTCACCCTTAAATGACATGAATTCTAGATCAATGTGATCTTCATAAATAAAAATTAATAATTTCAATATATAAATAAATATTCATTATCATTTTCGATATGGTTAACAGATGATGTGGGTCTATATCCCCCAACCGCAATAAAGCTATTTATGTAAATCATTACTACTACCAACTTCATCTCAAAATGGTCTAGGGAAATACCCCGCACATAAGTTAGGATGGAGAATATAAATAACTTTATAATGTCCCCTATAATCACTAGGTTATAAGTAACTCACACAATATTAATGGTCAATGACACCAACATTTTTTCTACAGAGTTAATTAAATTGGACTAGTAGTAGAACATCATTTCTAAATAATCATCCTGATATAATGAAATAGACAATTGAAACAAACAAGGCCTTGAATAAGTATCTATAAAATATACTATATGTTATGGTAGATAAATACAATTAGTCATGGAGAAACTATCTCCTCCTTGTGTTATGGGCTTACCATACCACCACATACACTGTTACACATGAAACTCTATACAAATTGGTCTACAGGGTCGAGGTGGTATTTTCCATAGTGTTACAGTTACCGCAACTGTGAATAGCCATTTATTTAAAACACTATGATGAAATGGAATTGAAATAATATATGGATGAGGTGGTTCGACATGATGGGAATAAGATTCTCAAATTACAAAACCGTGAATTCCATTAGAATCAGATCACACATCCCTTTAATAGAAATATGACCCTCTATTCATTTCATAACATAAAACTGGAATAGGCTCTTAGGATTGCAATTATACTAGGAGTGACAAATCCAATTCTAGAACCCAAATAGGAAGGGCCTGAAGTCATTCATAAGGTTTATTAAAATAGGGCCAACTCATTGAAAAAAATGGATTGTAATTGTGTCACATCCACCAATATTGCATGATTTCATAATAAATAACATATATAGATACTCTAAAGTTCCATACATCCTAACCACATCTCATTAAACTATATCGATATTTTTTTGGATGAAATGAGATAAGAACAGATCATCCTCTTCCTTTAACACATGATGTTCCATTTCTTGGAAAATATCATCATCGCAAGACATAAAACTGTATAGATCCCCATTGTTCATCTTTATGTGTATCTAGTGAACCTTGTCCATAAAACAATACATCAAACTAAACAACTAATTTCCCATATACATGACTCTAAATTTCATGGTTTCCACGAACTATGTTTGTATTGATTCATGTAATCGTAGAATATATAGTGCCACCAATACTGGTATTCATAGGTCAAGCCACAATATCCATGTTATTTTAGGTTGATTCACCCATGTTCTTACCATAGGATGTTAAACTACATGGTTTATTTCATTGCCTCATTAATATAAACAACAATGGTTTCCTGAAAAATGTATGAAATGATTCCCATTTTAAAGGGGGAATGTCGGGATTCCTAGATCCCATATCCAGGACCATACACCACATGATTATAAATTTCAATGTTCTTTCTCCAAATGAATCAATGTCATAATGATTATTTTTCTTGCCTTATGTCTCACACTAAGAATATTTCAAATGATGTTATGACTTTCATCAAGGGATCCACCCACGTGACCAAGACATATCAGTTCACGACATGGTTTACATAATTCTAAATTCATGACCAAAAAAGGAACACCATGTGTCCTCACTACATGGGATTAAACAACATTATTTCAGTCGCTTTCATGATATAAACAAGAAAATAACTATATACCTCACCTTCGAGGAAAACTATCAATGGTGTTGGTAGCCCACCACAACTTATTTTAATAACTACATGTGGATTGATTCATATTATCACAGGATAAGTAGTGACATGAATCTACAACCATTTGGTTCAACTACAAGAATCAACTAGATCATTTCCACCATCAAAATATGGTTCAAACCATCATTGAGAGATTCCTATACTAGAACTATGTGTTTCTTGATTCCATCCACCACATGACACATAGTTACATCCAAACCATAATTCATGTGCCCTAAAAAATATATTCTCTTTTCATCTGCCTTCCAGAAATATTCCATTTTATCGGGGAGACAATGCAAATTCCATATGTAGTTAAACAAAATGGTTTATCGTGAACTGTATCTGTGATGATTAAAACAACTACAAGATACATAGTGATGCTCAGATTTCCAATATTGGACGAACTACAATAATAAACATGAACAATTTCTAACTCTACATATAGGTCAAACCTATATAGAGTGTTTCCCATTTTATGAAATATGTGTTGCTTGATTCTTACTGTCACAGGATACATAGTGGTGTTTGAATCTCCAATTATACTTCCATCTATGAAATTCAATGGGAAAAACACCCCATATACATAAGAGTCATATCGGAATATGGAATTATTTCTAACGTAGTAATGATTGAATGTCCAATTATACTTCTATCCATGAAAATCATTAGGAAAACAGCCCCTATACAGAAGAGTCAGATCAGTATATGGAATTATTTATCACGTAATCTGTTTAAAAATTTATTCAAAATGGTTCCCACATCTTTACCACATTCTGTTAAACTACAAAGAAGAAAATATATATCCATTTCATGAAATAAAACTACGATACAAAATACTGTGTTCAGATGACACTAAAACACAACAAAAATTTCTTCCCCAATAAATAGAATTAAATAGTTTATGACATCATCCATTATCATCCATTATCAAAGGACCACAAGTATCTAACTCTGATCTTCAAGAGTAGGGTTTTTTCTATCACCCTCTAATACCCTCATCACATAAATCACAATTCATGTCTAGACCACCTCATGTTGGGACAAAAATTCCATATAAGCTGTAAAAGGTTACCAAGCTTCTGGATAACCTTTCTTGGAAAATGCATAAATGTTAATGGATCCTGTATATGTGCCTATGGTCATCAACCAAATGTAACATTACCTGAAAAAAAGGATTTTGGATCCTTGAGATCCAAACATCACGATAACATAAAATATCACTTTAGTGTATTTTTGGGTCATCCCCAACATCATTCTATTGTATCATTAATCATGTCCTGAGGACCTCGAGCAATATATTATTACATTTTCATATCCCTATTAGAAGGATGTTAGAGAACACATGGAACTATATATCCTAATTAGTAACTTCATTAACATTATCCTAATGATAGTGTAACACCCCAAGCTTCCACGATGTGCTTCTCTTTGAATAATATAGTAGCGTGTGTTGTACGCAACTTCAAGATTCTAACACGCCGCGACCAATAAAAGTAGCCATTATGAATATAAATACCCACATTTTAAAATTTTATACATTTTATCTTTCAAAATGGACTTCATTTTTGGATTTGTAATATCAAAATTATCCTAGGATGAAATTTTGGTACTTTTCAGATAACTTTTATATTTTGATGAATAGTGAAAATTACTAAATTTTTATTGAAAACAACTTTTTTAATCGAAATAATTAATAGTGATAAATTATAAATTTGAGTGGTTTTAAAGTATATTTAGAATATATTTTTACAATTTATTAAAATTTTGGTCATTGGACATAATTTGACATTTAAACTGGACATAAACAAGTGTCAATATTTTGATATTTATTATCTCTTAAAAACACGCTTTCTGTTTTGACAGTGGGAATTAATTTTAAATTAATTTCTACCACTTATGTGTTTTGAATTTGGAAAAATGGATTCCATATTTGGAATAAGGATGTCCAAATTTTGTAAATAGGTAACTCTTTTTTTTAGAAATTTTGAATAATTACTTCGGTAAATATTTTATTTACCACGGTTAAAGGGTAAATCTGGTAAAGAAGGGTAAAAAATAATATTCTAATAATAATAAATTACCCTAAAACATGTCTTAACCCTATTGGTTGATAAATGTCCGACCATGGACATCATTGGGTCGATTTTGGGACCCCATGGATCTACTTGTATGTGATAATGACACTTTATATTAATTAAGTTAAACTAAATACAAAAATGACATAAACCTATATCTTTTAGAAAAAAACTTTTTACATAGGGTTATATATGTTATATTTTAGACTATAAATATTAATTAGAAATATAAAAATATTTCCAACATAATTTTATTTTATTTATAATTTTTAGACATTAAATAATTTAATTTAGTTATGACACAATGATGATGTAATAATTACTTTATTAGTGAAATATTAAAATAATTGATATTATAAATATACAAATAAATATAATTTGAGACTTTTAATGAACTAAAATAATTTTATAGGTTAATATGACATGTTAGGATTTATTTAATTAACTTTTTTAGAAGTAATCATGCTGTTATAAGTTTTGAAAAAATCAAATACCAAATAGTGTAAAAATTGACATAAAAGAGTTTTTAAAACAAATATTATATAATTAATTGATATTAAATTCCTAAAAATATATGGTTAGGCCAAATGAATTTTATCATGATAGGTGTATCATTAATGTACCACTTGGGGGTCTCTTGGAGGTATATATTAGGTTCATTAACTATATAATATAAAAATACAAAGTGACATGGTTAGTGTCAAACTAATTAACCAAAATTTGAAACTAAAAGATAAGGTTAATATAATGACCCAAACCTGTCTAAAATCAATTGGTTGAAAGGAATTCGACCCATCCCCACCTTAGGCATTGAATAATATAACTTGGAGCCATTATAAACCAAATATGAATTTATTAGAAAATAATATTTTAAGTTTTTCTAAAGAGCTTCTCCTCCCCCTTATAAAAGGACACCACTTCTAACCAATTCTTAACACCTTAAAAGCCTTTTGTCTCGACTAAACTCTTCCCAAATATCCTCCCAAATTACGTTAATTAAACTTAGAGGCCTTATTTTGATAATAAATCCAACATATGGAGCCATTTTGATCAAATCAAAAGGAAGACCCCGAAGAAGAGGTAATGTTTTCACCACTATCTTTCAAGTTCCTTTCTTATTCATCTTCGTCTTTATTTGTTATTTCTATTATAAAATAATAACTCCAGTATCTTATATATACTGTGATGTTATTATAAATATGGAACAAACAAATTCATTATTCTATCCATCCCTTGAATGACATGTCACCATACATGCGTACGTACGGCCTACCGTCTCCACGTTGTGGTGTAATTGTTATTCAATATAATATTATTAAATGGGTATAATAATGATGTATAATTCATGTAAATAATAAATATAACATTATAATGATTCTGTATATATGACATACCATCCAATTATATATTATTTTAATATCAAAAGAATGATATTGTCGCTCGTGCGTACGTACGGACTACCGTCTCCACGAACGCGATGAGATTCATTCCCCATCATATCCATTTGAGTCTAATTATCATTTAATGATTAAAAATAATGTTTAAGGACTTGATATCATTATTTATATGAATAATATAAAACCTATCTGAAACAAACATGTCTTACGTAATAAATAATATAAAATAAAACGAGTAAGTTAACACCCGAAGTGACGATAATACTAAAATATTATTAACAAAGAAATGTTAAAAGATCATAAATGATATCATATTAATTTATATGATTCTTGTATAATTTAATTACAATTATTTAACCATTATAAAGGATGTTAACCAACACTTGACCAAGGAATAGTACAAGGTAAGGGGTTTTCATCTCACTCCTTATTCCCGTGAGATTCATGCCATATTGCCATTATTAACTTTCGTGTGGTGTATGTACTACCCATAATTGTATTCTTTATGTAATAAACTTTAATTTATGTGTATTTACATATTCATTTTATGATACCTCTTTCATTGGGTGTATGTTTCGTAAGTTACCAAATTGGTTAGGATTTATTTCACAATCTTATCATTATCTGAGGTTGTTTATACGTAATTATCTACTGGGACCTCTTTATCATCTACATCCATGTATCTTAAAAATGTATTTCAAAAAATTATTAATATTTTACATAATATGGGTTAAAGTCATTTATACCATTGTTTGACTTTTTATAAGAAATTTATAAAGGAATCTTTCCACCGTTTTCCAAACAAGGTCCTTTTTAACCTTTTCGTCATAATTAATGTAAGAATGTATTTTTTTAACTTATACGGAGGGTGTGACTATTTTATGCCATCATAAAATCCTTGAAGTTTCCCTTAAAAGCTTATTATAATATTTTCAAAGTAAATGTTTTATTTTATAATTATGTGACTTTTAAATGATTTCAAAAAAATGACATATTTATCTCAAATAGTTTATATTTCATCTATGTCAACATCCTTTGATGGATTTGAAGATTATTTGAAGTTGATTTATTATGATACAAAACTTCTATATTATATTGAAGGTTTTGTGATATGTTTTACTGTGGATTTGTTATTTTTATACCATTCATGGTTTACGAAGAAAGTATTGACATTTCGTATGCTAGTTTTAATACGAATTTTTATGTTATGTTTAAACCTGTTCATATGAGAAATGTATTGGACTTAATAAGTGAAGGGTGGAGCCCGATATATCTCCTCGATGCATCGGTAGGTCTCGTGAGTCCAACTAGAGTCTTGGCACGAGGCCTTGATTATGTGGTTATGATAGTCTGGCATTATGCATTCCCTCAATATTAAAGTGGTTATTGATATTGCATGTGGTTATTCGTTTAGTAGAATATCCATGTGAATAAGTAAATGGAATCATTTAATTTAATTTCTACCATATTATGCTGATGTTCATGTTTAAATGGATTTTGTTTTAATTATACATTTCCTTAAATGTTTATGCTTATTTATGAATGTTTCCGCTATATTTTTATCCTTACTGGGCATCTGAGCTCACCCCTTTCTATGTTTTATTTTTCCCAGGATGTGAAGAAGTATTTTATGAATGAACTACATGGATAGTATCAGGGGATATGAGTGTGGACTATGGAGACTATGTTGTTGTAGTTTTCACTTTATGATGTAATGTAAAATTTATGAATGTATCTAGTTATTCCAAGGCTACTAAAATAATCGGTCTTTCAAGATTTGATCTTTCTTGTGATAATGCCAATGTTATGTAATAATGCACCGACTCTTGGTAACTGGGTTCAGGGTGTTACAGATGGTATCCGAGGAAGTTTAGTACAAACCTTGGACGCTATATTTAGATGAACTCTGATTAGAGCACATAGACTTAAGATGAACATTGAGGATTAGTATAGAATAACTTCCTATAATTTTGGTATTGTAGAGATTTTTTGAGTTTTCCAAGAAATAAATCCACGTCTAGATACGAGTAGGTAGAGGCGGCTCTGGAATATATGTACCTAGGGGTAAAACCCTAAAACACTGCTTTGATCTAGACTCGAACGGGAACTAGTGCATGACAACGGGCCTTACTGTGCTCTTGGTTACGACACTACTAGGGGATATGCTTAGGATAATTCTCATTTACTTTATGAACCATTATGAAAGGTTTATGAGTAAATACTTCCACAAAGAAAACATTTTTAAGATTATGGATTATATCCATAAACTGTTCAATTTATGTTAAGTGTTTTACATGTATGGAATTATGTATTTTGATTCATAAACTGATATAGTTTATGCCATTGTTTAGAAATGGAACCTAGTGGAAGAAATGGAAACTGTATCAATGCATGCACTCCATGCAGGTATTTCCCTCCTGGTCAAGTTAATTATAGTGGAGTTGGTGATGCAACTGGTGCTGATTAGCTAATCACCATACTGGGACAACTCACTCAGGTTATGAATAATAACCTTACCCGTATGGAGCACCCTGATCCGCTGTGTGGAGGATCAATGTTAGATCGCTTCATGAGGAAGCAACCAAAAAAATTCAATGGGAGTATAAACCCATAAGTAATTAAGAAATGGATAAGTTCCCTAGAGAAAATATTCCATGCCTTGGGGAGTAGTAAAAGGGAAAAAGATACCATGACAGTTTTCCGCCTCACTGGAGATACTGATCAATGGAGGTCATTGATTCAAAACACTAAGGAAGATGATGAAGTATAAAACATGGAATGGAGAGAATTCAAAGATATTTTCTTAGAAAAATACATTCCTCGTGACCATCGAGCATATATGGAAAGGTAATTTCTGAGTCTGAGGCAGAAGGAGGATGAGAATGTCATAAAGTATGAGGATAACTTTACGTGGCTAGAAAGGTATGTTGGAGATTATATAAATAACCCAATAAGTAAGATTGATCATTTATTTTATGGGTTAAAACCATTTCTTTGTCGAGCATTAGTGTCACAATACTTCTCGTCGTACGAAGTCATTGTCTCATGTGCTCTCAAGAAACAAAAGGAATTCTCTAAGTCATATGACTTTAAAAGAAAAGAAAGAGAAGAAGAGATCTACAGATCACTCTGGAAATGGAAATAAGGGGAAGAATGGAAATGTTGAAAATCTATCCTGCAGTAAATGTGGGAAGAAACACCCCGATACTTGCTTAAAAGGAATGAAAGTCTGTTACAAGTGTGCTGAAAAAGGCCACCAAGATCATGATTGCAAGGAAAAGAGAGTTATTGTCACCGTGAAATTCTATAATTGTAGAGAGATGGGACATTATACAAATGAATGTACTAAGCATCAGAGGAACTTGCCTCAGAAAATTCCAAGGGACCAAGTCCACGCTTTTGTTATCACTAATGCTGAGGTAGAAGCTCCAAAAGACGTGGTGGAAGGTAATTTAATGGTTTCCTCAAGTTTAGAAAATGATTTATTTGATTCTGGATCATCGCATTGTTTCATATCTTCCCAGTTTGCTAAGAAAATTAGATATTTATAATTTGAATTAATAAAGGATTTGTCAGTTAAAACTCTAAAGGGAAGTATCATTGGAACAAAGTTTTGTGAATCAGTCCTCATTAGATCACATAAATGTTCTTTATCCGCCGATCTCATTGTCATACCTATTATTGAGTTTGATATAATCCTAGGTATGGATTGGATTTCAGACCATGATGCGAAGATTTATTGTAAGGAGAAGGAGGTTATGATTTTTGATGATGATGATAAGGAACACCTTATTTTTAGAGCAGAATTGTCACCACCAGATTCTTATCTAGATCCACCCCAATATCTCAACTAAATTCAATTATTGGGGAAGGAGAGAATGAAATGACTATGGGCGAGGAAAGGAATGTTAAAATAGAGGATGTACCTATTGTGAAAGTATATGTAGATGTGTTTTCGGAAGATTTATCTGGAAATCATCCTGAACGAGAAATTGAGTTTTCCATTAATTTAATTACTGGTTCAAGGAATATATCGAAGAAACCTTATAGTATGGAAAATTTGAAATTTTTTGAACTAAAGAAACAACTAGAGGAATTGAGTAATAATGGATTTATTCTCCCTAGTGTTTCTCCATGGGGAGCTCTAGTTCTTTTTGTTAAAAAGAAAGATGGATCATGAGGTTATGTATCGACTACAGGGAGATCAATACTATAACAATAAATAACAAGTATCCCCTACCTTTCATTGATGATTTATTTGACCAAATTCATGGAGCTCAATACTTTTCAAAGATTGACCTTCGATCTGGATATCATCAGTTGTGTGTGAAGAAGGACAACATTCCGAAGACAGCATTTCGAACAAGGTATGAGCATTACGAGTTTACAGTAATGCCTTTTGGATTGACTAATGCACCCTATGTGTTCATGGATCTATTGAATAGAGTTTTCAAGGAATATCTCTATGATTTTTTGGTGGTATTTATTGATGATATCTTGGTATACTCTAAAATATATGATGATAATGAAAATCACTTGCGCATTATCCTGAATAATCATAGAAAACATGAATTATATGGATTGTTTAGCATGTGTGAATTCTGTCTTCATGAGATTTCTTTTCATGGCCATATTGTCTCTAAGGTTGGAATCTCTGTAGATCTTTCTAAGACCAAGGCAATCCATGAATGGCCAGCATCGATGAGTATAACTGAGGTACGCAATTTTATTGGTTTGGTAGGTTATTATCGACGTTTCGTCCAGAATTTTTCCTGATTAGCTAACCCATTAACGAAGCTCACACGTAAAGGGGTTAAATTTTTCTGGAAAAAAGAGTGTGAAGAATGTTTTGAAGAACCAAAGAGAAGATTAGTCAATTCTCCTATATTGACTCTACCATCGGGGAATGATGGGTTCGTTATTTATAGTGATGCATCAATGAAAGGACTTGGTTGTGTCATTATTAATAATAGTAGGGTTATTGACTATGCATCATGACAGCTAAAAATTCATGAGCAGAACTATCCTACTCACGATCTTGAGTTAGCTGCTGTAATATTTGATTTTATGATATGGAGACATTATCTCCAAGGAGAGAAATGTGAGATTTATACTGATCACAAGAGTTTAAAGTATATTTTCTCACAGAAAGAACACAACATGAGGAAAAGGAGATGTCTTGAACTACTCATGGATTATAATTGCACGATACACTACCACCACGGGAAGGAAAATAAGGTGGAAGATGCTTTGAGTAGAAAGTATCATGGAGTTTTGAACAAGATGAGAGGTGAAAAGTATCCTACATACGTGGATCTAGTAAATATGGATATGGGAATCACCATGGAAGGTGAAACATCAATGCTTTTTCAAATAGTTGCTAAACCATATTTACTAGAAAGGATAAAGAGTTCTAGGACCAGTGATGAAGAGTTACAAAGGAAGATTAAAGCTGTGAATGATGGTAAATTGAGTGACTTGGTGTATGATGATGGAATTTTGATGTTGGGGAAGAGACATTGTGTTCCCGATATACCTGATCTAAAAAGAGAATTGATGGATGATGCTCATAGTTCCAATTTCTCTATAAACCCTGGGAGCGCCAAAATGTACAGAGATTCGAAGGAACATTTTTGGCAGGACAACATGAAGAGGGAGATTGCCGATTTTGTGTCAAGATGTATGGTTTGTAAACAAGTGAAAGCTGAAAGGCAACAACCTGGAGGAGTATTACAACCTCTTCCCACACATGAGTGTAAATGGGATAATATCAGGATGGACTTTATCATGGTACTACCAAAGACTCCTAAAAGGAATGATGCAATATGGGTCATTGTTGATCGTCTTACCAAGTCAGCACATTTAATTGCTAAAAGGGAGGATTTACCACTTGAATGTATAGTGAGAATCTATATTAATGAAGTTGTGAGACTTCATGGAGTTCCCCCATCGATTTTCTCGGATCATGATCCCCATTTTACATCAAGATTTTGGAAAAGTCTTCAGTAGTCCTTGGATACTGAACTTCGTTTGAGCACTGCTTACCACCCTCAAACAAATGGACAATCAGAACAAACTATTAAAACCATAGAAGACATGTTGAGATCATTCTCACTTGCCTTTCAGGGTATGTGGGATCAATATTAACCTCTGGTAGAATTTTACTATAAAAATAGCTTCCATTCAAGTATTCAGATGGTACCATATGAAGCGTTATATGGAAAGAGATGTCGCACACCAACCTGTTGGGATGACATTGGTGAAGGAAAACTTGTAGTCCCGGAACTAGTGGATGAAACTATGGAAAAGGTAAAGGTAATCCAAAACCACATCAAAGCAGCTCAAAGTAGGCAGAAGAGCTATGCCGATAATCGAAGGAAGGATTTGGAATTTCATGTAGGAGATCATGTTTTCTGGAATATATATTCATGGAAGGGAGTTATACATTTTGTCAAGAAAGATTAATTGAGTCCTAGGTACATCGGACCTTTCAAAATTCTAGAACGAATTGGGGTTGTAGCTTACTGTTTGGAAATGCCGCCAAATCTATCCAAAGTTCACGATGTGTTCCACATATCACTATTGAGAAAATAAATGCCTTACCCAACACATGTACTCACCTTTGAAGAAATAGAACTGGAACCCGATCTCTCTTATTGCGAAGAGACCATCAGGATTCTTGATACGAGAGAACAAGTGCTGAGAAACCAGACGAATTTTCTGGTAAAATTTCTATGGAGAAACCATAAAATGGAAGAGGCAATGTGGGAACCCGAGGAACTTATGACGAAGAACCAGCTGAGTCTTTTAATGCAGTAATATTCTAGAAATTTAGAGGATGAAATTTCTTTAAGGATGGGAGAATTTAACACCCCAAGATTCCACAGTATGCTTCTCTTTGAATAATACAGTAGTGTGTGTTGTACGCAACTTCGAGATTCTAACACGCCGCGACTAATCAAAGTAGCCGTTATGAATAGTAATACCCACCTTTTGAAATTTTATGCATTTTATCTTTCAAAAATGGACTTAATTTTTGGATTCGGAATATCAAAATTATCCTCGGATGAAATTTTTGTATTTTTCGGATAACTTTTATATATTTGATGAATAGTGAAAATTACTAAATTTTTATTAAAAACAACTTTTTTAATCGAAATAATTAATAGTGATAAATTATCAATTTGAGTGGTTTTAAAGTATATTTAGAATATATTTTTACCATTTAATACAATGTTGGTTATTGGACATAATTTCACATTTAAACCGGACATAAACAAGTGTCAATCTTTTGATAGTTATTATCTCTTAAAAACATGTTTTTTGTTTTGACAGCGGGAATTAATTTTAAATTAATTTCCACCACTTTTATGTTTTGAATTTGGGAAAATGGATTCCATATCTAGAATCATGATGTCCAAATTGTTTAAATAGGTAAAACTTACTTTTATACATTTTCAATAATTATTTCGGTAAATATTTTATTTACCATGGGTAAAGGGTAAATCCGGTAAATAAGGGTAAAAAATAATATTATAATAATAATATATTACCCTAAAACATGTCTTAACCCTATTGGTTGACACATGTACAACCATTGGAATCTTTGGGTCGATTTTGGGACCCCATTGATCCACTTGTAAGTGATAATGACACTTTATATTAATTAAGTTAAAGTAAATACCAAAATGACATTAAGCCTATATCTTTTAGCAAAACAATTTTTACATAAGGTTATATATGTTATATTTTCGACTATAAATATTAATTATAAAGATAAAAATATTTCAAACATAATGCTATTTTATTTATAATTTTTAGACCTTAAATAATTTAATTTATCTTTGACACAATGACGATGCTCTAATTACATTATTAGTGAAATATTAAAATATTTGATAATATAAATACCCAAATAAAAACAAAATTAGACTTTTAATGAATTCCACGAATTCTATAGGTTAATATTACATGTTAGGATTGATTTAATTATCTTTTTTCTAAGTAATAATTCTGTAATGATTTTCACAAAAATCAAATACCAAATAGTGTCAAAATTGACATAACAGTGTTTTTAAAACAAATATTATATTATTAATTAATATTAAATTCCTTAAAATATAAGGTTTGGCCAAATGACTTTTATCATGATAGTTTTATCACTAATGGACCACTTGGGGGGTCCCTTGGAGGTATATAGTATGTTTATTAACTATATAATATAATAATACAAAGGGACATGGGAAGTGTCAAACTAATTAACCAAGAGTTTAAACTAAAAGATAAGGTTAATATAATGACCCAAACCTGTCGAAAATCTATTTTTTGAAATTATTTCGACCCATACCCACATTAGTAACTGAATCATCTACTTTTGAACCATTAGAAACCGAATATGAATTTATTATAAAATAATACTTTAAGTTTTTCCTAAAGAGCCCCTCCTCCCCCTTATAAAAGGACACCACTTCTAACCAATTCTTCACACCTTAAAAACCTTTTGGATCAGTTAACCCCTAAAACAATATCCTCCCCACTTCCCTACATTCAAATTATATGCCTTAGTTTGTTAATAAATCCAACCTAAGGAGCCCTTTTGATCAAATCAAAAGGTAGAACCCGAAGAAGAGGTAATGTTTTCACCACCCTCTTTCAAGTTGTTTTCTTCTTCAACATCTTCTATCATTGTTATTTCTATTATAAAATAATAACTCTAGTATCTTCTATATACTGTGATTTTATTATAAATATGGAACAAAAAAAATTCATTATTCTATCCATCTCTTGAATGACATGTCACCATACAAGCGTACGTACGACCTACCGTCTCCACGTTGTGGTGTAATTGTTATTCCAAATATTATTATTTTTAAGGGTATAATAATGATGTATAATTCTTATAAATAATAAATATAACAATACAATGATTCTGTATATATGATATACCATCCAATTATATATTATTTTAATATCAAAAGAATGATATTGTCACCCGTGCGTACGTACAGACTACCGTCTCCACGAACGCGATGAGATTCATTCCCCATCATATCCATTTGAGTCTAATTCTCATTTAATGATTAGAAATAATGTTTAAGGACTTGATATAATTCTTTATATGAATAATATACAACCTATCCATAAAAAACACGGCTTACATAACAAAGAATATAAAGGAAAATGAGTAAGTTAACACCCGAAATGACGATAATACTAAAATATTATTAACAAAGCAATGTTAAAAGATCATATATGATATCATATTAATGTATATTATTCTTTTATAATTTAATAACAATTATTTCACCATTATACAGTATGATAACCAACACTCGACCAAGGAAAAGTACAAGGTAAGGGGTTTTCATCTCACTCCTTATTCCCGTGAGATTCATGTCATATTGACACTATTACCTTTTGTGTGGTGTATGTACTGACCATAATTGTATTCTTTATGTAATAAACATTAATTTATGTTTATTTACATATTAATTTTATGATACCTCTTTCATTGGGTGTATGTTTTGTAAGTTGCCAAATTGGTAAGGGTTTATTTCACAATCTCTTCATTATCTGAGGTTGTTTATACGTAATTATCTACTGGGACCTCTTTATCATCCACATCCATGTATCTTAAAAATGTATTTCACAACATTCTTAATATTTTATAGAATATGGTTTAAAGTCATTTATACCCTTGTTTTACTTTTTATAAGACGTTTATAAAGGAATCTTTCCGTCATTTTCCAAACAAGGTCCTTTTTAACCTTTTTGACATAATTAAGGTAAGAATGTATTTTTTAACTTATACGGTGCGTGAGACTATTTTATGCCATTATAAAATCTTAAATTATTCCCTTGAAGCTTATAAGAATATTTTCAATGTAATTGTTTTATTTTATAAATATTTTACTTTTAAATGATTTAAAAAAATGAGATATTTCTCTCAAATAGTTTTGATTTCTTCTATGTCAACATCCTTTGATGGTTTTTAACCTTATTTGAAGTTGATTTATTATGATACAAAACATCCATATTGTATTGAAGGTTTGGTGATATGTTTGACTGTGAATTTGTTAGTTTTATACCATTCATGGTTTCTGGAGAAAGTATTGACATTTCGTATGCTAGTTTTAATACGAATTTTTATGTTATGTTTAAACCTGTTCATATGGGGAATGCATTGGACTTAATATGTGAAGGGTGGAGCCCGATATAGCTCCTCGATGCATCGGTAGGTCTCCTGAGACAAACTAGTGTCTTGGAATGAGGCCTTGGTAAAATCTTATTTTTAGTCTTCACACAAGGCCATGATTATGTGGTTATGATAGTCTGGCATTATGCATTCCATCATTATGAAAGTGGTTATTGATATTGCATGTGATTATTCAATTAGTAGAATATCCATGTGAATAAGTAAATGGAATTATTTCATTTTATTTCTTCCATATTATTCTAATGTTCAAGTTTAAAAGGATTTGGATTTAGTTATACATTGCCTTAAATGTTTATGCTTATTTATGAATGTTTCTTATATATTGTTATCCTTACTGGGCATCTGAGATCACCCCTTTCTATGTTTTATTTTTATCAGGATGTGAAGAAGTATTTTATGAATGACCTGCGGGGATAGTATGAGGGGATATGAGTTTGGACTATGGAGACTATGTAGTTGTAGTTTTCACTTTATGATGTAATGTAAACATTATGAATGTATCTAGTTATTCCAAGGATACTAAATTAATCGGTCTTTCAATATTTGATCTTTCTTGTGATCATGAAAATTTTATGTAATAATGCACCAACTCTGGGTAACTGGGTTCAGGGCGTCACAGATAGGTCCTTGTGCATCATGACCATAAGCTTATTGCAATATGACCAATGATGTACATCATTAAACACGATCCCTTGATGGGCCATATTATATGAAATGTAATAGCTACTGAAACTCACACAAAAAATTTCAGAATGAAAACTTTTGAACTATTGAGAAAAACTGATGTCTTCACTCACAAAAATATTTATCTCTATAGATTCAAAAATATTTTGGTGTCAGTGAGTAATCCAAATATCATGTATGGACTAATTTATACCAGAATTAAAGGTCATGTTATGCTCACTAGTCCCCATGGTGCTGGAAAAATGATTTATTAATGACATTATACATCTTCTTTCTATGATAATAGGTTCACTAGGTGGTGAAAAAAACTTTAGGGTGGTCGAACCCATTGGAATATTCTGTTCTTCCAAAATTAAACTTCATGATTTGAGCTCCTTGGGCCATCGTAAAAATTTAATTTTTATTTGAATTTAAATGATATGTCAATATTTATAAATTATTTTGATTCATAAAGAACATAGACCAACAAACCAGAGATATCATGGCCCCATATTAAGGGAATCCTGATCCTTGTCATCACTTCCTTCACCACGGTAGATTTTACCACCATAGAGTGATATAGTCTATTCATGGAATTATTCTCCCATATCTTCATCATAACTAGAGTGATTTGGAAACTTATTTACAATCCCCATAACCTAACTATTCAACAGTATTTTTTATCCTAAAAGTTATTTCTCAGTGTTTTGTACCCATTATCAAAGTTTGAATGTGACAATCCCTTGCCAAACATTTGTTTTGCCTAGATCTCATGAATAAAAACCACATGGTGTAGATCATGATCTTCAAAATTAAGAGATAAACATCTCTAAGGTTATAGAATCCTTCCTAGAGATTTTTTTCTCTATACCATACTACATTGACCTAAAATTTTAATATTCCCAAATATTTTATATAGCACATAAAAGATTGGTGACTCCACTGTTTTACTATGATATTATTGCATAAAGCTTCTGACCTAACACAGATATGTGTTTCCACCTTGTAATAAAGGAACTCCAAACCTATTGGGCCCTAGAAACACCTTGGTTAACTAAAAAACAAATGTTTTCATGACTCATCCCTGACATGTAGTCTTCATTCCATGATTCATAGATTCATACTCTTGGGAACATGATTTAGAAAAAACTCCCATATTCCAACTATCTTGGTGTTCCCTGGATTCCCTATATATTTTACCCTCATTCAATATTACGCCATAAATCATTCATATACATTGGGAAAGAGTGTGAAAACCACTTTTTGACTATGTAGTCAATGCCAAAGGGCTTTGATATACTATCTAGTGGAATTTCCTCCTTCATGGAAAGGAACTCTTACCAGTATTAACATCCATCCACACCACATAAGAACTTATAACTATAGGATTTCTTGGGTCATACCTAGATTAATTACATATATTTTATATTCAATAATATATGGTCCTACCTAAAATAAATTAAACTACACCAATATATGGATTTAACTAAAAGAACCTAAACTACGGTAATAGAAGGTATGAGATAAATTTCATTAAAATAATGTTACATATGTTTTGAGAAAAAATAACCTAATCTAATTAAATATAATTCTCAAGGTAAATGATCCTAATAGAAAACAATAGAAGGCTAGAGCTAAAATTACCCATACTAAAATAAGAGAAGGTTCGAGTTGGTATTCTTTAAACTATAGAAATAGATGGTCCGAGATAAAAGTCCCTAAAATATAGAAACATAAGGTATATTATCAAAAAACCTAAAATAAAAATATATAATGTATGAGCTAAAATAAACATAACTATTTAAATTTAAGGTCTAACCTAAAATACCCTAAACTATAATAATAGAATGTATGATATAAATTTCTGTAAAATAAAACACAATAATAATTTATTTTAAAATAATTATAATGAAAAAATATTTTAATACCAATTATATGACCTTAAAAATGTCATTATATTCTCACCATGTCCATTGACATCAGAAAATTAGGTATCACTCTCACTCTAGGACATATATTCTTTCCAAACATTCCATTTATGAATTAGGTATATCAAGATAGTTAGATAATATATGACAAATTTTAGTATCATGATGTTGGTCATTCATATGAATTTATTCTAGAGAATATTTTAGAATTTAAACTATCAAATAATGGCGTTGAATTTAACAAGATATTACTAAAAGTTTATGTATCATTAAATATGCATGAAACATTGAATAAATGAAATGCCATGGACATCATGAAAGGAATATAACTGGATGACCACATTGAAATTTTAGAATATCAATTCACTAATAGAATGTATGAATAAGGGATCTCCATAATTTTGAGCCACTCCATTCATTCAATCAAAACAAAATATTCATTGATGATAAAACTAAAAAAAATATTGATCATATATTCTAGTTAAATCACCAAGAGCCAAATGGGAAGTGTTTATGGAGAAGTAAAGTCCCACCCATCCTACTTCTTCTACTTCCACCCTATAATGATGGATATATATAACTATATACTAATACTCAAATAGTATATGAATGGTTTCCATTGTGGATGATCATTATGAATGGTTAGACCATGAGTGTTCTAGGATCTATTCATATGTCCATTTCAATGAGTTCAAAACAAACATATGGACATGCATGTATGATATAAACTAATAGATATAATAAAAATCCTCCAAATAATCTTTCATATGTTTATCAATGGGAGAAAGTTTTTAATGAACATTAAATCCCTTCACGTTTTTAGAAAAATCATTCCATGTATGGATCAATTTTTTCATGATTTTATATAATGGATGGGGGTCGAATATGCCTACCCCAAGGAATTCAAGAGACAACGAATATGTTCTTATTGATGATTGAACGTTTATAATTTATTTTTGGTAAATAAGTAATGAATCTACAATAAAAAAATCATAATATATATATATTTTCTTATTATGTGGATTTTTTAATGGGTTCTTCATATTAGGGAATATAAGGCAAATATGATAGGGAAATAGGACACGAAGCCCCATAAAAGATTCTCTCAAATGATAAATCATTCTTTGCTTATATAAAAGTTCTATATACATCAAAATATTATAAAAAATTTGGGATTTGTTCATAACTAGTATTAGAATAATTCATTGCAGACTATCCTAAGTCATTAATAAACTCCATTATGGATACAAAGAGGGGGTCAGTGAAGAAAATGGATTGTCTTCTTGAGGGACTAGTCTATTCAACAGACCACCTGAGTAGGACACTACACAATAATGGACATAATTAAGATCGATAATGTTAGTGGAAAAAACATGTATAAGTTTAGTGTCAATACATTTTCCCTCGTTCAAAAATTTTAGTCATAATTGGAGGATATTAGCATGATGTCTGTCTCCATGTAGGACAGTCGAGGGTAGTGGTGAAACCCATTGGATTCATCTGAATTGGAAAGAGAATGAATAAGGGGATTATCGATTTCAAATTACAGTCTCATAAATTCATATTATATGAACCCCGCACCAATGGGAGATCTTTTATGAACACTCATGAAAAGAACAACCTCCATTATTAATAACAAGACTGGTCAGGGTAGGATAAGTGGTGTAACTAAAATGATCTAATCGAATCATTATATTAGTAAATTCATTAGGAAATAATGGCATGGAATCAATCCCCTATGATTTTAGTTACCATGGAGAAAATATGGGACTAGGGTTCCTGGGTGTGATGTGGTTTCTTTATAAGTGGAAATGATCCCCTATCATACCAAATAAGAACTAGAAGGGACCATCAATACTATAAGGGATGTTACCCTACTAGATGTGGCCTATGAAATCTTAATGGTGTGTAAGAGTCAATGAATCAATATTGAGGGTACTTCCATCAAATAATTATGCTACCATCATTGGTGTTTTGACCTAGATTCCTAATAATGCACCCCCAACAGAGAAAAGCCACGTGTTTAAGAAAATGGCCATGAAGACCACTAGAATAAGGATCAGTGATATCTCTACCTTTAGTCGATACCCATATGAAGTTATTTTCAACATTCTAGGATTTCACTGTATGATCATATACTATCTTATACCAAAATATAGTGGAAACATTGATGGTGTGTAGTGGTCAGATAAGAAACTCTTATATAGAGGAAAACACATGTCTAATAATTACATGATACAAGAGAGGGAATAATTAGCTCCTTTAATAGGTTTTAATTCATCAATATAAGCATTCCACTCCCCAAAACTATAAATTTCATGGATTCCTCCCTCTAATTATTGGCTAGATAGAATCTATTGTTCATTTCCCCAAGGGGAGATATCCCACCTAATCTATATACATACAACATGATTAATCCCACTTCCCCAAGGGATATATGGAATAAATTGTTACAAGGACACTAACTACTTATACGTTCTAGAATATGATCATACTGACAATAAAAAATGAACTAAAACCCATAATGCTTCATAAAATTTGGAGTGTAAATCATGTAATCAAATTATAAGAATATATTCCAAACAAAAATTATGACGCCCTTTCATCAGAAATGCTTTCACTAGGACGCAAATCACACATCATGCTCGATGATTCGGTTGAGTTTTTAAATGAAGAGACAAATATTCTCTAGATTCATTTAGTGATGGGTTTTTGGGAGAAATCAATGCCGCACGGACCAAGATGAGAGTTATCTAGAATTTCAGACAACCCCTTAGACTATTCAATGACTATTTTATTGTTATAAAAAATCATTTTAATGCAATTAAGGTAACTAAACACCCCAAAATAATTCATATGGTGGTTTAGATAAGGGATTCTAGCATCATCACACAATCCAACCCATATATGGTAATATTATTTGATAAAGGAAAACATTGGAATTGGTATAGGAGAATCCTTTGGTGAACCTGGTTATTAGAATTGACATCATTTCATGGGTCAACATTGTAGTTTCATGTGATCATGGCCCTTTGGCTAGCTACAGTGGAAGATGCATGGGATAAGGAATCCATCCATATAAAAAAGAAGTATAAGTCAGATGAGGGAGAAACCTATTCAAATTAAATGCATCTTTTTAGTAGCATCATAAGGGGATTAGTGATGACATGACTAAATATGAGTCTTGGGAACTTCCTCATGAAGATCTCGTCGAAATAATGACAACAAAACATCCTTCTGTCATGACCAGTCATAAGACTCATGATCTCGTGACCTTGACATGGTTAA
Source organism: Viscum album (assembly GCA_963277665.1). Taxonomy (NCBI): domain Eukaryota; kingdom Viridiplantae; phylum Streptophyta; class Magnoliopsida; order Santalales; family Viscaceae; genus Viscum; species Viscum album. The sequence goes on from OY728133.1 coordinate 529,670,022, forward strand.
ACGATCTTCATAATAGATGAATAGTTGTAAAACTAATAAAAAATATCATTAAACACCTGTAAAGACAACCATATGGATTTAGGGCCATGGTTCAACAAATTAATGAAATCTAATGCATGATTGGTTCGAACAAGTGCTAGGAAAATCATGTCTTGCAATGAAGATGTCATGAAATAGTATGTTGAACAGATCTCATGATCTATACATTTAGTGGGTCTTGTGAAAGAGTCAAATGACATAGGCATATCATAATAGCTCTATGATTTTGGTAGTTGGTGAATTATCTTCCCTTTGTTCCCATATTAATGTGATCTTCTACAAAATACCGATTATATCCCATATGATAAATAGTCTCCCAAGACACTGATTCGATACAGATCCAAAACCATAGGTGGGTATTAAAATTCTTCAAAACATATCCTTTTTACCAATGAATTTCACTACTGATGCAGGTCATATGTTGATTCCCACAAAATGGTCATCGTAAAATATACAAGGGGAGAAAAACCGGAAGCATGGGAATTATTTTTATCCAAAAAGGAATGCAATTGATGGTGGCCAAAATTCAAGGATCTCGTAAGCTTTGAAATGATACGTGATAACATGACCTTAAGAATGTCAGGAGGAAGGTACATTCATGGTACATAACCTACTGGATGGTCATTCCTATCTCATTTATCAAGCCCAACATGTTTTTCTTATGGATTCCAAGACACTCAAAGATCATGTGATGACATATCGATGAGATCCAATGAGTCACAAAACTTGTTAGCTTACATGAACATGAAAACCATCCAAAAATAATTTAAAAAGGCTGGAATAAAATATAAAAAATAATAGAGCCTCTAGAGGTCATAAATAATCAAGCAATGTTGGAATCCAGTTCAAAAAACACCATAAAATCTCAGAAAACATGCCCATATTATCATGCATGATCCTAATGAAATTCTATTTAATATGTATATAATCAAAAGGGTTTATCCATGAAAATGATCGCACATAAAAAAATACCCATTATTGGTCACACGATGCATCATCATTGCAAGGAGTGGTTGTATTCGATGACATTCATTCCAATTGGTGAGAACCAAGGCCCTTGTGAAATAAATAGGGAAATAAAAATGGAAATGACTTGTGTTTATTGAGAGGGGATGATGTGATGATTTTATGTGAATTGGGATTTTCCGCTTGGGTGATAACCATTGATCACACGAGTCACCATTGACAATAAAACTTGATCTGTGAAGTCCCCCTAGAAAGCCAGCTTTGTCTCATGGAAGATCCCTGATGAGTCTCTTATGATCAATCACATTCCATTCCATTGGCATCCTGACCCCGGAAAGGCCACTGAACATATCGGCCCAACATTTCAAGAGATTGTTGTAATGTCTAAATGGTTTGGAAATACCAATTTTATTGGACAAAATTCAATAAATGGGGCATTAAAGGGATGGTCATGTGGACTCTAAAAATCATTTGATGCCCATGGGTTGACCTATGGTAGGATTTAATGAAGCTTGTGACATTAAACCCCTCTACTGAATATATATTGATTCAATGAGATATGCACCACACTACGTATCATATAACCAATGTGTTTATGCCTATAACACCTCCTCTCCTCACCACAAAAATTGCTTCTTTGGATCGATGCCTTAGAGCATCTTGGAATCACATCAAAATTCTCATAGCGGTTAATATCATGATATCAACGGTTTACCATTATTAAAAATTCAAGGAACAATATGTGGATTACAAAAAATATGTACTCACTTCACATGAAGAATTGGGTCCATAACAATGAATCTTGGAGTGTCAAACGGATTATGTGAAGGAGTTGTTATATGATTGTTGAATCCTGAAAAACCTAATGAAAGATAACACTAAAAAAATTAATGGCACATATGAAATAAAATATATAATAAATACAATAACATAAAAGAAATATGTGAAGAACATAAGCCCTAATCCTCATGGAAATCACATTACTATTCTAGATAATGAGACAACATTAGAACATGTTTACCAAGTCCTGTGACATCCCCTCGACATTCCATTTAGATAATGCGATGTCCTATAGACAATTAAAGCATGTTATGTGATGCCCTCCAGGAATTTCACATGATTCTCATGAAGCCCTTCGATCTCACCAAACAAATCTTGTGATGTACTTTAGAAAAATCTCCCTAGTTATGTTATTAAGCTTTTTAATGTCATATAGATCATGAGAAGTCCTCTTGTCTTATTAGAATGATATCATGACATCATCCAAGCATGTTATCTAGGATTCGTGATGACACCAAGACATGTCAGCTGGATAATATAATGTACACTCAAATTTTCAATCGAGATCATGCGATGGCCCCTAGACATGTCATGTGAGTTCACATGATTACCACTAAACATGTTAGTTAGGATAAAGTGATAAAATATAGACATGTTGGACTGGATCATGTTACACCTTTCGGAAAATTCAACATGATCATTTCATTTCCCTTTGATGAGTCCCCTATGAAACTAGTACATGATTAGATATGTCTAAAAACCCACAGATATGCCAAGCAGACAATAAGGTTAGTTAGGTAGAAAAATAGGCCATATCAAGAAGATGATGTGGGATGTAATAGTTTTCTTCGATCACCATTTTATAGAATCCTTTGTGTGTCATCATCAGTGAAATAAACTATGATGAAAATGATTTGATACACAACAAGGATACATAAGATTCCTTCTAATTCCCATGATCTATATAAATCATAAAATGGAAATCCTAAATGTGTAATCCTTGATAAACTAAAATGCAATGAATCTAATTCATTCCATAACCATGATACATAGGATTTCATCAGAAGGATCAAGATACAAATTAAACATCAAATTGGATATCCCAATGCATATGTTACACATAAATAATAGGTTAGCTATTTAAATTCTATAAATTTTTTCTAACACAGATCATATCTCATGGTGGATTTCTATTTTTTCAATGGTCATATACTTCATGTCATGAATTTTCCCCAGCCAGGGAACAATAAATGTGTAATCCACAATCAATGGAAAAATATGATATTTCATCCACATTAGATAATCCTTTGTTTTTAATGCCTAATTATGTTAAAATAAAAATAATCTGATTAATACCATAACCAAGATATGATGGACTCATTCCTAAAGGGCAGAGGAAAAATGGGTATCAACCTCAGTGAAGTCCCATTAGGAATATGGAAATACAATCACTAGGACCCAATATATCACATGAGATAGTCATTATTACTCATCCAACAGAGTATTGAGAAGTCAACTAAACTTTGAGAAGACTGGCTCCAACTATAACAATGATATTTAAGATTCTTCCTTGAGGACAGTGATAAACTAGATAGATCATATGTTCCTAAATATACATCCTTTTGTATGATTTTAAATTTCACTAGTTTAATGAACTATGTGGGTTTTGATTCCAGTTATGAAATAGGATATGTTGGATGCCTCCTAGTGGCTCAATAATATCCTCAAAATATTAACTACCTTCATCAATGAAAATAAACTATGGGTTCTTGGTTATAAGGATTAATAATACAATAATCTACCCACCAATGAGAAATGTATAAAGAACATTAGATACATAATGATGGATTCCGTACAAGGAGTATCCCTTTTGAATATAAATGGATTAAGCATATAATCATTTTTCTAGGGTAACATGTCCCAATTCGGGATTAGAAATAGATTCTTTAATAAATCATAAATCTGTAACAGAGTCTCCGAGTCATAAATAAATACCCCCAAAGGGAATGATGATCCCAACAAACCATCCTCTCAACCAATTTGAGATTCTATGATTTTTTGGGGATAATAATCCGATATACTACATTATTTTTAAATATAGTTCTTTACTCATTTATATATGTGTGATCCATTGGGAGTTTCCATTAAAGATAAAAAATAGTAATCCTAATTGGAATTATTATACAATACACTGGACCCCTCAGTAATATCATTGGTGAAATACAACGACATATTTCCAATGAATCAAAAGAGGGGAAACCTATATGAAATCATTAAACTATGAAATTTAAATCAAAGGATAAAAAGGATAGACTTCCCAGTTCCCATCTAACCATTTTGTTCCTTTCATATTGATGGTCATTATCCCTTTTCTACTTAAAAATGTAGAAATGAAATCGACTAAAACCCATATATGATTATTCCCTATAGGTGTTTTGTGGAGTCCAATGGAAAACTAATTTTTGATGTTATCCCATATAGATTTTCGTATAATTAATGGATATAACATTCTATTATTATTCATTCTTTCATCCTTAACTTTTTGACACACCAAGAACTAAGATACGAACACTTCTTTATCTCTCTACATGCCATGCATCTAGAAATAATCTTCAATATCTCTATAAATTATCATACTTCATGAATGAATAGTTAATGAATAAATAATATATTCCTCTAAAAACTAATTCTTCAATCTTGGCATGGAAGGAATGAATAGATGGTTCCTAAACCTTATGTTTCCATCATGTCCATGGTTTAACTCTTGAAAATTTCTGACATTCTTTTGAAGCTCTACATATTCTTTTTGTGACTCTTTAATCTTTAAATAGAATTATTTTCAAACATTAATTTAGATCCATCATTTCGAAATCAACAAATTTTTGGATCTTTTGAGATACTTATCATGGACATGATAGCATGATCTTTTTGACTCAATGCATCGGCCAAATTGTTTGGTTTCCTATGGTATTAATATATTGAGAAGTAATTATCATTAATCTGATATACAAATCTCCTCTTGTGAATATTAAAATCCTTTTATGTAAATATATAATTAATATTTTTTATTAGTATACATATCCCATTTCTCTCCAGACAGATAATACCTATAAATCATTATCTTAAAATTATTTCACATAAATTCCAAATTAGGAGTTGGGTGATTTTTCTCATGAAAATCAATTATCATGAGGGATAAGGTATACACATTTATTTATATATGAGGACACCTAATAAACCAATCATGGATTCATCATTATAGAAACTCTTATACAATATAAGGTAATTTATACATAGGTGTGATGATAGACCTTCTCTTCAGTTCATGGAAAATTTAACCACATTCATCTTTCTAGAAGAACATTTATCCAATTCATGTTAACATATTACATGGTATATATATTCAAGAGAAATATTCCATAAAAAATCAAAAAAATCAATATATAAAATAAAAAAATGGATCTCATCCAAAATAGTTGGAATGATAAAATATTCAACCGCCATCTTCTTTGATGGATTCATTGTTATACCATCTCTTGAGATTATTTGAACAAAAAATGAACCATTTTTCTGAAAAAATACACAATTTTTTATTTTTCAAAATATATTCCCCTTAATTGGGGTATTTTGTACAATTTTCTATTGGTCAACATGATCATCCTTTCTCATTGAATTGATGATATCATTGTCTATAAAGATTATGATAAACTAATCAAATAAATATCTAAATATTCTATTTATTAGATCCTTAAAGAAAATAGGTGGATTAGTATGATTAAATAGAATCAATATATATTCATAGCATCCATCCCTTGTAGTAAGACCATTATTTGGTATATCCTAATTATCAAAACTCAATTGATGATATCAAAAATAATGCTCAGTCTTGGATAATTATTGATCTTTACAGACTTCATCAATAAAGTTATATAATTGGGTGACAATATAAGTGTTCTTAATCTTGATCATGTTGAGCTCCTGATAACTGATGAATATTCTCATGGATCCATATTTGTTTTATCAAAAACAAAAAGTGGACCTAGTGGTTATAAAAATAACTGAATAAATTTATTTTCACATTTATCCATGAGTTTCTTCTTTACTCCCTACAAATCGATCAGGTGTATTCTATCGGTTGTCCATGAAATTGGTTTAGTCTAAGTTATGATCTATACTGAGAAATCAAAATTAATGTTTTCGTTGAAGTCTATGAAACTATTTTTGAAACACATCATGAAAATCCTCCTAATAGTCATATAATTCATTTTATGTTTATCCCCAACCATTTATGATAAACACCCCTTATGAATGTGCATTAATAATCTCACAATGGATGTTATCTCCATAATTTTTATATATCATCACATTGATAGATGATTATTGGTTTTCTTGTAATATGAAATGTATCTTCCATTCCTTGAGAATTAATGTGGGATTTATGTAGAGAAATCAATTCCATTCCCAAAATAGAATCAAATTTCACTAGAAGAAGAATAAATATATTTTCAGAAAGCCTCATCCCACTTAATTTATATGAAGAGGAATAATATACTTGAGATGAAATAGTCATTGAATTAGTGGTTTTCACTGCTAATTATACGTCTCATAATTTTTGGGGAAGCTTGATACCATTATAAAATTGATCAAATATGAATGAGTTGGAATATATAGATTCAAATAGAAATTTAGTAGTCCTAGAGTGGTTAGTAATTGTACCTTTCACCATGTAGTTATCACAATCATCACGAAAAGTTTGTTCTTATTCTATTTCGACTCATAGAATGGATTAAGATGAAACTGGAATTGATCATCATCATTAATCCATGGATTTTTCCATATTGTAGCATAATTCATAAACTCTTTAAATTTAAAACATTGGAGTGTGGGTGTTGTATTAGTTAAATATTTCCCATTATTCATATGAATATCTATCATATTCCCATCACTTCTTCATTTATCCACTCAATGACCTTCCCTTAAACACATAATATATTTAGTATTCTCCTTAATAAAATTTCATTCATGATTCTTCCAACAGATTTAGCATAATGGAACACTCATCTTATTCTATCCATGGTTCTTATATTTTAATTTTAATTCCATTTCTCTCTTCTTATCAATACCACATGATTGATATGTAACCCCGACCTCTATTCACTACTTCATATCACATATAAAAATACTATATTCTCTATTGATTTCTATTATGGTTAACACCATTCATAGAATTGGTTTGAGTCCATAGAATAATAGTCGAACCTTCTATTGTGGTTGGGTGATAATACCAAAATTATACCTGTCATGTCACATAATGTTTTTCTCATTTGATTCAATATATTCATTATTCATTCTCATTAGCTCAAGGAACTCCAAATCCTTCATTATACAAGGAATACAAGGACAATAATTATTGAAATATATGATCTGGAACTCATCCTAACCCATGGAGTCAATTTCATCATGTGGCCTCATATTCCTGATAATAGTCCAACATTTATACACTTCAACCTACAATGGGTAGACAACCAAAATTACTTTTTTCATTTTTAGATGAATAGATATTAGAAAATATATTTCCAGGGGAGCTGATCCATTTCAATCAACTAGTGGATCCAAATAACAGTATAAATAATGTGGTTTTTTCCAATAATGGACTCAAAAAAATTGTTCTCTCTAATGTTCATATGGAAGAACATCATCGTTCGTACCATGAATAGTTTGTGTGAGCATAAAAAGAATTACTCATTCTTGGTCCCAAAATATTTCTAGGAATAGGAAGATATTAAAATCATTATTAATTCCACTCAATATTAACACTATACCATTAGGATTCACACATTGTATAAAACAAATAAGTATAGTTAATGAAATAATAATCATTATAGGGAACCAAATAATCATGAAAAATCACTTATCTTTTGTCTAAATCATGATACAATCCATTTAATCTATCGAACCAAAGGTTTATCCTAGTTTATTCATAGTAAGAATCTATTTAAATCATTCATGATGGTTTTAAAGAGTTTTATAATTTTAAAATCATATACCATGTGAGTGGTAAAATATCCCCATTCCCGTGCACCATGTTACAATTGATTCCAGCTCAATTCCCATTTTTTAGAGTTATTACCCCTTCATACATTTATTCTAGAGACATGCCCACTTATAGTTTCCCGATATGGATATAATTTCATTGAAATCAGATTGTATATTCATTACCAAAACTATATGATATATTCCTATACATTGAATCATACATAGACTTACCCTTAGATACATCCATATAATTATCATTAGAAATATCGATAGGGATATCACTAATGATATTTTATTCAGGATTATAAAGGGTAATTAATCCTATCCTGTGATTCCAACTATAGTGATCCAAGATTATCATACACGGATATTACATTTTCTCATTGTTCCATGTATTTCATTATACAAACACATGCATGGATATTATAAAGTTATAGTACCAATAAAAACATAGAAACACAAACAACTGGTTCATAGGTAAAAAAATCTCATCTTATGTTTATAATAACTAGTTACCTTCTTAGACCTATCATATATAATAAATTTCATCATATCTTGATGAAGAGACTTATAAAATGGGTATACTTAGATTCTCATTAAGGGTAAACAAGGGAGAAAGATAAGCATAATATGAGTATAGGGATATGAGATATTGAGAATATCATTTGAAAACCATACCCTACATATCAAGGTTCTTAATAATGTTCCATGTAATAATTATTTTTTGTTGATAAGTCATGAATTATAATGGAATAAAATAATATGATCCATGATATAATAAAAATGGTATAAGACATATATTTCTGGCATACACACGAGCATAGATAATCGTATGTCATGCATACCAACCAAGACATTATTAACATGTCAGTCTTGAACTAACATCCTGTGTGCCTACATTAGCCTTGGGACGACCTCCCATGTACGCTTTTTTGGGCTTGGTATAACCTACTACTTACTCTTTGAGAACATATATCATTATCCATTTCCCAAGTCATTATATTGAGATATAAGCCCCACCAATCATGTAATAAAAATTAAAAATATGTGTGTCATAAGATCATTTAACATAAATCTTATCATAACCCAATAAATAAAATGGTTTTGGTAAACATTTCATCATATCATACCCTAAGGAAAATACACAGGTTTCAAAATCATTTCATCAATTCATCATATCATAACCTATGGAAAAATATGTTGGTTTCAAAATAAATTTATCATTTTATAACATGTGAATGGGAAGAGGGTTTCAGAAACATCTTTTTGTGATGAATAATTACAATAATTAATAATAATGATTACCATTATTCATATCCTAATCAAAACATTAGTTATATCAAAGGATGTCATTTTAGTTGGGAAATGATTTTGAAAGATTAATGACATTGAAACCTTATTGAGGAAGATAAATTATCACTGAAAATAAAATTTTAAAAAATAAAATAAATAAAATAATTTTACATGAAAATATACTTTAATACTTATAAAAAAAGTTTAAAAATAATTTGAAACAATTCTTGTGGAATATAACGTTTCTGTTATGAAAATAACTTTTAAAAACATAAAATATTTTCAAAATACAATTCATATTTATATCATTTGATTAAAATTTTTAATAATACCCAACATTAAGGAATCAATTTTCTATGAAAATATATTCTAAAACATGTAAGGTATGATTGAAATAATTAATGATTCATGAAAAAAAGGAAATATGTCTCAGGTTATGCATGGTAAAAATAAAATATTCTTTTTCATTTTTACTAGAATCCAAATGGGAATCATTTGGAAAATAACATGATTATTGTGTTAAAAATAAGTTGTAAAAAATAAATAAATGGGTAAATATTTATTATAACAATCAATGGATAATAATAAAACATTTTTAAACATTTATATAGAAAAAATGGTTTTGGAATAAAAAAAGTTTTTCATCAAATTGACAAATAAATTCATATTTTATTAAATACATTTTCACAATTATTTTAAGTACTGATGAGTGGGAATATGGTAATATTATATGGATGCGGTATTTCATAGATTCAGCTAGGGGTAACCACAAATAAAAGGGTGTATTAGTGTTCACTAAATCATCACTCAACCAAACAATGAGATAGAAAATCACTAATAAAATAGATATACACCCCTAGTGTGTATTCTTTAAACAATACCATTTATTAAAATCAATTTTAAAGGGTTTGTTTCCTAATTACATTAAAATAAAAAGTTAATAAGTGTTATAGAATAGAACTTATATCAAAATAGGCAGAACCAATAGAGTTATTGGTTATACAATGTATTGAATAATATTATAGTGTCAAATGAAGGGGTCATTAATGATGAAATTTTATTATTGTTATTTTATATTCATATAATATAATCCATGCATATATTATCTAAACAAGTTTTGTTATGTATTTGGTTAAAACATGATGAAAAATGAAGTTGATGGTGGTATGTATCAACAAGCCACAATTTCTTATAACTGAATAAGGGAGGATTCCAAAATGTTTGAGGGATTTGTTGTATTCTAGTTTATGAAGGAAAATTTGAGTATCCATGTAATACTAAAGGCAGAGATGATGGTATTTTAATAGAAATTAAATCTTTTTTATCATCAATATTCATATTAATTATTAGTATTTATCAATAATATTCATTTATACTATATATTGTATGAGTATTATGTTATATATATAAGGATTTATATTCTGTAGTTCTAAAGTAAATTTTTTGAAACATGTTTAAAAGGATATGTATAAATTTTAATTGTTATGGTAGAAAATGGATGTTATTTTAGGGATAAATATTATTGAAATCGTTGTCAAGGTATGTATAACTCATAGGATTATTATATACATGATGTTGGGGGAAAAGGGGGTTGATAAATATTGATAATAATAAATAGAATAGTATTGATAAAATTTTAATTATTTAATCATGTAATAAAGAAGTGATCAATGTTATTTTGGATAAAAAATCTCTCATTTTGCAAATATGATACATATCGACTAGTTTAGGACTTTATGAACTAGTTAATATTACTTTAAAGGGTAAAATATTGAGTATGATATGAGTGGTAATATTTGTATATATTTATATCATAGATATTCAAATGGTTATAGGAATGGGTTTTATGGAGATTATATCATTGGTGTAGATAAAAACATTGATATATGATTTAATAAATGAATAATATTTTCTGAGGAAAGGGACGTAACTTTATATTTCCTAAGGGAGATAGGTAGATTTCCTTTTAAAAGATATACCATGAATGGATAATATTTTAAAAATTCACTAAAATACATACATCAAAGAGTAATAATTAAAATTCAAAGTAGCCGTTATGAATAGTAATACCCACTTTTTGAAATTTTATGCATTTTATCTTTCAAAAATGGAATTAATTTTTGGATTCAGAATATCAAAATTATCCTAGAATGAAATTTTGGTACTTTTCGGATAACTTTTATATATTTGATGAATAGTGAAAATTACTAAATTTTTATTAAAAACAATTTTTTTAATCGAAATAATTAATAGTGATAAATTATCAATTTGAGTGGTTTTAAAGTATATTTAGAATATATTTTTACCATTTAATACAATTTTGGTTATGGGACATAATTTCACATTTATACCGGACATAAACAAGTGTCAATCTTTTGATAGTTATTATCTCTTAAAAACACGCTTTTTGTTTTGACAGCGGGAATTAATTTTAAATTAATTTCCACCACTTTTATGTTTTGAATTGGGAAAAATGGATTCCATATCTAGAATCATGATGTCCAAATTGTTTAAATAGGTAAAACTTACTTTTAGACATTTTGAATAATTATTTCGGTAAATATTTTATTTACCATGGTTAAAAGGTAAATCCGGTAAATAAGGGTAAAAAATAATATAATAATAATAATATATTACCCTAAAACATGTCTTAACCCTATTAGTTGATACATGTACGACCATGGGAATCTTTGGGTTGATTTTTGGACCCCATTGATCCACTTGTAAGTGATAATGACACTTTATATTAATTAAGTTAAAGTAAATACAAAAATGACATTAAGCCTATATCTTTTAGCAAAAAAATTTTTACATAAGGTTATATATGTTATATTTTCGACTATAAATATTAATTATAAAGATAAAAATATTTCAAACAGAATTCTATTTTATTTATAATTTTTAGACATTAAATAATTTAATTTATCTTTGACACAATGACGATGCAGTAATTACATTATTAGTGAAATATTAAAATATTTGATAATATAAATACCCAAATAAAAACAAAATTAGACTTTTAATGAATTACACGAATTTTATAGGTTAATATGACATGTTAGGATTGATTTAATTAACTTTGTTCTAAGTAATTATTCTTTAATGATTTTCACAAAAATCAAATACCAAATAGTGTCAAAATTGACATAACAGTGTTTTTAAAACATATATTATATTATTAATTGATATTAAATTCCTTAAAATCTAAGGTTTGGCCAAATGACTTTTATAATGATATTTTTATCACTAATGGACCACTTGGGGGTCCCTTGGAGGTATATAGTAAGTTTATTAACTATATAATATAATAATACAAAGGGACATGGGAAGTGTCAAACTAATTAACCAAGAGTTTAAACTAAAAGATAAGGTTAATATAATGACCCAAACCTGTCGAAAATCTATTTTTTGAAATTATTTCGACCCATAACCACATTAGTATTTGAATCATCCACTTTTGAGCCATTAAAAACCGAATATGAATTTATTATAAAATAATACTTTAAGTTTTTCCTAAAGAGCCCCTCCTCCCCCTTATAAAAGGACACCACTTCTAACCAATTCTTCACACCTTAAAAACCATCAGCTAACCCCTACAAAAATATCCTCCCCACTTCCCTAAATTCAAATTATATGCCTTAGTTTGTTAATAAATCCAACCTAAGGATCCCTTTTGATCAAATCAAAAGGTAGAACCCGAAGAAGAGGTAATGTTTTCACCACCCTCTTTCAAGTTGTTTTATTCTTCAACATCTTCTATCATTGTTATTTCTATTATAAAATAATAACTCTAGTATCTTCTATATACTGTGATTTTATTATAAATATGGAAGAATCAAATTCATTATTCTATCCATCTCTTGAATGACATGTCACCATACAAGCGTACGTACGACCTACCGTCTCCATGTTGTGGTGTAATTGTTATTCCAAATATTATTATTTTTAATGGTATAATAATGATGTATAATTCATATAAATAATAAATATAACATGATAATGATTCTCTATATATGATATACCATCCAATTATATATTATTTTAATATCAAAAGAATGATATTGTCGCCCGTGCGTACGTACAGACTACCGTCTCCACGAACGCGATGAGATTCATTCCCCATCATATCCATTTGAGTCTAATTCTCATTTAATGATTAGAAATAATGTTTAAGGACTTGATATCATTCTGTATATGAATAATATACAACCTATCCATAAAAAACACGGCTTACATAACAATGAATATAAAGGAAAATGAGTAAGTTAACACCTGAAATGACGATAATACTAAAATATTATTAACAAAGAAATGTTAAAAGATCATATATGATATAATATTAATGTATATTATTCTTGTATAATTTAATAACAATTATTTCACCATTATACAGTATGTTAAACAACACTCGACCAAGGAAACGTACAAGGTAAGGGGTTTTCATCTCACTCCTTATTCCTGTGAGATTCATGTCATATTGACACTATTACCTTTTGTGGGTGTATGTACTGACCATAATTGTATTCTGTATGTAATAAACATTAATTTATGTTTATTTACATATTCATTTTATGATACCTCATTCATTGGGTGTATGTTTTGTATGTTACCAAATTGGTAAGGGTTTATTTCACAATCTTTTCATTATCCGAGGTTGTTTATACGTAATTACCTACTGGGACCTCTTTATCATCCACATCCATGTATCTTAAAAATGTATTTCACAACATTCTTAATATTTTATAGAATATGGTTTAAAGTCATTTATACCCTTGTTTTACTTTTTATAATAATTTTATAAAGGAATCTTTCCGTCATTTTCCAAACAAGGTCTTTTTTAACTTTTTTGACATAATTAAGGTAAGAATGACTTTTTTAACTTATACGGTGCGTGAGACTATTTTATGCCATTATAAAATCTTCAAATATTCCCATGAAGCTTATAAGAATATTTTCAATGTAATTGTTTTATTTTATAAATATGTTACTTTTAAATGATTTAAAAAAATGAGATATTTCTCTTAAATAGTTTTGATTTCTTCTATGTCAACATCCTTTGATGGTTTTTAACCTTATTTGAAGTTGATTTATTATGATACACAACTTCCATATTGTATTGAAGGTTTTGTGATATGTTTGACTACGAATTTGTTAGTTTTATACCATTCATGGTTTCTGGAGAAAGTATTGACATTTCGTATGCTAGTTTTAATACGAATTTTTATGTTATGTTTAAACCTGTTCATATGAGGAATGCATTGGACTTAATATGTGAAGGGTGGAGCCCGATATAGCTCCTCGATGCATCGGTAGGTCTCTTGAGACAAACTAGTGTCTTGGAATGAGGCCTTGGAAAAATCTTATTTTTAGTCTTTGCACAAGGCCATGATTATGTGGTTATGATAGTCTGGAATTATGCATTACATCATTATGAAAGTGGTTATTGATATTGCATGTGATTATTCAATTAGTAGAATATCCATGTGAATAAGTAAATGGAATTATTTCATTTTATTTCTTCCATATTATTCTAATGTTCAAGTTTAAAAGGATTTGGATTTAGTTATACATTGCCTTAAATGTTTATGCTTATTTATGAATGTTTCTTCTATATTGTTATCCTTACTGGGCATCTGAGCTCACCCCTTTCTATGTTTTATTTTTATCAGGATGTGAAGAAGTATTTTATGAATGACCTGCAGGGATAGTATGAGGGGATATGAGTGTGGACTATGGAGACTATGTAGTTGTAGTTTTCACTTTATGATGTAATGTAAACATTATGAATGTAGCTAGTTATTCCAAGGCTACTAAATTAATCGGTCTTTCAATATTTGATCTTTCTTGTGATCATGAAAATTTTATGTAATAATGCACCGATTCTAGGTAACTGGGGTCAGGGCGTCACAGATAGGTCCATGTGCATCATGACCATAAGCTTATTGCAATATGACCAATGATGTAGATCATTAAACACGATCCCTTGATGGGCCATATTATATGAAATGTAACAGCTACTGAAACTCACACAAAAAATTTCAGAATGAAAACTTTTGAAGTATTGAGAAAAACTGATGTCTTCACTCACAAAAATATTTATCTCTATCGATTCAAAAATATTTTGGTGTCAGTGAGTAATCCAAATATCATGTATGTACTAATTTATACCAGAATTAAAGGTCATGTTATGCTCACTAGTCCCCATGGTGATGGAAAAATGATTTATTAATGACATTATACATCTTCTTTACATGATAATAGGTTCACTAGGTGGTGACAAAATCTTTAGGGTGGTCGAACCCATTGGAATATTCTGTTCTTCCAAAATAAAACTTCATGATTTGAGCTCCTTGGGCCATCGTAAAAATTTAATTTTTATTTTAATTTAAATGATATGTCAATATTTATAAATTATTTTGATTCATAAAGAACATAGACCAACAAACCAGAGATATCATGGCCCCATATTAAGGGAATCCTGATCCTTGTCATCACTTCCTTCACCACGGTAGATTTTACCACCATAGAGTGATATAGTCTATTCATGGAATTATTCTCCCATATCTTCATCATAACTAGAGTGATTTGGAAACTTATTTACAATCCCCATAACCTGACTATTCAATAGGATTTTTTATCCTAAAAGTTATTTCTCTGTGTTTTGTACCCATTATCAAAGTTTGAATGTGACACTCCCTTCCCAAACATTTGTTTTTCCTAGATCTCATGAATAAAAACCACATGGTGTAGATCATGATCTTAAAAATTAAGAGATAAACATCTCTAAGGTTATAGAATCCTTCCTAGAGATTTTTTTCTCTATACCATACTACATTGACCTAAAATTTTAATATTCCCAAATATTTTATATAGCACATAAAAGATTGGTGACTCCACTGTTTTACTATGATATTATTGCATAAAGCTTCTGACCTAACACATATATGTGTTTCCACCATGTAAGAAAGGAACTCCAAACCTATTAGGCCCTAGAAACACCTTGGTTAACTAAAAAACAAATGTTTTCATGACTCATCCCTGACATGTAGTCTTCATTCCATGATTCATAGATTCATACTCTTGGGAACATGATTTAGAAAAAACTACCATATTCCAACTATCTTGGTGTTCCCTGGATTCCCTATATATTTTACCCTCATTCAATATTACGCCATAAATCATTCATATACATTGGGAAAGAGTGTGAAAACCACTTTTTGACCATGTAGTCAATGACAAAGGGCTTTGATATACTATATAGTGGAATTTCCTCCTTCATGGAAAGGAACTCTTACCATAATTAGCATCCATCCACACCACATAAGAACTTATAACTATAGGATTTCTTGGGTCATCCCTAGATTAATTACATATATTTTATATTCAATAATATATGGTCCCACCTAAAATAAATTAAACTACACCAATATATGGATTTAACTAAAAGAACCTAAACTACGGTAATAGAAGGTATGAGATAAATTTCATTAAAATAATATTACATATGTTTTGAGAAAAAATAACCTAAACTAATTAAATATAATTCCCAAGGTAAATGATCCTAATATAAAACAATAGAAGGCTAGAGCTAAAATTACCCAAACTAAAATAAGAGAAGGTTCGAGTTGGTATTCTTTAAACTATAGAAATAGATGGTCCGAGATAAATGTACCTAAAATATAGAAACATAAGGTATATTATCAAAAAACCTAAAATAAAAATATATAATGTATGAGCTAAAATAAACATAACTATTTAAATTTAAGGTCTAAGTTAAAATACCCTAAACTATAATAATAGAATGTCTGATATAAATTTCTGTAAAGTAAAACACAATAATAATTTATTTTAAAATAATTATAATGAAAAAATATTTTAATACACATTATATGACCTTAAAAATGTCATTATATTCTCACCATGTCCATTGACATCAGAAAATTAGGTATCACTCTCACTCTAGGACATATATTCTTTCCAAATATTCCATTTATGAATTAGGTATATCAAGATAGTTAGATAATATATGACAAATTTTAGTATCATGATGTTGGTCATTCATATGAATTTATTCTAGAGAATATTTTAGAATTTAAACTATCAAATAATGGCGTTGAATTTAACAAGATATTACTAAAAGTTGATGTATCATTAAATATGCATGAAACATTGAATAAATGAAATGCCGTAAACATCATGAAAGGAATATAACTGGATGACCACATTGAAATTTTAGAATATCAATTCACTAATAGAATGTATGAATAAGGGATCTCCATAATTTTGAGCCACTCCATTCATTCAATCAAAACAAAATATTCATTGATGATCAAACTACAAAAATATTGATCATATATTCTAGTTAAATCACCAAGAGCCAAATGGGAAGTGTTGATGGAGAAGTAAAGTCCCACCCATCCAACTTCTTCTACTTCCACCCTATAATGATGGATATATATAACTGTATACTAATACTCAAATAGTATATGAATGGTTTCCATTGTGGATGATCATTATGAATGGTTAGACCATGAGTGTTCTAGGATCTCTTCATATGTTCATTTCAATGAGTTCAAAACAAACATATGGACATGCATGTATGATATAAACTAATAGATATAATAAAAATCCTCCAAATAATCTTTCATATGTTTATCAATGGGAGAAAGTTTTTAATGAACATTAAAACCCTTCAAGTTTTTAGAAAAATCATTCCATGTATGGATCAATTTTTTCATGATTTTATATAATGGATGGGGGTCGAATATGCCTACCCCAAGGAATTCAAGAGACAACGAATATGTTCTTATTGATGATTGAACGTTTATAATTTAGTTTTGGTAAAGAAGTAATGAATCTACAATAAAAAAAAATATATATATTTTCTTATTATGTGGATTTTTAATGGTTTCTTCATATTAGGGAATATAAGGCTAATATGATAGGGAATTAGGACACGAATCCCCATAAAAGATTCTCTCAAATGATAAATCATTCATTTCTTATAAAAAAGTTCTATATACATAAAAATATTATAAAAAATTTGGGAGTTGTTCATAACTAGGAATAGAATAATTCATTGCAGACTATCCTAAGTCATTAATAAACTCCATTATGGATATAAAGAGGGGGTCAGTGAAGAAAATGGATTGTCTTCTTGAGGGACTAGTCTCTTCAACAGACCACCTGAGTAGGACACTACACAATAATGGACATAATTAAGATCAATAATGTTAGTGGAAAAAACATGTATAAGTTTAGTGTCAATACATTTTCCCTCATTCAAAAATTTTAGTCATAATTGGAGGATATTAGCATGATGTCTGTCTCCATGTAGGACAGTCGAGGGTAGTGGTGAAACCCATTGGATTCATCTGAATTAGAAAGGGAATGAATAAGGGGATTATCGATATCAAAATACCGTCTCATCAATTCATATTATATGAACCCCCCACCAATGGGAGATCTTTTATGAACACTCATGAAAAGAACAACCTCCATTATTAATAACAAGACTGGTCAGGGTATGATAATTGGTGTAACTAAAATGATCTAATCGAATCATTATATTAGTAAATTCATTAGGAAATAAAGGCATGGAATCAATCCCCTATGATTTCAGAAACCATGGATAAAATATCGGACTAGGGTTCCTGGGTGTGATGTGGTTTCTTTATAAGTGGAAATGATCCCCTATCATACCAAATAAGAACTAGAAGGGACCATCAATACTATAAGGGATGTTACCCTACTAGATGTGGCCTATGAAATCTTAATGGTGTGTAAGAGTCAATGAATCAATATTGAGGGTACTTCCATCAAATAATTATGCTACCATCACTGGTGTTTTGACCTAGATTCCTAATAATGCACCCCCAACAGAGAAAAACCACATGTTTAATAAAATGGCCATGAAGACCACTAGAATAAGGATCAGTGATATCTCTACCTTTAGTCGATACCCATATGAAGTTATTTTCAACATTCTAGGATTTCACTGTATGATCATATACTATCTTATACCAAAATATAGTGGAAACATTGATGGTGTGTAGTAGTCAGATAAGCAACTCTTATATAGAGGAAAACACATGTCTAATAATTACATGATACACGAGAGGGAATAATTAGCTCCTTTAATAGGTTTTAATTCATAAATATAAGCATTCCCCTCCCCAAAACTATAAATTTCATGGATTCCTCCCTCTAATTATTGGATAGATAGAATCTATTGTTCATTTCCCCAAGGAGAGATATCCCACCTAATCTATATACATACAACATGATTAATACCACTTCCCCAAGGGATATATGGAATAAATTGTTACAAGGACACTAACTACTTATAAGTTCTAGAATATGATCATACTGACAATAAAAAATGAACTAAAACCCATAATGCTTCATAAAATTGGGAGTGTAAATCATGTAATCAAATTCTAAGAATATCTTCCAAACAAAAATTATGACGCCCTTTCATCGGAAATGCTTTCACTAGGCCGCAAATCACACATCATGCTCGATGATTCGGTTGAGTTTTTAAATGAAGAGACAAATATTCTCGAGATTCATTTAGTGATGGGTTTTTGGGAGAAATCAATGCCGCAAGGACCAAGATGAGAGTTATCTAGAATTTCAGACAACCCCTTAGACTATTCGATGACTATTTTATTGTTATAAAAAATCATTTTAATGCAATTAAGGTAACTAAAAACCCCAAAATAATTCATATTGTGGTTTAGATAAGGGATTCTAGCATCATCACACAATCCAACCCATATATGGGAATAATATTTGATAAAGGAAAACATTGGAATTGGTATCGGAGAATCCTTTGGTGAACCTGGTTATTAGAATTCACATCATTTCATGGGTCAACATTGTAGTTTCATGTGATCATGGCCCTTTGGCTAGCTACAGTGGAAGATGCATGGGATAAGGAATCTATCCATATAAAAAAGCAGTATAAGTCAGATGAGGGAGAAACCTATTCAAATTAAATTCATCTTTTTAGTAGCATCATAAGGGGATTAGTGATGACATGACTAAATATGAGTCTTGGGAACTTCCTCATGAAGATCTCGTCGAAATAATGACAACAGAACATCCTTCTGTCATGACCAGTCATAAGACTCATGATCTTGTGACCTTGACATGGTTAAACGATCTTCATAATAGTTGAATAGTTGTAAAACTAATAAAAAATATCATTAAACACCTGTAAAGACAACCATATGGATTTAGGGCCATGGTTGAACAAATTAATGAAATCTAATGCATGATTGGTTCGAACAAGTGCTAGGAAAATCATGTCTTGCAATGAAGATGCCATGAAATAGTATGTTGAACAGATCTCATGATATATACATTTAGTGGGTCTTGTGAAAGAGTCAAATGACATAGGCATATCATAATAGCTCTATGATTTGGGTAGTTGGTGAATTATCCTCCCTTTGTTCCCATATTAATGTGATCTTCTACAAAATACCGATTATATCCCATATGATAAATAGTCTCCCAAGACACTGATTCGATACAATGCCAAAACCATAGGTGGGTATTAAAATTCCTCAAAACATATCCTTTGTACCAATGAATTTCACTACTGATGCAGGTCATATGTTGATTCCCACAAAATGGTCATCGTAATATATACAAGGGGAGAAAAACCGGAAGCATGGGAATTATTTTTATCCAAAAAGGAATGCAATTGATGGTGGCCAAAATTCAAGGATCTCGTAAGCTTTGAAATGATACATGATAACATGACCTTAAGAATGTCATGAGGAAGGTACATTCAAGGTACATAACCTACTGGATGGTCATGCTTATCTCATTTATCAAGCCCAACATGTTTTTCTATGGATTCCAAGACACTCAAAGATCATGTGATGACATATCGATGAGATCCAATGAGTCACAAAACTTGTTAGCTTACATGAACATGACAACCATCCAAAAATAATTTAAAAAGGCTGTAATAAAATATTAAAATTAATAGAGCCTCTAGAGGTCATAAATAATCAAGCAATGTTGGAATCCAGTTCAAAAAACACCATAAAATCTCGGAAAACATGCCCATATTATCATGAATTATCCTAATGAAATTCTATTTAATATGTATATAATCAAAAGGGTTTATCCGTGAAAATGATCGCACATAAAAAAATACACATTATTGGTCACACGATGCATCATCATTGCGAGGAGTGGTTGTATTTGATGACATTCATTCCTATAGGTGAGAACCAAGGCCCTTGTGAAATAAAGAGGGAAATAAAAAGGGAAATGACTTGTGTTTATTGAGAGGGGATGATGTGATGATTTTATTTGAA
Organism: Viscum album; assembly: GCA_963277665.1. Classification (NCBI taxonomy): domain Eukaryota; kingdom Viridiplantae; phylum Streptophyta; class Magnoliopsida; order Santalales; family Viscaceae; genus Viscum; species Viscum album. The sequence goes on from OY728133.1 coordinate 529,691,471, forward strand.
TTGGGATTTTCCGCTTGGGTGATAACCATTGATCACATGAGTCACCATTGACAATACAACTTTATCTGTGAAGTCCCCCTAGAAAGCCACCTTTGTCTCATGGAAGATCCCTGATGAGTCTCTTATGATCAATCACATTCCATTCCATTGGCATCCTGACCCCGGAAAGGCCACTGAACATATCGGCCCAACATTTCGAAAGCTCGTTGTAATGTCTAAATGGTTTGGAAATACCAATTTTATTGGACAAAATTCAATAAATGTGGCATTAAAGGGATGGTCATGTGGACTCTAAAAATCATTTGATGCCCATGGGTTGACCTATGGTAGGATTTAATGAAGCTTGTGACATTAAACCCCTCTACTGAATATATATTGATTCAATGAGATATGCACCACACTAGGTATCATATAACCAATGTGTTTATGCCTATAACACCTCCTCTCCTCACCACAAAAATTGCTTCTTTGGATCGATGCCTCAGAGAATCTAGGCATCACATCAAAATTCTCATAGCGGTTAATATCATGATATCAATGGCTTACCATTATTAAAAATTCAAGGAACAATATGTGGATTACAAAAAAATATGTACTCACTTCACATGAACAATTGGGTCCATAACAATGAATCTTGGAGTGTCAAAAGGATTATGTGAAGGAGTTGTTATATGATTGTTGAATCCTGAAAAACCTAATGAAAGATAAAACTAAAAAATTTAATGGCACATTTGAAATAAAATATATAATAAATACAATAACCTAAAAGACATATGTGAAGAACATAAGCCCTAATCCTCCTGGAAATCACATTACTAGTCTAGATAATGAGACAACATTAGAACATGTTTACCAAGTCCTGTGACATCCCCTCGACATTGCATTTAGATAATGCGATGTCCTATAGACAATTAAAGCATGTTATGTGATGCCCTCCAGGAATTTCCCATGATTCTCATGAAGCCCTTCGAGCTCACCAAACAAATCTTGTGATGTCCTCTAGAAAAATCTCCCTAGTTATGTTATTACGCTTTTTTATGTCATATAGATCATGAGAAGTCCTCTTGTCTTATTAGAATGATATCATGACATCATCCAAGAATGTTATCTAGGATTTGTGATGACACCAAGACATGTCAGCTGGATAATATAATGTACACTCAAATTTTCAATCGAGATCATGCGATGGCCCCTAGACATGTCATGTGAGTTCACATGATGACCACAAAACATGTTAGTTAGGATAAAGTGATAAAATATAGACATGTTGGGCTAGATCATGTTACACCTTTCGGAAAATTCAACATGATCATTTCATTTCCCTTTGATGAGTCCCCTATGAAACTAGTACATGATTAGATATGTCTAAAAACCCACAGATATGCCAAGCAGACAATAAGGTTAGTTAGGTAGAAAAATAGGCCATGTCAAGAAGATGATGTGGGATGTAATAGTTTTCTTCGATCACCATTTTATAGAATCCTTTGTGTGTCATCATTAGTGAAATAAACTATGATGAAAATGATTTGATACACAACAAGGATACATAAGATGCCTTCTAATTCCCATGATCTATATAAATCATAAAATGGAAATCTTAAATGTGTAATCCTCGACAAACTAAAAAGCAATGAATCTAATTCATTCCATAACCATGATACATAGGATTTCATCAGAAGGATCAAGATACAAATTAAACATCCAAATGGATATCCCAATGCATATGTTACACATAAATAAGAGGTTAGTTGGGAAATGATTTTGAAAGATTAATGACATTGAAACCTTATTGAGGAAGATAAATTATTACAGAAAATAACATTTTAAAAAATAAAATAAATAAAATAATTTTACATGAAAATATACAGTAATACTTATAAAAAAAGGTTAAAAATAATTTGAAACAATTCTTGTGGAATATAACGTTTCTGTTATGAAAATAACTTTTAAAAACATAAAATATTTTCAAAATACAATTCATATTTATATCATTTGATTAAAATTTTTAAAAATACCCAACATTAAGGAATCAATTTTCTATGAAAATATATTCTAAAACATGTAAGGTATGATTGAAATAATTAATGATTCATGAAAAAAAGGAAATATTTCTCAGGTTGTGCATGTTAAAAATAAAAGATTCTTTTTCATTTTTACTAGAATCCAAATGGGAATCATTTGGAAAATAACATTATTTTTGTGTTAAAAATAAGTTGTAAAAAATAAATAAATGGGTAAAAATTTATTATAACAATCAAAGGATAATAATAAAACATTTTTAAACATTTATACAGAAAAAATGGTTTTGGAATAAAAAAAGTTTTTCATCAAATTGACAAATAAAGTCATATTTTATTAAATACATTTTCACAATTATTTTAAGTACTGATGAGTGGGAATATGGTAATATTATATGGAGGTATCATCAATAAAAATATTCGAATAAAATTAACGAGTTTCATGAGAAATGTTCATAATATTTTATCATAAAAATCATACTCATATACAATCTTGAAAAATGATTATATTTTAACATAAAATATTTAATAATTTGATTAATTGAAAAAATTACCTATGTAGGAATATAATTACATTAAACATAAAATATAATGAGTATAATTAAAATAATAACATTATATGTTAATGTTTTTGTATATACACCTCATTAATGAATATTGGTTTATAACATAATCATATGGGTCAATGAAATAAAATTGAGAGAAAAATATCGTACCTAGTGTCTTAACATCATTCATACACATTAAAACCGATTGTAAAATTAATATAATTTTATTGTTAATATATTCTAGAATATATATATATATATCAAACCCAAAAATTATTTTCTTATGTCCATTTATAACTTATATATTATGAACCATGTGATCAAGTAATGTTTCGGGTAATAACCGTTTTGTTGTTCACATATATTTTGATTTTTAATTTTTTTATACATAATTTTGTTATGGATCAATAATTTAAATAGTTTTAATCATGAAAAAATATTATATATATTCATTATAAATTTATTTTTACTCATTCATAAAATTTAGTTATAAGAAAGGAAATACACCATTCATCGATATGGTAGGTCATACGTACAGAAGAACAATGTTCCCACATTAATGTAGATTTTTTATAAATAATGTTAAATGATATATTATAATTAAAAAAATAATTTTTTTACATATATCTATTACATTTTTTCCTTAAACACGTCCTTGTTAAATTCTATGTAAAAGATCAACTAATCACATCACTTCGCGAGGTGGTAGCCTTTCATACATATAAGAGATGTTATCATATTCCCAGAGAAAATAGAAAGTATGAAGGTATGTGTGATAAAATAATTAAAAAGGAATAATAATATAATATATATATTTATATTATAAATAGTAAATCCATTCTCATTTCAAACCTTGATAGGTGTTAATGGTAAAACAAGTGATATCGGTTCACTATGTGTTAGTCTACCATACACAAAACAATGAATTTGGATCCCAATTAATAGAAGAGGATACTGGTTTTGGTATATCCTTTTAACATAAGAAATTTTCTGTATAATGAATATAATTAGGTTGTTATATCATTAGGGAATATTATTAATTTAAGGAGTTCGCGGAATAAGTAAATAAAAACAGTGCTGGATGACTGTTAGCTCTTTTTTGAGTATCCTTCTTAGAATTGCACCAAAATACATCATAGGTTGGATTTATATCCAAAATAAGGATTATAATATGAGAGTATGGATTTTAGGAAATTATTGGGGATTTCATTAGCTAAAACAATAGGGTTACAAGGTTTTAATAACATATAAGAGAGGGTGGCCTTTCTAAGTGGGGTGAGTAGCACAATTATAATTTTTTTAAGAAAAAAGATGTACCCACATATTTTTGTTGACACTAGATTTCAAAATTTTTGATTCTTGATAATTGGATTTATGAGGTATATGTATTGGAAAAAATGTGGCTGGACATGTTTTTGGGTATTTTTTAATCATATTTTTTAGTTCAATAACCAATATATTAAACCAAACTTTACATTGACCTCAGTAAATAATGATTATTATTTTTACTATTCATATTTGTAAATTTTTTTTCTGGAATTAGTAGATAATATATAATATTATGATTCAAAATATGGAATCATTTTTTTTCAAATATGATTCATAGATGTGAAAAATTTTAATTTAAAATTATTCCAGCAAATGAGATAAGGAAGAAATGTTTTAAAGAGAATATGTTGAAATTTTTTAAACACTTTTATTTTAAAATTCAATATGAAATTCATTATAATGAACTATTTTTTTAAAATATTTATAATTTTACTAATTTTAATTTAATTCACAATAAAAATCTAATTTAACTTTATAAATTAATTAATTGAAATGAATGTTTTCAAATGAAAATTTATATTTTTCATTATTCACCAAAAAATGAAATTTTTTGAAATATATGAAATTTAATGGAAATATAATTTATATAAGATTATTTAAAATATGGATTTTTTCAAAAATAAATTTCTAAATGTTAAAATTTTTAATTTTATTATTTTCCAAAAAAAATATTAAAATAAATGTTTTGGAGAATAATATTTTTGAATCATAAAACGACATCACTGAAAAATAAATTATTTTATTTTTAGTGTGTTTCCATTATATAAAACCACTATAATTAAAATATAAAATTATTTATTTCTATTATATAACTATGTTTAATGGCTTAGTTTTTTAACGGTCACATTTAAAAAATTGTATTAATAATATATTGTGGTATTGTTAAAACTTAGTACTATGTGTAATGAAATATTACTCCATGTTGTGTGTAATGCCAGATTTACTTAGTTTTGAATGTAACTCTTGTAACCAAATAAATTTAATTTATTTGAAACTGTTTATTAATAAAAACTATTGTTGTTAGACAATATATTATTTTTAATTAAGATAACGAGGTGGCTTCCCAACACTCATTTTTATGGGATGGTAATAGAAGAATTATGAAATTTTGAATCATTCATGTATAGTGGCTCACAAAAAATTTCTAAAAATAAAATGTGGGTCAGGGGGTTCCATAATGTGACATGAAATGAAATCATAAGTAATCAAGTCGATTAAAAAATAAATGGATAACAAGACACCCTTATATTCAATGAAATGAAGTCATCCTGAAACTAATAATGGAACATGCATTGCTGGATAGTCAACTCATTATGATTAGTAAAGAACACGAACAATTATATTTTACCTTGACTATAAATTTTTTTTTACCAATGAAAACCATTTCATGTTCTGATCATTGATCAAGAAGTATGGTTATCACTACCACCTCAAACCACCATCTTAAAAATTGTATTCATCAAAACTCTCTATATTTTGTATACTCTAGTACTGATGCTATAAGTGTTTTTTCCAAGAGTTTCTATTGGTGATATTAACTTGTAATTATATTTTGGATCATATTTCAAAAAATATTTGGTAAAAAATTGATTTTATGTCGACCTGGATTCATTCATAAACTTGAAAATGAATTTAGGACTCTTAACTAGATATACAGTTTATATATTCATAATTAATTATTTATTAAATTTTAAAATAATCATAATTTTCTATAAAATTCAAACACAATTTCATACCAGAGTGATGTATGTTGCTTTCCAATATCTAAACACCAAAAGTATTTTGTCCTACATTATAATTTTTAATATACATGAGGGCTCTTGCATAAGATATTAAGGGAACATAGAATCTCATTTCCAAGCATGCGTCTCTTTCTTAAAACATATATTAATCCCATTTTATATTGTGCTCATATTAACCAATACATACTCAGTAGTTATCAACTCCACACTACAACCTATATCTCAAACATCATCATTTTTTAACACCCTTATCAAAACCACCTTCCTCCACAGTTACCTCTACTAGGTCAACAATGATGGGAGATAGTTAATTACCCTTGAAGCTAGCCTCTCATAAGCTATTTTTTGATGACTTGTTCCGAGAGTATATATATATAACACATGGGAGACATCACCTTAATTAATATTTATATATTAATATACATGAAGATAATTAAACCAAAAAGCATCATACGTAATTAAAACAATAAATCTAAATACATGATGTAATTTTATTCAAATTTTATTCAACTGAAAAGTAATATAAAAAATATTAATACTAGGAAGTGACTAAAAAACAAATATATCTCCTTATAAAATACTAAAAGATGTAATACTAGTATCAATGATCATCAATATCTTGGTAACTAGAAAAATAGTGTGTATATATGTTTATATTGTGAGCATAATATATATAAATAGTAGGATACTCCATAAAACATCATGAAGAAATTTAACGAAGAAACTAGAAGACTATTGAATAAATAAATGGAATTAACTAATCAAATAAATAATAAATACTAGTTTCTTCATCCACACTATGGGTCTCTCACCAGGAATCATATTGAAGAATCAAAAACTAAATTATTTGATGCCCTATATAGCTCATCATAATCATATCCAATTATTTACCTAGTGTATGCCGAAAAGCTGTTACACCATGTGTAAATGAATTATACCTCATCTCATTAATAACATACAAAAATACATAGATAGTAATACTAAACCACAATTTCTAGATTCATATTATTATTATACCTCCAATCATTACAGCCAACAGATAAATGCACCACAAATTGTGATCCATCAAATCCTTGGTATGAACACACCCAATACAATAATCCATTATGTCTAAGGATATACCTGTTCATCTATGCCTAGATGGAGATAATGCATGGGATAAATTAAATATGTATATTTGTATAATCTTGGATGTTGGAGAAAAAACCACCTAAAATATTTGGTTATCACTATACCAAATGACATGTGTTAGTAGAATATAAAATCAAAATATATAAATAATATTACAAACAAAACTAACTAAGGGAAACTAAATATCCTTGTAATCAATTAAAGGTATCATTACATAGGACCCCCTATTTGTAATATTATGCTATGGGTATCAAACAAGAACATAAATTTCAATTTTAATATTAATTACCAAATTATCTATAAATTATTATAATTTAATTTAAATTTCCAAGACTACCATTTTAATTTTTTATGATAACTGTGAATAGTAAAATTTATTCACACATATATTCAATAGTATGTTATCACCATATTTAAACACCACAAACTAACCACATTCATTTATTCATTCAGTTGTTAATTCATAATCATATTTTTACTATAGGATTCTGCCTAAGCTACTTCTTAAAAGAATTATTCATAATCCATAGCCTCAAAAAAATGGCCCATTATTATAAAATAATCATATAAATAACATTTGATCATTCATATATCTCTCAAAAAGTAAAAAATAGTTCATAAGATTCACTCTGAACTCATCCTAACCATTCCAGTCACCCAAAACACTACACATAATATAATGTGTCTCTCTCTTTATAACATTGAATACAACTACAACCCTATGCCTGAATCTCGTTTCTCAACAGATAATCTACCATAAATATATTTTAGAACGTCCATCATAATTCTTTTCAAATCATTCCACCAAACATGGTTATAAAACAAATATATCAAGGCTCTAAATCCTTTGATCATACATGTAATTTAAAATGTATTTTTTCACAAATGAAAAGAATCAAAGTCCACTACATTGGGGAATTTATGTATCCCATAATTAGAAAAAATTGTTATCCCACAAATATTTATTTTTTAACAAAAAACAAATTTTAATTGCATTATGGATTAATTGGTTTATTATGCATAGGTTTTTTGAATCATAAAATTGATAACAACATATATTAATAACTATAATAAATGTAAAATGATTCAGGAATCAAATCTATATTTACTAAATTCCCCAAATAGTAGAAGTTATTCTACTCATGTATATATAATTTAATTACATAATATAACATGGTTTATATAATTTTATCAATTTATGATCATTTTAATTAAAGTTTACCAACCAAAAATTAAATTCCTAAATAAGAAATACTACTCATCCTTAACATTCCATAAATCTCATTTCAATTTTCTAAAATCATGAATAATAAAAAATAATACATATTTGAATTAATGAATTAGTTTAATACTAAATAATTTTTATAATTCAATTTTATTTTTCAATATTTACATAATTATGTGTTATTATCTATTTCCCTCTCTTAAATAATTTAGACATCTATAAAGGCTTAACCAATTATGAAACTGCATGTGATATCATAAATTTCCATATTTAAAATTTCCATAAACCATATTAATAAAAATACAACAACATTTGATTTTAAACAAGATTGATATATTCTAAATTCTCTATAATATGTTATTATATATATTTTTTACTTCATATTAGTTAAATCCACATTTTCAAATATGATCCAAGCACTACCGTATTTTATATTTCCAAAATAATAAAATCATCATGATATAATATTCAAAAAAATATTCCTAAATCAACATGTGATATTATATATTTTTATTTGATAATAATATTCATTCCTAAACACGTAATTTTATCCACTTTACATTAATAATTCCATAAAATAAAATAACAACACATCTTGTGAAAATATTTACATCCTCTAATAATTTTTCTATTTTTGTACTGATCATATTTAGGTCCATAAATATGTCTAGAGAAATCTAAAAAAATTAGTTCACACACTCACATACAATAATATTAAAATACAACCTACCACAAATTCTTATCTAGAAATATTCACAAAACATGAACACAATGATAGAGGTGGCTTAAAATTATATTTTATCCCAATGGTTTCTCCCATGACGCTAAAAAATAGATCTCAGTCAGGGAAACCTATAAATTAAAAGGAAGAAGTTATCATCATAAAAAACTAGATGGGGGATTAAGAGGATGAGGGAAATGTAAGAGATAAACGATAGTTTTCAAAAAATAGTGAAAATTTCAAGAAGTTCATTCAACTACCCAACATAACCTATCAAATTCATAACTCACAACTATTTTGATGTAAAAATGGGAAACAAGGTACAGTGATTCAAAGCTCCATTTTTTCTTCAAGGGAGAATAAAATAAAAAAATTGAGTAATTATTTTATTATTTTTGAGAATATAATATATATATACATACAAAATGATAAGTTTTTTAGCTATTAATTATACCATTAATTCCTATGAATAATTAATTAATTTATAAATTTTCATCCATTGATTTTAAATATGTTTTCCCATATTTTAAAATAAAACCATATTTTTCCTTATAAAGAGAGTTATAGAACGTTATAGGTAATGATGAGATAAAAATAATGTTAAACCAATACCCATAAATATGTTTAAGATCTTGTGTAATGGAAATTTTTTTAACAATATGCATCTCAAAATTATAGGAAGACTATAGACAAGGATTAATAAAATATCCCTCGCATGTATACGGACTCAATGAAATTAAATTTACCAATATGTTAGAATTGTACTATATATAAAAGAAAAATATGAGATTATCTTATAGTGAGGTATGATGTACCAATATTAAATCTAAAGAATTATATAATTCACTTTATATTAAAACGATCTACATATACACAAAAAATTATTACAAATAAACATGAATAAAACGTCGTTAAATGACATTAAATAACTATTATATAATCATGAACCCTTTTGAGCAACGAATTACTAAACCTAACATTTGGTAGGAATATAGGATGAAAAATACATAATTACTGAATCCTCATGTTATAATTTATGTATGTAAATGGAAATTGGATTTTCATTTACATAGAAGAGTGAAATCCAAGAAGACCCTTATGTGAGACATATTGTTGATAAGTGAGGAGGGTGAATTGGGTAAGGTAAATAAAAAAATTAAAATAAATTAAAAAATAAAATGTATAAACATACGATAAATTATAAAATACGTGATTATTTATTCATAAATTCAAAAATTCATCTAAAAACACTTAAATAAATTAAGAGTATATGGATTTATTTCCAAAACAATAATTCAAAACATTAGAATTACTTTAAAAATTACCAAAACATTTTAATGTAACATTAAAAAAAACTATCTCGAACCATATAACAACTTTTAATGACAATGGAAAGGAATGGGAAAAACCCTTCCCTTACATGATTAACAATATTTTAACCAAAAACAACCTGAAAAAGAGCAACAATTATATTTTACCCTAATAACCACACAATTCGTATTTATGGAAAACCTTAAAATACATTTCACATACATTCCCTAGAAATCCTCAAAAACAGAATGATATGTTATGAAATTATATTTGATCCTCTTTCATGTGAGATGTGTATCCATAATTCAATAATCACCAAATCTATAGAGACATGAGTCAATCTTATTATGTGAAACATTAATTAAATTGAAATATCATAATGAAAACATATCATTAATTTTAATTTCAAAATTACCCCTTAATATAGAAATGATATACTTTCCATAACATCAAAAAAAATCATTAGATTGTTCCCCATTTTTTATAAAAATATTATTTCATGAAAGCTTCATAAAAAAAAAATTACCTCTTTGGAATTAAGGGTTTTATATCCCCCATTTTCAATGAATGCAAAGTTTTCATATTTTAATGTTCACAAACAATGGTTATCAATATAATAATTTAATTAATTGGGTAAATCATAACATATTAAAAATTAAAACCTCCATAGAGGATGTGGGTATTGAAATCCATCATTTCTTACATTAATTTTTCATCATTATAATAATAAAAAACCCAAAAAATTAAAGAAAGAGGATCCAAAGTACTAGTGTCTTGGGAGAACTAATACCATACATAATATTTACAACATAAATCATGAAAATTTAATTAATTTCTTCTTATATAGATTGTTATTGGCCCTTGTGTGATCTTTAGTACTTATAGTCACCTGAGGATATACATCAAAAAGGGTTGAGAAAAAATCCCAGTAAGAGAAAAGAAAATATCTTGAAACAATGTAACATGGGGAGATCATAAGCATAACATCATTTATATAACATAATGGAATGTGGAAATTCATAAAAATGAAACATAATGTATTAGTGGTTAACTATCACACATAGTTGTGAAAAAAAGTATCATCATTTTCACACATCATTTTAATTTATCAAATTAGATTCATCAATTTTCCCAATGCATTGTACCACTGTATAATTCTGGGCACTCACATCACATTCAAACATTCATATTGCCCTATATAATTTTGGGCACATCCATCACATCATTATATTTACATTATCATGCATTCCACATAGAAAATATGTCAAAATTGAACATAAAATAACCCATGGAATGAAATGGGTTTCACATCATAAAGAATAAATTTGTAAAAATTTGTATCCAAAATTAAGAAGGGAAAACAATCTTGACATAGAACCAATTTTTTTAGTGAAGAGTGAATAAATCATCGAGAAGTAAAAGTGGGGAGTTTATTTGAAATAAGTGATCTTCTAGAAAACATAAGATTTATCATAATCTCAATTAAAAAAAATTTATATACCAAAAAATTTATGATAATGTTTAATACATCATTTTAAGGCATATCCATAATAAAAATGGGTTGATGAGTTAAAACACAAAGAGCAAGATTTGGGTTTGATAATGTCCCCTTACCATGTCTCCGAACACTTTCTTCACATTAATGTTCTATATAATGAAATTTCAATCATTATTTAACAAATTAAAATATTATAATGCCTGAATTTTATATATTATAGTTCTATTATGTTTTTTTGTACCTTTTTATGAGTTATAGAGCTAAAATTCATTGTTCGGGAGTGTTAATTTTCTTATGTTTTATGAACAGTTCACATGTATTTAGGAATTGATGTTTATTTGAAATGGGGTTAAACATCCCGAATTTATAATATTTATTTTTAGGGAAATTATAGATATAAAAATGATCATATAATGAATTTTTTATATACCATGCGGATGGATCAAAGAATAATAATTTATTGATAAACGGTTGGATTAATTTGGATGTTGTTCCCACAATGAACTTGTTTTTTATTTTTATTTTGTGTCTTGAGTGTATAAGGATTAATGAAAAACACACAATATAAAGAAAATATATAATGATCTAGTTAAAACATTAATATTTTTTCATGAATACTCTTTAAGATGTCAATTAAAATTGAAATTCCATATTCCATGAATGTAATAAATTAACAAATCATGGATGGTGTTTTCATTTATATAATAAAAGGCCAGGGAAGGTGAGATTATGATGAAATATCCCATTGGAATAATTGTATTCTGGTAAATGTATGTTACTGTAGTTATCATATCATTTGGTTTGAATGTAGTTAAGTAAATATAAAGAATATAAAGGAACATTAATGAAAATAATGGATCTGGAATGAGGAATTTACCTCTTGAGTTTATTTCCATTGAGCAACACTTTAGGGGAGCGTATTTTGTATTTTTGAGGGGACCATGTGACGTGGGATGTGGGTAAGGAGCTCAGTAAAATATTTTGGATGAATTTAGTTATTTAAAGAAGTTCTAGATGTTTGATAAAATGGGGGTGTGTGGGGTAGTATTTATAGTGGAGGAGATGATGGTTTTCTTAATATTATATTCATTATTTTTTTTTTCTCCACAATAAAATAAATATTGATGTTTAGTGTGACTTAAAATATAAATAATTTCATTTTTATTTCAAACAATAGGCCATTTACATCATCCATTACTCAATCATGATGCTGAAATTTATTTATTTAGCATAATTTTTAAATTATCTAAATTCACTATTCAGTTTTTTTTAAAAGGTTTGGGTCGAATCCTCATTTTTATTATTAAATCAAAGCAATGTCTTCTTTTAACTGTGTAGAGGGAAACCCATTACATAGCCCTACGGCCCAGTGGGATTATAGCCCATTACATAGCCCGTAGGCCCAAATTTTTTGCCCAATTCACATTCTGTGAATAGTAACCGGACTGCTACAGTACCCGCACAGTACCGCCGCCGCTACAGTGTCCTGCCGCCACTACAGTACCCGCTGATGAACAGTACTGCCACTGCTACAGTACCGCTGCAGTACCGCTACAGTACCTGCGCCCAATGGGGTTTGAACCCCCATTTTTCATCTAGGATTACTGGGTGCTTACCACTAAGCCAAACCCCAACTACTAAATTCACTATTCACTAAAAATTAATTTTTTTTCATAAAAATCCCCAAAATATACCATAACCATTTTTGGATGTGTAGAATACAAATATGAACTCTATTTTTGAAAAATAATTCTCTAAATATGAATAATTTAATTATTAATTGAAATCCTAATTTACAAGGAATATGCAGATTTTAAAATTAAAAATGATTTTATAATGAATTCATAAATCACATAATGTCTTATAACCTTATCATAATACAAAAATAAATAAAAAATAAAATTTTGAAAACAATTTAAGCATGTTATATTCATTTAAATTAAATATTTATTTATTACATACAAAAATACCAACACTTTTACTATGGTCATATTATCACGTATAAGATGCATAAATTTAATTTATACATTCATTGGTGAGGATACTATTATTTTGGGAAATTTAATATTCATAAGGGTCATAATACTATTCATAAGGGATGGTTACTAATCATAAGGTTAGGTTTCTATGAACTAAAAATTATGTTTATCCTCTCGGACTCCAAACATCTTACAGATCACAACGGTGTATGTCCGATTTTCGAAATTCAAAACATCTAAGTGGAAAATTTATGTTAAAAGGTCACAAAGTTGTTCATTTAAGAATGATACTACTTTTTGTTTTCTAATGTGATTTTTTATGATTATGAAATGACTACACGATCACAAAAATTTCATTGACAAAATTATGGGTTGTCACATTCTTCCCCCATTTTGAAATTTCTCCGTCGAATCATCATTTTACATAAACATGTGATTGGGCATATCCTTTATTGTGTCCTCTAGTTCCCAAGTAACTTCTTTATACTTATAGATCCTACAAAACACTTTGAAAAGGTGGGTTGCGTTGTTACATAGAACCATATCTCTCTAGTCCAAAATCATTATTGGATACTCCTCATAAGAGAGATCATCTACCAGCTGTATCACTTTTGAGTTTAGTACATTTCACAGATTTGGTATCTACTTCTTCAGAAGTGATATGTGAAACACATATTGAACTTGATCCATATTCAGTGGAAGTTAAATATGATAGGCCACAGCTCTTATGCGGTCAAGGATCTCAAAGTGGCCAATTTATCATGGTCTTAGCTTCCCTTTCTTTCCAAACCACACGACTCTCTTCCATAGTGATATTTGATGGAAGAATCTATCTCCAAAATTGAACTCCATGTCCCATCAATGGTTGTCAGGAGAGAGTTTTTGTCAACTCTATGAATATTTGATATGTTTCTAAATGACCTGAACCTTCATGATCATCTCTTTCACAATATCAGGTCTATGTAGTTTTCATTATCCATCTTAATCCCAATAGGTTTGAGTTCTACATCACATTCCATACAGTGCTCCATATGGATCCATCTGAATACATTAGTGGAAGATATTTGTTTATGAGAACAAAAACAATGGGAGATTTTTATCCCATCCTCCATTTAAATCTTTATAGAATTATATTAGCATATCATTGGTCATATAATTATTCCTTTCAGATTGGCCATCTTTTTTGGAGAGATTGGTCTAGAAAAAATTTATTTCAGTACTCAAAGCATGTTGGAGAATCCTCCCAAATATAGATGTGAACCTTGGGTCACAATCAGAGAAAATAGATAGTGGAACCCCTAGAATTCGCACCACTTAATTAACAAATATCTTTGCATGTTCTTCAATCGGGAGATATTTTTGAAAATCGAAAAAGTGGGCTGCCTTGGTGAGTTGGTCAACCAAAACCCATATCATAATATTTCGTTTGAACATCTAAAGGAGACCTGTGAAAAATCCCATAGTGACATCCTCTCATTTCGACATGGGTATAGGCAATGGTTGCATCATCCATTTGGATTTTTTTCTCTCTACTACAACTTGTTGGCATATTCTTCACATTGAGATATATTCAACAATATCATTCTCCATGTTGTCCCACCAGAAGTGTTCTCAGAGATCATGGTACTTCTTGGTGCAACCAGGATGGATAGAGAATGGTGAGGTATGTGCATTATCAAATATCTCATTCTTTATCCCAGGTGATGAAGGAACACAAAGTCACATTCCAAAAATAATCACACCAAAATCATCGAAATGGAACTCTGGAAGCTTCCCTTTATGTACTATATTAATCCTCTTTTGTTGCTCTGGATAATACCTTTGTGCTTCATTAACCATCTCTTGGATAGATGGTTGGGAAATCAGTTCGGCATGGTAGGATGTATTCCCTAGCGTTATGATTTCAAAATCCATCCTATCCATATCTATAACGATATTTTCTTTCTCAAATTACGACATGGATAGTGTTTTGGTTGATTACAACATAGAGCATCATTTACCTTGTTTTCCATTCTAGGATGATAGTGAATAGTCCAATCGTAATCATAGATTATCTTTAACTATCTCTATTGATGGATGTTTAGATCTATTTTTGTGAATATAAACTTTAGACTCTTTTTATCGGTGTATATGTCACACTTCCAACAATAGAGGTAGTTCCACAATATTTTTAAGGAAAAAATGAATCCTTCTATAACTAGATCATGGATCATGTAGGTCTTCTCTTGGACCTTTAACAGCTGTGAGGTGTTGGCTATCACATTATTATTTTTTCTGATTACCGAACCCAATAATTTCTTTTAAGCATCACTTTATATCAAAAAACATTATTGACTCTTTGGTAATGTCAGTACAAGTCTAGTTATCAACCTTCTCTTTAGCTCCTTGAAGATTTCATCACATTCTTCCATCCAAACATAAATTACCCCTCTCATTGTTATCTTTATTGGAGGGCTTGACAGTCATGACGACTTTTTTAAAAAACATTTGTAGTACCCAGTTAATCCATAAAAAATATTGATTTTTGTGACACAAGATGGTATGTTTCATTCATAAATTTCCATTATTTAAGAGGGGTCCATATAAATTACCTCACTTGTGATCACATGTCGAAAGAATGTGACTTGCTTCAACCAAAAGTCACACTTTCTAAACATGGCATAAAAATTATCCTTTCTCAGTGTATCCAACACATATATTAGATTCTATTCTTGTTCCTCCTTTTTCTTGGAGTAGATGAGAATATAATCGATAAGACCAACCACAAATTGGTCAAGGAAATTTTTAAAGACTTTCTTCATCAAATCATGGACGATTACAGGGGAATTAGAAATTTTGAAGGGCATCACTAGAAACTCGTAGAGCCTATACCTTATATGGAAGGAATTATTCTTAATATCAACCATGTTCATATTTAGCAAATGATATCTAGAACGAAGATCCACTTTTTATAATCACTGATCCTCACATAGTTGATCGAAAAAGTTTTCAATATGTGGTAGAGGAATCTTTAACATTATGGCGATCTTGTTGAGTTCATGGTAATATATACACAACCAAATTGATCCATCCTTCTTCTTCAAATTAAGAATTGGAAAACCCCATGGTGATTCAACAACACATATGAACCCTTTTTTATATTCACTTTCATCTGCTTCATTAACTCTTCTTATTTGGTAGGATCCATTTTATAGGGACACATACAGATAGGTGTAGCTAGGTGTATGTGTTCTTTGGAGAACACTACCTCACAAACTAAGGTATTCTTGGGTCTCTCTTTAGAAAAAAAATCAATGTATTCCCTCAAGATGGTCATTTCTACTATCTTGAAACTTTCCTTTGACACATCCATTTGAGAAAGGTATGCCTCTTCACAGCGAATCGAAACTCACACCATTGGACAATTTTTTGAAAGAGATTCGTGATCTTAAATGAATTTCTATAAGATCATGGTATGGTTCAAAATATGAAAATATATTTCATTTTCCCAACAGTTGGTAAATGCTCTATATAAAAAGAGAAATTTCATTCCCATTATAGTATAGAAGTCCACTAAGGGAAGTAGAATGATATTCATTTGAATAATCTAGCCACATATGTAAATATAAGAAGATTACAACACTTGGGTTGTAATGATTTCACCACTATTTTTTTATAGATATCTATAATTCAAGGTTTTGGGGCTTCAATTCCATGATATTAGAAAACATGCATGATATAAAGGTATGTGCGTAATCAAAATAAAATAATAATGATTCAATACTTTAGTTAATAGAGAGCATACCATATATGACTTCATATTGTGGTTCAACTTCCATAGTAGGGATGGCATATTCCTTCCCTTATTAAATTGGATTTGGTGGCTTCTGACAATGATAACCCATGAGGGCTCAAGGTTTAGTTCACTAGAATGCATAGTACCCCTTCTCCCTACAGCTGTTGCATTGGACCATGTGTGGTGCGTTGGTTTTATCCACCACATTCTCTTGCCTACTCAAGTCTTTTCATCACTAAAGATCTTGGTGGCCCTCTCCACCACACCTGAAACATTTACATTTCCCTCTGAGGATACTCCCATGATACTTCTTCCCACATTTTTGGCTTGTGGGTGGTTGATCTTCCTTCCATCCTTTATCATTTGATCCTCCATCTTGATACTCCACATTTTTTTGATATCACCATATCTATGAGAAAATTTATTAAAAACCATCTAAAAATTGATAGAACATCGAACAACTTCTTCACAACTCTCAATGTCACGAATTGAAGGAGCCTTTTGAATGTATGGTTTTAACCCCCAATAGAATATATCAATTTTGATATCTTTGATGATAAAAAAACCATGAGGTATACCTTGTAAGCCTTGTGAAATTTTCATCATAGGTCATGACTGATTCTCCTTCCCTTTTGGAAATCTCTATAAATTAACTCTCCATCATTATATATAGAGTTATTGGGAAATACTTGTTATGAAACATTATCTTAAAGTCATACCATACCATCTCTTCAATTTCTTCAATAAGCGTGGTGTTCCTAACCAAATACCACCATTGATCAGCCTCTCCATTTATATTATAAAAGAACAGAATCACCATCCCCATCTCTAAACAGTGAATCACAATAGATTTCTTCTCCATGGAGTTTACCCACTATTCCATAACTAGTAGATCATAAGACCTACTAAATGTCGGTGGTCATTGCTGCATAAAACACATCATATACAGTTAATTCATCTTTGGTGAAGGAGGATGTTCCACATTTTTCATGATATTACTCCTAAGTTGAGAAAAATATGCAATAATTGAAATTAATTTTTGAACTCCACTTTACAAAGAATTTGGGATGTCATTCGGGAAATCGGTGCATTTTCCCACACATGAGGTGTTGGTCTGGTTTCTCCCGGTTCCCTCCAATTTCTAAAATTGATATTTTAGAACAAAACATACTTCAATGAGTTTTGAATAAATAAATTATTCATTTTTTCAATTTCCACAAAAAGAATATATTATGGGATACCTATTTTTATCAATTATTCTTGTTGGAATATTTGTACATAGTCTAAGACTAATGGTTTTCCCTAGGGTTCAGTACTCCTAATTCCAAAATTTACTAGATCATTCCTCTGAAACCCACTATAGCAGCCCTTCTATTATAAAAATTACTTTTACATCATTATTATGATAAAAAACATAAAAATTACACAACAAGGATCCAATGGTTTATTGTCTTGGAAAAAATATGACTATTCATAACATTTAAAACATATTGAACCAATATTTATTTAATTCCATCTTTTATAGATTCTAATCGGCCCTTGTGTACTCATTAGTACATGTAGTCACCTGAGGATATTCAAAGAAAAGGGGTGAGATAAAATTAATATAATAGGAATGATAAGAATAGGAAAAATGTAACATGGTAGGAGAATACTCATAACTTTGATTACATAATAGAATTAAATGTGGAAATGTGAAAAAATGAAACGACATGTCTTAGTGGGTATCTACAATACATAGTTGTGAACCAATATAGCAGCATGTTCACACATCATTTCACATTAACTCATGATATTAATCAAATTAACCAATGAATTGAAACATTTTATAATTCCATGTTCAACTATCACATTCAAACATTCAAATTGTGCTATATAATTCTGATTGCACCCATTACATCATGAAATTTACATTATCATGTATTCCCCCACTGAAATTATATCAAACATAAATATAAAATAACCCTTGGAAAAAAATAAGCTTCATATCATAAATAAATAATGATTAAATTTTTATTTCCCAAAACAATAGGGAATATCATTCTTGACCATGAACCATTATCTTTAACTGATGAGTAAAAAAATCTTTGTGAAGTAAAAAACGGCGTGTTTATTTGAAATAAGTGTTCTGTTGGAAAACATATTGTTTTTCATAAAATATATTAGATAACATTAATATCCCATGAATTTTAATATAATGATTAAAAAATGAATTTTAAGGCATATCCATACTAAAAATGCGTTGAAGGGGGAAAACACAAAGAAAGAGAGTTAGGTTCGAGAAAATCCCCTTACGTTGTGTACTAAGTCATTATTCGCATTAGAGATTGGTATAATGAAACTATATTTATTTATTAACAATTACATATACTTTAAGACATTAATTGTTTTAATTATGGCTTTATTATACTCTTTTATGGACTTTTGGATGAGTTATAGAGGTTTTATTCATTTTTCAAGAGTGTTAATTTTCTTATCTTTTATAAACGGTTCACTTGTATTTTTGAATGTATATTTTTTTGAAATGTAGCTAAACATCCAGAAATGTTGATATATATTGTTAGTGGTATTTTAGATATATAAATGATTTTATAATAAATTTTTTATATTCCATGAGGATGAATCATTAGATAAAAGTTTAATGATAAATATTTGTATTAATTTGGTGGTGTTGCTCACCATGAACTTGTTTTGTATGATTAATTTATGTCATTGTTGTATAAGGATTCCATAACATCATATTAGAAAAAATAAATATATTATTATTTGGTTTAACCACTAAAATGGTTTCAGGACCTTTCTCTAAGATGGTAATAAAAATTTATAACTCTTCATCCATGAACGTGATACATTAACACATCTTTGATCATGTTTTCATTTATAGTATAAATACATAGGGTAAGTGAGATTATGATGAACAATACAATTATCATAATATAATTAAATTAAATTTATATTAATTTATTTTTCAAACAATTTTGGGTTAATGTGGGTGAGGAATGAAAAATAAATGAATGGAACTTGATAGAAAATAAATCAATCAGAAAGAGGAATTTTCCAATTGAATTTATCTCTTTTGAGAGCCTATTTAGGGGATTGGATTTGGTTTGTTGAGAACACCAAGGGCTTATCAAAGTGGGGAAGGATCTTGGGGGATATTTTGTCATGATATAGATATGTCTTGAATCGTGAGAGGTGTGAGGAGATGAGGGTGTGAAGGTGGTATTTATACTAGTGGGGAGGCGAATTTTCAAAATATTATACTCGTTAATTTATTATATTATCTACAAGACAAGAAATACTAAGGATTAATGTGACTAATAATATTTATAACTGCATGTTATATCTTTCCAATTTACATTTACTTCATCCATTACTCAAGTATGATACAGAAATTCAATTATTTAGCATATTTTGTAAATTAATTAATTTCATTATTCACATAAAAATATTGTATTTCAGAAAAAATACAGAAAATCACCCTAATAAAATTTTGAAGGGTATAATCCAAAAAAGATTTTTTTTAGAAATAACTCTCTATAAATGAAAATTTTAATTGTTAATTAAAATTATAATTTACATGAAAAATAACTATTTTAAAATTAAAACAGATTTTATAATTCTTTCACATATTACATAATTCGTATAAAATAAAATAAAAATCAAAATACATAAATTTTTTAATCTCTGAATTTTTTTAAGAAAATATGTTTTAATGAAAATTAATTAATTAATTATATTTACAAATTTATGAGTTTCAAAAATACCAATACATTCACTATGGTCTTATTATCACTTATAATATACCATGATTTTATTTATACATTTATGGGTGAGGATACTATTATTTTGGACGATTTACATTTCATAAGGTTTATATTAATTTTTCTAAGGGTAGGTTACTATTCCCCAAAAACTATGTTTTTTCTTTTAGACTCCAGACATATTACTAATTGCAATCGTTTATGTGAGGTATTAAAAATTCAAAACACATATGTGGGAAATTTATGTTTAACATCTACATAGTAGTTCGTTTAATAATTATGAGGAATTTTGTTTCCAAATTTTATTTTATATATTTTTGAAATTACTACAAGAAGGGATAAATTTAATTGATAAAATTTTGGTTCATTACATGGTGTTATTTATCCATCTTCTTTAGTTAAAGAGAGTCAATTGAACTGTATGTGGAAACTGATTCCCTTGCAAATCTAAATTGTGTAATGAATTTATCAAAATATCATCATCTTGATTTTGAGTAGACATATAATCCCAAATCACAAGTACAATATAAAATTAAACTTGAGAAAGTGATACTTTATATTTATGTTCTATTTTTGAGAGTGATGCGTGATATTTTTCCCTAAGAATAACCGAACATTAATTATCACATATGATATGAATGATATATTTTAGATATATTCCATTATTTTCATTATATTTTTTCTTCCAGAGTTATGGAGTACATGCTTGAGTAACATTTATAAATTCAAATTTCATGGCTCTAAAATAAATTAGATTTTATTTCTTACATAAACAATAAATGAAATAATGATAAAGATAAAAATCAATACATGATGTTGGAATTATGTCACCAGATGAACGTATCTAATCTATATATATAAATAATAATAAATCTTGTTGTGATGATCTATGTTAAAAAATCATGAAATTAATTAAATTATTTCAGTGTCAAAGTATACTCTTCCCTTCATGCATGAGGCTCTATTTGTGATATCATTGGTACAATATATCTCGACATGAAATAAAAATAAAAATATTTTCTTATTGTTGCTATTTTAAAAAAAACATCAAATTATTTTCGTTTATTTCATGATGTTGGCCTTCTTTTCATCTTTATCCACTAACAATTTCATCCATGTGGACTCAAGAGTTTTCATTGGCACTAAATTAACCTTTGAAAACCTCTTGATAACAATTAGTACATTTTTTGGAGTAATAAATAAATCATTCATTTCATGAACTAGATGCTAGATAATGAAAAATGATATTTCTCTAATAATGAATATCTTAAATTCCGACATCATTATTTTTAAAACATAATAATATTTATTCACTTATGAATCTAAACAATATGTTACTCACAGAGATAATAACTATAATACTTTTATCATTTTCCTTATTCATATATCTTTTGTGATCAACTCCCACAATTTGGAATATAATAATCATTAGATATTGGTCATGTTGAGTGTACCAATATATTGGTGCTTGATTTTGGTCATACAATGCTTTCATCATATTAATCACCATGTTCTAATCCACATCCACATGAAATATATTTGGTCACTAAATGTAAAATTGTTCTTCATGGACCCCATTCTAAAAGATTGATTTATCATTTATTTTCTAAACATTTACGCCACTATGTATAAACCTAGATAAAACCAATCATATAGTTTATAATTGTTCCATGATTGTAAATTCTTTATCCACATATGTTCCAACTATTTGGTAGTATTATTTTAAAAAAAATTGTGATTTTTTTCATATCACTGTACCATAATCATTGAGCCTCCTCTCAAACACCCAGTTGGTTATCATGAAATTATTTATTTTTATCCTTTGTAAAACTTCTCTTTTTGTTCCTTATCTATTTTTTAATGCTCATCATGAATATCCATGACCTATTTCTCATCTATTTTATCCTACTTAGTAAAATATGGTCTCTATAAGTGATAAAAGTTAATTTCTTGAGCCTTTATCATTTGAGTTTGAACTTGATAAATATTGTGACTAATTTAATTTTTTTACTAATTATAGATGTACTGATTTTTCAATTTGATTTGAAAAAATATATTTTATTAAAAAATGTATGAGATTAATTTAATAAGTATTCTATAAATCCATAAACTAACATTAAATTAATAACCATGATAACACTTTTTTTCATCAATCACCACACTAGTATTCGACAAAATCTACTCGCTAGTTTGAAAAAATATGATCGTTTTCAACAAAAGTTATATCATAACATTAAAAAAATTTCCCAATCCTTTTTTATAATTTATATACACCTTTATTTATGATGTATATCCTTTTAAAATACATTCAAGACTCAATATTATAATGATTCTATTTATTATGAATGAAATCATTCTCCTGAACACTAAAAAGCTTTTTTGTTTCACATCTTCACATAGAAAATCACATAGGGGACCATTCATTTGTGATAAATAAATTATTTTCTTTATTTTAGAAAGTTAAAAATATCATGTGGTTTGAAATAAATGTGACTGAGAATTATTACCCATATATCTACTAAAAATCATATTTTGTACTCACATAGGTTCCAAAAATGATAATTCCCCAACTCTAATCTTTTGAAAGTTGTCATTTCAAAAAACAATTCTCTACTTGATCTTACCATCCGACACCATATTGAATCTGTAACACATCTAACCACTATAATGGAACCCTAATAAATTCTCCAAACTCCATCTATATATATGAATCTAATACCAAATTTTCCAATCTAACCAATGAAATTTATATTATTTTATACACAAATTATGTCGATAACACCTTGTAACTCCATTAAGTTTATTTTTAGAATACATACATTAACATTGGACATACTCATGATATAAATTGGTTAATATTATGCTATATATTACATGTAGAACATAGAAAAATAATAATTATCCATACATCCCATCTTGACCATATAATTGAACACATCCTCAGAATCAATGATTAATAATTCTAATATCATATTAACACTTAGATGTAAACTTATCTCACCTTTTTATAGTGTTTTTGTGAAAAATTATCTATTAGATAAACCTATTCTATAATTCACCTTGTGAACACTATAATATATTATTAGGTTCCCCATCTTCCTATAATTTTAAATAAATTTATGATCCTAGACATTTTTCCCTGAATTATATTATAATATCTCCACCAAGATCACTAAATAGTAACCTGATTGGAATAGAACTTGATCATAGGTATACCTCCTCACACACCAATGGTTTTGACTAACAATGAGAGTTTATGTATTGATGGTGGGGGATTATATCCTATACAGATAAGTAATATTAATAATATTATAATAATGGAAGAAACAAAATATAATAAAATATGCTAGAATATATATACAATAATCAAACTATAAATAAATTATTAGAAGAAATTTATATAAAAAATAGATAAGAACACTAATAGTATTATCAGATGTGTATATGCCTAAAAAATACTAAAATAAACTTTTAGGCTAACACTTAGGGTCAACCAATACCATCATAAAAACCATATCGTGTTGCACAAATATAAAAATAACTCTAGTCACCACCAGGTTGAAAATGATGTTTCAATATCCATATATACTCTCTATGTCATAATGTCTCTATATATCCAAGAACTCGCATGCATAGTGTGATCATAAACTCAATAGACCAACACTAATGGTTTCCCATTTTAATATACAAACATATACCATTTTATACAATGTGCACTAAACAAAAACCAATACACACCAAACACACTACTCCACTTGTCCTTGATATGCCAAAACTGAGATGTTTTTTTACACTATGAATGCTTGGGTGGGATGATACGTCCACATTATATCTTACTAGTGGTGACCTAAACCCTTTTACAAGTCCCATTTCACTGATAATATTACATTGATTCATATATAATAACATTACTATGTTATCCCTATATCCCAAATGATTGATCCATAAAACATATCACAATACTCATGGATTGATGAACCCTTTAACAAACTAAAGATATATTGTACTAAAATTTCCCGCATACACTGAAACAAATTTTGTTCCATTTAGTGTCATAAATCATCACCATAACCTCCATGGAAAACAATAATAAATCCTTCATCCATAATGATGTTCACAAATATCTCAAAAATGATAATAAACTATGTAGGATATAAACAGTAATGATTGGTCAAAACCCTATATTGGGTCATTTTTTATGTGCACATAACCCTAATAAACTCAACCCTATTGTGATAAAAATCACCAATATATAATTCAAAACTTCAATGATCCTCCATTTTAACACATGATAACGTTCAACATTATTTTCATCATACCATCTAATATTCCTAATCAGTCATTGCATTCCATGAATAACATATTTTAACATAGGACATCATGATCACCAACCAAGATGAAAAAAACCCAACAATAAAAGTAAAACCCATCATTTCCTTATAATAAAACCCTTGGAATATCTTAAAAACTATGGAAACTATATGTGGATTCTTTTTTAATCACACATACACAACATTATTTATACTATATTACAACATGATTCAGGAACTGATGTATGAAAAAATAAATAGTTATATTCTACATACATTGACTTAGATGGACTCGACTAATACAAAAACTCTGATGGATGAAACATTAGTTTAATGAAACCAAATAACTACCCCCACCCGATATAGGGAAATATTGACATAAATCATAGAGTTGATAAGAGAATACAAGAATACATAACTCAAGGTAGTTATCGATACATTACCTATACTTCTTGTAATACATGGCTTGGTAAACAAGAAATAATTGTTGATGCTCTCTCAAGAATCAAGTAGGATCAAAAGAGAGGTGAAAACTAGGGAATAACCCTAATTATGTCGACAAAATGGCCATAATAACCACATTATAATTAAACAAATCAATTAAATAACTTTTTTGGAATATCTAGAAAATAATTCAACATTTATATTTTTAAAAAAACCCTAGGAATATTATTTATAGACATTACACTGACATATCTCCCTATGATGAACCTTAGATATCATAAAACCATCAACTCTTAACTAATGATTATATTTAAATGTACACTAAAATTTTATATAATTGAATATTATATATCCCAATTCATTCCAAATATTAACACTTTTATAACCTTTACATATCAGATGACCTTTAGGTATTATACATAAAAAATCATTGTCAAGGACCCCTAAATATTATGGGGAATGAAATTTACACTTACGTAATATAGTTCACAAAATAGGTATCCAATTTTTTAAATAGAGTGTTACTCATAACTTTCATGATTTTACTATTATGTATCAAAAAATTTACTCTTATATTTAGAGTTACATTTACCTATTATATGTGTTTTTCATACTTATCAATTCCTACACATGATGTGGATTCTCTTTTGAAGTGCCCAGATCAGTGTGAATCACTGAGAGGGGGAGGGGGTGAATCAGTGATCCCTTAAAACTTTTTACTAATTGATTCCTTATCAATTAAACCTATATGGCTGGTTAAAGCCTCGATCCACTCTTCTTGTATCTCTCAGCCTTTCCTCGAATGATGCAGTAAATGTAAAGGCACAGGACACAAGGATTTACAAGGTTCGGCACCAAAGGCCTACGTCCTTGCCATGTTGGTTATACGCCCCAACATGGTTTCTTCCATTATAATCTGTTAGTATTACAATGGTCGATACAGAGTCCCACTGTATCTCTCCTGAGTCCCACAGGAGGGTCTTTATACTGCGTCCCACAGTGTTACCAGAGTCCCACTGGCCTGCTCCAGAATCCCACTGAAGACATCTTCTCCCTGAGTCCCACATGGTCTTCTCCTAGCTCCTCGAGTCACACGAGTAGCTCTTCTTATCTTTAAGCTTCTTCAAGTATCTTCAGCAGTCTGGGATAAAGACTGTTGGCCTTGCTCTGTACCTCTAATCACTTGAGTTGATCAGGTCTTCTCGTCTTGCTCAGGATTTATCTCCTTCTTCTCAGGATGACCTGGCTTCTCTCCAACTACTGAATACTCAGACAACTGATATCTTTAACTTCAGTCTGGTCCAGTCTCACTTCACATCAACTTCATCCACTGAGTGCATGGAATCTCTGCATCCTCATGCACTGATTGCATGGCTTCTCAAATCTCTTCAAGAACTCCTGGTCTTGGACAACTCAAATGCACACAACCAGATTTGGCTTTGTTCACGTGTGCATGTGCAGGCATGCATGCATGCACTCCCCTTCTTCTGTTCTTGGTGCAGTAAACCCTCAGAGGGTGTAGTCAACTATAGCACACACCTCCTTTACAATCTTCACACACTTAATTCTATTTGTTTACACACTTAAAAGTGTGTTGTACTTTGTCTGGGTCTTCTCATCTTCTTCTAAGTGAGCACACACTTCTTGTGCACACACATAGGTTCGGCCAACTTGTTTCTTGTTTGCACACACACACTCAAGGTGTGTTCTTCAATTTTCATACACAAGGTTCTCCACTTTTCACACAACTAGGTGTGGTCTTTGGCCTTATTCACTTACACACACTTGGCTACGACCTATTCCACTTGTTGTTGCACACCCTTAACCCGTAGGTTGTTCTTCAATTTTGCACACACAAAATGTGTCTTCACGTGATGCACACACAAGGCATGAAAGCCTCGGGTCCTCTTCTCCACTTGGCACACACACAAGGTGAAATCCTTCCATGCACTTAGCACACACACAACCTTCTTCTGTTTTTGCACACACAGCTTGTTCTTTGATTTGCACACACACAATGAGTGTATATTTGGCCTCCACTCTTTTTGCACACTTACTGCCCGTAGGTTCTTCTCACAAATACAATGGGTGCAAGGCATCGCGCAAGGGTGTGCAGCCCCTCTCCTTAAACACTGTCGTGGAAGGGCTTGATGCAAGCGCGCAAGTGTGCACTGCCAACCAGTCACGCAAGCCTCGGGTGCAACCGGTGCAAGGCGCGCAAGGCCTCGGGTGGCCACTGCCGCACAATTGCTTACCGCGCAGGGGGCTGCGGTGTACAGAGGGAGCGCGCAAGTTGGCACAGCCCAACCTCTTCTTCTTGTCGCGCAAAGTAGCAGCGCGCAAGGGACTTCACCGCGCAAGTGTGCGCGGGGCTTCGTCTTCGCGAGGCAGAGGGCTCTCACGGGACACAAATCTTCAACAAGAACTTCAGCAAGCATAAAAGAGAGCATGGGCTCTCCTTTTATAGGCAGAGAGGCCTCAAAACTTCTGCGTGGGATAAATCTCAAATCCCCGAATTATTCGGATCTTCAAGATTTTTCCAAATCTTGAACTTTCTCCTCGGTTCTCCGCGGGTTCTTCTATTTCGGTTTCCTTCACGTGCAAGAGCATGCAAACGCATGCATGGCCTCTGTTTAAACATTTGAGCACAAACACATGGGCTTCGCACCTCCGGTTGCTTCGGCCGAACTCCAATTTCTCCATATATTGCATGCAAGCCACTTTTTATGCATGGTCGTGTTCGTAAGGGCGAGACGAGCTCAATGGAGCCTTCGGTTTGTTTGGAGGTGGCCGGAAACTCGATTTGGCTTGCTCGGAGGGCGCCTGGTTCGTTGGTGGCTGCGGGAATGCTCGGGGAGGCCTCGGCATGGCTCAAGGAAGGAGACACCTCGCAGGCCGTTGGATCAGATCTTTGGACGACCGTGATTAGATCTCAAGCGGTGAGATGCGATGAGCGGCGCAGATCGAACACGCGATGAGACGGACGGCCAGGATTCGCTCCGCAGCAAAATCCCGCGTCCCACATCGAAACGAAGGCCGGTTTCCATGCGGTTTATCAAACATCGCGTGCCATCCTCAGCTCAGTTGAACTTCTCCCCTCCCGGTGCCGCCCCGCGCCGGGTTCTCTCTGCGGGCGCGCTCTGCGCCCACTCACGCCTCCTACGGGCGCGCTCTAGCACCCACCATGCACTGCCTGACACTTGCGGGTGCGCTCATGCGCCCCTACCGCGCTCCTCCGGGCGTGCCCCAGTCGCCCATGCGGTGTCTTGGGTGCGCCCTACCGCCCTGGGCTCACCCCACGGGTTCCCCCATGTGTGTGGTGCCTAGCGCCTATGCCTTGGGGTTGAACCCTCAAGGTGTCCATGGCTGGCCATATTTTTTGGCAAAGGCATGAATAAGACTTTGTCAAATACAAAGTTCTCCTATGAGTATAAGCCAAATGCCAAACCAAGTGTCCTTCTTTCTTCCTCCCATTTCTTCATTTCTTCTTCATAAGAATTCTTCCAATCTCCTCAACATATATTCATTACTTAGGAGGGAAATTCTTGAAGGTTCATCATCAACTCTTCTTCAACCGAACTCTTGAATTACATAAATTCTTCAATAAACTTCATTGACCTAATCAGAGATCATGTTGGATCTTCTTCATGTTCACATGCACTAAGTGATAATGCATGGACTTCATTAATCCACTTCATCCACTTAGAGATTGTGGATGGATCATATTCAACTCCTCATGCATTGTCAGTACAATGCATGGTCTTCAAACATTGTTGTGACATTGTATCCAGTTGATACAAGTTCTTGGAACTTTAAGAACAGCTCAACAATCGTCTGATTTAATGATGATACTCCATCATCATCCATTCTTCAAGTGGTGTATCTTAGTATCATCTTGATACAAGTATTGAAACATTAAGATCAGTTCTTCAATCGTCTGATTTTCATGGAGAATGTTTCAACCACATCTCCTATGTCACTTAGTGAATCTCCTAAGTGACATGCATCTTAGTACCATGGCCATTCTCCTTCATCACCATCACCATCACATCCTTTGTCATTCACATATTGAAACTCTCTGACATCCATCCATTCATTCCTTGACAACAACATACCTCATTGACAACAAATGCAACACAGTGCACTTCAATCTCCCCCTTTGTATTTGTTGGCAATACACTAGAGCACATATAAATGGGTCAATATGTGTGCCAATATTTCTCCCCCTTATTGGAAATCAAATGCAAAGGTGTGGTGTGGTTCTCTTAAAAAAATCACTTCCTCCCTTTGAATAGCATTTTCGTGAAAAGAACTAAGAGAGGGATGATGTCACATGTTCTCTTTAGCAAAGAACCTTTAGTAAATCAGCTCTAAGTCTACTTGGGCTAACCCGGTGTAGAAAACAAGAGTGATATGACCAAGGAATTCAAAGCTGTCCATAATTCTCTACACATGTGAGATCATGCTTAGGGGTTTGAAATTTTTCAGATATAACAATGAATTTTCTAAATCATGCACAACTTCACAAAACTCATTAGAAAGTTCAGGTGAAAAGATAAAGATCCCCCTTTCATCCATTTGTCTTCAATCCATACTCCCCCTTAATTGAAAAGATAAACTCAATTAAGAAACAAGGGATGAAAGTATGATTGGAATACCTTCACTTTTCTCAAGATGGTATTAAATCTTAGAATCCCATCTTCTTCTGATTGGCTCCCCCTCAAGGGGTGCACTCCATTCTGTCCAAACCACTCTCCAGTTGAGAATGATCATCATATTCAATTCCCTGAAATGTTTAGCACATGTAAATGCAAGTGATTAGGGAATAAGATGGAACCTCCTTGGTTCATCAATGTGAACAACAAGATTGAGAAGATTCTCTCAACCGAGATGTCCCATTTTCACCATTATTCACACTTGCACATTTGACCTTCAATGATGTTTGTGCTGGTGTGGATCTCAATACATCTTCATGTGAAATCTTTTGTTTCCTTTTTTCCTTAGCAATTGCCAGTGCTTCATCTTCAGCTCTTTGCAGTTCTCTGGAAAGTTGCAACTGATTAGGCCATATGACTAACAAGTCATTTGGAAGTGAGGCCTCAGTTTTGGAAATTCCACATGGTTCTTTTGATGCTGTTAAGCTACCTTTCTTAGGCAACTCATTTTCAATCAATCCCTTCTGCTTCTTTTGGATTGATTGTCTGTTTGAGTTCAGTTGGCTTCTATAGATTTCCATGGCTTGTTTGCAAAGATCCATGGTATGACCTTTCTTTCCACAGTAGAAGCATGTCTTCTTGGTGGTCCTTCTGGATGCATCACCCTTCTTGGATTTAGACTCCAAGGTCTTCTCTTCCTTTTTCATAATCTTCTTGGGAGCATCTTCCACATTCTTATGCTTGCTTCCCAAGGATTCTTTCTGAGCCAGGTTCTGTGATCTTTTCTTCTTTTGAGCTCTGGATACAGTTGGAGATTGACATGTATCTTTTTGACCACTTTTGCAATCATCCCAGATGTTGTCAAGTAATCCAAATCTATTTGCAGTAAACAGATGTCTCTGGACCTGTGGATGATGCTTCTTTTCCTCTGGCTTGCTCCCCCTTGGCATGGGCTTCCTTTGTGCTTTGACATTTAGTGGATTGTACCAACAATCCTTTTCACAGTGCCCATACTTATTACAACACCAACATTGACCCACAAATCTTGACTTTTTGATTCCTTCTGATTGTAGGGTACTTGTCTTGAATTGTTGTGCTGCTTCAGGAGAGCTTTCTTTCTTCATTGTCTCCATCCATACTTTTTTGGAATTATTCTTCCATCCTGTACTTTTTGTGGAAACACATTTAGAAACTTTAGTACAAGATGGTATGGATGGTACCTTCTTTTTAGAAGTTGTTCCACTTTCACTAGAGGATGTCTTTCTTTTAGAATCATCCTTCTCAATTCATACTTGTGTAGCAACATTTCTTCTTACAGCTGACTGGGAGGATTCAGCTTTGGGTGATTGCAGATTTGACAATATCACCTCTAGTTCTAAGCACTTCATGTTAAGGGAGTTCTTCTCATCCTCGACAGTTCTTAGCCTTCCTTCCCAATTTTCTTTCAGCTGTTCTAACTGGTCTTCATGCACCTTCTTCAATTCTAGCAATGAATTGTCAAGCTCCTTCATCATTTTGACTTTATCTTCGAGTTGAGCATCTCTGACATTCATTGACACTTTGTGCAACTTCTCAAGTGCATGGAAAACATCTTTGATTATTACTTTAAAGAATTCTTTCTCAGAAAGGCTTCTTTGCAATTCTTCAGTAGTGTCTTCATATCTTTCATTGCAAAGGGAAAAAGTTTCATCATTAGCCTTCACCAGCTTTTTGAGAGTGTTGGTTATGCCAACCCTTTTTTCCAATTGGACTTCCAGAGAATTGGCTTCATCTTCTAGCTGTAATTTTTCTTCTTGAAGATCAAGGAGACCTGTAGCTATACACATGGACACTTCCTTGGGGACTGTCTTCTGAAGATATTTGATTGCATTTAGAAGATCATTGTTCCTTCCATCTTCATCACAGCTAGAGCAGGCTTCATCAGAAGAATGATAAAAGGAATTATCATCTGATGTGACTTTCACATTTCTTTCCATAGAAGGAGTTTCTATGATTTCAACAACCTTCTTCCTCATCTTCTTTGCCTGTTTCTTCTTTCTATTTTTCTGAGTCTTGGAAGATTTCTCCATTTGAGGCTGGTCACTCATTTCCTCAAATCTGCACTCCATATAGACTCTCTTGGATATTTTAGAGGTAACCTTCCCTCTGATACCAATTGAAGTGCCCAGATCAGTGTGAATCACTGAGAGGGGGAGGGGGTGAATCAGTGATCCCTTAAAACTTTTTACTAATTGATTCCTTATCAATTAAACCTCTATGGCTGGTTAAAGCCTCAATCCACTCTTCTTGTATCTCTCAGCCTCTCCTCGAATGATGCAGTAAATGTAAAGGCACAGGACACAAGGATTTACAAGGTTCGGCACCAAAGGCATACGTCCTTGCCATGTTGGTTATACGCCCCAACATGGTTTCTTCAATTATAATCTGTTATTATTACAATGGTCGATACAGAGTCCCACTGTATCTCTCCTAAGTCCCACAGGAGGGTCTTTATACTGCGTCCCACAGTGTTACCAGAGTCCCACTGGCCTGCTCCAGAATCCCACTGAAGACTTCTTCTCCCTGAGTCCCAGAGGGTCTTCTCCTGGCTCCTCGAGTCACACGAGTAGCTCTTCTTCTCTTTAAGCTTCTTCAAGTATCTTCAGCAGTCTGGGATAAAGACTGCTGGCCTTGCTATGTACCTCTGATCACTTGAGTTGATCAGGTCTTCTCGTCTTGCTCAGGATTTATCTCCTTCTTCTCAGGATGACCTGGCTTCTCTCCAACTACTGAATACTCAGACAACTGATATCTTTAACTTCAGTCTGGTCCAGTCTCACTTCACATCAACTTCATGCACTGAGTGCATGGCATCTCTGCATCCTCATGCACTGATTGCATGGCTTCTCAAATCTCTTCAAGATCTCCTGGTCTTGGACAACTCAAATGCACACAACCAGATTTGGCTTTGTTCACGTGTGCATGTGCATGCATGCATGCATGCACTCCCCTTCTTCTCTTCTTGGTGCAGTAAACCCTCAGAGGGTGTAGTCAACTATAGCACACACCTCCTTCACAATCTTCACACACTTAATTCTATTTGTTTACACACTTAAAAGTGTGTTGTACTTTGTGTGGGTCTTCTCCTCTTCTTCTAAGTGAGCACACACTTCTTGTGCACACATATAGGTTCGGCCAATTTGTTTCTTGTTTGCACACACACACTCAAGGTGTGTTCTTCAATTTGAATAGACAAGGTTCTCCACTTTTCACACAACTAGGTGTGGTCTTTGGCCTTATTCACTTACACACACTTGGCTACGTCCTATTCCACTTGTTGTTGCACACCCTTAACCCATAGGTTGTTCTTCAATTTTGCACACACAAAATGTGTCTTCACGTGATGCACACACAAGGCATGAAAGCCTCGGGTCCTCTTCTCCACTTGGCACACACACAAGGTGCAATCCTTCCTTGCACTTAGCACACACACAACCTTCTTCTGTTTTTGCACACACAGCTTGTTCTTTGATTTGCACACACACAATGAGTGTATATTTGGCCTCCACTCTTTTTGAACACCTACTGCCCGTAGGTTATTCTCACAAATCCAATGGGTGCAAGGAGTCGCGCAAGGGTGTGCAGCCCCTCTCCTTTAGCACTGTCGTGCAAGGGCTTGATGCAAGCGCGCAAGTGTGCACTGCCAACCAGTCACGCAAGCCTCGGGTGCAACCGGTGCAAGGCGCGCAAGGCCTCAGGTGGCCACTGCCGCACAATTGCTTACCGCGCAGGGGGCCGCGGTGCACAGAGAGAGCGCGCAAGTTGGCGCAGCCCAACCTCTTCTTCTTGTCGTGCAAAGGAGCAGCACGCAAGGGACTTCACCGCG
Organism: Viscum album; assembly: GCA_963277665.1. Classification (NCBI taxonomy): domain Eukaryota; kingdom Viridiplantae; phylum Streptophyta; class Magnoliopsida; order Santalales; family Viscaceae; genus Viscum; species Viscum album. Next base: position 529,725,786 of record OY728133.1, read on the forward strand.
CAAGTGTGCGCGGGGCTTCGTCTTCGCGAGGCAGAGGGCTCTCATGGGACACAAATCTTCAACAAGAACTTCAACAAGCATAAACGAGAGCATGGGCTCTCTTTTTATAGGCAGAGAGGCCTCAAAACTTCTGTGTGGGATAAATCTCAAATCCCCGAAGTATTCGGATCTTCAAGATTTTTCCAAATCTTGAACTTTCTCCTCGGTTCTCCGCGGGTTCTTCTATTTCGGTTTCCTTCACGTGCAAGAGCATGCAAACGCATGCATGGCCTCTGTTTAAACATTTGAGCACAAACACATGGGCTTCGCACCTCCGGTTTCTTCGGCCGAAATCCAATTTCTCCATATATTGAATGCAAGCCACTTTTTATGCATGGTCGTGTTCGTAAGGGCGAGACGAGCTCAATGGAGCCTTCGGTTTGTTCGGAGGTGGCCGGAAACTCGATTTGGCTTGCTCGGAGGGCGCCTGGTTCGTTGGTGGCTGCAGGAATGCTCGGGGAGGCCTCGGCATGGCTCAAGGAAGGAGACACCTCGCAGGACGTTGGATCAGATCTTTGGACGGCCGTGATTAGATCTCAAGCGGCGAGATGCGATGAGCCGCAGAGATCGAACGCGCGATGAGACGGACGGACAGGATTCGCTCTGCGGCAAAATCCCGCGTCCCACATCGAAACGATGGCCGGTTTCCACGCGGTTTATCAAACATCGCGTGCCATCCTCAGCTCAGTTGAACTTCTCCCCTCCCGGTGCCGCCCCGCGCCAAGTTCTCTCTGCGGGCGCGCTCTGCGCCCACTCACGCCTCCTGCGGGCGCGCTCTAGCGCCCACCATGCACTGCCTGACACTCGCGGGTGCGCTCATGCGCCCCTACCGCGCTCCTCTGGGCGTGCCCCAGTCACCCATGCGGTGTCTTGGGTGCACCCTGCCACCCTGGGCTCGCCCCACGGGTTCCCCCATATGTGTGGTGCCTAGCGCCTATGCCTTGGGGTTGATCCCTCAAGGTGTCCATGGCTGGCCATATTTTTTGGCAAAGGCATGAATAAGACTTTTTCAAATACAATGTTCTCCTATGAGTATAAGCCAAATGCCAAACAAAGTGTCCTTCTTTCTTCCTCCCATTTCTTCATTTCTTCATCATAAGAATTCTTCCAATCTCCTCAAAATATATTCATTACTTAGGAGGGAAATTCTTGAAGGTTCATCATCAACTCTTCTTCTTCAACCAAACTCTTCAATCACATAAATTCTTCAATAAACTTCATTGACCTAATCAGAGATCATGTTGGATCTTCTTCATGTTCACATGCACTAAGTGATAATGCATGGACTTCATTAATCCACTTCATCCACTTAGAGATTGTTGATGGATCATCTTCAACTCCTCATGCATTGTTAGTACAATGCATGGTCTTCAAACATTGTTGTGACATTGTATCCAGTTGATACAAGTTCTTGGAACTTTAAGAACAGCTCAACAATCGTCTGATTTAATGATGATACTCCATCATTATCCATTCTTCAAGTGGTGTAACTTAGTATCATCTTGATACAAGTATTGAAACATTAAGATCAGTTCTTCAATCGTCTGATTTTCATGGAGAATGTTTCAACCACATCTCCTATGTCACTTAGTGAATCTCCTAAGTGACATGCATCTTAGTACCATGGCCATTCTCCTTCATCACCATCACCATCACATCCTTTGTCATTCACATATTGAAACTCTCTGACATCCATCCATGTATTCCTTGACAACAACATACCTCATTGACAACAAATGCAACACAGTGCACTTCATCTTTCATATATGTTAAAAATACAAATGTGTAAATTTTAATGGTGTTATTTTCTAAAATATAGTTATTTTTCCTAACCCATGAAAATGAAACACTTACATATGAAATATCACTAAATTTTATAAACACAACACATTAAATAATGATGACTATTATGAATCATATATTTAATCCTACACAAGGGTGTTACCAAATTTTGGTTATAAAAATCTACTAAAAATCCCCCAATCTAGTTGTAGCCAATGACTCACCTCACTTTCACCATGCGACTAAAAACATATTTTTTCCAAAATCCCAATTATTCATAATCAAATTCCCAAACTAATTATTTCTTTAAATAATGCCCAAAATTACAACCGAACCTATGATAATATTTAAAATGAATCATGTATCATAATTTAACATCAATTTTACATCTGATCCTTTGAAATATATTGATTCTAAAACCTCTAAAAACACCCCTAACAAATAAAAATGATCTATATATTCACAGTCGATCTATGATATAATACATATTTCTACTCTTGAATTCATGAAGCTTTATAAGTTACCCACTATTTAATTAATAATTCTTAATCTATTATAGCATATATACCATAAAACCCTTAGAAAACCCCAATTTTCCCACAAACGGACACCCAAAACCTCATGAGGACACAAAAAAAACACATTTTGTTCATGATCACCTTAATTACTCAATTGTTACTGGTCAATATGATTTACAGATGTTCCACATGATTGGAATATCCTTCCTGGTCTCATACCAATTAGTCTACCAATAAAAAATGGGTTCATATGCATCCAAATTACCAAATCCATATATACTAGATATTCACACATTCCCACTAATCATCAATAACAATGATCTTATATCATAATAATTATCATTTTATACCACATCATACACAATGCCCACATTATCCTATAATACATCCAATTCCCAATATTTACCTATTTTCTATCCATACAACAATTATTACACATCATGTTCGATAACCATACATCAAGAAAGTCTAATAATTCCCTTTATCACATACAAATAACTTTTACTAGAAGTTGTTATGTAATGAAATATCTCATTATGCACGTTGTACCTAAAATCATCGACAGATATTTGGGAATATTTAACGATGACAATTAATAGCTAGCTCAAATTATGACGTCCTAGTACCTATCCTACCATTGGATTATCACTCAATGTTAGAAACTCCACCCACTACAAGTAGTCCCATAGTCATATATTTGAATTTACAATCATATACAAGATACCATCTTCCAGCACCGAACCTTGTTCTACCTATGTTACCTTTTTCAATCATGATAAAGGACCCCTAGTTTTATGTGTGATCATTTGAAATAATTTCATCATGTTTCCCATATAGTCTCTTTCTCAACACTCCTTTTACGGTCAATCAAAATAGGGTTCAATGTTCACTACCATCAAAATATAGAAACTCCACAATGAAGAACCACACTATAGTGGAATAATAAAACCTTTTCTCTAATCACCCAACTAGGTCTCTTAATATCCCTACTCCAGGATATCAATAGATATACCACCACTCATTAACATATCCTCATGAAGGATTTTCCTTCAGATTATGTGATCTCATGTGGCATAGAATCTCATGCAATGAAACATGAAAATGTTATATCTTATAATTCTAAAATCTCATGTTTCCCATAGTGCTCACATTTAACCTTAGACCTAGTTTTCTTGGCCAGTAAACATCCATGAGGGTCCATATTATGATAGTGAATATCATCATGCGATACAGTGTTCAATACATGAGAACCTCATAAAAAAAGGTGATACATGAATGAAAGTCACTCGAACCCACAATCATTCAGGATTCGACCCTTATCCCTTGGTTAATAATGATTGGTAACCCCCAACATGGGCTCTCCATTCATGTGACATCTCCATGCAGCCACCAATTGGCCATCACACATACCCCTATCTTGTAGTGCCAGGATTATTTATGGTTCATGATTCCCACATGTTCCTCATAAGTGGTCACTTAATAATACAATATCCCCACAAACAACCACTTAATGCATGGAATACATAGTAGATGTCAAACCCATACGTCTTCTACCATATTCATGTAGATTATAAACTCACGTGTATATATGAACTCAAGAAAACATACCCACTCATGGTCTAAAAATCAATCACTAGACCACCTTTGAGTTCTTATGAGCCTCATGAATTGGAGCCTCCATACGACACCATCATATGCGCCCTCTATTTTTTCATGGCCATGACACCCATGGAGGATCCTACACATTCCCATGAAGTCCCCCAAGGTTTGAGTTATGGTATGAATCCATTATCCAGTCACTCTCTTTTATCAAGAATATTCCCCATATAAGCTTCATGTATAACCCATTTGGTGATGCAGGTCAATGCATGGAAAAGCGTATAATCAGAAATAAGTCCATGAGAACCACCTGCTTGAGTATTTTAAGGAATCATGATCATGAGACTCAACATTTTCAAATGTTTTCCTTGGATGATATTTGATGAGAAATATTAATCACAATACAATCCTTGGACATTCTATATTGATCTCATGAAAACTGGTTGACATATCACCATAGTTAGGTGAGAGTCTGAGGACAAGCTGTTTTGATCTTCAAAACACCCCTCGGCATGTTCCATTTCTCACAAGACAGACTCTAGAAAATCTAGGATGATCTCACGATAGATAATAAACATCTCAACAATATCATGAAATAATCTAGGGGCATTCCACCATTGTCATGTTACAATCAGAAGAATAGTTAGATTGATCATGTGACAATGTATGGTCATGTCTAATTCGATGGTACATATTACCCTATATATGTAGGATTTGGTCTTTTAGAATTAATTGGGCATGTAATCCTAAGAGATGTGAGGCATCATGAACATTTCTGGTAGAAACCCTTGCACATGCCTTCCTGTACTAGCTGATTCACAAACATTTCCAGAAAAAAAGAGTACATGCATAAAAACCAGTGAAAATAAATTAGGCAGATCCTCCAAGATACATAAAACTCATCCAGAAAACCCATTTGGACTCATTCTATGTGGTCCTTCTCCATGATCCATCACTCTCATTCCCATTTTATAATGGAAGTGTCCTCGATAATATAGGTTTATGCACTCATGTGACCTGACAAATGTCATTTTCACAAAAAGAACTTTTATGGTTAACACCAATGTTCAATCCATCATAAGAAAAAGAATTAGTTTGTAATTGGATGACCTCAGTTATTATTCCTCGATCAACAGATTATCCACCTATCGCAAGCCCCTACAAATCAGGTCACCTTAGTGCATACACCCCAATTATCGACATAATATAATATGTCCCCAATAATATTGTAAGTATCATTTTTTATTCGCAAACCAAAGTGAATCCATCCTATTATAGGACCCCGAAATTTCTGAAAACAAAAGGATAACAATAATATATCCATGTGAGATCATCTGCCTTATCAGATCATTGTGTTACAGGGTAAATGAACTACAAAAACTGTGATTCCCACCATAATTGAGATACGTATGATGCCTTTCTAAGGCTCAAGATCCAATGTTTATCCACTTATCGTTAATTACTTTCCTATTCCATGTAATACTAACTAATGGGATTAAATTCTCATACTGTTATTCCATTCCTTCTCCTAAAATAGAAGATGATAAGTGGGGACATACATGGGCATCATTTTATGTATAATCCTTGACCATTCCCTAAATCACCTCAAACCCATCCACTGGTTCGGGGAAGAACTAAACTACGATGAATCTGATTCTTACTATAAAAAAAATATGAAAGACACCATACTAATGCATGATCTCTATACCATACCCTCTATAATATGTGTAATAAGGACTCTCTATGTGAAAATTTATTGTGAAAGACCCGTACATATATGCTCACCTATAATGTTTCCAATATGCAATTATCTCTTATTTCTCACACTTATCATTGTGTACACGAGCTTAGAGGCTTGTAATAATTTTATCAAAAGAATTATGATGATTCTCATAGTGTGGTCCTATCATTGGAAATCATGTATGATTACACCTAATTCCTTCTCAAAGGGACTTAGTGTTGAAGAATCAATCTAGGGAAGTCTCATATTGATAAGTCCCACTTATTGTCTCTATTTTCATATCCTTCATGCATATATTCAAAACAAATGAATTACATAGACATTGATTCCTGTATTACTAAAGATATGAAGGACACCACATTGAGGCTTGAGCTTGATGTTCATGTCCTTATTGGATGATGTAATACTACAAGGATGGGTCATATAAATCGACCATAAAAATTGTCAAACAAAAAATGGGCATTTTGATTCTTGTTTCAAATGATATATGGGATGCCACATTGAGGTTCAATACCATATCCAAGACACAAATTAATCACCTGTTACCTCATTTATTGATATAGAAATATTTCAAATGATAATTTAATCACCTGGATCACCCCAATGATTTTTTAATTTTATATAGTTATTCTTCTACTTTCCAAGTTTCCTTAATGGAAAATTCATTGAAAAATTTGTATTTTCTTGTCTTTGGATTATCCTTTTCATGGAAGGTTGGTGGAAAATATCCTTTGACTTTGAATAAATATTTTTTCCTTTAAACATTTTATTGATTCATTTATTCACTATAATTATTATAGTAATTTTTTACCACTTGTATTTATCAACTAGTGGAACCAATATATGTTTCTCCAAAAGATTCTTCCCATTAGTTATCTTGTTATAATTTACAATTAAAATGGATTACCCTATAGGTATTGTGGATATAACAATATCTTTACAAAGATCATTATAAATATTAGAACACAATATGATTGTGATCTCCTATTTTCTAATCTATATAACTACATGAGTCTGAACTAGTATAGACCCTCTTAGTGTCCATGTGAATAGTGAACTGGATATCTTCTATCTCTATTATCATTAATTCATATAATGAATATTAGGAATTTGTTATATGATTCTATATGGATCCAAATATCCATGTATCATTTGATGCTCAATTGACATGGATGATAACAAGAAACATTGTACATCTTTTTCATCATCCAACAATCTAATATAGAGAGGTAGTTCTTCCTCAATATACATTTTACGGAGGTCAACTGAGAAGGATATCCTTCTCTTGAATGGATCAAATTGATATAATCCATGTCAAGTGGATTTCGACTTCCATAATAAATATTAATAGAATTTTAGTATACTATCCAGATTACAAAATTAGATAATAAATTTAATTTAATTTAATATTCTAATATTATTTTATCAATACCAATATACCCTCCATTTATTTTTTAATATCATTCAACATTGATATTTTAGTGGAAAATAACCAATTTTCCCAGCTTATATCGCAGAAGGAGGTTTTACACGCTATTATATGGTATTTTCATATGTTTGTATTTCTAAATATATTAATTAATATATCCCAGATCTTTTAAATTGACTCACAATTTCTAAAATTCATGATTCTATTTCCTCAATTTATTATCTACTAGTTTCATTAAGTATCATAGGGAGAATAAAACCTCAATAGAATAATGGATTGGGAATCCCAAAACTCATGAAATAAATTCCCATAAAAATTTAACTCACCTAAAAAATGTGAGAACTTTTAATTGGACATGGTTTTCATTAAAATCAAATTAATGGAAGTCTATACTGACTTAATATTATTATTTAGATGTGTTTTTATCATTATATGTAAATATCCCAACTTATCTAACTACATGATTGTCAATGATATATGGGATTTACATATGTGATTAACCCTACCTTGATAAATATTATACATAATTAATTTTTTATTTTAATTCTACGTTTTAAAATTTTAATTAATTTCCTTAGAAATTAATCATCAATAAATAAATTATGTTGAAATTGAACAAAATAAAATAACAAAGTGAAATGAACACGAGTTTTTCATATGGTTGTCTTATCTAGTGGATGATAAACCAAAATTTTCTATAAGAATATACTATTGGAATTATAATGGGATTGACTTATAACATTCTTCCAGTTCTCATGTGTGCCTTCTAGATTTCAGTCACCATATCTAGAAACATGAACCACTTCCAATCACTTTAAAGATTCATCTATTACATATACTTTAATCAAAATCAAATTAGGGGAACCAAGGGATTGGTTAATAGAGATTTACATTAATGAAATTATGTTTATAGAAGCAAGTAGAAAAGGATTGAAGGAAAATGAAATACATAACAATTTTTGTTTTAATAGTCTATTAAAAAACTACTAAATAATAATAAATTAAATTAACCATTCTAATAGATTGGTTGGTCTATACACACTGTCATCTTCACCCAAGAAACAAACACTATCCATCATCGAATTCCATTTTTATAATTAATGTAAAAATTCATTAAATATTTAAATTAATTCATCCATTCAATTATCTTAATTTCAATTTTAATAGTCTATAAGAAAAAAAGAACATGATGCACCATAGAAAATAAATGGATTGAAAAACATTTAAACTTAATTACATGGAATTAATTTGGCATTTAATTATTTGGAAACCACATTATATAGACAATATATAGGTTTATTACTATTTAAATACATTTTAATGAAGTATATAATTATTCATTGGGTAATTTAATTCTATTAATTATTGGGCGATTACATGGAATATAATAATGAGCTTCCCTCCAATTTTTTCACCTACCATGTATAGGTGATAAATTCCATAGGAGAGTTTGTGTATCTTTTTCTGGATACAGGGAATTTATTGATGAGATAAATACAATGTTCTCAACTTCCCATCTGTCTAAGAAACCCACCTTTCGACTTTGTATGTTTTATAAACATAGATACTAATGACTCACACAACATGTACGCCATCATCATATTATATATCTCATTAATTTTATCACATTTAAACCTCATTCATCAGGTGAAACATAATTTTCCTTATGGTTATTTCATATATCTCTAATATTCAATGTGGAATAAACAACATGAACAATAGGTACATGTCATTTTATCCAAAAAACTATATGACATGCTATCCTGATCAACACAAAATATATATAATTGATTTAATTAATAAAAACCTATTAATAATTGGATACTTCATGTAACCTCTAACATGTTCATTCATGTCGAACCCTATTACATTGTATGTATGATTTTGGTTCACACCTTCTAACTGTGTCTACTATCCAAAACATTATCTGATTATCTGATGGAATATCTATTAATTATTCTTGATTTATTTTCCTATATAAGGTCATATGAATTTTGAACAACATTTATTACAATGTATAATCATGTTAATTGAACATTTGATGTAGAAGAAATAAAATAGAAGAGATAAAATAACAGCAGTTATGTATAATCAATTAATAGATAATAAATAATTATAATTTATTATATGTCTCCTTTGATTTCACATGAAGTCTTAAGGTGTAGTTAATATTCATAGTGGCCATAGTCGAGCCATATTGTATTGATATATATTAACAATTTTAGATATACATGATGAAGAACAACATGCCAATCATAATTAAATATATGATTATTTGATAGAAATGATGTAATAATGAAGAGATGATTATTGGAATGTAATTATTAATTAACTTATTTGAAATAAGAAATACATTTTGATGTATTTTTTCTTCATCATACATCATCATATGAACACCACTGGTCATACCATTCTCACATAAAAGAAATCAAATGTATATTCAGTCAAACAATGATCCTCATTCATTCCTCTAACATATATCATCACCATTGAATCCATTGAGTGCTAGAATAGATGATTATAATTATTTTGGTAATTTTTGTTGATCAAAATAGAATAATTCATGGAGATAATATATCCCTATGGTGAAGGAAAATACTTACTCTACATTTTCTAAGAGTTCTCTGGCATAGGATCTCTCATGAATTTGAGAGAGTACTCTATATAAATTATTATTGACAATGATTATAATTAGAGGAGATTTGTGATAAATGGGTTTAATTAAATAAATGGATAAGAAGAGTAATAATTTTATAAAGGTAATTGTGATTAAATTTATCCCTGATAAAACCCATATCTAAATAATAATAATAATATTATTAATATTTCATTAACATGTCAATAACTCACAAATAAGAAAATATTATTTTATTGAATGAATAAACTAATATTTATTTAAATATTATCAAATATATTATATCACGCATTAAAATAAAAATAGGTCCACTAATGTAAATGAATATATATAGTTCCTTGAAAACTGTCTAATTTATTAACTAATTAGAAATATATTAATCACTGATATATAATTAAATATTATATTTAAAATATTATAGAATAAATATTTATTAAAATGTATTGTAACTAAAAAATAATTTTTTTACCTCTATAATCAAATATAAAAATAATTTTATTATATTGAAATTATTAAATAAATTTTCACCTAAATAATAATTATATTTTAAATATTCAAGTCCCAATTATTCTTATTAAATATTGGTAGCTAAATATTAAATATTATACTAACATGATTAAATATTAAGACACATACATAGATAATATTTATAAAACATTATAAATTCATATATAATTTAATTGTTGTTCCAAATACACTTAGTTTGTACTTTCCCTTTCTCATTAGAATTTGGCCACACCACCTAATTTCTATTATTAATTTTTAGTAACATGGAAACTCTCCCATAAAGAAATAAGTAAATGTTGTAACAACCTGATGCCTCAAATGAATTATCAATGAGTAATATAATCCAATTATATAGATAACTAAACAAATAGGTTGAATACTATTGGTATCAACCTGTTTAACTAATGTCCCTTTCATTGAATTTCTATAAATGAGCTTGCAAATAGAACTTCAATTCAATGGACAGAATTTGGCATTTTCATTCCCATTAAAGGGTCTGAGATAATAACATCCACTAAAATGGAAGAGAAAAATCAATTTTCACATTTATCAACAATGAAATATCACTCATGTAACATCCAATATATACCTCCTCACTGATAGTATTTTTTTCATATATTCTATTTAGACATAAAATTACATAATTCATGTGATTTATTAATAAAATTCATAATGTATATGGATCATTTAACTCATATACAGATAGGGAAATCCAATAAAACTGTAAAAATATTTATTTATTAACATAATTTCATGTTATCATTATATTCTACTTAAAAAATTCAAAAGGGAAAATTCTATAGCAACCTAGTACTTTTACACATATAATTAACTATTTTTTTAAAATAAATTTCCAATAAACACAAACAAAAGATCACGAGCTCTAATGTATTTTCAAGAGTAGGATCATAATACATAAAAAAGAAACTAAAATAAAACATATTTTTTTTAATGTTTTCCAAGATATGATTGAGATTATTATACAATATTGGATAACCCATAGAATTTATAAAATAAATGGGTAAAATAATGTGCCTAGTCAGTAAATAAACATGATAATGAAAAATTTGAAGCAAGTGAAAAGTAATGACATGGTATCATAAAAGAAAAGGATCATAAATAATCATATGGTTTAATTAAATTATGATCATGTATTAATGTGATCACCTGAATATATCAATTTTGAAAAAATATAAAACATGACATGATAAAAAGTGAATGATGAGTTCCAAGACCACATAACAAAAGTTTCCAGAGTCTAATAATGAATTCGGTTTACTCTATGACCCCATAAATACTTTCTCATTAGAAAAATACATTACCCAATGAATTGGGTTATAATATGGTTAAACAAATCATAACATGCACATTAATATCAATTCTACATATGGAAATCAAACATAAAGAATAAACATAAGGATTACACATGGTTATAAATTTGTTGAATGACCATGTCATAAATCCTAAATAGGTTGAAAATCATAATGGTTTCAATGAAATTAATAATTAAATCACCCTTCTATATTCACATGTATATTAAGTGAGAAAAATTGTATATTTTATTTTAAAACGTTAAAATGTAGTATATAAATCAATTTGGAAATGTGCGTCATAAAAATAGATTTAGGAAGAAGGTTAATTAGTATCTCATGAGTATAAAGGAAAAATAATTTATACAAAACAGAAGTAGAAAAAAATATTCCCCATGATTAAATGATAAAATTTAGAAAAAATATAAGGATTAAAACATTTTGATGAGTTGCACTTGTAATGGGGTAAAAAAGAGAGATGTTTCCTTTAATATGGATTTCATATGAAGATAAATTGAGAAGGGATCCTTTTAAAACATGTATATCATCTTTAATAAAAGACTAAATAATCTAGACATATATTTTTGGGAAATTTATATGGAATATTTAAGATCTAAATATGAATATCAGAGAGACCAAGTGATTTAAGAAATTGATATTAAAACCTTAAATAAAATAGGGAAGTTCAGAAATATCAAAAACCTAATGTCTCAGAATCATTCTACACTAGTACATAATTCCAAAAAAAATAAAATAAAATTAATCAATTACATAATTCATAAAATATTTCCCCATATTGTTTAGTATTATTTTATTATTTTCCTATAAAACCAGTTCAATGTGATATAATGTTTAATTTCTCTTTTCAAAGGTGTTCCTTTCCTAGTTTGATGGTCAGATAAATTGTGTATTATTATATATATTTTTTCAAATGTGAATAGAAATATTTAATAGATAATTAATGATATTAATGTTTTTAAAAATTTAATGGTAAAAAATTTCTATTTCAGTTATGACATGAAGATAACATAGTAATGACGTTAAAATTATGTGGGTTGTAGATTTAGGAAGTATTAATATCCATCACAAAATATTTTCCATTTATTAAATATCTTATATATATATTATATATAAAATAATGAAAGATATAATATAATTATTATATTTATTTTTATGTATCAAAATATTTTTCTTACCTGCTGCTGAATGTGTTAATAGAAAATACAAACTAAATTCCCATTGTGGTGACGAACTCAATAAATATGAAAAATTGTTTCATTTTTTGAATATGAGGAGAAGAGAGTATGAGGGATCGTAAATATTCCCTTAGAATGATAGCAATATAGTATATATATGACAATGGGGTTAGTATTACATGTCGTATGTGGAAGGTGATGAGAAGGTATAAGATGAATATTATTTAAAAGAGGAAGTTTAAGAATATTACCCCTTGAATTTCATTCCCTTGAAAAATTCCTAAGGCATATGGAATTGTAGTTTATGCGATAATAACAACTCTAAAACACGGGGGAGAGGAATTGTAATGTATTTTCAATTCTATGAAATATAATTTTAAATTAAATTCAATTATTTTGAGACAAACCGCATTGACAGAACTTGATTCTGAGGCCCGGTGAGCACAAAATAAAATGTTGATCTTTTTTTATATTCATTTAAGTAAATTTCAGAGCTGGTTTTTTATAAAATTTAAACCGGTGCTCGGATCAAAAATATAAGGTCACTAATGAACATTCAATAATGTTATTCTCCTAGAATGAAATTAATAACAAAAAGAGGATCGACCAGAAAAGAAAGTATTCTGATGTTTTTTAAAATAAAAATACAACATAAAAAAGTTGTTTTATTTTTCTTTCTCACCATTGAGTGCTGTCATTCCCAAAATGTGTTGATGAGAAGAGGCGATGATGATCCCCATAAATGAGAAAACATAACAAAAGAAAATTAGACACACATTTTCATTATCAAACATCATAACTATGTGGCGTCACATCATAACAGAAACGTTGTGATGTGTTTATCTATTAAAAAGATAACCAGTTTGGGAATAAAATGAGGAATTCATCTAATGAACCTATAGAAAAAATCCTCTCTAATGAAGAAGGGTGTATGCTGATGAATCACTAGTGACATAAACAAACCGTGAAGAATGGAACTAGAGGGAGAAAAATGTAGATGGCTTCGAATAGAACAAGAATACTTACACGTGGATCGCTTCAGCAATGAACACTTTGAGTTAGGGTTGTTTTTTTATATTTTTTCTCATTATTCATTCTAAAATGAAAAACACAGATCACCCAAAGAAGAGGTTTATTTCTGGATCTCTCATTTGTGAGGGGGGTGTTTTTCATGGGTTTCCTACAGTGGATTAATAATTTTTCTGATAGAACCTCAATCTCAAACCTCACCATTTGTAATCATCTAACGCGGAGGGCGTAGAAAGACAAGAACCTGGCACAAAACCATCTTCCTTTTTTGTTTTGTGTGTTATTCATGTTCACATATTCAAAGTGGTGATAATGAGGATTTGAGACCATAATAGGGAATATGGTATCCCCTGGAAGTCGTAGGCGTTGGAGGAATGAAAAAAAGACCAAAGGTGCAGACCTAATTGTCCATGAACCCCCCCCCCCAGAAATCGCCAGTGGCGGGTGTGGGAAGGTGGGAGTGAACCACGATGGCATGCTAGGAGAAGTGTCGCGGCCTACTCGGGCTACAATGGTATAGTAAGAGTCACTGACCTCTGTGTCGCTGGACAACGGTGGGAAAATGTGTCCACCCAGCTGTGTTAGAGTACTACGAATGTGGCATCATGTCGTGTCACATGTGGCATACCGTGTTCAACCGACTGTGGTGTAGGATCTTGCCCTACGGATGACCCATGGGGCAGGGGTAACGGATTGATCTTACAGCCACATCCCAACTAAGAAGAACCAGTCCGCCTGTGGAAGACAGGGAAGGGCACAGGCCGGACCTGCGGCCTGACAGTCCGGACCTAGGCTGGGCTGGGTCCGAGTCGAGTTAGCAGACCCATGTCGGGTCGTGTCGTACCAAAACTAGACCCAACCGACCCCTTTTAGGAAAAATAACAATATCATCCAAACTGGGTGTCTGATTGATGAGTCGTTTGTGGCATTGGAACACTCATGATGAGGTAGATCGTTTGGTTTTTTCTAAAGAGGATTTCAAGAAAGATGAAATTCTATTAATCTCTTGAGGAAAGGTTCTCCTAAATCAGGAATATTATGTGTAGAAACCCTGTGGTTGGTTGGGACTTAATGAATGCTGACAAGAGACCCTGTGTGGATTAGTTACAATGTTCTAGTGGGGATAATCTCTTTTTCACCCGGTTGGCCCATGGTGGGAGCATCATTGTGTGACCCGGTATACCTACGGTACACGAAAGAAGAGGTACCTCAATATGACCATGTTGGGAAGAAGCTTCAGTGTGACACGACATGCCCATGATTGGGATCTAATTCTATGTGACCTACCATACCCACAATACATAACATGGATGATTACCAAAATATTCATATTTTAGTGTGAAGCGTCTTCTGTGTGACCCGATAGGCCCACTATACACATTGTGGCGGAGTTCACTAGCAACGAATGATGTTCGATGATATGACTGATGGTCCAACTTTACTACTCTAGATTATACCTAATGTGTGATTTCTTTCTTCATGATCATGTTATGTGATCATAATTCATGGTTTTCTTGTGTATTTCGTTATGGTGTTTCCTTTTTTTGGGATCCCAACAGAGTATTTTGTTACTCACCCCTGAACATGCATCACCTGCACATGTTGTGTCCAGTGCAGATGACCACCCCCTTGATGGAGGACTTGGTGGACGAGTACCCCGTGGTGCCCAGTTAGACTAGGCAGGTGGGGTGTACATCCATGGCTTCCAGGAGACACTCTACACTTACCCATTTGGTGGGGTTTCTATTGGATAGCTTCCAAAGTTTCGCATCTACCTTATTGTTATCATTTTATCTTGTTTTTTGTATGTTTTCTAGCCCATTTGACATACTATTTATACATTTACTCAGTACTTGTTTACTATAATGAATGTTTCCAATTCTAGAATTAGGACATGGTTGTGTGTGCGTGCATGTAGGTACACATGAAAATGCCTCCAACTTGATGGTTGATTCCTTCTATGCTAGTATCCAACCCATAGCCATTAGGAGGCGGGCTTGTGGTATGTCATGGAAAGGGCCCTTGGGGATGGGTCATCACAATGTGGTATCATAGGTTGTAATTTCTACCTCAAAGACTGGGTTTAATTTTTGTTTTTGTTTTTGGGAAACAATGTTAAATGTTTTGATTTTGTCTTTAATATTCGGGGAGTCCAGTGTTGGTCTGACACCCAACATATCCATACACCTGGACCATAAATTCTACTTTTTGACTCTATACATTAAAACATGTGTTTCATGCAATATAAAAGAATTGAGTGTTTCCTTGTGTTCTTCTGGAATAAGAGTAATCTAACCAGGTATAATCTAATGACCAAGGTACATCATGATCTATATAAGGATTCATTCATGTAAATAGCAATATAGGATTCCAATGTGTGACTATGTGAACAACCCGCCTAGTGAAGAGGAGTCAATTCAGTGATTAGTGCTAGAGATTTCCACACTGAGTGGTGCACCTGTGTTACCACCACCTGTTGATCGTCAGTTAATACCAATGATACCAGTAAAGGACACACGTACACTCAGTTCCATTCATGAGATCGATAGATAGATACATCCAAGGTTCAGGGAAGAGAAATATCCTTAATACACTAAGGACTAGCTGGAAGCAGTGATGTTGGTCTTCCACCTAGTGAGGCTGCCACTCCACCATATGGCCATCTTTTATGTGAGGATTTTTCAGGGATCAGAAGGGATACAGTGACGTTTAATGATTCAGACTCATGATTAGGAGACCCTCTCATGGGTTTACTTCAATCATCTTTTCTGAGGTGAGTTATTCCCCGTGAACTTGTTCTCGGTGCGCATACTCGATATTATTCACCTATATTTGGGTAGCATGTTAGTGGTTAGTAATATTCTAGATTTATAGACCACTCTCACTACTCAAAAAACATGATGTGTGACCATTTATCTAGGGTCAAAACCTCTGATCATGGACTCATATGGGAGATCAAGGAATCCATGGCGTCTCTCTGCATCCCAACATATGCTAGAGTGATGCATCAAGCCTTTCTTGTGTATATATTCCCTATATAGTATTCAGTGACAGCTAGAGCCAACAAAATACATCAAGTGGAAGAGCCTTCAATGGTGAGAAAAAGTCAGTAGATGAAGGGTCCCAAGCAGTCTATATATTTTACAAGATGACCCTAGGACACAGGTTGGATAGTGTGGTGCTCCCAGAGTATAGGGAGTTGGCAGGGAATAAGACTGCTCTTATCATGATGTAGGTAGGGACACATAGCTCTTAACTACCTGATCCGCCACACAAACATCCAGAAGACGGTCAAGGGACCTCCAAGGAAGATTAAGAGGTCTAAGCGAGGAGTTCTATAGGGAAAAAAATGTGTAAGGGGTTAGGCCGAGAGGCAAGTGGTGGATAACGGTTTGAGGTTCTACGACCACCACCCCATGGTGGTCCACCACAGGCTCAAGAAGCTGGAAGGCCGAGGTGAGGCCATCTTCAGGTGATGGAGGTATATGATCATGGATCTTCAGATATTATTAGAGGTATAATCTGTGTCAACTCCACCTTTTCTATAGTTTTTATAGACACAAGTTCCATTCAATCTTTTCTTTCCATAGACAGTGCTCGAGGGTTGCAAATTATGATGGAGTCGTTGGCTCGATCCATTCGATTAGAGACTCTTATGGGAGAGTATTCTATGATTTCACACCGGTTCTGGTAGTGTGAATTTACTCTTGGAGGTGATAGCTTCATATAAGATCACATAGTTATGGAATTGAGGCCTTATGATGCCATCTTGGGTATGGACATGTTATCTCCAATCCTTTCTCAGATCCACTGTACTACGAGAAAAGTGTGGTGTGTTGGCAATGATGGGACTAGGTTTTCCTTCACCTGTAATAAGGGAACTTTGGAAGCCCAGGAAAGACGTTCTTGAAGGATGGTGTAGCTGATCGATCACATGTTGGAAAGCCTCACAATTTATGCAGTGGGTGAGAGGGGTGAAAACATTCCTATAGTGGTGGACGAGTTTAAAGATGTCTTTCCAGAGGATGTTCTGGGACTACCTCCTTGTAGGTAGGTAGACTTCAACATCGGCATGTACCTCCAGATGGCACCAATATCCACATTGGAATATTGGATGGATCCCACATAGCTTCACTATTTTATGGTACAACTAGAGGAATTGAAGGAGGAGGGAATTGTGAGGCTCATCATTTCACCATGGGTATCCCCAATGTTGTTTTCCAAAAAGGTAGATGAAAGAATGAGGCTATGAGTGGACTTAGGACACCTGAAACAAGTGACTATGAAGAACAAATATCCACTTCCAAGGATTGATGACATCTTCACCCGACAAAAGGGAGTGAGGCGGTTCTTTTAGATAAACATCAGATCAAGTTATCATCAACTACAAGTACAGGATCAAGAGGTAATGAATACATAATTCAGATGCCGGTATGGACAATATATGTTTTTGGTGATGCTTTTTGGTGTAACTAATGCCACAAATATGTTCATGAAACTCATGAACATTATCTTCTAGACTTACCGAAACTGTTTCATGGTGGTTTTCATTGATGACATCATGGTGTAGTCGGCATCGGAGGAGGAGCACACTACACATCTGTGGATAGACCAGGATACACTCCGATAGCACCAACATTACATTATGTGTTCAATTTTCTAGTTCTATAATTGGGAGGTCCACATTCATTGATACGTCATCTCAGAGGCTAGAGTTGTAGTGGATCTAGAAAATATAGTGGAAGTGCCTAATTTTGATCCAGCTAGGAGTGTGACTGAGGTAAAGAGTTTCTATGAATTGGATTGATACTACCAAAGGTTCATGCCCAACTTTTCTATAGTATCATCACCCTTATCGTCCTTGACAATGAAGTGAAAACCCTTCATGTGCATGGAGAAGTTCCAACAGAGTTTCTAGGAGTTGAGGTGGAGACTGAAGAGTGACACAATCTTGAGACTACCTAAAAAGGGCGTTGAGTATGTATTGTTCTGCGACACATAAGGTACAAGTCTAGGTTGTGGCCTGATGCAAAAGATATTGCGATCAACTATGGCTTATGGTAGTTGAGGAAACATGTGAAGAATTATGTGACCCATGACTAGGAGTTAGCAGAAGTGGTTATTGCCTTGCAGTTATAGCGGCACTACTTGATAGGTTAATGGTTTACCATCTATTATGACCTGAAGAGTCTAAGGTATATCTTCTCATAGAAGGACTTGAACTTTAGAAAGTGGTGATTCCTGGAGTTACCCCAGGACAATGACTTTGAGATAGTCTATACTATTTGGAAGGGGAACATGGTGGACAACAAGCTCATTCGGAGGACTAGTTTGCAGCTGTTGAGTGAGGTGACTAATAAGCTATCCAGAATGCATATATCCTTTTTGGATGATGATGGAGAAGATAATATTTATTAGATGGTTGTCACTCCTCCACTCCTATAGTGATTTAGGGAGGAACAACATTTGATTGTCGAATGTGAGGCCCGATGTGCTTAGTTATCCTCAAGTCATGAACCTGAAAGATTTTCAATAGGTGGAGGGGACATCATCCATTTCAAAGGGAACCCAATGGTAACACTGAAATTGTGGGAGGATGTGTTGATGGAGTTCCATACATCCCAATTGGTGGTATATCCTCGTGTGGTGAAGATGTACCAGGATCTTTGATGTCAGTAATGGTGGCCATGGATGATGAAAGCTATTTGAGAGATAGTTTCGTGATGCATCACTTGTCAGAAAGTGAGGCCTGAGAATTAGGTTCATGTAGGGTTGGCCCAACCACATTAGGAAACATATTGGAAATGAGATGGTATCTCGATCGAATTTGGGATGAGGTTACCATGAACGTCTAAGGGCCATGATTCTATCTGGGTGATCATTGACTGTATCACCATGTTTTCTCACTCCATACACATCTGGGAGTAGAGATTAGTAGAGGGATTATGAATCCTCTACATCCAGTAGATTTTTCATCTACATGAGGTTACTTTGATGATTATCTCCAAACATGATGCTACTTTACATTCTGTAAGTGGAAGGGATTGCAGGAGGTGCTCGGGACTCACCTGTTCTTAATTATTGTATTTCACCCTCAGAAATATTTTGAAACAATGCATAAAATATAGACAATGGAGGACATGATTCATGCATGCATCCTTTATTTTGGTTGTATTTGCGAGGACCACAAACCACTAGTAGAGTTTTCATAAAACAAGATTTATCACTCAACCATTGGCATGACACTATCTGAGGCCTTGTATAGGTGGTCATGCCGATCATCGCTATGTGGATTCGTGGATCACTCATTCTTGTATGTGTGTGGGGGGGGTGATTTTCGTGTGTTTTCAATGCCAGGATTAATTATTTTGTTGATATAACCTCAATCACATACCTCCCTAGGTTTTAACCTCAATCGCGGAGGGTGTGGTCCAGCATGAACAAGGCCCGAGCTCTCCTCCTTGTGCATTATGATATTTCTTCATGGTCACATCTTTGGAGTACAAGCAAGGAAGATTCATGACCATGACATGGAATATGGAAACCCCTAAAGGATTTAGGTGCAAGCAGCATGATGAAAATATCACCGAAGAAGTCACGATGGTCCAAAGAAGAACCCATAGTTGTGCCATAATGATGCTCAATGAGAAGCACCATGGTTGGGCTAGCCCATAGTGGTGTTTCCAGAGCAGTTGGCCTTTCTACTGACAGCTGGTGATGGGAAGACTCATCCACCCAGTTACGTCATATTCCCGTGGACATCGCACCTCACCGCTTCGCCAGAGGAGGGATGTGGTCAACTGAGGTCTGTAGAGGATCTGGCCTTGCGAATGACCTATGGGGCAGGGGGAGCAGAAGTGACTTCCATCCGCATCTCAGTGAAGTAGAAAAAGTCTACCTGTGGCAGACTCTGCTGGGTACATGCCACCTAAGTAGGCCGTACACACCCCAGTTCATTAATGGAAAATTAATAATTATGTTTTCTAACAAAATATTATCATCATGTCCTTTCTGATTATTCAATATGTATTTGATAATTCCCCAAATCATCTCCCCTCATAGTGTCAGAGGAGGTGTGAAAAAAGGCCACATTAACGTACATTAGTTGTCGATCTTGTTAATACTAAAAGTTCACTTTTTAATGTTATTACCCCTATATAACAATTATATATCCATATCCATTGAATGTATTCATACTAGGATATAATTTATTGAAAACTACTCACTTTATACTTTACTAAAAATCATGATATTCACCTATATGTGGACATAACCCTTGATTTTTCACTACCGTAGTATAGTCATAATATTCTAAAATAATTATACGTTCCTATAATACCAAATATATAGATACAATCCATTTTCACAAACTATTAAATTGTTTTATCATAAATAGCCAATAGCACATCCCAAAGAACCTAAGGCCAACTCTATATGAAAGACTACGTTCATAATATATATATATATATATATATCAAACTAAAGAAGTAATATATATTTTTTATTCTCTATAATGATATCTTTAATCCATTTTCTTTATTAATCCTTCACATGTAATCATAGTAAATACATATAAGAAATGGGTTAGATATAAACTTCAGCAAGGGAATAAACATGATAACAAAGAATTAAATTTTATTTGGATTATTTTTCATGAGTTCATAAAATATAAGGATTGTTAATAAAAATATTATAGAATAAAATAAATACATGAAATCATAATATCATGTCTATATTTTGATGTGGCCTCAACATATAACACGATATTTCATAATTCCAGGATAACTGGGAGGAAAACATCACATGGTTGACATATGACCAACGTGGATTATGTTAACTCACGAATCTCATATATATCATCTCCTGAGACAAAATAATTACTCAATGCATTAGAGTGATATATGGTCACACCCACTGTAATATGTATATGCTTTCATAATCAAAATAAAGAAATCAATAATAAGGTATATATATAAGTATTTCCCATGTAAATTAATGGGTTATATTACCATATAATAAATAATATCTAGGTGAAATATCAAAATGGATTTAATGAAAGTGGTTATTAATGATTTCATATATATTAATATTAAATTTTCATGAGAAATGATATAAATATGATGTTAACACAAGAACTGATAATAGATACATTCCATTGAAAATGTACTTCTTCAATGAGGTTTAAAAAAATTTGGTAACAAGTATTTAAATAGGATAAGGGAATAAAAATTTCTAAAAAAATATAAAATATAATAAAATGGTTTCCATTATTAATTCATAAATTTTAGAAAATGTTGATTTATTAAAATATTTTTTGGAGTGTTACTTTTAATGGTGTATGACCTAGAGATGTTTCATTAATCAGGTTATATTATCAAGAGAAATTATCAAGGGAAACTTATAAAAAATGTATATCCCCATTAAATAAAGATGAATATATTTCGATATATATATTTTGATATGTATAAAAAATATATTAAATTTAAATAAGAATTTGATAGTGGTAATGTGAGGTATGATAGAGAAAAAACCATCCCATTGAAAATAGTGTGATTTTGAGATATCGTTTACCTTATGTATTGAATTATTCTATGCATGCACATTATATTTATAATAAACAATTAAAATTAATTAATTAGTTATTTCCTAATATTTTTAATATATATTTCATTTATTATATTTTAATTATGTTAATTTAAAACCATTCGAATTTGATATGGTGTTTTATTTTCCGAGTGCATTAGTTTCATGGTTCCAGTATTAGATCACATATTAAAAATTGAGGAAGTTCATGTAAAATGGGAATACAACTCCATAAGTGAAATTAAATTAAATTAATTTCTGTATATAAATTTTAATGGTCCAAAATATTCTTTTTACTGACATATGTAAATTTTCCATATCAAGATCATTAACATTTTTCACTTAGTTCATTTTGGGTGGTTTTACCAACCTTCACAAACTAGTTTCATGTTATTTAATATTATACCTCTATATGAATTAAAAATATTCAATATGTATAATATTTTTATTGTCATCCTATTTAACCATAATAATATTTTCAAGAACATATTTAATAGTTGTAATGGGAAACAAAAATTGATTATAAATAATGACATTGAATTTACTTAAGATGAAAAATTTGATTCATTTTTAGAATTAGAGGAGAAATGAATATGATGAATGATAGATATTTCATTAGAAATATAAAATTAATATATATGTGATAATATATTTACTATTCCATGTTTTATGGGGGTGTTTAGGAGACGTTATAAGAAGAAAAGAGATTAAAATTCAATTTTTGATAGCATTATCATATTAATGTAGTATC
This sequence comes from Viscum album, assembly GCA_963277665.1. NCBI lineage: Eukaryota > Viridiplantae > Streptophyta > Magnoliopsida > Santalales > Viscaceae > Viscum > Viscum album. The sequence goes on from OY728133.1 coordinate 529,748,905, forward strand.
TTTAAAAAAACTACTTAAGGAACATGTAAATTATATATCACTGAGACCATTAGCACTGGGATGTGTGTCATAGGGATGTGAAGGTAACTCAGAAGATATTTTTCAAACTAAAAGGATACTAAATTATGAGTAGATCGGTTGGTTAGGGGAGGTATTTTTAAGGGGGGAGGAGGGGTGTTTTTTAAAATTATAATCATTAGTTTATTATTTTAGAACAAGATTAAAATAGGAAATGATTCTTCTAAAAAAATATATTCAATAAATATTTTTATTTCAAACTTATAGGTTATTACATAATATTTTAATAAGATGTTCATATATTTACCTTATAATGTTAAATATCATATTTTTTTAGTTTTATATTAAACAATGATTTAACTATTTAATAAAAAAGAAAAAAATAAACCTAAAAATGTATTCAAAATTTGGATTCCAATATTGAATTCAATTTTATGAAAATAATTTGATAAATATGAAAATATTAATTTTATATATAATCTTTTTTTAACTGAAAAATAAAAATTTTAATATTATGATGAAATTTGGATCCTTTGAATAAAGATAAGATCTAATAAAAATATATTATAAATATAATAAATCATTATATTAGATTATAAACACATTTTATAACAAGAAAAATTATTTGAGAATAATATATTTTTTATATAATTGAATATAAAACATTGATGTTATATAAAAAATTCAGACTCATGTTTAATCATTCTGTTAAAAAAATATTTACCTGTATCAGGATATAAATATTCCGTTTTTTTCATTTTAAAAGGTACCTAAATATTATGTTACACTTAAATAGGTGAGGATATTATTCATTTGTCTATGATACTATTCCAAATGATCAGATTACTATTCAAATTGTCAAATTAATATTACAATGGTGATATTACTATTCCAATGGTAGCATTTTTATTGACTGTATGGGATCTTAATATTATATATACACCTCATATTTTAATCAATAATAATTCAATTCTATTTTCTCTCTATATTATATATATATATTCATATTAAAATTAAAATTTTAGTCACTAATATTTCAAATCATTTCTATAGTGTTGTTCATGAGTACGGATATTCTTGGTGATCAAGAAAATCAAAATTTACCTATTATTATTATATACTTATATTTTTATTTTTTATTTTAATAATTTCAATTATAATAGCCATGATTATTCTGTTAATGAAATTTTTATATTCATATAATAAACTTTAATTGATATTATGATATAGTGTGTGTGAATTATATTATATTATATAACTAAATATGAAACAATTACATATTTATATGGGAAAATCCATTAAAAAAATTGAGGGACGTTACACACACCATGAGAATGTTTCTCAAAGACATATGATTGTATACCATTGAATGTATATATGATTTTATTATCATAAAATGACATCATATAGCTATGGAACATATATTTAAGAATACAATAATGATATTTCTAGGCCCTCATCATATCACAGAATAACAAGGGCCTTATAGTGTGATAGTTAACCTTAGTGCATCGGCACATACTGTTTTACAAGGAAGAAAATCAGGATGTTATAAGAGATTATTAAAATATATAAACAAATTATACACATAATCATAATGTATATGTAAGTTAGTTAAAATCCATAAATCCAACATTTCATAGCCATCTTTTAGGCATATTCACCCTTATCATTCATGAAGATTAACATTCCTAATAATTTTTTTATTAGGAATAATGATCCATATAATTTTTTGTAATTAGTATGGAAGTGACATAAAATACCATAAATTCAACAACACCCCCACGAAGCCAGTTATATACATAACAATAATTTGTATAATTGATGAAATAAATCTCATTAATTGCATCATCAAATAAAATGTTGAAAATTTTAGAATCTCACTTCAATTCATAAATGAATTTTTGTAACATGAAAACATTAAATTGTTCTTTTAGTACATAAAAATATTTGACATATGTAATAAACACATAATATAACAAATTCTTATTAATGAAAGTGGATTATATATCCATTTGAAATTTTACATAATAATAATATGCTATTATGGAATGAAATATCCGAATGGAATTTATCATTTTAACAAGTGAAAATGTTTCATAATATATTATAATAAGATTTTTTATAACTATTATCTATCAAAATATATTTAATGTTATATCATAAGGATTGGGGTCAATCCCCTTTATTAAAAAAAGAAGAAAAATAAATCAGAAACTCTTTTTAAATTCGGTAAGGGAAAACCCATTACATGCCCATGGGGACAATGGGATTAGCCCTCCAAAAGTAAAGAGAGATAACCCATTAAATTCATGAAGGAGAAAGATATTTAATGTTATAAATTTTATTAAAAATGTTTGTTTTCTTATAGAAAATCCTTTTTCACCAAATGGGTCTATCCTTTTTACGTTCATCCAAAAAGTCTTATACATAGTTTATTTGGATTACATAATATAGTTCATCACCTTAAATGGTTTTCTGATGTATGAACTCTCAATATACTCCTCTACTGTTATTGGATTATTATCTATGAACACTACTTTATCATCATTTTTCAAAAAATAAATACATATTTCTCAAAATTCAAAAAAAATATATACTTTTTTTATATAACATGGGTCCATTATTCTTTTTTATATTATTAAGGAACAAAATAAATATTTATGTCATGAAATATATATATATATATATATATATATATTAGTCTCAAACATGTCAATGTTTAATCCCCTCTTATAAAGACCAAAATAAAAAATATCCCTTCTCTAGGAATATAGAAAATTTGGCCAATACACACCTTTGAAGTTTTATTATCATAATAATTTTTCAAGAATTTTATGGAATAATGAATAAAAATGTATATATATGATATAAGAAAGAGCTTATCTGAACCAAAATTTCAAAATACTCTTCACAAACACAAACTCTCATAATATAAAAATTGGAACACCAACTAGTATATATATTATATGATGGATTTATAGAGAGATTTTATGGAATTTTATTTATTATTAAACATAATTATCTTAGAGAACATACAAATAGTTATCCATGAAGGACACATTGAATCATCATAAACCATTCACATTAAACAATAATTTTTAAATTTAGACACTCCATTAAACTATGCAGTTTTTTTGAAGGTCTAACTATAAAACAATTCTATAATCTCTTAGATAATTACTTATTTCATGGACTATGTATTGAAAACAATTATCTACTATAATAATATGAATAAATTTTGTTTGTTGGTTTTGTATTTCAATATTATGATCATTGAAGATTTTGATCGTTTCAAACATATGTCTCATCAGAAACAAATAAATTTAATGAAAAAAATCAATTAGTAAGGGGTACAAAGTACATGTTTCAACAATTTTTATGTGTACATATTTTTCCATATATATTATTATTTATAAGATACAATTGTCCACCATAACTTTTAACATATCCATTAAAATGGGATTTTGTTATTTTTTCAAATAAAGGAGTTTCTCAACTATAAACTTATTCATAATTAAATTAGTAAAAAAATTGATATTTATGGAGTCTTTAGATGTTATTCTCATTTATATATATATGGTTATTGTTCTAATGGAATGTGATTTTAGAATAAACCATAATCATATTTATCATCAATGTTATATATTAGAATATCCATATCTATATTTTATAAAATATTCACTAAATTCTAAATTCCAAAAAAACACTTATTTTATTTTTATTTATATAAAATATCATTATCTAAAATATGATTGAAAATAATTTATTTTCTAAATAATATTTATAAATCAAATTTTTATTATATATGGAAGAAAGAAATGTTTTTATATTTACACAATTAATCCACTAAGTAGACATATATCATAAGTGTCAACCTCTAATGCAATAAAACTTCACCTTTTTCTAACATATTTATCTACATTAATAGACTTGAATTAAATCTAATTTCCATGTCTATGTATATTAGGAAAAATTTGGGAATCATACCCAATATATTATACCCATTAGTCCAAATCAATGCGATTTATTTCCATAACATTCATACTTCTTATATTTAAGGAAACATCAAAACCTTTGATACCAATCGATAAATATATTATATTATATAGATATAATATATCTAAAAATTAAAATCATTATGAATTATATAATATATAACAAAGGAATACTGATGGGTGAGTATTATGTTTTACATATTTTAAATAAGGACTCCTATTGATCGTAATCTGATTGAAAATGATGTCCCATAAAATCATATACATTTAGTTTAGCAAAGATACATATTCACATCGTTTATTTTACCTTTATCATGTAAATACCCTTAAAATTCAAGGGAAATTTTTTCTTAATTTTCTTTAGAATTTTACAAGAGCGCGGTTTCAGACGGCACCTGATTCCGAGGCCCGGAGTGCCCGGAATTAATTTCTGAAGTTTGGCTCGGGTACGTTCAGTGAACGAACGAGCGGGAATTCCTAACGTTTGACCCGGTGCTCGGAATTGAAATCCGAGGGCACCGATGAACTCGCAGCGCCGATATTCGCATAAAGAGACCCTTTCGGGTGTTGCGTTTGTTGTGGGTTGAAAGTTAATTTTTGAGGTTTTTAGTTGAGTTAAATAAAAATTTGTGTAGAACAAATTTTATTATAACTTCTTAAAACCTATCAAAGGAGGTTGGAAGTGGGACCCACACCCACTTAACCTCCCTTGGGAGGATTAAGTGTGGTGGGGCCCACACGAACCCCTAATTCTTTTCAAATTCCCTAACCCTCTAAACCCCCTCTTAATTATGTAACTCTTCCCTACTTTAACTCTTGCCAACCTATCTCTTCACTTAATTTTGTCAACTCTAGATTTAATTAATGTATTGAATTAAACTTTTGAATTTTGAAAGGTTGGCAAAGAGAAAATAAAATAAGATGTAGCTTATTTTATTTTGGGTGGTTTGTTTGTCTTCTTGAGAGGTGGAGAGCTCTTCTCTTCTTCTTCTTCTTCAAACTCAACGAAGAACGCAAAGAACGTCGTTCTTCAACGAAGAACTTCTCCACCGAAGAACACGGTCCATCCGCGATGCCGTATCCGCGACACGACGTACTTCTTCCGCGTCATCTCTTCCGCGACGGTTTTCCGTGATGAACGCCATCGACAACGACTCTTCCTCCGACGTCAAAGGAATCGACACCGATATTCCACGACTCCGTCAATGTGCGACTATCGAGGTAGGGGTTCTTGAGTTCGTTGTTTCCTTTTTATTTGACTTTCCTCAAGACTTGACGTAGAACGCTCAAGTTCCGACGAAGAACGCCGCTCCGCTCTTCTTCATCTTCGGTGTCAACGAGAGAGAACACCGCATCTTCCTCGGACAACCTTCGTCGGCGTACAAGGTTTCGCCAACGACGTGCCTCTTCGGACGCACCTCTTCGTCATCGAATTTGACGAACGACGACCACGACGCCCGACCACCGCGACGTCGTCTTCCGCGGAACGTAGACAAATCTTCGAACCTTATACCAAGGTAGGGGTTGTTGATTCAATATTTATTTATTTCGTTCTTGATCGTGGATCTAGCACGTCTAACGTGAGACACTTGATTATTTTAAGGTGTGTTTTTGCTTAACGTGAGGGGGCCGGACCGCATGAACACGGCCGAACCCCCTCCATCGTTTTGTTTATTCTTGCGGGTGGAAGCAAGTGGCGTGGTGCCGTCGCACCACGCGGATGATAGTACAAATATTTACGCGGCGCCGTCGTGCCACGTCATGGAAGAATCTTCAAGAACGCGACGCCGTTGCGCCACGTTGAATGATTATCAAAGCACGGCAAAGGGGCACGGTGTCGTCGCACCGCGCCGGACGGCGAACGCCGCGGCCGGTTCCTGGCCGCGGCGGGACGAGGAGACCGCGGCCGGTTCTGGGCCGCGGCGGAAGAGAAGACCGGCGGCCGGGCCGCCGGCGTCGGAAGTCGAAGGCGGGACCGGAATTTCCGGTCCCGTTGGTAAAAACCGGACGGCCAGCTGGCCGGCCGGATGACATAAAACCGGGGGAATAAATCCCCCGGCCGGTTCAACAAAACCCCCCTCTTAATGAGGGGGGCGGTTCTTTAAAGGAGGGGGGGGGGCAGCAGCCCCCCGGTTCGTTTCCAGCCGGCCCCCACATGCGGGGGCCGTTTCCTGCAAATGGCGCGGCACAAAGCCGCGCCGCCTAACCAAACAGCGGGGGCTTGATTGCCCCCCGCGTGCCCACCTCGTGCGGCGCCAGCCGCCAAGCCGCCGCGGCCCGCCGCGGCTCGCCGCGCCGCCGCGCCGCCCAGGGGGGGGGGGTCCGGCCGGGTCGGCCCGGACCCGGACCCCCCGTTTCGAACCAGAATTGGTTTTTGGCCCATAACTTGAGCCTCGGACCTCCGATCGACGAACCGTCAGCGGCAACGCGATCCTTGGATCGAGACGGTCGTTTCGGTATATCGCACTCAAGGTTTCGGATTACTTTGAGTTCGGCCGGGTTGGTTCGTTCACGGAACCAACCGGGCCTTCGGAGCGGAAATGCTCATATCTTGAGCTACGAACGTCCGATTGACGCATCGTCAGTCGCGTTGTGTTCCTATTAGTGAGACGGATCTTTTGGCATACTCCGCCCGAGGTTTGGACGCAGGTGGAGTACGGTCGGGTTGGTTTTGCCTTAAAAACCAACCGGGCCCCGGAGACGAAAATGCCAATAACTCTCAGACCGGGCGTCCGATCGACGCACCGTCTGTTGCGTTGAGTTCCTGTTTACGATACGGAACTTTTGGTATCCTTCGCCCGAGTTTTGGATACAGTTAGTAGTGGCCGGGTTGGATCGCAACTGAAATCCAACCGGGCCCCTGGAACGGGAAAGCTAATATCTTTCAGACAGGACGTCCGCTTAACGGACCGTCAGTGGCGTTGGTGGTTACGTTGAGTAACGGTCCCTTTGAGTTTACCCTATGGGAGTTCGGGGTACAGTTGAGATACGGCCGGGATTGGTTTCGCTCTCGAAACCAACCGGGCCCCTGGGACGAAAAGGCTCATAACTCACAGACCGGGCGTCCGATCGACGCGCCGTCTGTTGCGTTGAGACCCCTGTGACGAGACGGTCCTTTGAGACACTTCTTCACGGGACCTTGTGATACTTGGAGTATCGACCAGTAGCTCGTGGAGCGGACCCTCCCGGAGACGAGCGTGCAGAGTACGGAGACCGTGTAGCCGGCTGAGACCTGACGACTGCTTGACCGACTCGACTTGGAGTGAGTCGACTAGCCCAGTGGACGGAGCGCCCGGTATTTGGCGGCAGACCCACGGCGGACGGAGCGCCTGGTAGTTGGCAGCAGACCCGCGGTACTCGACAGGAGGAGTACCTCAGTAGGCTATCTGGGTAGCGCCCGGTATTTGGCAGCAGACCCTCAGCGGACGGAGCGCCTGGTAGTTGGCAGCAGACCCGCAGTACTCGACAGGAGGAGTACTTCAGCAGTCTTAGGTTAGTGAGCGGCGGCCTCGGAGTCGTGACAGGACCACTGTACACTCTAGAGACGGAGCTCTTCAGCAGTTACGGTTTCGATAATGAAAATCCTGGTTTGAGCTGAGACTTTTGACCTTTGTGTTTCCTCATGATTGAGATGGGTTACTTGATAACTTAGGTATATGTATGGGCATATTCCTGGGTAGTGGTTATCCGTTGATCTCATGATCCTTGTGTTTCCTCATGACTGAGATGGGTTACTTGATAACTTAGGTATATGTATGGGCATAGGCCTAAGTAGAGTTTATCTGTTGTGATATTATTGTGGTTATCCTTGTTGGTTTTAGTGAGACCTTGAGGGTCTCGGGGTCCCTACTGAGTATCGTTATACTCACCCCTGCACGGGCTATGACCGCACCTCGTTGTGTTGGTTGCAGACGACGGCCAGTACTGATAGAGGCCGAGTGTTCGAGGACTGGACGGTACCTGGAGGTGGACTATACGACGAGGCGGTACCCAGAGGCAGACCACTGGGCGGGACATACTCGGAGCAGACGGCGGGACCCGAGGAGCAGAGGAGCTATCTGTACCCACCCTTCAGGTGGGATTTCCAGTGGACAGCTCGGCGTAGCAGCTTTACTTTTCAGTTGCTGTTTTCCCTTTCGAGTTGTAGTTTACAGTTGGGCTTGTATTTCCGGCCCCTTTTTACTTTCCGCACTTTTAGTTGTACTCTGTTTTTGCTTAGTGTTACTTTCCGCTTGCTTACTCTATGGTGTTTGTTTACTTTACAAAGGCAATGCCTTCCCTTTTTACCGGGATTTACGCCTTGGTGCTAGTCGCCAGCCCCTGGCCTATGGAAGGCGGGATTGGGGTAGTCACGGCACGGACCCCGAGGGCGGGTCGTGACAAATTGGTATCAGAGGTGGTCGGTTCTACCGCAGACTCTGATCTTTCTTTCTGTGAAGCAATAGTGTTAAGGGTACCGAGTGTGGTCTTCAGTTCAGGGAGTCCAGTGTTGGTGCGGGCGGCCGACGTATCCATACACCCGGACCCTGACAACTGATTTCCGACTTTGTGCACGAAAACACTGATTGCGTGTGTGTTTTCAAAGTTTTTTTCCCCTTAAAACAGCTCAAACCAGGTCAGCTCACCAGGTATAATCGTTTGATCGTGTTACGTTGTTCCTTTCAGGATGGCCCCACGACGGCAGCCAGTTAGGGTTCCGAGAATCGAACGTGACGACAGCCCACCGAGCGACGAGGCCTCGGTGCAGGGCCCTTTGTCAGCAGTGGCACCGGCGGTAGCTCTACCCGCTGAGCCCCCGATGCTTCCAGCAGCAGCCGCTGACGATGCACGTCGCCTCAGCGCACTGCATGAGTTTCAGCGCCAGCGACTGCCCAGGTTTCGCGGGGAGACGGATCCCCAGGCTGCAGAGGACTGGCTGGAGGCAGTGGTACGAGTGTTTAGGCTAGTGAGGACACCAGCAGACCTCATGGTGATCCTCGCTGCGAGCCTACTACACGCAGCAGCAGGACGATGGTGGAGCTTGATGCTCCAGGTGCACGATGAGGCATCTCTACTTTGGACGGACTTTGAGAGCCTCTTCCGCTCGGAGTTCGTCCCAGCCACCCTTCGTGCGGTGCGTATCCAGGAGCTTCTGCAGCTGCGGTAGGGCAGCATGACGGTCGCTCAGTACTCGGCGAGATTTACCGATCTCTCGCGCTACTCGACCGACATGGTACGGGACCCATTCTTTCGGGCCCGGACCTTCGAGCAGGGTTTGAGACACGAGATCAGGGCATCGCTGATCTCCCTCAGCATACCGACTCAGACAGGAGTACTGGAGCGGGCCCTTCTGATTGAGAACTTCCTTGCTGAGTCTTCACCAGCGCAGCGACCCACCGCAGGGCGGCACGTAGCGGAGTCTTCGGTAGCAGGTAGCCGACAGATGACTCAGGGGTCCAGACAGACCAGACCTTCAGGCAGACGACCTCAGGGCACTGGCTCAGCAGTGCAGGGCACACAGCGCGGAGTCAGTCTTTTGAGTGGAAGACAGTGCTTTGCATGCGGCGGGCAAGGCCACATGGCTCGTGACTGCCCGACCCGCCATGCGGAGGAGCAGCAGACAGTTGAGGAACCACCTAGGCAGAGGCAGAGGTTCGACCGTGGCGGTCTGCAGGGAGGAGGCGGACGAGGCAGAGGAGCTGGCCGAGCAGCAGGTGGTGGACGACGCTTTGAGGCTCTGCCACCACCACCACCAGGAGGTCCACCCCGACCACAGGGAGTAGGTGAACATGCGAGAGCACAGCTTCAGGCAGCTGAAGCTTACGATCTTGGAGCTCTGGGAGCAGGTGGACAGGAGCGGAACTAGTGGATACGTCTTTTGTACTTCTAGTTCCATGTTGATGTTGCTTTTGTGTAGCGTCTTGTATTATGAGCTGCAATAATAAAAGACGCATCCTTTGTGATGTTTTCATTCCTGTCCTCTTTTGTGATGTTACTAAGAGGTTCCAGTTGACTGTTGACTTGACCCTCACGTGTGAGACATCTACTGGAGGAGACCAGTTACCACACACTGATGCCGACAGTGTGACTCAACCCTTGGAGGCGAGAGTAACGGTTGGATCTCTTAGTAGTAGCGTCGAGGCCTTACGACGTCATCCTTGGTATGGATTAGTATCATCCATGTTAGGATTGACTGTTTTAGGCAAAGAATGTGGTTCATCCAGGGGATGAGACCAGGTTTCTCTTATCGGCAAAGAATAAATCTTGCAGCTCTTGTGGGACCAGAGATGGTCCGGGCCACGTCAGAGGAGATCCATGTCATCCAGGAGCGGATGAGGACAGCACAGAGCCGGCAGAAGTCATACGCTGACAGGAGGCGGAGGCCACTAGAGTTCGAGGATGGTGACCACGTCTTCTTGCGGGTCTCACCTCGACGTGGTATTCGGAGATTTGGCCGAGGAGACAAGTTATCTCCGCGCTTCATCGGACCCTTCCAGGTCCTCAGCAGGGTAGGTGAGGTGGCTTATCGCCTGGCTCTACCACCTCAGTTACACCGGGTGCACGACGTCTTCCACGTGTCTCAGCTGAGGAGATACGTGCACGACCCGACGCACATCTTTGACCATGTGGAGCTTGACGTTGACGATGGGGTGACTTTTACGGAGGTCCCGGTGGAGATAGAGGATCGACAGGAGCGGGTCCTGCGTGGGCGAACGATTCCTCATGTGCGCATCAGATGGCGGCACGAGAATCTCCAGGAGAGCACATGGGAGCGGGAGGCTCAGATGCGTGCTCAGTACCCTCTTTGTTTCCCTAGTTTTTGATGTATCTTTACGGGGACGTAAAGTCCTGAGGTGGGAGTAATGTAAAGACCCGTAAAATTCAAGGGAAATTTTTTCTTAATTTTCTTTAGAATTTTACAAGAGCGCGGTTTCAGACGGCACCTGATTCCGAGGCCCGGAGTGCCCAGAATTAATTTCCGATGTTTGGATCGGGTACGTTCAGTGAACGAACGAGCGGGAATTCCTAACTTTTGACCCGGTGCTCGGAATTGAAATCCGAGGGCACCGATGAACTCGCAGCGCTGATATTCGCTTAAAGAGACCCTTTCGGGTGTTGCGTTTGTTGCGGGTTGAAAGTTAATTTTTGAGGTTTTTAGTTGAGTTAAATAAAAATTTGTGTAGAACAAATTTTATTATAACTTCTTAAAACCTATCAAAGGAGGTTGGAAGTGGGACCCACACCCACATAACCTCCCTTGGGAGGATTAAGTGTGGTGGGGCCCACACGAACCCCTAATTCTTTTCAAATTCCCTAACCCTCTAAACCCCCTCTTAATTATGTAACTCTTCCCTACTTTAACTCTTGCCAACCTATATCTTCACTTAATTTTGTCAACTCTAGATTTAATTAATGTATTGAATTCAACTTTTGAATTTTGAAAGGTTGGCAAAGAGAAAATAAAATAAGATGTAGCTTATTTTATTTTGGGTGGTTTGTTTGTCTTCTTGAGAGGTGGAGAGCTCTTCTCTTCTTCTTCTTCTTCAAACTCAACGAAGAACGCGAAGAACGTCGTTATTCAACGAAGAACTTCTCCACCGAAGAACACGGTCCATCCGCGACGCCGTATCCGCGACGCGACGTACTACTTCCGCGTCATCTCTTCCGCGACGGTTTTCCGCGACGAACGCCATCGACAACGACTCTTCCTCCGACGTCAAAGGAATCGACACCGATATTCCACGACTCCGTCAACGTGCGACTATCGAGGTAGGGGTTCTTGAGTTTGTTGTTTCCTTTTTATTTGACTTTCCTCAAGACTTGACGTAGAACTCTCAAGTTCCGACGAAGAACGCCGCTCCGCTCTTCTTCATCTTCGGTGTCAACGAGAGAGAACACCGCATCTTCCTCGGACAACCTTCGTCGGCGTACAAGGTTTCGCCAACGACGTGCCTCTTCGGACGCACCTCTTCGTCATCGAATTTGACGAACGACGACCACGACGCCCGACCACCGCGACGTCGTCTTCCGCGGAACGTAGACAAATCTTCGAACCTTATACCAAGGTAGGGGTTGTTGATTAAATATTTATTTATTTCGTTCTTGATCGTGGATCTAGCACGTCTAACGTGAGACACTTGATTATTTTAAGGTGTGTTTTTGTTTAACGTGAGGGGGCCGGACCGCATGAACACGGCCGAACCCCCTCCATCGTTTTGTTTATTCTTGCGGGTGGAAGCAAGTGGCGTGGTGCCGTCGCACCACGCGGATGATAGTACAAATATTTACGCGGCGCCGTCGCGCCACGTCATGGAAGAATCTTCAAGAACGCGATGCCGTCGCGCCGCGTTGAATGATTATCAAAGCACGACAAAGGGGCGCGGTGCCGTCGCACCGCGCCGGACGACGAACGCCGTGGCCGGTTCCGGGCCGCGGCAGGACGAGGATACCGCGGCCGGTTCCGGGCCGCGGCGGAAGAGAAGACCGGCGGCCGGGCCGCCGGCGTCGGAAGTCGAAGGCGGGACCGGAATTTCCGGTCCCGTTGGTAAAAACCGGCCGGCCAGCTGGCCGGCCGGATGACATAAAACCGGGGGAATAAATCCCCCGGCCGGTTCAACAAAACCCCCCTCTTAATGAGGGGGGCGGTTCTTTAAAGGAGGGGGGGGGCAGCAGCCCCCCGGTTCGTTTCCAGCCGGCCCCCACATGCGGGGGCCGTTTCCTGCAAATGGCGCGACACAAGGCCGCGCCGCCTAACCAAACAGCGGGGGCTTGATTGCCCCCCGCGTGCCCACCTCGTGCGGCGCCAGCCGCCAAGCCGTCGCGGCCCGCCGCGGCCCGCCGCGGCTCGCCGCGCCGCCGCGCCGCCTAGGGGGGGGGGGGTCGGGCCGGGTCGGCCCGGACCCGGACCCCCCGTTTCGAACCAGAATTGGTTTTTGGCCCATAACTTGATCCTCGGACCTCCGATCGACGAACCGTCAGCCGCAACGCGATCCTTGGATCGAGACGGTCGTTTTGGTATATCGCACTCAAGGTTTCAGATTACTTTGAGTTCGGCCGGGTTGGTTCGTTCACGGAACCAACCGGGCCTTCGGAGCGGAAACGCTCATATCTTGAGCTACGAATGTCCGATTGACGCATCGTCAGCCGCGTTGTGTTCCTCTTAGTGAGACGGATCCTTTGGCATACTCCGCCCGAGGTTTGGACGCAGGTGGAGTACGGTCGGGTTGGTTTTGCCTTAAAAACCAACCGGGCCCCGGAGACGAAAATGCCAATAACTCTCAGACCGGGCGTCCGATCGACGCACCGTCTGTTGCGTTGAGTTCCTGTTTACGATACGGAACTTTTGGTATCCTTCGCCCGAGTTTTGGATACAGTTAGTAGTGGCCGGGTTGGATCGCAACCGAAATCCAACCGGGCCCCTAGAACGGGAAAGCTAATATCTTTCAGACAGGACGTCCGCTTAACGGACCGTCAGCGGCGTTGGTGGTTACGTTGAGTAACGGTCCCTTTGAGTTTACCCCATGGGAGTTCGGGGTACAGTTGAGATACGGCCGGGATTGGTTTCGCTCTCGCAACCAACCGGGCCCCTAGGACGAAAAGGCTCATAACTCACAGACCGGACGTCCAATCGACGCGCCGTCTGTTGCGTTGAGTCCCCTGTGACGAGACGGTCCTTTGAGACACTTCTTCGCGGGACCTTGTGATACTTGGAGTATCGACCAGTAGCTCGTGGAGCGGGCCCTCCCGGAGACGAGCGTGCAGAGTACGGAGACCGTGTAGCCGGCTGAGACCTGACGACTGCTTGACCGAATCGACTTGGAGTGAGTCGACTAGCCCAGTGGACGGAGCGCCCGGTATTTGGCAGCAGACCCACGGCGGACGGAGCGCCTGGTAGTTGGCAGCAGACCCACGGTACTCGACAGGAGGAGTACCTCAGTAGGCTATCTGGGTAGCGCCCGATATTTGGCAGCAGACCCTCAGCGGACGGAGCGCCTGGTAGTTGGCAGCAGACCCGCAATACTCGACAGGAGGAGTACTTCAGCAGTCTTAGGTTAGTGAGCGGCGGCCTCGGAGTCGTGACAGGACCACTGTACACTCTAGAGACGGAGCTCTTTAGAAGTTACGGTTTCGATAATGAAAATCCCGGTTTGAGCTGAGACTTTTGACCTTTGTGTTTCCTCATGATTGAGATGGGTTACTTGATAACTTAGGTATATGTATGGGCATATACCTGGGTAGTGGTTATCCGTTGATCTCATGATCCTTGTGTTTCCTCATGACTGAGATGGGTTACTTGATAACTTAGGTATATGTATGGGCATAGACCTAAGTAGAGTTTATCTGTTGTGATCTTCTTGTGGTTATCCTTGTTGGTTTTAGTGAGACCTTGAGGGTCTCGGGGTCCCTACTGAGTATCGTTATACTCACCCCTGCACGGGCTATGCCCGCACCTCGTTGTGTTGGTTGCAGACGACGGCCAGTACTGACAGAGGCCGAGTGTTCGAGGACTGGACGGTACCTGGAGGTGGACTATACGACGAGGCGGTACCCAGAGGCAGACCACTGGGTGGGACATACTCGGAGCAGACGGCGGGACCCGAGGAGCAGAGGAGCTATCTGTACCCACCCTTCAGGTGGGATTTCCAGTGGACAGCTCGGCGTAGCAGCTTTACTTTTCAGTTGCTGTTTTCCCTTTCGAGTGGTACTTTACAGTTGGGCTTGTATTTCCGGCCCCTTTTTACTTTCCGCACTTTTAGTTGTACTCTGTTTTTGCTTAGTGTTACTTTCCGCTTGCTTACTCTATGGTGTTTGTTTACTTTACAAAGGCAATGCCTTCCCTTTTTACCGGGATTTACGCCTTGGTGCTAGTCGCCAGCCCCTGGCCTATGGAAGGCGGGCTTGGGGTAGTCACGGCACGGACCCCGAGGGCGGGTCGTGACATATCATTTCTCCCATCACATAGTTGTTAGGTCAGCACTATTTCTTTAATCATATACCATATGAATCTTGGATAATTGAGTGTAAAAACCTCTATCCCAATCCATCTGATTGATAAACTCAACTATATGACTCTTATATCTTAACATTTTGTGTTTCCCAGCTAAGTGTCACCAAAACTTCACAATTAGCAATGGATTATTAATGTTTGTAGTTATCCACTATTTATGTTCCATATAAAATAAATTCCATTTATTCGTAACATTAATTATTTTCCATAAAAAATCATTCGTGGCATTTAAATTTATATTCTTGGGGATGAGTCATACAATTAGTAATTATAGGGTTTTTATTAGTCAAACCATTCCCACATGTTTCAAATATACATTGTAAATAAATAATACATCCTAAGAAATATTTATTTCAAATTTATTCCATATATATATATATATTATCTAAGAAATAATTTTTAAGAATTTGTATTCCTTCGACAAAAATATATTTTTTAATCATTATTAATGATCACATTTTTACAAAACTAATTGTTTGTAATATTAACCATATAATATAATTCTAATACATTTACACATTTCCAAATTAATTGAATTTATAAGTTATGTTCATCAATTTTGTATAATGGTTTGAAAATATGTGAAACTAAAATACACAAAATATTTAAAATAGATTAATAGCTATCCAACCCGCACTTTTAATGAAATTGGATAATCCTATAGATTAGTGGCTAGTATGACCAAAGGTTTCACTACCCATGGTTCATTAATCAAGAGAGACCAACATAAAATCACAATTCCAACCCCTAATATATATAAACTATAAAAAATAAATAAATTCATACTTATAACAATATATAAACAAAAATTAAAATTAGAATAAAATTATATCAAATGTTTTTAAACCAATCATTAAATGCATGGAATGATAATTTTTAATTATCTATTTAAAATTTAAAATTATAACATTACATATCTACAAAATATAATAAATTATAGAAATTAATACTTTAAGAGTTCATAATAATTTAATTAATAATAAAATTATACATTATGAAATATAATTAAATTTGACGGATAATTTTATGAAAAATAACTTTTAATAAGATTGAATGGAATACAAACTAATCATGGGAACAAAACAACACACTCTTTTGAGAAATCATGATGACTAATGAAATGGTATAATGGTATGATAACCACTTAATAATGAAATCATAAATTAAACTACATTTTATGTATAGAATTCCAATGACTATTTTACATTAAATATTATTTTTTCCCAGAAAAACATTGATATAACATGGAGTATTGGTTATCTAAACATGTTTTTTTTTGAAGAAACATTTCATAGACTATGATATGGTGATATCCCATCACTGAAGTTCTAGACAAAAAAAATCCAAAAACCGTTATTATTTTTTAATAATTTACTATAGATTTATCAACAAACCATTATTTTGGGACCCAAAATTTTCTAATGGGATATAAATATTTTGACATTAGTAGTATAAGAAAACACAAAACCCATGCTAAGATATTTTGAATGGGGATTGGATAAAAAATATAGGAAAAACATAAAAAAACCATAGCTCACTATCCAAGATTTCAATCATCCTTGGTCCCAAAATTTATCATGTGATAGTGGAATATAAAAATATATAAATGGTTATATATGATGAATAAAATATACACTTACATGAGGTGGATATAGGTACATTGAAGATGGATTGTCCCTAGTAATCTGTATATTGAATTTGATATCAAGAATTAGAAGGATGTTGGACCCCACCTATTGAGTCAATGGTCTGCTAGGTCATACAAGCCATGAGGTAATTAATATATAATAAAATATTAGATGTTATACATAGTTATGCTTGTAAAAAAAATTTATTTTTCTCTATTTTAAAAAATTAGATTCTCAAATTTCAAATGATAATTAATAAAATGAGTCCAAAACCCCATCTCTATGGAGTCTTTGGGTGTGATTATCATTTATATTCCTAAGTAGACATTCCTATGGTATGTTGAATTAGAATAAACGTTAATAATCTTATCATTAATATAATTTATTGGATTATCCATATGTTGAATGAAAAAAACTCACATATTCCTAATAACATAAACCAATTCATTTAAATATACAAAAAATATTTTTCTTTATTATTAATGAAAATAATTTAATATATGAACAATATATATTAATCAAACATTTTTTATGGAGTGAAGAAAGAAATAATTTTAAAATTCTAGAACCAATCTACTTTGTATACATAGATCATAATTTTTTTTATATTGAAAAAACATTATCCATATTAAATACACAAATATACAATTTAAATATAATAAATTCTATCATATTTATAAATAATTTTAAATTATAAAATATTTATGATTCACACCCAGTATCTAATACCTATGAGTCACAATTAGTGAGATTTAATTCTATAAAATTGAAAACCAATTTCATAATTTTTTTATCTCTGAGAACATAAACCAGCCTTTGATACAAATATTAAACTATATTATATCTTATTCCTATAAGAGATCTCGAAATAAAAATCATAATACAATATAAAATATATAAGAAATAATTTTTTGGGAGAGTGTTATATTTTGTATCATTATAACAAGGAAATATATTAATTGCACTCCTAGTAAATATGATAAACTAATAAATCAAATTTATTTATTTAGACAAGATCCATATTTGACTATGTATTGGTTTAGATTTACCATTTCTCTCATCACATATTTATTTAGGCCATCCACCATAAAAATAATATCACATATGGAACATGGTCAATTTATTAGAAAAACACTTTATACAAATCCATACTATGGTTCATATAGACTCTATTTCTTTAGTTTCATAATCATTTGGGTTTCTGAACTAACCATCCTCCAATGAAAATTGTGATACATTGACACATAAATTTTTAGGTTATCCACATATTCCAATCCATATAAAAGATAAAACATGGTCACCTAATATTTTTGGGATATACAATACTAAATGATCAATTCCATGACATTTATTTTCCATTAATGGAATATTCCATGTAGTATTTATAGATTTTTTCTGAGTCTAATCATTATCTTATGTATCATATAAATGTCTGAGAAAATTATTGAAACCCGACTAATATATTCATAGTGTGAAATAAATATATATAGGAATTATTCAAAAATATTAGTTTTGGAATCATCATTATTTCACCCAAATTAGTATATTCAAATGATATTAATGTGCACTTTTTTCTAAAACATGATTTTTTTGTTTCTATCCAAAAAATAGAATCAAAACAAATCTACACATATAAAAATTAATCTCATTAATAAGACATGTTAAACCATTTTATTTATGTTATTTCATTTATATGAAACTAATAATCTCACATGAGTAATATTGAAGTGATAGTTAATTTATTACCTGTAACACCCCGAAATTTTATGAAAAATATTCTTTTTAATTTCACTAATGTCTTGTGTTGTACGCTGCACCAAAAGGAGCTTGCACAACACGCATCCTTGACTTGCCTTACATTACACGCAATCACGACCTTCCTCGATAGCATGTGTAGTACGTAATACTGAGTTTCACTAAACAACGATATGCTATTAAAATATTATTAAAACTAGCCGTTATGAATAGTAATAACCACCTTTTAAAATTTTAGAAATTTTAGCTCTCAAAATGGACTTTATTTTTGGATTCGGAGTATTGAATTTAGTCTAAGGTGAAATTTTGGTGATTTTCGGATAACTTTCATATTTTGATGAATAGTGAAAATTACTAAATTTTAGTTAAAAACAAATTTTTCAATCGAAATAATTAATAGTGATAAATTATTAATTTGAGTGGTTTTAAAGTATATTTAGAATATATTTTTACAATTTAATACAATGTTGGTCATTGGATGTAATTTCACATTTAAACCAGACATAAACAAATGTCAATCTTTTGATAGATATTGTTTCTTAAAAACACGCTCTTTGTTTTAACAGCGGGATTTAATTATAAAATTAATTAATGCAACTTCTATGATATGAATTTGGTAAAATAGACTTCCTTTTGGAATTCCGAATATAAAATATAGCTTAGGATGAAATTTTGGCATTGTTCTGAAAAACATCAATTTTTGATGAATAGTGAAACTACTAAGTGGTAGTTAAAAAAATTAATTTGTTCATAAATCTTAATTTTACCGCTTCTGTGAATGGAATTTCAAAAATCCTAGAGACACGGTTGATGTCAGTAAGTAAAATGTGGTTCAATGAGATGAAAATAATTTTTGGTGAATAGTAACTTTTTACTTTTATTTACCACGGTTAAAAGTAAATAGGGTAAATAAGGGTAAAAATGATATTATTATTACCCTAACACATGTCCTAATTCTATTGGACAAGTGTAATTCGACCAAAAACAAGCTTAGGAATAAAATATGACCATTTAGGCCCACTTGGATTAGATTAGGACATTTATTATTATTTAATTCAAAGAAGAGTTAAAAGAGTCAAAATCAAAGTTTATTTATGAAATCATTTTTAATATAGGGTTCGACAAACGATAATTTCGATTGTAAATATTCATTAGAAAGCTAAAAGGATTTCCTACATGATGGTATTTTATTTGTAATTTTTAGACATCAAATAATTTAATTTATTTATGACACAAAGATGATGCAGTAATTATCTTATTAATGAAATATTGACATAATTGATATTATAAATACCAAAATAAATGTAATTTGAGACTTTTTATGAATTACACTAATTTTATAGGTTACTATGATATATTATTGTTGCTTTAATAAACTTTTTTCGAACATATAATTCTGTTATGAATTTCACAAAAATCATGTATCAAATAGTGTCAAAATTGAAACAAAATAGTTTTTAAATCAAATATTATATTATTAATTGTTATTTTATTCCTAAAAATCTAAGGTTCGGCCAAATGACTTAGATAAGGATATATGTATTAATAATATACAATTTGGGGTTCGTTTGGCATGTTATAGTAAGTGTATTAACCATATAGTTAAAGAAAACAAAAAGACACGGTAAAAGTTAAATTATTTAACATAGAGTTAAATCTAATTGATAAGGTTAAAATAATACCCTAAACTTGTCTAAATACTATTGGATGATAGGATTTTGACCCATCCCCACATTATCTTAGAAATAAGACCCTTTGGAACCATTATAAACCGATTTTGACTTTAATATAAAATAATATTTTGAGATATTCCTAAGGTGCCCCTCTCCTCCCTTATAAAAGGACACCTCCTCCCCCTCCTCCTCACACAAATTTGAGCACTCAAGATCGGCCAACCCCTGCCAAAATCTCTTCTACACTTCCCTATAAACATCCTAGAGGTTCTGGTCTTCCTCAAAGACCAATTTTAGTGCCCTAAGAGGAGGTCTCAAAGAAGCGCTTCAAAGAAGAGGTAATTACCGTTACCAATTCTTTCATCTTTATTTCTTCTTCCACTTCTTCTTCTTAGGTTGTTTCATTATGAAGTAATAACATCAGTATCACTAATATACTGATATGTTATTATAAGTATTAAACAACCCTATTTCACCATCTATCCATCCTACGGAAAAAGAAATCACCGCGCGTGCGTACGTACAGAATACCGTCTCCACGCCGTGGTGTAATCTATTTTCCACCACCACCTTACATGGATGGGTATAATGGTGTAAAGAATAACTATACATTGTTATTAAAAAATCATATTGATTCTGATATATTGTATAATACACTCCGATTCAATTCAATATTTATGGAAATGATATCATCGCTCGTGCGTACGTACGGACTACCGTCTCCACGACGCGATGAGATTCATTCTCCATGTTAACCATTTAAGAATGATTATAAAGTATATATAAGAAATAATAATGAAATATAGGACATTATAAAGCTACTGTATTTATGTATATATATATATATATATGTATGTCATCTACTTACTTCCATTCAAGACAATAAGGAAAGGAAAACAGCGTTCATGCGTACGTACGGACTACCGTCTCCATGAACGGTGTTTTTCATTTCATTTATCTATCTATTATATATATATATATATACTGAATATATATGATATATAAATCATATTTTATATTCTGGAAGTAAGTAAATCATTATATAAGTAATAATAATGTCAAGAACAACAAGTCAAAACACCTACGATAAATGAAATGATTTTACCCAAAACGCTTCTTTAACATGGAATTTACAAAAGAACAGGTAATATAATGTCATAAGTGAACCATATATGATATCATAACAATGAATATGATTCTGTAATAAGTCAATGACATTATTTAAATCATTATACCGGAGGTTCGGACACATACGAAGCAAATCGGACCTAAGGTAAGGGAAATATCACAATCTCATTTTTATCCGAGATTGTTTATACTTTGGTATTTACTGGGGTGTATTTTATCATCCACATCCATGTTTCCTCAATATGTAATATTATTTCCATCCACTTACAATTGTTTAAATCTAATTTTACCCTTCGGTGAGTTTTTAGTAAAGGATATGAAAGGAAACTTTTGTCGTTTTTTTTGTACGAGGTACTTTTTGACTTTTCCGACAAAAGTGCGAGAAGAATGTTTTTTTTAACATAAACGGCACGAACGGATTTTTACGATTTTATAAAGCCTTATTTTCATGAAGCTTCCTCCAAAAGATTTCATGACTATTTTTAATAAAATCTCTTTCTTTTAAAATTTCATGATGTTTTGTGAAAAGAAATTGATTTTGAAGAAGAAAGGATATTTTCCTCAAGAATTCATTTCAAGTGTTTTATCAAAATTATTTTCCATCTAAGATAATAAAGGGTTATTTTTCTATCCATATTTTTACATTGATTTGACTATGTTATGATGGAATTATGTTTATGAATTCCTTTATCTTATATGAATGGTTTTATGATGTCATGTTGTTTAAAAATCCCATTTTTATTACATGGGTTATGAAATGATGTATGATATATGATTTTGTGGCACACATAAGAATGGTATCATTATGAGATGGGTGGGACCTATATCTCCCTCCAATGCATTGGGTAAAGATTTTATATCTCATGAGATAGACAGGGCTGGAACGGTAGGTTATACCGGTTCAGTGAAACAGGACTGAAACGAGGGTTACTCGATTCAGAAAGGGACTTTGTCCACTGAGATAGTCTTGGCAATGAGTCTTGACTAACAAGAAATGGTTCTCTATGATTATGTGTGAATTCCACAAAGTTTCATGTTTTAGGTTATGATTATTGTGATTACATTTCACTGCCATGATTTACCACATGTTATGAAATTATGATCTCTTTTACAGGTTAAGATTTCCAAAAGTTATGTGCTTATGTATATGATGTGATTTATATTTCTTTTGTTTAACCTTACTGAGAATTTGAGCTCACCCTTTTATGTTTTCTTTTCCCCAGTATATAAAGAAAGGTTTTAGGTAAAAAAAGGAATATCTTTATGGGAGATTTTGAAGATCTTTCACCACGATTAGAAGATTATATTCCGAGTTTCCAAAGACACTAAACTATTACGATCCTTGTGTGTGTGTTTTTGTTATGTACTAAGTATTCCGCAAAAGTAATGTAATGTCCATGTACGTTAAGCTTCGGGTCTCTACAGTTGGTATCAGAGGAAAGGTTTAGTCAACCTTTGGAAACTAGGATGCAAAAACGTTGGTGAGATCCCTAGAGATATTTCTACGGTATGTCTAGGGATGTCCCTAAGGTTAAGTATACGTATAAGTTATAGTACTAGAACTACGCTAACGATCATAGAATTAAACCTAAGAGGTTATAAGGTACTCCCCATTTATTATGTTGTTTTCCCTAGCCTGATTTTTGCCTCTCACACTATTCTTTTTGGGTTTTAGACGATGGCTGGAACCCGAAGGAACCGTGTTGATCAATGAAATGGACAATGCAATGATTGTCCTCCTGAACAAACAAATGTTATTGGACATGGAGTGCAAAATCTTATTGCTATCCTTACACAAGCTATGAATCATTCTGGACTTCCAAATGAGCAGAGAAAGGAACAGTATTCTATTGAGTCCTTCATGAGGCAACGTCCACCTTCTTTCAGTGGGACTTCCGATCCACTTGTTTCTGAACAATGTATCGGTACCACTGAAAAGATATTTTCAGTTCTTCAATGTTCTGAACATGATAAAGTCATCTTAGCAGTATATCGTTTGGAAGGTGAAGATGATCAATGGTGGAATCTTAATAAGAATACAAGGCAAAGAGATGAAATTGAGTCCATGGAATGGGACGAGTTCAGGAACTTATTTTTCAATAAGTACTTCCCTCGTATTCTTCGAACGAAGATGGAAAAGGAGTTTCTTGAGCTGAAACAGAAGGATGCTGAATCTGTTGGTATATACGAAGCGTATTTTACAAGACTTGCAAGGTATGCATCTGGCATTATCATCCAACCTGAAAGTAAAGTTGATTGATTTTTCAGTGGCTTAAAACCAAGTCTTCGAAGGGAATTAGCTATACGAGACTTCAGTAGCTATGAAGAAATTGTGCGTTGTGATATGAAGGTAGAAATGGAAGTTGGTGTTACATATCCATCTCATGGTTTTGAAAAGAAACGAAAGATGGAGTTCAAGGAGAAATCTCAGAATAATGGTGAAAAGAAGATGAATGTTTCCTTATGCTCAAAGTGTGGAAAGAAGCATGTGGATATTGTCTTAAAGGGACTAGAAAATGTTTTAAGTGTGGAAAGGAAGGTCATCGAGTAGCTGAGTGTCGAAGTAATGGAAAAAGGGTTTCTAATGATGCGAACAAAGCAAACACTGCAGAGAACGCACCACCAACACTTCAATGTTTCAAGTGCAAGGAGATGGGACATTATGCCAATAAATGCCCTAATCCAAGGGTTAGTGATGATCAACATGAGCAACCACTTAAGGCAAAGGACAAAGGGAAGTCACATGCGATCACTATTGGTGATGTTGAATATGAAAACGATGTGGTGGAATGATTAAGTGTTTATGTAATGGGATTCCAAAATAGTGTTGTATATAGTATCGTGGAATATTGGAATATTTATGTATTGGTCTATTGCGGTTTTCAATAATTTTATGGTACCAGTAACCATGGAAAGTGATTGAGATATTTTTGGAAAAAGAATGATATGCGCATAATGAAGGGAAAATGGGAAAATTAAATATTTGACAGTATTCATGAGCTCATGATTGATATAAGGACTAAGTGATATCATGGTTTGATTATAAAGAATTTTGAGGATTTTGGTATGTGGAAAGTGTTAACGTTTAACTGTATTCATGTTTTCAGTAAGGTTCAATGGGTATTCAAGTGAATACATGATTAAGGACTTTGAATGTTTAGAATGTGACCAACAAGACATATCTTATGATATATGGGGATCAACGATGGTATTAAATCTCTGGTAATTGTTTTCACTATATTATGAGAGTGGACTGAAGTATTATGGGTAATCCTAAAGATTGGAATGTATTATGTTTGACATAAGTTAATATTGTTTAAGGATAGAAGTTTTTTTATAAAAAGGACAACCTGCAGGACGGGCGACAGCCCATCGCGTCGGACAAGGCTGTGGGAATTGAACCCACAACCGAAATGCGACTGGCCTTTATCGCCTACCACTGGCCTACAGGAAGTCTCTGTTTAGTAGAAACTAGTTTTATTTTATTAAGCGGTATGATATATGAATTATAAGTTCATTTTTGGAACCATATACGATTAATCTAACCATAAGATGAACTTATAACTTTTCAAACCTTTTGTTTGAGACAGATGGAATGACCCATCATTCTATTACATGATCTGCTAACACATCACGAATAACAAATTCAACTTCATTTATTTAAGATATGAAGTGGAAATTGTTCAAGGCACGAACAACAGTGAGATTGTACCAAAATAACGTATGTATTTATTCAAATTTTCAACTTTAGGGAAATGATCTTGAAAACCAAAAATGTTGTCCTGGTGATCTTATACCTGATGAATCAGATGGTACCTTATATTATAAAAAATCTATGGATTTGTGATTACTGGATTTTCCATAGCCATGTTCTCTACCACTCTCCATCAGAACATGATGGTTAGATTTCTCTTCCATATCCATATTTTTACCTATGTGGAAACCCAGCGATTAGTTTATTTGGGTAACCGTTACGTTTCATACTTTCATTTTTAAAGATTGGTTTTGGTATTCCTTTTTACGATGTGGGTTTCTATTAAAGAAACTTTCGAATAGTAAACCATTTATAACCCCGATGAATTTCGAGGACGAAATTCATTTCAACGGGGGTAGAATGTAACACCCCGAGATTTTATGAAAACTATTCCTTTTAATTTCACTAATGTCTTGTGTTGTACGCTGCACCAAAAGGAGCTTTCACAACACACATCCTTGACTTTCCTTGCATTACACGCAATCGCTACCTTCCTCGATAGCGTGTGTAGTACGTAATACTGAGTTTCACTAAACAACGATATGCTATTAAAATATTATTAAAACTAGCCGTTATGAATAGTAATAACCACCTTTTAAAATTTTAGAAATTTTAGCTCTCAAAATGGACTTTATTTTTGGATTCGGAGTATCGAATTTAGTCTAAGGTGAAATTTTGGTGATTTTTGGATAACTTTCATATTTTGATGAATAGTGAAAATTACTAAATTTTAGTTAAAAACAAATTTTTCAATCGAAATAATTAATAGTGATAAACTATTAATTTTAGTGGTTTTAAAGTATATTTAGAATATATTTTTACAATTTAATACAATGTTGGTCATTGGATGTAATTTACCATTTAAACCAGACATAAACAAGTGTCAATCTTTTGATAGATATTGTTTCTTAAAAACACGCTATTTGTTTTAACAGCGGGATTTAATTATAAAATTAATTAATGCAACTTCTATGATATGAATTTGGTAAAATATACTTCCTTTTTGAATTCGGAATATGAAATATAGCATAGGATGAAATTTTGGCATTGTTCTGAAAAACATCAATTTTTGAAGAATAGTGAAACTACTAAGTGGTAGTTAAAAAATTTAATTTCTTCATAAATCTTAATTTTACCACTTATGTGAATGGAATTTCAAAAATCCGAGAGACACGGTTGATTTCAGTAAGTAAAATGTGGTTCAATGAGATGAAAATAATTTTTGGTGAATAGTAACTTTTTACTTTTATTTACCACGGTTAAAAGTAAATAGGGTAAATAAGGGTAAAAATGATATTATTATTACCCTAACACATGTCCTAATTCTATTGGACAAGTTTAATTCGACCAAAAACAAGCTTAGGAATAAAATATGACCATTTAGGCCCACTTGGATTAGATTAGGACATTTATTATTATTTAATTTAAAGAAGAGTTAAAAGAGTCAAAATCAAAGTTTATTTATTAAAACATTTTTAATATAGGGTTAAACATAAGATAAATTCTATTTTAAATATTAATTAGAAAGATAAAAAGATTTACTACATGATGGTATTTTATTTGTAATTTTTAGACATCAAATAATTTAATTTATTTATGACACAAAGATGATGCAGTAATTATCTTATTAATGAAATATTGACATAATTGATATTATAAAAACCAAAATAAATGTAATTTGAGACTTTTTATGAATTACACTAATTTTCTAGGTTACTATGATATATTATTGTTGCTTTAATAAACTTTTTTCGAACATATAATTCAGTTATGAATTTCACAAAAATCATGTATCAAATAGTGTCAAAATTGACACAAAATAGTTTTTAAATAAAATATTATATTATTAATTGTTATTTTATTCCTAAAAATCTAAGGTTCGGCCAAATGACTTAGATAAGGATATATTTATTAATAATATACAATTTGGGGTTCGTTTGGCATGTTATAGTAAGTGTATTAACCATATAGTTAAAGAAAACAAAAAGACACGGTAAAAGTTAAATTATTTAACATAGAGTTAAGTCTAATTGATAAGGTTAAAATAATACCCTAAACTTGTCTAAATACTATTGGATGATAGAATTTCGACCCATCCCCACTTTATCTTCGAAATAAGACCCTTTGGAACCATTATAAACCGATTTTGACTTTAATATAAAATAATATTTTGAGATATTCCTAAGGTGCCCCTCTCCTCCCTTATAAAAGGACACCTCCTCCCCCTCCTCCTCACACCAATTTGAGCACTCAAGCTCGGCCAAACCCTGCAAAAATCTCTTCTACACTTCCCTAGAAACATCCTAGAGGTTCTGGTCTTCCTCAAAGACAAATTTTAGTGCCCCAAGAGGAGGTCTCAAAGAGGCGCTTTAAAGAAGAGGTAATTACCGTTACCAATTCTTTCATCTGTATTTCTTCTTCCACTTCTTCTTCTTAGGTTGTTTCATTATGAAGTAATAACATCGGTATCACTAATATACTGATATGTTATTATAAGTATGAAACAACCCTATTTCACCATCTATCCATCCTATGGAAAAAGAAATCACCGCGCGTGCGTACGTACAGAATACCGTCTCCACGCCGTGGTGTAATCTATTTTCCACCACCACCTTACATGGATGGGTATAATGGTGTAAAGAATAACTATACATAGTTATTAAAAAATCATATTGATTCTGATATATTGTATAATCCACTCCGATTCAATCCAATATTTATGGAAATGATATCATCGCTCGTGCGTACGTATGGACTACCGTCTCCACGACGCGATGAGAATCATTTTCCATGTTAACCATTTAAGAATGATTATAAAGTATATATAAGAAATAATAATGAAATATATGACATTATAAAGCTACTGGATTTATGTATATATATATATATGTAGGTCATCTACTTACTTCCATTCAAGAAAATAAGGAAAGGAAAACAGCGTTCATGCGTACGTACGGACTACCATCTCCATGAACGGTGTTTTTCATTTCATTTATCTATCTATTATATATATATATATATACTGAATATATATGATATATAAATCATATTTTATATTCTGGAAGTAAGTAAATCATGATATAAGTAATAATAATGTCAAGAACAACAAGTCAAAACACCTACGATAAATGAAACGACTTTACCCAAAACGCTTCTTTAACATGGAATTTACAAAAGAACAGGTAATATAATGTCATAAGTCAACCATATATGATATCATAACAATGAATATGATTCTGTAATAATTCAATGACATTATTTAAATCATTATACCGGAGGTTCGGACACATACGAAGCAAATCGGACCTAAGGTAAGGGAAATATCACAATCTCATTTTTATCCGAGATTGTTTATACTTTGATATTTACTGGGGTGTATTTTATCCTCCACATCCATGTTTCCTCAATATGTAATATTATTTCCATCCACTTACAATTGTTTAAATCTAATTTTACCCTTTGGTGAGTTTTTAGTAAAGGATATGAAAGGAATCTTTTGTCGTTTTTTTTGTACGAGGTACTTTTTGACTTTTCCGACAAAAGTACGAGAAGAATGTTTTTTTTAACTTATACGGCACGAACGGATTTTTACGATTTTATAAAGCCTTATTTTCATGAAGCTTCCTCCAAAATATTTCATGACTATTTTTAATAAAATCTCTTTTTTTTAAAATTTCATGATGTTTTGTGAAAAGAAATTGATTTTGAAGAAGAAAGGATATTTTCATCAAGAATTCATTTCAAGTGTTTTATCAAAATTATTTTCCATCTAAGATAATAAAGGGTTCTTTTTCTATCCATATTTTTACATTGATTTGACTATGTTGTGATGGAATTATGTTTATTAATTCCTTTATCTTATATGAATGGTTTTATGATGTCATGTTGTTTAAGAATCCCATTTTTATTACATGGGTTATGAAATGATGTATGATTTATGATATTGTGGCACACATAAGAATGGTATCATTATGAGATGGGTGGGACCTATATCTCCCTCCAATTCATTGGGTAAAGATTTTATATCTCATGAGATAGACACGGCTGGAACGGTAGGTTATACCGGTTCAGTGAAATAGGACTGAAACGAGGGTTACTCGATTCAGAAAGGGACTTTGTCCACTAAGATAGTCATGGGAATGAGTCTTGACTAATAAGAAATGATTATCTATGATTATGTGTGAATGCCACAAAGTTTCATGTTTTAGGTTATGATTATTGTGATTACATTTCACTGCCATGATTTACCACATGTTATGAAATTATGATCTCTTTTACAGGTTAAGATTTCCAAAAGTTATGTGCTTATGTATATGATGTGATTGATATTTCTTTTGTTTACCCTTACTGAGCATTTGAGCTCACCCTTTTATGTTTTCTTTTCCCCAGGATATAAATAAAGGTTTTAGGTAAAAAAAAGGAAGATCTTTATGGGAGATTTTTAAGATCTTTCACCACGATTAGAAGATTATATTCCGAGTTTCCAAAGACACTAAACTATTACGATCCTTGTGTGTGTGTTTTTGTTATGTACTAAGTATTCCGCAAAAGTAATGTAATGTCCATGTACGTTAAGATTCGGGTCTCTACATTACCACTACTCAAAACAAGGCATAAGCATCTTTCCAAGTGATCATTACGACCTAAAGTCCCTCTACGATAAATTCTTTACTTAATAGTGACCCCAAAATGATAATAATTATAACTCATAATATTATTGAACTATATTAATGACCTAATCTAAATCTTAGAACCACATGAAAACCTATATATATGGTAGAAGGAAAAATTATGTTCTTAAGTCTATCATAAAATTAATTGTATAGAAATTTTTTTAAAATATTTTAATCAATATAAATTAAAACATACATTGTTGAAATTTTATAAAAAATATAGATTCACGAATATTTAAAAATATCCTCATAAATTAATGCACCACTAAATTAATTAATATAAATCTTAAGACTTTATATAATCAATTTTATTATAGTTACTTTTTATACATTCTAAAATCATGTGGATTCCACATCGGGGAACACCAACATGGGTTTATGAGAAAAACTATTTTTATACGTTTTTATATAGACCATGGAATTCCAACATGATTGATTAAAACCTTAAAAATATATTTTTACTTAAAAATAATCTACATAAAAAATTATATAATGAAATGGAATAATACATTTCCCCCCACCTCGATCTCACTAGGGACCATGATAGAATCTAAAATATATTAGAAAATAATATAGTAATTTGGTATCACAATGAACCTATTTATGGTCCAAACTATTTTATAACATGAACCATGAAGAAAGGTAATATACATGATTTTTAGGTCCACAATATCAATATAAACTAAAATATCATGATAAAATTCATAACTATGTGGTTGGTTATCATGATAACCTAAATTGAAATATAGTGACTAGATATCCACACTATGGTAAAATAAATAATGGAACACATTTTATTTTTTAGAATGATAAATAGAGTTTTTACTAACAATTATATTTACCAACAATAATATTTAGAGTATAACATTATGATTATATAACAAAACTATTTTTAGGAAGAACATTAGAAACCATGATGTGGTAAAATGACCATGACCATTGGTCTAATGAAAAACAATAAAAAAACCACTTTTTTATTTTTATCCAATAGATTCATCACTTTCCTATTATTTTATAGAAAATACAGGTTTCATTATACATATATATACCCTTTATTATCATAAAAAAGAAAAAATACCATGGTGAGATCATGTTGGTGAGGAACCAAAATGATTATGTTGTAAAAACATACAAGTTCAATAACTCGTTATCTATGATTTTGATCATAATTTTTATGAATATGGATCATGTTCCATTGATAATATCAAATAATTTCATACATTTGATAGGTTACACAATTTAATTGAATTAGGAAATGCATTAGTATGGCCTCATTTCTCAAAATGGTGTGTAAAAACATCCTCTATGAATGAAAATGATATTAATGTTTGGGATAGTTTTGGAAACATGAGAATATTCTTACTTTTACCAATTACATGATCAATATCCTTTATATAGTAAACATGAATCATATGAAATTTTTTTTCGGTGTTTATAATTTTCTAAACGATATAGAATGTGAAAAATAATTTCATCCCACATCAATGATTAAACCAAATGTAAAAACTCTTTCAACGTTAAAATTTATTTTACATATCTTCTTATGAAACCTCACTATATAAATATGATATATAATAACTATGATATAATTGATTATAAAATTTCATATACTATCTATTTATTCATCATGGTGTATAACCAATCACTATGGGATGATAATGACTCTATTTTGATAACATTCACAACATATTGGTCTGTGTGTTAGTGAATAATTTTCAACATTAATGTGTTTTTATAAATTCATAAAAAATTTAATTATTTTTCATAATTAATTTGGAACTCAAAAACATATAAAACAATATATTAGAATATAATGGAAGCATTGTATATTTTGAAATAATTGGTTTACTAATATATGGTTGATAACCCACTAGAGAAATGGTTATTTTAATTCAATAATAGAATATGACATGATCACATGATCATAAATTTATTTGGATCTAAAAATTATATTAAAAATATATTGTGGAGGTTATTTATTAATTTAAGTAATTCTAATTACAAAAAAACTATAATTTAGAGAAAAACACTTAGGAAAAATATCATCCATTATAATATATTAATAAGTTATTTTTATCACCAATTTCATGGATGATAAATTAACATAATACTGTAAAAGGGAAATAAAATTAGTAATATTTAATTTTACTAATAAATTAATCAATGGAAAACAATGACTAAAAATGGGGAAAGGGAAGAATGATATATTCAAAAAAAAAAATAATATAGAAATTAAATGTGTATAAATTTGGGAAGATGATTTTGGATCAAGATAAAAGATATTATAATAATGGTTGTCTCAGGTAATTCGGTCCAGCTGGAATTTCATCATGGAAGAATAATTTCCCTATATCTTCTTCCATATTAGTATCCTCCGCTTTGGAAAAATCAACCTCAATTTAGCGTTAATATTTGAATACACGGGATCTGTTGAAGGATGAAAAAGAGACAAATAAACTTCAATAAAGGTATGAGAGATATTCATTATTATTAAATGATTAAATACATAAAGATTATCATTTTTTAATTATAGTGAATTTTCAAAACATGGTTGTAGAAAGACATATGTCCCCATACGTATAAATTCTCAATGAAAATACAATTATGACTTGATTATAGATCTATTAAATTCAGTGATTCGTATTATTGTTTACATATTTCTCATATTACTTTTATATAGACACCAATTTATATTTATATGTCTTTATAGAACATCGCTAATTGTTCAGAATGGTTGTATTCTAGAATACATTCCTCCACATTCCCTGGTAATTGAATTATGTCCAATATGTCAAATAAGACCTTTTTGAAACCTATTTATAAAATAGATATTCTAGTAGAAAAATGGATAAGAATGTTATTAGTGAATTTAACTTATGGAAATGAAATTTTCTATTTTATTTTTTTCCAAAAAAAATTCAAACCATCTTTTTAATGATTATATTCATAGGGTTATTTTATCCATTAGTTAGGGTATGAGAGATAATACTGAAAATTTAGAATCATTTGAAGTTCTTACCCCAATATCATTGAAGATGTAAATAATAAATATTGTATCTACCAAAAGTGGTGGTTTTTGGAACACTATATTTTCACACTTTTTCTTTGAAAAATATGTTGTCATCACCCAAAAAAATATGACAGTTTCCAAAAATTAATTATGTGAGTGATCGTGGAATATTTTTTATCCACCAAAAAATAATTTTAATGTCTCTTTGAGTTTAAGTAATCCCAAGAAACGAATTATTAATATGAATTGGTATATATTTTCATGAACCATAAATTTTATATCAATTTCAATATTTATGGACTAACACTTAATATTTTGGAATATATAAAACACTATTTTTTATAAACATCCATCTTAATTACATCTAAATATACATTTTATTTAATTAAAAAAACTATCATATCATGACCAAAATGAAAAAATACGACTCCCCCCATGCATTTAAATAATAAACTATTTCCCATAACGAAATTCAGGTAATGTGAAATAAGTTACCATTTATTTAGTACCCTTAAAATAAGTTTATGTAATGACTATGTTTTTTAGGAGTACATTAATCCCAAGCATCCCAAAAATATATGTCATGTTCATAATAATTTTTATTATTCATGAACCCAATAACATCATTTCACATGGTAACAAGTAACAATATTAATAAACTTATAGAATCATAAAACTTATTTCCACACATACCATATTCTTTAACAAGAATAGTAACATCTAAAAAACTATAAAAAATTGTATGAATATCATTACCGATCTTATTTGATTTATTTATTTGGAACATGAACCCATTTTATAAATAATAAATAAACTTCTCACCAATAAAGTGGTGTACTAATATATTAAAATTAAAAATCATGAAATAAAAATATCTATTATATGTAATGTATATCATCCAATAATCTCTAATTGTATCACTGACGAAATAAAGTTCTTATTTTTCATATGATTGGATGGATCTAATAGTAATTCCACTTATATCACAATCTACTTCAAATAACATCTCAAAATATTGTAACTTATGAATGATAGCAATAAATTTTTTTATAAGTATGTAATAGATATTTCCCACTTTAAATCCTAATTGAATCTTCTTTTCTTATAATATTCAATTGTGGGAGAATTAATAGTCCTTTATTTTTTTTAAAAAAATTTTTTTAAAAGGGAGAAATCCCATTGAATAATAACAAATCAAAGAAACTATTTATAGCTAGTATATATCCTTTTTATTTAATATTTATATAATTTACATGAATTCCCTAATCACATTTTATGTTGCTAATAACATAGACATGTTCATAAAAATGGTTTACTTTAGGGGGGTGTATAAATATTTTTCATGAATAATCATTTACTATATTTAAAATTTAATAAGTGTTTATACACATAATTTCTTTAAATTAGAATATAATCATTTTAAAGAAACCAAAAAAGTTAAAACGATTGATTTTAATGCGAAATTAACTAGACACATGAAAAATATGTGCATATTTGTGAATCCATATGCCACGGTTGACCTCTCTTTGACTATTATTGTCCACCTATTCCCAGGCCTGATTGAAATTTTTTAGTATTCTTCCATCAAATATAGTATGTAGAATAAATTCGAACTATGTGATAAATCTAGAATATTAATCACCACTATTATTGTAAACATATACCATATATTATTTTTTTGATCACTGAAATGTATATGAAAATCCACTAACCACAATCCTTCTTTGGCGCCAACAATAGTGGAACAATACATAGAACCATCATCTATTAGATGTTACCCTTATATAGAAACTGCATCAATTTATCCTTTAGGTCCTAACTCTCCTTCAGGATCTTTTGTAAGTGTAGTAGGTTAGGTAAATCATCTATTGGGGTCAAATTAATGTGGTGTTTCATGTCTCATATTGGAGGAAAAATATATATAATGTATTCATGAATTAGGTCCTTGAAGTATTGTAATCATGGATTAAATGATTTTGGATTCTCCTCCACCTAAAATCAGAGTATCTCATGGAATAAATCATTACTATAAATGAATATACCTATCTTTCCTTCTTTAAATCTGTTTCAAAATGATTATAATAGACATATAAAGAAGAAAACATAAGTTTATGAGACTTTGTTTATAACGGTAACAATGTATATTTTATGATATTTTTTATTATACAATACTAATAAATCCTTATTGAATGTAAAACATGAACATAAGAATCAATAAAAAAATTTCTTCCATATAGTTTATGAGGTAAATCCATATCAACAACTTCATAGTATACTTTATTATTATATATGTTATATATTCACTAAAGTAGGAATATCATATTTTATGATATAGTCTTAGTTATATTATATGTATAGAATATGATGTATACAAAATATAAAGATATATTTATTTTATTTTATGCATGGATAATCCACTATCATAGTGTCTTAATGGCATAGGTTATTGTATATTTTGAGCATGTACTCAATTACTTCTTCAAAATGGTATATATTTGGTAATGAATCATTCAAGTGATTCATTTAGGGATTTATAAATTATTTTAACATTTAAATATTATGAATCACCAATGACAATTAATTATGGTAATTCATGTCTGATTCCATTAATTGTTAGTTAAAACTTTAATAACTTTAATTCATTAGTGGGTGTTATATAAAGGACGAGACCGTTATGTAGTTGTGTGTAGAATTAAATATTGCTTACATTAAATATCTATTCCAGCATATATCTCTATTTAATATAGTCATTGAATTTTCTAAAACCCCATTAGAGATAACATGGATCACTAATTTATTATAAGGCTTATTGTGTAAAGTGTACTACCTATGGAGTTGGGATTATTTCAATTTATTCTTTGTGATTTCTATCCAATGCACTCTATAATGATCAAATATTTATAGATCATTAAATGATAGTGGTATACTTGTTTAAAATTTTACACTCCACATAATGATGGTTTAGTGATGAGAGATTTGTCATTCAAATGGATCTATTCCCTTACAATGATCTTACTAGACCAATTAGTCATATTAAATCCACCTTTATCATTGAATCAGGATGCTTTTTCACTGATTTCAAAATAAACATTATAGTCATGTGGAATTTTATGTGTTATTGTACTGTACGATAGAGAATTCATGGTCCTCAAACATATAATTAAAATATAGGTTTTATTATATTGCATATACTAATTAATGTTTCTATTTTTTCATTGTCATATGGTATTATTGATATGTATCCTATGTTACAAAATACTGAAGTTCAATGGTTATGTTCTTTGCTATAAGGTACAATATGTGATATCATATATTGTAGATAGATCAATGGGTTACTAAAAAGGGGAATCATATAATATTTTTGATATTTTTGATATTTTCAAATATGAAATCAAGCACATGGTAGTTATTATAATTTGAAATGATTCTATTCAGGGATAATGACAGTACCCTACATAAGAAAAATCATGATATTTCCATACATGAATATTGTAAGTTGGAACCCACATAAGAATACATAGTTTAAAATTCTTACAAGAACAATCAATTAGAGTTGAACTTAGTTATGACATATGATTTATAATTCCACTATCAATAATAAAATATGATATACCTCCTAAATGATAAAAAATCATTTTTTGGAAAATTACTTATGGATTATAAAATATTTTTACATGAGTGGTCTGGTCATTCAACAAGGGGTGTCAACCGAGAAATATGAATCAACTACAAGGAATCCCTTATAATCCTATATATACTCAACTCACACACCAAGTCTCATGGGGTTATAACCTAACATACACCTAATAGATTTCAATCGAGACGCAAAAGGTTACACATAACATGGAGAACACACTCCACAAGCTTAGCCATCCTAGATGGCACCCATCCATGGGGTACAATCTATTTGGAATAGCTCTACCATTACCAATGGTACATCAGAGAGAACATGAAGCAATGGGAATAACCCATAGGGTCAAAACATACCTCACATACCCAGATTTCCTACATTCTCTAACCTATGCAATGAGAAAAGTCATAGGAATCCATGTTGAGAGTCCCTCCATTAATCAATACACATAGTTGAAGGAGCACTACTCTAGACTATGCACCATGGGAATCATCTCTAACTAGAGAAAATGGAAGGACCCAGACCTTGAAACTTTCTATTAATCGAGGTAGTACTATCTCCCACCTCAGCCATGAAATATATATTTCTCTTAAATGGATTGTCCCACACCTCAATCGATCGAGTGAGGACTAAATACAAACAAGGTATCTCAAATAACTAGTGGAGGGGACCACTATGGATAATTATTCTCATCATCATGGGAGGTCCAACTGTAACATAGGAACTGCTCCCCATTATTACTCGAAGAAGTTGGAGTACTCTATTGTAGATAAGACCTCTCTCCCAGTTATAATAGGGTAGTACGATTACAGAGGACATGAACCCTGGTATGATAGAGGAGTGAATGTCAATGGATAGGGGACCCACACCCTTATATGATAGGGGTTACCACTCTACCAATTCTATCACTACGGGGTCCCACACCCTGAAACAACAGGAGAGTACTGATCCCAGGCTATATGACCTTGTCCTTACTATTACTATTTAGTTCCAAATTTTCAGAATTACACATTTAGAGGACCCGCACACTAGAACGACATGAGAGTTACAACTCCAAGAATAGAGGACCCACATCCTAACAGATTATGGGAGTACCCACTCTTCTTATACATATCATAAAGAGGACCCATTCAATGACAATATAGGGGATTACCGACTCCACAGATAAAGGACCCACACATTGTCTCAATAGTTAATTGCCAACTCTATCTAGTCAATGGGTATGAATGGTCTGAAACCTATATAGGTAGGGGGAATTGTCCTGTACTACATGAATTATATGTGGATCATACTCCCTAATCCCAAATGGTTGAACCATCATCGAGAAAACTACAACATTGTAAGGGAACTTGAAACCATGACATGGGGAGACCCATTTGTACAATAGAAAAGATGTATGGGAAGCCCCAACCTTGATGCCAAAGTGGAGTAACCATCCTAGTGTATCTCTAAAAATGACATCAATCCATAATATCTTTCAATCACAGCTAATAGGTGCGACACACTTATCATACCTCACATCACAACACAGGCATGGGTAGGGGACCCTCACCATGTAATAGTAGTGAAGCACCACTCTATTGGCCTAAATAGTCGATGATAACTACATACTAAGGCGAATGTAAAGGGTTCTCACCCTTCCCCAACCCAAGTGATCTACCCTAATCACTATCCAATATTAATCAATGCTATAATATAGTCATTCTGAAATCATGAAAAATAATTTCTAATAGGCCACCATCGCATTCTATGTGAAAAAAACAAGAAGAGGCTACTCAAAATCATGAATATAACTTGTAGAGAACGTGATATGTAAGGAGTAAGATCTAAAGAAAATACTAGGAGAGTTCTTGGCATGGGTTGGGTTCAGAAAAACATGTGAACACACCTGAGAACCTAGTTGTTTCCTTCTTCTAAATGGAATGGCGGTCTATGAAGGATTACATGGTTTGTACAGGTATTACATGTCATGTACTACCTCACTAGATCCTAGGCCATTTCCTTTCTATACATGGATCAACTTGTTGTTCATACCATATGGTGTATACCACAAGGTATATGGAATTTTAAAACCACACGTAAACTTGTATGTGTCATTTACACATGATTTTGTACGACACCATATTACCATGTATGTTTTATTTGACATTTTATATGGAGATGTACGATCACAAGGAAACATTGGATGTGTACTTTGTCCAAACTGCATAGGGTCCCTGCACGATGGGTAACCAAGTTATATGGAATATAGTCCCCAAAAATCATTTTACCTTAATGAGAACATCACACCAAATGTCTCACTAGAATACAATCCATGTAGAGTGTAATTATAATAAAAATGTACCTTATGATACTCCCGATTCACCTCAGTTTCCCCTAAAACATGCAGATCAACCATGAAGGGATCTATGGAAATCATAATAGATCTCTACATATTTAAAAAATTGCATAACTTAGTTGATAATAAATAAAACCTAAATATTACTACATCAGTGGATATAATCTGATGGTTCAGGTTTAGAACGATGCCTAAATCCTTTTTCTCCTTGATCTGATGATGATTGAGACTATGAACTGAGAATAGAATCACCTCATCATATTAATCCCCATCAGTTTGGGTACATTGTCAAAAATGGGAGAGTAGGAGAACCTATCATTATGTTAGATGAACAAAATATAGGAGGGGTATTGGTTTCATTAAATTTAATCAATTAAATTTTCACTTAATAAACATTATAACCACTCAACATCCTGCCCAAAAGCCTACGAACAAAGCCCCAATCATAAAAAATACTATATCATACTTAAAGTAAACGTGTTGTTCTAAACTCAAATGCTTTCTCATAATTAAAATCATTGAATCCAATTAATATTAATTCCATGATTAAATGGAAACGATTAACGTCTTAAAAATATATTTGACATCTTCAAATTCACCACACATAGTATCTTCAGGCCCCATAATCCCATTCCAACATAGCGCATGGACTCTGAAATATTATTTGGAATATTCTGAAGTCATGTAGTTCAATAACAGAGTCATTAAATTCTCTCCACCATTTGTCTTTTCAAGCACAAAAATAGATAGCATGGTCATAATTGAAAGAAATAGATCACTCCACTAGAACTGTCATGCTAGCGATCTCACCAAGGGTTCCTGTACTACATGCAATCATGCACTCATGGAATCCCCCCAAGGCCAAAACACACCTAAATATAGCTCCATCTAGGTGAACACTATGTAACGAGTTAAACATCTATCCTAATATATAATTGTTGTAAGAAACCAAGCCCCATGTTACATATGTTGTAATACGTTCTAGTGGTACACCACCTCGCTAACTTCATATTGATACCTACATAACCTCATAGATCACATCCATACCTAATGTAACTACTCCATTATCTTCGCATGCATCTTTCTTTAAAGGTTGATGGATTTTATGAAAAGTTACAAACAGACAAACATGGATTCCCATGTGTAAACACTAGGTCGTTTAGGGACCATTGTATGTGAACCTCCAATTTATTTTATGTTTTCCATAAATAGAATACCATCCATACCCACTAGTTGCATCCCAACTGAGTATGGATGGTAGGAAACTAGAACACACATCAAAAACATCCTATGGTCTTACTATTTCACTACATAATTGTTTTAATAAAGTCTCTCTCTCCATTAGGGTTTCTATGAATAAGGGTCAAGCAAGAAAAACTCAACTGGAAAATTCAGAAACTGCTTTGAAATCCATCGTACAATCTCTCTCTAAACACATATGTCTGTGTTATTAGACCACCACACACTAGAACTATCATATTTTGCAATAACTGACCCTCTCACATAGTTTCAATCACATCCCAAAAACACGTCTCGTTGGGGAATGTATCCCTCTTCCTCATGATTTCAAATATATGTCATAAAACACCAACACAATTTCTTATCGAAACCTTGAGTGACCCTAATTAAACATCGATAAAGAAGAGGAATGAAAAATGTACCTCACAATAGAGTGTAATAATTATTGTAGAAAAAAGTAGAAAGGACCTAAAGAATAATTCTATTCATCCTCAAGATTCGGTTTTGATGTTCCCTATGGAATGCAACATTTCTCACCCTCGTCCTGTATCTCCCTGAGTCTGACACAGAGCAATATGGGGTAGGGGTATCAAGTCCTCAAACCACCTACCACCTCATGATTCTTTCCCATATCATCCTCCATTTCTGTCATCATGCAGATCCTAGTACACCAGAAGCTTCCTCTACCTAGGTAGTTCATTTACTTGTTCTCTCATAGATGCATGATGGGTTATACAATCTGTATGATGATATCCCCTATCATCACATGCATAAAAAAACATATCATGCAAATAACCTGATGCCCGCTGCGGCTTATCTACTATAGGCCCACGTGCCAAAGTTCTGTAATGTGTATTCCAATAGTGAAAAAATCATAGTTCGTCTTCTATGTGGAATAGACATATCCCCCTCTTGAAAACAATTAAATCCCTCAAAAACACTACCCCTCTTATAGGAATCTATTACTACCAGAGCTCTCCCAATTACCCCAAAAAAACTGGGAAGGCACAAAGAAACCATTCAATCTCATACATCTCTGCAGTGGCCCTTATCAAAAGGGTGAAGATTTGATGAACGTGTTTCAATCCATATCAAGGGAGTATTTTTCAAATATTTATGAACATCCTCATGTACTATTCCATAGTCGCACCACTCTATTTATGTTAGAGAATCTATAAGAACTCATGTAGTGCAGTCAGGATGAATAAAACCATGGCTTAAACTATTGGCACAACCAGGTCCTCAACGAGTGGTTTCTTAACTAGAGGGACACCCGAAGGTACTATCTCATAATCAGTTCAATACACATAAGCCCTATATAGGGGATGATCATTATCAAATTACCTCTATCGAACCCAATATGGTTTTCATCATGGTGGAATCATTTAATAGATTCAATATGGTCTATGACCAATGAGTATATATTTTGATATTAATCAAGAATGAAAAGGAACAAAAAGCATGGTCCAATATTATTCATGCTCCATTATTTCCATGTGATCAGTTTCTTAATATACAGAGTCAAAATATTTTTTATAAGAGTCTGATTGATTCGATATGTTAGCCTCTACACCAACACTGGATCCTCTAGGATGAGATCCAAAATCGATACATTATAACACTATCATAATGAAACCCAATATATGTTCACAACACTACGGTCCCAATGTGGATCCACCTATGATAACACTCTATCACGACCCTAACCCATGGGGATTAAGCTGAAACTCACTAATCTCTCCTCCAATAGGCCGAGGGCTGTTCACCACAATTTTTCCGGATAATAATCATCTCGAGCTTCCATATGAGAAATGGATGGAACATGGTTATGTTAAGTCCTTCATGTGGCAATATCCACCTTATTTAAATGGATTTTATAATAAATTTTATATTCACATTGTATTATTACCACTAAAAATATTTTATATTATCAACTATTTGGTACATGAGAATTCCATTATATATTTTTTTCATTTATAAGGTACATCCAACTAGGAGTGGACACTAATAAAAACTACGAGGTATCATAATTAAATTGAATGAATGGATTGTGACAAGATTAATAACTATTTATTCAATATTTACATTCCTCATGTTCATCATACAATGCTAGAAAATGAGTTCCTTGAGAAGAAACAAAATGATGATGAATCTATCAGTTCCTAAGAGGATAATTTCATAAGTCATGTGAGGCACACATTTAGAATTGTCATCCACCCTGAATGTAATGTTGATAGATTATTCAGTGGCTTAAATCCATGTCATATAAATGCATTTTTTTAAGATACTTTATTAAATATGAATAGATTGTGTTTGAAGCAATAAGAGTTGAAATGAATTCTAGATTTACATATCAATTTCATGGTTTTAACATGAAATGGATGATGGAGTTCAAAGGAAAATCTAAAAACCATACAGGGAAGAGTATGCCCCTTCAATTATGATATACTTAATGAAATAATTATGGTTGCAATGGTATTATGGGTTATAATATGTTTTTTAAATGTCTAATGGAATCCCATTTGGAAATATATTACTGAACAGATGGAAATATGATGGAAAATGGTGAAAATTGGGAAAATGGTGCGCTGAATGCACCTCCCAAGCTTCAATTCATTGAGAGTAAGGATGATGTTCATTATGATAACCAATTCCCAAACCTAGGGGTTTGTTATGAGGATCAGTTTCTACAACCTCTTAAATATATGGAAAATCTTAAATCACAAGTGAACTCTATTTTATATGATAGTTGTGATAATATCATGGTGAATGGTAAACATACCATCCACTTTAGGAATGATAATGATTTATATTATTATATATTTACCCACACATTCAATTCGAATGAATCTTCTAAGGGTTTTAAGATTCCAAAAAACGATTTTATATATAATTAATAGTACAATAGCCTAATGGTATGATGATTCCATATCATGTTTGTGATTCCTCTCTATTTGATGTGTATGGGAATGTGCGTACATTAAATCTTTTCATTCTTCCCCTAGATGAATTGATGGAATCATAGTCATAGATTATATTTCACTACATAAATGGAAAATAATTTTTTTAACAAAATATGTTACATTTGACATTTTAATCAAACCTTTGATCAAATATCTGTGTGACTATAATTATCAAAATCATATGTATATAATATTCAGTGTGTGGGAATTAATTCCCATTCGGAATGCATTCTTGTCTCAACTATTTGTGTGGAAAATCGAAATCAATTCTATTATTATTGTTCATGAATTTTTGGATGTTTTCCTAGAAGGGATGAGTGGACTTATAGAAAAAAATGATGGATATTTCTCTATTTAACTCATTCTTTATTTGAAACCAATTTCAAAGACTCATTATATAATTCACATAATTAATTTTCTAGAATTGATTATGAATCTTCTGGAATACTCCTAATTGGGATTCATTTATCCATGTGTGTCACCATGGGGTGAACTTATCCTATTTGAAAAAAATAAATATTGATCAATGCAACTCTTGGTTAATTAGTGGGAGTCAAAAAGGATTTTTATCATGAAAAACTATCCTCTTCCTTGTAATGATGATTTATTTTTTCAGCTTCCTAGATCTCAATACATTTCTAATCTTGATCTTGATTTTGTATATCATCAATTGGGGTTCAATAAAGAGGATATAACTAATAATGAATTATGTAAAAGTTATGGACACTAATAATATATAGTGATTCCTTTTTGTTTTACTAATTCCTTAGATATCTTCAATGATATGATGAATATGGTCTTTAGATAACTCCTCTATCAATTTTTTGTAGTACATATGGATTATATCCTTATATATTCAATGGGAAAGGAAGAGCATGATCTATAAATAATAATTTTAATAATGAACCTTATGAAAGAGAAACTATATGAAAAATTTCAAATATATGAATTTTCACTAGAAAAGGATTCATTCTTTGATCACAAAATTATGAGAGATTGTATAACAATACATTCATAAAATACGAGGAAAATTAAATGTTTTTGTAGTAAATCCATGATGACTGTGATCCATAGAATTCATTGATTTTATTGATATTATTGACAGTTTGTGGAACATTTCTCATAACTATAAAATCCTATGATAATGTCAACAGGGAATGGTACCAATTTTCTCTTGACCGATGAAT
This sequence comes from Viscum album, assembly GCA_963277665.1. NCBI lineage: Eukaryota > Viridiplantae > Streptophyta > Magnoliopsida > Santalales > Viscaceae > Viscum > Viscum album. The sequence continues at coordinate 529,792,887 of OY728133.1, forward strand.
GTGATGCAAATTTCAAGGAATTAATTAGAAAGTTAGTCATCGCACTTGTGATTCTGTTAACTTATAGTGGAGAAGGGTTTGTAATCTATAGTGATACATTCAAGAATAGATTGTGATGTATTATAATGTATAATAACATGGTTATAATTTATTCCTCCCCAAATTTGAATATCAATAAGATAATTACCCAAATCATGATTCTGATTTAACAGTGATAATTTTTTTATTAATGTTATGGGGGAATTGTATTTATTTTGAAAAGTGTGATATATATACTGGTCATAAAATTATAAAATATATATTCACAAATAATGATTAAAATTTTTTATATATAATATGGTTAGATATGAAAAAGTATTATTACTACCCAATAAATTACCACCCTGGGAAAGTGAACACAATGGTTGATTCTACGTGTTAAAAGGATCATACTAGAATATTCATGATGAGGTTCAAAAAAGATTAAATATTTCTATACAATAAAAGGATGGATAAAAAATTCCTGACGAAAGGGGTTAAAATTTATTTTTTTCAATTGAATGTTCAACACACTATACAATTGATGATTAAAGAGGCATAGAATGAAGTTGTAGAACTAAAAAAGATGGTTATAAATATTCCTAAGATTAACCTTGACCAATATGAAATGATAATGATCTATTACGGTATATCTATTTCTTTAAATATTATTTTGAAAAATATTTTTTAAATGAAACTCAATGTTTTTTATTCTCTATTTATCAAATAAATAAAAATACTTATGGGTATTTTACAGAAAACTTTAGGGTAGATAGAATGAAGTGGGGTATCACGTTGTTTCAATCTCGATGCTTGGTAAGATAGAAAATTATGGTGGAAAGAAAAAAGAATATGTGCATTTTCTATAAATTACCCATACTAGAATGGAAATGGGAGAACATAACTATGGATTTTTTTTGGACTCCCCAAATATTATAATGGGTTTAATGTTATATAGTTGGTAGTCGATCGCCTTACCAAGTTTGTACCCTACCACCATTATTAAATGTCACCAACTCTCCCATGTCATCACACCTATAAAATATCATTGGATAAGAAAATATCTTCCCAATTATGTTACTAAAATCCCACCATTCACCCATGAAGCCTCTTGTTGGGATGAAATCAATTCAATGAATTCCTTTAGTATAAACCAAAAGTTTCTACACATAGAAGAGGTAAATTCCATCATCAAGCTACTTTCCATTATTTTCTTTCTCCACCACATCAATTATTATTATTAACTGCTTAAATAATAACCTTAGTATACTCAATATACTGATCATATTTTGTATAATGGGTTCAACCTTCACTTACACAGACATTCATAAAATGTGTGATGATCTTATTACTCATGTGTAGAGTGAGCTACCGCCTCATGAAATGATATTATTTGTTTTCCATTACCATATATCATGGTTTGGATTTTTGATGGATTTTTTATATAAAATTTATTATATTTGTGATGTATTTATTATTCTATAATTATAATTTTACACATACCATCATTCTTTACATTTTTTATGAATATGATAATTTCATTTTCGCTATTGTGGACAACCGCCTCGAAGTGACGTGATTCGTTCATACCCTACATGGAATGTTTTATGGATGGGTTTAGTAAAAATAAATGATATATATGACATAATAATTAAAATTTAATTATTATATATACACATACATATATGTCTTTTTAATTATTTCTTTCAATATCATAATTAAACCGAAACAACATTTATGCATACATACGACCTATCGTTTCCAGGAATGATGTATTCCATTTTATATTTATACACTTCATATATTATTATAAATACATATATATTATAAATTGTAAATATATCATGGTTTAAATTTTTTAAATTATTCATATAAGTATGAGGGAAAAAATATAACATATTAATACACATGCAAAAAAAATACGATATTACCTGAATGGTAACCTTAACATGGATGTATTTATAAGTGGAAAAATAAATCCATATATGATATTACATATATTAATATTATTATAATTAATCATTTCTAAATGTGTATGATGAGATTCAATAAATAAGGGATAGGGATTTCTAGTGTCACATTTATTTCTGTGAGATTTACACATTATTCACCACACCTATCTTTTGTGCAGTGAAAATCCACCCCATGAAAATATTGTGTGGTTTTTATAAATAAATTTATTGGTTTTTACATATCAATTTTAATATCACTTTCTCATTGGGTTTATGTTTTAAAATATCCCAAATTGATAAAGTATTTTGGTCTCAATTTACATTCATAAAGATTAAAGCCTTGAATATCAAAAACCATGTTTTGGAGAAAAATTCACGATATTTGAAGTTCATGTTCCAAGAAAAGGTATTATAAAATTTCAATGATTTTAATATCTTCCTATATATATTTTCAATGTATTTTAATGGAAACATTATTTAAAATTGTTTCTAATATTTCTTTTTTATGAAATTGTTCTTAGAAATATTTTGAACCTCCCTTTTTAAAAAATGGTTGTCAAAAATGTTTTCAATATTCCTTTTTATCTAAATTATTCTAAAAATAGTTTTCAAGATTAGTATTGAAGAAAATGGTTTCAAACACATTTTAAAGATTCCATATTATTATTTTAATGAAAAACTTTTTTCCAAACACTATATGTTTTAAAAGAATTTTTTTTAAATAAGAATGAATATTTCTACAATAATTGTTTTTAAAATGATCATTACATATTACATAAGATGATTTATGTTGTCGATACTCGTGCCTTTTTGGGAAATGATTCAATGGTGGCATTAATATTCATTCATTTAATGGTTTATTTATTTATGGCATGGAATTTATTAAACCTGTTTCTCTTTCACAAGATTTATGTTTATGAAATCTATTCTTGTTTCATGGGATTTATGCTTTTGAAACTCGCTTCATCTAATTTGTTATGATTTGATGAAATGATTCATAAAACCCCTATATTTTCAGCAGGAAATGATTATATAACATGTATAGGATAGCTATTTCATTTAATAGGTTATGATGTGATTTTTTATCCGTTTACAGAACATTTATGTATGATTTCATTATGAGATAGGTGGGACCTATACCTGCCACCAATGCATTATTAAAACATTTATATCTCATTAGATAATTTTGGGATTAAAGATGATGGTATTGATCCATAATGGAATATGGGGAATCCTAATCCACTAAATAATGATGATGAAACCATATCAACTGTTAGAAATTTAGGAAACTCGATACACTATGGGATGATGGGGAAACCTGGTCAACTATTGGAAGATAGTAAAACCCAATCAACTATCATATTATGGGGATACATGTTCCCTTATAGGAAAATGACTGCATGTAGGGATGGTGGTGTGTCTGGCCCAATTGGTGGAGTCCACATGCAGTGCCCTGTTATGTTTTAGAAATATTCCTTGTCTTTTAGGCAATGATATTACATGTTTATCTGTATGTCACAATTCAATATCTTATTCCTATGTTATACTTTCATGGATTATTCTATTGATTCCCTTATGATTAATATTTTTTAATTTCCAATCATTATTCCATGATTCAGGTTTATGTTCTTTGATATATAGGGTATGATATTCAAATTTCATTATCCCATTATCATACTATTATATTTCCATTGATGCTTACATATCTCCCTTTTTTAACTTTACAATGTATCTGAAATCACTCCATTTATGTTTCCGTTATAATGTTTATGAGCATATGTATTATGTATGAGGTGTCTGTGAAGGGTATTTTTCATGAAGAAACTAGTGGGAGATAATGTATCTCACTTAAGTAGAAATATTTAAGATTCCATGTTTCCAATGGAATTTTACTACAATGGTCATTGGGAATCTCTTTGTGTAATTTATTATGTATTCCAAAGTTTATATATATTTTTATTATGTGAAAAGAGAGGGTCTCTATTTATATCACAAACTATATTACAATTTTTTATTTTTTTACCATTTGTGGAGATGGTAGATAGGTGAAATCTTAATGGGTCATGGATTTTTCTAAACCTTTAATGGGTGTATCATACACACTTTTTATAATGGGAATTATATGTTACCAATGATAAAGGACTTATATTCTTGATTTATGATTTTAAAATTCTATTACATCACTATGCATGGAAGATATTGAGTTTTGGGATAAATGATTTGTCAATATTTTATCTTATCCCATTGGAATGAAGGAATTGTTCACAAATTATATATGTCATGTAATATATACAATAAATATATGTAATTGTTTGGAAATTATTTAACTGAATATGGGGTTTTTGTTGTTTAATGATTGAGTAAAAACATATATTGTGTTTTCTGAGATAACTTTTTGTTGGAACTCTTCAAAAACAAACCCTGATATCTGTTTATTCTAATGAAAGGTCATGTGGATCTATGGATATATGCTCCTTGATGATGATTATATTCTCTCTTAGTGTAGGGTATGTATAGTGTCCCAATTAAAACCATAAAATAATTTGACCCCTTATGTTTAACCACTTATTGATGACTGAGGAATTATGTTCAAATAATTAATGTTTCAGTAAAAACAATTTTTTTATTTCATCGAATAGATTTATGGTCTCATTTGAATTAACAAAACTCTATGAATATTGTATAATTGCTCATAATATTCATGAAATGGTGTCATTATATATAGGTGTGTGTAATTATGGATTAAATCAAGGTCTTAGAGGTGTTAGATATTGTATGTAAAGGTCTCATGAGGATCATATTGATATTATGATTCAGGATGGGGTTGACCTGTATAGGTAAGCCTAGTGTGAATCAATTCCCAAGGATGCTGATGATTTGACTTGCGATGTTAGAGATGTATATGGATATGAGAAACCGATAGTGGATAGTATGTTTTGTGAGTAGGTTTTATGAAAATGATATTAGAGTAGTGAAATATTACATGTTATATATGGCCTATGTGTGAAAATTTTGTGGGATAGGTGGGAAATAATAGTTCATTTGAGTTATAGATTCTAATATCAGTGATCTGTCAACAAATGATAAAATTAGTTATGGTGAGTATGTAGGCAACCCAAGAGAGTATTTAGCTCATGTTCCTTAGTTCCTTAATAATGTAAAGAATGGGTAGACACATAAGTGTATTTGGTCATTTCATTGGATGTAATATTTGTTAAATGGTTTATCCATAGAGATTCCATTAAAATTTTAGAGTTAAAAAACCATATATATTGGTGCTTGGGTATTAATGTCTTTTTTTGGAGGGTGGTGCTGGAGGAATGGAAAAAACAATTCATTCTTGATATGATATCATGTGTGTGGTCAGATTGTGGATATATTATTAAATGTTTTGGAGGATTATTGGGTTAGAAGGTGGTATTATAATAGGCGTGGAATATGAGAAATTATGATTTTAATAAGAGATTTGATGATCTTTTAGGATACATGAGGTTGACATGAATTAAAAATAATTAGTATCTTAGGATGGAGGACCTACATATTTTGATATAAAATAATTGGGATAGTGATTCGGGTTATTTTAGTAGGTATTACAATACATCACCCTTGTTTGTTCTTAGATTAGATCAATGTCGGGTTCACGTAGGTTACACATGGTCCATTGATGTTTGAATTGTTGAGTAGTCGTGTTTGATCCATGGACTATTGTATATTAATGTAAAATGTCTGGGAAATGGGAACCTATAGATTTTATGAGATTTAGAGTGTGATAATGGTGGAAATATAACATCATTAATAGAATGGGGTGTCAACTTGTAGTCAAACTAAGGCTATGGCGTTTTATGTATTGTTAGAAAGTGTGGTGTCAGAAATCGAAGAAGATGAATATGGATTTGGGTGTGCAATAGGATTATGATAATGAAAATTATTGATGTTACACTCTCAACGTAGTATAAGGATGGACATATGATTAGGATAACAAAATTTATTTTTTAAGGGTCTGAACCATATTTCAGATGAAATTTAATGAATTCCAAGGAAAAATTCAAGGTAATCTACTAATGGGTTGTGATTAATGGATTTAAATAGAACTATTGTATTATTGGCATGACCTTATTTAGTTACCATATATTGTGATGGATAAATCATGGTCTCTAAATGTACAAAACATATATAGGTAGTGTTGGGGTTGTGATATGACCGATTATTGGGTGGTTGAAATGTAACTTGGATGTCCACGAGATGGAAAATAAAATATATCTAGTTCCATATAAATTACATGATTTTATATTTAGATGTAATTATAAATGGATTATATCCAGTGACTCAGTCTTTGGAGGTTTCAATTTAATACAAGTTGTGTCAAAATGGTGGTGTGTTGGTTATTGGGTGAGAGAATAATGGATGATGTGGGTGGTAAGTGTTTTAATTAGTGATTTACTTAAAAGGTTCGGTTGGTACTTTCATGTGTGTTCTTAGAATATCTCATGATTCCTCAGGGAATCAAGAAGTCCGGAATGGGTTTTGATGTTATTCAACATCAAAAGGTGTAAGAAGGTTATTTTAGAAAAATTATTCTAGAGAATGTATAATTAATGGTTTTCCATGAATTTAGATATAATTATTTAGGAATTACTGTGAGTGAAGATTTTGAACAATATGAATTTCTTTACTAGACTATTCTAATAATGGTGAGAACCGTGGGTTAGAATCAACAATATATTAGAAGAGAATTCTGATGGAGAGAATCATATGGGCAATGGAACATTAATAATGAAATCATGGTGCCTCAGGTTATATGGGAATGTGTAAGTGTAATATTAGTGTTTTGGTGATGTTTATGAGTAGGGTCTAGGTTTTTATTGAATACTGTAACAAGTTATTGGAGTTTCACAAAAAAATCATTTGGAATATTTTGATAGAATATAAAAAATTGAGCATGAGTTTATGAATAAGATAGGTAAAGAATAATGTTAAAAAATCTCTTGATGTTTATAAAGGATGATAATTACTATGGTGGTAAAGATATAAAACCTTAATCCTTAATGTGTTATTATTATGAGAATGATGTTAATATTTTTGAATTTTGGAGTAGGGTTTTCATTAATATTTGGTTTCCGATTAGATTTATAAGAGTTTGGGAGCCCCAAGTATATGTTTCTAAATATAGATTGTGCCGTGAGAGGTTCCATAGGTGATTGAATGAGTCTCAAAAATTTCATTTTAAATTTTAAAAGTTTGAAGGGATTTTCTCTTTCATACAATTTTTGAGTTATATGGTTTAGTGAAAATAATTTCCCTACAGTTACATGCGGTTGATATCAATTCATTTTATAAATCACATGGTTATTCATCATGGTTAATTCATTGTAAAGATTTAATCACATGGATATAAAATAAAATATTGAGGATTTGAATGTTTTTTTTGAATTTACATGATCAGATTATGGTTTTATAAAATCCATGTGGTGCCTATAATTTGGGTTTTAGAGGGCTTTACATGGTTAGGAAATCATTGGAAAACCATGTTACCAAATCAAGTGATGTGGGGTTACATGAATAGTCCCATCTATATGGTATGGAAAACCACACACCCACTGAGAATTTATTAATGATGAATAATTTAGCATTAATCTCCATCATTTATTAAATTAAAACCCTCTTTATCCATCTCACTCACATGCACATTACATGGTCTCCCGTTCACCCTTTTATTCCTGAAATCCCTTCAATTTTATGGGGTTATGGTGAAATGTATTCATCATTTTTTTGGAAAAACATCCTATTTCCATCGCTTGTTTTATCTTATTGTCCCCCATCATGATTTTGATGATTTTAGTTAGGGTTATAGAGAAATTGTATTATATAAATACTAAAATAATACATATATGGTGGAAATTTTGGACAGATTGGTGAGAGGATTTCCTAATATGATGATTCTATTCCTTCAATTAGTATTTCAATGATATTACTTCTTCATAAGATGTTATTTTTGGGTTATACATAAAATACAAAAATTACATAATGATGTTCTCTCTGGTTGAGAGGTTTTTTCTCATAGGATGGTGTTGGGAGTGCATTGTCGACCTCCCATATGAGGTTGTATGTAGTTTCCATGTGATGGGAGGAACAAGTGATTTGTTATGAAATTGTCTCTAATTAAATTTGAATATAAATTAATTATACTCTGTTAAAATGAAATGAATAATTAGTTATTAATTGCATATAAATAATTATTGGGTATTTTTATTTAAGATAGGTGTTTTAAATGTTTGTGTGAGATTAGATGGGAATCAATGAGGATGTTCATACTACTTTATGATTTGGTAACACATTTTTAGAGAATTTTATCTATTGTATATGACATTAAAATATCATTCTTTATTTTACACCACATAATTTTTGGTCTCACCACTGAGGGTGATTAAACATTTTTTAAATTAATTATGTGTATTAAATTAAAATAATAGATTGAACAAAAGGACATAGTCCATAATGGGCCCTTGTACACTGGATGGATTATCTCTATCGATGATGGAGATGTCAATGATTAAAAATAAATTCATTATGATATACGAACCTATATTGGTTATAATTAGATGAATTTAGTCGTCATTGGAAAGTTAGATAAGTCCCTTAGACCCATTATGTATGGATGAGTGATGAATTGAGACTGATGGTCCCAAGTTGACCATGTGTGAAACTTGATACTCGTTAAATCCATTAGGATAGTTGAGATGAACATGGAGTGAATTCCCCCCCCCATTGAGTTGTGAGTACTTCGTTGGCTATTCAAATTGTTTGAATTGGGAACAGGCTAAGTGAGGGGACCGACCTGACATGACCTATAATATGAGATGATTCTCATCACATATCATGAGAAAATTTCCACTATTGATTTTATTAAGAGGCCATGATGAGACATTGAGGATGACAATGAGAGTTATTCCCTTTATGTGATAGATGTTGACTCAAGTAATGTAATTTAATGAGGGAACACATAAAGAGTGTACATTCATGATGAGACTAAGGGGATATTGTTCATTACCACCAAGACATGATTACCATAGAAAGGGTCACTATAAAAAAATATGTTGATATTATTGTTTGTTTAAACGTAGAAACTAAATAAATTATGTAACTAATATGGCCATTGGGATTGTTACATGACACGATTTTGGTGTAATGCACTACCCATGGTGATTTGTTGAGATACATGGGATTCCTCTTATATTATCATTATATTCGGCTCTTTTGTACAATAGAATTTTTAAATTCCATGGGAATGTTCCTTGTATTAGGATTGGTTAATAATTGGAATACATTGGATTAATTACATTGAATTGGTATTGGGGATGCGAGCCTTCCATGTGGACTCTATTATAGGGTTGGAATTTTTTATTAATTTTTTAGGATTCATTATACACACACAATGGAATTACTTAGATATTATCCATTGATTTATTATGCTTTTAATTTGGATTTCCACATATTTGATCCTTTTAATATGGGGTTGGGGATGAAAACCTCTTACTTCACATTTGGGCTAGATTTGGATTTCCTATGACTTTATCCTATGAATCAGTTGTACAGAATAATGGTAATATATTTATTTATACATGTTCCTCAGAATCATACATATACCTTGTATTGGTTCTAATGCTTATAGACATTCTTATATAAACTTTGGAACTATATGATGTATGTCTTGGTTTATCTCAAGTGTCATGTTAGAATGACAAGGATAATGAATGATAATTTACTATTTCTTCTTCACTATTTATCACTTAATTATTATAATGACCATATAACATGTTTACACACTACATTAATGTTGATTTAGGGGACTAAATTGGTGCTTCTATACTGATTTTAACTCAAACTCTTATTGGTAAGTCCTTCCACATGGGAACTAAAGTAGTCTTCACTACACAGAGGATCTAGTAAGATAGATTCATGGTGTTCCATGATTGAGATAGATGGATCAAATAGATTATTGATATTTATATATTATGGGTATTAGGGAATAATATTTATCCTTGTGGTATTTTAATTATTTTAATTACCTTGTAAATGTGGTTGGCATAGTGGGAAACCATATACTATATAATTATTGGATTCTGTATTTATATTTGACATAGCATTTTGTATTTTTAATTCTTTTAAAAAAATTATATTCCTAGATCAATTTTTTTTCTGTATGTGTGTACTATAAAATATGGTATATTCTCCAACAACACTACCCTTGAAACATTCTACTAGTTAGTCTCCATTGTCATATAGGGAGTCATAATGATGTCCTAGTGACACTATAATGTTGACATAGGTGAATATTTATGGGATGGGTATCTCAAAATTGTGTACTATCTATGGAAAAGAAATTTCATCAAATGTTTCTTGGTTATTTACATCAAACATGATTAATAATGCTCAATATAAAGGGAGAATTCATTAATAGAGGTATATCTATTTATATATGTGTTATTAAATATTAATTGGTTTATATGTAATAGACCGGTTATTAAAATGAGTTTTTCCACTTCAGTGATCATGATATGATCATAAAAACAAAATTATATTAAAAACTAATTAAATATCAAGTGACATTTTTTTGGTTCTGTTCGATATTATATTTATTTATTATATTTTGAACTAAATTAAGTCCAATAATACTATAAATATCACCATTGAAACTTTATATTATATATAATATAATCATTATATAACAAAATAATTCATTTATAAGAAATAATAATAATTTAATTTTAAGGGAAAGTTTAAAAAATAAATTCTCTCAAATGGTTTTATATTTTATTTGTGAATTATTGTTAAAATACATATTTTATATTTAAAAAATAAAAGTTATAGTGGTGGAACTAATTATAACAATTTTTAATAAATATATTGGACAAATATCCTTATCCTTATTTTAATTTCCGTCATGTTATAGAATCATGTAAAATAAAAAAATGTGTGTCGAAAATATCATCTCTTTTTTTGGTATTAATCATTGTTTGTATCAACACCTTGAATCACATATGAGTAAAAAAAGGATTAAAATAAAAAAAATAATTATTGTTATAGTTTACAGCATTAATGTAATCCACTACAACCATCTCCTATATGTTTAATCCATTTTTTTATTAGGTAAATTTATATTTTATGATCTGACCATCAATCCCATGTTAATTCTTAACACATTTATTTATTCACAAAAATTGTTTATTGAATATTTGGTATCATATAATCTTAAAAATTAAATAATTGATTCCATAATATTCAAATACAATTATAAATCTCAAAATAATTTTTCTCACCCATTTAGTTACTCGGGTATTTTTTATACAATAAAATATTTTCCCATAGTGAATACACTACCAATCCTTAGTAGCTCATTTCCATGATTTAGAATGTGGTGTGTACTATACATGACCATGCATATTTTTCTAAATCTATACGTTTTTTACCCTTTTCCATTCTATATAATCATCATGTAACCCGATATTTGATAACACATGAACTTCTCAAAAATTATCCACATATTAAAAAAAATTAATCTTTTATGTAACTCATACATGTTATTACTCATAATAATAGATCCTCCCATAGTTTTTGACCAATGAGTTCTTTTTGGGCAAGAAAATTCTCTATTGTGGCATTAGGATTGCCGCCCCATATATCATTGGTCGCTAATTAGTATTGTGGTATATGGAAGTATCATTAAGGGACTATTACAACATATACGAGTGTCAAATAAAATATTAAATAACTAAAAAAACCATAAATACAAAAATACCTAGTGAATAGAATAAATAAACACATTCATTACAAATAAATGAAATGTGTCTTTCATGAACTCCTATAGACTCACAAGATACCCCCTAATATTACCAAATATAATAAATGAATAAATAATATATTATACATGTACATGAGGATCTACTACATCTATAATCTTTACCTCATCCTAATATTCAATCCCATCTGGGCTATCACACTCAATCAAGGAACATTGGACTTCTTCTAAAAATGAACATGTAACTAGAAAGATCTACACAAATACCCAATTCTTATGGCCACATGAGAAGTTTAATGCTAAAACTAAAAATGGATTGACATATGTGGTCATGCTTATAATATGTATAAATATAGTAAACAGTTGATATGATCAACGTAATAAATAAATAAATAAATATCAATAAGTAAAAAAATTCAATCCTCGAGTTCTTCAATTGATCTAGTGATCGATCCAAAAATGTGTCTCTAAGTACAATAGCTGATAGTTCCTACCTATTCTATGTCGATGGGAGATTCATAGGAGAATGTCATAGGATATAATGATCATGTATCTGGGATCCGAATATGAGGATCTTGTTTATGAATTTTCAACCTGGATACGTATTGAGATTCAGGTAGTTAGTGTAAGGATTCCCAATGTGAAGAACATCTAGATTCAAGGAGGGTTTATAATTCTAGTTAAAAAATAACTATCCAAATATATTAATTGATTCAAATCAATTATAATCCTATTATCTAACCATGTCTAAGGATTTTGTCAAAGGTCTTCAAATCAAAGTTCATATGCTGCCTTCGAGGGTCGCATCCCCTACCCCAATTTTTAGGAATTAATCCATGGTAAATCAATATACTCCAAAATATCATGGGGTTTCTCTAACATGAAATATTACTGTATTTTATTACATCTATATCCAGGGAAAATATACAAGGTATCCCAAGTAAGTAGCATGACTAAATCCATGGACCTTGTTGATATCCTTCCAAACCAACATCACATCTGAATTCTGAGAATGTATCCTTCGCATCCTAAACCAATGTACATACAAATCATGAGATCATGTCCCTAGAGGTCAAAAAAATAGTATATCGAAATCCTAGGACCATATCTTAGGCATCCCAAAGTTTATTACATAGGATTCTTATGCGCATTTTTATGCAGTCCACATCATATCTAGCTCAATTGTCAGATCATATGAACAAGATAGAGGCATCCTAGATAGTTTCTCAATATTTATATGTGGGAAATTCATCCCCCCAAAACCGTATCATGATTAACCACATCCTCTATGTTCTCACATCATAAATATGTGTTGTAAATTTATACCAACAATCATCACTACCAATTTCTCATATATTCCCTTGCTTGTGTCAACATCAAAATTAAAAACCCTCTATGTTCCTATAGGTCCCATCAAAACAAGGAAATCAAATATGGGATCGTATAGAATATACTCAAATGTTCTATTTACATCCATCCGTTTTAGGGTATAACATATATTGACATCTTCGTCATCACGTCCTTCCCTCACAAGTTTCATATGAATATCCTCCAAAGGGATATGAACCTAAGATAATTCCCTTCCCAACTCTTCATAGGTTCTTCCTCACACAAAACATATATAGGTAATACCAAAATAAAAAATACATTTCATTTATATATCATTTATATATAAACACTTGAACAATTCTATCCATTCAATCTCAACGCATATAAGGAATCCTTTGGTTTTGTCACGGCCAAAATGGTCCACTCCTTCTCATTTTGCCACATCCCTCTACTCGGAGGTCCATGAAGAACCTGAACCAGGTTCTATTATTACTAAAAAGAAACTAAAGCCCCTAAAGTGGTCCTTATTCCTCAACGTATTAAATTATAAATAACACTTATTCAATCATCATCCACGGAAACCGGACCAGTTCTAAAGGGTAAATCATTGACCTTGGAACATTGAAAAAATAATATGAAATTAATATGAATGAAATACATCATTTAAATAAATAACTATATCGATCAGTTGCAATAGAACACATACAATTCAATATTTCAAAACAATAATAATATTGATGAATTTCATGGGGAAACATACCTCAATTAAATCCCATTCATTTTATATGATGCTCTTCCATCCTTGCTTTAGTTCATCTAAGACTATTCGGCCAACGTCCCTCACCATGAGGTATTTTATCATGTCAATACATACAAATTAATTTATAATAATAAAAATTAATATGTTCTATTTGGGATGACATTGTAATATTAAATTCCATCCAAATGAATGTAGGAGATCCATATTGTATTCTTGACAACATTATGGGATAAATACATAGCAACAAAAACCTATTTTGGATTCTGTTCTATTAAACTATATGCCAATACTCTATAAAAATATATGTGGATTAAACTTCACCAAAATGATATGAAATGGGGTAAAAACCATATCAGGACATCGAATCACTATAAAATGTGAATTCCTCTTAAAATGACCAATTAGAATATGAATTAGTGGAAGGAGCACTAAAATCCTAAACAAGTAAAACAAAAAACAAGACAAACAAGGGAAAATTATTAATGTTGGAATTTGTAAGGATAAAATCACCAAGAATCACTATAAAACATAAAAAATACCCAATCAATGGTGTACTGCATGTGTAAGAGGGGTTTAATCCCCTTGTCCACACACGATAGATGGATGAAGAAAAGGGGGATACCACATAAAAATTTAAGAAGGAAAAATATGAAAATTACACTTTAATAAGCCACATGGTTTCCCGTATTGTTTTACAAACCATGAACCAACCATTTCTACTTCACAATATAACTTCATCACTCATTCATATTTATTCCATTTTTTTTCAAACCCGGTTCCAACTATGTGAAATCCTCTATAACTCATCTATAAATTTTTTATATTATTTTAATAGAAAATTAAGGGAACCATGCACCACTCCACGGGTCTATAGATCCTTTATTTGTTTCTTATTACACAATCATGTTTTCTCAATGACCATGTGATAACCATTTGTTGTATTTTTATTTAAAAAAAATTATCTTGAGCACTTTTACATATGGTTTACCACATAGTTTTTCCTAAATCGCTTGACCCAAACTATCTGCAATGCACAAGGTCCTCTATAACATCTTAAGTATAACCTATTTCAACAGAGATTTTAATTGGAACCAAAAATCACACGCTAGGTCTCAACCCATATCCAAAAAAATTATCATAGGATTCATTAAATCTTAGAAAAATGATTGGAAATCTATTTCTATAGATGAACAATTCAGTAAACTAAAAATTGAAATTCCCCAAAAAATTATCTACTCAAAAGGGTAGGAGTTTTACAAACTTCCAAAGATAGATATTCACATCCATGGGAATTATAATCAATAATTATCTAAATTATCAACATGTACTTAGGAAACTATTCAATTCTCAATTCACTATGTTTAATTCGAAAATTCCTATTGGGGTTCCACTATGCAACTCCACATGAGAGGTACAAATATTTATAAAAAACTCATGCACCCCTTGTATTCATAATTAATTCCTAATGAATAATCTTATCTACAAACATATATCCCAGGACAACATGATACTTTCTACTATTTAATTATCCATCTTAAGATTCTCCTCACTATATTACTAATATCACATTTCAATATTTCGATCCATGATGCTCTCAACAATTGAGATTATCTCTATAAACTTATTTTTTATTATTTAGTGATATGTTTTAGGTATTTTAAATTTCATCACACTAGATTATATACAAAAACACCATTCAAAACTCTGTACCACACCACATTATGATTATTCTAACTATATGACTCATCTAACAAGTGAAATTTTTTTTCCATGATTCACTACACCATCAGGATAGTATAAAAATACTCATTTCCATGGTTCTAAATATTTATTCGATGTAATTTTCATTTCACCATAACATATTATATGCAAAAACACGATTTTAATCCCAGTACCACCACTCGTCATGATTTTTGTTCTGAAATGTTTGATCCTCCACTAGTAATAAAAAATACATGTATTCAGAATTTTCTATTAAAAACTCAATTCAATATTCAAAACACACCTTTCAAATCCAAATGATATACTAAATTTATTTTTCACTCTTCCACATTGAAGCTCACTCAAATACACTGGTCCAATCTCCACTATCTATAATTTCTCTAAAACTCTCTGCCACACCCATCAAAGAACTGTCAATTTACTGAAAAAGATGATGAAATTGTCAATGGTATCTGGAGATCATTCAAAAACCATGAATATATGATAAACCTTTCTACCAATGTCATTCCAGGGTAGGATATTCAGCCAACAAAATTGGACACCATTCCATAAACAAAAGAACTCTAACACCAACAATTTGAAACACCCTCAGATTTCCCCAAACCTTCTTGTTTCAAATTAAAATTCATTAACTCTGTAAAACATAGTTTCCAAATCTAAAATTTAGTATTTTACACCAAACTAGATATGTAAAAATTACCTGCTCATCAGAATCTAAGTGCCACCAGGACTGTCCAATGACTAGTCTCATCTTGCCCTACACCTTACCCACACATGGTTATATCTCAATGGCTCATGTACCATATATTAACACATGTAATGATAGGATCTGATCTTACCACACACATAATTATTCCAACAAAAAACATCAATTAACACCCATTTCCGTCTCATGAAAAAATAATGCTTGATACATTCTAAATTGTTCATCTGCAATTAGGGGAACTTCATAAAAAATCACATGGTGTGATACCCATCATATAGATTTACACATATCACCCCATGATAGAAACCAAAATATGTACCATCATCACATGAGTGACACTCCTCTCAAGTAATTATCACATATACGACCAAAATCTAACAACATTGAATCAAATTTCATCATAGCCACATAAGATTAAATTATTAGTCTAATTAATTCCTTTGAAACAATGATTGTGGGTACACCATTAAATCCCTTGGTCCTCTTTCCATTCAACTAAAATCATAGATTCATGGCACAAATAAAACTCTTCTTAAATATCCCTCTCTATCTCAATCTCACCCATGACGAATGGGTTCATTCTCTTGTACCACCTAGTATAAAAATTGGAATCTTGATGGCCTGAGTTTTATGCCAACATACATAAGTCCACATTCAAAAAAACATTGAATTATCCCACCAATATCATTCCAATAAATCTGAAACCCCCATTAGAAATCATCATCAAAATTATGGATTTTTACTTATGCCTATGTCTACTAAAAAATCACATACCATCCAGGGAATTATTCAAAATATAACTAATGTATACCCATACTTTCACTAATATACTAGAAGTGAATCACAAACCAATAAGTTAATGAACTCCAACAGTAGTTCCCAATAAGAAACCCCTTTTATTCCATGAACTATACCTTAAAGAGATTTCATAATAAAAAATGTGGCATCACTATGCACAAACATAATAAATGGTAGCACCACCAATGCACCATATAATAACCAAATAATTGATCCATGGCCATCGCCTCTAGGGCTCTCACAATGTGGGAACAACCATATTTCATTTTACCCTAGAATACAAGTACTCAACATAACACTTTTATCACCAACAACTTGTGCCACATTTATATGAATTAGAATATCCTTCCCAACCCATAAGTTATATATCTCATAGTTAAAAACTGATAGAGATAAACCTCTTATCACATCCTATATTTACATGGAATCTAATGCACTAATCTAACCATTAATGGGACTCAGATATAAACATAAGTCATTTCATTCCAAGTCATCATACTTCTAGTAAAATCATCATTGTTTGGAATATTTTCATTTTGCAACCCCCTCAAGGATCTCAATATCATATATGTAAACACACATATATATATTAACATAATTTCATGATGATCCATGTTGGGAAACCCATATTAAGAAGGTTAATTTATATAGAATTCAACCATGAATCTATATTGTAAATCACTATATAAGGTGTTCTTGACACATTAATTAACTAAATTTATTTTTTTGAAAGAGTCACTCATATCATAATAACCAATGAGGGTTAATCAATAAAGAATCAAATGAATACTCCAGAATTAAAAGAACACTAATTCTCCTAGAAAATGATTGAATGTATATCCATTGTGATGTATAATATCCCTATAGATCTATATGGCATGTAGTCAAATATAAACCATATTGTTCCATCACTAATTAAAATTAAATTGGCAAGTTATATGGAATATTTCCACATACATTGTTACTAACCCTTTAAACAACTGAACCTTATTTCATTAGTGATAAAAAATCACACATATTTTTGGGTATATCATGTGAATCATATGTTCCAAATATGATTCTTGAACATTATTCTCTTTCCAAAAGGCCAATTTAAAACATCCATAATAAGTCATAAATCTAAAACATCCAAGTGCATCATACATAGTGAATTAATAATACTATAAAATCATGAACTAAGAATAATAAACATATTTCCTTAGTATTCTACAATTATTATTGGGATGGTTGTTCCAGATACACTAGAATGATATCCATCAAAGAATTTGACACATTAATATTTCGACGATCTACCATCTTCCCAATTACAAGGATAATATAAAAAATAATTTATATATTATTTTATCAATTACTGAAAATATATGATTTGATTTTATAACATCCTCCCGAAGCATATAGCCTCATTTCTACATTCAATTTAGTAGTGTTATCACATGAAATTAGGTGCCTCTACTAATATTCTGTAGTGTTTTCAGTAGTCATAGGTGTATTGGGTAGTATCATAGGGAGACAATAACTACATTTAAGTGTTTTCAATAGATATAAAATGACAAAAAATGATCTATAAATACTAATCCTTAAAGTACACAAACGAAGAAAACACAATTATACATAATGAATAAAATACAAAATACAGGTAGTCATATCGACTCACTAGACACCCATTAGAAGAACCACATATATAAAATGAATAAAACAAAAAATTCTTATACAAGAAAATATATTAAATAACAAAGACTCAAATCATCTTTATATATATTTACATTTGAGTTATTCACATTTATAATGAAACATTAGCCCTCTGTCCAACTGGAACATGCAATCAAGGAGATCTTCTTTTGTAGTAAAGTTCAATAGCAACCCGAGTAGGGTGTCAGTATAACCTAGTAGGGAAAAAATAATGTAGTCCAATATAAAACCATTAAATGAAATTTAAACATGTAATATTATTGAAAAAAATTATTAAAATAATGGACAAGTGTAAATAAATGACCACTGTTGATCCTAGGGTTCTTCCTTTGAAACTTGGATTCTCCCAATATTTCATGAGACAGTGTCGATGGGTCTTTAAGAACATCACAAATTAGTGGATACCAATTTCGTACCCATGTACGACATGTGACATCATATCCTAGTAAAATTATTTAAGAAATAATTTATAAATATTTGGATAGTTTCTTAAGCATTCGAACCCAATACCCATCCAGATGTGGGGATCATATCCATGTATTCTGAAATTGAAGAACATATGGATCAGAGTATAATATCTATTGTATTCCTACCTATATACATCCAATTACATGGTATACTTAAAATTAATTCACAAATACACTCATATTTCACATTGGAAGGTTTAACCCCATGCCCAGTTATAATAAACTCATCCATGGAATCATATATCATTAAAAAATATAGGTTATTTCCCTTTTGAGTAATAAATTCATCTGGTAAATCATCTAGATCCAATGATAATGTCTGATTCATCCAAAAATGATACATAACAAAATACAAGGAATGTGTTTATGATGTTTCAATACAATATCTTGAATGAATAAAAATTATGTTTCCTAGAAAATACAATCCAATGTAAATTGAAATCCTTAAAGAGTATCATTTGAATTATAATCCTTAGAGAAATTGAATCCTTGGAGAATATCTCTTCAATTAAGAACTAAATCATAGATAACTCCGTGGATCATATACTAGGAAACCTAAATAATATTATTCTCAATAGATATATCATATTATAAGTTCCATAAAATCCTTGATGATATATAAATATGTCATGGTTGGTTGTTTTTCCAACCCAAACCATCTAATTTTTCACTCCATCCACCTCATTATCACCTCATCGATCTAGGCTATAATGTGACGCCTATAATCTTCAAAACCCATTTCACTTACACACCATTACTTATTTCAAAATCTAAATGGGGTACCCTCTATGGTCTCTTGGGACACATCATAGCAAACACGCCGCAAATGGGATCGTCTATCAAATCCTCATATCTCATGTTGATTTCTTCCACATGGTGGGGTTATCATTCATTGAAATCATCATCACCACATCTTGGCCTCACTACCCTCATAGATATATATACTAGAGGGAAATATCTTCATGAAAATAAATGTATGATGATATATTATAGAGTCCTCACACACAACATATCCAAATATAAACCAAATCAGCATTACCAATTTTGTTCATTTCAATGGGAATGAAACACTCACCCCATGGTCATCATAGATTCCAAAATTCTATAATGTATCCTAGTGATCCATCACATCCTACCCGGGACACCTTTTATAATACTATTAGATATATATACTTTTAGGTGAATACTAATCTTATAATAGGATACCCAATTAATTAAAAATTTATTTGACAAAAAACATTTGACCACATGTCTCAGGGAACACAATTATATTAAAATCTATGGTCATTCACAATTGAAGAAACTAGGATTTTGAATATTGAAATAGCATGGTTCATCACACCTTTTCTATCTCATGGAGAATTACTCTAAAGATAAGTTTTTTTTAAAAACTTATATAAAAAATATCATTCATCCTATGAGTAATGAACTAATATAACATTCCATAAATTAGAATAATAATATCATATGTTATGTATAAGAGACCTCCTATCATAATTAAAACACATTCACATTATATGTTTTTTTGAGTATCATCAATAAATACCATACAAGACTTTCTAAAAAATTTATATTATAATGATATCATATATCACACTAGGTCATAAAATTTAATTAAAATGTGTAAAATTACTTATTACTCACATGGTGATCTCTATGTACAAAAATATCTTCAATGATATTTCAGGATGTAAAAACTTCATGACGCCAACCCAGAAAAAAAATCCAAAGAAATCTAAATCAATTTAATAGATAATTTAATTAAATTAAATTTAAAACCCATAAAAATAATATAATGGAACACATTAATAAAAATTCAATGAAAAAACATGAAGTTGTCAACTCAAGATGTCCTTCCACTAGGTTACAATAAATCCTCTTTATTTATATTTGATTCAACCATTATGTAGTGGAATTTACATTGGAATCCGATATAAAGATAACAATAAAAGTGAAAATCATAGCAAAGTATGAATTTATAATGAAAAAGGGGGGAACTCACCATTAATAACTATAAAACAAACAATTTATATAACAATTTTATGTGGGGGGAAGGAAATATGGGTTGAATCCCTTTTACCATGAGAGAAAGAGGGCCCGGAAGATGATTAGGGAGATGGGAATTTACAAATTTTTAATTAAGTATATGTTGGATAAATAAGAAGCCAAAACATATGATAATTATTTGGAAATAAATATCCTTGTCCAGGACTCTCACATAGTTGGCCCACAGGGTTTTCCAAACCATGTTCCATCTAGGTGAAACCCACTACAACCAATCTGCATCTTTTGACTTGGGTTTTTTATAACCACGTACAAACCGTGTTCCCATCCTTATGTCCTACCCACCTCGTATGGTTTATCAATTATGTTATTTAATATTAAACATTAAAAATTTTAAATTATGAGTAATTCATAATTTTATGTAAACTCTTATATTAATATTTATTTTTCAATTTGGAACCATTTTATAAATTACACTTATAATATATATATATATATATATATATATATATATATATATAACATTGAAACGACTCTCAAATTTCAAATATTAATTTTATTGCCATTTTTTAAAAATAACATATTTTTTGATAAACATAGATTTTTCAGGTGGTAGTGGAGTCTAAGAGTTATTTAAAGATTATTATTTGGTCACCCACTATTGAAATATGGTGGGATGGCACCGAGTTCTCAGTATAGAGACATTTGGTAACCTATGGGTTTGACATTTGTATTTTTAGTGAGGGAGACACATTTGGTAATTCATGGTAATGGAATGGATGCTTGTTAAGGGAAATGAGTACTCAGTATAGTGGGATCAATTACTCAGTGGATTTTTCATGTATTTTTATAGAAAATTCTGGAAATTCTAATTTAACATCTCTTTTATCTTCCTTTTTTACTCTCCATAGCCAAATTTGAATTTTACATAATTTTTTATTTCTTTTGGCTCCCCCAAGATCCTTCAATACCTAATATTTCCAAAATTTGATTTCATTGGGATAAATGGTTCTTTGAATTTATGTTTCACCCCAACTAAGACATTGGTGATGGTTTCTCAAACTATTTCTCTTTCATCTATCCCAATTACCTACGTTTAAGGATTATATCTAAATTATGTTAATTGATGGATTAGGGATGAATAATTGTACATTACATGTAAAATGAGATCTAAAATGCTAGAGGAATGATGTATTTACCATTTTCATCATTTTTATGTGCTTGTATGAGCATTCATGCATGCCAGTGTGTGATATATTTGTTTTTGTTTTTCTTTAGGTATCAGTGTTGTCAATTGGGTCTGAATTTATGGGAAAGAATCCACATTAGGATAACATAGTTTAAATTTCAGGGGTATGATGAAACCATGAAATATAAATCAGTCTGTGTTGGGGTTTTCTACCTTGTAGTACTTGGTTCAATATGAGTTTCCATGGATTTATTAGTGAATGAGTGATCTTATAGAGTGGATATGGGGAATGGTTGTTAACCTCAATTAAATGTGAAATAATTAATTAGTGGGAATGTATAGTATGATAATCATGTTGTGGTTTTTTTAATAGTAGAACAAGAGTCCACTTCAATATGGTTTGTGATCCAAGATATATTTTAAGCGCTTGAATTTTCTCTATTAGATGGGGTTTTGGTTTTGGTGTTCATTACTTCTAGTACTATGTAATGTTTTGATGAACTCAACCATGAGACCTTACCTATGAGGACATGTTATTTTAGATAACACAAGAGGAGGATATTTAAATTCTATCATCATACCATTTCCTCTGATTTGTGTTCTACAGGTCAAATGGCTATAAAACTTTAACCCAATCGGTTGGTTTGTATTAAACTGGTGTTAGCTTGGTAGTTCCATACTTAGACATCATACCATGGAAATAGAGGATATACAATATACTTCTGGGGACTTATCCTCATTGGATATTTTTAAATGTTTTAGTGGTTGGTGACTAACATGAATCATGGAATGGAAAAATTTATTAAATCCACATTTTATTATATATTCATATATAGTATAATGGAAAGCATATGTTTTCACTAGAGAGGGGGTTAAATATTCATTTAAAAAATCATTATAAAATCGATTATTGTGATTTCACATTATGGGAACCTGATGGTATTTCGAATAAGTGAGTTTCATCAATGATATGATAGGTGATGTATTCGAATGTTTCATTATTAGTTATAATGTAATCATTGTATTAAAAATAGATCAGTCTTCGTATTAAATTGTTCATGAAATAATTCAAAACCACTTCACCATTCACCCTAGGATGAAATATATTATGTGATTTACCTAATATTAGTAACTAATAACCGTCCCTCCTTCTTATGAATGTCAATATATATTGATAAATAGAAAAATAAAATAAACCACTAATAAACTAAAAAAGAAAAAAACTTATCGGGTAATTCTACGATAAATCTATTGAAGGAAAATTCAGTATGTACACACCTGTATCAAAAATCACTAGAAACCCACCAATAATATGTGAATATCCATCAGATGTTATAAAAAATGATTAGAGATACAATTAAAACATTAAACCCAATATTCATTTAATTCACATAGATAATGAAATTATCCCAATCACATTTAATGTAATATCTTTTCGCTAAAATTAGAAATCGATTAATAAAAAAATAAATATTTTCATTTATGAACTGAAGAAAACCATAAAAGAGATATCATTCCCCTACACCAATATCAAATAGGTTTTTACCCCTCCATAAATTATGCATCGTTTAATAGGAAAAGAAAAAAAAGAAAATTATAGAGCTATGAAAAATAATGAACCAAAACTCACATATTCGATGACCTGTAACTTCAACCTACAATTCATGTTATAATTTATTTTTTTTCATGTATTAATGATTATAACTTATAATGTTCTATCTACATTGAGTATTAATATCCTCCGAAAGATCACTTTTTGTCATCCCTTCATTCATATTCATATTATGTCATCACTTTATTATCCAGTACTAAGTTTTTTTGAGTTTCTTATTTCCCTAATTTAATTATCTTTCTAATGTTTTAATTATTACATAGACAACACAATGAATATAAATTGCCTTTAAAGAAATTTTTACTTATGAATATTTTAAAATATTTTCCATCACATGGGATTATTTTCTCTGTATTTTAAAAAGGGTATGACTTGAATTTATCTTATGGTGTATCAAAATAACATTAATATAATACCTTTGATATAAATGTTACTCTAAATTATTTATAATAACGACTCATTTATATTGATGGACTATTATATTTTATTATTTGGAGTCATAATGAATCTTCATTGTGTATCACAATTCCTATGTGTCTCCATCCAATAAAAATATCTGAAATATATTGCAAAGATACTCTTACACATCGACAAATTTACTTTTACACATCCTAATACCTAGTAAAAATTATTTACTTACATCAAGGTGAATTTTATGTATTTATGAAAGTATTTTGATGACTCTTATATTTGTGTTAATATATGGATAATGAACCGTAAATATTCTCATTATTTCTAATAATTTACTAATTATTTCCTACCCCTATTTAAGATGAATTCTATTTGTATATAATCTACTTCCAAAGTAACCCATAAAAATGGACTAAATAGAATCTCTCTCACATGTGCAACCAAATAAGAATTCAGCCATATCAACTTCACGAAACTTATTTTTTCATAAATATTAGAAAACTATTATCAATATATAAAAATGTATTTTATAAAAAAATTAAATTAATCAACTAAATCCATAACTGTTTCCATTATATGAAATTTTAAAAATGTCAAATGAATTGAAAATTTAATTTCAAAACATCCTAAGAGTAAATTAAAAAATTTGAAGGACTAGAATGAATGTAACAAAAATAAAATTTAATCCATTTATTTACTATGTCAATTCATCCAATTATAAACAATGCACTTTTGGACATGTGTACCCCAAAAATATTACCAAAAAATTTAAAACAAGCCAATTTGAGTTTCATTTTTATCAAAAAATTAAATAAAAATCATCATTCCTCCTAAATGTTATCATTTAGATATTATTTATGAAGTATTTTAAATTAATTTTATCAATCCGATAATCACACTCCCAATTATACCAACCTACCTGGAAGAGTTTCATGCATCAAACATGTATGAATTTTAAGAATATAATTTAACACTCCATGATATAGAAAGGGTCATATTAGGATTTATGTGTTTTTAAATACCTACCCAATTATTCCAATATTTGCGTTTAAGAAGAAAATTATTCCATTTTTTAATGTATGGTTAGGTAGTTTATGGTGTTAAAATTATTGAGGAAGAATAAAGTGGTTTAACTCTAGATAAAGAAAAATGCATGAAAGTTCACACTCATTAATTCCATCCTCACCCCTTAACATTGTAATGAGTCGACTCTAGTCTCCTGGTAGATCATTATATAATGTTAAAAAATAAATCGCATCTGCATTTTATATTTTTATTCTCTCTATCCCCTTAGGTAGCTTCATTTCTTCTTATTCTCATGAAATAAATTTCATTTTGAATGAAAAATGATATTAATGAATTTAAAATTACTATATTAACATCATTATAGTTTTATTCCAATTCTTATTAATAGAAAACTCAAAACAAAAAATAGTTCTCTCTCAAAATT
Organism: Viscum album; assembly: GCA_963277665.1. Taxonomy (NCBI): domain Eukaryota; kingdom Viridiplantae; phylum Streptophyta; class Magnoliopsida; order Santalales; family Viscaceae; genus Viscum; species Viscum album. The sequence goes on from OY728133.1 coordinate 529,818,790, forward strand.
ATCTAACAAATAGATATTCCATTTTGCTCTGTTTTTCACTCAAACATCCTATCATAAATTTATTTCCACTATAATGAGGAAATAAAATATGGATCTATGTAGAAAGGTATGTGATCTTATAACATGGTTTCTTAATAAGTTTATTCATGGACACTAGAGATATGATGGTACATTTATCATGATTAAAATAATGATGTTTATTTTAAATAATTATTTTTTTAAAAAATATTATTTGAATAATGTTAAACAGATGGACCTTAATGCATCATGGTTTTGAATAAAATTCCTTGTAAGTCTTAATAATTCATACATGTCTTGGTTCTATCTAAACATGAAGTCATTTTAAATAATATTTTCAACAATTCATAGAATGTGATCATGGAAGTGAATTTAATGTACACAAATATTTCTAGGAATATGATTAAATAATCAATGGGGTTTTCAATATTTTTTAAAACATTGAATTTGAAAATATGTTCATTTTTATTTTTATATAAGTGGAGTTTCATATAGAAAACATACTTCATATAATTTTAAGAAGTTCAAATTTGAAAGCTGTAATCATGATAAACTCAATTTGATTTAGAACACAAAAAAATGAATAATGATGAATCCTTAATAAAAAAATAAGGTAGAAAATTTGAAAATTGTAATGAAAAAAAGTATTCTATCCCAAACACGTGAATAATACAGTGTCATCAATGCATTCTAATAGATATAGTAATATGATATGTTGTTAAATACCAAGAGTGATAAAAATCTGTAAAATAAATTACAACTATGGTGTTTAATTACAATAATTATAGAGGAGTGTGATCTCCTCAATTGGATCTTGTTTAAAATTATCATTATAGATATTTATCCTATATCCATTGATAATGAATATGTTATCCTATCATTCATTAAATATTTCTAAAATGATTTTTTTCACAAGAGTGGTATTAAATAAAAATTCCCACATGTAATAAATTTTAACAAAAATTTACATTATCCTTGAGTTATAATTTATCACATTCTCTACACGACAGAAGTACTTTTGTAGAATTAACATATCATGTGCTCATTGTTTTAATTCTCTATAAAGAAATGTGTTTACTGAGGATTAACATTTTATTTAGTCTAGATCATGGATTTTTAAAATCCATAAAAATCATTGTTATTTTTTATATAAATCCATCTATATAATTTCCCAACATGCCTTATTTGTAACACGTCTATATTTAGGAATTTATTTTGTGAATTTAATTTTATTTCTATATATCAATACAGATAAAACATTGTAACAAAAAATTAAAATAAATAATAGATTATTACTATTAAAAAAATATTAGATGAATAATAAATATATTAAAAAATATAGTATTCAATTAAAATTTCATGTTTTGAAATTTTAAATAATTATTATGATTTATGTAATCTTTCTCAAATAAAATTTTTAAGTGTTAATAAATTAAATAATCCACTTTTAAATGATTATTATTGTAATTTATAATATTAAAATATATTAAATAGTATATTAAAATAACATAAATTATATATTTATATTAAATAAAATTATAAACACTAAATTTTTCAAAACATTTTTTTTCATGAAATGTATTTTTTATTTAAATTTTCAATTTTCATTAAAACATTATTTTCTATATTTTATAGATTTAATTTTTATATATTAAATCCAATATTTAATTTTACATCTATATACTATACTAAGGATTATTTTTGATATTTTCTAAAATAATTCATTTTTAGTTAAATAGTGAAATGTATAATTTTCACTAAAACGTACACTTTTTGACTATATCAAGAAATAAGTGTAAATTTAAAATGTAAAAAAACATGATCAAGTATTTATTATGAGGAAAATATATAAATTTCAAAATATTGTTAAATTTTTTTAAAATACTGTGTTCAAGAAATTAAGAAATATTTTCGAATAAAAGAAAATGATTTTGTATTTATTTTTAATCATAAATTATTTTTTCTTAAATTATGATTTTTAATTATTTATATCCTAATAAATGATATTTAATTTATAATAAAATAAACTATAATATGAAAATAAAATTATCATACACATTAATTTTAATGATTATATAAAGTCTTATAAATATTAGTTTTTACGTATTACATGAATTGATGTTAAACATATTTTTTCTTGTACATATAAATTTAATATAATAAAATTGATTACATATTTTTAAAAATACATCCACTAATATTTATATATGGTTCTTTATGGATAATTAATAATTAATTTGATAACAATTAGTTAATACTATAAAATCCAAAAATGGTAACAATAGAAAACCAATAAAGAGAAAGTTATAACATGTTAAAACATTTTCAATTTGGGCGGTTGGGGGTTTAAAAGGAAAATAAGTATCCACAATATTATTTCAAATTTTTTATTCTTCTTACACATGAAACATTTTCTCTAAATAAATTAAGTTGAAATATTTAGAAAATATCATTATCACCACATATAAAACATACCTTTCACCCCCCTTCAATGCCACACAAAAATTAATGTTTTCCAGAAAATATACCCGATGAAATCAACATATAATATTAATCAATTACTTAACCTTCTTGAAAAAAATATTTCATCTTAAGCACTCCATTTCTATAGAGTCCTCAGGGATAAACTCATGTCTATAATGTAAGTACTGGGTTGTTCCAAATTTTTTTACGTCTTATGTTCCAAAATATAATTTTATCATTCAGATATAATGACACAATTATTTGATTCATGCATAATTTTATGATTCAAATGGACTAAATATTAACAACACTCCACCTTTTCCATTAAAAAATGTATATATCACTCATGTGTATGAGAATTACTGCCTTCAAAAATAGTGTGTCTCAATTTTCAACCAAAAATTTATTTTTTGAAAAATAAATTAATATTGGATTCCTAACCATAATATTATATAAATAATATCAATATGGTTTTTTAATGATATTATGTGTAATGTCCTGAACCTCTCCCGGGCTCAGGCCACACCTACCCCAACCCTAGTTCTATATGTTAGGGGTGATGACAATAGTGGAAATGAGTATCCTAAATGGGTGGACTTTTCCTAATGTATTTTTACACAAAAATATAACCATACAAATTTATAATTGAATAGGAATAATAATAAAAATATTAATGAAATATTAATTAAACTTTGTATCCAATTCCTCTAGGATGTACAATAGTATGAAAAGATAAACTGAATAGTAGAATGAGAAAAATACATTCCAAAAGAGAAGTATATCCCAAATTAAAAAAATGGAATTTAAAATTCTGAGATAGAACACATCCAAATCTCTATGACATGACCACCATATGCGATTTACAATACCCAGTATCACTAATATCCACTAAAGTCACAATTAACCTATCCATTGTCTGTATAAGACATTAAACGTATGGGAAAAGCCAATGAACTGGTGAGTATATACATATCATGTAAAATGAAGCTGAAGATGAAGGGAGAGAATTAATAGGTAGAACATGAATATAATGACATTATTTCTAAAAAAGGATGAAACTCTACCGAAATTAAGAGAAATAGTGTCATAATATAAGGATAAGGGGTTGAACAAGGTGTGTTAATTGACTACACGTATAGTATTTTAAACCCATAAAAAGAGAGAAACCTGATCTATCCAATAGAAGATAAACCTAAAAATTATGTGGCATACCCCATGTGTCTACACAACCCATGTAAAGATACAATCCAAGTCAAAATTTATGGATAAATAATTATATATATAATTATATATATATTTATATGATCATAAATGGAATCCCAAATGAGAGAGAATGTGGATCTCCATCTCACAGATCAACCAATGAAAAGAGACTCCATCAATTACAAAAGTCCAACAATGATTCCCATAATCTCAAGCATATAACCAGAATTAACTTTAATAAATTCCAAGGCTCTCCAATAATTTCCACTATTGAGGGGAAATAATCTCCCAATATATGACCAACTTTCAAGGGAATTTCAAGGGTTACATTCAATGTATCTACAAGGACCTGCATCCTGATCTGTCAGGGGGTTCAATTCTGAACGACATTTAACTTATCCTTATCAGTTTTGGGGGTACACTCTAGTCATCATGGACCCTACCCTATCGTATAGGGTGTTCCTCTAGGTAGGTATAGGACTCATTAAATTGTGGATGGGTGGTGTCACTCTACATCCTTAGTGATCCTCTGCCTGATAACATCCATCGTGAGGCATTTCTAAAATAAATTAGTGTCAAGACCTGACCATCTCACATAGTATCCTAAAACCCCCAAATGAGGGAACCATCATGTTCTACAAGGAAATAAAATATGAATATTCTATATTTTTTCCAAAATACATTTTCAAATGATTGATATAAAAGATATTGTTGTTTCCTTAAAATGAGCCAAGGGGTACACTGCCTCTTTAGGGACACACACAGTGTGTGGTCCCACTCCATCACTTGGTCATTTCCTTGTAGCTACAAGTCATTCCAATTGTGTAGGTATAAATTGAATTTTTGGGGACAACAAAGAGTGTAGAATTCACTTGGGGTCTCACCCATGAGGTTAGTCCTATATGGGTTTCCATTTAGTGTCTATTTAATTTGGTACACAGAGTTCTCATCCATGCTTGTACCCATGTACTATTGTATTAAACAATAATTCCACCAGTATGTGGTCACTCGGTGTGGGGGGTACCACATGGAATGTGACCCTTATAATAGTATAAAACCTTTTCCATCATATCCAACACATGACACACCATGTTTTCTTCAAACTACATAGTGTGTAATCAGTATTTTTTTCAGAAATCCATGTCTACACTTTGTGCACAACATCTTGTCAATTTCCTTCTGATCTTGTATCTTCCTCAGTATAAAAATGTTGATCTTTTAATTTTTTTTCCATTTTAATCCATCTAGTTGTCGAATATTGACATTCATCACCACATCGGTACATCTCTTGACCCGAACGCCTCAGGTTCCTCTACTATTGACGATTTTGTTTTTGATTCTTCAAATAATCTTCCATGACCTGAAAAAAATATAAATTCCACCATGTTTTTTGATTTGTCACATCCATGTGGATTCATCATGATTATGGTTCCCTGATTGGGCTTGGTATCGATCGATAATGTCGAACTGGGTCCACGGGGTCCAACTAGGGATGAATATAAATCAATTATTGGATTATGAAAAAAAACTAGTTCATAGATTCTCCCAAGCATTCATGGACATAAGTCAAGAATGGGAGCATTCAGGTTTAGAAAAAAATGGAAAACCAAATAATTTGGTACATAGTTTCATGTAAGAATGAGAAATGTGGTTCATATCATAGACAAGATGGTTCTTCCCAATAAATTTAATCTATAAATGTAAAATCCATAAATTGAAAAGTCCTACATAAATATTGGATCATTCATGTTCAAATAATGTGATTTCCAATGATAGAAGAAGCTTATGTGTTGTATAAGCTCAAGTTGGGATTGATCCAAATAATCATCGTATTTGGGAGTCCAATTGAAACCTGAAGGAGATGAATAATCACTTCATGGTCCTAGGGTTATAGTGTTATGCATGGGAAAATACCAATAATGATATTCCTATATAATTCTAATGAATGTAAGTATATTAGATTAATTAATTTAATTTAATTATTTAACCAATTGAACACAACAAATACGATATATATGTCCAAAAACCATGAAATAACATATTATTAGTTTCTACTAGGGTAAACATCATATTCCAGACACAATTGTGGTCTCTAATTTATGATATGAGATTTTGTTTTTGAGTTATCCAATTTCCTTTAAGAATCGACTCATGATTAATATTAAATATATTTAATATTTTTATAATGTTAATTCCAGTCACACTGCACGTCAACATCACATGATGTCTCAGAACCTCTCTTTGAAAATATATAAAGAAATATTTCAAGGTCCTAGAAGGTAAAATGTCTCTACAACATTACCACATTAATTATTTTTTTCACTGAAAAGAAAAACCAAACAAACAACTCGGTATAGTGATCCAACACGTAGTTATCCCGCTTCGAGGAGATCTCTTTCACATTCCCATGCAACCACAAAAAATGAACCTAGGGGACAATCCATCCACATAGCGTCCTCTCCAATCAATTCATGATCACCACTGAGTGATTTGTTGAGCTGGATCCTTTCTCAATGTCGATATCGTCATAGTTGAATACATGCATTCGGAGATGCACATATATCCCCTGTTGAGACACATAGAATATGAATTCCACCTAATAAAACTATTGGGGTTGGTAAAGTAGATAATCTGTATATCATACAGTTTGTATGATCTTATACGACCTGAAGAACCTTGAGGATAGCTTTCCTCCACATCTGAACCTCCAAACTCCTCATTGTTGTAAGACTCTTAGAAAAATTTGGTCTCCCTTATCGAACTATAAAGGACTATGATGGTGATTTGTGTAAGTTTTCTTTGAGCATTGATCCTTCCTCATCCACTCATGGATGAACAAGACCTTATCTATTGTCAACATTAACAACTCTAGAATTACAAGCGATGTCGCTTCAATCTCATTCCATTAAACTTGCTACCTATTTTGTGTCCTCTACCAGGCGAATAATATGGTAAAGTGATCCCCCTAGCTCTAAAAATGGTCTAAAAAGGAATCCCTTATCATATCATTCAACAACTTGATTGTGCACTGGGTGACCCCATCTATATATGGGTGAATAGCTATACTCAACTTTATCTGGGTCTTGAATTCCTTATGTAGGTCAATTCACAACCACGGTTAAAACTATGTTCCGTGATTGAATATAATCAACTGGGTATCCCCATGAGGGATAATAATCTCCCATACATTGGATTACCCCAAATTCTCCAACAAAAACTATTATATTTAAAAAGTATTTGTTCTAACATCGTGAGTTGTTAAACATTCCCTCAAACGGTTTCACATCCATTCATTTTCTAAAAAATAAAAAATAAAATTTCTATATATTGGCCAAACCATGTTCACAATAGGATCTCCACGGATGATAAAAACTGCTAGTTCCTAGAGTGAATCCTTCACATTATGAAAAATATGGAACCAAGAGATAAATACAACTGTTATCTCTCTCATTTTGGACCACCAAAATTTCCACTGATTGTATCTCTACATATTCCCCATGTTTGGATGTATAGAAAAATGAGATGTGTGGAACTCCCACATCACCTCCCATCACATCATGATTTAAACCACTATCAATCCCTAGAAATAGATGACATTATTCACTCCTTTAGAATATCTACCTTGAGAATCCCCTATGGATATTTGTTCATGCATGACCTCAAAGATGATCTATCCGAGTTGGGAATTTCTCACACAATATATAAGTGGAAGTGACAACACCATAAACTAAAAAAATACACCCTATAACTCCAAAAGGATATCTTCAATGAATTAAACTACACAGAATTATCATGGTATAATGAGATTGGGACTTCAAAGTAAGGAAATTTGCTACGACATTCCCCTTCCCTAAATTATATAACACCTTCGGTTGATAGTACTATTGGAACATCATCCAAAAATTATATATCTATTTCAAGTCTCTATGTATGAAAACATACATAACACTATGATGGTTTGAGTAAACCACATACTACTCCCCTTGAAATTAGTTATATTACGTACCCAAGTCAAAGAATACCACTACCATATCTAGTTAATGAGTCATGTATTTATTTTTATGGGGTATCAACTACCTATACCCATATATTATAAATTACATCATCAATATCAACATTTAGATGATCCAAGATCCTAATCCATTAGAATAAAATATATAATCATTTTCGTCCTCTAGTAGGCCAAACAACGGATCACACATCTTCATCAACCAAAAATCCTCAATGGCTATATAGATCCTCTAATTCCATGTAAATGACTACCCTATCAATGTTATGATAGTAAATGAGGCTATAATAATAGTGAGATGTGGAACAAACCACTTATAGTACCATTCCAAGCCATGAAAACTCCACCCCGTGGGTATACTCTTCCTTGGATCCCAAGAAGAAACTACATTGATTTTTTCGGTGTCCATAGATAATCCATGCTCAGAAATGACATGTCCTAGATAGTAAACCTCATAAATATAGAACAGTAACATTAAGTGATTTCCATAAATATGGTCATCTCAATGAAAATATTGAGAAATCCTTACGATCTCTACATTCTCTGCCTCAACTGATGTTTAGATGTGTATGTCATTGATGAAGAGAACAAAAATTGGGACATGTACAACTATAATGTTGTGTTCATCATATCCATAAACATGGTCGGAAAATTCATCACACCAATGGGAGTCAATAGGAACTCATAGTTTCTATAACCACATCATAAATCAACCTTTGGAAAATCATATTTGAAAACACACATCTCGTGGTAGATGGACTTGAGATCGATCTTCATGAACAATTGGGTGCTTCGCAACTACTAAAATATTTCTCCACTAAGAGGAAATGGGTATATTTTATTTATCATATCCTAGATAATATGACATTAATCCAAAAAAATACTAAATATCACATTCAAATTTTTCACAAAAAAAATAATAAATTCCCAGGAGGACACACTTGGGATGAGGAAACCCTTCTCTCAATAGTGCTCCAACTATATCTGTAGCTCCCCGAGATTGTCATTGGCTATCTGATATTCAAAATGAGATATTAGAGTGGTTCAAGGAAGATAGTAAAAACAAAAAAAATCCTTCTACCACCTCAAAGTTAGTCCTAGAACATTCTTATGGAATATGTCCATACAATCCTCCATAGATTATTGAATACAAGTACCTAAATATAATGTCTCACCAAGGGAAAGCCTCACCAAATAATAGGTGATGGACTACATCCTCTTAATCGTAGAACCCAATCATGAAACCATGAGATCTATCTCTCTCGTAATGGAGAATATCCTCCAATTAGTGAAATGAATTTTGAATTTTTTATGTTGACATTCAAATTGGTCATAAATCAAGGAAGTCCAATCCATTCCCAATATGATATCATAGGGTTTCATCATGATGACCAGGAGGTCCCATATAACCACTATCTTCCAAGGGATAGATCATACATATGATCGAAAACATATATATAATAACCATACCATGTAGGGGAATCAATATGAAGCTGCTGGGATAGTGCATCAATGATGAGTTATATCTCTCACACTCAGAGTATGAAGATTTGGTAATGGATTTCACTCGTGTCTACTAAAACTGAATCAATTGTAAAAAACACACATTTCATTCATGTAATAATACTGTGTTATGTAGTTTTATAAGCCTCCTAAGAGTGTATCTATTTATAAAAATGACCACCAGATCCCTATACCCAATGTGGTCTACCTATTGATGATAGTAGAAGGATATCATAGTCTATTCCACCTCCAAAATATCCTCCTTCCCTTCATCTAGAGCTTCCTCCTTGGGGTCCACCTTTCTCTTTCCATGGTGATCCCTAATCATAGAGCTATCTGTATTTTGGTGGTTCCTCATCTACCATCATAGACTTCTCATCCCTACTGGTTGGGAAATAACATGTTATATGACCTCACCCATCACAAGAATAGTATCTACCCTATACGGGATTCCATGGTACTTGAAGCATACCGTAACCACTTTCTTGAGCCAGGTCATGGGGTGTTCTACTATGCTTAAATCATCCAAGTTGATGTCTTCTAGTTGATGTAGATAACTCATCACTATTGAATCAATTTCCATATCCATCTTAATGACATCCCTCTTACACGAATCCCACTATAACATGTTCTGGATCTGACACCCTGAGATACGGTGGCATTCACAAGGAAACCATGAGAGCACATATCATTCTGTAAAATTCATAGAAAAAAATATGTTTTCAAAAATAGTCATCCAAAATCATATAGAGGGATTAACAAGTGTGATCTATGAACCTCACCACATACTCATCAACTATCATATTTTATTTTCTGAAGCTCTATAGTCATAACTGATTTCAAATAAGAGGCATAATACTTCTCATAGAACAACTGCTTTAATTTGGCCCATCAAAGTTTTTACTCATCATGCATCAGAGAAAAAATACACCATTAGCGCGAAGATGATATATGGAATAGGATAGATAACAATTCAACCATTTTATCCATTTGTTTCTAGATAATTCTAATGATATGGACCACCAACTATAGATAATCGTCCAATTCCTATGGATGTGTCACTCTATGGAACATCAACATCCTATGGAACTAGGACTCATAGAGTGCGATAATCCTGTAGAAATCCTCTATATTATATGATGGTAAGATCTACTTCTCAACACGTGGATGTTCTACTACCTACCCACCTTGACGAAGAATCTAATATGATAGACCCATGTATGAGGATTCATAAATCATTTGATCATCATCAAGATATAGAACTGATATCATGGATGGATATCATCATGGATCCATCACAGAATATTAATCAAAACATAATGTGGTTATATGTTCATATATTTATATGTAGAGAGGTGACTCAATAAGGGACGTCAAAGGCTAAATCCAATATGCTGCATGTACCATTGATCCCTGTAACCAAATGTCTGGTATATCAAATATACAAACTGATAATCATGGTCCTGGTATATGTATACAGAAACCATCAATACCATTACTTGATTACCTTGACTGAGAGTCTCACATGAGACACCTTGAATATTTTCCCTAATCCAAACTGAATTCATCATAAGGGGAATACATCAGAAAATGTCCCAATGAATTATCTTCTCTAATAAAAATATATATTGATCTGACACTAACCATGGATCAATCTATAACAACCCCAAAGAAACCTACAAAGGATAGGGGTGGTGACAAGATCCGAAATGAATATCCCAAATTAGAGGCATCTTCCATATGTACCAGTAAGCATGCACTCGACCACCTCAATGCATAATTTAAATGTAATAGTAATATAAATATGCAGTAACTAGAAAAAAACATCAAATGAAAAACCAGTAGTGTATACAAGAGTAAAAAGCTATAAACTAAAATTAAGAAGGGTAAAAATAAATGATGAACTATAATCAAGTCCCAACCTGAGAAAATATAGAATGTAAATTGTTGAGTGATGATATCTCTTGATCACCATGTTATGACCACTGTACATAGAACACAATAGGCAATACCCATAATCTCCATTGAAATCACCACTTAAATGTTAATCATCTTCATATTACAATAAACATGTGGGAAAATACCCTAAAGTTATGTGTATATACATACCTAGTAAGACATCTTAAAATGTGATGGTGAAGTAGTAAGGCATAGAATATAAATTATATGTTACTATATAGTAAATATGTTATAGAAGAACCCAATTAAAGGAAATGAGTTCCCTCAACCAATAATAAGGATTTCAACATAGTGTTTAGATGGATTAAATTCCTTTAACATTACAACCATTATAGGAGAGTAACCTCTTCCAACCACATGAAGAAATACTCAAAAGGAATTTGGAATACTCCATCTGTCTTCAAAACCTATGAAACAAGAGTAACCAAGTCAAAAGGCATGGATATAGTAGTATATATTTATATATATGATCAAAAAAGTATCCCAAACATTATAGTTAGGGGACACCTTATCATATATAATCCCATGTAAATAGTCATCAACAGTTGCGAAATTATAACAATGAAACCTAGCATATCATGTGTATCCCCAGAAAAAAATGTGTGAAGGTCCACACCTCTCCATTGTGATTTACAGTTGAGGGGGAGAAATACATATGTAGAGGAATCATGCCCAATTATTATAAGGGGTTCCACTATGTATTTATCTATAGAGGACCTACACTGTGGAGCTTCATAGAGATACCTCTTTGATGGTCGAGGTCCCATTCTCTATCTGATAGGGGGTCACATTCTGGTCATCGAGGACCCATGAACCATCTATTTGGGGGTTCCATTTGGTAGGTATAGTAATCATTCCCAAGAACATGGGGTTTCAACTCTAGGAGAATGGGGATCCTCATCCTAATCACTACCATCACCAGGAATCACCTCAACAAGTGACATTACAGAAATATCTTACGTCATATCCCAAAATATAAAATTGAGGGTACCATCACATTCTACATGAAGAAAAACTCAATATAAGATACTCATGTTCTAATCTCTGAGTTCAAAGGAAAGAGATAAGAGACATCGATGTTTAGTTAAAAGGATCTAATTAATACATGGTGTGTGAGGAAACCCACATGGCATGTAATCCCAATCATTCACCTAGTTGTGTCCCTAGTGGTACATGGATCACCAAATATTTAGGTATGTAAGACATGTAGGGAGAATAAAATGAATTATCATGTCACTCATGTCCCTACCCATGTGATTGGTCATTTTCGTGTATCCATCCATTGTCCATGTACATTGGTAAATGACATGATTGGCCATTCTGGTGATCTTGTACTGCTGTTGTACACACCTTGTCCACTAGCATTAGGTGACATGGAATGTCGGGTGTTCCCACAGGTTGTGTGACACTTATTATCTAGTGAAACCCTAAGAACCAAATCCAATTCCAGACACTCTATGTGTTCTTATAAATACATGGGGTGTAGTTTGGATTTTTCCTAAAATTGAAATTCAAACTCTCCACAACATGTCTACTCTTCCACATACAGACTTTGTTTCTTATTCAACTAAAAAGGTGGATCTATACACTTTTGATCATTTTCATCCACATACTATCCACAAATTGTCATTCATCCCTGGTGGTGTTTTACATGAACCGTATGCCTCAGAATCCTCTGACTTTTATGATTTAGATGGCAATAAAAAATTATTTCTCCCACCACATAAAAAATACCCGAACACATCCCTATATTTTTGACCCATCCCATTAATGTGTATCCATCATGATTCCACAAGTTATATCAGAGTTTGTACCACCAGGTAGTGTCTAACATGTACCACGAAGTCTAAACAGTGAATAACGTGAAACAAACATGGGAGTAAGGCATATTAAATAAATTATAATGATTGTTTCACATTTTTATGATCCAATGATCAAGAAAATGGATATACAAGGCTATAAAAAAATTTACCATCAAATAAATAGGTACATAGGCACATGAAAGGTTTATAAATTTCCACATATCATAGAAGGGATGATTCTTCTCAACCAATTTAATAATAAAGGGTTAAATGTATGACATGAAGAGTCTTACCTATATATTATATCTCTTATCATAAAATAACTTGATTTATAATGATGGAATAAGTCGTTTCATTTATTGTCCAACAATCTACTCTGATTTAGAGATTATTCTTCATCGAGAGTTGATTTTCCAACAAAAGGAGAGGAAGAAGCTCATGATAGTCCTAGGGTTATTAGGCTCACGCTAGGAAATTCAACATAAAGATATTATTATCTATTTTTGATTAGGATAGATAAAATAAATAAATAAATTTAATTCATTTGTTATACAACTAAATGTTCCACAAATGGGAGAGATAACTAAACACCATGCAATGACCATGTTTAGGCCATTCATAGTGTAAACATAATATTTTAGACTCCACCATGGCCTCAGAATTATGATATGATATTTCATTTAATATTTATCACATTTTAATTAATAAAATGTGATCGTATAATATAAAATATATAAAATATTTTCATAATGTAAATTCTGGGAACATTGTGCCACAAAATCGCATTAATCCATGGTCCCGTGTTGAAGTGGATTCTTCAGGTGTGCCATTTGAGTATGTATGGATCACTGTGGGTGAGGAATAACGCTGCAATCAAAGGTTGATCTATGAGAATTGGGCTGACAACTGTTCTGGTTGCAATCGTCTTGGTCACACACTGGACGTCTGTCGTAGGGGCTTTCAGTGAAATTTAAGGAGGATCAGTTACCGCGGGAAGTAATATAGAGTTCAAGGAAAGGGTAGGACGCTCATATAGAAGTCTACAATGGAGGAAGGAACTATGTGTGGGGACACCCTTCTGGAGGTTTGAAAATGGAGGAGGCAACGCTTAATAGTTCTGCTACATTCGAGGGGGCACTTGTGGAAGGGTCCAGTCGGCCTTCTCAGTATCGGTTTCCTATGAAGAAGGCTTTGGTGCCTCAAACCAATCCTTCAGTTTCTGATGTGTTCAACAGGGTTAGGGTGGACCTAGATCATTCTTCAACTGCCCTTGGTGTGGAGGAGGGTAGTCGGGTTCAACAAGACTCGGTTAGGGTTGAAATTTAGGAGTCTGAAAGCCAGGAGGCTGTGTTGTAGATAGCGGACATGGAGGAATTTCAGGAGTCTGGTCACCAGGAGGCCATGTTGCAGATGGTGGACAGTGGGGAGATTACTTTGTCTAAGCCAACAAAGGACGGTCAGTGGTTTTTTGCAGCAGGGGTGGCAGGGGCCTTCTTTGGAGGAGGACTGGCAATCCGGTAAGGGGAATCCAGGGGGTCCTACTTCCAGACCTCAGATATCAATTCCACTGAATAACAAATATGAAAGGCTTGATGAATCAGACTTCATTGCTTCCCCTAGCTACTCTCCGGAGGTAGTTCGAGGATGTGATCATGAGTGCAAGGAAGATAAGCACATGCATTCGACAGATGAAGAGCCAAATCCGAAGACCAGGAGGAAGAAGGGGAGAAGGACTATTCTTCTCTACCTCTTCCTCTAAAGACCCGATCAACAAGGAGGATGAGTGATAAGAGGACAGATATAGAGTCTTTGACCTACCTGAGGACAGGGGAGCAGAATTGTCAACCCTTGATTCTACTTCTAAACTTTGAAGAAGAAGTGATAGAACATGTCCTATTGCTCAATGAAAATGAGGAGGAGGCTGCCAGAATGTTGGGGAGGTCTCTAGAGGTGTCTCCTAATAAGGAACAATATTCTTGGATAGATAAGCAGGGCTCAATTTTGGTATGGGGTTTCAACCACTAGAAGATTAGTGTTGAGGAGTACATTCAGACCTGGGATCAACTAGTGTTTGTTTTTGAGAAGCGGATATTGGAAGATGCAGGTCTAAACCTATCTTCCTTAACATGGATATTATTTAGGGAAGCAGACTCGGGAAATATTAAGTTCATGGTTAGCGAAATAGATTAATCTAGTGGTTGTGCTTGGCTGGTGTGAGTGCTTGGGTTGTGTGTGCTTGAGTTGCTTCATGTCACTTTTCCTTTTTCCTTGAGGTTTTGTTTATGGTGGTCTTCAACACGCTACATGGACTAGCTCTAGAAGAGGTTTTGAGCATTAAGTCTTCGTTCATGCAGGCCTCTTAGAATTGGATGTTTGAGAGTGTATGACTTCGCCATCGGTTCTGTGCCCGTGCTTCTGCACGGGACTGCTTGATGAGGGACCTTGTGTCGATGAAGGCTTATTTTTGGTTAACTTGCTGGGTTGGGGCGGTCCGATAGTTTTCTTTGGTTGTATGTGGTTTCTCACTTTTCCTTTAAAAGTGTTTTATAATAAAAAAGTAATTTTCAGTCAGTATCATGTTTGGGTTAGTCAGTCCACCTACCTAAATAGCGGTATAATATAGTATCAGGTATAAGAGTGATAATTTT
Organism: Viscum album; assembly: GCA_963277665.1. NCBI lineage: Eukaryota > Viridiplantae > Streptophyta > Magnoliopsida > Santalales > Viscaceae > Viscum > Viscum album. Next base: position 529,834,395 of record OY728133.1, read on the forward strand.
ATTAATGAAAATATATTATATTAATAAGTTTATAATGATTATAAGTTGGTTTTTGAGTGGAAACATTTAAACTAAACATATTAAATAAAATAAACATTTTTGGTCAATAGAAATCACTAAAAAAGTTATTTTCCCATTTTATATTAAATGATATTAATGAAAAATTCAACATAATGAAATTAAAACATTATAAATATTTATTAATAACTAATTAAAATAATTTATATTTGCTGGGAATGATGATCATTTCGATAATAATGATAAAAAAACTGATATTATGATACATGTTCAACAATATCAATATTACTCATTCCCGATATTTGAAATAGATAATAACTAACTAGTATACTTGTAGAATATAATTATAAAAAAAATTCAGAAGATATTATAGATATAAATATGTTTCATTAAATGGTTATTAATATATAAATTTTTTATATATGATATTCAAGGGCATTACTAGATGTTAGGAAATAATATACGAGATTTCATTATGTCAAATTTAATTTCATGTGACGTATTTATTAATATCCAACATGATATATTTAAGATGATTTTATTACTATATAATGGAATAATTTTATCATATTCATGAAGTCAATTGTTTTTGAATATCCCAAAAATGTTCCTTCTTTAAATAGATTTTGATACAAAATATACCAATGTTCTAAGGGATTTGGTTAACTCCACTCTATTCACTATGTTTTAATTATTCTTCTTGAACATATTTCATATAATTATAGTTTCTCCAAAGCTATGATTTTATTTCATGGTAAATTTACTTTCAATCATAGTAAAATTTAAAAAAAATTAGAATAATCCACCTCAATGAATTTATTTCCCATGAAATGTATATCATTATTGACAATAATTCACAACATTTTTAATGATGGTTTCCACCTCATGTACATATTTTACTTCCACACTAATGTTATAATTTATATATGGAATCTCAATTATGTGTTATATCATATGTACATCATGTTTCCCAATGATGTTTCAAAATTATTTTTTATTTCTATATTTATGATGTGGGTTTTCATTAAAGGTATTTTGAAATATTTGTCTATTATTTTAAAAAAAATGTTATATCTTCAACTCCATATTTTTTTTATGATAACCTATATTTCATTTCAAGAATCTATTACTCCAGTTTCTTTTAAAATTCAAGAGTTTATAGATTTGTTTATGATGATATTCCCTAAATACATAATAATATATAATATATAATATATTAATAGGTACTAAATCAGATTGAATGAATGTTATGATTGACATTAATAGAGTATATTATTTACTGTGTACTGGACACCCAAACCACTCTATCATGTACGATATCATTAAATGAAATTTTTTCGTATTTAGATGAACCATCTAGGAGTAAATTAAAATGATCAATTTATTTTCTCTAGGTTATTTATTCATAACTAACACATGAATAAATGAGATATATAAAGGTGCATCCTTCTTGCTTATTAATTATAAATCCATATGATGGAAGTTTTCTTCATGATTTCATCATTATTGGGTAAAACAAACCATTTCCTGTAACTCTTTTCATCTTTCTATATTGAATATTGAGGTACTAGAACAATGTTTAGAAAATATGTATCACATCTAATCGTCACATTATTCATAAAATCAGTGAAAAGGAAACAATGTTGTTAACAAATTTTCACATTTTTATGACTTTTAAACCCATTACATGAATGAGATCAATATTTTATGATATGGATCTTTGGTGTATGGAAAACCATATTTAAAAAATTTTAGCATATCTATTTTTATAGTTTTACATAATATTGTATGGAGAAATATTTCTAATGACTTCTACAATGTCTAATAAGTTTCATTAAATTCAAAAAAAACCTAATTGTTTTCAATTATTCTTTTGGAATCTTTTATGTAATTTTCAAGTCACCATTTCTTATATTATTTTTAAAAATAAATGTTTTCAAAATGATTTCACTTCACTGTTTTAAAACATTTCTATCAATTTCAAGGATAAATTATTAAATATTCATTTAAATGTGAAATTATTCAAATAAAAATTGACTTCATCTTTTTGAAACAATTACCTATTTTTCATGGCGCTATTAGTGAATATTTTTACTCCAAATAATGTTTTATATTTTTTTTAACTTTAACTTTTGGAATCATTTTTGGCTTTTCAAACATCATTTATAGAATATTTTTTAAAACAAATTTTTCCAAAAAAAATTAGCTATTGATTGTTGAATGTTTTATTTAATTTCAAGGATTTATTATTTTGACTTCTCTCTAAATAATAAAAACTAAAAATAAACTATAAAATTTTTAAAAAATTAACCACTGTTGAAAAGTAATTTTCATAGTTTCTATAACATCATTATATATTCCAAATATAAGATAAAATTTATGTGCAATTGTTTATAAATTGGCCACCATTTCCTCTTATTAGTGAATGATTTATTTACATGGATATTATTTTTTTTGTAATTACCCAATAAATGTTATTATAAAAGTATTAATTTGGGGTGGTTTATTTATGGGACACAAATATTTATATTTTTTTAGTAAAATTTTCGTGATTCAATCTAGAAATGTTGTAGACCCCAATTTTTCATTCCAAGGGTTCATTATTATATGATAAATGAAGTTAAATTTATCCCATGGGATTTAATGGTATATTGAATGACTGATTCTTACTAAACATATATTTATGATTATCCATTATATTATAGTTAGGATTGATAATTCCATATAATTCATTGGGTGGAGTATTATATCTCATGAGATATTGGGAAATTTGTTGGGATTCTTCCTCTACCATGGGAAACAGATTAGTGATGCATGCTGCACTAATAGAAATGGGTTATTGAAACTTGTTCCACCATGGGAATTTGGTTAGTAATGTCTGATTAACTATGGAAAACAATATTTGTTACATTATACATTATGTTATTGTTTTTATGCTCAATTTTTACATATTTTCTTGTTTTTAAATTTACATATTCTATGATTTCTCAAATATTTGTCTCCAGAGATATTTTTTTCTAATGTTATGTTCATGGATATTAATTATGATCTTATAATAATATATTTATCTTTTTCCCACAAATATTCAATAGTTGTTATCTCTAATTTTTCTCTTACTGATCATCTGAGTTAATCCTTTTCTTATTATTTCTTTTATCATTATACGAAGAGTGTTAATAGATGTCATATTTATAAAAAGGGATCTATATTTGATGGGTTATGAATACATATTGTCATGTATTACAAAATAAGTTTCTTATATAGTTGTTCCATAATGAAAATAATCCAAAATATTATCTAAATTGTGTGGGATAAGTGTGAGATGTAATAATAATGTCAAAATTGTGAAATTATAGATGAAATAATCTTATTTGGTATCAGAGATAATTTATAAGTATGCATTTTTACCACTAGACATGTGAGTGAATGTATGAGACACCTCATCTATTGTCAATGTGTTTAGTTATATTAGGAACTATTTTAGATAACTTTAGTGGAAAGCCTAAATATATGTATAAAGTATAAGTATAATTATAAGATATCATCCAAAATAGTTAATGTACAAATTATGTTTTTATTACTATAAATGAACCCTATTTATGAATATAATATGAGGAAAGAGGATTTTTCAGAGATTTAGTTTGGTGTAATAACCATAAACTATGTGGATTGGTTATTATCTTGATCTTAAATAGTTTCATGACAAAGAGCCCAAATTTCAAATTTTTTCAAAAATCAAAATATATATGATATAGTTAATTAACATACTCTCAAATAAACCATTATGAATGAAGTATATATGATGTTAACTATTTCAATTAGTGAACCTAATCAGAAAATGTCATTGGATAACATTGAATTTAACAAAGAAATACATATATTGAAATTCATGTACCATAAGTTATAAAAAATGTTTTCATAGTGGAATTCACATTTGAATCTATGTATTAGTATAAATATTTTTTATATCAACATAACCATAGTATTTTTTTGAAACCTTATTAAAACTTGTGATGATAAGTATATTTATATGGAAACTATTATATATTATATCTGAATAAGGTATAAAACAGAAAAGGATGGTAATATTAATATATATTTATTATAAAATAAAATGTGACTTTCCTAGGAATAACTGTATTTTTTGGTTTTATATCTTAAGTGAAATTAAATATTGAAACTTGTAATGAACAGTGTTATTAGGGGGTGTAAAAAAGTGGATAATTTTGATCATTTTATTCTCGAATGTGTTTCATGTTAGAAATGTTAATTTTTCCTCTAATATGATCTCATATAATTTTTCTAACCGCTCTATTTCTTTTTGAATATATTATTAAACCTAGGATAGATGTTTGATGGAAAATTGATTCATTAAAATATTCACATAATATTCATAATTTATTTTATTAAATATTAATATTTTGATCATTTTCACTTTGAAATATATTATAAATGGATTGTTTGGTTGAGATTATATCTCTTTAATTGAATTCAAAATGGGTTTTTTCATAGGTGGGGAATAACCATGTGATGGGTTCCCAGTCCTAGGGATAGCATACTTTTCTTTTTCATTTTTTTTAATTTTTTTTCATTTAAAATTTCCATTGGATTTCCACCTTTTATTGGTTATATTCCTTCTATGTGTTGAAATAAGGTAGAGAGATAGATGAAGAAGGGGAATAAATGATATACCGATGTATAACCGAGTTCATATTAGATCATTGTGTAGGTGGAACAGATCGTGATTTGGTGCAAAGAATTATGAGATTCTTACATAACGGAGGCATATTCTTTTTGAAAATCCCCTTATAGTTTATATTTATTTTGAAGAATTTTATGAGTTTCTTGGGACCTGCTGGGTGTTGACCTTGAGATTTTTGGAGAAAACGGGTGATTCGTTCTGCTTTGGGTGTATTTAATTCAGGAAGACAAGTGTACATGACATATAGTTCATAAAAATAGACCATGTGTTCATCCTATTTTCCAAAGATAATTTTTAGGACCACACACCATGTACAAGGTGTACACGTCGTGTATTGGGATTGGATGAGTGGCAGAGTACTCAGACAGTCACCATGTATGGGGGTACATTTTCAGGTATAATACACCACAAGATCCTATGTTTGGTGTACTCCATGTAAGAGTACGTAGTTAAGCATGGTACATGGCCTCATATGTGATAAGGACCCTACGTGGTGGTACCCATTGTGTACTGGTAATACATGCCATGTACTATGGTGTTTTACATGCTAAGAGGGTCTAGGTTCATTGGATAGTTCCCATGTATGGGTACACATCATATCCTAATAGGTGCATGTAATATACATCATAAATGTACACACTGAGCGTCTTAAGTCTCAAACCCTTTGTTTTGGGTATGGGAACATGTAGGGTTCCTAGAGTACACACCATTCAATTTCACTATCGTAGTTCCTTTGCCTATTTTTCACCATATACATGGAATTGGTCTTTTAGTAGCCCATTCTAATCCATTTCCACATAGACTATAATAGAAATTTTCATTTGTAATTTAATGGAATTATGAATAGAGTTTTTGAATATGATAGTTCAGTATGAGGATTTATTATGGTGGTTACAAACTCCTCCCCGGGGGTGGGTTGGGAGTTATGGGGCCTATGTAAGGATGTGAGCACATTAGTTCGATATGGAATGTTGATGTTTTACAGTTTTGGTCATGGTTATTTTAAAGAGATTCATGTACCAAGGACTTAGTAATATTTATTAAGAGATCATATTCTTCCCTGCATGTTTGGACCAACTGCTTGTGGTTAGACATTTTGGGTTTAATATATTTTTTTTGGAAAATAGGTGTTCAAGACTTTTGTTTTGGTTGATGCCATTTTTTTAGTTATGGTCAGGTTCCATTTAGGACATTATTCAATTATAGGGGACTCTTGAGTACTCACTTATAAGAGAGTTTCTGATCAGGTGATCATCAGTTTTCAGAGTTATCTATTGATTGTTACTGTATTACATATTTTTTTGTCTCCTGATGATAAAAAAATTGGGCCGGTATAATCCTTTTGAGGATATCATTAGAACTATTTTAAATTACCATAATTTAAGGATTTTTATTTTAGATTACATTTTAGGTGATTATTTGATCAAGGATTGGTTGGAGGCCACCGAGGGTTGGAAGAGTTTTTTCATAATTGGGTGTTTCACTTGATATCAGATGATCTAGAGGAGAAACATATAGTTTTTCCTTATCTTGTTATGACCATTGGGATAGTTGGGGTTGTTTTTTCGGGCATGGATCGAGTTGTTGGGTGCAGTATGGGAGTCCCATGGTGAACCTCACATATGATTTTGGTCCAAAGGACTTTGTTTCCCGTGATTGTAGGTTGACACTAATGTGTACTGCGGAGAGCCCCACTGGATTTTTATTTAAGATACTGAGTTATATGTTGATATGAAATCCTTGTTTACTTATTTTCTAGGTTTTGATTGGGTCATATAGTTCATCTATTTTGATGGTGGATTTGACGATAGATTGTCCCATGTATGGTTGGTCTCCATTCATGATTATTGAGCTAGATTATTCATAGTAATGTAGTTTAAGGACGTGAAACTATGAATATCTTGGATTGGTAATTGAAATTGTGTGTGATCTTCTTCTCTTCTCTATTAACTAGCAATATTTTGACAGGAATACCGAGATAGTGGATGATTTGGATGAGTTCAACACCTATCAGGTGGGTTTTTATCCATGAATAATGTGACATCAGGCTCATTAGGTGATGATGAACTCCTTTAGTGAGTAATATTTATCATGGATTCTTTTTGATCATGGGTCCATGTAATATTTGTGATCCAAAATTTTATGGTTCCTATGGGACATTTTTTTCATCTCTATTCTAGTTCACATTTGACATTTTTTAAGTCCACAATGGTACCCTAGAGACATTTTCCCATGTCTATTGTTGGTTCCAAATTCATTATGTTGGACCGTTGGGACTGACAGGTTCTCTGGTTTCCATTCTAAATGATCCTATCACACATTCAGATCCTCTTATTGGAGTCATTGTGCTGCAAAGATATGTGTTGTTCATGTGGATACTTATGGTTATTCCATAGGCTCTAGAAAACATGCATGTTGTTCTTAGAAATCATAGAGATCTTGTTTGGATCCGGTAGATACACATGTTGTCATGTGGCTTGTAGAGACATGTTCAATAAATCCAGTAGAATGAGATCATCATGGGGGTATATTTACCCCAGGTGTCCGGATAGAACCCACTGGTTGGCTGATTTGTTTTGATTTATAGTCCCCTTTTTAGGTAGTTGTTCATTTTATGATGGATGCTGTTAGTTTTCTGCATGTATAGTCATATCACATATGCATACACTTGTTTTGATTGAAGATTTATAGGACCACCTTTGGGTGTAGCCTATTGATTTTTATTTATCACCAAATTTATTTTAACCTTGGTGTGTGTTAAGACCAATGTATTCATTTATGTTTGAGTATAGGTTTGGGAGTGGATGGGGTCGGGGACGAGTGCTACATTATTGAGTGTATCTGCTCATGTGGAGCCTTAGGAATAGGCAATTCCTGCAAAAATAATAATGGATCCTAAGTTTTTGTGTTGTTTCAATGCTAGAATTATAGCCCAATTTATTTTCCTTTCATTTTGTTTATTTTTTTAAGTGATCGACCTTTTGGGAGACTGACTATTGTATGATTTTCATGAATTGACCATGTATGATGAATTTATTATATTATAGAATTAATTTTTAAGATATATTTATTATACATACCGTGATGATAATCCCTAACTATGTGTTTGGTTATCTTCCATGGTTATTTCAAACTGACCATATGGTATAGTCTCCATAAAACATCTATAAATCCCTTGTTTCATTTCAATGAGGAGGCCTGCATGAGGCCTTTTGGTAGGGCCTTATTGGTTGACATGTTAGGTCAATATAGCTAGTTCATTAAAAAATGGTTTCAGGGAAAGCTTAGTTTCATGATTTATGGAGTCAGTAGACAAGTGTTCTTGGAATGTTTTGGAACTTGCTGTGGATATCATAAAATTGTGTAATAAACACCATCGTCAATATAGTGTGTATGTAACTAAAATATGTGATATATTTTCATTGTATTATTTTATATGGTTGTTTGATTTTTCCCATTTTTTACACTCAAGTTTGCAGATTTATGGATTTTTATGGTTTTTTAGATCGTGAACTGTGGGAAAGAAGGTGGTGTTTATGCCTCATTCAAGGAACATAGGATTAACCTGACATATTCTTATCTATTTTGTTTTACTATATGAATATTTTATTTTTATGGTAGGGTATGTGGAACAGGATATGAGAGGTTCACCAATGGTTGATATGTAGTACCTTCGATTATGAATTTAAAGACACCCATGTTTGTTAGAATTGGGAACTGATTATGATTTCAGTTACTCTATGAGGGAATGTATTCCTAGGGTATGCTTAGTTTGGGCTGGATTTTACCAAATCATGGGGTTCCTCTAAAGTCACAGGTTCATGTATCTTAGGAAGGAGTTGTTCTTCCCATGATTCATCTATCATTTCATGTAGCAAGGCATGTGGACCTACTATGATTGATGTAATGGGTGGGCATGATATTTTTTTCTTAGTGGGGCCATTGAGTTCTAATATCACTAGGACATGGTCTTACATAAGGATGTTTGGGGTTTGAGAAGTATAGTTTTTTCAATGATCAATATCTCATAGTTGGTTTAAGTGATTAGGATTTTTGGACTCTTGTCCCTACTCTTGTTTGTCTTTCCCTGGGTAGTATGGTGAGAGTGTGTTTAGGTTATTATTTATTTTGATTGACACTCATGTCGATGGTGGTAAGTGGTTGTATGCCCATTATCCTAGTTTAATTAGGACATATCCTGTGTGAGTGTTTCTCATGTTGTGTGTTCAAGGAGATGTTTATGTATATCCATATGGCGGACAGTTCACCATAGGGTATTGGTGTTTATGAGACTCATTAATGTATTATTTTATTGTATTTTTCCCCGGTTTTCATGTCGGTGCTCAAGTGTGTGTGGTTTGGCATCATATATCCATTGGGTTTGGTGATGGATGCAGCGTGGGAAGTGTGGTTTTTTTTTGGAAATGGGGAAATGATAAGGATACTATTATGATGGGTAGTATCAGATCAGTTTTTTTATAGCATCCCATCATTGGAGAGAGCTTTAGAAACATTAATACCAATCATTAAATGTTTGATGTTTCATTTATTAAGCATGTTCTATTGGGATATCTTGACTGCAGGCTATTAACTAAGGCTTTTCAGGGAAGAATCATTTGGGGTGGGGAGTTTGTGATAACCTACATCAACACAAGTTGTGAAAATAGCGTAAATTTGAACTTTTTGATCCCAAATTTGATTCATAAGAAAATGGTAATTTTACATATGATATAATCTCAGACATTTTTTTATTTTCACTCCATTGTTCTGAGAATATGGTTTTTACCATAGGACGAGTGTATAGTGGAAATTTGAGATGATCAAATTTTTGAAAATATTTAATATTTATTTAATTAAATAGAAATTTATACATGAATGAAAATTCTGTAATATACATTAAATGGTGTACTATTTTGGGAAGAACACATATTTTGTTGAGTATTTAATGGTGGTTTTTATAGCTATTTCATAATATTGGGCTAGCCATTGAGGACGAGGTCGTGAGTCTTTTTTTTCCATTTTCTTTTTTTCTTGTTTACCTTTTTCTCCATTTCGTTCATATTTCCACTTACTACATTGAGGGATTACTTTTTTCTGATTAGATAATGAGAGGGATATAAAAGGTAGAGGGATAAATGTAGGCACCACCGGGGAGCTCTAGTCATGTTGGATCATCCTGTGGTGGCTATGGTTTACGAATCGATGTGATACTTTGGAAGTTTCCGCTTATATATATTTCCATTATATTTTTTGTATAAAATTCCCATATAATATCTATTTTCATTTTCAAATCATTTTATGGGTTTCATGTGAACCCTTGTTGGTTGATCTAAGAGTTTAATGGAGGAAAAATGTGTTTATATCCATTTGAAGGGGTTTTCCATAAGAAAAAATAGTTGTACATGACATGTAGTTCAGATAACACATGCCATGTGTTCAGACTATTTGGGGAAGATGGTGTTTTTAAAAAAAATATTTATACCAGCAGGGAGCGCCACATAATTTTGTTGCATGTGGGGCCGCATATTCATCCAAACACCCCATGTGTGTGTAATTGTTTTGGTAGAGAACACGATCAAACATCATGTGGAGAACCCACCATGTATGTTTACATTTATTGATAGGGTACATGGAAACTATATGGGAAGGGAACCCTTGTGCGTGTAAAAACCATATACTCAATAGTTTTACACATTGAGTGACGTTGGGGACATGCATTGTTCCCCATGTAGAGGTACACATCTTGTATTAGGAGGCTAACACCATGAACTATGTAATAGTATATGTCTAGTGGATTGAGGAACATGGAAATGGGGATCTATATTGGTAAAATCTATGTACCTGAGGTTCATGATTTTTAATTTCCCTACCCAAGCCTATTTTGACTATTTTTCCCTATTTCCAGAATTGTTCTTGGGTTTAATCCATTATGTGTGTTTTCCTTGTATATTGTTATAATTTTATACATTCAGAGTTAATTAGATGTCTAGATGGTGTTTTATTCAATTATATTCACATATAATGATTTATTAAAAAGTTTCTAGATTCCACATTTGTGCTATGTATTTATCATTGAATCTCATGTTAGAGTTTGAGCTCTATTATTGGTTATGGATTCTGGATGCTCGCTAGTGCCTCTCATGGTTCATTCAGGTACATTCTGGTAGAAATTATTTTTTTAGTATCAATATGGATATATTTGTACATCCAAAAACGTTGGGACCAATTTCTCTAGTATGGAGGTGTTTAGGATTGGATATTGGGTTTGTGGACTACTGTTCTTGGAGGCTATGGGCTGGACTGAAGCCTTTTGTTAGCAATTATGGTCAGGTTCCATTGAGCATCTGAGATGTTTCTAAGGTACTCATGCGTATTACCTTGTGTGCTAGTATCTGATCAATTGATCAACGTTTATTGTAGACAGCTGTTGAAAATGCATGTTGGAATGTTTTTATGGATTTTTCTGAGGAAAATTTGTGGAGGGTCTCATTACTATGATGTACTCTTGAGGACCATTTTGAATTCCCATGTTATTTAGATTATGCATTTGGATTCCCATTTTGGTGCGTTGTTGATGGAGGAACAATTGGAGGTTGCTGAGAGTTTTTTGGGATGTTTTCACATTAGGCATGTCCCATGATTTTTCATGAGATATAAGAACCCATAATAGGGAGTCATGAACATGTTATGGCCCTTTTCCCAGTTGAGGTTGTTCTTATGGAAATTCCACAACAACTTGTGTGTTGTAGGAGAGTCCTGTGGTGGACTTTACATAATGTTTTCACCTTAGGGACAGAATGTTCCCCGATATTGGTTTAACCCTAAGGCATGTGGTGGTGATCTATGGTTTTTATTTTTTTATGTTGGGAAACAATGTGTTGAGAGAGGCTTATTCATTTTTTTTCAAGATACAATCGGCATTGTTAGATAAATTGTTCGGAAGGTTGGATCATTATTTTTTTCTCCCACAATCAGTTTGTTATTGTTCATGATGATGGAAGCATTTTCGGCTCTCTAATGTGGTTTTCCTGGGAGCCCCTGGGATATATTGGATCAATCATTTCCCATGAGTATAATCTGGTTATCTCTTATGTTTGGATCACTGTTGTTATAAGATAATGAGGAACTAATGGAAAATCGATATTATTGAAACCCCTATCTAGTTGAGTGTTATAAAAAATGTGTTTTTTTGGGCTCATGATGTGTCAAGGAACTCACTAAGTGGGTTTTTTGTAATGTGGATTCATTGAACTCCTACGGCTATAGATTCTCTGAGCACCCAATTTTATGTCGCCTATGAGACATTTTGTTGGGCGGATGACATATCACATGAAATATTTTTCTTAGTTCCTTGGTGGTACCCATGGGGTATTTTTTTTGATTCATATCTGGTTCCCAATTCTTTTTTCATGACCTTCATGACAGATAGGTTCTCTAGTGTTTATCCTAGATTTTAATTTCACCAATTCAAATCATTCCACAAGATTCCTAGGTCCCTATAGATGTGAATTGTTTTTTTGGATGCATCTGTTTACTCCCTATGGTATAGAATTGATTCATGTTTGGGTTTATATTTCTCAAACCACCCCATTATATCCAGAAGACACGCCGATTTTCATGGGGATTGGTGAACCTTGTTCTATAAATCATCTATAATGGGACATGGTGTAGGTACATTTTCAATAGGTTTAAATCAAGAACACAACAGTTGGTTACTTTATTATGTTTTCCCCAATTTTATGTAAATTTTTCTTTTATTCTAATTGATAATTGTTTTCTTCTTGTCTAGAAATATCAGTTGTGGATGCACTTGTTATGATACCTGATTCATAGGTTCACCATTTATGGTATCCTTCAATGATTTAATTATCACCCCATATAGATGGAAAATATTGTTTGTTTAGAATAGATATTTTCATTCAGTTTAGAGTAAGATGGTGTGGTTGATGGGGATAAGGTCTAGGGTTTTTTTAATCAGGAGGAGCTGGTCTTGTGGTGTCTTAGGATCGTGTAAGGGAATATCGATCATCAAGGAGGCTTGGTATGTGGTTTTTCTCTGTCATGTATGTAAGGACTATTTTATATTAACATTACTTTGTTAATATTATTTATACTGTCAGTAGTTGCAAGTTTGTGTATGTTTTCAATATTTTGAGTGTGTATTCTATATTTCATATATTATATCATTCTTCATTTATGTTTCTTTGTTATGTGTACTATGATGTTGATATCAATGTATGAGTTTTATAATTTTCCATCGTTATTGTACACTAAACAGAGTGTATATTGTAGTCATAGCATCAATTAGACCCTCACTTCCTTTCAATATCCTCTATCATGTGAGGATACATGTTTGAAACCATGTGGAAAACATGATCTAGTGACATTTTTGGTCGACCTGATTTGGTTTGTTACTATACTCTAAGCAATTTTCATTAGGGCATGTTTTTAATTAATTATCTTCTACTTTATTCCATTTTATATGTGGACTATATTAAAAATTATGGATTTATCTTTATTAGTTTCATGTTAATGGTTTTTAATCATATATTATATTGTATCAATAACATCAAAATCTGATTTTATGACATGGTTAGTTTTTTGGGTATAACTATCAATGAATAATTGGATGAAGGAAGGATAACTCATAGGTTTAATATTCACTAGATATTTAGATAATAATTTGTTTATTGATTTTGAAAACATATATTATGCAGTATAGGTAACCACAGGATTGATAAGTGATTTATGATATATTTATTGAAGTTAATCACATTGTTTGGATTGTTGTATACACTGGATCATGTGTTATTTTAAGACATTTCTATTAATATTATTTTAAGGTAAGTGATTCTGTTAATATTAGTAAAAGTACATATTTTTTCAATGTATTAACAAATTAAGTGTTAAAATGTTGTTGGGAATGGTATAATATGGTGAATAAATTATATATACATACTTGGGTATATTACTATTTAAAAAATTAATTTTTTTAAGTAAATATATATAAATTAATGTAATGTAAGAGAGTCAAGTAGAAATCCCATTATTTGTTGTATCCTACATAATATATTTGTTAACTGTAATATTTCTTACAGTCATCAATGATTAAAAAATAAACATTCATAGTAAAAATTTATATAATATAGAAGAATGTAAGGCCCATAGATTTTAGAATACATTTTTGAAAAATAATATTATGTTCAATAGTGAAGATCACAACATCATGATTTAAGAATGAATTTTTTATTCATTTATAATATTCTCAAATTTTAATATATAGTGAATACATAAACATAGAGTTGATGATGCTTATATTTGCATTGTATTTTCTGCATGATAAATCTTCCACAAAGGTATATAAGTTTATTATGATTTTATAGAATTAATACAAATATAAATGTGTGGGGATACTAAATTATAAAATTAAAGTGAATATAAAGACATAGTGGAAAAGATATTAATTCTTAATGTATAACTACTCTTAATGCCAATAGTATGAGATAATTATGTTTGGTGTTTCACATTGATTGAAACATTTAAATAAGGGAATATAATTTTATTTTTTAATAATTTTTTTATTTATTATTAATTTGAATGATTTAAAAAAATTAGGAGAATTATTCTATTTATAGTGGATGTTGGTAATAATAAAATGAATGGAACAGAATAAATATTTTGAAGAAGTCCACAAAATTTTATTCTATTTTTTAGGATTATTTTTATTATATGCGCAATATATATATATATATATATATATATATATTTACATAAATAATATTCAAAGAATAATTTATAACATAGTTTTCACAATGTCCCGGTTCCGGGTGCCTCCAAGAGGTGCCTCGTACCTAGTGGGTCACATGGCTTCAGGAACATTTCCCCAAACACCAGAGGATTTTGACTAGCATCAAGGGACATTGATGTGATTGTGGGGGAACTATTCCCTCGTTGGTTGTGTAACTCGACCAAAAACAATAATATAAAAAAACGGAAGGATTAATAATAAACAATAAGTAAAAAATAGGAGATATAATGTAAATAAACAACTGGGGCACATATATAAATGGTGCATGTCACATATGTTTAGGAAAGTAGAAAAAAATGTCACAATGCTGTAATATAATACTAAACTAATGTACTAAGAATGAAAGTATACTCCACTAGAATCGCTAGTCTCATTCTAGTCCCATGCTCTCCAACTCTACAACAATAAAGTACCTGATGAAGAAGGGCACTTTCCCTTATCTATCTCTACAACAATATAATCTATTTGGGCCCAAAAGCCTAACCCAAACAGGGTGTGAGATGAATACTTGTAGGCAACCACCCAATAACATGTTCCTGACATTCAGTGAATAAATATAGTCGACATTATGAAATATAAATTAATAAACAATGAAGTACTTAATAGTAAACAATCCTATAGTTTAAAACCACATTCACTTACAATTAATAAAAATCAACAAAACATTAACAATAATCCCTCTGGGAAGTACACACAGTCTAATCACATTGGTTCAACATAGACAAGGACTCTTTGAGGAATAACTCATCGTCAATTCATCATGTGGCCTTTAATAATAACTATAGACTCTATGAGAAATCACTGAATGTTTAATTCACCAAGTGGTATCGCAACAGTATACTACAGACACTCTGATGGAGTACTCACGTCCATCCCCCATGTGGTTTCTCAATGCGAAAAGTATAACAGACACTATGGGGAAGACCTCATCATCCATTACCCATATGGTATAACTACACCATGTTCCCACAGCCCTGTGTAATTCAATCGTGCACAAACGATATCCAGTAGCCAAAGTAAAACTCAAATACTACTAAGATAAACAGCTATAATTCATTTCATAAGAATTTCATATTAACAACTTCATCCTAACAGCACTAGGCATCGAAAACTTAATATCTTAACCTGCAGTTCTAGACCCAATGACCAATATCCTTAAAAAATGGGAAAATAAATCCATTGCAAGGTAATAAACTCTATTATTAATGAAACACCATTACATAAAAAACAAATCATAGCCAACATTATCATGGTTAAATTCCTAAAACATGTAATATCCTAAACTATGTTATTAGGTACTTTTTCCCATATAAATCAATGAAATCTACAGAAATTCACAAAACACATTCCTCGATGTTGTTTGATCGATATAGTTGAACCTAAGCCTTTGAATCGGCAAACAACATTTCAGATCTACAAAAAATTCAAAAATGATCAACCTTAAATAACAATCGTAAGAGGAGAAATCAAGAGAGGCTCTAGAAGATGGAAGAAATCACAGAGTAGATTCCAACGTATTTGACAGTGTTTGATTCAGGTAAAAGACGACAAATCAATGGTGTAGATAAGAATCATATATTCTCATATCCCCTAGACGAGATGGTGCCAAAAGAAGAAAATTATATCCATCAATCATGCCCGCGGTCGAATATAAAAATAAAAATAAATAATACACCGGGTGCCCCATGAGGATACACGACATGTATATGCCTTTAGCCGACCCTACATTAGGCAGTCTCCATGTCACCTCACATGGCCATGTACTCGGTGGTTACACAGTCGGTACACGACTACCCGCGGCAACCGGGTACATGACGTGTACTCCTAAAAACACGACAAGTACTCCCAAAATTTCCAGATTCTCCTCCTTTTCTTAAAAACACTTGAAATCAAGATTCATAACTAAATTGAAAATATGGGTTCTTACAAACTTTCACCTTAATGAAATTGGTCCCCAAATTTCCAAAAAAATAAGGCCTAGATGAATCATCGAACAGCTCCTGCCACTACGATCTTATTTCAACATCCCTCTCTCATGTCTCGTCCTATACTCACACGTTCTTCCACAACTAGTACCAGTGGAAAAGACCGGCTACAGAGAACCTTCACGCTATGAACAAACATCTATATAGGATTCTCCTTTAACGATATGTCCACCTATAACTCAACCTCCTTGGGTTGAAAAACCTGATATGGGTCTGAGAAGTAACACTACAACTACGAAAAATGGAAGATGCCGCACATATACTTGTACCTATGAGGTAACTGTAATCGATAGGCAACCAGCCTAACTCACTCAAAAACTAAAAACGGCCTAATGTATCCTGGTGAAAGCTTTCATTGTCTCTTAATAATTGTGTGTCCCATCCATGGTGTGGCACATAGAAAAAAAATGATCCCCGACGTCAAACTCTATAGGTTGTCTCCTTTGATAAACTTATGAATTCTATCTTGACTGTTTAGTAGCCATCCTCTTTGAATCACCTCCACCTGATTTGTGGTCTCCTAGAAAATATGTGGTCCCATCATATCTACATATCATACTTCTAGCCAACATAGTGGTGATCAGAATGGCTTACCATACAACGCATCATAAGGTGCCATCTAAATATTTTCCTGAAAACAATTATTGGTGTAAATCGCCTCCAGAGGTATGTGATTTCCCCAAAAACCTCCAAAATATAGGATGCATGCTCGAATCATTTCCTCCAACACTTGAATCGTACACTTAGACTATCCATCTCTCTAGGGATGGTAAGTCGTACTCAAAAGTAACGGTGTACCAAAATCCCTCTATAGTCTTTGCTAGAAACAAGAAGTAAAATTGGTGTATCTGTCTAAAACGATGGAGTGTAGAACCCCAAGTATATGCACAATCTCATAGACATGAAACCTTATCAGATCATCACCACTGTAGGTCTCTGTGATTGGTAAGATGTGTGAATCTTTCAGGAGTTTTTCAATGAAAACCCAAAAAGAATTATTCCCTCGAGATTCCCTCAGAATACTATCATGAAGTCCATTGTGACATCATTCCACTTCCACTCAGGATTGGGTAACTACTGAAAAATCCCTTCTGGTTGCTGATGCATCTCCATCACCTGCTGACTAATGGAATATCTCATGAAAAAACCTGGAACATCTCTCATCATACCTGGAAACCAATACTAATGGCGTAGATATCGATTCATCTTGCTGACACTAGTATGAACTTCCCAAAATGAAGAATGAAAATTCATTATCAAATCCGTGTGTATGTCTGCTGACACCCATATGCGCCCATGAAAATGAAAAATCTCAACATATCCTATGATCCATCAAGGAATAGGGTCCTCCCCTAAAAAACTCTCACATTGATGTAGGCCTTCAAAATCTACTAGTTTCCTCATTATCACTCAATCATGTAGGGTATAGGTAACAACTACAAAAGAAAGAAACATCTACCCATGTTTGTTGTGCACCACCATATGCATCTCTGAGAATAGATCCATATGCTTCCAATCATTGATGGCCTTCTGAACTACTTCTATATGAGTCCTTCTTCTAAACGCATCAGCCGCAACGTTTAATTTCCAAGACATGCTGGCAAGCTCAATGTTAATGGACTGAAGGTACTCAAACCACCTTCACTATCTCAAATTATGATTGCGTTTGGTGAAGAAATATGTGAGACTTTTTGGGTTAGTGAAAACCACAAAATGCAATGCCAACAGATAATGTCTCCAATAGCTTAAAGCATGAAAAAATGAAAAAAAATCAAGATTGTTGGTTAGGTAATTCTTCTCATGTGGCCTCAAATACCGAGAACCATACGCAATGACACCTTACTCCTCCATAAGAACAGATCCTTGCCCAATACTAGTTGCATCATAGAAAATAGTATAACCCTTTCCCTGCTCTATAAAAAAAGTATCAATGCTGAAGTAAACCTCTTTTTTATCTCCTGAAAGGATGAATCATAGTAATCTATCCACAAGTACCACACACCCTTATTATTCAGGCTCGTCAGCAGCACTGATAAGCATAAAAAGGAATGTATAACAAGTATGTAGTAAACTACCAGCCCTAGAGAACTTCGTGCATAAAATACTGTCTTCGGATTCACCCATATAACTACTACTCTCACAATCCTTGGGTCTACTGATACTTCAGTCTCTAAGATAACATGACCCAAGAAGTTAATCTGGTCTATCCTAAAGTAGCATTTTCAGAGCTAAGCATATAAGTGATGCTCTCTCGGTATACTCAAAATTATCTCCGGATGGGTAGCATGGTCATATCGATTTTGAGTGTACCCAAAGATATCATCCATGAAAACCACCACAATGGAATTCAAGAATGGATGGAACACTCAGTTCATCAGTGCCATAAAAATTGTAGGGGAATTTGTGAGAGAAAATGATGTAACCACATATTCTTATAGACCTTACATACTCCAAAAGACTGTAAGAGTTATATCAGATGTTCTAACATGGAACGGATGATAACCGGATCTCAAGTAAATCATTGAGAAAACCCAGGTTCTTTGAAGCCAATAAAAGGGATCATCAATCCTCTGTATGTGATATCAGTTCTTGACCGTCAACTGGTTCAGTTTCAGATAATCTACATAAATTCTAAGTGTACCACTCACCTTCTTCGTAAACAGGACAATATAACCACAAGAATAAGTACTGGGTAGAATGAAACCCTTTTCTTTCAAATCATCTAACTACTTCATGAGAACTTTAACTATAGTGTATTAGTCCTATAAGTAGGAATGGACAGTAGTGTCACTCTTGGAAGAAGATCAACATAGAATTATACCTCTTGCTTTGGAGAAAAACCTTAAATCTCATCTGGAATCAAATTCCTAAAATGATCCACCACTGGAGGAAAGTCCATCAGTGAATTCCCCTGGTCATCCAGATAAAAACTAGAATATTGAGTTGTAGCTCTCCATAACTGTGATGATTGGGTCTAGTTCTGAACTCTTAAACATCTCACTCACTATCTGTTGAAACAAACCCCCCTCTGGTGATGTGAAACTCACCCTATGACGATTGTAATCAAGAAAATCTTGGAAGGGAACCAACTATTCCATTTCAATAATTGCATCATATCCCACCATCTCTAAGAAATAAAGTTCCCATAATAAGTGACACTGACCAAACTCTAGAGGTCAGTCTTTACAATAATATACACTAGTCATTGTAGTCCCCAACAGAGTGTCCAACGTCAACATATCAGTAGAGGTAATGATATAGAGCCCAAGGCTCTCCACAACAGCAAAAAATATAAAACTATGGGAATACCCTCTAAAAATGTGTAGAAACTAAAATCGATACAACTAGAATCATATCTCAAACTGTAGTGGGTCTGAGCTCCTTCTCTTGGGTATACTATATCATAAAATCCTAGACTACTTCATGTACCTATGAAGATGTATGAGGTATTTGGGATGATTTACCTCACATCTGTCGAAGATCCTGTGACTGGCCACTATAGCCACGACATCCACCTCATTCTGGACTGCCTATAGAACTCCAGCCCTCATTCTGATGAGGGACATGTGGTCCTGCTCCGATACGAGGAGTCGAAACAGAACACCTATCACAAGCTTCTGGTGAGAAAATCTGATAGAAATGCTGAAGATGACCCATCTTGCTGCAATATTGGCACTAAACTGGGTCTCTCGGGAAATGTGGCCTCATATTCCCACTCTTCCCACGTTTGTAGCATACTACATGGCCACCTGAAAAAGTATTCTGCCTACTCATATCGTTACATGTAAAGGATTAAGGGGACACACCATGTGTGCCTCATATGTCCCATTAATCCTTATTAAAATAACGTTAATTTTTTATTTCCCTAATTCCTTTCATGTAATTATATTCATCATTCATTGATCATGCACATACCATAGTTCAATATGAACAATGAATGATGAATATAATTACATTAAATAAATAAAGGAAATAAAAAATTTACATTATTTTAATAAGTATTAATGGCTCATATGACGCACACATGGCATGTTCCCTTAATACTTTACATGGGAATGTACGTCTTCCAAAACTGGTCATGTAACACCCTTACACATGGTGTTTTCATCCATAGACATGGAATGTAATTGAACATTTCCCCCTTCCTGAGTTACTCTACATTGATAACCCACATGGTTATCTTAGAACAAACTTACGCCGCATGTTTATGTCAGACACAACACGTACTAGAATGATTTCACCAACCTGTGTCATTAGTCACACAACCAGTTACAAGGTCGAATCCACACGGAATGTTCAAGATGTAAATGGTGTGTACAAAATGAGTTTCATCAATCAGTTTTATTGTCCACACGACCGAATACACGGTCCTTACAACACGGTGTGTATGTCAGGTACATGACGTGTTCCACCGAATATTTCTCTACCCCATGATTCTGACCACATAGAAAGTCACACGGTTAAACACTACATGATGTGTACTCAAAGAACATGTAATATACATAATAAAAGTATTTCCTTCACAAGAATAAGGATAAACTGTGTGTATTCATCAATACACACCATTTATTTTTGTTTTTTCAAGACAGTAAGCATCAGATGCTACGCCAGAATCAATAAAAACATTGAAATCAAGAATATTGCTCCAGATTCTGATCTATGGGGGACCATACACCTTGTGAGTCAATGCTTGGAATCATATTCATGTATATTAAAAAGGAATAATAGTGCAATCAATCACAAGGTTTTCCAAATTCCAATCCATGAGGTCCCATAACACCTCAAGGACCAAACATTGGAATTTATCCAAAAGAAAAATTTCATATTATCAATACCCTATCAAATACCAAATATTCTATCAAGTAATCAATCACAAAAACATGCATATCTAGCAAAACACCATTCATAACAACATAAAACTAGTAATGCTCCGTAAATGGCATGAAAAGAACACATGCCATGTGATCTCTTAAAAGTTCCTATATGATGCATGAGATGGAAAAAACTCGTCTCATTAAGTTTCATTAGAAATAGATCCTAAATAATATCGATGATAATTACACAAAACATTTAAATCATCCAATGGTGAAATCAAATCAACTGGAATAATTACATAACCAAAAAAAAGTATTAGAGTTAATTTCATTTTTCCCTGTACATGTGTTTGCTACTCATTGTCAGACCATATTTCCGAGTACCTATTCCTACATACCCCTATATATAGGCTCCTAACTGTAAGTCAATAAGAAAGGAACACCCAATGATTCCACATTGTAGCATCCCCATTCTAGGTGACACCTAGAAGAGCCACGTACCCTCTTGGTCCCATGGCCTCAAGTGCATTTTGCCAATTTCCAGAGGCTACCGACTGGCAGCGAGGGACCTGGGTGAAATTGTGGGAAATCTATTCCCATATTGGATATCAAAGTGGAAAAGAATGATATCCAACAATGGATGTAGTAATACCCTGAAATATGTAAAGTGAGGGAGAATAATTAGAGATAGTAAACTCCAGTACCATCAATAGCCTCCTCTTAGTCCCATGCTCTCTAGATATATAAAAATCAAGTAATTAAAGTAGAAGGGTTCTTGCCCTTATCTATCTATGCAATAATATAATATGATTGGGCCCAAAATCATGACCCAAATAGGGTCTGAGACGAATCCGAGTAGGAAACCACTAAATAATATATTCCTAACTGTTAGTGAATTAATATAGAAAAAAAGATGCAATATGAAGTAATAAATAAGGAAGTACTCAAATGTATACAATCCTATAGTTTCAAACAATATTCATATATAATTAATAATAATCAGCCAAACATTCTCAAGAAACCCTTTGGGAAATACTCATAGTCTAATCCCTCTTTTCAACATAAAACATGACTCTGTGAGGAATCACTCACCATAAATTCCTCATGTGGCCTTTAACAATAACTATATACAATCTGAGGAAGAAATCAATGTCTAATTCCACCTATGTTATCACAAAGGTATACTATAGACGCCCTAAGGGATCACTCGCATCCACACCCCTATGGTCTAGAAATTCAAAAAGTGTAACAGATGCTTTGGGAAAGCCCTCAACGTCCATTCCCACTATGGTCTAACTATAGTGGGTTCTCACAACCCTGTGTATTTCAATTATGCACAATGGATATCCAGCAGCCAAAGTAAAAATTCAAATACTACTTTTCTAAATATATACAATACATTTCAAAAGAAATTCATATAAACATATCCATCCTAAAATCACTCATCATGGAAAACATTACAGACTAACAGTTAGTTCTAGACCCAACTACCAATATCAATCAATCATGGGAAAGCACGTCTATAGAAAGGTAATAAACCCTATTTATAATAAAAAACCCTAGTCAAAAAATCAATGAATAATAGAAATTAGCATGGTTAAATTCCAAAAACATGCAATACCCTAAAATAGGGTATTGGTCACTTTTCTCACATATAATTCAACAAAATCTATGGAAATCCATAGACCACCTACCTCGATGTCGTACGATCAATATAGTTGAACCTGAGCCTTTTATTTTACCTATACCTCTATATATCTACAAAAACGTACTCAATTCCAACCTTTAATAACTCTTGTAAGAGGAGAAATCCAGAAGAGAGGCTCTAGAAGAAGGACTAACTCGCCAAGGATATTCCAACACAATCGACAGTGATTGATTTGGAGAACATACATTAGATCGATGGATTGGAGAAGAATCATCGATTCCCATCGCCCCTGGACAAGATAGATCTAGAAGAAGATAATTCTATCAATTGGATGTGACCCCAGTCTAATATAAGAATTAAAAATAAAAAAATACCCCGCGTGTTCCCAAAGAATACATAGCGTGTATAGGCCTTTACCAGGCCCCACATTAGGCGGTCTCCAGGTCATCTGAGATGGCCTTGTACTCGGCCGTTATACAGCCCGTAAATGGGTAGCCATGGAAATATAGTACACAGTGTGTACTCCTAAAATTTGTAGATTCTCCCATTTTTCTCAAAAATACATGTAACAAGATACATACATGAAATGAAGATCTGGGAACTTAGAATTTTCACTATGTATTTTAGTTGATATTATTTTTAAATATTGTCTAACCATTTTCGAAAAAAGGACCCACCTTATCGAAAAATTTAGAACATACGTCAACCACTTAGGTTGTAGATCAACAAAACCAACAACAATGATAGGTGGGTATGAGGTCTTGAAAAACATAGATATGGAGTGCATAAGGGATCATAGAGTGTGGACATGGTACATGGGTGATTGAACATGTGGACCATGAAATGGGATTTGATGGCCCATTATGATCTTGTGCGAAGTGTATGTGTGTACCTAGCCCTTTTCTTTCTCGGGTATTTGATGAAACACATTTTATTCTTAAGTGATGAGGGGATTCATGTGTAGGAGATATGAGATTCGACTACATAGAGTTTCATTATTACATTTAAAAATATTTGGAAAATTAATTCGTCACTTGATAAAATTTAGCTAAATCATTCGATCTATTCTTCACCACATGAGTTTAATTGAGGTTTTCTTCTACCTATGTCACATAACATTGATATTTCATACACTAGCCATATCTAGTGATCACACATAGATAGTCAGACATGTATGATAATCCTAAATCAATTAAACCATCATATTTCATGTATGACTATTTTTCAAGAATATGATGCAATCTAGTAATGATACATAGTTGATAATGATCACTAGATCATCTTTAAGAGGTATGAATCACATCTGAAACATCAATAACATGGGGCCTTTAGTATTTGGAAATATCATATCTCAAACACATCACAAGAATAAAATATACCAATAAATGTTCAAAAAATGTATTGCCTCAGTCACATGAATTGCTATATATTACAAGATCATGTTTCCACTGAGATATCCCATGATGAATTTTGGAGTAAGATGAATCATGTGGTTCATTCACGTGAGAGACCCCCAAAAATCTTAGTACATTGTAAATAATCAAAATGATGTTTTCAATCATGTAATCATGTGATAAATAAATTTATGAAATATTTGGAGATATTAATATTGATAAGTAACTTGAAAATAAAATGGGTGTAGAGGGAGTGTTGAATTCATCAATTAACACTATGGAATAATTTAGAGTTGTAGCTAATTACCACTCTTGAAAAGATTAATTTTCTTTTACAAAAAAATAATGGATCCATGATACTTTTCCACAATGATTAATGACATCATGTGGAGTGTACCTTTATTTCTCAAATTCAGCGTGTTGTAGGAAGAACATATAATCCACCTAATTATTTTCCCTTGGAACACTATATAGTATCACGAATAAGAATAATGCAATGTTTCCACATATATATAATGTCAAGTGATGACAATATTTCAACAAATATTCATAACTAATTATTTTTCATTCATGAAATTATTATAGTGATACATTTTTTGATCATATGACATGAAGGATAGTAGGTCACATACATTCTAGATTATTTGAATAATAATGAGGATTCATCTACATTTTTACACTTAGAAGAAAAAAATCAATAACTGAGAATCTATGCATTATTTTTTTGTGATGCATTTGTAAACATACAACATAAATTAGTGATGGAGGATGAATAGGTTCATATTAGTGGATTAAAGGTGTATGTGTAACTTAAAGGAGAATTCATGAATGATTCCATGAAAACACTTGTTATCACAAAAAACATCCATATACATTTAATATAGTTGTGAAAATATCATGAAGCTGAACATGATATATATATAATATATTGCAAAAAAAGGTAATGATAAATGAAATAATAATTAATGATAACATTAATTACTAACAATAATATTCATTTTTTTAGGAGTTCAATCACAGTTATGAACCATTAATTGATTCATACCATAGTGAAGTGTTTTTATATAACATTATGTAGTCATTGTGAGAATTTAATATGTAGTTTGAGTTAACAATGTTCAATATTGATTTTGAATAAGATAACATTGAATAAGATTTAGTGAGTTGGGAACATCATAATAAATGGTAGACCATTATTTATAAGGAATACTACATTTTAAATCTGAATTTAGATGATACATTTTAGTGAAGTGTTTCATGTTTGAATATTCAGTGTGCTGATAACATCCAAATAATGTAATGACTGAGAATGAAAGATGTTCATATTCTAAATAATGGATAATTAAAAGAGTATTATTTTTACAGAAGTGACCCATATATTATAGAATTTTGAGGGAAAATTTTATTAGTTGTTGAAGAAGAAATCAAGGGCTACTAGATAAATTTATATCTATAGATCAATAAAAATAAGAATAATTATTTTTTGGATTGGGTGTCTAAATAGTTTGTAATGTGTCTTGATATTTGGGTGTATGACCAATCATGGATATGCAGATAGAATATTTTTTGGGTGTCTATAAAAAAAGATCAATAATTATTTATTTGGGTGGTGAACCGGGTTCAACTGGAAGACTGACCACTAGGTTTTTTATCAATTTTATTGCTTGTCGATTATAATCGATGGATATTTTATAATAGGGAATCCATGTTAGGGTATGCAAAAAACATGACAACGAATATTTATTTACATGAAATCTTTTAAATATAGTGTGTTTTGAACTATCTTATTATTTAATCGTAAGATGTGATACTGTGGAATATTCTTGGAAGGATAGAAAAACAAAAAAAGTTTAAGTGGTTGGATTAAAAGGGTTAAATTAATAAATCTTAATGATTTAATCATCCCCATCCAATATTAGTATTCAATATTTCTTGGGTCTCTACAATTGGAATTAGAGTTTATATTATATATTATACCCCAACAATTCCCTCATTGTTTTCAATGTATTTATTGAAGTGTATATTTGTAGATGTTTTTGAGTTAACTCAGTTAAAAAATATTTTTTATGATGTAAAGTTGAATGTCGCATCCATGAATCATCAAAATATAACGAAAATATGATAATGTTAGTTGAATAAAAACATATAATTAATGGATTAATACAACTAATTAAATTAAATCAGTGTTTTAAAAGTAGTAGCCATACTTTTTATTATGATTATTTTATGGAATATTGTTCAATATGTGATGATGATATAGAACATAGTTATCACAATTCAATGAACAAATACTATATAGATAAATTTACCAATTGACTAGTGAATTGTTTTTTTGGAACTATCATGTGTTTTCAAAATGAAAAGATATATCTAGAATAAGAGGATTATGCAATGGAAGGTACATTAGAAAAATGGTTTTAAAATTCCACACTTTCACAAAAATATTGAAAGAAAAGATTCAAATAATCATTATTTATAATGTAATATATATCGTACCTATTAAATAATTTAAATATAATAATTAATTGAAATATATGTTGGATTTTGTTTTAGTATAACCTTCCCATACACTTGAATAATTGTATAATGATTTTATGGATTTGAAATCTTCTCAATTATAAGAGAGTGAAAAAAGGTAATCGAGCATGAAAATCCCTTTCAAGAATCAAATAAATGAATTAATAACAAATAATTAAGTGATATAGGATTATAATAATAGTATAATTCTATTGAGTATTAATATTACTCCATCAATATGATGTTTATTGAATTGGATTTGTGATTCAGGAATCATGAATCACCTAAAACTGGAACATCACATATTTCAATAATAAGATATGATACCTAATTTGTTCCATTTAAATTCATGTCTGGAAGAAGATAATGACATAAATAACTAACCAAATGGAAACGGCATTCAAGATGATGGAATCCAATAACCTATAACTAAAATATGTACTTAAATTTTTATAAATGTAGGTATATGTTTTAAAATAAATTTAAGGAATGTATGGATGATGAAAAATATTCATCAAATCACCACATTAATAATATATCAAAACATTATTATTATGAGATATTAAGAAATAATTTTTAAATTGAGTATATTTTCCACTAAAAAATAACAAGGTACACAAGATACGATATTTGGATAGACTAGAGAAGAAAATAAGAGAAAAAATATTATAGGCTATTATTATGGTTGGTGAATGACTGGGGATAATGAATTTGAATTATGGAAATACATGATGATTCATAATTATAATATAATATAATAATAAAGGATTATCATTGAATACTAATCTAGAAAACATGTTGACTAAATGAAAAGAGAAAAAATGGAAAAAAACTGATGTGAAAAAATAAATCTGAATTAACTTGAACAGAGATGAAAAGTGATAAAGGATTTCATGAATAATATAGATAGACAATTACATCACAAAAAATTAAATTAATAATGGGGGAAAAATTTAGTTTTATGATATAAAATATATACAATTAATATTATATAATTTATATCAATATTCAATATATATCATTTCTATGATATATTTAGAAACCAGTGGGTCATGGTTAATAGATGATAATATATAATCCATGAAATTAATGTCTTACTAGAAATTAATCCATTCTTCCAAATAAAAAACATTACTGTCTTCTTACCTAAAGCATCCAACATATGAAGATTAGAAGGTCATAGTGATTAGGTATACATGTACGAATTACCTATAGCTGTTCCCATAAATATGATAGTGAAGAAAAATAGATGAATAAGTATGGAATTAATTTAAATATATGATGAAATTTGAAGCACAAAGAAAATATGAACACACAATTAAACAATGCATAATAGTTTAGCCATATCAACTAAAATTGTCTATAAAATGTTGAGAGATCTGGTGGATGTGGCATCTGAGTGTAAGAAGGTTATTTAAAATGAAGATATTGAAAATAAAATAAATTATCTACATGTGATGATATTGATATTTCGAACAATATGTGTGATGCAGTTGGAAAAATTGGGAATCAGTTAAAGTATTTCTTGCCAATCATTATAGCCTTAGAAGAAAAAAGAAAGAAAATGATTTATGAAAATGTCAAATAAATAACCCAGAAATATGAGATATAAAATATCACTAAAATGAGTATTTTATATATGAGAAAAATTTATACATGATACCAGGGGTGTATGATATTTGGAATAAATGTACATCACAATCTGAGATGAAATGAAACAATAACAAGGAAATAATGCCAGGAAAATCTCAACTCGAGTTCTATTTTTGAGGAAAAAGTATTTCCCTCTCTATTCCCATATATTTATGATTTTATAATTATATGGATGATGTTTTCGATGATATATTAATATATTTAGGGGGATCATGTATGGGTTAATTCTATTAAATATTCACTATATATTGAATATTGAACATCCTATTAGATTTGTTAATTTGGATAACGGCGTATGACAATCAATCTAAAATTACCATTATAAATGAATTAAAAATTATCATTTAGGGGTTGTTATAGGTTTATTTTGTTGAATATACCTCTCTTTTAATAAGAACATTTTATGTGTATATTGAGATATATTATAGAAAAAATAATAGTCATGATTGAAATTTTAATGTTGGCCTAAAAAAGGAGGAAGGGAGATATCCAATATTAGTATCATGTGATGTACAATTTATGTTTATAATTGGTTACCTTTATTAGATTATGTTATTTTATAAAAATGGTTTTCCCAAATAGACTTTTATTTCCCATGATAAAGTAAATTTCCTAATGAATAACATGGGATTCCATACCACTCTTAAAAGTTGTTATGTTTGAGGCTTTAAATGTATACAAGAGAAGGGAATGCCTTGATGGAAACAGAATAGTAACAAAATTAGAATTCCACTTCTATAAATATTAATTTATTGTAAATAAGGTGGAGAATAATATTTTTTTATAAAGTGAACAATTATTGACCAAAACTTAAAAGGGTGATATTAAAGAAAATAAGTTCATGGTTAAATAATTTATGTTTCATTTTTTGTTAGCATAATATAAATTCAATTTATTATGAAGACTTAAATGATGAGTTGATTATTAATTGAGAGGAATTATATTTAATACATGATAAATAATATTGGTATATGCATAATTTTATTATGTTTTTCATTGATTAATGAAACTAGAAAAGTGTGAGGATACTAGATTAAATAATTCAAGATATATTCAAGGCATAGTAGAAAAAATAATTATGATGATTTTTGAAAGGGTCTTAATGCCTATGAAATGTACTATTTTTGGTGAGAGCTTTGAAATTGTTTACAAACATTAATCTTCTCAAGATTATTTGATGTTAAATGTTTTTTAGAATTTATGATTGAATTATAAGTGTTAAAAACGAATTAGGAGAATTATTTTGTCAATAGTGTAAAATTAAGTATTCAATTTTAATAGATTAAAAGAAATATTATAGTGAAGGCAATGAAATATTATATTTATATATAAGTAGTTTTATTGTGAATTTCATGAATAAAATTATTTATATTTTTTCATAAATAATATTTGAAAATTAATTTCATATTTATATTTCACTAAATATTCGAGTTGGTATTTTATTAAAATTGGACCATCCAATGGTAAAACAATGGCGAACCTCAACCACACATGTCAAACCTATGTGAAAAATGTGGGAAGAAGATCAAAATGGATATAAATGGTGGAATGTGATTATAATATCATTAAAATGGCTTAAAATGAGAAAATAGGGGAGCATAGAATGAAAACAAGTGGGTGATAATATAAGAAACAAAATGTGGTGGCATGGCCCATGATTGGTGAGTTTCAAGTGTATCTAGTTATTTACTCTAGTGCTAGATCATGTGGTCTATGTATTAGACTATATTATTATGTGATGATAATTCAAAACAAGAAGTAATGTCTGATTCTTCAGAGAGGTGTATTTTCCTCCATCTTAAAAATATATTGAAATAACATCGATCTCCTATAAAAATTTCTATGAATGATTGGATTTTTTTTCCACATATGGTTAAATAAATTTATATTATATCCCTCATTATCAATGTTAATATTCTATCCTTATAACCATATCCTATGATCAAACAAGAAGAATAAAATATTCTTTACAATCATAATCCCATTCATGTAATATTCTTATTTAAGGAATGAGTTTGTTTGTGGAACATGATACTGTCAAACTATGATATTATTATTAGAAATATTGTAGGTTCAACTATATAAACCACGTATCACATAAAAATCCTACATTTCATGAAGTCTTTAATATTATGATATCTTGTATTTCAATTGTTACACATGAAGAAGAGTGACCATGAGGAGATTTTTTCATTGTCCTCCAGGGTTAGATAAATGATTAGGTATTACATGATCATGTTCACATATAAATGTATTATTATAAAATATAGTGTTAGAATAATCTTGGACCACATTAATGTGAGATATCCATGTAGAAATAGAGTATGCACCCAATAAACCTGAGGATTTTTGGCATCATGTAAGCTAGATATATTTTTATTATTGAGAGATTTGGAGATATTAATATAAATCCTTTTACATTGAATAAATCTAATATGAGATATGGTAGTGAATATTTAAATAAATACTTATGAATAAACAATATTTTGATATATTTACATTCAGTTATAGAGAGATAATTTTGTTTTTATAAAAAATAGAGAATCTATGAATCTTATTTTGCAATTACTAAACACATCCCCCATCATACTACCTTTGATCCTCATAATCACTATGTTTCATTAAGACATAAAAATATATAGAAAGATACTTATTTTTTGAAAACATTAATATACTATGATGAATAAGAAACATATTCTCTTAATATAAATCCACTCATATTAGATGACAATAATTCATATGATATTTTCAAAGAATTATTTTTCAAACAATGAATAAAAAGAGTGATAAATATTCCAATCCTATGAAATGATAGATAGACCATCATCTACCATCAAGGATATATGAATATCCTTTATGAGACACATATACGTTTTCATAACAGAAAATAATAAGTTATAATTCAGAACATGTGAATTTTTTTAGGAAAAGTACTTTCAAGTTGACATTATGAGTTATCGATCAAGGATGAACTAGTAAATATATATTGTATAAATGTTTAAAACATGTTAATAAGAGAATTAGGTAATGATACTATGAAAATTCATGATAGGGTACATGGAAACTATATGGGAAGGGAACCCATGTGGGTGTAAAAACCAAATACTCAATAGTTTTACACATTGAGTTGGGTTAGGGACTTGCGTTGTTAACCATGTAGAGGTACACATCTTGTATTAGGAGGCTAACACCATGAACTATGTAATAGTATATGTCTATTGGATTGAGAAACATGGAAATGGGGATCTATATTGGTACAATATGTGTACCTAAGGTTCATGATTTTTAATTTCTCTACCCAAGCCTATTTTGAGTTTTTTCCCTGTTTCCAGAATTTTTCTTGGGTTTAATCCATTATGTGTGTTTTCCTTGTATATTGTAATAATTTTATACTTTCAGAGTTAATTGGATGTCTAGATGGTGTTTTATTCAATTATATTCACATATAATGATTTATTAAAAAGTTTCTAGATTCCACATTTGTGCTCTGTATTTATCATTGAATCTCGTGTTAGAGTGTGAGTTCTATTATTGGTTATGGATTCTGGATGCTAGCTAGTGCCTCTCATGGTTCATTCAGGTATATTTGGGTAGAAATTATTTTTTAGTATCAATATGGATATATTTGTACATCCAAAAAAGTTGGGACCAATTTCTCGAGTTTGGAGGTGTTTAGGTTTGGATATTGGGTTTGTGGACTACTGTTCTTGGAGGCTATGGGCTGGACTGAAGCCTTTTGTTAGCAATTATGGTCAGGTTCCATTCAGCATCTAAGATGTTTCTGAGGTACTCATGCATATTACCTTGTGCTCTAGTATCTGATCAATTGATAAACTTTTATTGTAGATAGCTATTGAAAATGCATGTATGGAATGTTTATATGGATTTTTATGAGGAAAATTTTTGGAGTCTCTCATTACTATGATGTAATCTTGAGGACCATTTTGAATTCCCATGTTGTTTAGATTATGCATTTGGATTCCCCTTTTGGTGTGTTGTTGATGGAGGAAAAATTAGAGGTTGCTGAGAGTGTTTTGGGATGTTTTCACATTAGGCACGTCCCATGATTTTTCATGAGATATAAGAACCCCTAATAGGGAGTCATGAACATGTTGTGGACTTTTTCCCAGTTGAGGTTGTTCTTATGGAAATACCACAAGAACTTGTGTGTTATAGGAGAGTCATGTGGTGGACTTCACATAATGTTTTCACCTTAGGGACAGAATGTTCCCCGATATTGGTTTAACCCTGAGGCATGTGGTGGTGATCTATGGTATTTATTTTTTTTATGTTGAGAAAAAATGTGATGAGAGAGGCCTATTCATTTTTTGTCAAGATACAATCGGCATTGTTAGATAAATTGTTTGGAAGTATGGATCATTATTTTTTTCTCCCACAATCAGTTTGTTATTGGTCATGATGATGGAAGCATTTTCGGCTCCCTAATTTGGTTTTCCTGGGAGCCCCTGGGATATATTGGATCAATCATTTCCCATGAGTATAATCTAGTTATCTCTTATGTTTGGATCACTATTGTTATAAGATAATGAGGAACTAATGGAAAATCTATATTATTGAAACCCCCATCTAGTTGAGTGTTATAAAAAATGTGTTTTTTGGGCTCATGATGTGTCAAGGAACTCACTAAGTGGGTTTTTTGTATTGTGGATTCATTGAACTCATACGGCTATAGATTCTCTGAGCACCCAATTTTATGTCGCCTATGAGAAATTTTGTTGGGAGGATGACATATCGCATGAAATATTTTTCTTAGTTCCTTGGTGGTACCCATGGGGTATTTTTTTGGTTTATATCTGGTTCCCAATTCTTTTTGCATGACCTTCATGACAGATAGGTTCTCTAGTGTTTAGACTAGATTCTAATTTCACCAGTTTAGATCATTCCACAAGATTCCTAGGTCCCTATAGATATGAATTGTTTTTTTGGATGCATCTGTTTACTCCCTAGGGTATAGAATTGAGTCATGTTTGGGTTTATATTTCTCAAACCACCCCATTATATCTAGAAGACACACCGGTTTTCATGGGGATGGGCGAGCCTTTTTCTATAAATCATCTATAATGGGCCATGGTGTAGGTACATTTTCAATAGGTTTAAATCAAGAACACAATATTTGGTTACTTTTTTATGTTTTCCCCCATTTTATGTATATTTTTCTTTTATTCTAGTTGATAATTGTTTTCTTCATGGCTAGAAATATCACTTGTTGATGCACTTGTTATGACACCTGATTCATAGGTTCACAATTTATGGTGTCCTTCAATGATTTAATTATCACCCCATATAGATGGAAAATATTGTTTGTTTAGAATAGATATTTTCATTCAGTTTAGAGTAAAATGGTGTGGTGGATGGGGTTCTGGTCTAGGGTTTTTTTAATCAGGAGGAACTGGTCTTGTGGTGTCTTAGGATCGTGTAAGGGAATATCGATCATCATGGAGGCTTGGTATGTGGTTTTTCTCTGTCATGTATGTAGGGCCTATTTTATATTAACATTACTTTGTTTATATTATTTATACCATCAGTAGTGACATGTTTGTGTATGTTCAAAATCTTTTTAGTGTGTATTATATATTTCATATATTATAGTATTCTTCATTTAAGTTTATTTGTTATGTGTGCTATGATGTTGATATCAATGTATGAGTTTTATAACTTTCCATCGTTATTTTAAACTAAACATAGTGTATATTGTAGTCATAACATCAATTAGACCCTCACTTCTTTTCAATATCCTCTAGCATGTGAGGGTACATGTTTGAAACCCTGTGGAAAACATGATCTAGTGAAATTTTTGGTCGACCTGATTTGGTTTGTTACAATACTCTAAGCAATTTTCATTAGGGCATGTTTTTAATTAATTATCTTCTACTATATTCCATTATATATGTGGAATATATTAAAAATTATGGGTTTATCTTTATTAGTTTCTTGTTAATGATTTTTAATTATATATTATATTGTATCAATATCCTCGAAATCTGATTTTATGACATGGTTATTTTTTGGGTATAACTATCGATGAATAATTGGATGAAGGAAGGATAACTCATAGGTTTAATATTTAGTAGATATTTAGATAATAATTTGTTTATTGATTTTGAAAACATATATTATGCATTTTAGGTAACCACATGATTGATAATCGATTTATGATATATTTATTGAAGTTAATCACATTGTTTGGATTGTTGTATACACTGGATTGTGTGTTATTTTAAGATATTTCTATTAATATTATTTTAAGGTAAGTGATTCTATTAATATTAATAAAAGTACATAGTTTTCAATGTATTAACAAATTAAGTGTTCAAATGTTGTTTGGAATGGTATAATATGGTGAATAAATTATATATACATACTTGGGTATATTACTATTTAGAAAATTAATGTTTTTAAGTAAATATATACAAATTAATGTAATGTAAGATAGTCAAGTAGATATCCCATTATGTGTTTTATCGTACACAATATATTTGTTAACTGTAATATTTCCTACAGTCATCAATGATTAATAAATAAACATTCATAGTAAAAATTTATATAATATAGAAGAATGTAAGGCCCATAGATTTTATAATATATTTTTGAAAAATAATATTATGTTTAATAGTGAAGATCAGAAGATCATGATTTAAGAATGAATTTTTTATTTATTTATAATATTCTAAAATTTTAATATATAGTGAATACATAAACATAGAGTTGATGATTCTTATATTTGCATTGTATTTTCTGCATGATAAAGCTTCCACAAAGGTATATAAGTTTATTATGATTTTATATAATTAATAAAAATATAAATGTGTGGGGATATTAAATTATAAAATTAATGTGAAGATAAAGACATAGTGGAAAAGATATTAATTCTTAATGTATAACTACTATTAATGCCAATAATATGTGATAATTATGTTTGGTGTTTCACATTGATTGAAACATTTAAATAAGGGAATATAATTTTATTTTTTAATAATTTTTTTATTTATTATTAATTTTAATGATTTAAAAAAATTAGGAGATGTATTCTATTTATAGTGGATGTTGGTAATAATAAATTGAAGGGAACAGAATAAATATTTTGAAGAAGTCCACACAATATTCTGCTATTTTTTAGGATTATTTTTATTATATTTGCAATATATATATATATATACATAAATAATATTCAAAGAATAATTTATAACATATTTTTTGCAATGTCCCGGTTCCGGGTGCCACCTAGGGGTGCCTCGTACCTAGTGGGTCACATGGCTTCAGGAAAATTTCCCCAAACAGCAGAGGATTTTGACTAGCAGCAAGGGCCATGGATGTGGTTGTCGGGAAACTATGCCCTCGTTGGTTGTGTAACATGGCCGAAAACAATAATATAAAAAACAGAAGGATTAATAATAAACAATAAGTAAAAAATGAGATATAATGTAAATAAACAACTGGGCCACATATATAAATGATGCATGTCACATATGTCTCGGAAAGTAGAAAACAATGTCACAATGCTGGAATATAATACTAAACCAATGTACCAAGAGTGAATGTATACTCCACCAGAATTGCAAGTCTCATTCTAGTCCCATGCTCTAAAACTCCACAAAAATCAAGTACCTGATGAAGAAGGGCACTTTCCCTTATCTATCTCTACAACAATATAATCTATTTGGGCCCAAAAGCCAAACCCAAACAGGGTGTGAGATGAATACTTGTAGGCAACCACCCAATGATCTGTGCCTGACATTCAGTGAATAAATATAGTCGACATTATGAAATATGAATTAATAAACAATGAAGTACTTAATAGTAATCAATCCTATATTTTAAAACCACATTCACTTAAAATTAATAAAAATAAACAAAACATTAACAATAATACCTCTGGGAAGTACACACAGTCAAATCCCACTAGTTAAACATAGAAAAGGACTCTTTGAGGAATAACTCATCGTTAATTCCTCATGTGGCCTTTAATAATAACTATAGACTCTCTGAGAAATCACTTAATGTCCAATTCCCCATGTGGTCTCACAACAGTATACTACAGACACTCTGATGGAGTACACACGTCCATCCCCCATGTGGTTTCTTAATGCAAAAAGTATACCAGACACTATGGGGAAGACCTCATCGTCTATTCCCCCTATGGTATAACTACACCATGTTCCCACAACCCTATGTAATTCAATCATGCACAAACGATATCCAGTAGCCAAAGTAAAACTCAAATACTACTAAGATAAACATCTATAATTCATTTCATAAGAATTTCATATTAACAACATTATCCTAACAGCACAGGGCATTAAAAACATAATATCCTAACTTGCAGTTCTAGACCCAATGACCAATATCCTTAAAAAATGGGAAAATAAATCCATTGAAAGGTAATAAACTCTATTATTAATGAAACACCATTACATAAATAACAAATCATAGCCAACATTATCATGGTTAAATTCCTAAAACATGAAATATCTTAAACTAGGTTGTTGGGTAATTTTTCCCATATAAATCAAAGAAATCTACAGATAGTCACAAACCACATTCCTCGATGTTGTTTGATCGATACAGTTGAACCTAAGCCTTTGAATTGGCAATCAACATTGTAGATCTACAAAAAATTCAAAAATGATCAACCTTAAATAACAACTGTAAGAGGAGAAATCAAGAGAGGCTCCAGATGATGTAAGAAATAACAGAGGAGATTCCAACGTAATCGATAGTGTTTGATTCAGGTAAAAGACGAAAAATCAATGGTCTAGATAAGAATCGTATATTCTCGTATCCCATAGACGAGATGGTGCCAAAAGTAGACAATTATGTCCATCAGTCATGCCCACAGTCGAATATAATAATAAAAATAAATAATACACCTGGTGTCCCATGAGGATACACGACATGTATATGCCTTTACCTGAACTTACATTAGGCGGTCTCCATGTCACCTCACATGGCCATGTACTCGGTGGTTACACAGCCGGTACGCGGCTACCCGTGGCAACCGGGTACATGACGTGTACTCCAAAAAACACGACATGTACTCCTAAAATTTCCAGATTCTCCTCCTTTTCTTAAAAACACCTGAAATCAAGATTCATATCTAAATTGATAATCTTGGTTCTTACAAACTTCCATCTTAATGAAATTGGTCCCCAAATTTCCCAAAGAATGAGGCATATATGAATCCTCGAACATCTCCTGCCACTACGATCTTATATCAACATCCCTCTCTCATGTCTCGTCCTATACTCGAACGTGCATCCACAACACTAGTACCAGTGGAATAGAACAGCTACAGAGAACCTTCACGCTATGAACAAACATCGATATAGGATTCCCGTTTAACGATATGTCCACCTATAACTCAACCAACTTGGGTTGAAAAACTTGAGATGCGTCTGAGAAGTAACACCAAAACTATGAAAAATGGAAGATGTCACACATATACTTGTACCTATGAGGTAACTGTAATCGATAGGCAACCATCCTAACTCACTCAAAAACTAAAAACGACCTAATATATCCTGGTGAAAGCTTTAATTGTCTCTTAATCATCGTGTGTCCCATCCATGGTGTGAAACGTAGAAAAAAATGATCCCCGGTGTCAAACTCTATAGGTTGTCTCATTTGATAAACTTATGAATTATGTCTTGACTATTTAGTAGCCATCCTCTTTGAATCACCTCCACCTGCTCTGTGGTCTCCTAGATAATATGTGGTCCCAGCATAGCTTCATCTCATAATTCTAGCCAACATAGGGGTGATCAGAATGGCTTACCATACAACGCATCATAAGGTGCCATCTAAATATTTTCCTAAAAACAATTCTTGGTGTAAAACGCCTCCAGAGGTATGTGATTGTCCCAAAAACCTCCAAAATATAGGATGCATGCTCGAAGCATTTCCCCCAACACCTGAATCGTACACTCAGACTATCCATCTATCTAGGGATGGTAAGTCGTACTCAAAAGTAATGGTGTACCAAAATCCCTCTATAGTATTTTCTAGACACATGAAGTAAAATTGGTGTATCTGTCTGAAACGATGGAGTGCAGAACCCCAAGTATATGCACAATCTCCCAGACATGAAACCTTATCCGATCATCACCACTGTAGGTCGCTGTGATTGGTATGAAGTGTGAATCATTCATGATTTTTTCAATGAAAACCCAAAAATAATTATTCCCATGAGGTTCCCTCGGAATACTATCATGAAGTCCATTGTGACATCATTCCTCTTCCACTCGGGATTGGGTAACTACTGAAAAATCCCTTCTGGTTGCTGATGCATCTCCATCACCTGCTGAATTATGGAATATCTCATGAAAAAACCTGGAACATCTCTCATCATACCTGGAAACCAATACTAATGGCGTAGATATCGATTCATCTTGCTGACACTAGTATGAACTTCCCAAAATGTAGAATGAAAATTTGTTATCAAATCCTTGTGTATGTCTGCTGACACCCATATATGCCCATGAAAATGAAAAATCTCAACATCTCATAGGATCCATCAAGGAATAGGGTCCTCCCCTAAAAAACTCTCACATTGATGTAGGCCTTCAAAATCTACTAGTTTCCTCATTATCACTCAATCATATAGGGTATAGGTAACAACTACAAAAGAAACAAACATCTACCCATGTTTGTTGTGCACCACCATATGCATCTCTGAGAATAGATCCATAAGCTTCCAATCATTGATGGCCTTCTGAACTACTTCTATATGAGTCCTTCTTCTAAATGCATCAGCTGGAATGTTTTTTTTCCAAGACATGCTGGCAAGCTCAATGTTAATGGACTGAAGGTATCCAACCCACCTTCGCTGTCTCAAATTATGATTGCGTTGGGTGAAGAAATATGTGAGACTTTTTTGGTCAGTGAAAACCACAAAATCCAATGCCAACAGATAATGTCTCCAATAGCTTAAAGCATGAAAAAATGAAAAAAAACTCAGGATCGTTGGTTAGGTAATTCTTCTCATGTGGCCTCAACTACTGAGAACCATACGTAATGACGCCTTCCTCCTCTATAATTACAGATCCTTTCCCAATACTTGATGCATCATATAAAATATTATAACCCTTTCCCTGCTCTAAAAAAAGTATCAATGCTGAAGTAAACCTCTTTTTCATCTCTTGAAAGGATGAATCGTAGTAATCTTTCCACAAGTACCAGACACCCTTCTTAGTCAGGCTCGTTAGCAGCGCTGCTAAGCATAAAAAGGCATGTATAAGAAGTACATAGTAAACTACTAGCCCTAGAGAACTTCGTACATAAAATACAGTCTTCGGATTCACCCAGAAAACTACTACTCTCACATTCCTTGGGTCTACTGATACTTCAGTCTCTAAGATAACATGACCCAAGAAGTTAATCTAGTTTATCCTAAAGTAGTATTTTCAGAGCTTAGCATATAAGTTATGCTCTCTCAGTATACTCAAAATGATCTCAGGATGGGTAGCATGGTCGTGTCGATTGTGAGTGTACCCAAAGATGTCATCCATGAAAACCACCACAATGGAATACAAGAATGGATGGAACACTCAGTTCAGCAGTGCTATAAAAATTGTAGGGGAATTTGTGAGACCAAACGGTGTAACCACATATTCTTATAGACCTTACCTACTCCAAAAGACTGTAAGAGTTATATCAGATGTTCTAACATGGAACGGATGATAAAAGGATCTCAAGTAAATCATTGAGAACACCTAGGCTCCTTGAAGCCAATCAAAGGTATCATCAATCCTCAGTATGTGATATCAGTTCGTGACCGTCAACTGGTTCAGTTTCAGATAATCTACATAAATTCTAAGGGAACCACTCACCTTCTTCGTGAACAGGACAATAGAACCACAAGAATAAGTACTGGGTAGGATGAAACCCTTTTCTTTCAAATCATCTAACTACTTCATGAAAACATTAACTATAGTGTATTAGAACTATAGGGAGGAATGGACAGTAGTGTCATTCTTGGAAGAAGATCAATAGAGAATTATACCTCTTGCTTCGGAGAAAAACCGTAAATCTCCTCTGGAATCAAATTCCTAAAATGATCCACCACTGGAGGAAAGTACATCAGTGAATTCCCCTGGTCATCCAGATAAAAACTAGAATACTGAGTTGTAACTCTCCATAACCGTGATTATTGGGTCTAGTTCTGCACTCCTAGACATCTCACTCACCCTCTGTTGAAACAAACCTCCCTCGGGTGATGTGAAACTCACCCTATGACGATAGTAATCAACAACATCTTGGAAGGGAACCAACTATTCCATTTAGAGAATTGCATCATATCCCATCATCTCTAAGAAATAAAGGTCCCATAATAAGTGACACTGGCCAACCTCTAGAGGTCACCCTTTACAATAATATACACTAGTCATTGTAGTCCCCAACAGAGTGTCCAATGTCAACATATCAGTAGAGGTAATGATATAGAGCCAAAGGATCTCCACAACAGCAAAAAATATAAAACTATGGGAATACCCTCTAAAAATTTGTAGAATCTAAAATCGATACAACTAGAATCATATCTCAAACTATAGTGGGTCTGAGCTCTTTCTCTTGGGTATACTCTATCGTAAAATCCTAGCCTGCTCCATGTACCTATGAAGATGTATGAGGTCTTTGAGATGATTTAACTCACATCTGTCGAAGACCCTATGAATGGACACTATAGCCACGACATCCACCTCGTTCTGGACTACCTATAGAACTCCATCCCCCATTCTGATGAGGGACATGTGGTCCTGCTCCGATATGAGGAGTTGAAACAGAACACCTATCACAAGATTCTGGTGAGAAAATCTGATAGAAATGTTGAAGATGTCCCATCTTGCTGCAATATTGGCACTAAAATGGGTCTCTCAAGAAATGTGGCATCATATTCCCACTCTTCCCATGTTGGTAGCATACTACTTGGCCACCTGAAAAGTATTCTTCCTACTCATATCGTTACATGTAAAGGATTAAGGGAACACACCATGTGTTCATCATACGTGCCATTAATCCTTATTAAAATAACATTAATTTTTTATTTCCATTATTCCTTTCATGTAATTATATTCATCATTTATTGATCACGCGCACACCATAGTTAAATATGACCAATTAATTATGAATATAATTACATTAAATGAATAAAGTAAATAAAAAATTTACATAAATTTAATAAGGATTAATGGTGCATATGACGCACACATGGCATGTTCCTTTAATACATTACATGGGAATGTACATCTTCCAAAACTGGTCATGTAACACCCTTAAACATGGAATTTTCATCCATAGACATGGAATGTACATGAACATTTCCCCCTTCCTGAGTTACTCTACCTTGATAACCCACATGGTTATCTTATAACAAAATTATACCGCATGTTTATGTCAGACACGACATGTACTAGAAGGATTTCACCAACCTGTGTCATTAGTCACACAACCGGTTACAAGGTCGAATCCACACAGCATGTTCAAGATGTAAATGGTGTGTACTACATGAGTTTCATCCATCTGTGTTTTTTTCTGCACGACCGAATACACGGTCCTTACAACACGATGTGTATGTCAGGTACATGACGTGTTCCACCGAATATTTCTCTACACCATGTTTCTGACCACATAGAAAGTCACATGGTTAAACACTACATGACGTGTACTCAAAGAACATGTAATATACATAATAAAAGTATTTCCTTCACAAACATAAGGATAGACGGTGTGTATTCATCAATACACACCATTTTTTTTTGTTTTTTCCAGACAGCATGCATCAGATGCTACGCCAGAATCAATAAAAACATTGAAATCAACAATTTTGTTCCAAATTCTGATCCATGGGGTACCATACACCATGTGAGTCAATGCTTGGAATCCTATTCATGTATATTGAAAGGAATAACAGTGCAATCAATCACATGGTTTTCCAAATTCTGATCCATGAGGTCCCATAACACCTCAAGGACCAAACATTGGCATTTATCCTAAAGAAACATTTCATATTATCAATACCCTATCAAATACCAAATATTATATGATGTAATCAATTTCAATAGGATGAATATCTAGAAAAACACCATTCATAACAACATAAAACTGGTAATTCTCCGTAAATGGCATGAAAAGAACACATGACATGTGATCTCTTAAAAGTTCCTATATGATTCATGAGATGGAAAAAACTCATCTAATTAAGTTTCATTAGAAATAGATCCTCAATAATATCGATGATAATAACAAAAAACATTTAAATCACCCAATGGTGAAATCAAATCAACTGGAATAATTACAAAACCAAAAAAATATTAGAGTTAATTTCGTTTTTCCATGTACATGAGTTTGATACTCCTTGTCACACCATATTTCTGAGTACCTATTCCTTATTACCCCTATATATAGGCTCCTAACTGTAAGTCAATAAGAACGGAACACCCTATGATTCCACTTTTTAATATCCCCATTCTAGGTGACACCCAGAAGAGCCCCTAACCCTCTTGGTCTCATGGCCTCAAGCGCATTTTGCCAATTTTCAGAGGCTACCGACTGGCAGCGAGGGACCTGGGTGAAATTTTTGGAAATCTATTCCCATACTTGATATCAAAGTGGAAAACAATGATATCTAACAATGGATGCAGTAATACCCTAAAATAAGTAAAGTGCGTGAGAATAATTAGAGATAGTAAACTCCAGTAGCATCACAAGCCTCATCTTGGTCCCATGCTCTCCATATATATAAAAATCAAGTAACTAAAGTAAAAGGGTGCTTTCCCTTATCTATCTCTGCAATAATATAATCTTATTGGGCCCAAAATCATGGCCCAAATAGGGTCTGAGACAAATCCGAGTAGGAAACCACAAAATAATATATTCCTAACTGTTAGTGAATTAATATAGAAAGAAAGATGCAATATGAAGTAATAAATAAGGGAGTACTCAAATGTAAACAATCCTATAGTTTCATACAATATTCACATATAATTATTAATAATCAACCAAACATTCTCACGAAACCATTTGGGAAGTACTCATAGTCTAATCCCTCTTGTTCAACATAAAACAAGACTCTATGAGGAATCACTCACCATCAATTCCTCATGTGGCCTTTAACGATAACTATATACTATCTGAGGAAGAAATCAATGTCTAATTCGTTATATGTTCTCACAAAGGTATACTATAGACGCCCTAAGGGAGCACTCACATCCACCCCCCTATGGTCTAGAA
Source organism: Viscum album (assembly GCA_963277665.1). Classification (NCBI taxonomy): domain Eukaryota; kingdom Viridiplantae; phylum Streptophyta; class Magnoliopsida; order Santalales; family Viscaceae; genus Viscum; species Viscum album. Next base: position 529,878,177 of record OY728133.1, read on the forward strand.
AATCAAAAAGTGTAACAGATACTTTGGGAAAGCCCTCAACGTCCATTCCCAATATGGTCTAACTATAGTGGGTTCTCACATCCCTATGTATATCAATTGTGCACAATGGATATCCAGCAGCCAAAGTAAAAACTCAAATACAACTTTTCTAAATAGCTACAATGCATTTCATAAGAAATTCATATAAACATCTCCATCCTAAAATCAATCATCATGGAAAACATTACAGACTAACAATTAGTTCTAGACCCAACTACCAATATCAATCAAACATGGGAAAACACGTCTATAGAAGGGTAATAAACCCTATTTATAATAAAAAACCCTACTCAAAAAATCAATGAATAGTTGAAATTAGCATGGTTAAATTCCAAAAACACACAATACCCTAAAATAGGGTATTGGTCACTTTTCTCACATATAATTCAACAAAATCTATGGAAATCCACAAACCACCTACCACGATGTTGTACGATCGATATAGTTGAACCTCAGCCTTTTATTTTACCTATACCTCTATATATCTACAAAAACGTAATCAATTCCAACCTTGAATAACTCTTGTAAGAGGAGAAATCTAGAAGAGAGGCTCTAGAAGAAGGACGAACTCACCAAGGATATTCCAACACAATCGACAGTGTTTGATTTGGAGAACAGACATCAGATCGATGGATTGGAGAAGAATCATCGATTCCCATCGCCCCTGGACAAGACAGATCTAGAAGAAGATAGTTCTATCAATTGGATGTGACCCGAGTCTAATATAAGAATTAAAAATAAAAAATACCCCGCGTGTTCCCAAATAATACACAGCGTGTATAGGCCTTTACCAGGGCCACATTAGGCAGTCTCTAGGTCATCTGATATGGCCATGTACACGGCTGTTATATGGCCAGTACATGGGTAGCCACGGAAATATAGTACACGGTGTGTACCGCTAAAATTTGTAGATTCTCCCCTTTTTCTCAAAAATACCTATAACAAGATCCATACATGAAATGAAGATCTGGGCACTTAGAATTTTCACTATGTATTTTAGTTGATATTATTTTTAAATATTGTCTAACCATTTTCCAAAAAAGGACCCACCTTATCCACAAATTTAGAAAATACGTCAAAAATTTTAGTTGTAGATCAACATATACAATAACAATGATAGGTGGGTATGAGGTCTTGAAACACATAGATATGGAGTGCATAAGGGATAATAGAGTGTGGACATGGTACATGGGTGATGTCCCATATTGACCATGAAATGGAATTCGATGGCCCATTATGATCTTGTGAGAAGTGTATGTGTGTCCCTACCCCTTTTCTTTCTCAAGTATTTGATGAAACATATTTTATTCTTAAGTGATGAGGGGATTCATTTATAGGAGATATGAGATTCGACTACATAGAGTTTCATTATTACATTTAAAAATATATGGAAAATTAATTGGTCACTTGATAAAATTTAGCTAAATCATGAGATATATTCTTCACCACATGTGTTTAAATGAGGATGTCTTCTACCAATCTCACATAACATTGATATTTCATACACTAGACATATCTAGTGATCACACATAGATAGTCAGACATGTATGATAATCCTAAATCAATTAAACCATCATATTTCATGTATGACTATTTTTCAAGAATATGATGCAATCTAGTAATGATACATAGGTTATAATGATCTCTAGTTCTACTGTAAGAGGTATGAATCACATCTGAAACATCAATAACATGGGTCCTTTAGTATCTGGAAATATCATATCTCAAAAACATCACAAGAATAAAATATACCAATAAAAGATCCAAAAATGTATTGCCTCAGTCACATGAATTGATATATATTACAAGATCATGTTTTCACTGAGATGTCCCATTATGAATTTTGGATTAAGATGAATCATGTGGTGCATTCATGTGAGAGACCCCCAAAAAGAATAGTACATTGTAAAGAATCAACATGATGTTTTCAATCATATAATCATGTGATAAATAAATTTATGAAATCTTTGGAGATGTTAATATTGATAATTAACTCGAAAATAAAATGGGTGTAGAGGGAGTGTTGAATTCATCAATTAACACTAAGGAATAATTTAGAGTTGTAGCTATTTACCATTCATGAAAAGATTAATTTTTTTTTACAAAAAATAATGGATCCATGAAACTTTTTCTCAATATTTAATGACATCATGTGGAATGTATCTTTATTTCTCAAATTCATCGTGTTTTAGGAAGAACTTATAATCCACCTAATTCTTTTCCCTTGGAACACTTTATAGTATCACGAATAAGAATAATGCAATGTTTCCACATATATATAATGTCACGTGATGACAATATTTCAACAAATATTCATAAATAATTCTTTTTTATTCATGAAATTATTATTGTGATACATTGTTTGATCATATGACATGAAGGATAGTAGGTCACATACATTTTATATTATTTGAATAATAATGACGATTCATCTAAATTTTTACACTTAGGAGAAAAAAATCAATAACTGAGAATCTATGCATTATTTTTTTTTGTGATGCATTTGTAAACATACAACATAAATTAGTGATGGAGGATGAATAGGTTCATATTAGTGGATTAATGGTGTATGTGTTACTTAAAGGAGAATTCATGAATGATTCTACGAAAACACTTTTATCACAAAAAACATCCACATACATTTAATATAGTTGTAAAAATAGCATGAATCTGAACATGATATATATACAATATATTGAAAAAAAAGGTAATGATAAATGAAATCAGAATTAATGATAACATGAATTAATAACAATAATATTCATTTTTTCTAGAGTCAAATCACAGTTATGAACCATTAATTGATTCATACCATAGTGAAGTGTTTTTATATAACATTATGTAGTCATTGTGAGAATTTAATATGTAGTTTGAGTAAACTATGTTCAATATTGATTTTGAATAAGATAACATTGAATAAGATTTAGTGATTTGGGAACATCATAATTAATGGTAGACCATTATTTATAAGGAATACTACATTTTACATCTGAATTTAGATGATACATTTTAGTGAAGGGTTTCATGTTTGAATATTCAGTGTGCTGATAACATGCAAATAATGTAATGATTGAGAATGAAAGATGTTCATATTCTAAATAATGGCTAATTAAAAGAGTAATATTTTTACATAAGTAACCCATATATTATATAATTTTGAGGGAAAAATTTATTTGTTAGTGAAAAGAAATCAAGGGCTACTAGATAAATTTATATCTATAGATCAATAAAAATAAGAATAAACATTTTTTGGATTGGGTGTCTAAACAGTTTGTAATGTGTCTTGATATTTGGGTGTATGACCAATCATGGATATGCGGATAGAATATTTTTGGGGTGTCTAACCAAAAAAAGATCAATAATTATTTATTTGGGTGGTGTACCGGGTTCAACTGGAGGACTAACCACTAGGTTTTTTTTATCAATTTTATTGCTTGTCGTTTATAATCGATGGATATTTTATAAAAGGGAATCCATGTTAGGGTATGAAAAAAACATGACAATGAGTATTTATTTACATTAAATCTTATAAATATGGTGTGTTTTGAACTATCTTACTATTTAATCATAAGATGTGACACTGTGGAATATTCTTGGGTGGATAGAAAAACAAAAAAAGTTTAAGTGGTTGGATTAAAATGGTTGAATTAATAAATCTTAATGATTTAATCATCCCCCTCCAATATTAGTATTAAATATTTATTGGGTCTCTACAATTGGAATTAGAGTTGATATTCTATATTATGTCCCAACAATTCCCTCATTGTTTTCAATATATTTATTGAAGTGTATATTTGTAGATGTTTGAGTTAACTCAGTTAAAAAACATTTTTTTATGATGTAAAGTTGAATGTCGCATCCATGAATCATCAAAATATAACGAAAATATGATAATGTTATCTGAATAAAAATATATAATTAATGGATTAATACACCTAATTAAATGAAATCTGTGTTTTAAAAGTAGTAGTCATACATTTTATTATGATTATTTTATGGAATATTGTTCAATATGTGATGATGATATAGAACATAATGATCACAATTCAATGAATAAATACTATATAGATAAATATACCAATTGACTAGTGAATTTTTTTTGGAACTATCATGTGTTTTCAAAATGGAAAAATATATCTAGAATAAGTGGATAATGCAATGGAAGGTGCATTGGAAAAATGGTTCTAAAATTCCACACTTTCACAAAAATATTGAAAGAAAAGATTCAAATAATCAATATTTATAATGTAATATATATCGTACCTATTAAATAATTTCAATATAATAATGAATTGAAATATATGTTGGATTTTGTTTTAGTATAACCTTCCCATGCACTTGAATAATTGTATAATGATTTTATGGATTTGAAATCTTCTAAATTATAAGATAGAGAAATAAAGGTAATCGAGCATGAAAATCCCTTTCAAGAATCAAATAAATGAATTAATAATAAATAATTAAGTGATAGAGGATTATAATGATAGTATAATTCTATTGAGGATTAATATTACTCCATCAATATGTTGTTTATTGAATTGGATTTGTGATTGAGGAATCAGGAATCACCTTTAACTGGAACATCACATATTTCGATAATAAGATATGCTACCTAATTTGTTCCATTTAAATTCATGTTTTTAAGAAGAGAAGGACATAAATCACTAACCAAATGGAAACAACATTCAAGATGATGGAATCCAATAACCTATAACTAAAATATGTACTTAAATTGTTATAATTGTATGTATATGTTTTAAAATAAATTTAAGGAATGTATGGATGGTGAAAAATATTCATAAAATCACCACATTAATGATATATCAATACATTATTAATATGAGATATTAAGAAATAATTTTCAAAATTGAGTATATTTTCCACTAAAAAATAACAAGGTACACAAGATCCGATATTTGGATAGACTACAGAAGAAAATAAGAGAAAAAAGATTATAGGCTATTATTGTTGTTGGTGGATGATTTGGGATAATGAATTTGAATTATGGAAATACATGATGATTCATAATAATAATATAATAGAATAATAAAGGATTATCATTGAATACTAATCTATAAAACATGTTAACTAAATGAAAACAGAAAAAATGGAAAAAACTGATGTGAAAAAATAAATCTGAACTACCCTGAACTGAGAAGAAAAGTGATAAAGGAGTTCATGAATCATAAATAGATAATTACATCACAAAAATGACAATAAAATGGGGAAAAATTTAGTTTTATGTTGTAAAATATATACAATAAATATTAGATAATTCATATAAATATGAAATATCATTGTTCATAGATTTTTTCTAGTATTGTGAATTGTATGGAAATAATGCCTACTATTATTGGTATAAAATATCATTTATATGATATATTTATAAACCAGTGAGTCATGGTTAATAGATGAGAATATATAATCCATGAAATTAATGTATTACTAGAAATCAATCCATTGTTCCAAATAAAAAACACTACTGTCTTCTTACCTAAATCATCCAACATATGAAGATTAGAAGGTCATAGTGATTAGGTATACATGTTCGAATTACCTATAGTTGTTCCCATAGATATGATAGTGAAGAAAAATAGATGAATAAGTATGGAATTAATTTAAATATATGATGAAATTTGAGGCACCAAGAAAATCTGAGCACACAATGAAACAATTCATAATAGTTTATCCATATCAACTAAAATTGTCTATAAAATGTTGAGAGATTTGGTGGATGATGCATTTGAGTGTAAGAAGGTGATTTAAAATGAATATATTGAAATTAAAAAAAGTTATCTACATGTGATGATATTGATATTCCGAACAATATGCGTGATACAGTTCGACAAATTGGGAATCTGATAAAGTATTTCCAGCCAATCATTATAGCCTAAGAAGAAATAAGAAATAATATGATTAAAGAAAATGATAAATAAATAACCCAGAAATATGAGATATAAAATATCACTAAAATGAGTATTTTATTTATTAGAATAATTTATACATTCTACCAGGGGTGTATGATATTTGGAATAAATGTACATCACAATCTTAGATGAAATGAAACAATAACAAGGAAATAATGCCAGGAAAATCTCAACTCGAGTTCTATTTTTGAGGAAAAAGTGTGTACCTCCCTATTCCCATATATTTATGATTTTATAATTATATGGATGGAGTTTTAGATGATATATTAATCTATTTATGGGGATCATGTATGGGTTAATTCTATTAAATATACACTATATATTGAATATGGAACATCCTATTAGATTTGTTAATTTGGATAATGGGGTATGACAATCAATCTAATATAACCATTCTAAATGAATTAAAAATTATAATTTAGGGGTTTTTATAGGTGTATTTTGTTGAATATACATCTCTTTTAAAAAGAACATTTTATGTGTTTATTGAGATATATTATAGAAAAAATAATATTCATGATTGAATTTTTAATGTTGGCCTAAAAAAGGAGTAAGGGAGATATCCAACATTAGTATCATGTGATGGATAATTTATGTTTATAATTGGTTAACTTTATTAGATTATGTTATTTTATAAAAATTGTTTTCCCAAATAGACTTTTAATTCCCATGATAAAGTTAATTTTCTAATGAAAAAGATGGCATTCCATACCACTCTTAAGTTTTGTTATGTTTGAGGCCTTAAGTGAATACAAGAGAAGGGAATGCCTTGATGGAAATAGAATAGTAACAAAATTAGAATTCCACTTCTATAAATATTCATTTACTGTAAATAAGGTGGAGAATAATATTTTTTTATAAAGTGAACAATTATTGACCAAAAATTAAAAGGGGGATATTAAAGAAAATAAGTTCATGGTTAAATAATTTATGTTTCATTTTTTGTTAGCATAATATAAATTCAATTTATTATGAAGTCTTAAATGATGAGTTGATTATTAATTGAGAGGCATTATATTTAATACATGATAAATAATATTGGTATATTCATAATTTTATTATGTTTTTCCATGATTAAAGAAACAAGAAAAGTGTGTGGATACTAGATTAAAGAATTCAAGATATATTCAGGGCATAGTAGAAAAAATAATTAATATGATTTTTAAAAGGGTCTTAATGCCTAAGAAATGTACTATTTTCGGTGAGATCTTTGAAATTGTTTACAAACATTAATATTCTCAAGATTATATGATGTTAAATGTTTTTTTGAATTTATGATTGAAGTATAAGTGTTAAAAACGAATTAGGAGAATTATTTAGTTAATAGTGTAAAATTATGTATTCAATTTTAATAGTTTAAAAAAATATTATAGTGAAGGCAATAAAATATTATATTTATAGATGAGTAGTTTTATTGTGAATTTCATGAATAAAATTATTTATATTTTTTCATAAAGAATATTTGAAAATTAATTTCATACTTATATTTCACTAAATATTCGAGTTGGTATTTTATTAATATTGGACCATCCAATGGTAAAACAACGGCGAACCTCAACCACACATGTCAAACCTATGTGAAAAATGTGGGAATAAGATCAAAATGGATATAAATGGTGGAATGTGATTATAATATCATTATTACAGCTTAAAATGAGAACATAGGGAAGCATAGAATGAAAACAAGTGAGTGATAATATAAGAAACAAAATGTGGTGGCATGGCCCATGATTGGTGAGTTTCAAGTGTATCTAGTTATTTACTCTAGTGCTAGATCAGGTGGTCTATTTATTAGACTATATTATTATGTGATGATAATTCAAAACAAGAAGTATTGTCTGATTCTTCAAAGAGGTGTATTTTCCTCCATCTTAAAAATATATTGAAATAACATCGATTTCCTATAAAACTTTCTATGCATGATTGGATTTTTATTTTTCCACATATGGTTAATTACTTTTATATTATATCCCTCATACTCAATGTTAATAGTATATCCTTATAACCATCTCCTATGATCAAACAGGAAGAATAAAATATTCTTTACAATCATAAACCCATTCATGTAATATTCATATTTAATGAATGAGTTTGTTTATGGAATATGATACTGTCAAACTATGATATTATTATAAGAAATATTGTAGGTTCAACTATATAAACCATGTATCACATCAAAAAACTAGATTTGAGGAAGTCATTAATATTATGATATCTTGTATTTCAATTGTTACACATGAAGAAGAGTGACCATGAGAAGATTTTTTCACTGTCCTCTAGGGTTAGATAAATGATTAGGTATTAAATGATCATGTTCACATATAAATGTATTATTATAAAATATACTGTTATAAGAATCATGGATCACATGAATGTGAGATATCCATGTAGAAATAGTGTATTCATCCAATAAACCTGATGATTTTTGGCATCATGTAAGCTATATATATTTGTATTATTGATAGATTTGGAGATATTAATATAAATTCTTGACATTGAATAAATATAATATGAGATATGGTAGTGAATATTTAAATAAATACTTATGAATAAACAATATTTTGATATATTTACCTTCATTTATAGAGAAATAATTTTGTTTTTATAATAAATAGAGAATCTATGAATCTTATTTTGCAATTACTAAACAGATCCCCCATCATACTACCTTTGATCCTCACAATCACTATGTTTCATGAAGACCTAAAAATCTATAGAAAGATACTTTTTTGTTGAAAACATTAATATACTATGATGAATAAGAAACATACTCTCTTAATATAAATCCACTCATATGAGATGACAGTAATTCATATGATATTTTCAAATAATTCTTTTTCAAACAATGAATAAAAAGTTTGAGAAATTGTCCAATCCTATGACATGATAGATAGACCATCATCTACCATCAAGGATATATGAATATCCTTTATGATAAACATATATGTTTTCATAACAGAAAATAATAAGTTATAATTCAGAACATGTGAATTTTTTTAGGAAAAGTACTTTCAAGTTGACATTATGAGTTATCGATTAAGGATGAACTAGTAAATATATATGGTATAAATGTTTAAAACATGTTAATAGGAGAATTAGGTAATGATACTATGGAAATTCATGAAATAATTAAATTTATCCATATAAAATGAATATTTTCATGACAATATTGTTATGTTGAACTTGAGATAAATTTTATATTGAAAGAATAAGGAAATTAAAATAATAATAAATGTGAAAAATAATTAATAATAAAAAAATTATTTTCATAAGTATCAATTCCAATTGCAACACCATGTATTATGCCACACATGGATAAAGTATTTTTTAAAATTTTTCATTGTCCTATAAGGGTAATTCTTTAAGAGGTAGTTTGATTTTACACTGTCCATGTTCTACCTTTCATAAGATAATAGTGAATAAGATTTAGTTATGATAGAAACATCATCATCAGAAGGAGTAAAATCTTAATACAGAATTTGAAATTTTCATATTTAAGTCAGATTATATGTATAAGATATGTTTTTCTTGATCGAGATTTTATTGAGGTGAGAATGTTCATATCATGTAATGATCGGAAAGAATGATCAAGGAAGATATTCATGTTCTGAATCGTCCATGTCATATAGAGTTGAAGTTCGAAATGATCCAATCAGTTCATATAAATTTGTGGTGTAATATCATTCATATTTAGTGTATAAGAAACCCTAACATTGTGGATATCATTATTTTTGGGGATCATCATGAAGAATAAGAAGGAGCTTGTGAAATTGGTGATTAACCAGTTGATGAAGAGGATCATGATTGAGGTGTAAAACCAATTAAAGAGAATATGAGAGAAAATAGTTAGGGTCTGTATAAAATTCAGTTCGATGATTTGGTTGTTGGGGTGTATGACTAGGATCACATCAAGGATCAACTATTTGTGAGGATAACTTACTTTTTCCTTATCAATTATAATTTTTGATATAATTATAGTGTACAATCCATATTGGTGAATCTAACCAACATGTCGAGTAGTGAGTCATTGTTTTGAATCTCCTAAACACTTGTTTTTGTTCTCTCTAATATTATTTTTCAATATGAGGTGATAATTTGATATATTATTATGTATATAACAGAGATTAAAAATATGAAGTTATTGAATTAAATGTAAATCACTCATAAATTTCAACCACTAATTCATCTCTTATCAATGGTAAATCTATCATAGGTCTATACAAATAGCATTATCCATATGCAACACCAGAACAAAAAATATCTATCACATATTAGATAATAGTAATTAAAAAATAAAAAAATAAAAAAAATAAATAAAACGTCTAATAAATAAAAATATTGTAAACTATTAAAATTTCATTTGTTTAGAAGATAAATAACTAATATGATTTAATTGTTCCTTCTCAATAATTGGATTGAAGTGTTAATAAATTAATTCAACTAATATGAAATGAATATTATGAAAATTTATTATATTAAATAAAATTAACTAAAATAATAACATTCATTAAATTATCACATTATATGAAATAATATTAAGAACACTAATTATTTTAAAATGAGAATTTATAATAAAATCATTTCACATTAATATTTTTAATTTTCATTTAAATAAAAATTTAAAACATTTAAGAATATAAATTTTAAAAATTTATCTCCACTTTTAAATTCCAAATGTCAATAGTATCCTCTGGTAAATTTATCATTTTTATGGAAAATAATTATTTTTTAGTTAAATAGAGAAAAATGTAGTTTTTACAGAATACTTACAGATTATAACAATATCAATAATTAACTATAACATAAAAACTCAAAAAACATTTATTGATCTAATAAAAATCAATTAATAAATATATAAATTTTATAAAATTATTATGAATTTTCAAAAAGTAGGCTTAACATCATAAGAAATACTTTTTGTTAAAAAATTGTTTTTTGTCTTCTAATTTATTTTAATATAATTTTTCGATATTAGGTTTTGGACTTATTTGAAAGAGACATATATTTTATTTCACTTATAATATATCAATTTATAAGATGAAAATTAAATAAAATTACAATCATATCCTATAAATAAATTTTATGCTTAAAATACACTTTCCAAAAAAGGTTTATTATGCTCTAAAAGAACTAATAATAAAATTAATTTTTATTTCTAATAAAATTTTTATTTGAATAAATATATTGATTAATTTGAATAACTACTTATGAATAATTTATTCATTTTAATTTTATTTTAGGTATACAGAATGGATTACATAGGAAAAACAAGGAACCACTGTAAAATCCATAATGGGTGAAAAGGATAATAAATGTTGAATAAGTCATAATATGATAGAAATTTATAACTAATTTTCCTAGGTGTTACCAGAAATAAAATAATAAGAAATCCTATATTTCACATTTTTTTCTTTATGAATTCGAAAAAATGTCACAGATATATTTAAAGTAGACATATTTAACAAAATGTCTTTCTCTCCACTAATAAATGGAATTTCTAACCAACCATTAAATAACGCTCAATAATTTCAGTTTCCTATGAAAAATATTCCTTTATTACTTTATCCATGATTCACTTTCACTTCCACTAACTTATTGTTTTAAGAATGTTACCAATTCTCACCATTTCTAAGGAGTCCACCAATATAAATCCCATGTTTTCAACGTATGTTATAATGTATACATAAGATATTGTATTTTAAATCTTACATTCAAAAATATAATATTACAATTCATATATAATTACATAATTATTGATTATATAAATATATTATTATTTTCAAGGATTCACTATTGATATACTTTCCCCATTTCTGTTTAGAAAAAAAAATACCACTCGTGTGTTTACATACTACCACCTACACAAAGTAAAATTTCTTACTTTTCATTTTTCATAATTATTACATTCTAAAATACAGTGACCATAAATATTCATTCCTTGATATTATATATATTTTATATGAACATTCCTTAAATTATTTAGTAAAATAATGGAGGAGTATAATAGTTTTTTTCCTTTATAATCATGGAACAAAATGTTCTTGTATTGTGAAAGATCTTAAATGTGTACCACAATGATCTTCCCCATTAGTATAGAAAATTATAACCATTATTTATAACCTTGGTAAATGAAACATTAGAAATGTTGAGATAAAATTATCAGTAATGGTAAGAATAAGAGATATATAAGAATAAAAAGAACATTGGGGTGTGAGAACATGAGAATTACATTTAAAGATTATAAGCTATATATAAAAGATCATAATCATTAATCATTGAATAAATATTATCTGTTCATAAGATATGAATCATAAAATAATAAATAAACATGATACATGAGAGTATAAAAATGGAATAATACTTGGATTTTTTTTTTCATACATGCATGTTTAGAAAATATTATGTCAACGATACCTAGAAATACATTCATAGAATGTTAGTCTTGGGATAACCATTCATGTATCTACTTTGGGAAAGAGAGACCTCCCACATACCATTAGGTTTCCAGATGGGGATAAACTCCCTTGTGTCCTTTTTAAGGTCATAATATGACATATCATGTACCATCCTATTTATATATTTATATGACATTCCATGTACTATATTATTTTGGGCTTTGATTGACCACCCATGTATGGTTTGAGCTAATAGAACATTTATCACTACCCAATAAATAGGATGGAGATATTGGTCCCACCCATAACATAATAAAAACCATAAATGAATGTGCTATATGATGGTAAAAAATGCATTATATCATAACCTATGAAATTAAATGTGTTCTAAAAACATTTTATCATATCACAAATTTTTTAAAATGAATAGGATTCATAATCATATCATAACAAGTTTCTCGAAGTAAAAAAATTGAGAAAATATTACATTTTTTATTTTGTAACTTTTGAACCATAGCTCACATGAAAGATATATCATTAAAAGGTTATGTAAAAAAACATATTTAATGGTAATTATCTAATAATAATAGTATGTGTAGTAAATACACACAAAAAAAAATTGTGGTGAATATTTCATTAATATCATAGAAATAAAAGTGATATTATAAATATAGTTATCATTAGCCTTGAATTCATTCGTACATGTTAAAAATTCTTGTATAATAAACGTATGTTTATTATACATATATAGAGAAAAATTTTCTTGTATTTAATACAATAAATTATTTACTTGGGATGTAATATTAATCTCATATTAACAATTCTATGTTAATATTATGTTTTAGTTAATAACCACTTTTTTTTCAAACATTTTTTGACATGTTATTCTAGAAATTTTTATATAGATCATTTTATTATAATATCCATAATTATAAACATGAAATAAATATCATATATATTAAGTATATATGTATTTATATTAATTCCTAAAATTTATATGTAGACAATAAAATATATCATTCTAGGATAAGTTAGGTTATACGTATACATGAATGTGGTTTTCATTTTATAATCGGATTAAAATAAATAAAATAATATGATATATTTTCATTAAAAAATAATTTAAATTCATATATGTCATAAATTTTTATTTAAACCCTAATTAATAATTTCCATTTAAATCTTTAGTAAATCACATCGTTTCGTGTAATGGTAGTCTGTTGTACACACGAATGATGCTACCATATAGCACAAAATGGTAAGCATCAAGGTATTTATGATATAAAAATTAATAATAATAATAAAATCATAATACTATTATATATAATATATAAAATATATATCCATAATTATTACCAACCTTCAGTGGTGGTAATCTATATACAAATAACTTCGATTCATGAGGCGAGAGTCCATCGTACCCCAAAATGATGATTACATGTCCAATTTGATGGATGTGTGTGAATTTTTTTGTTGAATAATTAACATAACAACAACTATTTTTATTTATAATACTGATGTTATTATTTAAATATTATATAAATATAATTTAAGTTGTTTTAGGAATAAATAAAATATAAACGTTCACTCATGAACATTATATCTTTTTTGGGTAACTTCTTTGGATTTTAACCAAAGGGATAAATTGTTTGGATTTATTATCAATGTAAGGACTCAATGATTAGGGGAGTTATTTTTTAGGATATTATTATAGATTTTGGTAGATACAATATGGTATTTATGTGTGAAGAAAAGATAAGAATATGTGTCCTTTTATAATATAAGATAGGTGCGCTTTTGCAACATCTCAAAATAATAAGTTAATATAAAATAAATTTTTACACATAATGGAACCAAACTAATATATTTATAATATAGTACGATTTTGTGTCGAAATTCACCAAAAAAAAAGAAAATTATACATATTTTTACAATTTATTAATCCTTATCTTTTTCCATTAACCCTTATTTAACCTCTTTAACTCTTACCGCGACGACAACTGTTTTTACTGTTGGATGATTAGTTAGGTTTTAATAAAATTACGTAATAACCATAAATGGATCATGGATATAAATTTAAAACATATAAAAATAATTTGGGAGAATTTAATATTATCTATGAATTTTCTTATCATTAAGTAAAATATTATTTATTTTAAAATATCAATAATGTAAATTTTGAAACAGTTCATTACATAGAAATAAAAAAAAATTAATAATATATATTCGAAAAAAATTATATTAATACATCTATAACATGTCATTTGAATCTATAAAATTAATATATAACCTAAATTTATTAATAATATATTTATTTTAATACTTCTAATAGCATTTATTTGATTGTTTCATTAATTGAATAATTTTCACATCACTATTGTGAAAGAATTTAATGTAAATATTTTCTAAATGAAAACTAAAAATAAATATTCATGATGAAGATAAATATTTTATCTTTCAAAATAATATTTATTTTCAACGATATAATTTTATTTTCATTATATTAAATAGGTTATAGTAATTAAAAATAACATTGTGATATTTTTGACTTTTCATAAAATGAAATAATATAAGGGAAATAAAGTCATTAATGTTGATATAATAGTTCCACGACCCCCTCCCACCAAAGATGCCCCTCCTGAGCTAGCAATGGTGAAAGGAAGATAATGACCCCCGAGTCCCACCTCCAGTAGGCCCTGGGTTGGCGACTAGCACCAAGGGTATGAGTTTTCAAAAATATGGGAGTCATTACCCTTTTTATTATTTTGTATCGGGAAATAGGACAAGTCAACCACCAAAAAGGGAAAAGAAAAAGTGTACATAAATAAACCCAAAACAAGACCACATGCATGTTTAAACAATTTTTATAACAAGGTACAAGTACAAGGAAGCTCAAAAGTACAAGTGAGTACAGTACTAAAAGGAAAACAAGAAAACAGCAATTGCACAACTCCCACTGCCTAACTAGTAGGGTCCCGCACGGCCCTGGTAGTCCTCCTGAAAACCTGAAACAACGTAGGGTGAGCATACAAGTATACTCAGTAGAGAACCTAAAGCTCTCGTGCACAAGTGGGGAGACACCCTAAGGTCCCGTGAGAAAACAGAAGAACCAGAAACTAACAAGGAAAAACTATCCACCCAGCCTCACTGGTCACACTCACCAAGTAACACAAACAAGTTTAGTATATATATAGAACAAAAGTATTGGGTACCCCGAACCATTTCCCACTTAATTAGATGCTGCTCTTCCTAACGGCAAACGTCATGACGCTACCACACTCTTCCCGCCCGCACACACCTGGGCCAAACCACGCATCCCGCCCGCACACACCTGGGCCTCACAACCATGCATCTCGCCCGCACACACCTGGGCCACAACCACTAACCCGCCCGCAGACACCTGTGCCTCATCCCGAACGTTCTTGGGAACGGTAAGCCTGCCCGAAGAGTCTTGGGCTAAAGGTCGCCTCAAGCCATCACAGCCTCCGAGACCTACCCGAACAGTCTTGGGTGTAAGGTCACCTCAAGACATCATAGCCTATGGAAGAAGGAGCAGGAAGAAGCTAGTAACTAAGGGGGAACACCCTCTCCCATAAAATGGGAGTGTTCGGCACTAGGTTCTTGACATGGGTGTGGTGCGACAAAACACAAAGATACAATTATATATATACATATACCAAACACACAGCCCAACCTATGGATTCTTAATAAAAGAAACTGAGCATTTGCCTCGGCACTGCTACCACGAAGCATGCATCAACAACCAAACAATCATCCCCCAACCCCATTTAGGTTTTCATGTTTCATGAAATGGTTTAACAAATTATTACTACTGGGCAACTATCATCCAGACAAAACCTTTCACAAACATATCCCTGACATACACAACCAAGGTTAGGCAAAACGCAAGCAACCACATGCCATTTCATTTACAAAAGATTATCACAACCATACAACATTCCATCATTCATTTATTTCAAAGTTCCACACATAAAACCCTTTCCACACACAAAACATTTTCGCATTTGAAAACACCTTTTACTTCAAAACACATTTCATAATCAAAACACTTTTCATAAATAATGTCATTTTCCACAAAACAACCAAACCACCAACATGTTCATTATTCCAACTTTGTTCAACCGGGGTGATCACACAAGGTTTTCATTCTCATTTAATCAGCCAGTCTTTACGTGCTTATCCATTTTCCATGTTTTAAAAAAACCAATCACAAACAATTCAGATATCAATTGCGCACGCAAAGGCCACCAACGACCTTGATTTTCAGTAGGCAAAGGCCTTTCAATCCAAAATCGCAATCAGAAGACAAAGAAACTGAAAGGCAATAGAAACAACACAAAACCCCAAACCCTTCATTATCCGGTTATTATCTTTATTTAAAGTTCAACTGCATCCCATGGAACAAAAGAAAAATATCCCACCCCGCATGTTTCACCAAAAAGAGAGACGAAGGTAAACCCCTACCTCAAAGGTCCTGATCACGTCGCTTCCGACGACGTCCTTAGGTGTCCTACGCCTTCGCCAAACCCGAAAAACGCCTCCTAGGATGGAAGCTGGAGAAGGAAGGCTGGAAGGAAAGGTGACAAGTCCGGGCTTAGAAGCTTCGTCTCATCGCTACGATCATGTGGCCGCTGACGGATTGTAATTCGGAGCTCGGACAAAGAAGTTAGAGGAGGAAGACTTCTTGATCATCCAAGAGTGTCGTTGTGCGAAGAAGAAGCAATTGGTCTGGAAATAATCCGCGACCCTTTCTTATATTGGAAACGAATAGGTAAAACAGTATGCAGCGTGTATTGATGAATACACGGTGTGACCGTACACCCGTTACGCATTTTCACTGGTCAACACACGACACGTCACGCGGTTTCCACATGTTTTAATAATAATGATAATTCTATCAATATGTGGTGTTTCGTTGACCCGAGACATAACTCATAAAAATGTATCCATCAGTGGTCTTAAAATGACCGTCATAATTTCAGGGTTACGCTGTCGCTGACGGATCGTCAATCTGATTCCGTATGAGGGAGATACGTTGGATACAAGATCCCGTAATAATAACAATATTAAATCTATTAATTCATGAGTGTTTCGGGTACCCAATCCGAAAACCCGAAAAAAGACATCCATTATTGGACTCATAATGTTCGTCTCGTAGTCAGGGTTGCACTTCCACTGACGGTTCGTGAAACCGAGGTCGCACGAAGAAGATACGGACAAAAAAGTGTTTTATCAACAAAATTAATAATAATAATATTTTATTATTATTATTAATCAATTATTTATTTATTTTTCATAACTCCAAAAGCAATCACTTTTTGGAGTCTTCATGGGCGCTATAATTAAGCACCAATTCCTCCTTTTTCATTTATTTGTCTTTTAATTTTATTTCTCTTATTATTATTTTTTGTTTCTCTCTCCAATCTATTTTTTTTCTTTCATGATTCTCTCCCACCACCAAAAGTGGCGCCTCCCATTTCTTTTACTTCATGTGGAACGCCCCAAACTCCATTCTCACTTCAACATTATTATTTAATAAAATTAATAATAATAACACCCATAATTAATGTACTAATTTAATCCCATTAAATTAGATTACCATGGTTATTAAGTTAAAACCATTCCATTTAATTAAATTCAAATAATTTAATTTACTAACCAAAAATTAAACCCATTTATTTTAATTTACCAATCACACAGATATTTCTGTCACCTTTATCATTATTATTTAATTCAATAGTAATAAATCCTCTTTCAATTTAATCAACGGGTCTCCATCATTAACATTAATAATTATTATTATTATTGACGCCCATTATTTTCATATAATTACTCCATATATCCCATAACATTATATTCACGCATGGTTGGGAACCCCATTCACATGCCTCTTCATGTTATTATTATTATAACAAATTATTATATAATAATACCCTTTTAATGTTATTAACACAATTCCAACTTTAATTGTGGAGAACCGCACAACGCCTCCTGTACAAGGTCACACCCATGCACCCCATGCATTTCATTCCTTTATAATTTATTACATGAGCCTCATTTATTGTAATTTAGTCCTTTATAACTTATTCCATGCTCCTCCCATCATTTTATTAAATATATTCGATTTTATTTCTTATATTTTACAATGATTAAATTAAAACCATTTTATCTAATTAACACCAAATATTTTCACGCCACCATTATCAATTATTATTATAAAAAAATTATTATTACAACACGTGTCGTGTTTGACCACATCAAATTTTTTACAAAGAAATGGACCGGAGAGGTCCGGGCCATTACACCAGATACCTCTCAAAACATTCTCGTCCTCGAGAATTAAAACCAACCCATAAAATGGGGAAAGGTCCGAACAACCACCCCTCAAGATACCTCTCAGGCCTCTTGTAATAACAAGAAACAACCGACAACCCAAATTATGTGAGTTAGGAATTCCCTCTCCTATGTCGAGATATTATCCGCTTTAGGCGGCACTGACTCGCATGCACGGGTTTAATCGCATCCGCATTAATGCCTCTCGATTAAGGACTGAGCCTTCCCACTTCCATATATAAGGATTTTCCAACTTACACTGCCCCCCAACACCATACAAAACATCAAAAAATTTCCCGAACACATGGCTTGAGGAATTCCTTCTCCCATGTCGAGATATTATCCACTTTAGGCGGCACAGACTCTCCTGCACGGGTTTAATCGCATCCACATTAACGCGTCTTGATTAGGGATTAGGTCCTCCTCCCCCCACATGTTATGAATCTTCACACACATTTAAAGGAAAGAGGGAAACAACTTAGCATTATAAATTCATGAAAAAAAGTTCCAAGCCCAAAGCATGGGCGAGAATGAGTTTCAACAAAGGAGTGTGATGACCTTGAATTTAAACAAAACATAAATGAGAGCATTTAAGTAAAACCGGAAACATCTCTCTTGATCTCTGGACTTTCTAGGGTTGCCACTTCTATTGCATGAAACTGTCTGTGTCCCACTCCTCTGTCGTTCTGTTGATGTCTAGGTGCCATAGTTGTTCGGTAAACAGGGAACGCCTAAGCCCAAGTAGTAATGAAAAACTCAAATTTTTAATTATCATTTTATTTCAATTTCTTTCCCAGAACACCGAAATCAAGTAAAACACAAACATGATGATGCATGTACCTTCCCTAGGGTCTCTACCCTGCAATCAATATAGTCTCACTTGGTCGTTCGGTAGACTCAGAGTCCTTGCATCGGATCATAGGGGGCCCTAAAATCCCGTGCCCTAGCCGGTCTTCCCTGGCCTATGTCACGCACCAAGATTAACGAAAATTGTTTCCCTATCATCCCATGCAATCTTCACTGTGCCTAACTCCAGACTCCATCCTATCTCTCAACCATCACCTCTGATACCATTCTGTCACGACCCCCTCCCACCAAAGATGCCCCTCCTAAGCTAGCAATGGTGAAAGGAAGATAATGACCCCCGAGTCCCGCCTCCAGTAGGCCCCGGGTTGGCGACTAGCACCAAGGGAATGAGTTTTCACAAATATGGGAGGCATTACCCTTTTTATTATTTTGGATCGGCAAATAGGACAAGTCAACCACCAAAAAGGGAAAAGAACAAGTGTACATAAATAAACCCAAAACAAGCCCACATGCATGTTTAAACAATTTTTATAACAAGGTACAAG
This sequence comes from Viscum album, assembly GCA_963277665.1. NCBI lineage: Eukaryota > Viridiplantae > Streptophyta > Magnoliopsida > Santalales > Viscaceae > Viscum > Viscum album. Next base: position 529,898,244 of record OY728133.1, read on the forward strand.
TACAAGGAAGCTCAAAAGTACAAGTGAGTACAATACCAAAAGGAAAACAGGAAAACAGCAACTGCACAACTCCCACTGCCTGACTAGTAGGGTCCCGCATGGCCCTGGTAGTCCTCCTGAAAACCTGAAACAACGTAGGGTGAGCATACAGGTATACTCAGTAGAGAACCTAAAGCTCTCGTGCACAAGTGGGGAGACACCGTAAGGTCCCGTGAGAAAACAGAAGAACCAAAAACTAACAAGGAAAAACTATCCACCCAGCCCCACTGGTCACACTCACCAAGTAACAAAAACAAGTTTATTATATATATAGAACAAAAGTATTGGGTACCCCGCACCATTTCCCACTTAATTAGATGTTGCTCTTCCTAACGGCAAACATCCTGATGCTACCACACTCTTCCCACCCGCACACACCTGGGCCAAACCACGCATCCCGCCCGCACACACCTGGGCCTCACAACCACTCATATCGCCCGCACACACCTGGGCCACAACCACTTACCCGCCCGCAGACACCTGGGCCTCATCCCGAAGGTTCATGGGAATGGTAAGCCTGCCCGAAGAGTCTCAGGCTAAAGGTCGCCTCAAGCCATCACAGCCTCCGAGACCTACCCGAAGTGTCTTGGGTGTAAGGTCACCTCAAGCCATCATAGCCTATGGAAGAAGGAGCAGGAAGGAGCTAGTAACTAAGGGGGAACACCCTCTCCCATAAAATGGGAGTGTTCGGCACTAGGTGCTTGACATGGGTGTGGTGCGACAAAACACAAAGATACAATTATATATATACATATACGAAACACACAGCCCAACCTATGGCTTCTTAAAAAGAGAAACTGAGCATGTGCCTCGGCACTGCTACCACGAAGCATGCATCAACAACCAAAAAATCATCCCCCAACCCCATTTAGGTTTTAATGTTTCAAGCAATGGTTTAACAAATTATTACTACTGGGCAACTATCATTTAGACAAAACCTTTCACAAACATATCCCTGCCACCCACAACCAAGGTTAGGTAAAACGCAAGCAACCACATGCCATTTCATTTACAAAATATTATCACAACCATACAACATTCCATCATTCATTTATTTCAAAGTTCCACACATAACACCCTTTCCACACACAAAACATTTTCTCATTTGAAAACACCTTTTACTTCAAAACACATTTCATAATCAAAACACTTTTCATAAATAAAGGCATTTTCCACAAAACAACCAAACCACCAACATGTTCATTATTCCAACTTTGTTCAACCGGGGTGATCACACAAGGTTTTCATTCTCATTTAATCAGCCAGTCTTTACGTGCTTATCCATTTTCCATGTTTTAACAAAACCAACCACAAACAATTCAGATATCAATTGCGCACGCAAAGTCCACCAACGACCTTGATTTTCAGTAGGCAAAGGCCTTTCAATCCAAAATCACAATCAGAAGACAATGAAACTGGAAGCCAATAGAAACAGCACAAAACCCCAAACCCTTATTTATCCGGTTATTATCTTTATTTAAAGTTCAACTGCATCCCATGGAACAAAAGAAAAATATCCCACCCTGCATGTTGCACCAAAAAGAGAGACAAAGGTAAACCCCTACCTCAAAAGGTCCCGATCATGTCGCTTCCGACGACGTCCTTCGGTGTCCTCCGCCTTCGCCAAACTCGAAAAACGCCTCCTAGGATGGAAGCTGGAGAAGGAAGGCCGGAAGGAAAGGTGTAAAGTCTGGGCTTAGAAGCTTCGTCTCATCGCTACGATCCTGTGGCCGCTGACGGATCGTAATTCGGAGCTCGGACAAAGAAGTTAGAGGAGGAAGGCTTGATCATCCAAGAGTGTCATCGTGCGAAGAAGAAGCGATTGGTCTGGAAATAATCCGCGACCCTTTCTTATATAGGCAATGAATAGGTAAAACAGTATGCAGCGTGTATTGATGAATACACGGTGTGACCGTACACCCGTTACGCGTTTTGACTGGTCAACACACGACACGTCACGCGGTTTCCACGCGTTTTAATAATAATGATAATTCTATCAATATGTTGTGTTTCGTTGACCCGAGACATAACTCATAAAAAGGTATCCATCACTGGTCTTAAAATGACCGTCATAATTTCAGGGTTACGCTGTCACTGACGGATCGCCAATCCAATACCGTATGAGGGAGATACGTTGGATACAAGATCCCGTAATAATAACAATATTAAATCTATTAATTCATGAGAGTTTCGGGTACCCAATACGAAAACCCGAAAAAGACATCCAATATTGGACTCATAATTTTCGTCTCGTTGTCAGGGTCGCACTACCACTGACAGTTCGTGAAACCGAGGTCGCACGAAGAAGTTACGGACAAAAATGTGTTTTATCAACAAAATTAATAATAACAATATTTTATTATTATTATTAATCAATTATTTATTTATTTTTCATAACTCCAAAAGCAATCACGTTTTGGAGTCTTCATGGGCGCTATAATTAAGCACCAATTCCTTATTTTTCATTTATTTGTCTTTTAATTTTATTTCTCTTATTATTATTTTTTGTTTCTCTCTCCAATCTATTTTTTTTCTTTCATGATTCTCTCCCACCACCAAAAGTGGCGCCTCCCATTTCTTTTACTCCATGTGGAACGCCCCAAACTCCATTCTCACTTCAACTTTATTATTTAATAAAATTAATAATAATAACACCCATAATTAATGTACTAATTTAATCCCATTAAATTAGTTTACCATGGTTATTATGTTAAAACCATTCCATTTAATTAAATTCAAATAATTTAATTTACTAACCAAAAATTAAACCCATTTAATTTAATTTACCAATAACACACATATTTCTGTCACCTTTATCATTATTATTTAATTCAATAGTAATAAATCCTCTTTCAATTTCATCAACGGGTCCCCATCATTAACATTAATAATTATTATTATTATTGACGCCCATTATTTTCATATAATTACTCCATATATCCCATATCATTATATTCACGCATGGTTGGGAACCCCATTCACGTGCCTCTTCATGTTATTATTATTATAACAAATTATTATATAATAATACCCTTTTAATGTTATTTACACAATTCCAACATTAATTGTGGAGAACCGCACAACGCCTCCTGTACAAGGTCACACCCATGCACCCCATGCATTTCATTCCTTTATAATTTATTACATGAGCCTCATTTATTGTAATTTATTCCTTTATAACTTATTCCATGTGCCTCCCATCATTTTATTAAATATATTCGATTTTATTTCTCATATTTTACAATGATTAAATTAAAACCATTTTATCTAATTAACACCAAATATTTTCACGCCACCATTATCAATTATTATTATAAAAAAATTATTATTACAACACGTGTCGTGTTTGACCACATCAAATTTTTTACAAAGAAATGGACCGGAGAGGTCCGGGCCATTACAAATAGGATATAAATTCATCCCATGTATTATATTTTTGGAAACTCAGCAATACAATAATAATATAACAATTTTTTTGGAGACTATCATAATATGAATTCCATTATATTTACCATTAATTACTCATTTTACCCTTAACTCTGGTAATAAAATAACTGTGTTTACTAATAATATTGTCTAAAAATATAAAATTTCATATTTAATAAATATGACCCTTATGATACCAAATATGGGATTAAATTTTCAAAATTATAAAATGAAAATTTAGATAAAATTAATTTAATATTAACCATATAGATGGGGTGAGAAGGCGATTATTTAAAATGAAAATGTTCAATTTTTTGAAATGGTTTTTTATAATGATTTGATATAAAGAAGATTAAAATGACCTAAATAGATAAAAACATATGAAAATTTGATGTATTTTTATGTTTAAATAAATTTTTTATATAATTTTATAATATAAATTATTTAGATGATAAGTTAGTTTTCATTTAAGATGGAATATTTTTAATTATGCATCAAAATGTTTATCTTATCAGGAATATACCGAAATATAAAATAAAGTAAATTATGATATTCAAATTACAATAATTTAGGTTATATTTGGAAATAAAATTTCAAAAATTTACATGATTAATTTTAAATTAGTTGCATCATCGAACAGAGGCAAAACTGCCTTTACAAAAATCTAGTTTTTTATGCATAAAATTGGATATATTTTATTATCATGTATAGAAATCACATAGAATGATTGAAAAAAAGTAAATTTAATCTATTATAAATATATATTTCAGTAATATAATCCAATAATAAATATTTTTTTTATTTTATTGGTATAGATTACAATTTTTCACCTTAATATAGTTTTTTAAAAAAAATATTTCGTTTTTATTTTCAGAAGAATTTTTATTTTCATTTGTAATTAAATATTCCCCAAAATAGAAATTATATATACATTGGTAAAACATATTTGGATAATTTATTTAATCCATTTCATACATTCCATTCTTATTTCAAGGTTATAATTTTCTTTTTTAAATTATTATAATAGAAAACTATTATTTTCTTGAAACATGGTGTTGCATGTAATGAAAGATAAGAAGTATTGCATGTAGCTCAAGATCAACATTGTGTAACATGAAAATAAATATATAAAAGAAGTAATATTATTGAAAAATATATTTTATAAAATTATTATAGTGTTATATTATAACCCCTTAAATTTAATTTCTCCATTTAAATTTGTTTTGGTTATGAACGGTCTAAAATTTTATAATAAATTCATAGATGCCCAAATCGTAAAAATATTAAAAATAAAACATCCCTTAAATGGAAATATTTGAAACGTTATGGTTCACTAATTTAACTTGTAACTTTGTTTCTACATTGGGAAAACATTAAATTATATATTTGTAAGTTAAAAATAATCCCCATGAACTAATATAGAGTGATAAGGAACATGGTAAATATAAGGTTACGTTATATAAATTTTAGACCACATAAATTTGAGAAATAGCATTGATACCATCATGAATGATTATAATATGATAAAATTAAATTTCAAAATCCATTGAGAATGTACACTTAATTTATTTATTTTGATAAGTATTATCACCCTCTTTGGTTTTACCATTATCAATTTCCACTTAATCTATTTCCCTCATAAATGAGGCTGAAATTGTAATGCATGAAGGACTAGTGGATAATAAGATACATAATGGAGTGATAATTCGGTCCTTATATCTCTATTTATATACCTATAAATATTGTATTAACTGGTTATTCAATTCACATAAATATTCATATTGTGAATTGACACATAAACATCTAAAACCACATCCAATGTTAAAATTACATAATTTCATTAATGATTACCCATAAGAACCATAAAAAAGAATTAAATCCAAATTTTTTGAAATAATGTTACTAAATTTCTAAAACATATTTATCATTAATCACACAAAAAACTTGATTTATCTCTTAATTGTCACATACCAAACATATGAAGACCATTATCCAGAATTTCCATCAAACATTATATTATCCTACATTATTATAAACCTATATTGAATACACATAAATATCTTCATTCATTATATAATCTATTTTCTTATGAGAAAATATTTTCATTGGATTCTTGGGTCTATAATTTTACCAATTGAAAATGTTATTTCACTATTCCAGAGTCCAAGTAGATAATCACATGAAATTTCAATATTTTTTGACATTAATATTTTCATAAGAATCATTCATTCCAAATTCAAATATGAAATTCCTGAAAAATGAGAGGAGGATATGATTTCAGTAATTATTAGGGAACACATATTTCATTTTTATATCACAATTGTTACCTTTTTCCTTTTTCCATATAGGTTTTTCTAGATAACCATCCATCTTAGTCTTTGAATTGGGGAACTAGTTATCATAATTCTCAAACTCATTTCTGTTGAAACACTAGAGTTTGAGAGGTTTATATTTTGGGATATTCTCATTATTCACATAACTAGATGACTTTTTCACATAAAATCTGCATTCATCCACTCGATGTACATCCTTTTAACACTTATAACACCCTCTTATCCAATTAAATAATTCACCTAAGTGATTATTACCATAGTTATAGAAAACAGATACCAATAATTTCTTTCCATGATTTAAGTATTCCTGAGGCTTGATCTTCCATTAATAAAAATCCATAGGAATTTTGTTAATATCCAATTTCCTTTTCTACCTCAATTAAACATCATAAAACATAATCACATCTAATAAAGTCTATAATATGTAAAGCCTTCTAATGAATTTGTTTCATATCATAAAATAAATGATCAATGTATCTCTCATGGTTTATGAATAATCCCAAATAATATCCAGGATGTCTTGTATAATTTTATTCTTACATACCACAAAATTTATAATTATTTTACTTAAGATCAAGAACTTCTTTCAATAACATTGTTTTTAGTATATGAGGGATGTAATTACTGAATATTGACCCCTTAAATTTTTAATATTCCGGCCGTTTAATTTAATCATATTTTCTTATGTTATTATTACAATCACACCACTGATCTGCATCACCTTACAAATAAAAGACAGCCAATATGACCTTTCAATGCTCTAAATAGTGAATAATTACTAATATTTTTTTAGCGGTATTGATCCATGGATGTTCAAATAGTGTAACATTAGAACCACTAAAAGAAGGTGTATGTTGCCTCATGAAGTACAAAATTGAATATTTCATCATCCTTTTCTCAATTAAAATTTCTACATGACTCATATATTGAGAGACTTTTGTGATTATACCAATAATATTTTTCATTCTGGCTCCAGTATCATCGAGTTTCTCTAGAAGAAAATCATTTTGTTTCATATCACATTCTTTACTAACAGGGTTACTTCATTTCTCTACCATTGATTAAAAAAATGTATACTATGAGAAAATATAATAACAGTGGGAATCCAACATGATAAAATGAAATTACATTCAATATATAAAATCATAGTTTTCATAAAATGGTTATTCACGATTATTAAAAAAATTAATGGATTGTAAATTATAATCAGATTTATCCATAGGGATCTTAGTATTGTTTATTCATCCTAGTTTTGAAAAAGTTACTAAACCATTGAACTTATACAATTTATAATAACCTAGACATTTTATACATGGACATGACATCATTTAGATGAAAATTAAATATATTACACAATCACATGACCGATGACTATAATAGTTTTGTGCCTTTGAATACAAATAACATAAACCTATAGTCTTGTTACCAATCATCAACGTTTCCCAAAAATATTTTTCCCTTTAGCATCCCTTAATAAATCCTTTCCTTTTAACATTAGGAATGGGTTCATAAAAAAGGGTAACATAGATTAACAGTAATGGTGTAATTAAGAGATCTATTATCATAACATGAACAATGGGGTATGTGAACATGGTCATAACATTTTTAGATCATACCCCATATATCAAATATCATAATCACGATTCATGGAATAAATATTTGATGTATAGAAGATATGAATCATAAGATAATCAAACAACATGATCCATGATATTATAAAATTTCAATAGGACATATTAACTATGGTATACCCGCATGTTAATAAAATATTATGTAAGGTAATCCTTTGAAAAAACTAATATCATGTTAGCAATTGGATAATCACATTTGTATCTTCTTTTTCTTAGTATAGACTCTCATGTGCCCCCTTTTTTCATGCATTTGGTGACCTCCCATGTACCCTCTTTTTAGAGGATTAGGATGAGCTCATGTGTGGCCTCTTGTTTCAATATTGGGATGACCTCCAATGCAACATATAGTTTCATACATTGGATGACCACCATTATAACCATTGTGCCCATATAACATTTATCATTACACAATTAATTATAGGTTGATATAGACCCCACACATCACATATTAAAAACCAAAAATAAATGTTCCAAAAGTATTGAAATATTAATCCTATCATAACTGTTCTCAACACTTTCGCTGGGGTGCGTGCATCTGTCTTTTGGGAGGACGATGAGGACGCGCAGACTATTTCCCCTCATCCCCGAAATCTAATGCTCGGTGACATATGTCACTTATTGAGGGTCTTTTTCTCCTTGATCCATATGGGATGATGAGATGTCGGTTCCTCCTTCTGTGGATTCCTCCTCCAAAATCGTCACCTATTCTAGGTCTCCTTGATATACTTAGATGTGTTTTGTGAAACTCTTCCTAGTTCCATATCTTCATGGATTCTTGTTAATTACACTGCATCTATCAGAACATTCCAAGGGGTCCGGTCAGATTAGAAAACTTCAGTCAGAGGAGTTGTCACATTGGACATCACTGGCTTGTCTTTAAACTGGAACACAAGAATGTCTGGGTTTCATCCCCTTATTATAAGGATTATCTATGGAATAGAATCCCGAGGAATCCCACGTCTAATTTGGGGAATTATATTCCATAGGCATGTCTCTGACTTTTTCCTCATCTTCCCATGTTTGAAACAGGGTATGCCGCGATTTTATCGTCTAGTAGAGACATATCAGACAGATCAGAACACTGACTGGAGTGTATCAGGTGGGTGTGACCCATGGAGGAAACACAGATATTGGGGATAACACATATTTTTTTATCATATTTTTTCTAAAGGAAATGGGTAATGAGGTGCCATGATCCTACCGAGATGTGGAGACAAGGTAGAAATAAGATTGAAGATGGATGGTCAAGTGAAGTGGATGGAGAATGAAAGGGAGTTGACCCGAGGGTGAAATTGATGTTGGTCTTGATCCTCAAAGAGACCTCCTAAGTATCCTCATGGCAAGGAATAAAGGTCCACATAGTTCATGATGGGGAATCAGATCGGGGTGTGCACAGAGTACAACGATCCAATGATATACTGGGGCTTACGCGTGGTTAGAAGCTTGAGGTTGGTCTGATGCCTGAGGGCAGACCAGAGATGTGGGTCCCAAAAAAGGGGACTACAACAGCTTACCACTGGATTGGAAAAACAATTTCTAACAATTTGTTGTATTGAAAACTGCTTACCATCGCTCGGGGTATGCAACTACTTACCGTCAGATGGGGTTGACAACGTCTTACTACTAGATGGGGTCACAATGGATTACCGCTGGATGGGGTTGAACCTCATAGAGGTTTCCTACTTACCCTTTCTAAGATACATGGATCAAATCCTACATAGTTCAATTGGGGAGAAAAGGGGGAATGTAGTTATCGTCATGCGAGATGAGGGTGGACCGACGTGGAGTGGACCAGACCAATGGATAGTGGGAATGAACCTTAGGGGGGATTTCTATATGCCTTTCCTTGAAAAGGATCAAATTAAACGTAGTTCCAGATTGTGGGAACCGACGTGAAGGGGGTTGGAACCAATGGTTGTTGGGCATGAACCTCAGAGAGGCATCCAAAGTTCCTTGACTTGGAAACGATCAGAGTCCACATAGTTCCGCATGGAGTGTGGTGAACCGATGTGAAGGGGGTCAGAACCGCTGGTTGTTTGGCATGAACCTCAGGGAGGCTTCCAACTTACTTTTCTTGGGCAATGATCAAAGTCCTCGTAGTTCATAATGAGTTATGTGGGGATTACAATCTAGGATTCTATGAGAGGGTATTGTGGTCGTTGCTTACTCTAATCCCTCGTGAGTCATGCTCAGTGTGAGAAATAAGGGGCAGCAGGGTCCTCCTGATCACATCACTAAAGGGGCGTCTATGGGAAGTGGAATGGGGCTGACACGTGGTTAGTAGTCCAAAAAGTAAATAGGGGCTTACGTGTGGTATGAAGCCCAAGGATATGTACACGGGGACATACTCTAGGATGAAGTCCCATTGGAGGTAAAGCCGAAAGGTAGAGGGATTTGGCACCGAATAAAGGAGGGCTCCATTGCCTATCCTACCTTTGGTCTTCATCCGAGAAGAAGATAAGAGGATCATGGGTGCTGACTCTTGTAAGAAAGGCTAGGGGATTACACCAAGGTGGTTTCTCTTTCCCTGCAGATAGATACCACTCTAATAAAGAGGATCTCATTCCTTATGAGGAATTATTTCCCTCCCATTGAGACCTGTGGGCATGCAAAATTTCCAAGGTGGGGAACATTGCGTATGACGCATGGGGCAAGGCCATAGTTTAACGTCATGTGATGAGGAATATGGTGCTTTGAAGTTCAACATCCTGTAGCTCAGACAAGGAGGGTTCACTTCGCACCTCTTAGGAATTACTTAACTAATACCTCCTCCCACCTTGAGGGATTAAATACATCAATAATGTCATGAATATATAATGTTATGGGTTGATACATTGAGGGATCCACATTAGCTTGGATATCTGAAGAAGCAATCGATGTTAGCATGCCTTTGTGAAGAAGCATGTGGAAAAGGAATGAAATCGGAAGTACCTCCAAAGGGACTTTGAAATAAATTTGTACAAACCTAGAGTGTTGCAACAGAAAAAGAGTTTTTGAACAAATGGGTTCAAAGGTAATAACCTCATGAAGCTCTAGTGCACCATGTAGTGGAGGAGCTATGAAAGGGTGTATGCTTCGCTAAGTGGATTGTACTAGCCTAGAAGTATGACATAGGTTCATATGGAAGGTAATTCATGAAGTGAAAATTCATTCATGGAAGAGTGCTTTGGGAAGCATGGGTGCCTTGAGAAGCATATCATTGCGAAGAAATGTTCTTCACAAAGCACAGTGACCCTGCCTTAGCATGTGGGTCCATGTGCATGGAGGGTACTTCGCGAAGCCTAACTGCTCGGCGAAGACCCAAGTACCCTTGGGGATCCCCTTCCTTTGCAGAGGCCTGTGGGCTCCACGAAGTGCATCCCTCCTTGATGAGGTACAGAATTCAAACCAAGGGAGAGGCACTTTGTAACACCCCAAGCTTCGATGGTATGCTTCTCTTTGAATAATACAATAGCATGTGTTGTATGCAACTTCGAGTTCCAACACACCACAACCAATCAAACTAGTCGTTAGGAATAGTAATACCCACTTTCTAAAATTTTATAAATTTTATCTTTTAAAATGGACTTCATTTTATGATTCGGAATATCATATTTAGCTTAGGTTGAATTTTTTGTATTTTTCTAAAAACATTCACTTTTTGATGAATAGTGAAAAACACTGAGTTATAGATTAAAACCAAATTTTTATTTAAATAATTATTTATTATATTTAAATATATTCTAGTTATAAATAGGTATATAATATCTATATAAGTTCAAGGTAATTCATTGGAGTCAGTTTATTATAATTTTAGATATATAAAAAATTTATTGAACTTATCAACGTCTTTTACCCACCTCCTAGAAGAATTTGAAAATTCAAATAAAACATAATTTTAATGCATTTGTGAGTGGAATTTAAAAAATCTGAGAGAAATGGTTGATATTAGTAAGAAAAAGTTGGTTCAATAAGATGAAAATAATTTTAGGCGAATAGTAACGTTTTACTTTTATTTACCACAGTTAAAATTAAATAGGGTAATTAAAGGTAAAAATGATATTATTATTACCCTAACACATGTCCTAATTATATTGTATAAGTGTAATTCGACCAAAAAACCTTATGAATAAAATATTAACCTCTTTGGTCCACTTGGATTAGATTAGGACATTTATTATTTTTAATTCAAAGAAGAGTTAAAAGAGTTAAATTCAATGTTTAATAACTAAACCATTTTTAATATTGTGAAAAACATAAGATAAATTTGACTATAAATATTCATTATAAAGATTACATGACTAACTACATAATGGTATTTTATTTATATTTTTTAGACATTAAAGAATTTAATTTTTTTATGACACAATAATGATGCAGTAATTACCTTATTAATAAAAGATTAAAATAATTAATATTATAAATATAAAAATAAATGTAATTGGAGACTTTTTATGACTTCCAAAATTTGTCCAAGTTACCTTGACATGTTAGGATCTATAATATGAATTTATTTCTACGTAATAATGTTTTAAGGACTTGTACAAAAAACATTTATTAAATAATGTCAAAATTGACATAAAATTCATTTTAAAAAATATATTATATTATTAATTAATATTGTTTTTATAAAAATATAAGGATCATCCAAATAACATAGATAATGATATTTATTAATAATTAACCACTTTTGGTTCACTTGTCTTGTTATAGTAAGTTTATTAAGCATATAATATAAAAATACAAAGAGGCATGGTAAATGTCAAACTATTTAACTAAGAGTTAAATCTAAATGATAAGGCTAATTGGTAACCTAAACATGTCTAAAACCTATTGGTTGAGAGGATTTTTACCAATATCCAACATATCTTCTATAAAAATTGGATCCATTATATACTGAAAATGATTTTATTATAAAATAATATTTCAATCATTCCCTATGGGGCCCCTCACCCCTCTTATAAAAGGGAACTCCCACTTCTCTCTAATTCACACCTTAAAAGCCATTTGGCTTGGACATCCCCTGCCCAAATACCCTCTCAACTATCTTCCCTTCATCCTAAAGTTCTTCCTTAAGCCATAAATCCATCCTATGGAGCCCTTTTTATCAAATCAAAGGAAGAATCCCAAGAAGAGGTAAATATTTCATCACCTCTTTCAAGCTCCTTTCATCTTCACTTTCTCTTTATTTGTTGTTTCCATTCTAAAATAATAAATCCAGTATCATCTATATACTGTGATGTTTTTATAAATATTTTACAACCATATTCACTATTCTATCCATCCTTTGAATGACATGTCACCATACATGCGTACATACGTCTTATCGGCTCCACGTCATGGTGTAATTGTTATTCAATACATTATTGTTTGGATGGGTATAATAATGATGTGTAATTGATGTAAATAATAAATATAACATGATAATGATTCTTTATATATGATATAACATCCAATTATATATTATTTTAATATCAAAAAATTGACATTGTCGCTCGTGTGTACGTACGGATTACTGTCTCCACGAACGCGATGTGATTCATTCCCCATCGTATCCATTCAAGAATGATTTTCGTTATATGATTAAAAATAATGTTTAAAGACATAATATAATTTTTAATATTAATATGATACATCCTATCCATAACAAACATTACTTACGTAACAAATCATATTAAGGAAAACAAATCATTTAACACCCAAAACAACGATAATACTTAGATATTATTAACAATGAAATGTTAAAATATCATATATGATATCATATTAATTTATATGATTCTTGTATAATTTAATAATAATTAGTTCACCATTATATAAGAGTTTAACCTACCCTTGAACAAGGGAAAGTACAAGGTAAGGGTTAATTTCACAATCTCTTTATTATCCAAGGTTGTTTTTAGGTAACTATGTACTAGGACCTCTTTATCATCCACATCCATTTTCATAAAAATATATTCCAAATTGTTTATTAATATTTACTAGACTATGGTTTAAAGTAATTTATACCCTTGTTTGACTTTTTTATGAAATGGTTTGAAAGAAATCATTCCGTCATCTTGCAAACAAGGTACTTTTTTACCATCTTGAAAAATTTAAGGTAAGAATGTTTTTTTAACTTATACGGCGGGTACAACAATTTTATGCCATTATAAAATCATATAAGCTTCCCTTACAATCTTATATTAATATTATTAAAATAATTTTTTTCTTAAATTATTTCAAAATAGAAAGAGATATTTCTCTAAAAAATGTTTTGATTTCATCTATGTCAACATCCTTTGATGGATTTTATGCTTATTTGAAGTTGATTTATTATGATACAGAACATCATTGTTGTATTGAAGGTTTTTTGAGATGTTTGACTATGGATGTGTTATTTTTATAGCATTTATGGATTATGGATAATTTATTGACATTTCATATTCTTGTTTTAATATGAATGTTTTTGTTATGTTTAAACATTTTCATATGAGGAATTCATGGGACTTAGTATGTTATGGGTGGAGCCCGCTATAGCTCCTTGATGCATCGGTAGGTCTCATGAGACAAACTATTATCTTGAAAAAAGGCCTTGACAAAATCTTATTTGTAGTATTGGCACATGGCCTTGACTATGTAATTATGCAGTCTGGCATTATGCATTCCATCGTTATGAAAGTTACTATTGAAATTGCATGTGATTATTCGACTAGTAGAATATCCATCTGAGTAAGTAAATGGAATTATTTTGATAAATATTTCCCATATTATGATGAATTTTATGATGAAAATGCTTTTGTTTTTGTTCTATACATTGCTTTAAATTTTTATGCTTATTTATGAATGTTTCTGCTATATTGTTATCCTTACTGAGCATCTGAGCTCACCTCTTTCTATGTTTTATTTTTCCCAGGATGTGATGAAGTTTTTTATGACAGACCTAGAGGGATAGTCTAAGGGGATATTAGTGTGGTATATGGAATCAATTTTGTTGTAGATTTTCATTTTATAATGTAATGTAATCCTTATTAATGTATATTGTTTTTCCAAGGCTACAAAATGAATCGGTCTTTAGAGAATTGATCTTTTTTGATCATGCCAATGTTCTGTAATAATGCATCAAATCTGGGTAACTGGGGTCGAAGCGTCAAAGTTGGTATCAGAGGTTTTTTAGTACGATACTTCGAATCTAGATTTATAAAAACATTTATTAGAGCACATTACCCGAAGATAGACTTTGAGGATTAGTATAGAAGAATTTCCTCAAATTTTGGTATTGTAGAGATTTTGTGAGTTTTCTAAGAAATACATCCCTATCTGGATATGAGAAGGTAGAGGCGGCTCTAGAACAGATGTACCTAGGGGTAAAACTCGAAAACACTGCTTTGAGCTTGACTCGAACGAGAATTGGTGCACGACAACGAGCCTTGCTGCACTCTTGGTTACGACACTCTTGAGGGATATTCTTAGGATAATTCACATTATATTTACAATAAATTTTAAATGTTTTATGAATATATACTTCCTAGAATATTTTTTTATGATTATGGATTATATCCATAAACTTTCAATTTATGTTAAGTGTTTTACAAGTTTGGATTTATGTATTGTGATTCATAAACTAATCTAGTTTATGCCATTATTTAGAAATGGTGCCTAGTGGAAGGAATGGAAACTGTATCAATGCACACACTACATTTTGGGATTTCCCTTCTAATAAAGATAATTATAGTGGAGATGGTGATGCAACTGGTTCTGATCATCTAATGACCATACTGGGACAACTCACTCAGGTTATGAATAATAACCCTACCCATATGGAGCACCCTAATCCATAGCATGGATTATCATTGTTAGATCACTCCATGAGGTGACAACCACCATCATTAAACTGTATTAAAAATACATTAGTTTCTGAGAAATTGATAAATTCCTTAGAGAAAATATTCCACACCTTGGGGAGTAGCAAAAGGGAAAATGTTTTCATGGCAGTTTACCGCCTCACTGGAGATACTAATCAATGGTGGTCATTGATTCAATACACAAATGAATATGATGAAGTATAAAATATGGAATGGAATTAGTTTAAAGAGATTTTATTATAAAAATAATTTCCTCGTGACCATCGAGCAGATATGGAAATGCAATTTCTGAGTCTAAGGCAAAATGAGGATGAGAATGTCGCAAAGTATGGATCTCACATTACAAGGTTAGCGAGGAATTCCTTGAATTATATATGTAACCCAAGAAGTAATATTGATATTTCTTTTTTGGGAGAAAACCATTTCTCTATCGAGCATTATTCTCACAATCCTTATTGGCGTACGAAGATATTGTCTCATGATCTATCAAGACAGAAAAATAATTCTATAAGTATTACTAATTTAATGAAAACCAAGAGAAGAAGAGGTCTATTGAACACTCTAGAAATGGAAATAAGGGTAGAAGGGAATGTTGAATATCTATCCTGTAGTAAATATGGGAAGAAACACCCTGATACTTGCCTGAAGGGAATGATAGTCTGTTTCAAGTGTGGTGAAAAAGGACAGCAAGCTCGTGATTGCAAGAGGAATAAAGAGGCGGTCGATGTTGAATGATAAAATTGCAGAGAAATGGTGAATTATGTGAATGAATATCCTAATCATTAGGGGAACTTACCTTTGAAAAGGACAAGGGATCAAGACCAAGATTATGTTATAACTACTGCTGAGGTTGAAGCTCCGAAATATATGGTGGCAGGTAATTTAATGGTATCCTCATGTTTGGGAACTGCTCTATTTGATTTTGGATGATCACATTGTTTCTTATCTTCCCAGTTTTCTAATAAAATTATACATTTCTAATTTTATTTAACATTGGAATTGTTGTTCAAAACTCCTAAGGGAAGTATCATTGTAACAATGTTTTTTGAATCAGTTCCCATTAGAGAATATAAATGATTTTTATCGGCTAATCTCATGGTCATACCCATGATTTAATTTGATATAATCCTCAGTATGGATTGGATTTCAGACAATGATGCGAAAATTTATTTTAATAAGAAGGAGGTTACAATTTTTGATGACGATGATAAGGAACACATTATCTTTAGAGCAGAAACATTACGACCTAATTCTTATCTAGACCCATACCTAGTAGCTCAACTAAATTAAAATATTTGGGAGGAAGAGAATAAAATAACTATGGGTGAGGAAAGGAATTTTCCAATAGAGGATGTACCTATTATGCAAGAATATGTTGATGTGTTTCCATAAGATTTACTTGTTCATCCTCCAGAACAAGAAATTCAGTTTTTCATTTACTTAATTCCTGGTTCAAGGCCCATATCGAGGACCCCTTATAGAATGCCCACTGTGGAATTAGTGGAACTAAATAATTAACTAGAGTAATTGAGTAATAAGGGATTTATTCAGCCTAGTGTTTTTCTATGGGAAGCCCCAATCATTTTTGTTAAGAGGAAAGATAGATCTATGAGGTTGTGCATTGACTATAGGGAGATCAACGCTATAATAATAAAGATCATGTATCCCCTACCTCGCATTGATGATTTATTTTACCAACTTCATGGATCTCAATACGTTTTAAATATTTACCATCGATTTGGATACCATCAGTTGTGCGTGAAGAAGGAAGACATTCCGAATACAACATTTCGAACCAGGTACGGGCATTACGAGTTTACAGTAATGCCTTTTGGACTGACTAATGCACCCTCTGTCTTCATGGATCTAATGAATAGTGATTTCAAGGAATATCTTGATGACTTTTCAGTGGTATTTATTGATGATATTTTGGTATACTCAAAAAGCATCGATGATCAATAAAATCACTTCTGCATTACCTTGATGACACTTAGAAGTCATGAATTATATGTGAAGTTTAGAAAGTGTGAATTATGGATTCAAAAGATTTCTTTTCTTGGCCATATTGTCTATAAGGATGGAATCTCTATTGATCCTTCTATGAACAAGGCAATCAAATAATTTCCAACACCAATGAGTATAATCGAGGTACACAGTTTTATTGGTTTAACAGGTTATTATCACCATTCCGTCTAGAATTTTACTCAGTTGGATAACCCATTAATAAAGATCACACAAAAAGGGGTTAATTTTTTTTTGAAAAAAAGAGTGTGAAGAATGTTTGGAAGAATAGAATAAAAGATTATTCAATGCTCTTATATTGAATCTACCATTGGAGAATGATGGGTTTGTTATTTATAGAGATTCTTTAATGAAATTACTTGGTTGTGTCCTTATGCATAATGGTAGGTTTATTGTATATGCATCACGAAGGTTAAAAATTAATGAGAAAAACTATTCTACCCATGATCTTGAGTTAGCAGCTATAATATTTTCTTAAGATATTTGGAGAAATAATCTATATGGTGAGAAAATGAGAGATATATACCAATCACAAGAGTTTGAAGTATATTTTCTCACAAAAAGAACTCAACATGAGGCAAAGGTGATGGCTTGAAAAAATCAAGTATTATTATTTTACTATAAACTACCACCCATGGAAGGTAAATAAGGTGGCAGATGCTTTGAGTAAAAAGGATCTTGGAGTTTTGAACAATATGAGAGTTGAAAAGGATCCTATATACATGGATCTAGTAATGATGGATATGGGAATCACTATAGAAGGAGAAACATCAATACATTTTTAAATGTTTCCCAAACCATATTTACTAGAAAGGATAAACATTTCTCAGACTGGTGATGAAGTGTTTCAAAAGAATATTAAATATGTGAATGATGGGAGATAGAGTGACTTTTTGTATGAAGATGGAATTTTGAAATTTGGGAAGAGACATTGTGTTCCTAATATTCCTGATCTGAAAAGGGAATTGTTAAATTATGCTCATAGATTCAATTTCTCTATACACCCTGGGAGCACAAAAATGTATAGAGATTTGAAGGAACATTTTTGGTGGGACAACATGAAGAGGGAGATTGCTTATTTTGTGTCAAGATGTATGGTTTGTCAACATGTGAAAACTGGAAGGAAACTTCCTAGAGGAGTCATGCAACCCTTTCCCACACCTGAGTGGAAATGGGATAATATTACGATGGACATTGTCACGAGACTAGCAAATACTCCTAGAAGGAATGATGAAATATGGTTCATTATTGACAGTCTTACCAAGTCAGCACATTTTCTTTCAATAAGAGAAGAATTTCCACTTGAACGTTTAGAATGACTATATATTAATGAAGTTTTAATAATTCATGGAGTACCACTATCGATTGTTTCTGATCGTTATCCTCGTTTGAAATCAAGATAATGGAAATGTCTTCAGATATCCCAAGATACTGATCTTTGTTTGAGCACAGCCTACCACCACCAAACTAATGGACAATCATAACTGACTATTCAAACCCTAGAAGACATGTTGAGATCATTCTACTTGACTTTAAAGGTGTGTGGGATCAATATTTACCTCTGGTAGAATGTTCCTATAACAATAGCTTTCATTAAAATATTCAGATGGCACCATATGAAGTGTTATATGGAAAGAGATGTCGCACACCATCCTATTGGGATGATGTAGGTGAAAGAAAACTCGTAGTCCCAGAACATGTTGAGGAAATGATGGAAAAGCTGAAGGTAATACAAACCAACATCAAATAAGCTCAAAGTAGGTAGAAGATCTATGCTGATATCTGAACAAATGATTTGGAATTTCAGGAAGGTGATCATGTTTTTTGAAGGAATCTAAATGGAAGGGTGTAATATGTTTCGGTAAGAAGTGAAAATTGTGTCCCAGGTACATCAGACCTTTCAAAATTTTAGAATGAATTGGGGCTGTAGCTTACCATTTGGCAATGCCGCCAAGTCTCTCCAAAGTCCATGATGTGTTCCATGTATCATTGTTGAGAAAATACATGCCTGACCCAACACATGTACTCACCTATGAGTAATTAGAACTAGAACTAGATATTTCTTATTTCAAAGATCCAATCAAGGTTCTTGATACAAGAGAACAAGTGACGAGAAACCGGACGACTCATCTGATAAATGTTTTATGGAGAAACCATAAGATGGAAGAGGCAATGTGGGAACTCAAGGAACTTATGATGAAGAACCACCCAAGTATTTTTATGATGTAATATTCTAGAAATTTTTAGGATGAAATTATTTGAAGGATGGGAGAATGTAACACCCCAAACTTCCATGTTATGCTTCTCTTTGAATAATATAATAGCATGTTTTGTACGCAACTTTGAGTTCTAACACACCATAACAAATCACACTAGTCATTATGAATAGAAATACCCACTTTTTGAAATTTTATAAATTTTATCTTTCAAAATGGAATTCATTTTTGGTTTTGGAATATCGAAATTATCTTAGTGTGATTTTTTGGTATTTTTCTGAAAACATTCAATTTTTGATGAATAGTGAGAAACACTGAGTTATAATTTAAAACCAAATTTATATTTAAATAATTACTTATTTTATTTAAATTTATTTTTGTTAAAAATACATATATAATACCTATATATGTTCATTGTAACTCATTGGATCAGTTTATAATAATTTTAGATATATAAATTTTTTTGAACTTTTCACCATCTTTTACCCACCTCATAAGAGAATTTCCAAATTCACATAAAACTTATTTTTACATCTTATGTGTGTGGAATTTCAAAAATCTGAGAGACACGATTGATATCAGTACGAAAAATGTCGTTCAAGACGATGAAAATAATATTTGGTGAATAGTAACTTTTTACTTTTATTTACCACAGTAAAAAGTAAATGGGGTAATTATGGGTAAAAATGATATTATTATTACCATAACACATGCAATGAATCAATTTTATAAGTTTAATTCGACCAAAAATAACCTTAGGGTTAAAATATGAACCTCTTTGGTCCACTTGGATTATATTAGGACATTTATTATTATTTAATTCAAAGAAGAGTTAAAAGTGTTAAATTCAATGGCTAATAACTAAAACATTTTTAATATAGGGTTAAACATAAGATAAATTAGACAAAAAAATATGTATCAGAAATATAAAAATATATCATACATAATTATATTTTATTTATATATTATATACTTTAAATAATTTAATTTATTTATGACACAATGATGATGCAGTAATTACCTTATTAATGAATGATTAAAAAATTTGATATTATAAATTTCCAAATAAAATTAATTTTAGACTTTCTATGAATTACACTAAATTTATAGGTAAATATGACATGTTATGATTGAACATATGAATTTTTTTCTAAGTAATAATGTTTTAAGGACTTTAAAATAATCATTTATTAAATAAAGTCAAAAATGACATAAAAGTGTTTTTAAAACAAATATTATATTATTAATTGATATAGTATTCCTAAAAATCTAAAGTTCGTCAAAATGACTTAGATAAGGATATATATATATTAATAATTAACCACATGGGGTTCTCTTGTATTGTTATAGTACGTTTATTAACCATATAATATAAAAACTACATAGAGGCATGCTAAATGTCAAACTATTTAACAATGAGTTAAATCTTAAAGATAATGTTAAAATGGTAACCTAAAATTGACTAAAACCTATTGGTTGAGATGATTTAGATCCATCCCCAACTTGGATTCTAAATAAATAAATTTGTTTCTATTATAAACCGAAAATGATTTGATTGTTAAATAATATTTCAATCTTTCCCTAAGGTGCCCCTCAACCCTCCTATAAAAGGGCACTCCCCCTTCTCTTTAATTCACACCTTTGAAGCCTTTTGGAACAGCCAAACCCTACCCAAATACCATATCCAATTTACTCCCTTAATCCTATAGTCCTTTATTTCACCATAAAGCCAACCTATTGATCCCTTTTGATCAGATCAAAAGGAAGAACCAGAAGAAGAGGTAAATATTTCATCACCTCTTTCAAGTTCCATAAGTCTTCCACTTCCTCTTTCTATGTTGTTCCCATTCAAAAATAATAACTCTAGTATCTTCTATATACTTTGATGTTATTATAAATATGTTACACCCATATTCATTATTCTATCCATCCTTTGAATGACATGTCACAATATGTGCGTACGTACGACTTACCGTCTCCACATTGTGGTGTAATTGTTATTCAATACTTTATTATTTGGATGGGTGTATTAATAATGATTAATTTATGTAAATAATAAATATAACAATATAATTATACTTTATATATGATATACCATCAAATTATATATTAATTTAATATCAAAAGAATGATATTGTCCCTCGTGTGTAAGTACGGAATACCGTCTCCACGAACGTGATGAGATTCATTCCCCATCGTGACCATTCAACGTTAATTTTCATAGGAGTATTAAAAAAAATTAAATACTTAATATAATTCTGAATATGAATACGATACATCCTATCCGTAGAAAACATTACTTACGTAACAAATCATATAAAGGAAAACGAATCAGTTAACATTAGAAACGTCGATAATACTAAGATATTATTAACAAATAAATATTAAAAGATCATATATGATATCTTATTAATGTATATTATTCTTGTGTTATTTAATAAAAATTATTTCACCAATATACAGGAGGTTAACCT
Source organism: Viscum album (assembly GCA_963277665.1). Classification (NCBI taxonomy): domain Eukaryota; kingdom Viridiplantae; phylum Streptophyta; class Magnoliopsida; order Santalales; family Viscaceae; genus Viscum; species Viscum album. The sequence continues at coordinate 529,920,208 of OY728133.1, forward strand.
ACCCTCAACCAAGGAAAATTACAAGGTAAGGGTTAATTTCACAGTCTCATTTTTATTCGAGATTGTTTTTACGTAAGTATCTATGTGGACCTATTTGTCATCCACATCCATGTTTCTTAAAAATGTATTCCAAAACATTTTTACAATTTACTATACTATGGTTTAAAGTCATTTATACCCTTGTTTTACTTTTTAAAAAATTGTTTGAAATGAATCTTTCCGTCATTTTCCAAACAAGGTACTTTTTTACCTTTTCGACACATTTATGGTAAGAATGTTTTTTAAGTTATACGGTGGGTGAAAATATTTTCCGCCATCATAAAATTGTCTAAGATTCCCTTATAATCTTATAAGAATATTTTCAAAATAAATGTTTTATTAAATGATTTTAAAATAGAAAGAGATATTTCTCTAAAAAATGTTTTGATTTCATCTATGTCAACATCCTTTGATGGAATTTAAGCTTATTTGAAGTTGATTTGTTATGATACAAAACATCCATATTTTATTGAAGGTTTTTTGAGATGTTTGACTATGGATGTGTTATTTTTACACCATTCAGGTTTTATTTATAATTTATTGACATTTCGTATGCTAGTTTTAATACGAATGATTATGTTATGTTTAAACCATTTCATATGAGGAATGCATTGGACTTAGTATGTGATGGGTGGAGCCTTCTATAGCTCCTCGATGAATCAGTAGGTATCTTGAGACAAACTAGTGTCTGGGCACAAGGTGTTGACAAAATCTTATTTGTAGTCTTTGCACAAGGCCTTGACTATGTTATTATGAAGTATGTCATTATGCATTCCATCATTATGAAAGTGGCTATTGATATTACATTTTATTATTCGACTAGTAGAATATGCATGTGAGTAAGTAAATGGAATTATTTTCCTTTATATTTTTCATATTATGATGCTTTTTATGTTTAAAAGTCTTTTGTTTTAGTTTTATACAATGAATTAAATGTTTATGCTTATTTATGAAAGTTTATGGAATATTTTTATCCTTATTGAGCATCTGAGCTCACCCCTTTCTATGTTTTATTTTTCCCATGATGTGAAGATGTGTTTTCTGACTGACCTGTAGAGATAGTCTGAGGGGACGTATGTGTGGTCTGTGGAAAAAAAGTTGTTATAGCTTTTAATTTTATAATGTAATGTAAAACTTATGAATGTATCTAGTATTTCCAAGGCTACTAAACTAATTTGTCTTTAGAGAATTGATCTTTTGTGATCATGCAAATGTTATGTAATAATGCACCAACTCAGGGTTACTAGGGTTTGGGCATTACACACTTAATGATGCTAAAGTACCTCGAATATCTCATGGTTCTTAGTGTAGAGATTGCTTCATGATTTGGGAGCTAAGAAGGAGAAAGGTAGGAGGATCTGTCCATTGGGATCGAGGGGAGCCTGATATTTATAGGCAAGAGGCATCGGAAAACAAAGCTTGCTCAACCCGAAGACAGATCATGCTCTGAAGCAGGTTCACGAACCTCAAATGGGATCATGGAGCCTCTCGAATCATTGCTCTATGGGAGCTTCACGAACGTTAAATGGGTTCATAGAGCATCCCAGCTCTTAGCTTCATGGTGGGTTCACAAACATCCAATGATTTCAGGGAGTATCCCGAAACCTTGATTCGCAGTGGGTTCGTGAACGTCAAATGGTTTTGTGGAGCCTCTCGTCTCCTTTATCCATGATGGCCTTGCGAAGGAGGAGTTGTCACGTTGGACATCACATGCATGTCAGGACGCTGGAACACTAGAATTTCTGGGTTTCTTCCAATTATTATAGGGATTATTGAGTGCACGGAATCCCAAGGAATCCCATGTCAAATGCAGTGAATTATATTCCCCAGGAATGTCTCTGAGGTTTTCCCAGCTTCATATGTTCGACACAGGGTATGTCGTGACTTTAACGTCTTGCAGAGACGGATCGGACAGATCAGAACATTGAGTGGAGTGGATTAGGTGGGTGAGACCCCTAGAGGAAACACTGATATTGGTTCTAAAATGTATTTAGTTACCCGATTATTGCTTATTGATATGGGGAATTAGGTGGCATGATCCCACTGGGATGTGGCGGCCAAGGTAGAATCAGGATAGATGATGGATGGTCAAGTGAAGTGGATGGATAATGAAATGGAGTTGACCCGAGGGTGATAGTGATGTTGGCTTTGATCCTCAAAGAGACCTCCTACCTATCCCCATGGAAGGGAATCATGCTCCTTGTAGGTTATGATGGGGTATAGGATCAGGGTGTGTACAGAGGATATCAACCCGATGATATACTAGGGCTTACGAATGGTTAGCAGCCTGAGGTTGGTATGAAACCTGAGGGAAGACCAGAGATGTGGGTCCCAACAAAGGGGACTACAACAACTTACTGTTGGATTGTAAACCCAATGGATAACTGCTGGTCAGATTGACAACAGATTACCATCATTCGAGGTACGCAACAGCTTACTGTCCATTGGGGTTTACAATGGATTACCACATGATAGGGTCACAACGGCTTACCACTGGATGGGGTTGAACCTCAGAGAGGTTTACTACGTTCCATGTCTTGGAGACAGGGATCAAAACCCACATAGTTCGAACAAAGAGAAAAGGGGTATTGCAGTTAAACGTCATGTTGGATGAGGGTGGACAAATGTGGAGTGGTCGGGCCCAATTGACGGTGGGCTTGAACCTCAGGGAGGCTTCTTAAATCCTGTTCCTTATCAAGGATCAATGTCCACATCGTTCAGGATGGTGGGATATGACATGAAGGGGGTCAGAACCAATGGTTGTTGGGCATGAACCTAAGAAAGGCATCCTACGTACCATTCCATGGAGAGGATCAAATTCCACGTAGTTCCAGACGGAGTGTGGTGAACTGATGCGAAGGGGGTTGAAACAAGAAGTTTTTTGGATTGAACCACATGGAAGCTTCCTACGTATCTTTCCATGGTAAGGATCAAAGTCCCCATAGTTCAGGATGGGATATGAGGGGATGGCACGCTAGGCTATCCAGAGAGGATGTCATGGTCAATTCTTACTCTAATCCCACTTGAGTCATTCTTGGTGTGAGAGACAAGAGGCATTAGGGTCCTGACAATCACGTCAGGAAAGGTGTGTCCATGGGAATTGGAATGGGACTAAAATGTGGTTAGCGGCCCAAAATGGAAACTGGGGATTACGCGTGGTCCGAAGCCCAAGGATATGGATACAAAGACTTACTCTAGGAAGGAGGCCTGTTGGATACAAATCCCAAATGGAGAGGTATTTGGAAATGATTAATGGGAGGCTCCATTTCCCATCCCCCCTCTGGTCTTTGGCCAGAAATAATATAGGAGGTGCAGGGGTGCTTCCTCCTTCAATAAAGGCTAGGGGATGACACCAGTGAGGTTTCCCTTTCCCCACGGATAGACGTCACTCCAATAAAAAGGATCTCATTCCATGTGAGGAAATATTTCAATCTTGTGGAGACCAGTGGGCGTGAAAATTTTCAAAGGTGGGGAACCCACGTATGATGCATGGGGTGGGGCCATAGTTTAAAGTCATGTGATGAGGGCAATTGAGCTTGGAAGTTTAACGTCCTGCAGCTCAGACGAGGTGGGTTCCCTCAACACCCCTTTGGACTTACATAACTGATACCTACTACCCCCATGAGGGATGGAATTCATCAACAATGTCTTGAAGAGGAGGGGTTATGGAGGGGTCCATTGAGGGTTCTATGTTAGCATGGATTTGCAAATAAGTAATAGTTGTTAGTGTCCCTATAAGAAAATGTATGAGGCGAAGCAATGCAACAGAAAGCACCTCCCAAGGGAATTTGAAATCACTTCATGAAAACATGGATGGTCACACATGAAAAGAAGTTGTAGAGAAAAGGGGTTCAAAGGTAATAACCCCATGAATCTCTAGTTCTCCATGTTTTGGAGGGGCTTCATAAAGGGTTATTCTTCGTGAAGTGGTGTGGCCTAGTGTAGAAGTAGGAAATAGGTTCATATGGAAGGTTCTTCGTGAAAAGAAAATGAATTTTCAGAGTAGTGATTCATGAAACATTGGTTCCTTGAGAAGAATAGCATTGCGAAGTAATGTGTATTGCAAAGCACAATGACCTTACCTTAGAATGTGGGTCATATGTTCATGGAGGGTAGGTCGTGAAGCATAACTGCTTTGCGAAGACCCGAGTCCCCTTGGGTATCTCATTCCTCTGCAGAGGCCCATGGGATCTGCAAATGTCATCACTTCTGGAATATGGGATATATTCAAACCAAGGGAGAGGAACATCATGAGGCTAAAGTACCTTGAATCACTCACGTTTTACAGAGTAGAGATTTCATCACGATTTTGAAGATAAGAAGGTGAATTGTCGGCGGATCTGTCTTTTTGGATTGAGGGGGGCATAATATTTATAGTCAAGAGGGGCCATGATGCATACCCCACTTGGTGTGAAGATAGAGCTTTCTCCGTGGTGGTTTCGAGAACGTCAAATGCGTTTGTGCAGCCTCCCACCTCTTTGCTCTGCGGCGGCTTTGGGAATGTCAAATTGGTTCGCGAAGCATCTCGCCTCCATGCTCCATGGCAGGTTCCTGAACATCCAATGGGTTCGCGGAGCATCCCACCTCCTTGATCGGCGGTGGGTTCATAAATGTCAAATGGGTTAGTGGATCCTCCCACCTCCTTGCGCCGCAATGGATTCACGAAGGGGGAGGTCTGCCCCGGCCGAAGGGATATTGGAGCTCCGCTTATATGCTTCGCAGGGCAGCACCTAATGTTTCCCATTTGTTCTTGTTCTTCCCTAATTTTGGCCCCAAGAAATGCCTCCCCTCATAATGGGAGTGGTGGAGGAATAAAGGGTCAATGGATGAGAGAAAACCATCAAAATACCTCTTCATTTGCGAATATGGCAGATGAAGGAGGCGATGGTATGTCTGAGCGCATCGCGAAGCTCACCGGGGTTAGATGCATCGCGAAGCACCAAGGGTCCTCGCCTATAAATAGAGGATTTAACACTTATTTTGTGATTTATTTTCTTTGCGATTTTGGATTTTAGTTCTCTAGATATGTGAAGCTCCACATACTCCACGATTGTTGATCGCGTTGTCAAGCGCGTCAAATTAGTTGTTTAATTTTGACTATAATTTCTGCAGTATAGCAGCAACCCTAGGTCGTCTCTTGATGGAGCCTTAGACCATTAATTTAAAAAGAGGGTTTTGATTATGGAAGTAGAAGGTGAATTAGGTTTTTTAAAACATGGGGGTTTTGTGATAAATGATGAAAATAGGAAATGAAAGCGATAAAAAAAGTAGAAATGAACAAGATTGATTAATAGTGATCAACCTGAGGAAGTCTCGTGATGCTCATACTTCAACGCTTCAAGAGATGGGGTTATGATCTTTTAATACCAGGTTTGTAACAACTATAACTAGAATGTTACTGAGTTTATACTAGGATACCTCCTAGGGTTCAGTATAAAACACATAACGAATCACCAGACACCACCGATGATTGGGCGGTTTGTGTTCGACATCATAACCGAAACTCACCAAGGAAACACATGAAGAATTGGATGTGCTGTCCAGGTTTGTATGTTATTTCATTTTGATACCAGGACATAAATTTTCATGATCTTGACAGTGCTTATGTAAGTTCAATTGACCAATATGAACCACACAAATACCGCAATTGTATGAGGGATGAAAAGGGGATGAATGGTTTGTGAAACATCACATGAAAGGGTATCCCCAAACATGATCATTTGAGTTGAGTATAACATACCAGTATATAACTCAATTAAATAAAAATATAGGATGAGTAAAAACAACATACAACCTGTAATTAAAAAGATCATTCAAAATAATACAACTTTGAAGCTTGGGATTACATCACATTCCTCCTTGGGTGATCACAAGGGGGTTAGAAACCCATGGGAGGGGAAGAAGAAGAATGTTTTGGAGTAGAACCTCCCATAGCCTCCAAAACTTATAGGGATGTTGAGAAGGCTCATTGGGGACTTCGAAATGGCAGCACCTTGCCTCTTGTCCAAACTTGCAAATTGGAAGCCAAATGTGACATTTTATAGGGAAATTGGAAGGTGGTTTTAGGCACATAGATTTCATCAATCCACTTGTACCACGCATTTTGGCCTTCAGAAAGTCTTATCTCACTTTGGAGAAAATAGAAATGCTGTACCCTATCTCTTGAATGTCTCCACCAAAGGGTTTTCACCCTTTGGGAAACTACAGCTCAATATATTGATAAAATACAGAACAGAACATTTGACTTGGTCTATATTCGGTGTCTTGGGTAGATCAGTTCAGATGAGCCCAACAGAAGCCGAATCACGATTGGGATCCTTAATATGAAATGTAGCCTATAAAATTTTGGACAGGTACACAAAATTTTATCCCTTTTAGATACATTTATTTCGTATACTATGAAAAATAGTGGAAAGATGTCCATGAATCCATTCAATTTTGGCCATTTTTTCTTCCACTTCATCAAAGGCCCTCCAAATCATCTCCACCTACATTGAAATAATAAAAACAAGTATCATTTACCATTATAATATTGATTAAAATTTATTGATTGATTCAAACATAAATTGAAATTGATTATTATATTTGGAATATTCATTACAAAACTAGTTTAAAACTGCGGTGTAAGGGTGGAATAAAACAGTGAATCGTGGTACGATCACACCCCCACACCTAAATATTTGCACTCTTAGGAAAAGTCACATATCCATATACAATGAGGAATATATATATATATATATATTTCCAACATCCTAAATATTTTTCATTTGAGGAAATTTTATTTAAAGTAAAGTGATCAATGCAAGAACCACACAAAGGAGTTCATTCTAGTGAAAAGAGAAAATGATGTCTCATAAATCATATCATAGAGAAATTCAAAAAGATTCATGATACCTAATTGATAAAGGAATTAAAAAGTAATCCATGAAACTAACTCTCCATGTGTGTGTGTGAAAACAATTCCATGCTATTATTTCCACATGCTATCCAATAAATATAGGTTATTTTAACATTTTTCAGCTTAAATGATTTTGTCACCGAACCTATCATACATCCTTTGAAATCATATTTCAAGACCCACTCATTTAACCATTACCAGAAGTCAAACCATAAGCTCCTGAACTAGATATCCCCATATGTTTCACATTTCATCACTCCCCTCATTTATTAATTGTTTTGAAGTTTCAATTGGAACAAATCTCACACTCATCTCTCAACCCTTGTTTGATCTCCTCACGACACTAATTGCAGTAGTTATAACAAGATCAAAGGTTGAGGAGGAGTGGTTTTTGACCATCCCAAGACACAACAAATTTTTTTAGGGTGTACAAAAGTCGGACATTAGGGACACACGCATAGGTCAATCTGGTACAGTAATGAAACAGATCGGATAAGGAACAAATATATGGAAATATCATTTAAAGCAGAAAATATTAACCCAACATGTATTTACCTTATATTAAGTACGAAATAATCACACTTTGTGGTTTGGTGCAAAAACTTATGGAGATATTAGTGACACAGTTTTCCAAAAAGCTACTCACACAATGGGTATCAATCATCTCCAAGGTTTCACATAGATACGACCATTTATATCATTGACAGAAAAACCAATTCACTAAAAATCACTCCCTGATTTTAAATTAATACAAACACTCTTTTTATCCTTAATTATCGTATTTTTACTTTCCCCACTTTATGGTTGCCAAATCATGGAACTTCGAAATTGTTGATGGGGAAAAATAAAAATACCATAAAGAAGGCCAAAAAGAGAAAACTAAAGGAGAAAACAATGAAAATTCCTAACTAACCCAGGAATGTATCCACCCCCCCACAGCTAGAGTATGCAGTGTCCTCACTAAAATAATTGAGAATGTGAGAAGGAAGGATAAAACCTGGTGTGTTTTATTGGTATGATGCATCGAGAAGGTGTATTTCCTCCACCGGATTCTTCGGAAAATCCTCATAGAAGTCTTTAAGTCGCTGCCCATTGATGGTAAGACTTCATCCACTCTGCTCATGCAAAACCTATATTGCACCAAAAGGGTAAAAATTAGTTACAATATAAGGACCGAGCCATCGGGAATGAAGCTAACCTGGGTGGAGCTTAAGCATGGAATTATACATGAGGACCTTCTCACAAATATGGAACTTCCGCTGGTGAATCATGCTATCATGAATAGCCTTTGTCTTATCTTTATTGATTTGGGAGTTTTCATATGCATCACGTCAGATTTCTTCCAACTTTTGAATCTGCAGCTTTCTTTCATCACATTCATCTAAAATGTTCATATTACAATGTTTAACAGCCCAATATGCATGGTGTGCTACCTCCACCGGGTGGTGAGAAGCCTTTCCAAACACAATTCTGTATGGTGACATTCTGATTGGGGTTTTAAAAGATGTATGGTACGCCCAATGTGCATCATCCAAGTGCAAACTCCTATCTTTCCTATTGGGTTGTACCTTATTTTCCAATATTCGTTTAACTTCCCGATTTGATATTTCTGCTTGTCCCTTAGTTTGGGGGTGATATGAAGTGGAGACTTTATGATCAACCCCATACTTATGAAGAAAATTTTTCATGTTATGATTGAAAAAATGTGAACCCTGATCACTAAGGATAAATCATCTTAAACCAAACCTACTGAAAATTTGGGACCTCACAAAATCAACAACCACTCGAGAGTCATCGGTCCTGGTGGCCTTTGCTTCCACCCATTTAGATACATAGTCAACAACCAATAAGATATATACAAAGCCAAATGAATTTGGAAAAGGCCCCATGAAGTCAATGCCCCATGCATCAATGATCTTACAAAATAACATGGGCTGTTGGGGCATTTCATTCCTCTTGGAGATATTCTCTATGAATTGAAAATGACTACATGACTTTCAAAATCTATGGGCATCCCTATACAATGTTGGCCAATAAAGTCTTGAGTCAAGGACCTTTCGAGTTGTACGTTGAGAGCCAAAGTGGCCCCCACACACAAAGGTGTGGCAGAAGGTCAAAACAGGGGTGAAATCATGGGCATGGACACACCTACAAACAAACTGGTCACTATAGATCCTCCAAAAATATGGGTCATCCCAAATGTACCATCGAGAATCAAGTTTAAGTCTCTGGGATTGTGAAGTGCGAAAATCAGTGGGGACCCTAGATATTGCTAGAAAATTCACAATGTCTGCATACCAAGGGGTAAGGTCCAAAACATCACAAAGGTTCTCATGAGAGAAGAATTCTGTAATGGGTAGGGGTGAGCCAACATGATGGTCCAATGGTGGGAAAATCCTACTAATGTGGTCAGCAACCACATTCTCCACCTCTCTCTTATCTCTAATCTCAAGGTCAAACTATTAGAGGAGGAGCATCCATCGAATGAGGCGGGGTTTGGCTTCAGGTTTTTTTAGGAGGAAATTGAGGGTATCATGATCAGAGAAGACGATTATTTTTTACCCAAGAATATATGAACAAAAATTTTCCAAGGAAAACACAATAGAAAGGAGTTCTTTTTTAGTGGTTGTTTAGTTTACCAGGGAAGGTTCAATGGTACGTGAGGCATACCCAATGACATGAGGATAATGATGGGTTTTTTATTTATAGATATTCTTTAATGAAGGGACCTGGTTGTGTCCTTATGTATAAGGATAGGGTTATTGCTTATGCATCACGACGGTTAAAAATTAATGAGAAAAACTACTCTACCCATGATCTTGAGTTAGCAGCTGTAATATTTTCTTTAGAGATTTGGATACATAATCTTTAAGGTTAAAAAATGAGAGATATATACCGATCACAAGAGTTTGAAGTATATTTTCTCACAAAAAGACCTCAACAAGAGGAAAAGGTGATGGCTCTAACAACTCAAGTATTATTATTTCACTATACACTACCACCCATGGAAGGTAAATAAGGTGGAAGATGCTTTGAGTAGAACGGATCTTGGAGTTTTGAAAAAGATGAGAGTTGAAAATGATCCTATATACATCGATCTAGTAATGATGGATATGGGAATCACCATATAAGGAGAAACATCAATACTTTTTCAAATTTTTTCCAAACCATATTTACTATAAAGGATAAATATTTATTAAACCGGTGATGAAGTGTTTCAAAATAAGATTAAATATATGAATGATAAGAGATTGAGTGAATCTTTGTATGAAGATGGATTTTTGAAATTTGGGAAGAGACTTTGTGTTCCTAATATACCTGATCTGAAAAGGGAATTATTAAATTATGATCATAGATTCAATTTATCTATACACCCTGGGAGCACCAAAATGTATAGAGATTTGAAGGAACATTTTTGATGGGACAACATGAAGAGGGATATTTCTGATTTTGTGTCAAGATGTATGGTTTTTCAACATGTGAAAGCTGGCAGGCAATATCCTAGCGGAGTCATGAAACCTCTTCCCACACCTAAGTGGAAATGGGATAATATTACGATGGACATTGTCATGAGACTACCAAATAATCCTAGAAGGAATGATGAAATATGGTTCATTGTTGACAGTCTTACCAAGTCAGCACATTTTCATTCAATAAGAGAAGAATTTCCACTTGAACGTTTAGAAAGAATATATATTAATGAAGTTTTAATACTTCATGGAGTACCACTATCGATTGTTTCTTATCGTTATCCTCGTTTGACGTCAAGATTCTGGAAATATCTTCAGAATGTCCTAGATACTGATCGTCGTTTGAGCACTGCCTACCACCACCAAATTGATGGACAATCAAAACTGACTATTAAAACCCTATAAGACATGTTCAGATCATTCTACTTTTCTTTAATGGTATTTGGGATCAATATTTACCTCTGGTAGAATTTTCATATAACAATAGCTTCCATTCAAGTATTCAGATGGAACCATATGAAGTGTTATATGGAATGAGATGTCTCACACCAAACTATTGGGATGATGTAGGTGAAAGAAAACACTTAGGCCCAGAACTTGTTGAGGAAATGATGGAAAATATTAAGGTAATCCAATCCCACATCAAAGAATCTCAAAGTAGGTAGAAGAGCTATGACGATATCTGAATGAAACATTTGGAATTTCAAGAAGGAGATCATGTTTTCATGAAGGAATCTAAATTGAAGGGTGTTATACATTTCGGTAAGAAGTGAAAATTGAGTCCCAGGTACATCGGACCTTTCGAAATTCTAGAACAAATTGGGGCTGCATCTTACCGTTTGGAAATGCAGCCAAGTATCTCCAAAGTCCATGATGTGTTCCATGTATCACTGTTGAGAAAATACGTTCCTGACCCAACACTTGTTCTCTCCTATGAGGAATTATAACTAGAACCCGATATGTCTTATTGAAAAGATCCAATCAAGGTTCTGGATACAAGAGAACAAGTGATGAGAAACCAGACGACTCATCTGATAAATGTTCAATGGAGAAACCATAAGATGGAATAGGCAATGTGGGAACCTGAGGAACTTATGATGAAGAACCACCCTAGTCTTTTTATGCTGTAATATTCTAGAAATTTTGAGGACAAAATTATTTGAAGGAGGGGAGAATGTAACACCCCAAACTTCCACGGTATGCTTTTTTTTTTTGAATAATATAATAGCATGTGTTGTACGCAACTTTGAGTTCTAACACACTATAACAAATCACAATAGTCGTTATGAATTGTAATACCCACATTTTGAAATTTTAAAAATTGTATCTTTCAAAATGGACTTTATTTTTGGTTTTGGAATATCAAAATTATCTTAGTGTGAATTTTTGGTATTTTTCTGAAAACATTCAATTTTTGATGAACAACGAAAAACACTGAGTTATAGTTTAAAACCGAATTTATATTTAAATAATTATTTATTTTAATTTAAATTTATTTTAGGAAAAAATAGATATATAATACCTATATATGTTCATTATAACTCATTGGATTCAGTTTATAATAATTTTAGATATATAAATTGTTTTTGAACTTTTCACCGTCTTTTACCCACCTCATAGAAGAATTTGCATGTTCACATAAAACTTATTTTTACATCTTCTATGACTGGAATTTCAAATATATGAGAGACACCATTGATATCAGTAAGAAAAATTTCATTCAAGAAGATGAAAATAATATTTGGTGAATAGTATCTTTTTTACTTTTATTTACCACAGAAAAAATTAAATAGGGTAATTATGGGTAAAAATGATATTATTATTACCCTAAAACATGTAATAATTCAATTTTATAAGTTTAATTCAAACAAAAACAACCTTAGGAATAAAATATGAACCTCTTTGGACCACTTGGATTAGATTAGAACATTTATTATTATTTAATTCATAGAATAGTTAAAAGTGTTAAATTCAAAGTCTAATAACTAAACCATTTTTAATATAGGGTTAAACATAAGATAAATTAGACTGTAAATATTTATAAAAAATATATAAATATATCATACGTAATTATATTTTATTTATATATTTTATACATTAAATAATTTAATTTATTTATGACACAATGATGATGCAGTAATTACCTTATTAATGAATGATTAAAATAATTGATATTATAAATTTCCAAATAAAATTAATTTGATACTTTTTATGAATTACACTAAATTTATTGGTTAATATTACATGTTAGGATTGAACATATGAATTTATTTAGAATTAATAAAGTTTTAAGGACTTTAAAAAATTCTTTTATTAAATAATGTCAAAATTGACATAAAAGTTTTTTTTAAAACAAATATTATATTATAAATTGATATAGTATTCCTAAAAATCTAAAGTTCGTCAAAATGACTTAGATAAGGATATATATATTAATAATGAACCACTTGAGGTTCTCTTGGCTTTTTATAGTATGTTTATTAACCATATAATATAAAAACTACAAAGAGGCATGCTAAATGTAAAACAATTTAACAAAGAGTTAAATCTAAAAGATAATGTAAAAATGGTAACCTAAAATTGTCTAAAACCTATTGGCTGAGATGATTTAGATCCATCCCCACCTTGGATTCTAAATAAATAAATTTGTTTCTATTATGAACCTAAAATGATTTTATTGTTAAATAATATTTCAATCTTTCCCTAAGGTGCCCCTCAACCCTCCTATAAAATGGCACTCCCCCTTATCTTTAATTCACACCTTCAAAGCCTTTTGGCTCAACCAAACCCTACCCAAATACCCTCTCCACTGTCCTCCCTTAATCCTATAGTCCTTTATTTCACCATAAAGCCAACCTATTCAGCCCTTTTGATCATATCAAAAGGAAGAACCAGAAGAAGAGGTAAATATTTCATCACCTCTTTCAAGTTCCATACTTCTTCCACTTATTCTTTCATTGTTGTTCCCATTAAAAAATAATAACTCCAGTATATTCTATATACTTTGATGTTATTATAAATATGTTACACCCATATTCATTATTCTATCCATCCTTTGAATGACGTGTCACAATATGTGCGTACGTACGACTTACCGTCTCCACGTTGTGGTGTAATTGTTATTCAATACTTTATTATTTTGATGGGTGTATTAATGATGATTAATTTATGTAAATAATAAATATAACAAGATAATTATTCTGTATATATGATATACCATCAAATTATATATTATTTTAATATCAAAAGAATGATATTGTCCCTTGTGCGTAAGTACGGAATACCATCTCCACAAACGCGATGAGATTACTTCCCCATAATATCCATTCAAAGCTAATTTTCATAGGATTATTAAAATAATTTTTAAAGACATAATATAATTCTGAATATGAATAAGATACATCCTATCCATAACAAACATTACTTATGTAACAAATCATATAAAGGAAAACGAATCAGTTAACACTAGAAACAATGATAATACTAAGATATTGTTAACAAAGAAATGTTAAAAGATCATTTATGATATCATATTAATGTATATTATTCTTGTATTATTTAATAAAAATTATTTCACCAATATACAGGAGGTTAACCTACCCTCGACCAAGGAAAAGTACAAGGTAAGGGTTAATTTCACAGTCTCTTTTTTATTTGAGGTTGTTTTTACGTAAGTATCTATGGGGACCTATTTCTCATCCACATCCATGTTTCATAAAAATTTATTCCAAACAATTTTACTATTTACTAGACCATGGTTTAATGTCATTTATACCCTTTTTTACTTTTTAAAATTTTTTTTGAAAGGAATCATTCCGCCTTTTTCCAAACAAGGTACTTATTGACCTTTTCGACACATTTAAGGTAAGAATGTATTTTTAAGTTATACGGTGGGTGAAATTTTTTTCCTCCATCATAAAATTGTCGAAGATTCCCTTACAGGATTATAAGAATATTTTTAAAATAAATGTTTTCTTAAATGATTTTAAAATAGAAAGAGATATTTCTCCGAAAAAAAGGTTTTGATTTCATCTATGTCAACATCATTTGATGGAATTTAAGATTATTTGAAGTCGATTTGTTATGATACAAAACTTCCATATTGTATTGAAGGTCTTTTGAGATGTTTGACTGTGGGTGTGTTATTTTTACACCATTCATGGTTTATTTATAATTTATTGACATTTCGTATGCCAGTTTTAATACGAATGTTTATGTTAGGTTTAAACCATTTCATATGATGAATGCATTGGACTTAGTATGTGATGGGTGGAGCCTGCTATAGCTCCTCGATGAATCGGTAGGTATCTTGAGACAAACTAGTGTGTGGGAAGAAGGTGTTGACAAAATTTTATTTGTAGTCTTTGCACAAGGCCATGACTATGTTAGTATGAAGTACGACATTATGCATTCCATCATTATGAAAGTGGCTATTGATATTGCATTTTTTTATTCGACTAGTAGAACATCCATGTGAGTAAGTAAATGGAATTATTTTCATTTATATTTTCTATATTATGATGATTTTTATGTTGAAGAGTTTTTTGTTTTAGTTTTATACATTGACTAAAATGATTATGCTTATTTATGAAATTTTTTGGAATATTTTTATCCTTACTGAGCATCTGAGCTCACCCCTTTCTATGTTTTCTTTTTCCCAATATGTGAAAAGGTGTTTTATGACTGACCTGTAGAGATAGTCTGAGGGGATAAGTGTGTGGTCTATGGAAAAAATGTTGTTATCGCTTTTCATTTTATAAGGTAATGTAAAACTTATGAATGCATCTAGTATTTCCAAGGCTACTAAACTAATTGGTCTTTAGAGAATTGATCTTTTGTGATCATGGAAATGTTATGTAATAATGCACCAACTCAGGGTAACTGGGGTCAGGGCGTTACACACTTAATGATGCTAAAGTACCTCAAATATCTCATGGTTCGTAGTGTAGAGATTGCTTAATGATTTGGGAGCTATGAAGTAGAAATGTGGGAGGATCTGTCCATTGGGATCGAGGGGAGCCTGATATTTATATGCAAGAGGCGTCGCGAAACAGAGCCTTCTCAACCCGAAGGCAGATCTTGCTTTGAGGCAGGTTCACAAACATCAAATGGGATCGTGGAGCCTCCCGCATCATTGCTCTATGGGAGCTTAGCGAACGTTAAATGGGTTCACAAAGCATCCCACCTCCTAGATTCATGGTGGGTTCGTGAAATTCAAATTATTTCAGGGAGCATCCCGGAACCTTGATTCGTAGTGGGTTCGTGAATGTCAAACGGTTTTGTGGAGCCTCTCGTCTCCTTTATCCACGATGGCATCGCGAAGGAGGAGTTGTCATTTTGGACATCACTGGCGTGTTAGGATGCTAGAACACTAGAATTTCTGGGTTTCTTCCAATTATTATAGGGATTATTGAGTGCGTGGAATCCCAAGGAATCCCACGTGAAATTCAGTGAATTATATGCCATAGGCATGTCTCTGAAGTTTTATCTAGATTCCTATGTTTGACACAAGGTATGTCGTGAGTTTAACGTCTAGCAGAGATAGATCGGACAGATCAGAACATTGATTGGAGTGGATCAGGTGGGTGTGACCCCTAGAGGAAACACTGATACTGGTTTTAAAATGTATTTAGTTACACGATTATTGTTAATTGATATGGGGAACTAGGTGGCATGATCCCACTGGGATGTGGCGGCTGGGGTAGAATCAGGATAGATGATGGATGGTCAACTGAAGTGGATGGACAATGAAATGGAGTTGACCCAAGGGTTATAGTGACGTTGGGATTGATCCTCAAAGAGACCTCCTACGTATCCCCATTGAAGGGAATAAAGGACCATGTAGTTTATGATCAGGTATAGAATCGGGGTGTGTACAAAGGATAGTGACCCGATGATATACTTGGGCTTACATGTGGTTATCAGCCCGAGGTTGGTATGAAACCTGAGGGAAGACCAGAGATGTGGGTCCCAACAAAAGGGACTATGAAAACTTACTGCTGGATTGGAAACCCAATGGATAACCACTGGTTGGATTGAAAACAGATTACCATCAATCGAGGTATACAACGTCTTACCGTCCATTGGGGTTGACAATGGATTACCACATGATAGGGTCACAACAGCTTACCACTGGATGGGGTTGAACCTCCGGGAGGTTTCCTACGTACCATGTCTTGGAGACAGGGATCAAGTCCCACATAGTTCGGACCAAGAGAAAAGGGGGAATGCAGTAAAAGGTCATGTCGGATGAGGGTGGACCAATTTGGAGTGGTCATGACCAATGGACGACGGGCTTGAACCTCAAGGAGGCTTCTTACATACCGTTTTTTATCAAGGATCAATGTCCATGTCATTCAGTATGGTGGGATATGACATGAAGGGGGTCAGAACCAATGGTTGTTGGTCATGAACCTATGAAAGGCTTCTTACCTACCATTCCATGGTGAGGATCAAATTCCACGTAGTTCCGGATGGAGTGTGGTGAACTGATGCGAAGGGGGTCGAAACAAGATATCGTCTAGATTGAACCTCATGGAGGCTTCCTATATATCTTTCCAAGGTAAGGATCAAATTCCCCGTAGTTTGGGATGGGATATGATGGGATGGCACACTAGGTTGTCCAGAGAGGATGTCATGGTCGATGCTTACACTAATCCCACATGATTCATTCTTGGTGTGAGATACAAGAGGCATTAGGGTCCTGCCAATCACGTTAGGAATGGTGTGTCCATGGGAATTGGAATGGGACTGAAATGTGGTTAGCGGCCCAAAATGGAAACAGGGGCTTACGCGTGGTCCGAAGCCCATGGAGATGGATACTGAGACTTACTCTTGGAAGGAGGCCCGTTGGACACAAAGCCCAAATGTAGAGGTATTTTAAATGATTAAAGGAGGGCTCCATTTCCCATCCCCCCTCTGGTCTTCATCAAGAAAGAATATAGGAGTTCGAGGGGTGCTTCCTCATTCAATAAAGGATAGGGGATAACACTAAGGATGATTCCCTTTCCCCACGGATAGACGTCGCTCCAGTAAAAAGGATATCATTCCATGTGAGGAAATATTTCAATCCTGTGGAGACCACTTGGCGTGAAAATTATCCAAGGTGGTGAACCCACGTATGACGCATGGGGTGGGGCCACATTTTAACGTCATGTGATGAGGGCGATTGAGCTTGGAAGTTTAACGTCCTGCAGCTCGGACGAGGTGGGTTCCCTCAGCACCCCTTTGGAATTACATAACTGATACCTACTACCCCAATGAGGGATGTAATTCATCAACAATGTCTTGAAGAGGAGGGGTTATGGAGTGGTCCATTGAGGGTTCCATGTTATCATTGATATACAATGAAGCAATAGTTGTTAGTGTCCCTATAAGAAAAAGTATGAGGCGAAGCAATGCAACGAGAAGAACCTCCCAAGGGACTCTGAAATAACTTCATGAAAGCATGGAGGGTTGAACGAGAAAAGGAGTTGTAGATAAAAGGGGTTCAAAGGTAAAAACCCCATGAATCTCTGGTTCTCCTTGTTGTGGAGGAGCTTAGGAAAGGGTTATTCTTTATGAAGTAGAGTGGCCTAGCGTAGAAGTAGGACATAGGTGCATATGGAAGGTGCTTCGTGAAGAGAAAATTCATTTGTGGAGTTTTGCTTCATGAAGCATTGGTTCCTTGAGATGAATAGCATTGCGAAGGAATGTGCATCACAAAGCACAGTGACCCTACCCTAGCATGTGGGTCACATGTGCATGGAGGGTACATTGTGAAGCATAACTGCTTTGTGAAGACCCGAGTCCCCTTGGGTATCCCATTCCTAAGCATAGGCCCATGGGCTATGCGAAGGTCATCACATCTTGAATATGGTAAATATTCAAACCAAGGTAGAAGAACTTCGTGAGGCTAAAGTACCTTGAAGCGCTCACAGTTTACAGAGCAGAGATTTCTTCGCGATTTTGAAGATAAAAAGGTGAATGGTCAGAGGACATGTCTTTTTGGATGGAGGGGAGCACAATATTTATAGTCAAGAGGGGCCACGATGTAGATCCCACTTGGTGCAAAGACAGAGACTTCTTCATGGTGGGTTCAAGAACTTCAAAGGTGTTTGTGCAGCCTCCCGCCTCCTTGCTCTACGACGGCTTTGGGAATGTCAAATGGGTTCGCGAAGCATCTCGCCTCCATGCTCTGTGGTAGGTTCCTGAACATCCAATGGGTTCACGGAGCATCCCACCTCCTTGATCCGTGGTGGTTTCATAAACATCAAATGGGTTCATGGATCCTACCACCTCCTTGCACCGCAACGGCTTCACGAAGGGGGAGGTTTGTGCTGGCCGAAGGGATATGGGAGCTCCGCGTATAATCTTCACAAGGCAGCACCTAATGTTTCCTGTTTGTTCTTGTTCTTCCCCAATTTTGGCGCCATCAAATGCCTCCCCTCATAATGGGAGCTTATGAGGAATAAAGGGTCAATGGATTACATAAAATCATCAAAATAACTCATCATTTGCAAATAAGGCCGATGAAGGAGGCGATGGGCTGTCTGAGTGCATCGCAAAGCTCGTCGGGGTTAGATGCATCGCGAAGCACCAAGGGTCCTCGCCTATAAATAAAAGATTTAACACTTATTTGGTGATTTATTTTCTCCTAGATTTTGGATTTTAGTTATCTCGATACGTGAAGCTCCACGTACTCCACGATTGTTGATCGCGTTGTCGAGCGCGTCAAATTAGTTGTTTAATTTTGACTAGAATTTCTGCAGTATAGGAGCAACCCAAGGTCGTCTCTCGACAGAGCCTTAGACCATGAATTTAAAAAAAGGGTTTTTATTATGGAAGTAGAAGGTGAATTATGTTTTTTAAAACTTGGGGGTTTTATGATTAATGATGAAAATAGGAAAAAAGCGATAAGAAAAAGTAGAAATGAACAAGATTGATTAAACATGATCAACCCGGGGAAGTCTCGTGATGCTCATTCTTCATCGCTTCCAGTGATGGGGTTATGATATTTTAATCCCTGGTTTGTAACACCTTGAACCATAATGTTACTGATTTTATACTAGGATACCTCCTAGGGTTCAGTCGAAAACACATAATGATTCACTGGACACCGCCGATGATTGGGTGATTTGTGTTCGACATCATAACCAAAACTCATTAAGGCAACACATGAAGAATTTGATGTGTTGTCCAGGTTTTTATGTTATTTAATTTTGATACCATGAAATAAATTTCCATGATCTTGACAGTGCTTATGTGAGTTCAATTGACCAATATGTACCACACTAATACTGAAATTGAATGAGGGAAGAAAAGGGGATGAACGGTTTGTGAGACATCACATGAAAGGGTACCCCCAAACCTGATCATTTGAGTTGAGTATAAAATAATAGTATATAACTCAATTAAATAAAAATAGAGGATGTGTAAAAACAACATAAAACCTGGAATTAAAAATATCATTCAAAATAATACAACTTTGAAGCTCGGGATTACATCACATTCCTCCCCCGGTGATCACAAGGGGTTTAGAAACCCATGGGAGGGGAAGAAGAAGAAGATGTTGAATTAGAACCTCCCATAGACTCTAGAACTTCTAAGGATGTTGAGAAGACTCATTGGGGACTCCAAAATTTCATCACCTTTCCTTTTGGCCAAACTTTCAAATTGGGAGCCCAAGGTGTCATTTTATAGGAAAATTGGAAGGTGGTTTTAGGCACAAAGATTTCATCAATCCACTTGTACCACACGTTTCGGCATTCATACAGTCTTATCTCTCTTTGGAGAAAATATAAATGTTTTAGCCCTATCTCTTGACTGTCTCCACTAATGATTTGGAACCCTTGGAAAAAAAAACTAAAGATATTGATACAATACGGAACAGAGCATTTGACTTGGTCCATATTCGGTGTCTTGGGAAGATCAGTTCGGATGAGCCCAATAGAAGCCGAATCAGGATTGGGTTCATTAATATGAAATGTATCCTATTAAATGTTGGACATTTCCACAAAAGATCACCCCATTTAGATGCACGGATTACGCGTAGTATGCAAAACAGTGGACATATGTCCATGGATCCCTGCAATTTTGGCCCATTTTTATTCCATTTCATCAAAGGCCCTCCAAATCATCTCCACCTACATTGAAATAATAAAAACAAGTACCATTGCCCATTATAATATTGATTAACATTCATTGATTGATTCAAACATAAATTGAAATTGATTATTATATTTGGAATATTCATTACAAAACTAGTTTAAAACTACGGTGTAAGGGTGGAATAAAACAGTGAATCGTGGTACGATCACACCCCCACACCTAAATATTTGCACTCCTAGGAAAAGTCACATATCCATATACAATGATTCATATATATATATATATATATATAAATATATATTTCCAACATCCTGGAGATTTTTCATTTGTGGAAATTTTATTTAAAGTAATGTGATCAATGCACAAACCACACAAAGGAGTTCTTTCTAGTGAAAATAGAAAATGATGTCTCATAAATCATATCATAGAGAAATTCAAAAATATTCAATATACCCAATTGAGAATGGAATTAAAAATTAATCCATGAAACTAACTCTCCATGCGTGTGTGTGTGAAAACCATTCCATGCTATTCTTTCCACTTTCTATCTAATAAATATAGGTTATTTTAACATTTTTCAGATTAAATGATTTTGTCACCGAACCTATCCTACATCCTTTTCAATCATATTTCAAGACCCATTAATTTAAGAATTCCTAAATTTCAAGCCATAAGCTCCCGACCTAGATATCCCCATATGTTTCAGATTTCATCACTCCCCTCATTAATTATATTTTTTTGAAGTTGCAATTAGAACAAATCTCACAGTCATCTCTCAAACCTTGTTTGATCTCCTAACGACACTAACTGCAGTAGTTATAACAAGATCAAAGGTTGAGGAGGAGTGGTTTTTGACCTGCCCAAGACAAAAAAAAAATTTTGAGGGCGTACAACAGTCAGACATTAGATACAAACGCATAGGTCAATCTGGTACAGTAATGAAACAGATCATATAAGGAACAAATGTATGGAAATATCATTTAAGGCTGAAAGATATTAACCCAACATATATTTACCTTATATTAAGTAATAAATAATCACACTTTGTGGTTTGGTGCAAAAACTTGTGGAGATATTAGTCACACAGATTTCCCAAAAGCTACTCACACAATGGGCATCAATCATCTCCAAGGTTTCACATAGATACGACAATTTATATCATTGACAGAAAACCAATTCAATAAAAATCCCTCCCTGATGTTAAATTCATACAAATATTCTTTTTAGCCTTCGTTATGGTATTTTTACATTCCCAACTTTATGGTCGCCAAATCATGGAATGTCGAAATTGTGGATGGGGAAAAATGAAAATACCATAAAGAAGGCCGAAAACAGAAAATAAAAGGAGAAAATAATGAAAATTCCTAACTAACCTAGGAATGTATCCACCCCCCCCCCCACAGCTAGAGCATGCAGTGTCCTCACTGAAATAATTGATAATGTGAGAAGGAAGGATAAAACCTGGTGTGTTTAATTGGTATGATGCGTCGAGAAGGTGGATTTCCTCCACCAGATTCTTCGGAAAATCCTCATAGAAGTGTTTAAGTTACTTCCCATTGATGGTAAGACTTCGTCCACTCTACTCATGAAAAACCTATATTTCACCAAAAGGGTAAACATTAGTAACTGTATAAGGACCGAGCCATCGGGAAAGAAGCTTACCTGGGTAGATCTTAAGCATGGAATTTTACATGAGGACCTTATCACACATATAGAACTTCCGCTGGTGAATCATGATATCATGAATAGCCTTAGTCTTCTCTTTATAGATTCGAGATTTGTTATATGCATCACGTCGAATTTCTTCCAACTCTTGAATCTGCAACTTTCTTTCCTCACCTGCATCTGAAAGGATCATATTATATTGATTAACATCCCAATATGCACGGTGTTCTACCTCTACTGGGAGGTGACAAGCCTTTCCAAACACAATTCTTAAGGGTGACATTCTTATTGGGGTTTTAAAAGCTGTACGGTACGCCCAAAGTGCATTATACAAGTGCAAACTCCAATCTTTCCTATTGGATTGTAGCTTTTTTTCCAAGATTCGTTTAACTTACCGATTTGATATTTCTGCTTGTACCTTAGTTTGGGGGTGATATAGAGTGGATACTTTATGATCAACCCCATAATTATGAAGCAAATTTTTCATTTTGCGATTGCAGAAAAGCGAACCCTGATCACTAATGATGAATCTTGGTAAACCAAACCTTCTAAAAAATTGGGTCCTCAAAAAATCAACAACCACTTGAGGGTCATCGGTCCTGGTGGCCTTTTCTTCCACCCATTTAGATACATATTCAACCACCAATAAGATATATACAAAGCCAAATGAATTTGGAAAAGGCCCCATGAAATCAATGCCCCATGCATCGAAGATCTCACAAAATAACATGGGCGGTTGGGGCATTTCATTCCTCTTGGAGATATTCCCTCTGAATTGGCAATGACTACATGACTTGAAAAATCTATGGGCATCCCTATACAATGTTGGCCAATAAAGTCTTGAGTCATGGACCTTTCAAGCTATACGTTGAGAGCCAAAGTGGCCCCCACATGACAAGGTGTGGCAGAAGGTCAAAACAGAGGTGAACTCATGGTCAGGGACACACCTACGAACAACCTGGTCACTATAGATCCTCCACAAATATGGGAAATCCCAAATGTACCATCGAGAATCATGTTTAAGTCTCTGGTATTGTGAAGTGATAAAATCACTGGGGACCCTAGATGTTGCTAGAAAATTCACAATGTCTGCATACCAGGGGGTAAGGTCCACAACATCACAAAGGATCTCATGAGGGAAGAATTATCCAATGGGTAGGGGTGAGTCAAAATTATGGTCCAATGGTGGGAAAATCCTACTAATGTGGTCAGCTACCACATTCTCCACCCCTCTCTTATCTCTAATCTCATGGTCAAAATATTGGAGGAGGGTCATCCCTCGAATGAGGTGGGGTTTGGCTTCAGGTTTTTTTAGGAGGAAATGAAGGGCAACATGATCAGAGAAGACGATGATTTTTGACCGAAGAAGATATGAACAAAATTTTTCCAAGGAAAACAAAATAGAAAGTAGTTCTTTTTCAGTGGTTGTGTATTTTACCTGGGCAGGTTCAAGGGTACGTGAGGCATATGCAATGACATGAGGGGACTTTTCAATCCTTTGTGATAAAACTACCCCAACTGCAAAGTTAGAGGCATCACACATAAGTTCTAAGGGAAGATCCCACCATGGTGGTTGGATTATGGGAGGTGATGTTAGACTCATTTTTAGTGAATTGAAAGCATACTCACAATTTTTATCAAAAACAAATTCAGAATCCTTTTGTAATAACCGAGATAAGGGAAGTGCGATCTTACTAAAGTCTTTAATGAATCGGTGGTAAAAACCATCCTGACCCAAGAAAGATCACACCTCACGAACACATTTTGGAAATGAAAGAGTTGAAATTAATTCAATTTTAGATTTATCAACTTGAATTCCCTTATTTGATATGACATTCCCAAGAACTATCCCCCACTCAACCATAAAACGACATTTCTCATAATTTAAAACAAGATCATTTTCAATGCAGCGGCGGAGGACAGAACCTAGGTTTTCCAAACAATCATCAAAAGAAGATCCATATACCGTGAAATCATCCATAAATAATTCCATACCACTCTCAATGTACTCTGAAAAAAAATACTCAACATACATCGCTGAAAAGTACCAAGAGCATTACAAAGACCGAATGGCATCCTTCTGTATGAAAATATGCCAAATGGATAGGTAAATGTGGTCTTTTCTTGATCCTTAGGGGCTATATGGATTTAGAAATAACCCGAATAGCCATCAAGGAAACAATAATGGGACTTACCGGCCAATCGTTCTAACATTTGGTCAATGAAAGGTAGTGGAAAGTGGTCCTTCTACGTGGCTTGATTCAGTCAACGGTAGTAAATACAGACTCTCCAACTATTTTTCACACGTGTTAGAACCAACTCATTCCTTTCATTTGAAACAAATGTAATTCCTATTTTTTAGGAACAATTTGCACTGGGCTAACACATTTACTATCAGATATAGGATAAATGATCCATGTAGTAATTAATTTACTGACTTCCAATTTTACCACTTAATAGAGAGTGGGATTCAAACGGCGTTGAGATTGTCTTATGAGCTTAGCCTCATAATCCAAAAGTTTATGGTGCATACAAATAGATGGGATAATCCCGGGAATATCATTCAATGTCCATCCTATTGCCTTTTTACTCTCTCTCAAAAGCTTGATCAGTTTCAATTCCTATTATGGAGAGTGGTTATTGGTAATAATGATGGACAATTGGTCAATACCCTCAAGATATGCATATTTTAAATTAGAAGGAAGTTGTTTAAGCTCCAACACCGGTGGTTTCTGTATTTAGGGAGGGGATTTAGGGGGATTGAGGTCCATTAAACTATTTATATGCCCATGTTTATTATCTAAAGATAGAGAATCTATAGAAATGAGATTTGCATAATCATCGATGGTCATGGGTACCTCAGAAGGAAAACACTCATAAATTAAAGCACAAAATTTACAATTTTCAAAACCCAAACAACAATCAAAACATGAATCAAACCTCAAATAATTCAAGGGTAAAGAAAAAAAATGAATCGGTGTTTGGGTTGAGGAGAGAATTGTGTGTGTGTTCATCGTTTGAGAGAACTTCCATCAAATAGACAGGAAGAGTGGAGTGCTCTTCAACGAGGTGTTTCATAGCCTCAAGGATGTTAAAACTTACCTTTTATCCACCAAATTCTATGGAAAATGTACCATTGTGAACATTGATGATCCTCTTTTCGGTTTTGAGGAATGACCTCCCATGTATGAGAGGAGCGTGTCCTTGGGTTCGGGTATCTTCCATCTCAAGAATGTAGAAATCGGTGGGGAGGATGAGATTCTTTACTCTAACAAGGACATCCTCAATCACTCCTTTTGGATTTGTTGTACTCCGGTTGGAATGTTTCACAACAATGCATGTTGGTTGAAGCTCTCCAACCTGTAGAGAAGTATACACGGAGTGAGGCATTACATTAATGGAAGCACCTAAATCTAGCATAGCACCAGAAAAGAAGCTCTCCCCTATGGTACAGGGTATCATGAATGTTCCCGGATCCTTGAATTTGGTTGGCATTGCTGGTTGAATCAAGGACGAGACATTCTTACCCAAGTTGACTCTCTCATTCCCCTTCATCCTTCGTCTATGGGTGCAATGTTCTTTAAGAAATTTGGCATAACAGGGAATTAGCTTGACTGCATCCAATAATGAGATATTAACTTGAAGTTTTTTAAATGTATCCATTATTTCATTTTCAATCTCATTATCAATGTTTTTCTTATATTTAGAGAGTCTTTGAGGGAAAGGAAGAGGAATTTACTGTCCATGGGAATCTTTAATGATAATTTTATTTTGTTTTTCTTCATTGGAATCTTTCATGGGTGGAGAAAGAGTGTTTTCAAGAGGGGGACATACCTTTTGAGTAGAATCAGTAGAAGGAGAAACTTCTTTACCACTACGATGTGTAATTGCACATACATTACCTTTGTCCTTCATACTGGAAATGGGTTGGGATGTTAGTTGTCCAGACCCTTGCATCTTAAGCTCACCGATGGTGTTTTCCAGTTGTCTCACTTGAGTTCGCAAATAATGAATTGATGATTGTGTGGCCTATTGAAATGAGAGGTTCTGGGTTTCCATTTGTTTCACCATGTCCTCGAGGCTTGGTTTAGATTTGGTAGGAGGAGGATGATTGTTTTGAGAATTTTAAGGATAAGAAGGTTGCATACCATGGCCTTATTGATACCAATTATGCTTGGGGTAGCTTTAGTTTCCTCCTTGTCGGTATTGGGGTTGTGATTGCCACCCGGGGTTTGGATTTGTCCTGAATGGTTCTTGCATGAATGGTGGTTCTTATTGGAATGGACACCCAAGGAACACTGCTACACAAGACGTAGATGGATCATGAAGTTGTGGGCACTGATCAGAAAAATGAGTATTATTAGAACAAATAGCACGATGTAATGGAACGGGAGGAGAGTGTGAGTTACCTTGTGCTTGATCTAATTGCCTTAGAATGGTATGCATCTCATCATTTTTATTATCTACCTTTTGTTCTAGGGATGAATGACTTACCTCATGAACTCCTCGAGTTGGTGCAATAGCTCGTGTACCAAATATTTGTTCATTTTGAGCCAAGTTGGCTATTAAGTCACGAGTGGCGGAAGGAGTTTTATCAACTAGGGAACCACCAGCTGCAGCATCAATCATTCCACGATCCATGGGGATAATTCCCTCATAGAACTATTAAATTAATAGTTGTTCACTAATCTTTTGGTGGGGGCAGCTTGAGAAAAGTCTTTTGAATCTCTCCCAATATTCATGAAGGGTATCTCCTTTTGATTGCCCAATTCCACAGATTTCATTCGTAATTGACGCAGTTCAGGAGGTAGGGAAGAACTTCTCTAGAAAGTGTCTTTTAAGGTCATTCCATCCCCAAATCGTGGTAGGCAAATAGTATAGCCAATCCTTGGCTACACCATCAAGGGAGAAAGGGAAGGCCCTAAACTTAATGAGGTCCTCAGACACATCTTGGGGTTTCATGGTTGAGCACATGATGTGAAACTCCTTTAGATGTTTGTGAGGGTCCTCACTGAGAAGACCATGTAATTTAGGAAGGAGGTGGATGAGGCCTGATCTTAGCTCAAAATTAGCCTCTTCCTAATGATATTGGTTGTACGTAGGTTGGTACTCCACATCAGGGGTTGTTAGTTCTTTTAAAGTTTGGTTATTTGCAGCCATGTTTTCTTGGGTTTGATTGGGTTCAATTTTGGATTGTATTAGGACCACTTAAGGTTGCAACATGGGTTCCTCAATGTTACTTTATTGACCTTCTCTAGATCCCTTGATTTGTGTGTGAAGTGAATTTTCAATTTCAGGGTCAAATTCAAGTAGTGTTTCTTTACCAGATCGGGTCATGCAAATAATTTGTGAAGTATTTTTTGAATAAGGATAAAATCAATTAAGAAGGGTTAACAGAGAATATAATGTTGTAATACATAATTATAGAGGGAGATGGAGAATAAGAGAGAGAGAGATAAAGAACGCAAAAAAACCAAAAATAAAGACAAAATCCAAAACAAAAATAATCAAATGGGTGTGGGGTATTTTAAGGAGTTCTAATTAATAAGTAAAATAAATAAATAAAAGGAAATAAAGAAAAAAAATGATCTTGGCTCCCCAGAAACGGCGCCAAAATTTGATCGCGTTGTCGAGCGCGTCAAATTAGTTGTTTAATTTTGACTAGAATTTTTACAGTATAGCAGCAACGCTAGGTCGTCTATCGATAGAGCCTTAGACCATTAATTTAAAAATAGGGTTTTGATTATGGAAGTATAAGGTGAATTAGGTTTTGTAAAACTTGGGGGTTTTATGATTAATGGTGAAAATAGGAAATGAATGCGATAAAACAAAGTAGAAATGAACAAGATTGATTAAACGTGAGCAACCCGGGTAAGTCTCCTGATGCTCATTCGTCATCGCTTTAAGGGATGGGGTTATGATATTTTAATCCTTAGTTTGTAACACCTATAACCAGAATGTTACTTAGTTTATACTAGGATACCTCCTAGGGTTCAGTCGAAAACACATAATGATTTACCGAACACTGCCGATGATTGGGTGATTTGTTTTCGACATCATAACCGAAACTCACCAAGGAAACACATGAAGTATTCGATGTGCAGTCCAGGTTTGTATGTTATTTCATTGTGATACCATGACATAAATGTGCATGATCTTGACAGTGCTTATTTGAGTTCAATTGACCAATATGAACCACACAAATACCCTAATTGAATGAGGTAAGAAAAGGGGTTGAACGGTTTGTGAAACATCACATGAAAGGGTACCCCCAAACATGATCATTTGAGTTGAGTATAACATACCAGTATCTAACTCAATTAAAAAAAAATAGAGGATGAGGAAAAACAACCTACAACCTAGAATTAAAATGATCATTCAAAATAATACAACTTTGAAGCTCTGGATGACATCACATTCCTCCCCAGGTGATCACAAGGGGTTTAGAAACCCATGGGAGGGGAAGAAGAAGAATATGTTGAAGTAGCACCTCCCATGGCCTCAAAAACGTCTAGGGATGTTGATAAGACTCCCTGAGGGCTCCAAAATGGCAGAACCTTGCCTCTTGGCCGAACATTCAAATGGGGAGCCCAATGTGTCATTTTATAGGAAAATGGGAACGTGGTTTTAGGCACACAGATTTCATTAATCCACTTGTACCACGCATTTAGGCCTTCAGACAGTCTTATCCCACTTTGGAGAAAATAGAAAATTTGTATCTCTATCCCTTGACTATATCCACCAAATGGTTGGCACCCTTTGGACAACTACAGATCATGATGTTAATAAAATACAGAACACAACATTTCAATTGGTCCATATTCGTTGGCTTGGACAGATCAGTTCGTATGGGCCCCATAAAAGCCGAATCAGGATTGGGTTCCTTAATATGAAATGTATCCTATTAAATTTTGGACAGGTCCACAAAATTTCAGTCCATTTGGATGCACATATTTCGTGGACTATGCAAAACAGTGGACAGATGTCCATGGATCCATGTAATTTTGTCCCATTTTTTCTTCCACTTCATCAAAGGCCCTCCAAATAATCTCCACCTACATTGAAATAATAAAAACAAGTAACATTTCACATTCAAATATTTATTAAAATGAATTTATTTATTCAAGCATAAAGTGATATTCATTATTATATTTGGAATATTCGTTACAAAACTAGTTTAAAACTGCGGTGTAAGGGTGGAATAAAACAGTGAATCATGGTACGATCAATTGTTCTCTGCGAATCAAGTCATTCTACTTTGAAGCATAGAGCAAGTCCTGGACTTCTCAGAGGTACTCTCTTCAGCTTGCATCTGAAGGCCAGGGCAGGGCTCTGGGAACAGTCTTTGCGAACAACCTCCACAAACGAGATCTTAAAAAGAGCTTTGCGAAAGAGCTTTGTGAACCAAAATCAAAGAAAAACCAAACACAAAAACTGAATGGCTCTCTGATAGGCTTCTAGGGGGTCCTTTCAGATTCTTCCCAAAGGGATGAGATAGCTGATAGCTCGGGTATATGAGAGTTCATTTGCAGCCACTCCAACCATAATTCTCTAGTGGCACTATAGTTGGAAATCCAAAAGAACTATCTATTGTGTAAGAGTCTACCTCTATATGGATTTGTACTGAGGGATGACATATTCACCCCGGATGCGAGTAGGGATGAACCAACTTACTGGTTCAGGAGCATGTCATGCCAGCACTAGTGGTTCAGGGCAGTCGACAGCCATGCACGGGAGGACTTCACGCCTGTAAATGATGTCTATCTATAAAATAACCTGAACAATGATGATGGGATGGGAATGTAGTTGAACACATCCCCCCTATGTAACACACTATCATGATGGAAGTCCTGATGAACCCGGGAAAGGGGTGGTCCGATGAGTGGGATTTGCGGCCGGGCGGCAACTTCATATATGACTGGGTCTGGGCCTACTGGGTAGGTGCCTCGTGCGAGCAATTCAGGGCAGATCTGACATGAGTGGGCCTGTATAAAGTGGTATGGGCCTCCTAATTCCATATCTAGTAGCCAAAGCAGCTGATGCCAGATTTGCTGAGCAAATTGTCATCAAGGACCAATACCTTCCATTTGCATCATGGAGAGGTCAATATCAGTTTATGGGACCTGCATTAGATCTCAAGGTTCCCAATACTAGGATAGATGTATGATGAGTTCTCCCTTGTTATGGGTTCGTGGGAGGATCCAGATCAAATGCCACCACTGGCGATGGAGTTCATGAACCTGGTATCGGGATTGGGTAAGCAGTCGGTGAGGGACGCCCACTTCAGACTATGGTTCAAGAAGTTCGTGAACTTTCTGAAAGATAGTTTTTTTCTGGTGAGGCCTCGAACTTTCCCAAAGGGGGCCCAATGGGGCATGCAACGCTCATACAGGTAGCTCCTGGACACCATGAAGTAGAAGACATTGGGATTCAACATCAGTACAGAGCAACAACTGGTAGTCAGAATGGATGCCTTCATTGTTGCGCTCATCTGCAGTTCAATCCTTTCAGTGAGGGACACAAACATGGGTGTTCGACCGAGCATGTTTATCATGGTGTCCATACTGACGACAGGCAGGCATGTCCTCCTTGGGATCCTGATGCTCGCAAAGATGTACACGATGTTGTGGCATATCAGTGAGGGGAAGAATCCACAGAGAATATGCGAGCCATTATACTTCTTGTATGGGTGGATAGCTGCACACATGTGGGTGTCTATGAACATATGAACCCCATATCCCCTCTGGGTTCAAACTTCCACCCGTCCATTATGAATGTCTTAGGGAGCTTTCCAGCCAAGCTAACCGTGCAAGTGATTCTGAACTGGGTTCGGAAGGTAGAGGAGTTCAATTTGTAGATGTTCTTGTTTCCAACATGTGTGTTCACTGGTGATGCTGAAGGAATGGAGGAGTATCAATCCTTTCTCCTGGCCTTTGGGGGGGAGTCTTGGTGGTGTGGTTGGACCATGATCCCCTCTATGAACCGTACACCCCGTACGAAAAATCAACGCAATTTCAGTGCATGCAGCTACTGACCCTGCAGGTCTATTTGGGGATGCTCTTTGAGTAGAACCCGTGCAGAATTAGGCATATGTGTCTCATGTTCACATGTGAATATGGTAAAATGTGGAATGAGATACCTCTCCCCACATATGTCTTCAGGTTGGTGAAGGAGTATGCCAAAAGATGGGAGGTGTCCTACCCGGGGGAGATGCTGAAGTAGCAAAACATTCGGACCAGTGTTGGGGCGCCTCCCCAATCTAAGGCCTGGGGAAAGAATGGGGAAATGAAATCATGCGGTGGAAGGTATATAGTGGCGGCAAGGCCTGCACTGGTTGAGGGGGAGGCAGCGACAGTAGATCCATCAGCGGTAGTGGAGCCAGCGATCCCATAAGAGAATATTTATCTGGAGGGGAGGCCCCCAAGAGGATTTTAACGAATATCCACCCATGCTATGGGAAGCAGCTTCACCATATAGATATGCTGGATAATGTTGTTTTCATGGAGGCATGGGACGTCTGGGATGTCAACAGGCAATTCCCTAGCCTGTCCGAGATGTTGAAACAACTGAATTGTGTCGTGATGGATTTTCCGGGGATAGTCCCTATCAGGGACGGCGTTGCAGTGTCCCAGGAAGAGGTGGAGTAATACATGGATGATCTGGAGGAATTCATGCACTCTCAAGGTGACAAGAATCCAATGATAGACCGGGAGAAGGTGTTTTTGGATCGAATCGATCCTCCACTGTTTTCAGCTACAGAACTGACGGAACGGTTCCCTCTACCGAAATAATCTGATGAATATTCTTGGGGTTAGGAGGCTGGTAGAGGGAGCCATCTGGAGGAGGGAAAATTCGGTGACCAAGGATCAGATCATGATGAATTTGCAGAGGCCCTCGAGGTAAAATCATGTCTCCCTTCCCTGGGATCCACTTCCAGGATACATTGGACCCCCGCCAATGTTTAAACTATGTTGGATACCCTCATTAACAGAACCCTTTCTCTCCCTACAACATATGTAGATGTATGGCCTTTGTGATCTACACCTACTTATATGGCGATTAGGGCATCTGGCAGGGCAAGGAAACCCGAGGTGGATCTTTTGGAGTTTTCATAACATCCGAAAATATACGGAGGGCCACTCCTTAAGGCCCCAATGGAAAAAACCAAGGAATGCGACTGATAATTTTATCTATTTAAGTCTCCTAAAAAACTCATGACTTCCACCCATTGAACTGGATTAATTACATCTGTGACTTTTTTGGTATGTAAATTTCTTCAATGGCATGGTCTACCTTGGTGTGGTTGATTGGTATTAATGGAATCGCTTTTCCTAAGGTAATTTCGGCAGTCGTGGAGGTAGATATCTAGAACGACAAAGTGGTGTCTCTCTTGACCACTGGTGGGACCATTAGTAGGGCGAGGCATACAATTATTGAGATGGTATCTGACAATGAAGATCGATCAGACATAATGGGACCTTCCATACCTGATCATACACCGGATGTGGACCATAATGACATGTTCATGGGGGATTTCCCCACGTATGAGCCTACTAACCCCACGAACTAGGAAAAAATATCCTCTGATTAAGAGGATAACAAGATAGTTCATCATAGTTCATGGAACCTGATCAAGAAAAATTGATACAATAGATGGAGAGACTTCATTCTTCACTGTGTGAACTGTGTGATGGGGGTATGGAAGCCCAACATCCCCACATGCTCGTCCGAGATCTCATGCCAAAAAATATTCAGAAGTATGACCATGACCATGGCGTGGGTTGGTAGTGGTGGAATGTAGGTAACATCAAGAGGCTCCATGAGGCTGAAAAAAATATTCTGCAGCTTCACATCCGGGAAGATGAACATTTTACTTCCCTTAGCACGCAGTCGGAGATTATATCGCTGCTGAAGGCCCAGCTGGCAGAGACTGACAAGTGAATGTGTCAAGCCTTCGAGGAGATGACTGTTATCCGAACCAACGAGGAGTCGACCTGGATCGTATCTGATGAACTGCATCCCCTCACTTCGGTAGAGGATTGGGAAATGAAAATTAGACAGTGAGTCTTGGACACCAGAAGCCATAGGGTGGCAGATATTCAACGCTCTTTTGACAGGGTCAACCCATCCATGTGAGTAATCAAACCTCAAGTACTGTGATGCTTGTAACTTTTTGAACACATTTACATGCTTTGACTATTTATTCTAGATTCATGTTTTATTAATTTTTGGTCTATTTAATTTTCATTATATTCGTGGAACATCTGGCGATCAGTCCCTAAGATCATGTGGGTCGGGCCCGATACGAGAAACAAGGGGTGACCACTTTATAATTCCATCCGAATATAAGAGTGAAAATCGAAATCCATACATCCGAGGTATGAATAGCAAATCCAAATTTCCTGGAAGAATGGGAGAGGCTCGATTGGTGGAAAAGGTCATCAGAACAATTTACGTGCTGTAATACCAATGTGCTCTAGTGCACGAGCTGGGTAACACCCGATGTGTTGAAATTAATCTGAACATAGGTTAGTGGATAGTGTGAATAACGAAACCCAAGATTCTGAACATTGTAGGGATGGTGTAACAGTGAAGGATAATTATTTACTGTGTTCAAAACATAGTATCCTTATGGGGTTAGCTAGAAATTGAGATAAAAATGAAGGTCGACCATTGGCCATGTTCCAAACATGGGGCCAGTCTCAAAATGCTAACCATTAGTCTTCCAGAACATTGGACCAGGACAGTACTTGAGCCATAGGCCAAGAATCCATATGGTTATGGAATTCTTTTAGACATAAAATAGGATGAGGGTCCCAATAAAGGGCATGCGAAGCATGGAGTGTGGAGTGATGGGTTGTTCTAATGGAGTCTGACCCTCTTGAAATCACATGACCATGGTGGAAACACATTAGATGGGCATACCAGTCTGATCAGGGATCAATCATACTTTCGAACAGGACCTCTATGGTAAGGACCTAGAATGCTCTGTAGCTTCATGTCATAGGGATGCTTCAAATTAATAGAATAGTTTAACTTCATATGACTAGGATGTTGCACAAAGTATTAAAGTCATACTATCGGGACCGAGGATAACAGTTTAATTTCTTGTTACATGAACTATAGGCTTGTAGTTTATGGTCATAGAGAGTCAACCGTGGTCGGGGATGAGGGGCCAGAAGGGTTAATAACCAGGGGCAGGGCCCAAAGAAAAATTCTTGGGCGTCTCTACATATCCCATAAGGATGGGAATCAATCCAAACATAGTTCATGAAGTAAAAAATGTTCAAAGACCCATGCTGGTATTGTAAATCCTCTCTAGCGAGGAAGCTGGTGCATCCCATGATTAACACGGGGCATAAGAAACTTTTTAGGGGAATAACTGCAGTTTAGTGTCAAATGTCAAGGACATGTGGGAGCGTGTAGTTTAACGTCATATGATAGGACGAAGAGTGAAAGGGAAGATACTGTGAAGGGAGTATGTGGTGAAGTAGCTTTGAACCCGACGTGAATAAGGACATAAAGAAACTTCAACACACCACGTATACCAGGAGGAAGTTCATTAGGTCAAGGGACAAAAAGTGAAAGTTAGGCAGGACCCAAGTAAAATCGGTCAAGCCTTCCAATGTACCCCATTAGGATGGGAATCAAGCTGCACGTAGTTCTGAGAGAGTTGATTAACGTCTAGCAGGACGAAAAGGCATGTGCGGCATTTCTGCTCCTATACACATCCTATAAAAACTAAGAATCCCACGTGAGTCGTGCTCGATGTGGGAAAAAATAAGTAGTGATGGGACTTTCCTGACCCAAGAAAAAACATGTTAGGGGATATAGGACATTAGGTGAATGTCTTCCCAATGATGATGACCTGCCTATATAACACACCTAGATGTGTGATGGAGCAAAACCGAGTATGTTGGAAATCCACTTGAACATAAGGAAGTTGAAACATGTGAATCATGATGCTCATGATCATGGCCACAATGATGGGGGAACAACGATTGAGGATATCTGTTGACTGTGTATGAAAAACAAAATCCATATTGCATCAGCCTAATATGGGGACAAAAAGATGAGGGTCGACCTCCGACCATGTTCAAAACATGGGACCTGTCACAAATGTCATCCAGGGTCTTCTGGGGCATTGGCCCAAGATGGTCGGTAAGAAAATGTGGCATGAGACCAGGCCGTAGAGGGGGTCCCTTCAGAAGTGGATGAATTTGAGGATCAAAATAACGGGCTCATGAATCTTGGACATGGAATGAGGGGAATGTCCCCGTAAAAATTCCACACTTCGGGCACTTTGTAAAAACCCATCCGTGTACGACAATAAGATGTATCGGATATAGGCAGTCGAGTACTCTTCCAAGGACACGGGTCCTAAGGTTGCACGCTTCCAACTTAGTGGTCATATGATGGGCCATTATAGGGGACCTAATTTAATGGACAATCCGCAGGGCGGCGAATTAGCGAAATGTGACACGCATTTCTTATAGGAGGATCTTAGTTTTGGGTAATAGAACGTGGACCAGGTTGGGAAATGATATTGGATGCACATGGTGTGGCTATTCAAAAACCCAATGTTAATGAGAACCCATGAGGTACTTTCCACACCAAATGTTTCAAAAAGGGTTTGGGTCTCGGTGTTGAAAGAGAGGGGACTGGATTTTTGATTCCTGGGGCTGGACCTGGAGACGAGATGTCTAGGAATTCCTATGTATCCCATAAGGATGGGAATCAAGCCATATATAGTTCTAGAAGGTGTCATGCAGTATAAAAGCTTACAGAAAAGACACAGAGTGATCTTAGTTTACGGTCATAGTGCTTGGACCATGATGGTAGGGAATATGGGAGACACATAGTGATGTAATTATACAACCTGAAGAAAATGTGAACTTGGATTCCAGATCACCAATAGTTCCTTAGGGAGATTTAAGGTCGAGAGACCAAAAATGAATGTTAGGATGGGCCCAAGGAAAAGTGCACAGTTGTTCTTATGTATCCCATGAGAAAGAGAATCAGGACGCACACTGTTCTTGAAGGTGTCATGGTAAGATACTAGTACCATAGAAACTAAGGTCATTTGGGCCTGGCCCTGGCACCGAAATAAGTGTCATTTGATAGATATTGTTTCTCTATTGGAAGGAATGTGTGTTTTTTATGAAGCGAGGGACCTATGATAGAATGTCCAGGCATAACCATAAGAATAAATCCATTTCCAGGCATTGAAAAATGGTATGGTGTGCGACCAATACCAAATATGATGTCCCCTTGAGTGAGGATAGCACGATTCAATGTTGTTTTTTTGTCGTGTGGCCAGGATTATTATGTAATAGTTTTGGGTCATGTGACATAATAGTTTAAAGTCACGTGGGACTAGGCATCATAGTTTAAAGTCATATGGCTCAGACATATACATGAATGATTAGGCTCAAGGGGGGATGGTCATGGCATGATAAATCATTCCTGATGTGAATGAGGATGAGGCCCACATCACACCACGTGTGATTCCAAGAAAGAAACCTCGG
Source organism: Viscum album (assembly GCA_963277665.1). NCBI lineage: Eukaryota > Viridiplantae > Streptophyta > Magnoliopsida > Santalales > Viscaceae > Viscum > Viscum album. Next base: position 529,956,897 of record OY728133.1, read on the forward strand.
GCCGAGGGGCCAAAAAATGTTGGAGAATAAGGGGCTGGAGAGCCTCGCCCTCAGTTGAGATGGTCCCTAAGAAGAGAGGTCCGAGAATTCTTACATATCCTATGAGGATTGGAATAAAGCCATACTTAGTTCTTGAAGGTGCAGTTTAACATCATGCAGGACAACATACTATTTAATGTCATTCGGGATAGAATGTATGAGGGACTAGCTCCTTGAAGGGGAGTACGTGGTGCGACTATTGTAAACCCAATGTAAATGAAGTCATGATCCCACACACGCCACACCACACAGTCCTATAATATTTGAGGCCTAAAAGGAATAACATAAGAGATATATTAGTGGAACATGAACTATACCCAAAGACCAGATGTCAGGGTGTTCATACATATCCCATGAGGGTAGCAATCAATCCATATGTAGTTCTGAAAGAGGGGAAATATAAATAGATCTTAATTTAAGCTCTTAGATCTTAGACTAGGGATAAGTGGATCTCTTCCATTTAGTCACAGACCTCAATCCAATCTTTAATCCCACGTGATTCAAAATTGGTGTGGGAAAGAAGGGCAGAAGTGGTTTTTGAAACACATGGAATACACGTAAAGGGGGAGTTGGTGCGGGGCCCTGAATTACTCCTTACCATGGCTTTGTCCTCCAAATGTGTAAATGGGAACTGAGGGACAATACCAAGAGTCTTGAAATTCCACTTGAACATGATGGGGTGTAAAATGATGTCAATCTTGTAAGAAACATTTATGTCATGATGACTTTGGTACAACTATAGAGGATAACTGTTGACTGTGTTCGAAACATAGTATCTATTTCGTGTGACCTGGAGTGGGAACAACAAATGATCATCAACCGCTGAACATATTCTCAATATAGGACTTGTATCAATTTTTTTTGAAACCCTCGAGGATGTTGTCCCGTAATGGTATGAGAACCCTTGGTCTGAGTATCCTTGTCATTTGGGGGTCCGTTCGGATGTGAAAGATAATGAAATCCCCAATGAAGGGAAACACGAAGCTTGATAAAAGGGTGAAAGCATGTCCAGGAAGAATCTGACACTACAGGTTCTAAACCAGAGTACTCTTGGGCACATTAGAGAATCACTGTAGAGGGTTGAGGGGCCCAACTTTGGAGCTTCTCACTCCAAATGATGAGTATAGGGCTGAGGAGAAAAGGGAACTTTGGGAGAGAGAGAGAGAGGGAGGTATGTTTTGTGGTTGTTATAAACCTGACGTGAGTGAGGAAATAATCTCATAACACACCATACACCACTCCCCTAGAATAATGCAGGCATAGGGGCCATGATGAAAGGGAGGTTTCTAAGAGGTAGGGATGGAATCAAAGACAAGAAGTTCATGCGGTCTTACGTATCTCATAAGGATGGGAATCAAGTCACATGTAGTTCTAGAGAAGGATGACATGTAGTTTATCATAATGCAGTACAGACAGAAATAAGGGACGGATAACCAAATAGGGATTTGTATGGAACAACAAGTAACTCAAAATGAATGAGGATATAATATGATAACAAACCATACAATCCTAAGTGAGAACTTGGGTCGGGGCCCCGAGAAGGCTGAGGGACCTGTGGATGGGACACAGATAGAATTTTACATACAGCTTACATTTTAACGTCTTACAATGAGGAAGATGGTTCCCTTTGTTTAAAGACGTAGGGATCAGACCATAGATTCCTAGTTTAATGTCGTATACATGGGACAACTGATTAGAGATGATGAATCATCATTCCTGTGGAAGAATACAAAGTCTTAATGATGATAGAGGTTAACTATTGAACAAGTTCGCAACACAGTATCCATCCTTGTGTGACCGGAATTCGGGGGAAAACAATTGAGTGTTGACCATTGACTGCATTCATAACATGGGACTTGTATCAATCCATTTCTCAAAATCCCCGAGGATATTGACCGTCATGGTAGGAGATTACTTAGGCCGAGAATCCATGCCATTTGGGGGTCTATTTGGATATAGAATATGAAGAAAACCTAAATGATAGAGCTTGGGAAGCATGTCAGAGTCTACACTCAGGGAAAAGATGATAAATGTAGGAGGGATGTCTCAAGGGGATATGTGTGGCATGGAAAAATAACCCAACATGAATGAGGAATTGTGTCCAAACCACACCACACAATCATAAATGAGATCTTGTGCCAGGGGGCTGATAACGCTGAGGAACCTGAGGCTAGGTTCCTGGCCAACGGTAGCCATATGTCCACTCATGTGGGTATTTCCTTATCATAGCTTCTAATACCACATATGTAATGCTATGTGTGGGAAACAAGGAGTAGGATTAGGCTCTCTCCATCACACAAGGGACCATCAGCTCGAATCACACTCATGCTCGAGGAAGACTGCGACTTGATGAGACAGCGGGGTAGAACGTGCCACTCCAATCCATTTTTTGGACATTTGGGGGTGATGATCACAACAAAAGATCTTTGTTGACCAAATTATAAACACATCATCCACATCATGTGACCTTAAATGATGACAACAAATGAGCATCTACCACTGACTATAATCACAATGTCAGACTTGTATCAATTTTTCATTCGAGGTCCTTGAGGGTAATGAACCGAAACGATTGGAGAGCCCTTAGGCTATGTATCCTTATCATTAGGGGGCCCTTTCGTATGTGAAAGATAGTGATACCCCAAATGATGGAGTGTGTGGAGCATATTTGTGCCTGAGCAACATAATGTCTAGATGGGAAGTAGAAGAGGTGGGGATCATTAGGGAAGAGGGAGATATGGTATGGTCATGATGAACTTGCCATGAATGAGGGAAAAATCCTGAACCACACCAGGTGAATTGTTCCAATTGGAGATCCCAAAGATTTGGGATGACCGTATGGAAAAAATTTCATGGCGGTCCTACGTATTCCATGAGTATGGGAATCATTCCATAGGTAGTTATAAAAGGTCCATGTTGTTTTTCGTCATCCAGTAAGGACGTGGGAGGATTATAAGAACTAGGAGGTGCACATGGAGAGACCTACATAATCTTTCCATGGGTGGAGCCAATGAAGCTAAGGATGCATCACATGAGATCCCCTAAGGAAACTACACCTAGGAGAGGTAGCCAAATGAGAAGAGTGTGGGGCTAGACTTACGACTATTCGTCCGACCTTTTCTAGGTATCCCATGGGGATAAGAATCAAGACACACACAGTTCATGAGGTGTAGTTTAATTTCTTGCAAGATGACCTACCGGTTAATGTCTTGTAAGAAACCATGAAGTTTAAAGACATGAAGGACGTCATACAATGTAATGTCACGCAGGACATTTCACAGTTTAATGTCATGTAGGACAAGACAGTTTAAGGTCATGTATGGCTCTAATGCAGTTTAGGGTCGTGTGGGACCACATTTCACATTTTAAGGTTTTGTAAGACCATAATTCAGTTTAGGGTTGTATGGGACCATATAGATTAAGGTAATGTGGGACCCTCAACTCAGGAAAAGTATTTCTTCAGGAATTTGGCATTGGTGGGAGGATTTATACACTCACCAACCTTTGTAACTAGGTAATATGTACCATTGGAGTAAACCTTGTGAATGATATAAGGTCCTTCCCATTTGGGCGCCAACATGGGTGGTTTCCTACCAGGTATCATTGGTGTTCTCAGGGCCAACAACAAGTCTCAATGGAATAAAGAGCGGTGGTGAACTTTGTTATTGAATTCTCAAGATATCTTGTTCTGATGGCTTTCAGGATTGTGCGGGGCATGAAATTAAAATGTAGTTAGCATGAATTGGGAATCCAAGGGACCTTTTGGAGAACTCTATGTAGTCATGGATCATGTAGGGACAAAAATACACTAGGCTATGGATCTGGTGAGATAGTTTCAGCCCAGTCTGATGAGCCCCTTGGGAACTAGCATTAACCTCTTGCATGACTTAGGAAATCTCAGAACCTTGAATGCAACAGAGAAGGATCCCATAAAACTCATGCTTGTAGAGGATCTACTCACGAAAAGGGCCATCCTATATGGTGAATTTTATTGTGAAATGTCAGATTCGATCACGCTCCGCCCGATATGATGGCTGATTACTGTTATGGAGGTAATCGACAAAGGAGGTTCTCCAATTAGGAGACATTTCAATCACAACATCATGGGGACCTAGGGGTACTGACATGGAGGGGATAGCAGTAAGGTGGCATGCCTATGGGATGTCATCATCATCAAGAGTGATGGGAACAATGACTCTCTATTGTGCCATGTAGATAATCAAATCACCAAGTTCTGGCTCTGCAAGGTATGCATCTTGGATGGCCAGGGTGTCAGCTCGACCATTCATATATTGAGGGACATGAGTAACATCTGGATGAGAGGGGAACTAGGAAATTAGATGGATAGTGTTATCCAACAATGGTATTATCTCTAGCTTTCTAATGTCATAGTCACCATTAATATTCTTGATGACCAGTTCATATTCCCCTTTCACATGCAAATAAAGATCATCTATCTTGAGGTCTAACTCGAGTCTAGTAGTGAGAGCCTAATACTCTGACTCATTATTGGTGAAGCCTTCTAACAATTGATGTGAGTATGGAAGAATGACTTATGGTGGGGTAATTAAGACAATACCAAGGTCTACTATGTTGAGCCAGGGGTCATTGAACCTTCTTCTGGTAGGGCTCCAAGAAGCACCATCGAAGTGAATTTTCCAACATGGGGTGGCTTGTTCTATCAAGTGGATTTTCTCATTATGAAAATCAAGGTATAGGGACTGGTCTGCAGGAGATGGAGGGGAAGTAAGGAAGTCTGCCAAATATTTCCCCTTAATATCCTTCTAAGCAAAAAACCTAATGTCCAACTACTCGATAATCACTACCCACTGATCTAGACAACTTGTCAACATGGGGCGGTTCAGGTTTTACATCAGCAGATCTACTCGGGACACCAACTGTAACTTGTTGGACAGTAAGTAATGTCTCAATTTTTGTATAGTGGATACGAACACAAGGAATCTCTTCTTGATTTGGGATTTTCTGGTCTTCGTATCAAGGAGGTTGCAGTTGAGGTAGTAGAGGTTTTTCTCCTTCACATTATTATTCTTCTAGGTGAGAAGGGTGCCGAGAGATTGCTCCTAGGTAGTAATTTAAAGGTCCAGATACTTTACGAAGAGGGGTGGAATTATGCCCAGAGGCTAGAGAAGATACTACTTGATTTCATAGAAAGTATTCTAACACTCTTCATCCTACACATAGATGGTGCCATTCTTTATTAGCTGATAAAATGGATTACACTTTCTGGAAAAATTCAGGATGAATCAGAGTATGTAGGCTATGTGGCCTTAGAAATCTCAATGCTCTTCAATTTGGTTTAAAGGAGACATCTACCTAATGGAATTAATCTTGACTGGGTCAATCTCAAAGCCCTTGTATCTGAAAACGAATATGAGAAACCATCGAGAGGATACCCCGAAGGTTCACATTAATGGATTCATCTTCCGATGACCAGAAGAGAGAATGCTGAACACAATCTCAAGGTCTTTGAGATAGTCCTAATGATGCTAAGATTTTACCACCATATCATCCATGTAACATTCCACCAACGTTCTGAGGATCAGCTTAAATATGCGATGCATAGCATTCTGATTGGTGGCACCTTAATTCATTAAACTGAAGGGCATGACTTGGTAACAAAAAGTACCTTGTGGTGCCTTGAAGGTGGTAGACTCCTCATCCTTGGGGGGCTTTCATATCTGGTTATACTCGGAGTAACCATACATGACAGAGAAGGCATGGAATCCATCATCAGTGTCGATTAAAAATTTTGTCACGTGAAGGGGAGAATCATCTTTTGGATAGTGACAGTTGAGATCCTAGAAGTCAATGCATACTTTGATCTGTCAATTCTTCTTCTTGAATAATACAATGTTGTCTAGCCATTTCAGGTAATGGACCTCTTTAACAAAATTGGCTCTGATGAGCTTGTCAACTTCTATCTAAACCATGAAACATGGAGAAGTATTCATCTTTTTGGGAGGCTGTTTCAATCTGTGAATATTTTCCGGGAGACTGAGGTGGTGGAAGGCTACCTGATGATCTAGTGATAGAATCTCATCATAACTCTAGGAGAATACATCACTGTGTTTCTTAAAGATGTATTTGTAATGATATTTCTCCTCAAGCGGAATAGCAGCACTCATCAGTGTGGGTTGCGGGTCTGCCTCGCTAACGAGGTTCATCTGTACCAATTCAATGGTTGTGACAGAGACAACCTCATCAAAGGTGGGGGAAACATCCTCAAAATCCAATTATTCACATATTGAGGAGGGATACTCTTTTGGAGGGGGTTTCTCTAAGATGTAAGACTCTGATGGGGGGATGGTACTAGCCTGAGTGGCAGTGGACACTGCATCAGTGGACTCTTGTGCTACTGAAACCATAACGATGAAGTTTGTTGATCCAATACCTTCTGGTCTTCAGCCTACGGGGCTGCACTTGAAGATATTGAAGAAACTGTGGTCCATCAGCATGAGTCATTTTATGGTTAAACATTGAAACATGAAAGTGTGATGTATCACCGTTTCCATGGGGCAGTCATCCCGATACCTTATGAGAGTAGGGAGCTCTGGGAATACTGAGACTGATTTGTGAAGGAGTATGAGGTGATCTTATGACATCACATAGACTTTGGAATGTGTTACCCCCTCTTTCCAGAAAAAACAAAGCATTTACCAATGGACGGGTTTGTAGCCTCGAACAGGGGGATTGAAAAGATGTAGGAATCATCTAGATTTGTCCATGGGTCAGTCAAAGTTGTGGCATGCTCGACCTCGTTAGTCTAAATATTCATTTCGTAGCTCTTATAATAGCTAGTATCTAGATAGTAGGATTCAAAAGAGGCAAAGGGAGATGCATCACCTTGAAGAATTCCCACTTGACCATTAAGGGATTACATAAGGAACTTGTGATATGATGAAGGAACTGGCACATGCAGGTGGATCCACGACCTACCCATCAACGCATTGTAGGTGGTGTCTTGGGAGACAACCATAAACTCGGTGCTGGAAATTAGACCACTAAACTAGGTCTTCACAAGTATCTTGATGACCGGTGTATGATCCTTCCTGTCATAACCGTGGATTATTATGTCAGAGGGAATCAGATCATATTCAGACAATCCCATTTTTCACAGTGTCTGAGTCAGTATTAGGTTGATCCTAGAGCCCGTGTCGACAAGATAGCGACGAACCTCCACGCCGTTCAATTGGTTGGACATGTATAGTGGGAGAATGTCCCCATGTATGGGAGAGAATTCAACTACTCCAGAGAACATGATGATGTCCCATAATTCAGAATTCTCGACTACCTAAGCATGAAAAGAATCTATAGCTGCTACTTTTATCTCAAAATGGAGGGGACATCTTAAATCCTCGTAGAGGGAATCAAACATATATGATGACATGCGAAGGGCCTCCAGAATATAAAGCATTTCTGGAAAACTTGAAAGATTTTTTAGAACATCATACTTCTGTTCCAGGCATGAACATCTACTTACAAAAGGTCACTCTACAATAGGAGGAACAATGGGCCCTACCAACTGGATCAGCAGCTGACTAGCTTCTAGGAATATGCCACTTCTCACTAGTAGAAGCATGTGGAGTGACTAACAGATGAAGGTTCAATTAAAAAGGAATTCTAGGATAAATGTTCGTCTGATCATGATGCTGTCTAGGTGGATCTTCCTGATCCTACAACACGAATGACATTGAAGGCAAACCTGATGTCACAAGATGAGAAGTTTGCGCATGTTGAGATCTAAGCTAAGCATGTAGCCTGGTTTTGGTTGCATGCACAAACTTTATAGATGTACTGACCAAGGAACTCTGACATAATGTATTTTCACGGCTCCGTAGACACTGACAATGGCTAGGGACGTTGGGAGGATCCTCCTGGCCCACCACATCGGTAGGAATCATGTAGGGGTTTACCTGCTCTACCGTATTAACTGTGGCATACCTTTGACCATAACTCGACGATTCATCCACAACATGATATATTATTGGAGGGATATCCATCTACAGTGGCATGAAGTCATCTAGAGAATCATATGATGATGGTATCGGTGATGCAATTTTTTGTCCCTCACACCACTAGTGTTTTCCCTTCTAAGAATGAGACTATTGAGATGATGATGTAGAAGTAGTAGTTTCGTATTTTTAAGGTTTTGAATGATTCAGGAATGCATGAATAACACCATGGGGATAAGAGACTATTTTATGAGCCATACAGTCATCATACTTCTGGGACCAATGGATAGACACTTGATGCCACTCACCTTCGCTATCACTACTACTGTCTGGACTCACAAAGACACATTCCCCATGTGCCAGAGATAGAAAAAACTGGGCAATGTTGTTAACCACCTGATCTTGAAGCCATTCTTTAAACACACATCACTATTTGATGGTGTTCTCTAGGATACAGTGATTGGAATAGTAATTAGGGTGAGAAGTGAGGCTCGCTTCTTCTGGCCTCTTACACTCAGAAAAATATACAATCCCCTACTCCAAGGCACTATGGAAGTAACTGTGGACCTGAGACTCATTGAATGAGTAGGTTCGATTCCATCTGTCCAGAAGGGGGGCCCTTGAAGCCTATCCCTGACGTGGGGCTAGAGGGGCTTGTTGAAGAGGTGGAGCTCGATTATCACACGTGGGTGGGGGCAACAAATTTTGTGGGGGAACCTGCCAATTCTGTGGTGGGCGCTACTGGGCCAGAGGTTGCGCCTGAGGTGGAGGGCCTCTACGAGGCTGTGGAGGTGGTTGCACTGGTAACAACTCTAGTTTCCTGGGGGCCTCTATTTGGGCCACTACGGTGGGATCGTCCCTGGCACCCCTTCTCACGGGGATTGCAAGGGGAAACAGAAAATACAGCTTAGCCTATTGTAAGGATTCTTCTTGGCATTGTTCCCTATCAAAGAAGTCTCGGAATCCCCCGAGGTAGTTTTGGGTGATCAAATAAGGGACCAGTTCCATCTTGAAATTCCCTACACACATCATCAGTAGTTGATCGTGAGTCAGTGGCATGTCAAGGGAGAATGGGATCCCTTTACACAAGGTGACAAATTCTGCAATGCACATATCATTACTCTTCTTGAACTTTAAGAGGTCCACAATACCCATCTTCTGAGTAGTGGAATTGAACCGGTAGAGAAATTTCTTACAAAGGTCTTCTCGGCATGCTACCAATCCGATGCGGAGCTGGTTGTACCAGAAAAATGTCGGCCCTTCCAATGTTTGTACGAAGCATCAGAGATTGGCACCCTCCTACAGCACTGGTGTTCCGAACATGGGTCCAAAGCTTATTATAAAGTGGACTTGGGGATATGGAGGGTCTCTTGCCCTATTGATAGGGGAAATGTGGGATTCCCAAAACCCAAGGGTGATGGAATATCATCCACTCACACCAGATATGGATTTTCATCAGGAGGGATTTCCACCTGTCGTGTCTCCAATTCCTCGAGATGGGCAATGATTATCGCCATCAGATCATCTGGGAAGGGGTTCTTATGTTGACGAGGATCCCTGACCACCTGCGCATTGGCAGGTTCTTTAACACATTAAGAAGGTCCCACAAATCATGAAGCGACTGGTTGAATGACCTGTGGAGCAGCTGGGGATACCTGATCTAGGTCCATAGGATTGCATCACCGCTAGGGTGGATTCAGCGACACATACTGTGCCCTCTTTTGGTGAGTTCTGACATCAACCCTGTCTCTTTGGGAAAGATGGTTAGGGTCACCTAGAGGCAGTTCACCGAGGGGAGGTTGTGCCTGCCCCTGCTGCCCTGGCTGAGGATCACTATAGATTGGAGGTCTCGTTACAACACATTCATCAAGTATGTCATCAATCATCTTCTTGTGTTTGGATAGTTGTTGATGCAACACACGTTTTTCGTGATCATCTCCTACCTTCTGCACTGAGCCAGATGAGTCGGAGGGTTTGACAGCTCTGAGGTGTTCCATTCCCTTATTGGGATTCTGGCTAAGGACTAGTGCCTCAGTGGGCCCGGGAATGCCCAAAAGATTTATCTACTAGAGAGTGACCTTTCCAAATGGATAAAATAGTTGTGGCACTCCCTCAGTGGGTATGTACCCATCATAGAGATCCATCTCATTATCTCCCTCTGGAATATCAGCCATGTTAACCTTGACCCGAACTAGAGGCATATCCCATATGTCACCCTGAAAATTGGTCTAGCGCTGGATGGAGTAGAAATAGAGGGCTGTGTACTACCCCTAGCCACAAACGTTCATGTGGGGAGAAACCTCCTTGATTATACTGTGGAGCACTTTAATGCTCTGGGCGCATCATTGTTGGACGGTCTGATGTTGACATGGTGACTCAGGGTGCTGGGTCATGGGGAGTGTGGCAAAATCAACCAAACGACATTGTTTTTAGTTGTCTATGAAGGGAAACTGACTCTTGGGGTATGCCACTCATCGATGACCATGATGGAAATGAGTCACCTAGAGGGTCCGGGTAATGCATCCAACCTCTTCCTAGGTGAGGGCTTCTGGAGCCCTAAAATTTGGCGCTGCAAATCACTAAATAATCTCTTGGAAATTATATACTATGAGAATACACCACTAGTTACTTGGTACCAAATTGTGGACTGGACCTTCATTTCCCCACTCATTAATCAGAGGCGGGTAGGGAACCAGTAGCGGTACAAAAGAAGACCGCTAAGATGATAGGCTGGTCGGCGGGGAATGCGGCGAGTGAGCTGACAAACCACCTCATCTCGGGCTATTCTCCATAGAGTGTTGTGACTAAGCCACCACATCGTGGTAAGCCTGGCTGGAAATAATAGTTTCTAGCGTATGGACTACGGATACTAGCGATCGGTTATGCAACTTATCGTCCACCATTGGTCCCCAGAATAGCTCTTTGTGATCTCTAATCGAGGTAGAGTGTACTTCTGGTGATGATGGTGGTGAGTGCATTTCCAGAACCTGTTTGGTTTACAATTGATTTTCCTCCAGGATGTACCTTTGGAGGGAGGCAAGAATCCGATGGACCTCACATTTTTGAAGTATGAGGCTAATGCACCTTGTTCCTATTGTGTCCCTTGACAGAGAGGATCATAGAGAGGGTTCCGTCATTGGGTTTTATTCCACCTAAGAATCTGAGAATAAAACTGGATTGAACTTAATCTGAATATTCTAAGAGTTCTTTTTATGGCGGTGATGACCCACCTTCCTTCCCTGGGATGGTTATTTGGGATAGGTTTGATTTCTGGCACGAGGAGGTCCTTCAGCGGTATTAGTTTTGGGGTGGGGAGGACTTCCTCTTGTGTGAGATGGGGTGCGAGGATCACCTGGACAGATATCAAAGACGGCATGGGTAGAAACTCTGTGTCCACCAGCTGATGTGCCGAGGGGACCTTCGCTGGAAACTATGGAGTGGGGAGGACCTCTGTCGAAGTTGATAGGAGCATGGGAGGGACCTCCATGCCTGTTTCACCTGGCGGCATCAGCGTGAGAATGGTCCTTGTACTTGTCAAGACAAACACGTGTATGACCTTTGTGCCGGTTACTAGTGAATAAAATTTGACCTTTACTCCTTTTTATGTTGAGGATAGAAGGACCTTCCCCTACTGGTGCAAGGACACGGGGAGGCCCCCCATGCTGTAGATTTACTGGATGTGCAACGTCCCCACACTAGTGGTCTATGGTAAAAGGAATGACCTCGTACTCGATGTAATGTTCATGGGAGAGGCTCCCGTACTGAGTGTCACTAGCATGGAGAGGACCCTCATTTATATTGAAGGTTGGACGTGCAGACCTCCATGCGGAGCTTGGAAGCAGGGAGGACCTGCATTCTCCATGGTGGTGGTATGGAGAGACCCTCCGTACTAGGTGTCATTGTTGTGGGTTAGTCTCAGGCTGCCACTACCTATATCGGTGACTAATAGAGTCAACCCAACCTACCCGTGGAGCGGTTGGGGCCTCGATCTGTCCTGGGTATATAAGTGTCCATGCTCAGTGTGCATAGGGGAATGATGATACCTGTCAGCGGTGGCCCGTGGCACAGTGGTTGCTGACGTCGACCTCCCTCGAAGGGCATCCTCCTCAACTTGTGCACGACACTGGCGTTGGGTCAGTCGGATCTGTGTTGATGGTGCAGGTACATAGCTTACCTGCTCTACTGCCTGTGGGATTGGGTGGTGGCCCTAGTGTGGGATAATGGGGGACCTCATCAGGGGCATTTGGAACGCGATCTTGGTTTTGGCTGGCCTATACATCCCCTACCTCATCAGCGTAGAGGAGAGAGTCATCGAGTCGATCCAGGGAGAGGGTCCCAAAAAAATTGAACATTGGGGTGGGGAGAAATGTCTCCCTCCACGACCCTTGGTGGTGCAGTGGAGATGGGGCACAAATGCTTCTATATCCTGAGAGTCCATATCATGAGTCGGTATAATCCCTTCCTCCTTGTATCGACATTCAGGGTCATTTATGAACCTTCATTGAATGAACTATGAAAGGGGAGATGGGGCATGGGTGCTGAACAACTGTTGTTGGGGAGATTATCGCAGAAGCGGTAGATCCACACGAGACTTCCACATTGATATTATCCCAACCACTGCGTCAGTGGGTGTGTGGGGATCATATTTCTGGTGTAGAATTATGGTTCCATGAAAGTAAGGAGATTAAAACATTAGTGATAAATCAAATATGTCGACGTTCAGTGCCCCAACACCATTCTATCTCCCATGTATGGTAAGAAGGATCCATGACAAGAGCGTCGCATACTAGGATATCAAACGTTTAACATTCCCTACTTCTAGTGAGTTTCAGGTCTGGCCCACTATTTGCATGGAAGAACCTGGCACCAGATAACTGGATCCGGTGACACACTAATATACTAATGTCTCGCACGCTACTAAAATACACATCGTGGAGAATATCATTAAGTTGGGTTAAGCATTTTTATATCAGATGCTTTCGCTGGGGTGTGCACATCCGTCTATTGGGAGGACGATGAGGACACATTGACTGTTACCCCACATTCCCGCTTTCCAAAGGCAGGCATCATCTATTGCTTATTTAGGTACATTTCCTCCTTGATTGAAATGGGATGACGGGATTACAGTTCCTCCTTTTGTGGATTCCTCCTCAAAAATCGTCACCTTGTCCGCATCTCCCTTATAGAATTATACATTGTTAATGAAAATTTTTCCTTCTTCCATATCTGCATGGACACCAGTTAATTACACACCCTCTGTCAAGATATTACAATTGGTCCAGTCAGGGCATGAACCTTTGGTCAAGGGATTAGTAATGTTTGACTTAACTAGCATGTCTGGATGCTGGAACACTAGAACTTCTACAGTTCTTCCCCTTATTATAGTGATTATCGAGGGCGTGGATTCTCGAGGCATCCCACGTCGAATGTGGGGAATTATTTGCCATAAGAATGTTTTTTAGGTTTTCCTCACCTTCCCATATTTGACAGAAGGTATGCTGTGAGTTTAAAATCTAGCGGAGATAGATCAGACTAATCAGAACAATGACTGGACTGGATGACTTGGGTGTTACTGTTGGAGGAAACACTGATATTGGGGCTAACACATAGTTAGTTACCCGATTGTTGCTAAAGGAAGTTGGGAATGAGGTGGCATGATCCCACTGGGATGTGGCGACCCGGGTAGAATCAGGATGGATGATGGATGGTCAAGGGAAGTGGATGGAGACTGAAATGGAGTCGACCCATGGGTGACATTGATGCTAAGTTTGATCCACAAGGAGACCTCATAAGTATCCCTATGGTAGGGAATCAAGGTCCATGTAGTTCCAGATGGGGTATAGGATCTGTGTGTTCATAGAGGACAACAACCCGATGATATACTGTGGCTTATGCGTGGTTAACAGCCTATGGTTAGGCTGACGCCTGAGTGAAGACCTAAGATGCGGGTCCCAACAAAGGGGACTACAATGGTTTACCGCTGTATTGGAAACCCAATGGATAAAATTTGGTTGGATTGAAAATGGATTATCATTGCTCAGTGTATGCAATGACATAATGTTGGTTGGGGTTGAAAGAAGCTTACCGCTGGATGGGGTCACAACAGATTACTTCTGGAGGGGTTTGAACCTCACAGAGGTTTCCTACGTACCCTGTCTAGGAGATAGGGATCAAAGACCACGTAGTTCGACAAGGGAGAAAAGGGGGAATGTAGTTTAACATCATGCGAGATGATGGTGGACTGACGTGGAGTGGCCTAGACCAATGGATGGTGGGAATAATCCTAAGGGAGGCTTCCTACGTACCTTGCCTTGGCAGGGATCAAATTCCAAGTTGTTCTAGAAGGTGGTAACTGATGTAAAGGGGGTTGGAACAAACTGTTGTTGGATTTGAACATCATAGAGTCTTCCTTATTAAATTTCCAGGGAAAGGATCAAAGTCCACATAGTTCTGGATGGAGTGTGGTGACCCGATATGAAGGGGTCAGAACCACTGGTAGTTGTGCTTGAACCTGAGGGAGGAGTCCTACGTACCTTGCCTTGGAAAGGATCATAGTCCCCATATTTTGGGACAAGGTATGTGGGGATTACACTCTAGGATTTCAAGAGAGGATTTCATGGTCAAGGACTTCACTAATCCCACATGAGTCATTCTCGGAATGTGAAACAAGAGGCAGTAGGGTCCTGGAGATCATGTCACGAAAGGTGCATCTGTGGGATGTGAAATGGGGCTGACACGTGGTTAGAGGCCGAAAATGGAAAAAGGGGCTTAAGCGTGGTCTACAACCCTAGGATACATTTACTAGGACTAACTCTAGGATAGAGGCCCGTTGGTGACAAAGCCCAAAGGGAGAGGTATTTGGCACCGAACAAAGGAGGGTTGCTTGCACATCCCCCCTCTCGTCTTCGGGCATGAAGAAGATAGGAGGATAATGGGTGTTGCCTTCTTCAAGAAAGGCTATGGGATTAAACCAAGGTGGTTTCCCTTTCCCTATGGATAGACGCCAATTCAATAATCAGTATATCATTTAATGTGTGGAATGATTTCACTCCCGTGGAGACTAGTGGTCATGAAAAATGTCCTTGGATGGGAACCCCACGTACAACGTTTGGGGTGAGGGAACATTTTAACTTCATGTGATGAGGATTATGGCTCCTGGTAGTTTAATGTCTTGTTTCTCAGATGAGTTCGGTTCACTCTGCACCCCTTAGGACTTACTTAACTAATACCTCCTCCCCCTTGAGGGAGGGAATGGTTCAGCATTGCCATGAAGAGGGGGTGTTATGCAGTGATCCATTGAGGGGTCCACATTAGCGTGGCTATGAAAAGAAGCAATATTCGTTAGCGTGCATATGCAAAGAAGCATGAGGTGAAGAAATGCAATGGAAAGCTCTGCCCAAGGATGTTTGAAATCAATTCGTGCAAACCTAGAGGGTCACACGGGAAAAATTCTTACGGAGAAAATGGGTTTAATGGTAGAAGTCTCATGAATCTCTAGAGCTCCATGTAATAGAGGAGCTTCTCCAAGTGGTCTGAATCGCGAATTTTAGTGTCCTAGTCTAGAAGTAGGACATAGGTGGATATGGAAAGTGAATCACTAAGAGAAAATGAATTAGTAGAGAAATGCTTCACGAAACATTGGTGGATTGTGATGAATATCATTGCGATGAAATGTGCTTTGCGAAGCACATTGACCCGACCTTAGCATGTGGATCACATGTCCATGGAGGGAACTTCATGAAAAATAACTGATCTATGAAGACCTGAGTCCCTTTGGGGATCCCCTTCATTCGTGGAGGCCTGTGGGCTCCGTGAAGGGAATCCCTCCTTGAAGAGGGGCTGAATTCAAACTAAGGGAGAGGCACTTCACGATGCTAAAGTGACTTGAAGTGATCATGGTTTGTGGAGTAGTGATTGCTTCGTGATTTGGGTGTTAAGAAGGAAAATGGTTGGAGGATCCTTCATTTGGTATCGATTGGAGACCGGTATTTATAGGAAAGAGGCACCACAAAGTAGATCCCGACCAGCACGCTGATAGAGCTTTCTCCGCAGAGTCTTCACAAATGTCAAATGGGTTCATAGAGCATCCTATCTCCTTGCTCCGCGATGGGTTTGTGAACGTCAAATGGGTTCGTGGAGCATCTATCCTCTTTGATCCATGATGGGTTTTTGAATGTCAAATGGGTTCATAGAGCCTCCTTCCTCTTTTCCCCCATGGATTCTTCACGATGGGGGAGCATTGCACCGGCCACAGGGCTACGGGGGCTCCACAAACAGGTTTCATGATGCACCCCCTAATGCTTTTCGTTTGTTCTTATTGTTCCCCAATTTTGGTACCAACAATAACCTATAATAGGAAATAGATTTCATAAACATTAATTCATATCATAACCTGTGGAAAATATATAGGTTTCATAATCATAGCAAAACATGTGTCTCAAAGAAGGAAAATCGAGAGAAGTTTACCTTTCCAATTTGGAAAATTTTGACCCATAAAACCAATGAATTTGATATCATAAAATGTATATATAAATACACATATGGTTAGATATAATGACTATATAATACATTCATAGTCATTATATATATAAAAAAGAACTGAGTTGTGAATATGGCACTAGTCTCACAGAAATTTTAGTGAGACTAGAAATCCATTTATCTTAATTCTACACATCCTTGATACATGTTAGATAATAATATATGATAAATATATGTTTCTAATAAATCTCCACGAAAACCATATTAATATATATAACATGGTATATTATTCTATTATAAACTTATACAACTCACTTATTAACAAATCATTGCTAAATTTCTATTTTGGGTAATAATTATTTTTATTTGCATACATGTTTTGAATTTTTATTTGTGGTAGTCTTACATATATCATGATTTAATAATATATATAATTAAAACAAGGATATAAAAAAATTATTAATTTATTATAATATTTTTATTATTATTCATAAATTGTAGAGGTATAAAATAATATAAAACATTCAAGGACAAGTTAGTTAGTACATAGCATGAATTCCATTTTAATATAATTTTAGGATTGAGAGGAAAAAAAATTATAATATATAATTCCATTCAATAATCATTTAAATTTCATATATATCAAACATTTTTATTAAAATAATCCTTAATAAATTACATGAATATCATGAATAAAACAAATCGTTTCTTAAGGTGGTAGTTTGTCGTAAACATGAACAAAATTACCACATTTCCAAAGAATGGTAATCATGATAGTATCTATGATATAACAATAATAGAATCATAATAAAACCATAATAATAATATATAATATTTAAAGGAAATAAATACAAAAATTTTCTATGCCTTGAATGGTGTTGATGGAAAAACTACCAAAATCAGTTTGCGAGGAGGTAGTCTGTTGTACACATGAACGATGATTGTGCGTCCCATTTTATGGAAGTGTGTGATGTTTTATGTCATACCACTAACATAAAAAATATTAATTTTTTTATATAATGATTATTTTAATATATAAATTATATTAAAATAATTTAATGGCTATAAAGAAGAAATAAATGAAAAATGTTCGTTGATGAACATTATCTATTCTATAGATAACTCATTTCTTTTTGCACCAATGGTATTCATTGGAATGATTTATGTTTGAATAAATAAATATGGGATTAAGGAAGGATTATTTAAGGATATTTGGACATTTTTTCAGATCCAAATTGGTTTGGAAGGTTGATGAAAATAGAAAAATATGATCCCTTTTATAATATATGAGATGTGCACTCATGAAGCTTCTCAAAATAATAATTTAATATAAATTAGTTTAATGTAAATAATTTCTCAAAAATTATTAATATCTTTGATCGTTTGATTAAGAGTAAAAATTAATTCATTCAATATAAATTATAAATGTTTTTACTATATTTGAAATCCTTATATTTTGTATTTAACAGTTATTTAACCTTAAAAATGCTTATCATGAAAACATTTGAATTTACTCATTGAAGTTTATTATTGTTAATATACAATTACAAAATAGGAATTAATGAATCCTATATGGAATTTTTTAAAATATCCCAATTATTTGGAAGAATATAATATTTTTATGAATTTTATATCATTTAATAAAATCTTATTTATATTAAAATATCTTTAATGCCAATTTTAAACTATTTATTGCATTAACATTTTAAAAAAGTAATGACAACAATACATATTCTAATAAAATCAGTTTATTAATTTAAAATAAATAATTTTAAATAATAAAAGTCTTGGATAACCAAAGTTAATTCTGTTTGTATTTACAAAAAATAATCATTTATTTGTTCATTTCAATAATTGAATAATTAGTCCATAAATATTGTGATATAATTTATGGTAATTATTTCTTCACTATAAATTGAATATAAAATTCCATGTTCTAAGAAAAAAATTTAAATTAAAAAATATATTTATGGTCAATGATATATTCTGGATGAATCTTTAAAAATGCCAAACTTATTAAAAACAATAGAGTGATAAGCTTGACTTGAATTAAAATGAAATAAAATAAGGGGATTAATGTATTAAAAGTGAATCAAATAGTTTGTAAATTTGGAATAAGGATTAAATTTTTTCAAAATAAGTCATCAAATTAAATTAGGATAGGTGTATGGGTAAATTTATTATATATATAATATTATTTCCACCCTTAATTACCGGATTTACAAACCACTATAGTAATTAAACATCTATGTTAAATATTCATATTATACAAAAATAATATGGAAATAATTACTAAATTTTTATTGTATGATTTCAAATATATAATGTAATTTTTTAAAAATTCAAAATATTTACCTGGCTAAAATTAAACTAAAATTATTCTTATAGATGGGCCTAGGAGGTGGGATTTTAATGTGAAAAAGTTCAAAATTTTGTAATTTTTTTATCCAAATTTGATATGAAAAATATTCCAATGACCTAAATTGTATTAATAGTTGTATAATTTATCTAATAATACACTAAAAAATAATTAAAATTTAATTATAAATTTAAATTTTTTGATGAATATTTTGTTTTCATTTGAAATTCTGTATTATTTAAATTCATAAATTAATGATACGTATTATAATATTACAATAAAATAAACCAATGTATATTTGTATATTTATATTTTATAAATGATATATATTTGTTAAGAAATTTTTTATAAAATTTCAATTTTTTAGATTTATATAAAATTGTACAATTAATATAAGCCAGAAGTGCCTTTAGAAAAATATGGATTTTTATGTGTTAAATTGGTTTTATTTTGATATTGTGTCTATAAATCACACATGATGAATTTTACATAATAAATTGAATATATTATATATATATATATATTTCATTAGTACAATATATGATGTATGATTTATTTAATTTTATTAGAATTAAAGATATTTGTGTATATTTATATAGTTTTGTAGAAAAATATTTCCCTTTTTATTTTCAAAAGGGTTTTATATTCATTTAAAATTACTTAGTCCTCAAATAATTCATTATTTATAATTTTTTAAATTTTATTTTCATAATTATGTTAATCATTTTAATTCCCACTATTCTAAGGGCTTTGTAGAAATTTTCAGGACTAAAGAATTATAATAGTAAAATGTTGTTTCATAGAAACTCAATGTTGCATATAATGCAAGATAAGATGGAGTTACATGTAGATAAATATTATCTTGGTGTAGTTTGAAACACTAGGAAACATTGATATCCAATATTCAAATATTTATTTAATAAATATATCTGGGAGTTAAATAAAATCTCTAACTTATGATTGAAAAATTAATATATAAATAAATAAATATATATATATATATATAACTTCATTATTTTAATGTAATAATTATATTATATCAAAATAATCAACAATAAAATTTATAATAATTTGGAAATAAAAACATATTTGAAAAATGATATAAAATAATATCAACTATTACTATAATACATTATTTACAGATACTAAATGATATAATTAATTAAATAATTATTTTAATTTGGTTCTATAATAGTGACATTAATATAAAAGTCCTTAATTTATATAGAGAAATCCATTCAATAAAAACCATCGAAACATATTATTAGTTGATTCCATATATAAGGATCATAAAAAACTCAAATATCATGAATTTATATAATAATATATAATTATAAAGTATCAATTCAAGTAATTATTATGATCTATGAATTTTTAAATTTAATATAAGAACAAGGACCAACATTTGTATTATCAAACATGGTCAAAGCGGTCATGAATACTAACAAATGATATTAAAAATAGATTATAGCTAATATAAATGTATAAAATAATTATAAACAATGTTCATAAAAGTTTATATATTGTAATAAGGATTAGAAATATGAGGGAGATAGTTATTTATTATTTTTAGAAGGTTCTAGCACTTCTGCATAATTAAATAAATAATGTATA
Source organism: Viscum album (assembly GCA_963277665.1). Classification (NCBI taxonomy): domain Eukaryota; kingdom Viridiplantae; phylum Streptophyta; class Magnoliopsida; order Santalales; family Viscaceae; genus Viscum; species Viscum album. The sequence goes on from OY728133.1 coordinate 529,977,360, forward strand.
GAGGTTTGTTAGGTAAAATTTGATTTTTTTAGAAAGATTTCTTAAATTTAACCATGATATATTTGAGATGATGTGATTAATACACATTGTATTTTTTTTCATAATCATTTAATTAAAGGATTTTGATTATACATTAGGTGTTCTTTCTTTAAATTGACTTCGATTCAATATATATCAATGTTGTAATGATTTTTCTTAACTCGACTACCTTCATTGAGTTATAATGATTCTTCTTGATATTATTATGTAAATATATTGTTTCATACATACCAATATTTTATATCATGGTTTATTCCCATTATCTATGGATGAAATGACACTTCTAATTCAAATATTCCACCTTGTAGAATTTCTTCATAAAAAAATACAATTGATGAGAATAATCCCCATTATGTTTTAGGATTGTTTTCCCTCTAATATATATTTTCAATTCTCTCAAATATTATCATTTATATTAAAAAATCCTAGTTATATTTTATCTCATGATACATTCTATTGGCACCCATAATTTTGTACCATTAACTTTTCCATCAAAGATACGAGATTGGTGAAGTATGTGGAAAAAATAGATATATTACACATAAAGTAATGAGAATGAGATTCATTTTATAATTGAACATATTTTTTACCTTATTTTAACAATTTTAATTTTATTTTATTTTATGTTTTTGTTTTTATTCCCATTGCCAAAACTATTTTTCCATCCATGGCTGGTTTGCTAGCCAGCTCAACCATGACACATGTGGGAGTTGTCTCAATTATTCTCAAAATCCAACACTACAAGATATAATAGGGGGAACGGTGTGGAAGTGAATATAGAAATTTAGTTGTGCACATTTTGTAAGAAATTAATTTAGAAGATCCCTATGTGGTCCCCAGAAGGGTTTGGTACAACCTACGGGGGCGAGCATTCATGTGTTTTAGGTGTTGAATCCTAGTGTCAGATCAACGAATGGATGAAATGGTGGGGATAATTATGAATATCTATATAGATAGAAAATATATTATGGGAAAAATAAATTACATGGGTAATGTTTATGAAACAACCTGAGTTTATCTAAAATATTTTTTAAAAATATATTTGTTTTCATTGATAGATTGGGTTTTAGGTATGACTAAGCTTAATCAAATTGTGATACAATTATAAAAGATTAATATTTGATATGACTGATATTTCCTAGAAATTTTATTGGATGTTTTTAAAATTGCAAAATAACTTAGCATAAATTTATGGTTTTGGAAAGTATAATATAAATTCATCGGTTACCAATTGATTATAAAATAAAATAAAATTGACTAGAAACAAAAAAGAAATATTATTCTAAAAAACTATTTTAATGATCATATTGTATTATCAATATTAATAAATTAAATTAATCACTATTGTATAATGATTCTGATAAATATTAATATATTATATATTTAATCAAATGATTTCAAATTAATTTTTAATTTTCATAAGAATGTGATGAGATAAACTATGTCTTTATCTTTTGCATGCATATTTTTTAAATAAAATTATAAAACTTATATGTATTGAATTTGATAAAATTTATGACATATTTGAAATAAAATGGTTCTAAATTTAAAAATATGACACTTTTATTTTTTGGTAGATATAATTAGTTTCTACGGTAATATTTTTCACCTTGGTAAAGGCTAAATCGGTTAAATCTAGGTAAAAAATATGTTATAAGGACATAATATTTCATCATAATTATAAATTGATGAATTTAATTAAAATATTTTGACTATTGGATTTAAATATATTTACATGACGATAACATACATATTTAACTTCCCTATATAATATTTAAACCCAAAAAACCTCCAAATTTTCAGTCTCCTGGATTTAAATATCTCTTATCTATTCACATATGAAAAAAATAACGTTATAGATGAATATAAATGATAGTTTTAAGAACACTCATATTATTTTCATGATGTAAATTTATTTCTAATTTTTAATGATTATATAATTAATGTAAATTCGTATACAATGTCGATATACAATTTCTTCAATTAATAAAAAACGAAATAAATGATATTAAAAGTATTAAAAGTAAAACATTTTCAATGACTTCTGGTGCTCAAAATATTTTATAGATTATTATTTCATATAGTTTATTTCATAATTGATAATATATGAAAGAAATAATTTTTTTTATGATTTTTATGTAAAATTAATGAATAGTCTGCAAATTTACATTAATGAAATTTTACTAAAATATATTCTATTAAATAATATAAATAATATAAGAACCTGAAATTTGAAAATTAGGATAATATATGGTCTAAAATTTAATCTTTTTTTAATTTATTACTAAATACTTTCCTTATAATTAAATTTATATCCCTTTAAGTGTGAATAGATTATACTATGGTAAATGTAAAATTATGGTAAATAAGGGGTTTGTCCAAAATATATGTTTTCAATACCAACATAGACCTATTAAGATTTAATTTTTTTATATAATTTCTTCCAAATGCTACAATGGAATTTAATCACTAGACTTTTGGTGGAATTTTCCCTCAATAATGACCTTATTAAATTTAAATATTTTAATAAATTCATATGGTTTCCCCTCTACTAACATATAAAAGGGATACTCTTCTTTATCTTCTTTACACCATGTTGAACCATATATATAGACAATACCATAAAAAATTGTATTAAAAAACCCCTAAACACATTCTATTTGTTTTTTCTTCATAGAATACCTCTCCAAATTCCTTTAATTGGATATCTAATAGTGTTGTTTTAATGGATAGGCAACCACCTTAACCATTCACATTATATTTAATTGTTAATTATATCCTATAAATATATTATATTATTAAAATAAAATTAATTTATCTTAAATATGTATAAATATTTTTATGGTAATGAATCCAACCTCATTTATTCTAATGGTAAGTAAAATTATCAACCGCCTATATGTATGAGTTAACATCTTCGTGTTGGGATACAATTAGTTTCTCATCTATATAATATATTAATGGGTATTATGATGGGTTTAATGTTTATATATGATAAATTTAAAATAACTATATATTTCTAATTATCATATCATATCTACGTTCTTATATTCTAGTTCATTTGAAAATAATAACAACACTTGTGCATACTTGGGGACTACCATATCCACGAAGCGATGTGATTCATATTTCATTTTCATTTTACATGGATGGTAATTTGAATATATTTTGATAATATATAAAATATATACTATTAAATAATAATTCAGGAAATTTTAATTATTATTTTACTTCCTTTATTTCTATCTGTTAAATAGTGGAAATTACATTCATCCATACGTACGAACTACCATTTCCATGAACGGTGTAATAATTGTTTCTATATATACTATTATGGGAGAATATAAATATTTATACAATGAATATATATATATTTTATTTATATCATGATTAAAATTATTTATATAATATTTCCATGATCAATGTACAATGATTAAAACAACCAAATCATAATATATAAGAAAAAGGAATCAGATATCACCTAGAATAGTTATTTTAATAAAAAATTAAGAAAAAATAGAAGATAAAATTATAAAAGTATATCATATATTTTATTATATACATTATTACGGTAATATAATATATGTATAGTAAATATAAATTTATTATACATGTGGTTCTAATGAAAATTAAGGATGTTAAACCTAAGGTATGGATTATTCATCCCACTTCTATTTATGTGGGACACATGCCATAATCACAATTTTTTTGGAAGAGTATATACAACCACTAAATGTTTTTGATGATTAATATCATTAATATTGTAGGGGTACAAATACCCTTAAATTTTTCTTTCACTCAAAGAGATTACGATGAATATTTTACTAAAGTAGTAAGGGTAATATGTTACAATCTCATTGTTTAATAGAATTGTTTTTTATTATGGTTTAGATTATGAATTTTTTATTTAAACCACAAGAAAGTCTTGATCATTTGATTTTGTTTATATTATTAGATTATATTATTTACTTTCATTTTCCTCACTATAAGTACTGATGAGAGTAAAAATACTTTTTAAAGTAAAATCAACACCATACCACTCTTTGTCAAAAAATATTTTCTAAAATGTATTAGATTTATAAAAACTGTTTGGTTGAGTTTTTATTATAATAATTATATTTTTTGGTATCATTTTAACAATGTCGGATATTTAAAAATTTATTAAACAAAATCTTTATCTAATTATATAAATGATTCTCTTTTTGACATTTAAATAAAACGTGAAAGGAATGTATTCTTTAAACATATATGGAATTAAAAAATATCCCAAAATAATGACTGATTGATACTATAATGATTAATTACTATGTATCCTATGATATTTCCATAGAAAACTATTTTCATAATATTTTGTGAATTTTTAGATTTTGAAAATTGATGATCAATGTTGAAGGGGTCTTATCCTCATTAATGTTTAACTGAAAATGTAATTATAAGGCCCCATCCTTAAACCATTCATAATATTGAGTTTAGATTAATAATTTACTTTTTTAACATTAAGTACCTTTTAATGATTTGTTTTCTAGAGAATTAGGTCATAACTATTATATTACATCTCAAAATTTATAATGTAGACACTTCTACTCCATCTAATTTTTTATCACAATACAAAACTTCATAAATAAAAAAATAAATATTTTCTGGAAAAAATTATTCTTGAATTCTACCATTCTCATATCCTTGATTATATCATGTTAAATACATTATATAGACATGTGATGAGCTTAAAATGCTCAGTAAGGGATATAAAATAAGGGATGAAAACATTAATCCATCAATAAATAAAAATCAATGTATTCATAACTTTCCCTAATAAAACAAAATATCATTAACATACCTCTTGAAATCATAATTTTTATGAATAACACATAGAAATCATAAATCAATCAGGTAACTTGTGGCATCCATAACATAATTACATTTTAGCTTTCACAACTATGTATGGAGTTACATTTGGAATACCCATAATAGTATACTCTTAAAATTTCTTAGGAGAAACATTAAAATTTAACTCCATCACATTACCCAATGAATTGGAGCGCTATCTCGTGCTCACCTGCCCTCACTTTATCACATAACTACTATTATACATAAAAAGTTCCCATGAACCATAACATAACCATAACACATAAAACATGCATAATGGAAAGATAGTAGTTGAACATTGCAACAACAAGATACCAATTTAATATATTGACATAATAAATCCATTATAAAACCATTTATAATAAAAAAAATGTAAAAATGGTATATGGTATTTATTTTCCTTTTAAAAACATTTCTCCTTTTTATGTTAGCCAAATATCAAATAATTCATGTAGGGTTTGAAACGTCATTGTCACTGCGTTTGATAAAAAGAAACATTCCTTTTTTTCATTTAGAAAAACATTTCATGGAAAATATTCCTTTTGAAAACTGTTTAATAGAAGTAACAGTAAAAAGGTATAATTATACATCATATAAAAGAAGGATGTGTTTAAACCAAAACATGTCTCAATGAAAGGAGAATTAGATGAAGTTCCTTACCTTGTGTCCAATTAGTCATGTATGTTTCGTATTCATCCTGAATAACAAAATTTTGTTAATTTCTACATTATTTATAAGTCTTTTCAATTTTATTATTCATTTTATTTCACTTATTACAACGCTAAAATAATTACATAATTATTTTAGGTAATATCGGTCGTTTTGTAGATACTCGGTACATGAGTTGGAAATGAACTTGTTTGAGGTAAATTGTCCATGTTTTAAAAATTACATCATCTACATAATGATATTCATGATTTTAATGTCATATATGTATAGTATATATATGTATTTATAATATTACATAACATTTGGAGATAATAAATGAAATGCACCATTCATGGATACGGTATGTCATACGTATGAATGAACACTACTTTCATTTATTTTTCATATTTATATAATGAAAACTAAATGATACATAGTTATATTATAATTATAATATTTTATTTTATTTTATATACATTACATATGTTCGTTGCCTCCAATCATTATACGTTAAATGTATAGAATGAACGATAAAATCCCTTTGAGGGGGTGGTAGTCCACATTTCCTCAAATGAAATTATTTTATTACTCATTATGGAAAGCATAATGGTTTGATTTAATTAAAAATTATATAAGTATAGATACAAAAAAAGATAGAGTATTTCATGCTTAAAATAAGTTTCATTCTTATTTTAATATTTTAAAATTTATTGTATAAATGTAAAAACATCTTACAAACAAGTGTAATTATATTTTAGTGAGTTTTATACATTATCATGAATATAAAAAATAGGATTTAACTACAAATTAAAATAATTATAATATTATTGTAATATTTTTTCTTATAAATAAATGTTCTGTTTGATGTAAGATTTCATAGAAACACGTTGTTTCATGTCATGAATGCTATCATAAAAAGAATTCTTTTTTACAAAATATTAAAATATTATTCATAAATATTAATTGAACAGAGGAGGTATTATTCTATAAATATTTGGGTTGTTACCATTATTGTATTTCTATTTATCAAAGAAAACAAACATTGATTTAAATTTATTTTATTGGGATATGATCTTTCTGTAAAATATCTGTTGTTTTTTATATGGTTTCGGTTTATTCTTAAATGACATCTATGGAAGCCATTTCATTCTCACGAGTTATCATATGATTAAATGATCGAATTTTTACAAAACTCATTTCTTTTGAATAGGTTATTCCATGATGATATGTTTATGAAACCCATTTCATTTCATGGTTTCAGATATGATTAATATTTTATGTCATTATGGAACACATATACTTAATTTTCATTATGTGATGGTTTTCCTATAATCATGTATCCCTCCAATTCTAGAGGCAATGGTTGACATCTCATGAGATAAATAGGACTACAATTTGGAGTGAAGAAAACAAAGTAACAAAATCTACCCAATATGATACTATTTCAACTGAAACTTGACTACTATTATAGTTTTGGGAGATAATTCAATCCACAATGATATTATTACTAGTAAGACATTATTACCATGTAAATTATTTTATTTTTATAATATATAACCCAAAAATATATGTTTTTTTATAAATTTAATTATCTCATTGATCATGTTTTGTGATTCAATTATGAAAAATATCTTATGAACATTCAGTGTTTATTACATGACTCAAATTATGATATATTTTATAAAGGATTGGATATTTCAAATGTTTTGTTCATTTTCTCATGCCTTTATTCTCAAGTTATACTTATGTGAAATTTGATATCTTCATTTTTTACCATTATTATGAATTTTACCTAAGCATTTCTTATATTTTACATCACAAAGTTATCTATAAATGTTTTTATATATTATTTTTATGAATGATACTGATTATGATCAAAATAGTGGGAGAAGTTTTTGTTCATTTATAAACTATTTCTATTATGTATTCATGTAACTAAAGATAATAGACATATATTAATTTTTCATGGATCATTATGTTATGTACTGAATGACCATATAAAAAAATGTAATATCTATCAATGAAATTTATGGGTCACTATTGTTGGAAATAGAGTAAGGATTAGTTATCCTTTGGAAACTATGATGGGAAAAAACATCAGCGGTAACCCTGGTGAAAATTATATATATATGATAACATCCTAATGATTTTTTAATAATCATTGATGAACGTGGGTAAATCAACGGGTTCCTAGATTTTAAAAAGAAATTCATAATTTTAATATCTTAAAAATGATTTTTCATGATTATGTGGTTTTACACTGTGATTATTGTTGATGACACTATGTTATTTGGTTTTAGTTAGTTTCTGAAATCAGAAATACTCAAGTTAATGTTTAATGCGACATAAAATAAATTGATTATTATCATTAGAAATGAAATGTGTTGTGATATGGAATTAAAAGCAACATTTTTATTATTTCATAACATTCTCACAATATTAATCATGATAAAACATCCAAAAGAGAAAAGTGGGGAACAAAAAACCAATTGAGTTATTAATGAACCATGTACAACTTCATTATGTGTGTACCATAGATCGATTAGTTTCTTAATAGTGGATTAAAACCACTAATTTTTCTCCATTCTTGATTATTGTGAACATGAGATAGTAATTATTACTTATAACTATATTTATGGTGAAACAGATTAATAGAGGATTCTTATAATAATCATGAAGCAACTAGAAGAAATTCAATCTATAGAGTTGGATTATAATGAAATTTTACTTCCCTACATATACATTCCACATATTTTTAATACCAAAATTTATAAGGAATTTTATGAGTTAAAACATAAGGTTTATGAATCTATTTGTAACTATAAGGAAAATTTTACAAGAATTGTGATGTTTTCTTTTTCTATTATAATCCAACCTGAATGTACAGTTGATTAATTGGTAATTTGATACCAACCATTTATAAAATTAGCATTATCCATAATGTATTGTAGTCGTAATGATGTAATAATTTCACGTTCCTTCATGTTGGAGATTGATAATGGAGTTATCCATTAATATCATGAATTTTATAGGAAAAGAAAGATAAAATTAAAATGAAATTTTAAAAACAATGGAGAATGTGTGGAAGGAAACCTAGAGAAAATTTTATTAATTCAACAGTTAAATGTTTTAAGTGTGGAAATTATGGTTATCAATTAATCGATTCCTGAATAGAAGGGATTAACTTATCTAATTATTCGAATAGAGAGAAAACACTAAAGAATGCACCACCCAAACCATAGTATATTAAATGTATGCAGTTTGTGAATAGGCTAACTAGTTCCCAGATTTGAAGATTAATAATGACTATAAAGGTCAAAGACCTCTTAATCACAACAAAAAAGGTAAATATCATGAAATTACTATTAACTCTGATGGGTATTATACCAATATGATTATATCATTACTTACCATCAATCCAAGAACTATTGATTTCTTATTGTATTCTAGATATACTCACCCTTTATATATATATATATATAATTTTCTAAGGGTATCAGAGTACCACCTCCTTGATTAGATGTTGAATTAGCAGTGAAAGCACAAAATGGTATTATGATCATATCTCAAGTCTATTATTCATCTCTGGTTGATGTTTGTGTCAAAATTATTCCTTGAAACATTATTATTCTTCATCTATTTGAGTTTGAAGTTAATTTTCCCATGTATAATATATGTATAAAATAAATCCCAGGTCAATTTAAAAGTAATGGTTGTCATATTTTGTATTCCGAATCAACAAACAATCATATATTATTATGATGAAAAATTTGAACATCTAATGGAAATCACATCTTTCATTTGGGAATATATTCCCCTTAAAAATGGGTTTTATCAAAAATATTTGATAGAAAATCAATATAAAAGATACACATATTATGTGGGAGTTTTTTGAGTAATTTTTAGAATAACATTTTGGTCTTTCATTAAATACTGACAACTAGTTCAAAAACTTAGTCATACTCAGATATAATCCTAATTATAAGAATCCATAAAAAATGGAAATGATTGGGATTATAAGAATTTAAGAATAAACTAAAGGTTAATCATGACAAGGTATTCATTAGTCATTGTTAATCTATAAGGGGTTCAACATTTATTTCTACTATGAATAAAGATAGATCAATAAAAATTTTCATTGATTATCTAAAATTACAATATTAAAATAAAAAATTATCCTGTACTCTTTATTTGTTACTAATATAATCAAATGTGTATATCATATTGGTTTTATATGGAAGAAAATCATTATGTATATCATTAATTGATGGTTAAACCAGAGGATATTCCCAAGAAAACATTACATACAATGTATGGACACAATGCATTTATATTGACTCCATTTGGTAATAAAAATTATGCTTCTACCATCATAGATTTAATGAATATAATCATTAGAAATTACCACAATTATTTTTTAGAAGTCTTTATATATGATATTATTTTATATTAAAAGGTAAAGTAAGGGTATCAAGAACCTCTGTGGGTTTTCGTAATGACCATGTGAAAGAGAATATTTATGAAAACTTTACCGTACCTGATTTAATTGTATATAAATTTTTATTCATTTTTCATATATTATGAAGTGATATATTTATATACCCTTCAATGAAATAAACATTTAATTATTATTCTAGACCAAACACAATTATTGATATCCATATCTTTCTTAGTTTGGATTGATATTATCAGTTCCTTTAGAGAATTTCTCATTACATTTTAAACCGCTCACCATGTTATCTCAGAAGGGAGATAAGATCTATCTATTAGATTAATGTGATGAAAATTTCAATGAAATTAATCTAAGTTTAGTATGTTCTCCTATGAATTCTTTACACTAGAGTGGATAAGGATTTTTAATATGTAGTGATGCATTAAATAAGGGAATAGTATGTGCTCTCTTGAAAAAATTATTATAGATTACGAATCATTATAATTTATGATTCATGAGAAAATTTACACCACTCATTATTATGAGTAAGATATAGTAGATTTTAAAAAATTATTTGGTGGCATTATATTTTTTTAAAATGATCAGATTTATATTCAGAACATAAATATTTTGTTTATATTTTGACATAAATGTGTTGAATTTATATCATATAAGAATGTTGGAGTTTTTTTTGAACAAGAAAGCCACAAGGCTTCATATAAAAGAAAGGAAACAAAGGTTACAAAAGTATGAAGTAGGGAGTTTTACATTTGTCTCTGTAACGGGTAGGGAGAAACTCACTAGCAGTATTGTAATGATAAGTGCAAGTGTCACCCGATGATCCCATGTTTACAATTCAATCAGCAAGTTTATTGGCTTCCCGGTAGTCATGTGTGATAATATAATTCATTGAAGCAAGTGTGTCGAGGCACTTAATCCATTTTGAAGTAAGTTTTCAAGCCAAATGTATTTGACCCATTCGAATCTCTTGAACAACTGTGATGGAATCACTTTCAAACCAGATATTTTTCGAATTTTTTCTTTGAGAAAAATCAACTGCCTTGATGAGAGGCATCATTTCCACTTTAAGAGCCATGGGGGTACCACATATTCCATGACCCCCATTCATAAATTAACTATCTTTATTCATGACAAAAAAAAACTATTACAAGCAGGACCTGGATTACCTCTCGAGGCTCCATCCAAATTTCACTTAATCAGTCCTACAAAAGGAGGTATCCAGAAGACTTCTATGGTTCCTAGAGGCCTAGGATAATTACCTTGCACATTTAATTTTTTCAGAATAGTGAAATCTCTAATAGAGTTGTGACAATTTTCAGCATGTGAAATATTGGCTTGTTGAGCCGCCAGTATAATTTGAGAGAGCAGCAACCTACTATTAATCATAGCATTTGTGTGTCGGTCCTGATTTCTGCTCTTCCATATGACATGAACGATTTCAGCAGAAGCATCAAGGAATAGAATATGCCCATGTCTGGATAAATGGATCCTTTGGAGAAGTAGAAACAGATCCTCGATGCTATTTATATTCATAGGATTAATTTCAAACTAGGTGAAGACCGTGTTCTAGAGTGAAGCTGCTATTTTACATGGAAATAATATGTAATTAAAATCATCATGATGAAGATGAACGAGGTTGCATCTGGAGCAGAGTGATATCCCAACCCGCTGCAGATTGGTGTTAATTGGAAGTTTATTGAGATGGAGGCGCCATAGGAGAGTGGCTTCAGATGGTAGTAGCCATTTTTTGTTGTAATTAATAGCTCCATTAATGCTATTTTGATGGAGATTATTATAGAAGCACTTGTAGTTCAGAATCCAATTAGAGCTTCTTTCCCAAATAAGAATTTCATCTATATCAAGAAAGTCATAGGAGGAGACAATGTTCACAATCTGAGATGGAAGTTTATAAGATTGCTCAAGCTGGTTACGAATAGTGACATTTTGATTTGTAGGTATATCCTGAGGCTCATCACTATTAACCAGTGGGGTACCTATCCAGTTATCTGTATAGAAATGGAGGGAGGAGTTCCTACTAACCAACTAGTGGGACTGAACTTTAATTTTCTGGAAAGTCTTTTTGAGGCCTGGCCACACTGAGGATTGTATATAATTCAAGTTTCCTGCTTTCAACATTCTTATAAGTTTAGATCTGAGGAAATTTAGGGACTCAGATTTATCATTGATAAGGTTCCAAAGGAAATGAGCTTATAGATATTGATTTTAGAGCATGATGTTTTTAATTTTGAGGCTTCCCATGCTCTGTGGAAAGAAGAAAGTCTTCCATGGGGCTGTTAAAATGTTCATTTCCAGAATACTTCCACTCCACACATGGTTTTTCATGAGAGTGTTGGTAGTTTTATGGATGGAGGCCTTCCAGCAGTACACCATGAAGGAGTATACAAGCTTAGAGACAATCACATGGTTAACCATGCATATTCTCCCTGCCATTGATGGTGCCTTACCTTTCTATGTGGAGAGAGTTATTATAATTTTTTCAACAACATCAGTGAAATAAGAAGCCTTGGGTTTTCCAATAAACATTGGAACTCCAAGGTAAGTGAAGGAAAGGGACCCATTGCTTATACCTAGCTCATGCACCATGCTTTGTTTCCTTGAAGCCGAAATATTTTCCCAAAGAAAATGTATGACTTACCCAACTGACTTCTTGACCAGAGGCTTTTTCATAATGAGTGAGAGCTATCTTGATATTTTTAAGTTTCCTTCTGTCCCCTTAGGTAAACATAATGATATCATTAGAAAAAAAGAGATGTGAGGGAGCAGCAATGCCTTGTGCATCACAGATTGTTTTAGTCTCTCCTTTTATAACTCGATCTAGAATAATCCGACTGAGATAATCCTCAGCAATTGAAAATATAATAGCAGACAACGGGTGAACCTCTGGAATGTGAATAAGTTGAAAAATTATCTTATTTTAAAGGATCATTCTAGATTATCTATGATGCAAATCAAAAAGATATATATTTTTTTTATTTTAAAGGATGAATCTTAACGTAATGATGTATGTGGTGGAATAATATCTTTATATAATATGTTTTCAAACATCGTTCCATGAGAAGATCAATATGGCATAGAAGAGTGATGTAGAAAAATATGGGAATGTTATAAATTTTCATCAGTTTAACTATGGATGTGATGGATTTATAAGGTTCAATATTTGTGTATGTTTTCATTCCATACCAAATTTTAGGAATGATATATTGGATAACACTCATTTTTCATAATTATATGTTCATACATAATGTAAAATGATCTTTATATATTTGAAAAAGTATTTCTGGTAGGATATAATAGAGAAATATATTATTGAGTATCTATCTTGGTTTATAGTGTTTAAAAAATTTAATATTGAGATACATAATCCTAAGGGGATTTCCATCCATTACCCATACTATGAATGGAAAAGGTAAAACGCAACCATGGACATTGTTGTTGGAATCATCAGAAGATCTAATGTCTATAATTCCATTTTATTTTTAGTTTATCACCTTATGAATTCATAAAAATTCATTTCCAATATATATGGAATGTTTTTTGACTATCTGTCTATAATATACATTAATGAAATTATAAGGTTTCATATGTACCACAATTTGTTATCTCTAATTGATATTTGATGTTTACCTCAATGATCTATATAGGTAATCTATGGGTTATTGATATATAGTTTAATTTAACATTGTTTATCATCCCAATATATATGGTAATTTTTGGAGAAAAATTCAAACCATATAGGTTATGATGGGATCTTATTCAATGGATTTCAAAGATGGTTAGGTACAACACATTCCTCAAGTCCTGTTTTCCTACCATAACAGCTTTCACTCACAAATTCCGATGGCTACAAAAGAATCCCCCTATGGAATGAATTCGGGAACTATAATTTTTTCGGATGAAGTAGGAAAGAGAAATATATTTGTACCAAATCTAGTTGATGAAATGGTATAGATATTTTGATCTATTCAACAGAACAACAAGGCTACATAAAGTTGACAAAAAAGATATGTTGACAACACCAAGTGTAATTTGGAATTTGATTTTGGTGACAAGGTTTTTCTAATAAATAACCCCTTGGAAAATTTTAATGAAATTTAGAAATAATAAAAACATTATCCCTAAGTATACTGGCCTTTTCTGTATTCATGATTTAGTATTGGTGTTATCATATCTCTGGGTGCTTCCACTAAACGTCTCTCAAAATTATGATATGTTTCATGTATTTCTAATGTGGAAGTACATACCTAATACATCATGGATACTAAATATAGCGGGCATACCAATTTAACATGATATTTTTTATAATGAAAAACCAATCTAATTCATTGGGAATTGAGATAATTTTCACTAGAATTAAACAACTTAATTTGTGAATGTTCTCTCATGAAATCCGAAATTTGATGGAGCTACATGAAAACCCATGAATTTAATGAAATAGAGATATTGAAATTTTATTGTATATTAGTTATTAATTTTGAGATATAAATTAATTTTAAGGGTGGAATAATGTTACAACATAATATTTTAGGAATTGTTTTTCAAATAAATTTAATTTATTCGATAACATGCCTTATATGTAACAAATATTTTAAACATACAACAATATACAAATAAAATATAATTACTTAGTGTTCAACTACTCACACATACATCTTATTGATGAGAATTAATACGAAAATAAATTACTAAAATATTTTCACTTAAAAATTTTTTATATAAATTTATTCGTTATTAATTGATTAGACATGAAAATAAAAATCATCTACAAAGAATTAAATATATTTTTTGATAAAATAATATTTTTAAGCTCATATTGTATATTATATCTAAATAAATTAAAATCTATCACTATTTGATAATAATTTTTAATGAAATTTATATGTTATATATTCAATAAAATGTTTTGAAATTAATTTAATATTTTTCAATGCTTGAGATAGAATAAAAACTATTTTATTCATAAAAATGTATTTTTTCTAAAAATTTGTTTTCATCATGTTTTTCAACGTTATTTTTAAATTAATTTCCTCACCATATCGGTGTTTAATGTGATAAAATAAATTCCATATTTTGAATACGGATGTTTAAATTTTTTTAAAAGTTCCACTTTACTTTTGATCAATACGAATAGTAGCTATGTAAAAATTTATCACCTAACAAAGGGTAAATCATGTTAATATTGTTTATAACTATGCGATAAGGACATAAATGTTCATCATACTTCTTTCTGGATTAAACCCTTATCACCATATTGTTGAAAATGGTTTATGTAGTGGTTACTTTTCATTAAAAATTACCTACATAATATTTAATGGAATGAAATTTATACAGAGTCACTCTTTTTTATAAATATCTCTTATGTGTTCTCATTGGAAAACCATTTATGTTTAGAATGAATATAAATGTATATTTTTAGATTAACGAGATTATATTCATGATGATAATTTATACCAATGATTTAGTTACAATATATTTATCATAAATTATTTTAAATCACCAACCCATTATTTTTTCAATTAATAGAATAATGAAATAATTTTTTTAAAATAATAAAGTATTGAAATTTCAGTGATTTATAGTGTTACATTATTTCTATATATTATTAGGAAATATTAGTGCTTTTTTAAAAATTATATGATTATTAAAACCTTTTCATTATGTGTTTTTATTTGAATTAAATTTATATCATCAAATTTTTTATTAATGATATTTTATAGAAACATTTTTTAAAATTATTTAAAAAAAATTAGTATTGAAAACTTTTTATATCATATTTTAAAAAATCAAATCATATTTCCCTTTATGATTCAATATAGTATTTTTGTGTAAATTTATATCCCTTAAAAATTGAATTTTTTTTAAATGTGGTTCAGGATAGAATCTATTAACTATGGCGGTAAACAAACTGATATATTTTAAAACACCACATAATAATATTTTTTATACATGTTTTTTCTAAATATTTTGTAAAATAATACTAGGTTATTTTTTAAACTAAATCAGTAAGGATCCATCAGCCATTACACATTTGGGTCTTAGTCTACTAGCAGCAGTGTCGATGACTCCTTTTGTTGATTTTTTTAAAAAACAATTTAAAAATTAAAACTATATGTTTTTAACTATATATATATATTATTTTTATTTTATTAAATTTATGAATCATTTAATTAATATTTGGTGTTGAAAATATCCTGTTTTATTATGTAAATTTTGTGACATGTTAATATGATTTTAATTATTATATTTATGATTTATTATATTCAATTTTGTATTATATGTTGAGTTAGATTTTAAAATATCATTTTGATTGTATTTAAATATTATAATTTATTGGATATCATGTTAACCTACATGAATCATAATAATGTTTCAAGTTAGTGGATTTTAAATTCTATAAATAATTATTAATAAAATGTAAATAATATTTTTCACACATACTAAAAATATAAAAAATAATTTAAAATGAGATGACTTTCATAAAAAATAAAAATAAAAAGTAATTATATTGGAAAAATGTATTTTCTAACCTTTAAATTTGTATTGATAACTTTTTTTAATATTCCTTTTCATTTTCAATTATCTAATATACTTTTAGTCAATGTTCTTAATTTAATTTTGATATTAATTAAACTCAATTTAATTTGAATTTATTTTTTATAGTGTAAATATTATGTTTTTAATCAATAATATTTGTGTCATATAAATTATATGTTTTAAAAAAAATTTAAATTCATATAATTTTCAAAAATAATTATAAGTTTATGTTGTGTTTTATGTTTTATTAAATAGTTTTTATATTTAATATTATATATGATTATATGCTCTATACATTAAATTTAATACTTTTTCTTAAGATTGAATGTGTGAAGATTGAAAGCTTATAAAACATAAACTCTATGTGTAATATAAATGAAAATTGAATCAATGTTCAAACATGTAAGAATTCATGATAGTTAAAAGAATTTCATTATTTCAATAGGAAAAAAATTACATAGAAAATATGAATACATTCTTGATTGAAATATATTATTTCAATAAACACATATAATAAAATGAATATAATATCTATATATGATGAGGTGTAGTCCAACAATATGGTGTGAAAATGTGAAGCCCATATTTATATTGATGACCTTTGTGTTGGGGTGGAGTATGATTCTATGAAGAGGGATAATCCTCAGATACTAGAATTATGAATGTTCGGTTCTCTTACTATGGATTATTTATAGAAGTTTGCATCTAGAGTTCCTCATGTGCACCTGATCCTTACCCCATTATGTATGTTGACGGACCTATCATCATCTGTTGGGGGAACCGTTGGACCAGTGAAGACTCGATCATGAAAGGAGTACGTAAGGATAATTACACATAATACAAGGTATGATCAAACATATATATGGATAATATGGATATCCTGACAATATAAATTGACATCATAAATCTAGGTGAACAACCACAATAAAATGAGGCTAGACTACTAGAGGTTCACCCTCTACCTATGGTATAGATGTGGACCCACAATAGCATGATTCTATTTATGTTTTACCCATCATTGCTCATCCACAATGATAACTATTGGATAAGGTTCTTATGCAAGAGATCCACTCCCTGTAAAGGAACATCATATCCCTGACGTGTATGATCAATGATACTATGGTGTAGAACCATATATGCTGGAATCATCCCCTATACTTCAACATTTTATAATGCCTTGCTAAAAACCTCATCCTCCTCCTTTGGATTTTATATTTGGATAATATATTGTAGTCATCTATGTTATAAAGATATTCAAAATGAATTAAAAAAAAGTATATAAAACAAATTAATGGACATTATTTGTCATAATAGTTCCATGATCCCTATATCATATGGAGTATACTATATTATGGAAATTAGTCTATTCCATGGGTCATAATTTATCTTCTCTACTAGAGATAATGTAATACTATGCATACCCTAAAAATTATATGTCTTTCTTGGATTTCTAGATAATCTTTTTATTTTGGAGAATGATGTCATCCTACCTCCCATTCAGCTGCATGAAATGTAGTGATGATACTTTATTGGTGTAATGGGAATATGTGAACCAAATCTAAATTAGCACATGAATCTATAAGATTGTGGACACTCCACAATATTTAAGTTAATGAAATTCACAATGACCATTTAATATTGAAAACCATTAGTAAAATATTTGGTTTCATGGTCTAATAAATCCCAATATGGAATCCATTCATTCTGAAATGACATGTGATACCAAAAAATATAATATTATGAAATACCTTGGTCATGTAAATATTTTTTAAGCTTACATCGGTGGGTACTATAATTTACAATATGGGATGACATGCTCCCACTTTATCCATTGGAATCCTAAAAAAAGTGGTTTTATAGACTCCACATACAACTTATAACATATAAAGTAGTAAGTAATACCAAATTAAATTAAAAAACTTGTAGTATAATCCCAAAACAACAAATCTATGTTATAATATCATCTTCAATTTAGAGTATAATATTGTACATATATATTATGATCATTAATATAACAATAGGGGAGTGGGTATGGATGCAATCCCATGCCCACACTTGAATAAGGAATACACATCCCTCGAAATCATTGTGATTTGATCAGCATGTCATGTATAATTCTCTATATGTGTATAAGAAGAACACAAATCCCCAACTAGGTCTCCCATCCTGATCAAAATTCTCTACAATCCCATGATATATCAGGTGAACATGAATATCGGAGTGGTAAGTGCATAACAGCTCTCCAGTGAGCCACAAGATATATGCATTGGCATGATGCATGCTAGTTTTCTCATTTTCGACATTAGATAACTATAAAGAGTTCATCTCAAGACAACGCATTGAAATCGACCAGTCATATATATAATCATCATTTCTGAAGAATTAAACGCCTATAAATTGTTGTAAAATATCAAGATAGTCTCAAGGGTGGGTCTTATAAAAGAATCCCCCTAGATAGGTAGGACGAGAAGAACTACCACATCTTCATGGGTCATTGTCATATCTCCCTAAGGAATGTAGAATGTGTATATCTTAGTTCGTCATCTCTCAATTATAGTGGTAATTATGTGGTGATATATGAATGTAAAATTAGATAAAAAATTTCCATATAATCCATTATGTTGTAGTTATGGTATAAATGGAGGAAGAGGCACAATGCAACGATAATGGTGTTCTTTACGCACATTGATTCTTCAAATATCACAACCTGTTATCACATTGTGTGAGTCATTCCTATATAACTCATTGAGTAGTGTAGTATACTCAATATCTTTGTATAAAAATTATATATTTATTCATTGTAAAATGAAAATATAACATTATGGTTAACATAATGTTATGAATGGTAGAATGTATGAAATATCATTTTTATTCCCAATTCTTTATGAATGTTTTCATAACAAAAGAAAAAAGGGCGTGACTTCATTATCCAAAATCATATTTCTAATGTGGTTTTAGATATGGTTTTATCTTGGAAATGGAATTTTGTTATATTGTGCATGTTTGATTTTTAAAATTTCTTATGCCTACTGGAATCTATTTTTTACTTGATCTATGTTTGGGAATTGTTTTGGAGTACCATGTTTATTTTATAAAATAAAACCAAGAAGATTTTAAATCATTATTCAAAATTGGTTTACCTTCATGCTTTTTAATTTCACATTTTCCAAAGTATTTTTTCAGTTTTCATAGATAAAATTCATAAATATATTCACAGATACATACTACATGGATTTCATCCTCACACCCGATTCGGGACCTTCTTGCTAATATAAAATTTTCATTATCCCATTTTCAATTTTCGAAGGTGACTAGACTTTTTGCTGTTAATTTATGAAAATAATATTGTTTTTAAAGGGGTTGTTATTTTGAAATAAATTTCTACACATATAGGTTATATATATTGGATCCCCATTATAGATTGAATATTTTTATAACATGCACATATACCAATAAGATAGATCCAAATGATGTTAATTTTAATTTTGGTATGATTTCTCACGAGATTGTATAGTTCATGATTATTTCATTGCATGTTTTCTCTATAGTGTATCAATGAATAGTTTTTTTATTATTTAATGTTATTTGCCAAGAATGTTTCATATTCCATATAATCTAAATATGAAAGTATTAATATTATTTGAATGTAAATTTATTAAAAAATATTAATAATTTACCAAAAATGAAGTATTTTATATTAAAACAATGTAATTACTAATATTAATTGTTTAAATTGGAGACAATACATCATTGTGGATGATAGTGTGAGATCAATCCACTAATATTATTTCATCATTTCCTTTTATGACCATTCCAGATGACATCTATTGCATCTGAAACATTTGCCTCATTCTTTAGAATAATCAATATCATTTCTCATCCATCTGAACATTGTTCTCACTCCATATCAGAACATATTTATGTACAGTATCAATATTGGATGGTCTTTCAGAATTGTGAAGTGTATAAACTCCCAAATATTCATCTATGATTTAGAATATCAATTAAAAATGGTTTCTATCTAATAAATTGGATCAACATATGCATCCCATTATATTTTTAAAAAGTCGCATGTTGTGATTAAACGAGCACATGGAAACCTTAATTAATTGGTGTTTCTAAAATGTTATTACCTCGCCTAAAGTAATACAACCTTTACATGCCTGCCTATATTTGTAATGGGTTATGGAGACTCGTGACCATAAAATCTTGATTAATCTAAATTGAAAATGATTACATTATATGTAGAATCATATTCATTTTTCTTTTCTATATATAATTGACTATTTATTTTGTAACATATCTCTTAAAAAATATCACCCACGAAATGATTTTCTTTATCAAAAATGTTCTTGTCCCAATAATAAAATTCCTCCTGAACAAGGATTGATGTAGGTTTAATGTGAACAACCTTGATGACAGCTTTTATGAACTCTATAATATGTGTTTGCTGGTGTGCATACCTCTTCACTAGTCATATTATAATTCCCATATTTATTTTTTTAATTTTCATTATATAATGATACACTCTCTGATTCTCACTATAAATTTCATCGAAATGTTTTTGAAGACCCCATTAATCCATATTAAATTCTATATAGATGTGAACATATTTTTCATAAAGTAATCATATTATTATATTGAAATAGTAAAAAAAATAATATTTCATACCAATTCCCTTGATTACCTTCTTCATAGTATCATCGTTGAATGTTTTTCACACAATGTAAAAAATTGAATGATGATTTACTGATGATGTACATTTATAGTTCTATATGTATGAAGATATTTATTGACTGCCTTGTTGATTTCCTTATGATGGTAAAATTTCAAACCAATATCCCAAAAGCAAGATAAATGGTTGCTAGTACAAGTTAAAAATAAAAAACCATGATTTGTAATTTTCATCCTTAAAAATGGAATATTCATGCGGCATAGCTGAATAGTTTCCTTCTTGAGTTTCCACAATAAATATTATTTATATTTATATTTAATGTATAGAAATGTTTTGAAAATTTATAAGATCGATTTATAGAACTGTAGTTGAGAAATATTGTGGGGGAATTCCTAGAACTAATGAAATTTGACACCATATGTGTCAATTTAGATATATTGAAAAACACGTTGGTTCGTATCAATATGAAATAAAACATTTTCATTCTGACATAGTATGGCTATAAATTGAATCAATACCCAATACAATTCATCTCACTAACCATAGACTATGAATGTTGAATTCTATTTCCCCCTCCATGCCTTATCATTGAAAATCATGTAACCAAAAAAAATTGTATCCATTCTTGCATAAGTTCAATAGGAACTACATAGAAGGTCCTAATCATATCAATGATAGTAGATGAAAAAATTCAGTATTTGATGATGTATCGGCTTGTGTCAGGTTTTGTTAAATGAATGAATGATCTGCCTCAAAAATTGAAATTCTCCAGCCTTTAAAAGCAATGTCCAGAATATATATCAAATGGAATCTACAATAATCCCCATATTTATCACACTGTATGATGTTTTTTTATGGTTTGGTTTTATGAATAAATATATACACGGTCTCTAAATAGGAAATACTTTAATAACATTTTCCATTGTATCTTTACATAGAAAATAACTACAAATATATAATGTTATTTCTATATCAATAAAACAATCCTCTAAAACACTAGGAAACTCGGTATTAGGAGTGACAACATTATTATATAATTAATGAAATCATGTTATTGATTCCAAACAATACGATAGGAGTGGTGGATGATTTGTCATGGGTCGAGACTGATGTGACAAGACTCGATTTCAAGAAGCTTCCTCACTAACTTCTACATCTTCCTCCTCATCAACATTGTAGTCTATGTATTTTCAATAATTTAAAATTTCTCATCAAGAGACTTATTTATATGTCTCAATGTTTGATTATCTTTTTTTTCTCTTCAAAATTAATGGGAATAACCTTGTTTTCATAAGATGACCCTATTTCAACCACTCTGGAATGTATATATATTAATACATTTAGGAATTTCTATTTTACCCTAGAAACCTCCACATATAACACTAAGAGGGAATCATTTGACAATTTTGAATATAATGTTATTTGTTGGGACAAATTCTCATAACTATCTAATGTATAATATAGATCCTATAGTGTAGATGGGAGTTTAAAATGACTATATATAATTGAATGGATCTATTGGTCTCGCCAAGGATTAAAAAAAGATTAAATTCATTACTGATGTTTGGATAGGGTTACACAATCAGATGTCCAATCTATTATTGTTGGTATTGTACTATAATAATAATCTTATTTTTTTTAATAACCACCCCATAACAGTACATAATGGACAACATTATTGTCTACATGATTTTTTTATCATGATTCTGGTAGTGTCAATTATTTTGAAAATGATGACTAATTGTGTATCATTGATAATACAATCATTATTATATTGTAATTTTAGAATGTATTCTTATATCTTAAAAGATCATTGTAATGTTTTGTATACATTTTTTAAATCTTTCCAATGATATCTACATTAGTTTATAATAAAAAATTGTATCATTTAAATCATATCCCCTGGGTTTTTTAAACTAAGTGTGTAATAAGGCCCGTTGACATTCCCCAGTTCCCGATCGAGTCTCGCTCAATGCGTTTTTTCAGGTTTTATCCCTAGGTACATCAGTTCCGAAGCCACATCCACTTATATCATACAGATACAAATTTTATTTTTTATATAACCACATTGTCTTTATTATACCAAAATTTTAGAACATCTTCTTATATATAAAATTTATAATGTAATTTTTCATAGTTCAATTTTTAATCATCCTAATGCTTGTTCAGTGGGTTATAATGATACTATGAATCATATTAGACATTTCCATCGAGAGTAATGAATCATGCATTCAATAAGGTATGAATCATATATAATGCGGGAGTAACATGTCATGTTTGAAGTCAGTCCATATTTTTATCCATTTATTTATCCTTGACCCCTTATTAATTCTATGATAATATAAATTTACCAATAGTTAATCAATATTTAATTACAATTAAATCCAAAGTAATTCATTTCTAATCCAATAGTTAATCATTAGTTAATTATTCATTAATCAGTAGTTTTATTTTTTTGATCATTAGATAATCACTAGTTCTGTATTAGTTAATCTTTAATTAATTATTCCATATTCATTTCTACATCACTAGTAAATTATTACATAATTAATATATATCAAGTGGTAAATTTATCAAATTATATTAGTTAAATAATAGTTAATAACTAAGAAATTATTACATAATCATTATTTTTTAAACATTTAAACCATAGATTAATGTTTATCTAATCATAGAAAAGAATTAGTTAATCCTATAAAAATGTTTTTAATATTTCATTAATCACGAACCAATAATTATTTAATTAATAGATATCACAATGTAAAATTATAGATAATTTTTAGTGAATAATTATTTATAACTAAATAAATACTATTTAATAATTCTTTAATAATTAGTTAATCATATGTTAATTATTAGGAAGTCATCAGTTAAGAATTAATTAAGAAAAATTTAATCCTATATTAATTATTCATTATTCATTTGATTAATCACTTATTAATCATTAATAAATTTGTAGATATAAAGAATCTACCTTAGGTATAATTATTAGTTATTTAATAGTTAATAATTAATTAATTATTACTTAATGATTCTTTAATAATTATCTAATCATATTTTCATCATTATAAAATCAACAATAAAGGATTAGATAATCCAATATTAATTTTTCAATAATCACCCATTATTCACTAGTTAATAATTTATTATTTAATAGATATCATGTTGTTAATGTACAGATTCTTATTAGTTAATTAGTATTTAATAATCATGTAATAATTAGTTAATAAATATTTATTCATTATTTTTTACACACTAATCTGTATCTAAACATTAATAAAGAAGTAATTAATCCTATATGAATTGTTCCTTAATCCTTCTTTAATCACTAGTTAATAATTAATTAATTAATTGATATCAATTAGTCACTTTAATGATAATTTTAAGTTAATTAAAATTCAATCAGTAAGTACTTATTTTTAATCATTCATTAATAATTAGTTAGTCACATGTTAGTCATAATTAAATAATTATTTACGAATTCATTAATCATATAATAATTATGAATTAATCAATAATTAATCATTAGTTATTGATTACACAATTAATAGATATCATGTATTCACATTATCACTATTTTTTTGGTAATTAAAATTTATTCTATAAGTAAATATTAGTTTATTGTCCATTACTCATTAGTTAACCATATGTTATTAATTAATTAATCATTAAATAATAATTATTATGGAATTAGTTAGTCCAATATTAAATTTTCCATAATCATTCATTAATTGCTGGTAAATAATATGTTATTCATTATTTAATTATTAGATAATTATATGTTA
The DNA here is from genome assembly GCA_963277665.1 of Viscum album. Taxonomy (NCBI): domain Eukaryota; kingdom Viridiplantae; phylum Streptophyta; class Magnoliopsida; order Santalales; family Viscaceae; genus Viscum; species Viscum album. The sequence goes on from OY728133.1 coordinate 530,002,378, forward strand.
ATAAATAATTAATAGTTAATTAATTATTAATTATTATTTCTTTAATCATTAGTTAATACTTTGTAATCCATTAGTTAATTATAATCTAATAATAATCTAGACATTATTTTATCCTAAATTATTCATTATATAATCAATAATTAAACATTCCTTTATCATTAGGTAATCATTAGTTATTTTATAGTTAATTATTAGTTACCCATTATTTCACTAAATATTTACTCATCATATTATTAACATAAATTATTAATTATGTTACTAATTTTAAAAAACTACCATTTTATAAAAAATAACATTCTTATTATCATAATAATTCTATTACTAATACTAATTTTAAATTCATTACTCAAAATTACTAAATAAATAATAATATTTTATTTACTAGTTATAAATATTATTTTATGAACTATATATAACTAAATAAACTACTCTGAACAAAAATAATTAAAAATAAATAAAAAATAATCAACTAAATAAATAAATAACCTTAAAATAAAAACAAAAACATACCACTATATTATGCTTCAAAAAATTCTGCTCTCCTTTGAGCCCATCGAAATAATTGTGCACAAAGAAAGTTCCATATTGACCATTGGAGATAGAGAGGGAGTGGAATTATAGTTAGAGTGTTTGAAATGAGTGAGGAAAGCAGCATGGTAGGGTTTCTTTTTTATGTGGTTTGGGGGAAGGCATATTCACCAATGTGTCTATTCCAATTAATTTTCGATAAATGCGACATCTCATATGCCACCTATAACAATATTTTAAATGAAAGGTGACATCGATTGATCAACCATTTCCAAATCATTGATCCAAGTCAATGGGTAGAAAATGGGAATATGATTTTCACCCACTCAACATAACATAATCTTTTCATCAATGATTCAGACGTTCTTCATTGTTTTTTTAAATTAAGCTACCGTTATTTTTAAAAATATATTTTTACATAGTGCACATCCACTTGCAAATTAAATAGAACCTATTATTTGTCTTCTTTACACAACTTCGATCTTTATATATCAACAAAACCAACCAAAATTATCACAAAAACCCCATAAAACATTCTATATTGTTTCCCAAAAATACACACCCTAGGTTCCTTAAAATTATATCTAGAGGAGTTGTTTAAAAGAACTGTTAATCATCATAACTGATCACATTCTATTTAATTGTTCTTGTACCAACTATAAATATATTATAATATTTCTAAAATAATAACTTCATTATCCTAAATATAAAAAACAACCATATGTTTATGAAAATACATTCATTCATCATTTTCTATTAAATTGAAAGTGAATGTTTTTCTCAATCTTATGTACATCATACTGTTACCACATAGTGATACAATTCATTTATTATCACCATATTTTATGGATGGGGGTTTTGATTGTTATAATTATTATATATGATAGTGATGACAAAATTATAATTTGATAATGATAATCTCATATATACCATCTTACCATACAATCTTTTGGAAAATTATAACATCACTTGTGTGTACTTGTAGACTACCATATCCTTGAAATGGTGTGATTAGTTAATCATTTCCATTTTACATGGATAGTAATAGTAACATATTTAAATAATAAATATTATATTATATATATATATATATTTTAATACTGATTCTAAGAATTTGAATTATTTATTACCTTTCATTCATTACATCGGTCAAAAATGGAAAATTGATTTCATGCATATGTAAGACCTACCATCACCATGAATAGTGTAATTCAATTTTTTATAAATTTTTTTCAGGATGAATCTATATATGTATATAAATAATATATATATATATATATATATAATTTTTTTAACATTATTTTAATTCATTAATAGATCTAACCAATACCAAATTAATATGACCAAAACTAGCGAACCAAAACATATATGAAATACAAAGAAAATATCACCTGAAAGAGTGATGTTAAAAAATAATTGTTAACAAAGGGGTGAGAAAATATTATATATAAATAATTTTTGGTGTTAAATATATTTTAATTATTCTATATTATATTTATAAAAATTACATATTGTACGATATGTTATAATTCATATGATAGAACTCAGTTATATGGTAATATATTTTCAACTAAATTTTAGTTTCATCCGAAACATTCCATATTCACCACTTACTTCGTCTATAATGTATAAATTAATCACATCGATTTTTTTTGTTATCATTAAAATTATTAGTAAAAATATCCATATATTTTTATATAATTCATGGGAAAACAATTTATATGTCACCAAATCATTAAGGGTTTTATTTTATAATCTCATTGTTTTTTGGGATTGTTTTGGATTTTTATTTAGATATAAAAATACTATAATATTAATCTCTAGAAAAAAAATTTCTATCCTGTAATTATTTCATTATAATTCAGGTTTTTTATTCATTTTTCTCACATTATTTACTCAAGATACACATTTTTTGTTTTTAATTTTAATTGACATCAATTCTCTCTATGGTCAAGAAACAATTTTATTCCAAGTCCATGATTTCTATAAAAGTATGAAAATATTCACTATTATCATTTTATTTTTGAAATTATTTTTTACCCATTTTATAATTTTGAATTTTTTGAAAATAAAGCTTCATGTCATTTTTTTAAAGATGTATTTTTTGAAATTTTATATAAATTTTAAAGCATTGTTTTCCTTTAAGATATATGACGTGTAAAAAATTTGGCTCCACCAAGTCCCATTAATACTGTAAATAATCCATTAGAAGTTTCAAAGTAAATATTCCATGAAAATTAGTTTCACAATATTTTTTTAAATTTTCACATTTTGTAAAGTGATAATATAAGTGGAATCAAAATTTTCCCCAAGAAATTATTAATGACCTTGTAATGGTATTTCTATTATAAAAAGACAAAACACCTTGATTTCAATTATGATTTACTAGGGATTTGATATATGGACACCACCCTCATTAATTATATATATGGTCTATGTTTATAATGAAAAGATGTTTATAAATCACATCTGTTCATCATAGATTATATTAGGATAAAACGATGAATTGTTTATGAAAAAAAAAATTCCATGGGTTATGCGAAGATGAAATTTTATTAAATCCATTTAATTTTAAGGGTTCTAATGCAGTGGTTATTTTACAACCTTAGGGAACACATATGTGTAATTTTCAAAATATTATCTGTGGGCCTAGAATTGTATATCCCTCTAATTTATTGTGTAAATATTGATAATGGATGAGATAAACATGACTTGAAGGGGGGTGAACATAGTTTAGTAATGGATAATATCTATAACGACCCATACTTTACATACATTTTTAATACTTCAAAATTGAAGCACACTTATTACAACATATGACAAAACCACAAAGGACCGTATAGGTATAGTGTCTTTAGAAACTGGGAAACATAAACAACTAGTTCATAAATCTTCTACAGTGTCTCCCATTTATTTCATCATATCTAGGGTCCCTTTTAGCATATTCTACTTAATATCCATCTTCCTGACCTGGGGAATAGAAAACATAAAAGGGTGAGCTCAAATGCTCAGCAAGGGAAAATAAAGGAAATAAAAATCATATCATATCTTTTTGAAAATAAAAACCTGCAAAAGAGATCATAATATCTTAACATGGAATAAATCATAGAAGTGAAAATGAGATCCCCATAATCATAACATAAAACTTGAAACTTTGTGGCATGCACACATAATCATGGAAAATCATTTCTTGTTAGTCATGACTCATTGCCAAGACTATCTTAGTGGACAAAGTCCCTTTCTGAACCGAGTTCACTCCTCGTTTCAGTCCTGTATCACTGAACCGAAATAACCTTCCGTTCCAGCCATGTCTATCTCATGAGATATAAAATCTTTACCCAATTCATTGGAGGGAGATATAGGTCCCACCCATCTTATAATGAATCCTTTCTTATGTGTGCCACATAATCATAAAACATACATCATCGCATAACACATGTAAAAAATGGGATTCTTGAAACATCATGACATCATAAATCAATTCATATAAGATAAAGGAATTCATAAAAATAATTCCATCACAACATGAACAAATCAATTTAATAATAGGGATAAAAACAGAACCCTTTTATTATCTTAGATGGAAAATAATTTTGATAAAATACTTGAAATCCATTCTTGAGGAAAATATCCTTTCTACTTCAAAAACATTTTCCTTTCTTAACATGTCTTACAATTTAAAACTAAAAGAAGTTGATTAAAAATAAACTTGAAAACTTGTAAAGGAAGATTCTTGGAAATAATGTTTTAAAAATCCATTCATGCCGTATAAGTTAAAAAAACATTCTTCTCGTACTTTTGTCGGAAAAGTCAAAAAGTACCTCGTACGAAAAACGACAAAGATTCCTTTCATTTCTTTTACTAAAAACTCACCAAAGGGTAAAAATGGATTTAAACAATTGTAGGTGGATGGAAATAATATTACATATTGATGAAACATGGATGTGGATGATAAAATACACCCCAGTAATTACTTACGAATAAACAATCTCGGATAAAAATGAGATTGTGATATTTCCCTTACCTTAGGTCCGATTAGCTTTGTACGTGTCCGAAGCTCCTGTATAATGGTTTAAATAATGTTATTGACTTATTCCAGAATCATACATATTTATATGATATCATATATGGTCATATTATTAGCTTCTTGTTAGTAATATTTCATTGTTACTTGTTACTCGGGTCTTTATAACTTTTTGTTCTTATGCGTGTTTTGTCGAATAAATTCTTATTCTTATCTTTAGGTTATAGATAATTCATTTCCAGAATGGTATTAGTGTATTATATACCATATTCATTCATTCAATTCATTTATATAATCATTACGAAATGAAGATCATGTAGAACGAGTCGCATCACATCGTGGAGACGGTATTCCGTACGTACGCACGAGTGATGATATCATTCCTATGATCGTGGAATTGTATTGGAGTATATATATATTATTTCAGTATCAATATTACTTCATAATAATCATATTTAGTTACTCATTACACCATTATAACCATCCTTGTAAGGTGATGGTGGAAAATAGATTACACCACGGCGTGGAGATGGTATTCCGTACGTACGCACGCGTGGTGATTTCATTTTTCCGTAGGATGGATAGAAGGTGAAATAGGGTTGTTTCATATTTATAATAACATATCCGTAAGTAATTAATACTGATGTTATTACTTTATCATGAAACAACTAAAGAAGAAGAAGTTGAAGAAGAAAGAAATTGAAAAGATCGGTAATGGATATTACCTCTTCTTTGGAACGCCTCTTTGAATCCTCCACTTAAGGAACTAAGATTGGTCTTTGGAGAAGACCAGGACCTCTAGGATTATTCTAGGGAAGTGGATAGGATAAAATGGCAGGGGTTGGCCGAGCTTGAGTGCTCAATTTGGTGTGAGGAGGAGGGGGAGGAGGTGCCCTTTTATAAGGGAGGAGAGGGGCACCTTAGGAATATCTCAAAATATTATTTTATATTAAAGTCAAAAACGGTTTATAATGGTTAAAAAGGGTCTTATTTCGAAGATAAAGTGGGGATGGGTCGAAATCCTATCAACCAATAGGAGTTAGACAAGTTTAGGGTATTATTTTAACCTTATCAATTAGATTTAACTCTAAGTTAATTATTTTAACTTTTACCGTGTCTTTTTGTTTTCTTTCACTATATGTTTAATACACTTACTATAACATGCCAAACGAACCCCAAATTGTTTATTATTAATATATATATCCTTATCTAAGTCATTTGGCCGAACCTTAGATTTTTAGGAATAAAATAACAATTAATAATATAATATTTGATTTAAAAACTATTTTGTGTCAATTTTGACACTATTTGATATATGATTTGTTTGAAAGTCATAACAGAATTATATGTTGGAACCAAGTTGCTTAAATCAACACTAATATATCATAGTAACCTAGAAAATTAGTGGAATTCATAAAAAGTCTCAAATTACATTTATTTTGGTGTTTATAACATCAATTATGTCAATATTTCATTAATAAGATAATTACTGCATCATCATTATGTCATAAATAAATTAAATTATTTAATGTCTAAAAATTACAAATAAAATATCATCATGTAGGAAATCTTTTTAGCTTTCTAATGAATTTTTACAATTGAATTTATATTATGTATAACCCCATATTAAAAATGATTTACTTATTAAACTTTGATTTTAACTATTTTAACCCTTCTTTAAATAAATTAATAATAAATGTCCTAATCTAATCCAAGTGGGCCTAAATGGTCATATTTTATTCCTAAGTTTGTTTTTGGTCGAATTACACTTGTCCAATAGAATTAGGACATGTGTTAGGGTAATATTAATATCATATTGACCCTTAGTTACCCTATTTACTATTAACCGCGGTAAAAATAGTAAAAAGTTACTATTCACCAAAAAATTATTTTCATCTCATTGAACCACATTTTAGTCCTTGATATTAACCGTGTCTCTCGGATTTTTGAAATTCCATTCACAGAAGCGGTAAAATTAAGTTTTATGCAAAATTCAGTTTTTAACCTACCACTTAGTGGTTTCACTATTCATCAAAAATTGAAAGTTTTCATAAAAATATCAAAATTTCACCCTAGGCTAATTTCGATATTCTGAGTCCAAAAATGAAGTCCATTTTGAAAAATAAAATTTATAAAATTTCAAAAAGTGGTTATTACTATTCATAACGGCTAGTTTTAATAGCATAATGTTGTTTAGTGAAACTCGGTATTGCGTACGACGCAAGCTATCGAGGAAGGTCGCGATTGCGTGTAAAGCAAGCCAAGCAAGTGTTGTGTAAAAAAAAATTCCTTTGATAATTTATATAACATAAAAGTCTCGGGTGTTACATTCTACCCCCCTTAAAAAGAATTTTGCCCTCGAAATTCGTCACTTTGCAACAAACAAATGAGGATACTTCTCCCTCATCATATCCTCAAGCTCCCATGTAGCTTCTTCAAGTTGGTGGTTTTTCCATAAAACTTTCACCAAGCGAGTGGTCTTGTTTCGTAGGACTTTTTCGCTACGATCCAGAATCTCTATCGGCTGTTCTTCATAAGAAAGATCTTGCTCCAGCGGTACAACTTCTGAGCTGAGTACATGTGAAGGATCTGGTATGTACTTTCTCAGGAGAGATACATGGAACACATCGTGAACTTGAGAGAGATTCGGTGGAAGCGCCAATCGGTAAGCTACCTTCCCAACACGATCCAATATTTCGAAAGGACCGATATATCTAGGGCTCAACTTCCCCTTCTTTCCAAATCTCATAACCCTCTTCCAGGGAGATATTCGTAAGAACACTTTATCACCCACTTCAAACTCTAGGTCTTTTCTTCGGTTGTCGGCATAGCTTTTCTGTCGACTCTGAGCTGCTCTTATGTGTTGTTGAATAGATCTGACCTTTTCTGCCATTTCATCAACGAGATCAGGTCCTAATAGCTTTCTTTCCCCAACTTCATCCCAGCAAGTTGGAGTCCTGCATTTCTTTCCATAGAGAGCTTCATAAGGAGCCATTTGAATACTGGAGTGAAAGCTATTATTATAAGAAAATTCCACCAAAGGTAGGTGTTGATCCCAACCTCCTTTGAAATCCATAGAGCAAGCTCTCAACATATCTTCTAGGGTTTGAATTGTTCTCTCAGACTGACCGTCTGTCTGGGGATGATAAGCAGTGCTGAAACTCAACTCCGTATCCAGAGTATGCTGAAGACTTCGCCAGAACTTCGAGGTAAATCTCGGATCTCGATCAGATATAATAGAAAGTGGTACTCCATGAAATCTTACCACTTCCTTTACATATATCCTGGCAAGCTGGTCTAGAGAGAAATCCTCTCTAATAGGAATGAAGTGTGCAGACTTTGTAAGACGATCAACTATGACCCAAATAGCATTATTGCCTTTGGATGTTTTAGGAAGTCCTGTGACAAAGTCCATAGTGATGTTTTCCCATTTCCATTCGGGTATGGGTAATGGTTGTAACATCCCCTTAGACTTCTGTCTCTCAGCTTTAACTTGTTGACAAACCAAGCATCGAGAGACAAATTCAGCAACATCTCTTTTCATGCCATCCCACCAGAAGTACTCTTTCAGGTCCCTATACATCTTCGTGCTTCCAGGATGAATAGAGAATGAAGAACTATGAGCCTCATCCAGCAGCTCCTTCTTTAATTCGGGGATGGGAGGAACACAAACCCGATTCCTGAACTTTATTATCCCATCACAATCAAGGTTGAATTCAGGAACATTTCTCACCTTCTTTTGTAACTTGACATCTTCTTTCTGTGCCTCTTTAATCTTCACATGTATAGATGGTTGAACATTCATTTGAGAAAGATAAGATTTTTCCCCTTCCATTATAATTCCAAGATCCATCCTTTGTAAATCCATAAATATTGGATCTTTTGTGATCCTCATCATGGATAAACTAGCATGGTCTTGTCGACTTAATGCATCTGCCACCTTGTTTTCTTTCCCAGGGTGGTAATGGATTGAGCAGTCATAATCCTTAATCAGCTCCAACCATCTTCTTTGGCGCATATTCAGCTCCTTTTGTGTGAAAATATACTTTAAACTTTTATGATCAGTATAAATATCACACCTTTCACCATAATGGTAATGCCTCCAAATCTTTAATGCAAAGATTACCGCAGCCAACTCCAAATCATGTGTTGGGTAATTTTGCTCATGGATTTTCAACTATCGTGAGGCATAAGCTATCACCATATCATTTTGCATAAGAACACACCCCAATCCCTTCTTGGATGCATCACTGTAGATCACAAACCTTTCTCCACTACAAGGCAGTGTGAGCACAGGTGCACTGGATAACCTTCTTTTCAACTCCTTGAAATTCTCTTCACATTCCTCTGTCCAGACAAACTTAACTCCTTTCCGAGTCAACTTGGTGAGTGGATTAGATAATCGTGAAAAATCTTTTACAAAACGTCGATAATATCCAGCCAAACCAAGAAAACTTCGGATCTCAGTTACTGTTGTTGGTCTTGACCATCTTTCGATAACCTCTGTTTTTGCTGGATCCACAGATATCCCCTCTTTTGAGATTATATGACCCAAAAATGCAACTTTTTGAAGCCAAAATTCACACTTGGTAAATTTGGCATAAAGCTTCTCCTTTCTCAGGGTCTTCAATATAATTCTCAAGTGATATTCATGCTCTTCCTTGCTCTTTGAATAGACAAGAATATCGTCTATAAAGACTACCACAAATTGATCAAGATAGTCTCTAAAGACTCTATTAATTAGATCCATGAAGATAGCAGGGGCATTAGTAAGACCAAATGGCATCACTATAAATTCATAGTGTCCATACCTTGTACGGAAAGCCGTCTTTGGTATATCCTCCCTTTTGACCCTTAATTGATGATACCCTGAACGAAGATCAATCTTGGAAAAGTATTGAGCTCCGCGTAGTTGGTCAAATAAGTCATCAATGCGTGGGAGAGGATATTTGTTCTTGATAGTGATCTTGTTAAGTTCTCGATAATCAATGCAGAGTCTCATTGATCCATCTTTCTTCTTAACAAATAGAACAGGTGCTCCCCAAGGTGACGCACTAGGGCGTATGAATCCCTTATCAAGATTCTCTTGGAGTTGCTTCTTCAATTCCTGCAACTCAATTGGGGCCATTCTATAAGGTGTCTTTGAAATAGGCAAAGAACCCGATACGAGTTCTATTGAAAACTCAACTTCACGATTTGGTGGAAGACCTGGCAATTCCTCCGGAAAGACATCATCAAACTCCCGTACAATGGGCATATTCTTAATCGTGAGTTTCTCACCAACCATTTGAGATAAATAACCTTCATTTAGTGGAATCAATACCCATAATATGGAAGAAATTTCCACTGGAAGGTTCTGTTCATCCTTGCATTGGTATACGATCGTAGATTGATCTGGAATATGAAATGTGACTTCCCTTCTTTGGCAATTGATATGAGCTCCATGTAGAGAAAGCCAATCCATGCCAAGAATCACATCAAATTCCACTAAAGGAAGGATCACAAGATTTGCAGGAAGCACTTTCCCACAAACTTCGATTGGAGAAGAATTATAAACTTTTGATGCGATTGATGTGCCATTAGGTGTTGTCACAGCTAACTCAACATCTAATTGTTGAGGTAATATGGTGATACCCTTAGAAAAGTCTTCAGAAATAAAAGAGTGGGTGGATCCAGAATCAAATAAAACATTTGCTACTTTAGAGTGGATGGTAAGTGTACCTTTCACCACATCGTTATCGTACTCCACATCGCTGATAGAAATTGCATGTGACTTTCCTTTGTCTTTAGCCTTAAGATTTTGTTGACGTCGACCATCATCATCAACCCTTGGATTTGGGCATTGATTGGCATAATGCCCCATCTCCTTGCACTTGAAACATTGAAGTGTAGTAGGTTCATTCTGTGTATCCCTTCCTTTGTTTGCATCATTAGACATCTTCTTCCCATTATCACGGCATTCAAATGCCCGATGACCTTCCTTTCCACATTTAAAACATTTACTTGTCCCTTTAAGACAACTCCCTCCATGTTTCTTTCCACACTTTGAGCATAATGGAAAGTTCATCTTCTTTTCAGTGTGCTCTTTAGAGTTTCCTTTGAATTCCATCTTCCTCTTCTTATCAAACCCATGTGACTGATGGGTTACTCCAATCTCCATCTCGACTTTGAGAGCACATCGAACGATTTCCTCGTAGCTATTGAAGTCCCTTATGGCTAACGCCCTTCGAAGACTTGGTTTTAAGCCACTAAAGAATTGATCGATCTTACTCTCAGGTTGGATAATAATACCAGAAGCGTACCTTGCAAGTCTTGTAAAATTTGCTTCATAGGTACCAACAGATTCATCATCCCTTTGCTTCAGTTCAAGAAACTCTTTCTCCATCTTTGTTCGGAGAATACGAGGGAAGTACTTATTGAAAAATAAGTTCTTGAACTCGTCCCATTCCATAGACTCAATTTCATCCCTTTGCCTCGTATTCTTAACAAGATTCCACCATTGATCCGCATCTCCTTCCAAATGGTACACTTCTAGGATGACTTTATCATGTTCAGAACATTGAAGAACTGAAAATATCTTTTCAGTAGTACTAATCCATTGTTCAGCAACTAATGGATCAGTAGACCCGCTGAAAGAAGGTGGACGCTGCCTCATGAAGGATTCAACAGAATGTTGCTCCCTCCTTTGCTCGTTTGGAAATCCTGCATGATTCATAGCTTGAGAAAGTTGTGTGAGCATGGCTACAAGATTTTTCATTCCAGCTCCCATATCGTTTGGTTGCTCAGGGGGACAATCATTGCATTGCCCATCGCATTCCGCATTAACACGGTTCCTTCGGGTTCCAGCCATTGACTAAAACCAAGAAGAATAGTGTGAGCAACACTAATTATAATAGGAAACCACATAATTCAAGAATAAAATTTTCATGCTTATGGTCTTATCCTAGGTTATTCATGGCCATTTCTAAAACACTAAGATTGTGTTCTATGCTTAGACTTATCCTTAGGGTTCTTACTAAGGCTTTCACATCCTAGTTTCCAAAGGTTGACTATACCTTTCCTCTGATACCAACTATAACGACCCATACTTTACATACATTTTTAATACTTCAAAATTGAAGCACACTTATTACAACATATGACAAAACCACAAAGGACCGTATAGGTATAGTGTCTTTAGAAACTGGGAAACATAAACAACTGGTTCATAAATCTTCTACAGTGTCTCCCATTTATTTCATCATATCTAGGGTCCCTTTTAGCATATTATACTTAATATCCATCTTCCTGACCTGGGGAAAAGAAAACATAAAAGGGTGAGCTCAAATGCTCAGCAAGGGAAAATAAAGGAAATAAAAATCATATCATATCTTTTTGAAAATCAAAACCTGCAAAAGAGATCATAATATCTTAACATGGAATAAATCATAGAAGTGAAAATGAGATCCCCATAATCATAACATAAAACTTGAAACTTTGTGGCATGCACACATAATCATGGAAAATCATTTCTTGTTAGTCATGACTCATTGCCAAGACTATCTTAGTGGACAAAGTCCCTTTCTGAACCGAGTTCACTCCTCGTTTCAGTCCTGTATCACTGAACCGAAATAACCTTCCGTTCCAGCCATGTCTATCTCATGAGATATAAAATCTTTACCCAATGCATTGGAGGGAGATATAGGTCCCACCCATCTTATAATGAATCCTTTCTTATGTGTGCCACATAATCATAAAACATACATCATCGCATAACACATGTAAAAAATGGGATTCTTGAAACATCATGACATCATAAATCAATTCATATAAGATAAAGGAATTCATAAAAATAATTCCATCACAACATGAACAAATCAATTTAATAATAGGGATAAAAACAGAACCCTTTTATTATCTTAGATGGAAAATAATTTTGATAAAATACATGAAATCCATTCTTGAGGAAAATATCCTTTCTACTTCAAAAACATTTTCCTTTCTTAACATGTCTTACAATTTAAAACTAAAAGAAGTTGATTAAAAATAAACTTGAAAACTTGTAAAGGAAGATTCTTGGAAATAATGTTTTAAAAATCCATTCATGCCGTATAAGTTAAAAAAACATTCTTCTCGTACTTTTGTCGGAAAAGTCAAAAAGTACCTCGTACGAAAAACGACAAAGATTCCTTTCATTTCTTTTACTAAAAACTCACCAAAGGGTAAAAATGGATTTAAACAATTGTAGGTGGATGGAAATAATATTACATATTGATGAAACATGGATGTGGATGATAAAATACACCCCAGTAATTACTTACGAATAAACAATCTCGGATAAAAATGAGATTGTGATATTTCCCTTACCTTAGGTCCGATTAGCTTTGTACGTGTCCGAAGCTCCTGTATAATGGTTTAAATAATGTTATTGACTTATTCCAGAATCATACATATTTATATGATATCATATATGGTCATATTATTAGGTTCTTGTTAGTAATATTTCATTGTTACTTGTTACTCGGGTCTTTATAACTTTTTGTTCTTATGCGTGTTTTGTCGAATAAATTCTTATTCTTATCTTTAGGTTATAGATAATTCATTTCCAGAATGGTATTAGTGTATTATATACCATATTCATTCATTCAATTCATTTATATAATCATTACGAAATGAAGATCATGTAGAACGAGTCGCATCACATCGTGGAGACGGTATTCCGTACGTACGCACGAGTGATGATATCATTCCTATGATCATGGAATTGTATTGGAGTATATATATATTATTTCAGTATCAATATTACTTCATAATAATCATATTTAGTTACTCATTGCACCATTATAACCATCCTTGTAAGGTGATGGTGGAAAATAGATTACACCACGGCGTGGAGACGGTATTCCGTACGTACGCACGCGTGGTGATTTCATTTTTCCGTAGGATGGATAGAAGGTGAAATAGGGTTGTTTCATATTTATAATAACATATCAGTATGTAATTAATACTGATGTTATTACTTTATCATGAAACAACTAAAGAAGAAGAAGTTGAAGAAGAAAGAAATTGAAAAGATCGGTAATGGATATTACCTCTTCTTTGGAACGCCTCTTTGAATCCTCCACTTAAGGAACTAAGATTGGTCTTTGGAGAAGACCAGGACCTCTAGGATTATTCTAGGGAAGTGGAGAGGAGAAAATGGCAGGGGTTGGCCGAGCTTGAGTGCTCAATTTGGTGTGAGGAGGAGGGGGAGGAGGTGCCCTTTTATAAGGGAGGAGAGAGGCACCTTAGGAATATCTCAAAATATTATTTTATATTAAAGTCAAAATAGGTTTATAATGGTTAAAAAGGGTCTTATTTCGAAGATAAAGTGGGGATGGGTCTAAATCCTATCAACCAATAGGATTTAGACAAGTTTAGGGTATTATTTTAACCTTATCAATTAGATTTAACTCTAAGTTAATTATTTTAACTTTTACCGTGTCTTTTTGTTTTCTTTCACTATATGGTTAATACACATACTATAACATGCCAAACGAACCCCAAATTGTTTATTATTAATATATATATCCTTATCTAAGTCATTTGGCCGAACCTTAGATTTTTAGGAATAAAATAACAATTAATAATATAATATTTGATTTAAAAACTATTTTGTGTCAATTTTGACACTATTTGATATATGATTTGTTTGAAAGTCATAACAGAATTATATGTTCGAACCAAGTTGCTTAAATCAACACTAATATATCATAGTAACCTAGAAAATTAGTTGAATTCATAAAAAGTCTCAAATTACATTTATTTTGGTGTTTATAACATCAATTATGTCAATATTTCATTAATAAGATAATTACTGCATCATCATTATGTCATAAATAAATTAAATTATTTAATGTCTAAAAATTACAAATAAAATATCATCATGTAGGAAATCTTTTTATCTTTCTAATTAATATTTACAATTGAATTTATCTTATGTATAACCCCATATTAAAAATGATTTACTTATTAAACTTTGATTTTAACAATTTTAACCCTTCTTTAAATAAATTAATAATAAATGTCCTAATCTAATCCAAGTGGGCCTAAATGGTCATATTTTATTCCTAAGTTTGTTTTTGGTCGAATTACACTTGTCCAATAGAATTAGGACATGTGTTAGGGTAATATTAATATCATATTTACCCTTAGTTACCCTATTTACTATTAACCGCGGTAAAAATAGTAAAAAGTTACTATTCACCAAAAAATTATTTTCATCTCATTGAACCACATTTTAGTCCTTGATATTAACCGTGTCTCTCGGATTTTTGAAATTCCATTCACAGAAGCGGTAAAATTAAGTTTTATGCAAAATTCAGTTTTTAACCTACCACTTAGTGGTTTCACTATTCATCAAAAATTGAAAGTTTTCATAAAAATACCAAAATTTCACCCTAGGCTAATTTCGATATTCTGAGTCCAAAAATGAAGTCCATTTTGAAAAATAAAATTTATAAAATTTCAAAAAGTGGTTATTACTATTCATAACGGCTAGTTTTAATAGCATAATGTTGTTTAGTGAAACTCCGTATTGCGTACGACGCAAGCTATCGAGGAAGGTCGCGATTGCGTGTAAAGCAAGCCAAGCAAGTGTTGTGTAAAAAAAATTCCTTTGATAATTTATATAACATAAAAGTCTCGGGTGTTACATTCTACCCCCCTTAATAAGAATTTCGCCCTCGAAATTCGTCACTTTGCAACAAACAAATGAGGATACTTCTCCCTCATCATATCCTCAAGCTCCCATGTAGCTTCTTCAAGTTGGTGGTTTTTCCATAAAACTTTCACCAAGCGAGTGGTCTTGTTTCGTAGGACTTTTTCGCTACGATCCAGAATCTCTATCGGCTGTTCTTCATAAGAAAGATCTTGCTCCAGCGGTACAACTTCTGAGCTGAGTACATGTGAAGGATCTGGTATGTACTTTCTCAGGAGAGATACATGGAACACATCGTGAACTTGAGAGAGATTCGGTGGAAGCGCCAATCGGAAAGCTACCTTCCCAACACGATCCAATATTTCGAAAGGACCGATATATCTAGGGCTCAACTTCCCCTTCTTTCCAAATCTCATAACCCTCTTCCAGGGAGATATTCGTAAGAACACTTTATCACCCACTTCAAACTCTAGGTCTTTTCTTCGGTTGTCGGCATAGCTTTTCTGTCGACTCTGAGCTGCTCTTATGTGTTGTTGAATAGATCTGACCTTTTCTGCCATTTCATCAACGAGATCAGGTCCTAATAGCTTTCTTTCCCCAACTTCATCCCAGCAAGTTGGAGTCCTGCATTTCTTTCCATAGAGAGCTTCATAAGGAGCCATTTGAATACTGGAGTGAAAGCTATTATTATAAGAAAATTCCACCAAAGGTAGGTGTTGATCCCAACCTCCTTTGAAATCCATAGAGCAAGCTCTCAACATATCTTCTAGGGTTTGAATTGTTCTCTCAGACTGACCGTCTGTCTGGGGATGATAAGCAGTTCTGAAACTCAACTCTGTATCCAGAGTATGCTGAAGACTTCTCCAGAACTTCGAGGTAAATCTCGGATCTCGATCAGATATAATAGAAAGTGGTACTCCATGAAATCTTACCACTTCCTTTACATATATCCTGGCAAGCTGATCTAGAGAGAAATCCTCTCAAATAGGAATGAAGTGTGCAGACTTTGTAAGATGATCAACTATGACCCAAATAGCATTATTGCCTTTGGATGTTTTAGGAAGTCCTGTGACAAAGTCCATAGTGATGTTTTCCCATTTCCATTCGGGTATGGGTAATGGTTGTAACATCCCCTTAGACTTCTGTCTCTCAGCTTTAACTTGTTGACAAACCAAGCATCGAGAGACAAATTCAGCAACATCTCTTTTCATGCCATCCCACCAGAAGTACTCTTTCAGGTCCCTATACATCTTCGTGCTTCCAGGATGAATAGAGAATGAAGAACTATGAGCCTCATCCAGTAGCTCCTTCTTTAATTCGGGGATGGGAGGAACACAAACCCGATTCCTGAACTTTATTATCCCATCACAATCAAGGTTGAATTCAGGAACATTTCTCACCTTCTTTTGTAACTCGACATCTTCTTTCTGTGCCTCTTTAATCTTCACATGTATATATGGTTGAACATTCATTTGAGAAAGATAAGATTTTTCCCCTTCCATTATAATTCCAAGATCCATCCTTTGTAAATCCATAAATATTGGATCTTTTGTGATCCTCATCATGGATAAACTAGCATGGTCTTGTCGACTTAATGCATCTGCCACCTTGTTTTCTTTCCCAGGGTGGTAATGGATTGAGCAGTCATAATCCTTAATCAGCTCCAACCATCTTCTTTGGCGCATATTCAGCTCCTTTTGTGTGAAAATATACTTTAAACTTTTATGATCAGTATAAATATCACACCTTTCACCATAAAGGTAATGCCTCCAAATCTTTAATGCAAAGATTACCGCAGCCAACTCCAAATCATGTGTTGGGTAATTTTGCTCATGGATTTTCAACTATCGTGAGGCATAAGCTATCACCATATCATTTTGCATAAGAACACACCCCAATCCCTTATTGGATGCATCACTGTAGATCACAAACCTTTCTCCACTACAAGGCAGTGTGAGCACAGGTGCACTGGATAACCTTCTTTTCAACTCCTTGAAATTCTCTTCACATTCCTCTGTCCAGACAAACTTAACTCCTTTCCGAGTCAACATGGTGAGTGGATTAGATAATCGTGAAAAATCTTTTACAAAACGTCGATAATATCCAGCCAAACCAAGAAAACTTCGGATCTCAGTTACTGTTGTTGGTCTTGACCATCTTTCGATAACCTCTGTTTTTGCTGGATCCACAGATATCCCCTCTTTTGAGATTATATGACCCAAAAATGCAACTTTTTGAAGCCAAAATTCACACTTGGTAAATTTGGCATAAAGCTTCTCCTTTCTCAGGGTCTTCAATATAATTCTCAAGTGATATTCATGCTCTTCCTTGCTCTTTGAATATACAAGAATATCGTCTATAAAGACTACCACAAATTGATCAAGATAGTCTCTAAAGACTCTATTCATTAGATCCATGAAGATAGCAGGGGCATTAGTAAGACCAAATGGCATCACTATAAATTCATAGTGTCCATACCTTGTACGGAAAGCCGTCTTTGGTATATCCTCCCTTTTGACCCTTAATTGATGATACCCTGAACGAAGATCAATCTTGGAAAAGTATTGAGCTCCGCGTAGTTGGTCAAATAAGTCATCAATGCGTGGGAGAGGATATTTGTTCTTGATAGTGATCTTGTTAAGTTCTCGATAATCAATGCAGAGTCTCATTGATCCATCTTTCTTCTTAACAAATAGAACAGGTGCTCCCCAAGGTGACGCACTAGGGCGTATGAATCCCTTATCAAGATTCTCTTGGAGTTGCTTCTTCAATTCCTGCAACTCAATTGGGGCCATTCTATAAGGTGTCTTTGAAATAGGCAAAGCACTCGGTACGAGTTCTATTGAAAACTCAACTTCACGATTTGGTGGAAGACCCGGCAATTCCTCCGGAAAGACATCATCAAACTCCCGTACAATGGGCATATTCTTAATCGTGAGTTTCTCACCAACCATTTGAGATAAATAACCTTCATTTAGTGGAATCAATACCCATAATATGGAAGAAATTTCCGCTGGAAGGTTATGTTCATCCTTGCATTGGTATACGATCGTAGATTGATCTGGAATATGAAATGTGACTTCCCTTCTTTGGCAATTGATATGAGCTCCATGTAGAGAAAGCCAATCCATGCCAAGAATCACATCAAATTCCACTAAAGGAAGGATCACAAGATTTTCAGGAAGCACTTTCCCACAAACTTCGATTGGAGAAGAATTATAAACTTTTGATGCGATCGATGTGCCATTAGGTGTTGTCACAGCTAACTCAACATCTAATTGTTGAGGTAATATGGTGATACCCTTAGAAAAGTCTTCAGAAATAAAAGAGTGGGTGGATCCAGAATCAAATAAAACATTTTCTACTTTAGAGTGGATGGTAAGTGTACCTTTCACCACATCGTTATCGTACTCCACATCGCTGATAGAAATTGCATGTGACTTTCCTTTGTCTTTAGCCTTAAGATTTTGTTGACGTCGACCATCATCATCAACCCTTGGATTTGGGCATTGATTGGCATAATGCCCCATCTCCTTGCACTTGAAACATTGAAGTGTAGTAGGTTCATTCTGTGTATCCCTTCCTTTGTTTGCATCATTAGACATCTTCTTCCCATTATCACGGCATTCAAATGCCCGATGACCTTCCTTTCCACATTTAAAACATTTACTTGTCCCTTTAAGACAACTCCCTCCATGTTTCTTTCCACACTTTGAGCATAATGGAAAGTTCATCTTCTTTTCAGTGTGCTCTTTAGAGTTTCCTTTAAATTCCATCTTCCTCTTCTTATCAAACCCATGTGACTGATGGGTTACTCCAATCTCCATCTCGACTTTGAGAGCACATCGAACGATTTCCTCGTAGCTATTGAAGTCCCTTATGGCTAACGCCCTTCGAAGACTTGGTTTTAAGCCACTAAAGAATCGATCGATCTTACTCTCAGGTTGGATAATAATACCAGAAGCGTACCTTGCAAGTCTTGTAAAATTTGCTTCATAGATACCAACAGATTCATCATCCCTTTGCTTCAGTTCAAGAAACTCTTTCTCCATCTTTGTTCGGAGAATACGAGGGAAGTACTTATTGAAAAATAAGTTCTTGAACTCGTCCCATTCCATAGACTCAATTTCATCCCTTTGCCTCGTATTCTTAACAAGATTCCACCATTGATCCGCATCTCCTTCCAAACGGTACACTGCTAGGATGACTTTATCATGTTCAGAACATTGAAGAACTGAAAATATCTTTTCAGTAGTACTAATCCATTGTTCAGCAACTAATGGATCAGTAGACCCGCTGAAAGAAGGTGGACGCTGCCTCATGAAGTATTCAACAGAATGTTGCTCCCTCCTTTGCTCGTTTGGAAATCCTGCATGATTCATAGCTTGAGAAAGTTGTGTGAGCATGGCTACAAGATTTTGCATTCCAGCTCCCATATCGTTTGGTTGCTCAGGGGGACAATCATTGCATTGCCCATCGCATTCCGCATTAACACGGTTCCTTCGGGTTCCAGCCATTGACTAAAACCAAGAAGAATAGTGTGAGCAACACTAATTATAATAGGAAACCACATAATTCAAGAATAAAATTTTCATGCTTATGGTCTTATCCTAGGTTATTCATGGCCATTTCTAAAACACTAAG
The DNA here is from genome assembly GCA_963277665.1 of Viscum album. Lineage (NCBI taxonomy): Eukaryota > Viridiplantae > Streptophyta > Magnoliopsida > Santalales > Viscaceae > Viscum > Viscum album. The sequence goes on from OY728133.1 coordinate 530,022,252, forward strand.
ATTGTGTTCTATACTTAGACTTATCCTTAGGGTTCTTACTAAGGCTTTCACATCCTAGTTTCCAAAGGTTGACTATACCTTTCCTCTGATACCAACTATAACGACCCATACTTTACATACATTTTTAATACTTCAAAATTGAAGCACACTTATTACAACATATGACAAAACCACAAAGGACCGTATAGGTATAGTGTCTTTAGAAACTGGGAAACATAAACAACTGGTTCATAAATCTTCTACAGTGTCTCCCATTTATTTCATCATATCTAGGGTCCCTTTTAGCATATTCTACTTAATATCCATCTTCCTGACCTGGGGAAAAGAAAACATAAAAGGGTGAGCTCAAATGCTCAGCAAGGGCAAATAAAGGAAATAAAAATCATATCATATCTTTTTGAAAATCAAAACCTGCAAAAGAGATCATAATATCTTAACATGGAATAAATCATAGAAGTGAAAATGAGATCCCCATAATCATAACATAAAACTTGAAACTTTGTGGCATGCACACATAATCATGGAAAATCATTTCTTGTTAGTCATGACTCATTGCCAAGACTATCTTAGTGGACAAAGTCCCTTTCTAAACCGAGTTCACTCCTCGTTTCAGTCCTGTATCACTGAACCGAAATAACCTTCCGTTCCAGCCATGTCTATCTCATGAGATATAAAATCTTTACCCAATGCATTGGAGGGAGATATAGGTCCCACCCATCTTATAATGAATCCTTTCTTATGTGTGCCACATAATCATAAAACATACATCATCGCATAACACATGTAAAAAATGGGATTCTTGAAACATCATGCCATCATAAATCAATTCATATAAGATAAAGGAATTCATAAAAATAATTCCATCACAACATGAACAAATCAATATAATAATAGGGATAAAAACAGAACCCTTTTATTATCTTAGATGGAAAATAATTTTGATAAAATACTTGAAATCCATTCTTGAGGAAAATATCCTTTCTACTTCAAAAACATTTTCCTTTATTAACATGTCTTACAATTTAAAACTAAAAGAAGTTGATTAAAAATAAACTTGAAAACTTTTAAAGGAAGATTCTTGGAAATAATGTTTTAAAAATCCATTCATGCCGTATAAGTTAAAAAACATTCTTCTCGTACTTTTGTCGGAAAAGTCAAAAAGTACCTCGTACGAAAAACGACAAAGATTCCTTTCATTTCTTTTACTAAAAACTCACCAAAGGGTAAAAATGGATTTAAACAATTGTAGGTGGATGGAAATAATATTACATATTGATGAAACATGGATGTGGATGATAAAATACACCCCAGTAATTACTTACGAATAAACAATCTCGGATAAAAAAATGAGATTGTGATATTTCCCTTACCTTAGGTCCGATTAGCTTTGTACGTGTCCGAAGATCCTGTATAATGCATTAAATAATGTTATTGACTTATTCCAGAATCATACATATTTATATGATATCATATATGGTCATATTATTAGCTTCTTGTTAGTAATATTTCATTGTTACTTGTTACTCGGGTCTTTATAACTTTTTGTTCTTATGCGTGTTTTGTCGAATAAATTCTTATTCTTATCTTTAGGTTATAGATAATTCATTTCCAGAATGGTATTAGTGTATTATATACCATATTAATTCATTCAATTCATTTATATAATCATTACGAAATGAAGATCATGTAGAACGAGTCGCATCACATCGTGGAGACGGTATTCCGTACGTACGCACGAGTGATGATATCATTCCTATGATCGTGGAATTGTATTGGAGTATATATATATTATTTCAGTATCAATATTACTTCATAATAATCATATTTAGTTACTCATTACACCATTATAACCATCCTTGTAAGGTGATGGTGGAAAATAGATTACACCACGGCGTGGAGACGGTATTCCATACGTACGCACGCGTGGTGATTTCATTTTTCCGTAGGATGGATAGAAGGTGAAATAGGGTTGTTTCATATTTATAATAACATATCAGTATGTAATTAATACTGATGTTATTACTTTATCATTAAACAACTAAAGAAGAAGAAGTTGAAGAAGAAAGAAATTGAAAAGATCGGTAATGGATATTACCTCTTCTTTGGAACGCCTCTTTGAATCCTCCACTTAAGGAACTAAGATTGGTCTTTGGAGAAGACCAGGACCTCTAGGATTATTCTAGGGAAGTGGAGAGGAGAAAATGGCAGGGTTTGGCCGAGCTTGAGTGCTCAATTTGGTGTGAGGAGGAGGGGGAGGAGGTGCCCTTTTATAAGGGAGGAGAGGGGCACCTTAGGAATATCTCAAAATATTATTTTATATTAAAGTCAAAATCGGTTTATAATGGTTACAAAGGGTCTTATTTCGAAGATAAAGTGGGGATGGGTCAAAATCCTATCAACCAATAGGATTTAGACAAGTTTAGGGTATTATTTTAACCTTATCAATTAGATTTAACTCTAAGTTAATTATTTTAACTTTTACCGTGTCTTTTTGTTTTCTTTCACTATATGGTTAATACACTTACTATAACATGCCAAACGAACCCCAAATTGTTTATTATTAATATATATATCCTTATCTAAGTCATTTGGCCGAACCTAAGATTTTTATGAATAAAATAACAATTAATAATATAATATTTGATTTAAAAACTATTTTGTGTCAATTTTGACACTATTTGATATATGATTTGTTTGAAAGTCATAACAGAATTATATGTTCGAACCAAGTTGCTTAAATCAACACTAATATATCATAGTAACCTAGAAAATTAGTGGAATTCATAAAAAGTCTCAAATTACATTTATTTTGGTGTTTATAACATCAATTATGTCAATATTTCATTAATAAGATAATTACTGCATCATCATTATGTCATAAATAAATTAAATTATTTAATGTCTAAAAATTACAAATAAAATATCATCATGTAGGAAATCTTTTTATCTTTCTAATGAATATTTACAATTGAATTTATCTTATGTATAACCCCATATTAAAAATGATTTACTTATTAAACATTGATTTTAACTATTTTAACCCTTCTATAAATAAATTAATAATAAATGTCCTAATCTAATCCAAGTGGGCCTAAATGGTCATATTTTATTCCAAAGTTTGTTTTTGGTCGAATTACACTTGTCCAATAGAATTAGGACAGGGTAATATTAATATCATATTTACCCTTAGTTACCCTATTTACTATTAACCGCGGTAAAAATAGTAAAAAGTTACTATTCACCAAAAAATTATTTTCATCTCATTGAACCACATTTTAGTCCTTGATATTAACCGTGTCTCTCGGATTTTTGAAATTCCATTCACAGAAGCGGTAAAATTAAGTTTTATGCAAAATTCAGTTTTTAACCTACCACTTAGTGGTTTCACTATTCATCAAAAATTGAAAGTTTTCATAAAAATACCAAAATTTCACCCTAGGCTAATTTCGATATTCTGAGTCCAAAAATGAAGTCCATTTTGAAAAATAAAATTTATAAAATTTCAAAAAGTGGTTATTACTATTCATAACGGCTAGTTTTAATAGCATAATGTTGTTTAGTGAAACTCGGTATTGCGTACGACGCAAGCTATCGATGAAGGTCGCGATTGCGTGTAAAGCAAGCCAAGCAAGTGTTGTGTAAAAAAAATTCCTTTGATAATTTATATAACATAAAAGTCTCGGGTGTTACAATATCCACTATGATAATATTGGGAGTGAACTATTACTACTACAATGGTTTTTGTAGTTTTCCTAATCGACTATTATAATCATGGTAGGTATCCTTGAATTCCATGAAAATAATTTTTAATTCTTATGCGATTGCCAAAAATATAAGTAGTATTCCATTATTATGATCTCATGGATCATGCTCTATGATTCCATTATTATTCATATAATAAAAAATACCAATATTTACACCATGAATAATGATTTTAATATATTATATACAACGTAATGTGTTAAAATCTTAAGATCATAGTATAATAAACATATGCTAATGTTATTCTTATACAATCACTGGTATATCTTTTTTTACCCGTACTAAGAATTTGGTCCAACCTAATATTATAGTTAAATTCCCTATTGTATGGAGTAACTTTTTATGTATGACATTCCTATGAATGATACAAGTTATTGATAATATAGTATTTTAAAATATAGTTCTTTTTTGAACTAGTTTTAATGTATCCATGTTTCAAACGATGCTACACCAATACAATTTTAGAATAGATCATTATGTCATGTATTGAATATTCATATACAATGGTTGTAATTTATTTTTTTTAATTTCATATTTTCTTATTTTTTCACACATAAAAAACCTACGTATATAATATGTGTCATCTAATCCAGTCTATATCATTTTTAATCATCCCTTATCGTCTCTAACCTCTGCTCATCCATCACACTTGTCGACACCCTTGATTAGATTTCATAAGAAATGCCTAATATCTAATGGATTCTAGTTATTAATTAATATAGTGACATAATATTCCTCTTACCATACTTAAGTGATGTAAGCAAGAGATTTAGGTAGACTATCATGACACTCTAGGGTCTAATGCACATTGGTCTATCCATATCCAATGTTCGGGATGAAATAAATAAATAAATCTCAATGTACATAATGAATGTATTCAACATAATTTTCATGAATTATATTCATTGAATAACTATGTTTCTGATTGAAAATGGTCATGAGAGGTGATCACATGATACCTTCATGATTGGTTATACTGGTTTTGAAAATAAACATATACAGTAACCTTACTATCACAAGAACGTGTAGTGTTGTATAAAGGCATATATATGGTCATAGTGGAATTGTTTCATGCCATATAATGATTATGTGATCAATAATATGAATAAAGTGTAATATAATACATTGAATTTTCGAAAAATTAATCTTCTTCACCCCATGAATATTGAATTTTTTTCTTCAAAGGATATTGATAAAATTTAATATCATCTATAAGAATTGATGCTTCCAAAGAATGATAAAATGGTACAAATCATTTCCCGAAGTTATTTTGATCACACGAACTGTAGAAATCCATCAATAATTGGATTAGGGATCACATGATCTTGTGATTATGATCCTGTGATGATAACATTATTCAAATTTGGATTTACATATAAAAATTTATGTCCCTTCAGGAGAACCTTCCATCAATTATGATCCACCTTATCATGAATAACTCAACAGTTTTAAATAATTTTTTTACTAATATATACATGATTCCACAATTCCATAAAAGTGATCATGGAAATAGCATGTTGGATATAAAACTATTATCCAAAACTAGATGAATTATCAAATTAATCCCACAATTGTTTCATGGAATGTGGTCATCTAATCATGAGTCGACATTGGCATGACAAAATCATGATGAACCCCAAAATATTTATTCCATCGATGAAAATACACCAATATCCTCTTGTCAGATAATGTTGTACCTTCATCATGATATGTAGTGTAAATATATGATTTAATTTTCTATATAATCTCATATCCATTTTTTTTGGAAAATTGGAGGAACATATACAGAAAAAATAGATGTCTATAGAGCAGGATTATATCTAAAGAGGGATTCTCTTGGAAACTGTAAAGACATATCGTGTGACTCACATAAGGATGTGTGATTATGAGATTCTCCAATGTGACCATATGATTCTATGAACAAAATGAATCATTTTTACATGAGTCTCTATTGAGTAGTGCATGCATGCATCTTCTACATGATACCTTGGACATGTTCACATATCCCCATTTCTTGACTCTCCATAAATCTCATGATGTCCCCATGAGGTTTTTTCATAAAATCCTTTGGCCATGTAATGTATCATATATCCTTGATATGGTGGACAAACACATGTTCCATTGGTCACAAAACCCCCTTTAATTTTTATGGCCTTTGTGATCTTTAATAATGAAAATGGGTTGGAATCATGGACTCTATATCCCCATGAACCATCACCAATGAGTCCTGGGTGAATCACCCCTCTCACCTGGGATGTGGCTACAAAAGTTGTGGTTTATGAACACATATCCTTTTTCACCATTATCAACAAAAACCATTGGTCAAACTATATATTTTTGGGAGACCCTATCAAATGACTTCTTTATGATCACATGATCATATGACTCGTCAAAGTATATAAATTTGATAACATGAAGGCAATGAGACATGAAAATTGTTAAACCTGAAGGCCCTTATACATGACATGCATTTTCAGACATAGGCCCACATATATTTCAATATATCCTCATATATTTATAGGAAAACCCTATGACATATCATGATATCCATATACATTTCATGAAGACACCATCATACATGTCTGTATGAGCATGAAAAATCTTTTGAACATGTCTGTCTGGATCATGTGAACACCCTGAAATATGTCAAACATTTTATAAAGAAACACTGTGACATATCATATTTGAACACATGATGACCCATATGCAATGTATGGCAGACAACCTCAGAATTTTCAACCCTTTAGTGTAAATTCCCAATGACATTTCAGTTTTTATCATGTGATAGCCTTGGATGTGTCCAATCTGATCACTAAAATAACCCATGAACATTTTTGAAAAACACCCTCAAACAAGTTTCCCTTTTCTAGTAGATTCCCTCCAAACATGTCTGGATGACTCCTTCATAAATATCATCCTTGTGAGGTAGACATAGTTCGACATGTTCTATGTGATCCCCCAACAATGATCCTTTAGATGAGCACTTTTTATTTTTTGGATATTCCAAAATGGGATTGGGTTATAATGTCATGGAACCATATTCATTTAATTCTCATTAAAGGAACTTTATGTTATACAAATATATTCTATAAAGAATTTATGGTAATATTCACCCTTCATCCATCAAAGAAGAGATAATTAATATGTGTATATTTATTCATCATAGTTAAAATAATCAACATGTGACTTGAGAATACACCATGTTGTAGGTCCCACCATATTCCAATCATTAAAGATAATATTATCCAAATTCTATTTTGATTCCACCAGCCTTCCATTTCTATTAGAGGAGGAGATGTGCATTCATATTCGGGCCTCCAAAATAGTGAATGTCCCTAAATTATTCTCAAATTTTAAATCTTTGAGGAAATTGTCCTAAGAGGTATCAGTTATCATTAATCACCAAAAATGGTATGGGAACTTGTAGAACTATGATTTCTTTGATTCGTATTATACATATGATATGTAGGATTAAATAATAAGGACCAGGGTCAATCCCATATTATCCATGAGACTAGTAGTCATACGACTCAATGGGAGACATGAGTGTGTAATTCATGTACACAATATGCTCTCATCAAATGTTACCAATCATTAATTATTTTTTATTTCTCAAATAATGGATGAATGAAATGAGTTTAGAGATTGAAAATGATTATACCAATAGCATGTTTTCTATGACACAATTATTGGAATCCATTGGCTTGTAAGATTAATTACATATCCTCTTAATTGAAAATCCCAAACTCAAGATGAGGAATCCAAGGGAATCCTATTATACATATCTCCCCCTCAAATCCTATTATATTAAAACCTTTATAACACATATTCCCATTAACCAAAATACATGGATGTTGATTCCTATATTAATTGGATATAAAGGATTCCTCTCAAGGGATCTATATCTATACTCACCATCAAAATTCCCTCATATAAGAGTATTCCATATTGTGATAAATTTCATTATGTAGTCCATTAATATAAAAATATACTATTTCAAATGAACTTTGTGGGTGTTGATACTTTTTCTAACTAGAAATGTAGGATTCCCTATAAAGGTATAATCCCAATCACAAAACATAGATCTGTTTCTTGGATGGAAGTAAATGACAAAGTGAATATTCATACAGATTAAAAATATTATTAGTCCCTCTTTGATATAATATAATAGGATATATATTTATACAAACATTGATTGATATAGAAGGTGTCATTAATAGTGTTTAATCTTATATGAATATGGATTCTAAACCTAGTCATTTTATTCGGGTAATAATCCTTTTTCTGAGATTTGGGAAATATTTATTAGCATATATTAAATCTATTAGAGAGTCCTGATGTAAAAAATTTATCCCCCTGAAAATGGTGTGATGATCCCGAACTCTCAACATAATAGAAAATGTGATTTTGTATGTTTTATTGTGTTTGAAACCCCAAATTACCATTTTCCTTTGGAAAATAGGCTTGTATCTCATTATCGATATTGGATCACATGGGAGTTTCCATTGAATACAATAATAGTAAACAAAATATATCCCTTTAAAGTTTTTTTACAATATAATTAGTGCAAAAAGGATAGATATTCATGTAACTATTGGTCCACATTTATAAAAAATTAGTTTGAAAAAAATAAGGTTAACCTGAAATTGATTTTTCAATAGTGAATATGATGGAATTATCATAGGCTTGGAAATTTTTTTATTTGTTCTCTGAAAAAAATGTTCTTCCTAACATGATTCATTTAATAAATAAATTTTTTTGGGTTTCATATGAAATGATCTATTTCTAAAAAACCCATAATATAGAAATGTCCTAACTGACAACAAGAACGAAAAACTATCTTAATTATTCAAATATAGTTGTGCATGTTCTAGAATTGTGACCATGCTATGATTGGATATATAATTCATTGTTTTCCATGTGATTTTGGATACTATTATTACGAAAAAACTCTTTGTATCGATATTTTGGAATCATTAAGAAACCATGTTAGAACCTCAGCTATGTTAACATCTTACATGAATGGAAAACCAATATGACCTACGAAATTCATTCTATATAAACTGGAAAACATGATGGTTATGGAGAACCACTGATATATTATGACACTGAAACTTGAGGATATGCGTAGAGGACTTTAGGAACTGATGCCTTTAATCTCATCTCTATTAGGAAAGGGTGCAACAAAATTATAGATCCCTATCACAACTACTAACTACTTTGGTATCATAACCCCAGATTATGACAATCATAATCTTAAGTATACTAACAATGATGGTCATGGATTTTAATAATTAACCATCATTATTAAAAACATACTATGGAGATATCCTATAAACCATCACCACTAGTGCAATCCCAATAATTTCCCTAACTCACATGATGAGGGGAGAAACCAAAATGTGGCCACCATTGACAGTAATAACATGGCTCAAAGGAGAAATTATGAGGTATGAAAAGATACAAAACAAGGTGAATAATATTATATAATCAAATCCACTGATTAATTACACCGTCTTGTTCTACTGTCACCTGCAGAGAATGCACATATACATGCTCCCCTTAATTAAGAATGCCCACATATACTAGTAGAAACAATGGGGAAGGAAAATATCCTCACTTCAACCCATAAATCCCATCAGCATATTATGATGACACAATAATGTAATATGTTTTATTATATACACAATTTTGTAGAATAAAAATTATGGAATATCTTGCAGATAGAGAACCTATAGGTATATTTTACTACTCATAGTCTACTAAAGTACCACTATATTTTGGCAATGAAGTTAGAGCTCTAATGGAATATTTCAGATCTTATATAGAAATAGTTTTAGAAAATTTTTATAATCCTATCAAACAAAATATCATATTGCAATTAAAATCTTTCATTTGTGGCTACTCTGAAGCAAGCACATATATTTTCCCCCATCTGGTAGGATTGTTGACGTATTCTAGTAAAAGATGTGGCATAAGACTAGTCTCATATTCTCATTTCGATTTGGGTTCATCAATTTAGTTTTTAAATAGTCTCTTGAAAAGCACATATTTCATCAAAAAATTTCTATCATCATATACCAAAGGCCAACTAGGGGCATACCCATATCATTGCACTCAATATGGTCTTTATTCACGATTTTGAAATCACCTTTAGGAAGGATCATATCCCAACCAATAATGCCCTTGGAAAATTATAGTAGATTAGAAGATCCATGATCACATTCGTACCCATGGTTATGAAATAATACACTATAATCCATCAAAGTCCATAAAAATGAAGGACCATATTGTTAAACTTCGATTTTTTTGAATTAATTTTTTCAGTAAATTAAATTTATTTGATGACTCGCATTGAATGTTCCACCTAATTATGCATTCTTTATACAAATAAAAAATTTAGGAATGTACTAAATTTAATTCATGGTTTATTTTTTGTTACACATAACCATATTTTTTAAATTTTTTAAACACAATTTCATGATACGTTAATACCTTTAATGACTTGCAATACCTTTTTTTTCCAAACTACAATGTATTGTTAACGTTACTATTAGAATATTATTATAGTTTCCACTTAGAAATTAGAATAGAGGTTATGGATAAAATTAATTAAATTATAAATATAATTATAATACATTTATATAAGAATATTAATTTGATAGCAATTAAAATGAATTTTAAATAAATCCCTTTTTAAAATAAAGGAAATCTTTTGCTTGAAAACTATATTTATGACAAAAACACATTTTAACTCAATAAATTAATTAATCCTCTTTTAATAAATTTTTATAATGACACACACATATATATATTATTAAATAAAATATTTAACACTAATCATGTGTATTTTATAAAATATAGATAATAATAAATCTAATTTCACATATAAAGGTATATATTTTTCTAAAATATGAATTTACCGCCATTTAATTGGGTTCCTATTTTAAATCTAAATTTTTAATATTTTATAAATTATAATTATAAAAATAAATTTAATTTCTAAAATATATTGTAGATTAATATTAAATATTTATATTTTTCTGAGAAGTTTTATTTTTGGATGCGAAGTGAAAAATTCTGAATTTTAATTAAAAACAACATTTTCATATATTTTATTTTTAAAGTAAAATAATATTTAAATATTCAATTATAGTATAATTAGATATATAATAAAAGAATTACTACAATTTAGTCCATTTTAATAAATTTCACATTAAAATTGGATATACAAAGGTTTTAAGCATTTCAATATTTTTACAATAAAAAATTGTTGTCGTATCCTAGTTGCGAGATTAATTTTAATTTAATTTATGAAATTTCATTGATTAAAATTTGAAAAAATGGATTACATATTTTGAATTTGAATAATTTATAATGTTTTAAATTTCATATTATTATCTTAAAAACAACTTTAGTGTTTGTAATAAAAATTAATAACAAAAATCAAGGTGATAATGAATTTACAGAGTGGTTAAACATGAACATAAGGGGCCAAATAACAATGGAAGAGGTAAAAAATCCCTTATATATACATATTTTAACCATATAATTCAATTTATTTTATGTATATAATTACTTGTGGCACATGATGTATGGTTGACCTCTCAATAGTATATTAACTTGTATATTTACCAAAATGACACCCCTCTTCCACTATAAAAGGGAACTACCCCTCTTTCACTTATTCAAACATATCGAGCCATTTGTATTCTAAAAATCCTACCCAATTATTCTCCCATAATATATCCTCTCATCCTAAAAGCATAAATATGAAAATAAATAAAACCGAGACTATCCTCTAGTAAAAACCAAAAGTAATTATCCAATGAAGATGTAACATCTTTCAATAAGAACTTTTGTTTAATTTCATTATCAACCACCACTATTATTATAGGTCCATGATTTTATAATAACATCAAAATAGTAAATTAAATTATATTTTTATGTTATTGGTTATACCCACACCTATTAAAACTTCAATAAAATTAGATACACAATCATCTCTCATGTGTGCGATGGACTATCTCCCCACAAACTATTGTTATTCATTCTTCCATTACCACCTTTCAAGGTTGATAATAAATATGCACCTAAATTTATTTTATTATATGTATATATATATGATATTTATGATTCATTTATGATTTATTTATTGATTAGAAAAAACATAAATTCATTATTTATATTTTCTGAGAATACGATAACATTATTTGTGGACGCGTGGACAACCACCTCGTCAATGTTATTTGATTCATTCACACTCTATATAGAATGTATTGAAGAAGGGTTTAGTAAAATAATAAGATAAATATAACATTTTTATTAAATATTAATTTTAATATACGTATACTTATACATATATATATATATATATATAATTTATTTTCATTCTTTTACCAGGACTAGAAAACTGAAACCACGTCCATGTATACAAAAGGCCTACTATATCCATGAATAATGTAATCTATTTTTTATTTATATATTTTTTAAAATATTATAAATACATATATAATTAATATATGTTATATTTTTATAATATTAAACATTATTTATGTAATTAAATGAAGATATATTTATGATAATCAAGAATAATAAGTCAGCATATACAAAATACAGAATAATTATTACGTGAAACATAAAATTAACATAGATTTTTTATTAATCTAGAAATATAAATTCAAAATGAAATCATATAAGGAATGATATATAAGAATATAGTTTTTTAAAAATTATAAAATACTAATATTTATAATAAATAACATTTTAATGTGTATAGAGAATGTGAATACTTAAGGTAAGGGTTTTCTTGTCTCACTATTCTTTATGTGAGAATTATGGCCTACTCAGCACTGATTTATTTATTTTTTTGTTTATATACTACCCCTGAATTTATAATACGATTATTATTCATTCATTTATGGTTATTTACATATAAATTTTACTATCAATATTTCATTGGTTTTATGGTTCAATCATTACCAAATTAGTAATGTAAGAATGTCTCAATATGCATTTTTTTGAGACACATGAAAAGTTATGAACCATTATTATTTTATGATGAAAAATTTGATTACCATTGAAATTTCATATATTATATATATTTATATTTTTATATTTTTTTCTATATTTAAATTTTTTATTTCATGGAGATTTTGATTGAATATTACAAAAGTGGTAACCGTTTTTTGATACAATATAATCATTTATCAGTATTGTTTATCCTTATACATCAATGTTTGAAATATTTGGATCCATATTTCATTAAATCTCATAAAAGTTATTATCCTTCGGTTATATATAATATATTCATGTAATTTTCAATTTTTACAATATTTGGTAATTAAAATAATTAATAATGTGTTTCTATGAAAATCTAACATTACATCAATCTTTAATTATAATATTATGTTCTTCCAAACCAAGTTATTCAGAAATAAGTTTTCAAAATTGAATTTATATTATCAAATTATAAATAAAGTAAAAATTTCCCATGATTTATCTTTATTTAATTATAGTATTAAGATAACAAATCTTCTTTTAATTTTCTAATTTAGGCACTTTTCTAAACATTTTACTATGAAAAATGAATTTCCGGCATGTACGACTTTATATTCTCTCACGACCACCTAATCATTAATGATTATTTTATATGTTTTCAATGTTATTTTCATGGAAAATGGTTATAAATATTGTATTATGTTTACTAATAGTCTTAAATGATTTTGAAGTCATCATTATATGCTTTAAAAAAGTTATTTTCAATGAAAAGGATTTCAATAATTTTATATGTTTTTTTGTTTAGGATTCCCAATATGTTATCACATAAATTAGTTTTGAATTTTTTTTATGATTTAAAAATAGATTTTTAAATTTTAAAAGATATTTTCCTAAAAACCTAAAATGATCCTTTCAAAATTTCCTTCCATAAAATATAAAATAATTTTATATTGTCTATGATTTGTTAGGGATATGATATGATGACATAATTATTTCTCTTTAATTTAATGGTTTATGTTTATGATGAAAATATTATTTTGATTAATATTTTTCATCAATGGGTGATAACATGAGAAAATTCTTTTGAAATTAACTTCATCTCATAGGTAAGTCTATGTTCAAAAGATTATGAAACGTTTCTCTTTTCCAAATTTTATTATTGGATGGTGTGCTTACAATAACCATTTCATTTCATGGTTTCTGATATTATAAATGTTTATGATATTTTTGCGCACATATTTAAAATTTCATTATGCGATTAGTTTGACCTATGCCTCCTTATAATGCATTGGGTAATGTTGGATGAAACCTGTTTATATATGTTATGTATGAACCTGATTACATGTTCAAAATGTTATGAGTGAACCTAATTATATGTTTTCAATTATATCCATACACCTAATTGGATGTACACAATGTTATGAATTAACCTTTTTCAGATCAATATATTTATGTGTGATCCTAATTACGTTTTCTCAATGATAATCATGAACCTGATTACATGTTCACAATGTTATGTGTTGACCCAATTTAATATCCTTAATTTTTTTACACATAACAGATTACATGTTCAAAATGTTATGAGTGAAACTTATTACATGTTCTCAATGAAATGTGTGGACCTGGTCGCATGTCCATAAGTTTATGTGAGCGACATATTCCAAGTCCATAACCTAATGAGCTAACCTCTTTTGATTTACAGATGTTGAAAATGTTATATGTTTATGTGTATAGAATAATTCAATATCTCATTCCAATGTTATGATCTCATGACTCATGTTCTTGGATTTCTTTATGATTCATTTCTTATGACCTTGAATTATTTAATACATGAAGAATTCTTTTGATTATTGATATGTAGGGTATGACCTTCTACTATTATTCTCATGTTCTCATAAGATTACTCTCTTATTATTCTTAAATATCTCCCTTGATAACCGTTACTAAGCATATGAGTTCAGATAATACTTTTACTTCCTATCCCCAGGTTCTGAGGAATGGTTTTACATTGGATTACTAAAGAGTAAGACCCTTTAGGGAGATGTTGAAGACCTCTCACCATGAAATTGGACTGTAATTACATTTTTCTAAAGACACTAAACTATTATTCTGCTTGCGTATATAATCTTTTAATGTGGTGAATATTCCTCTAAAATATTGTAATGTCCATTTATGTGAAGCATGGGTGCTAAATATTCTTGTAAGATGATGAACACATTTACATAAAAAACTCCTTGTCTCATCCTGTATCTGGGATTAATAATAAATTAATTTCTCAAAAATTTGTGACTATAATACAGGAAAATAGATTTAATATTATGAATCATAATAATTTATAATATCTATTAGGGTAAACTGAATATTTGACCATAAAATTTACTGAATGTAATAAATTAAATTAATCCAAGAGGGTAAAATGGGTTCACATTGTAGTTAATCATTAATATAAGGGGACAAATGAACAATAAACATGTATAAAATCCATTGTAAGGTGATATTTTGACCAAATCCAACCATATATTAAAAATGGGTCATTATTGGAGGTCCATTATATGACAACCCTTCACTTTACTAGACATTGGATCATGATTTATTACATTATATTAAACATAATACATCCCAGAAGAGTGTGAAGTCTAGTGTATTTGGGAATTAGATATATTATATTAAAAATTAAATAATGAAATATATCATCTTTATTTAAAACATCATTAGCTTTAATGTACATAATGTTGTATTGAATAAATTCGAGTCATACATAAGAAATGGGTGAGTAATAAATCCTAGTAGGGGAATTAATATGGAGTAACATGAATATATTGTTACATTTAAGAAAAAAAATATAAATGGGTCATAAATTCTTAGATAATCATTAACTTGAACAATAAGAAAAGATATATAATTATAACATAATGGAAACATGGGAAATGTGTAACAACTTATAACAGTGCATCATAATGATTATTAAAGGATCACTTCCAAGAAAACATGATGGAAAACATCCCATACAATAATTAATTCTTATAAATATATAATAATTAATTTATATGAGATTAAAAATTAACCAACTCTTTAGAGTGGTATATAATTCTAGGCATACCAGTCAAATTCACTTCATTCTAATTCTTATGTGTGCCACATAGATCTTTAAAACTGGATTCATTCATCATCATATTTCATTCCATGATCAAGGAGTGTAGAATTAAAACATGTATTTCCTATTTCAGGAATTTATAAGTTTATAATGGTGAATAACCTTGATATGAAATTGGTATGGTATTCACTAAACATTTATTTCTTCATCGAAAATTGTGGTTTAATTTTTACAGCTTAACAGCATAAATAAAAAGTTTTAAAATGTATTGATGGGAGAAAAATGGGTCCCTCTTTATTTGTAAATAATATATTTAGAAATATGGTTATGTAAAGACCTACCCCATCATTAGTGATTGAAAATATAAGTGATAAGATAATAAGGAAACATTAATAAATAATAGAAGGTGAGGATCCATTACCCTGAGAGTGTGTAACTGAATTCTTGGGAAGGTATTTTTGAGATATTGGGGGAACCTTGGGAGGACATTAGGGAGGTTATGTATTTTTAAATATTTTCTCCAAGGATTTTGAATGATGTGAAATGAGAGATTGGGTGGGTTTATATTGGAAATGAATGTATAATTCATTAAAATTTCTCAATAATTGGGTTTGGTGTCTATATAATCAAATAAAAAAACCCAGAAAACATATCATGGTTTTTTCCAAAATAGAGGTGGTTTTAATGACTTTATAAGTCTATGTTACAATGATAATAAATAATTTACCTTGTTGATGTGGAAGGGATACATACTCTATATGATGTAAATTTAAAACACTAAAACATATTACATGTTTTGGAGGTTTCATAATGGATTTATTAAATAAATAATATAAAAATTTAAAATTCTTATATTAAAGGTAGAAAATAAATTGGGTTTTGGATACCGTTAATAGTATCTAATTCATCAATTTTTTATTATAATGATGTCATAATACACTCAATGTATTTATTCAGTATTTATGTTTTACCTGAAAATTTTAATGTTAAGGAATGTTATAAATAATTATCAAATGTAGATATTTGAATTTATTATTCAATAAATAATATTCTTTTTTAGAAAATAATTTCTAAATATGTCAATTTTATGTTTTTAAATAATAATCAACATTTATTAAGAAATATTGTGTTCTTTGACAATAACTATTTTTGAACCAATATAAAATTGTCATCTTCATTCATCAATATTATATAATTATTTATATCTAATATAAATTATTTAATTATAATATTTTATTAAAATATTATTTAATTTAAAAATTCACTAATTCATTATAATTAATTCCTTCATTTATTTTTAACATTTCCCTAAAATTCAATTTGTGTTTTCATGTATAAAAGTAAAAAAAATTTATAATGTAATGAGATGTATAAAATAATAAAATATTCCTTTAAAAATACAATATATATATATATTCACAATTTTGTGATCTTAATACACATCCCTTCAATTCACTCAATAATTCCTTATGTGTAAGGTCTTAGATAGTGAGACAATCATGTGGTAGTTGGGGATACATGGCTTGGGTCATGATCTCTATGAGAATTAAAATCTACCATAAATGGTTTCAATCCAGCATGTATTGTTGGATCTCATCTTTTTCTTGGTCAAGGGAATGTCCAAATTATGATATATCTCTTGAATTCTATGATAAATGTGCTTCATATGGGGAAATCCTACTCACTGATGTCATCACATCATTTTCTAGTGTTAAATAAATTTTTTGAAACCCTATATATTAAGTAATAATGAGATCATTGTTCAATAACTATATTATCAATGGTAATGAATCATATTGATGTTTTAAATATGATTGGATATAATAAATCCAGATATGGGAATTTTTTTGTATAACAAAAATATATAATATTTCTTTTAATTAAATCCCTTGGGGAATTTTATTTATAATAGCTGGGGTCATTAAAATATTCCCCCCCCCTTCAGAATTATCAACATCAAAATTAATATTTCCCCACACCAAAACAGATGAGTGTAAATCTTTTTCACCACACCATTTGGTTTCCACATCACTTCTTCAAATATATGGTTTCTATATAACACTTTTACATGGTGTATTTTATTATTTCATAGATCTTTGTCTCTACTATCTAATATATTCACTAGAATATCCTCATAGGAATGGCCTATAAAGACCCTATATTTTCTGATAGAACTATTAAATAATTTTAATGATAAATATTAAAATAGTGATATAATAATGGTATCCAATGGTTTACAATATTTGGGAAATTAGGAAAATACAAAAAATTTACATAATGTTTTTTAATTAATTAATCTATTGGTTCTTAGTGGACCTCATATACTCAAATTTTTGGCAGTCAGCTGAAGATATACATATAAAAAGGGGTGAGCCGAAATCCCGGAAATAGGATAGGTAGGAACCTGGATCAATATAAGATGGGTGGTCATAATCATAATCTAAAGAACAAATGCACAATATCATAATCATAATCATTAGGTAGAGCATTATATAATGGAATGAAAAATGTGAATGTGTAATGAATAACATCATGACTTTGTGGTAAAATACCAGACATTTTTCATAAGAATGATATCATCATGGTCACGAATAACATATACAAAAAATAATAACATCATGTTCATTATGAACAAAGATAGAATCAAGTTGACATATATAGAACATCATATCAAGAGATACATCACATTACCATGTGCATTGGGATGTTGTGTAATTCCTGTCACATTTGTCACATCATAACATTGACATAATCTTGCATGACACATAAAACATATATCAATCTTATTAATAAAATAACCCTTCTAATGGAATCAATTTTATTTCATAAATCATACATTCATAAATAATCATTGGGTTCCCAAAATAAAAAAGGAAATAACATTCTTTTTATATGAATCATCAATCTTGATTGAAGAAGAATCAATCTCAACAAATGCAAAAGATGTGTTTTTTAAGAAGGGTTATTAGGAAAAAAAATCTCATTTGTCATAAAATAATTTTGTAATAATTTATATTATAATAAATAATAAAATAAATTATATTTTATGAATATTAATGAATGTACACACTAAAATTTGGGATTTAATATTAATAGCCCAATGAAAAGAAATTGGGATAGATAAACCTCTTACCTTCTATTTGAATTCGTTATTCCCATTAATATCCTAGATATTGAAATTAGATTCATTAATTACTAAATATATAACAAGTTTGGCATGTATTAGATTCATTAAAATTTTAATATGTTAATTTTTGGACATTTTTATTAGTTATAAAGTACAACATCATTATTCTATAGTTTTCATTTTCATGGTTTATTAGATTGATTCACTTTTATATATGTAAAGAATATCAAGTGATATGAGAATAATAATACATAATTGAAATTAAATGTTATTAATAAACATAAAACAGATTAAATATTCATAATTTTTTTTCTAGGTATGAGGATTATTAATTAGATAAAACATTAATGATAATCGTTTAGATTAATTTGGAGGTTTTAGATAATCATGATCTAGTTTTGTTTTATTATATACTATTATATAAATATGTTTGTTCCAAAACATAATAAGTGTTATAAAACACATTTTAAAATATATTTAAACCAAAAAATTTTTTTTATGACTATACATAAATTTGTTAAAAGAAAATGAATACTTTTCATCCTCAAACACAATAAATTAACAAATCTAGGATGATGTCTTCATTTTGAGAATTAAATACAGAGAAGAAGTGGTTTTAAAAGTTGTCATTTCATTTAAAAAATTCATTATATATAATATATAAGGGTTATAATGCCGCATTGACAAGGTGAGGTGAAGATATAATAAGAAAAGAAAATAAAATGAAAAGAACTTAAATGAAAAAAGAAATATGATTTCACCTTTTTAATTCTTCGACTTGAGAACCTTTATAGAGAAATTGATTTTGGTATTTTGATGAGAACAATGAATCCTAGAAATCTGGGATGAGGCTTTGGAATATGATTTAGTAGATTTTGGACAAGCATCAATGTTTTTGTGGTGTGAGGAGAAGTGGTGGTGAGGGGTTGTATTAATTGCAGATGAGAGGGGTCTTTTTCCATTATTTTATTCATTAGTTTATCATTTTGGCTCAATCAGTTGAGAATTTTGAAAACATTAGTATATATATAAAACAGTTAATGGGAGTTTGATATTAAGTTTCATATATCATTCATGACTCAATAAATAGTTATTTTGACGTATGATGTAATATAATGTAAATTATGATATTTAAATATTCACCAAAAATTGAATAATTATTCAAAAATCCAAAAACAAATAACCCATGCTAGTTTTCAACATGTGGAATTCAAAAAAAAAACAATTTTCTGAATAAAAAATTTATAAACATGATTAATTTTTATTTAATTTATAATCATTATTTATTAGAAAAATACAAAATTTAAAACTTTTACTAATTTATTGACACATTAAAAAACTATGTCTCAAAAAAATAAATTACAATCATTAAAAAAATATATTATTTTTCGAATATATTTTATGAAAATATGTTTTCTTTTAAATCATTATAATAATTAAAAAAATTAAAAATACATTTCTATTTTATAATAATTCCAACAAAATAATTATGATTTTTATAACATTTATTTACATATAATATGATAAAAATATATAATATTTTATTTATAATATAAAGAAATTGTATTCCTAATTTAATAGGCTGGGTTACTATTCAATTGAATGGGTTAATATTCCTAAATGTGATTCTACGATTACATGGGTCATGTTATTATTGTATAGGTATAGTTCCTTTAATTTTTCTGATTTCATTCATTCTTTATTTATAATGTTTGTATAGTTTTCTCAATGTTATTTTATCTTATTTTAATATATGAAATTATTATTAGATGGAAATTTCCATTGTTAGAATTTTGGGTTGATATATCTCCCCCCCTAAAAAATTTCTCCCTCCTAATTTTAATTATGAAAACTATGGTGAATACTAGTTATTTTTATCTCTTTCATTTATTACCCTTTTTCCTATGTTCCCTCTTCGTACATATGGTTCCTCTATATTTCTTTTACTAGGTTAGTATTAATTTTTAGTATAGATCTATCTCTATGGTGTATGATCTTCACCGGTTACTCCAAGTAAGAGAAATCATTTTCCTATTATATTACCTATAAACTAAGTACATGTGATATATCTCGTATTTACATTCCTAATAGGGATACATAGAATATATTGTGTAGCTGTTACATGGTTGGTGGATGTGATAGGCTATAATACACGTTTCTAACATAATCAAGAACATATAACGGCCCGATGTACTTGGGAAATAGCTTTATTTTATTCCCAAATCACATGATCGTATTCTATAGAGGTGCACAGAGTTATACCAAGTCCCCACCATTAAACTCGGTGTCTCATAAATTATTAGTTACATGGAATTTCAGTAAACATTCGGATTCCAAGATATACTACAGAATTTTTTTGACCTTTTCTACCATTTCAAATCCTATAAACTTCTATTCTTTTACATCATCTCATCATGCTAGTGTTCTTTATGTTTTCACATAAAAGTATTCATATGGATCCATTAATATTATATATTGGGATTTGTTTTAGTAATATTACTCTAGAAGTGGTAGATATTGTCCCTATCCTCTTTTGATGTCTATAGAACATTTTTTCAGCATTTCTTATAGTCACATATAAGTCTGTTCTGATGCTACATTAGTCCGAGGATGAAAAGTTGTAATAATGTTCTGCTCACAATTTAGAGCATGTCAGAGAATATTCCAAAACATAGAGGTGCGTATAAGATCACGATTTGATATAATAGAATAGTGGCACTCCATGTAGCCTTACCAATTCTGAAATGTATATCTATCCAATTTTATCAGGTGATATATCCTCATGAATTACTATTAAGTAAGCTGAATTTATAGGAAAATCCCTAACAAACCATGTTTCATTGTTTCAGACGGATGAATTTGTTTATATGGTGACGTTGTCCATGGTAATAATTTCCCATTTTCATGTCAGTATGGGTAATGGTTTCATGATTCCCTTTGAATTTTTTCCTTCATCCTTCACTTTATGACATACTAGACTTGTTGATTTATATTCTGCGATTTATTTCATAAGGTTATCCTATGAATTTTTAGGAGAAAAAAGTGATTTATGATTTCATTAAGTTGAATATAATAAATATATTTTGTTTTAGTTTATTGATAATATAAAATTAATCAAGTCTTCAAAAGAAACTATATCTCACAAGAATTGGGTTGTGTATAATGCATGTTTATGTTAAAAATTATGTAATTTTATGAGTATATGTCTTAGGTCACTATATTTTTTATGAGATAATGATAGAGCTATTTTTTTTAAATAATGACTAGAAAAAGTTTATTTGAACCTATGGTATAAGTCTACATATATGAAAATATCTTAGAATGTTGGTAATTCATATAGAGATTCGTTTCCATGAAGCTACATCCATGTCTGGATAATCTATGTTTATTTTGACCTAGTGTAGATTTACCAATGGATAATCAAAATAAAAATGGATATTCATGTATTAACACCATCATAGGCTCGTGCATAAAAAATAGTCCTAGTTTTACACAAATTTTGACACACTATGGTGACATGATTTGTCTTTTTCACAAACACTTTGTGAGACACTACTAATAACTCGAACAAAATATTATTTTTATAAATTCTAACTATAAAATTAATATGGATAACATAGATTGAAACCTATAGATTCATATTTTAATATTTATGGGCCATTTATAAGTTATTGCATATATCTTCATAGTTTAGGTCTTTATGTAATTTTTAGATTAAGTATTCTCATCCATTTTATTATTTTTGTTAATGGAAGGGAATATGAGGATTTTATTAACCTCTAACATGATAGTAAAGGTGATAAATTAACTAATGGTATATATAATCGTATAAGAGTGGAATGTGGGAACATTATGAAAGTGATTCCCATACTAACATAAGTAATGAATAATATGTCTATTTGTGTGGAACTTCCCCCTTCTACAATGATATATAATGTTACTGACAATTAATTTAGGTGGAAATATCCTCCGAAATTTAGTAGATATAATTATCCCATAAACATATAATAATTGTCTAATTATATTGGGAATAATTTATTTCTCATCCAATTCTTAATACAAGACAAATATATTATAATTTTTTATTATCTTAAAGAGGAACCTAATCATTTGTGGAAACTAATTAAAAAAAAAATATACATAGAGGAAATTTATTCAATGGAATTAAAGGATTCATGAAAATAGTTTTCAATAAATATTTTTAATGAACTCTCTACCCAAAAATTAATAGCAATTTCCTCAGAATAAATTAAAATAATGATGATTATATCAACATGTATGATGAAATAATCAAAAGGAATATATTTTATGACTCAATATTGTTCATAAACATGCATATTAATTTGGGCCATTTATTTAATGGGTTAGTGTTGGTTCTACAAAAGGATTAATATATTTTATAAATCAACATCTATAATGAGATTTATCAAGGTTTCCTCCAATTCAATATGATATTTGGTGACTAAATGTAGTGTTGTAGGGCTTGTTATAAAAATAATGATATTGTGTTTTCATCAGTAGGTTCAATAAAAAAAATCTAATAAAATAAATTGAAGTAATATTTCTATATATAAAAATCATAGGAAGAGGCATCCAGGAAACTATCCCAAGGGAATCAAAATATGCTTCATGTATGGAAATGTTGGTCATCAGGCTAATAAAATTATATAAGATATGAGGATTCCCATTATTTTTATGTAAGTAATGAATGTTTAAATAAAAAAATTAAAAATATTATACTGATTTAATTATCTAGAACATGGAAATTATGTGATCTAATTCCATAATCCACGGGTTGTTATATATTTTCAATGATAACAAAATAAATTCCTTAAGGAAAATGAATCGTATATAATATTAATGTTTTTGAGTTATATCCTTACAAAAATGTGGTGATAAGTAAAATGGTAATTAAATTAATAATATGGAATTTACTTTTTAATTTTGGATCTATATATTCATTCATAAATTGTTTTTTTGTAGATTTATTCCAAACCCACATCAATACATATGAGTTGAATTATTTATGAGAACTCAAATTGGGGAAATAATTTTATCTAAAGAATATCACCCCTTCATATTCAATATTTATGGAATATATTTTCCATATAATATTTTCATACTTCCATTATTATTGTCTAATTCTATATTTGGCATTGATTTTTTATCCTTATATAAACCCCACACCATATTTTGTTTGATATAGATCACTCTTCACATCATGATTCATCATTAAATTTTAAAAAATTGTAAGTTGGATGATGAATATACATTGGAATATTAATGTCATGTGTTGATATTATTTCGTTATATTGAATCATTTATACCGTATATAATTGAGAAAAATGAGATAATCATGATTAAATAGACAACCATTATGAGGGATTATTCTCATGAATTACATGTAGAGATGTATGGTGTACCTAACGAATTATTGGTTGAGTTATCATTCATAAATATACCTCAATCTCTGCCAATATCCATAAATACTCATATAATGTCTACCATTGATTTAGAAGAACTAATAAAGTAGTTACAAGAGAATCTGGATAAGGTTTTTATAGGCCTAAGTGATTCATTGAGGGGCGCAACAATCCTCCTCTTTCAGAATAAGTATATGTCAATTATACTTTAGATTAATTATCAAATAATAAACTAAATCATGATGATGCAAAAGTATCCCCTTCCATATATATATATATTAATTTTTCAATCAACTTCATAGGGATAAATATATCTCTAATTTGTCTATGATCATGATGTCACCAAGTAAAGGTGATGAAGGAAGATATTTCCAATACTACCTTTCAAACCACATATGAAAAATATGAGCTCGGAGTGATTCCATTTAGCCTCACTAATGCCCCATATATATATAGACATAATTAATAGAATATTTATATATTACCCAAAATAACTTTATCTATTGTTTCTAAATGATATTTTAATATACCCCAATAGAAAAGAGGTGAATGAGAACTATATGAATTCCAGGATAAAAACATGTTGACTGTATAAGTTATATTATATATATAGTTATTATGGGTTTTGTCTAGAGGAAGTATCATTTATGGGGAATGTTATCACCAAAAAAGTGAAATCTATAGACCATTCTATAATAATGGTAATTAAGGATTCATCTAAACAAGTATCTATAACTAATATTCCTAGTATTCTTGGACTGTTGGGGTATTAATAATGTTTCTTGGGATTCATTGAATAATGATAAAATTCACTAAATTAGATGACTCAGAAGGGAGTGAGGTCTATCATGAATAGTGAATGTCAATAAGGGATAAAGGGATTTTAAATAAAATTTATCTCTAAAAGAGTAATCCCATAAAATAATTCAGATATATAATAAGTTTTAATGATAAATTTATATCCTACATATATTTTAAATTTAATGTTCACATGTTGAACCATAAAATGAATGATCAGTAATAGGATGCAGTAATATTTTCATTGATAATTTGGAAGTGTCAGGTATATTTGGGGAAGTTTGAGATGTCAATTGATTATAAGAGCCTTGAATATACATTCAAATGGAAGGAATTTAATATGTTCCATTTAGGGAATATAGAGATGATCATGCACACTGATATCTCAATCCACTGCCATTATAGGAAGGAAAATAAGGAAGTGTATGATAAATGTATAAATGATTTGTAACATTATCAATTGTAGGTAATGAGAATGATCATATATCCTTAGACATTCACTGGATATAAATAGAGATTATAATTAAATGAAAATTACTATTTTTTTATTAAATTATTTCTCAACCATCAATTCATGTGAGGATAAAGGTTACTTTAAGTGATGTTGTGGAAATATAATAGAAGTTGGAAATTATTAGTTATGTGAAATCCTCATATTTTAAAAATGATGAAGAGCTATTTTTATTATTTAATCCATTACTATGTGTACCACAAATTTCTATGACAAACGATTTATTTAATGATCACATTGTGAAACCATATCTATCCAACCATGTAGTATCTTGATTTATCTAGATTTCCTAAATCAAAATTGGTGGGAAATCATGAAAAAGGAAACTAGATAATATATATAAAAATTATTGGTATGTTAGCTGGTGATGGCCGAAGGTAAAATTAAAAGGGGATGATACAACTGATAACCATACCTATATCAAAATGGGAAAACATTACCATGTAAATTGTTACTTATCATCCAAGTACATCTGGAGGAAGTAATATTATATTGGTTTTTGAATCCTATTAAAAGGAATTCATATGTAATAACAATTCGAGAGGACTTATCATATGAGGAACATTCATGGATATACAATAGAAATGTGTTGGGGATTCATGGAACACCACTATCAACTATATATTATCAAGAAGTGATTTTTAACTCTATGTTTTAGATGATTTTCTAACGTGGTCTCAACACTGAGTTTAACGTATGTATGGGATATCACCCCCAAAATAATATCCAATATGATTATATACACTAGACACTGATCGTCATGTTGCGAGTATACAAAATAGAATTCAGATGATGATGGGACTGGCTTCTTACTCTAGTCGTTTTCTCAAATAGTAATAGTTTCCACAGATGAATCCAAATGGAGTAACATGAAGATAAATAAGGTAATATATGTTTTACATGAGAGGGACAATATAATGTTGTTTAATTAATTATTACCCTTCCTAAAATGGATATGGAAATAATATAAAAGGTAAGTATCATTCAAAATAACATTAGGAATTCTGAATGTCAATAGAAGAGCTATCCTGGCAATCTTTGATGAGACCTAGAGTATGAGGATAAAGATTTGGTATTCCACTAAATATCCACATGAATTTTCTTCAGGATATTTGGTAATAGGGTATGGATAAAACACACAAACATCAACACCATTATGATTATTTATTACATTGGGTTTATGGCCTATTGACTATTACATCCAAAAATCATGTCTCAAAATCAACATCAATTGAATATATACCATTTGAGGAAGTGCATACTAGATTCCACATATATACTAAATTTATAGGTGGTACATATGGAAAATGTTCTCTTTTAAGGGGATCATTTAGTGAAGATCTTAGACAGTAGAGATAATTATTTACACAAAAAGATTACATTCCTAAACAATGTACTTTAGTGAATCTACAATGACTTGGATGGAACATGGAATCCATAGGAAGCCATGAAAAAAATGTACCCTCAATTTATTTAAACTTAGTATGTAAAAATATATTTTTTGGGTGACGTTTCTAGATGGAGAATTTAATAACCCAAAATATTATCAATGGAATTTCCCTTATTAATATGTAACAAATAATATTATGTTATGTGATTCACATCGACCATGTGAGGTTTTTATTATTATATTAATTTGAAATTTTCATTTATATAATAAAAAATTCATTATGAATTGTCAATACAAAAATAGGTTAATCAATAAAAAATAATATAACTAAAAGGTGAAATGTTTTACCTACTCGATCCTCAAGAATAAAAAACACTTGGAAAAAATATAGAAATGATAAAAAATATTTGTAACACAATATTTGATATGAAAATTAAAATATACATATCATTGATATAAAATATAAGTGAATGAAGAAATAATGAAACATGTGGTGCGTATTAAATGTTGGGAACCCATATGAATTTATGAAGACAAATCTTCAGGAAAAGAAACATGGTTGTTAAAATAGTAACCTCACTTATGGAAATTTAAAATAGTATTTTGGTATATTATAAAATTGATATATGATATATTCATACCATTGTTCAAGAAAACCAAATTTTTAAAGAATGATAAATTAAGTGTATTTATTTTTTTAAACATAATTGTTTTAATTAAACTATTGTAATTAATATATATATTGAAAAAGAAATTTTTTTTCATAAAATTGAATTATTAATTAATATTATGTTCTACTATAATGATAAGATAATTTATGAGCCCTAAATTAATTAGTAAATGGGTTATAAAATTGATCACAGTATAAAAATTAGAATTTTCCAAACAAATAAGGATTTATTTTAAAAATAAAATTAGTATTCATTAAATTTTATTTTCATAATATGGATTTCATTTTTCAGATATATACATGGAAAAAATGTTCAGGGATAATTTTTATGTTTTTCTACGCTAGTATACTCTTTTTTGAATTATGAAACATGAGTAAATTCGATATTTTACATGATATGATAAAAACAAGAATTTTGGATGAATGAATAATGTAATTACACATTAGTTACAACTAATACACACAATTTATAGTATAATTTCACAAACCAAATAATATTGATATTTTTATCTAGAATTATAAACTACAGAATTTAATATACAACAAAAACCCCTCTAATCCACTCATTAATACCACCCCTTCTCCTAAAAAATAATAAGGATTAGATATTTCCAAATATATTATCAATTCTCTTCCAAATAATCTCCCATACATCCTATTTCATATGGTCACATTCAATGATTGTTCTAATGAGCCTTAAGGGGAATCTAAAAATGAGATATTGAAAATGATAGGAAAACACTAAAAATTATTTCTTTTCAATTTTTTCTTCTAATAAAACTATCATATAATTTGAATGCACCTATAAATTGTATCATAATTATAATAAATATAATTATACACAATTATTATGTAAGAATATTAATTTATAACCCCCTAATATATATTCTAATAAAAAAATTTTTATGATATTGTCGGTACACCAAATCCATGAACAAAATAGTTCAATTTTCTCCCCCATATTCAAATATATTAGTGGAAACAATATTATTGTTAAATTGATTATAATAATTATTATATAATATATCATGTTTTTTAATTTTTTTATTATCCTTTAATTATGTATTACAAATCTAATTCAGGAAAGTTAGTAAAACATCCAAAATTAATTTACAATATAACATTAAGAAAATTTATTAAAAGAGTAGTCCATGAATTAGAACAAAAATAAGGATTTTTTAGCATTTAAATTTTTAGAAGTGTCTGATCTCCATTTAATTTTTCATGTCAAGTTGTATTAACATTTTAAAAAATGATTAATAATTTCACACTCTTGATCTTACTATGGAATCAATAAATGGACTCCATCAGAAAAGGGAAATTAAACATTATATACCAAAAAATGGATATAAATGTATATAATAAAATAATAATAAATTATATATAGATATAATGGTTTCTATATTAAGTAATTAATGAATTTAATTTTTTTTATTCATGAAATTCATTTCATGTGCATAAATATTTTTGAATATAAGTTAAGGGATCTCTATGAACCAACCTATTTTCATTTGGGTATTATTTCTATATCTTACCTCAATATAAGGTAAGGGATCTCTTAGAACCAACCTATTTTCATTTTTTGTTTACATAATACCCATTAATTTAATATATGATTCATATAGCTTAATTTATGGGTATTTAAATATCAATTTGATTATCAATATTTCTTTGTGTTTATGGTTCAATAAATACCAAATTAGTAATGTGATAATGTCTCAATATGCACTTTTTGAGATATATGAAAGTAATGAAGCATTATTTTTTTATGATACATATATGATACCTATTGAA
The DNA here is from genome assembly GCA_963277665.1 of Viscum album. Classification (NCBI taxonomy): domain Eukaryota; kingdom Viridiplantae; phylum Streptophyta; class Magnoliopsida; order Santalales; family Viscaceae; genus Viscum; species Viscum album. Next base: position 530,051,821 of record OY728133.1, read on the forward strand.
ATATTTTATAAAAAATATAAATATTTTTTTATATTTTACTCTATATTTAATTTTATTATCTCATTGAGATTATGATTGAGTCTTAGAAAAGTGGTAATAGTTTCCTGATACAATATCATCATTTATCATGATTATTTATTATTATGCATCAATGAATGAAATATTAGGATCTATATTTCATTAAATATCATAACTGTTATTATCCTTTGGTTATACATTATATATTCATGTAATGTTACAATTTTAACAATATTTGGTAATTAATTTAATTAAAAAATTATTTCTATAAAATTCTGACATTGCATCAATATTCAATTGAAATATTTTTTTCTTTAAAAACCATGTTATTTAAATATAAATTTTCAAAAAATAATTTATATTATCCAAATATAAATAATATAAAAATTTCCCATGATTTATCTTTATTTCATTATGGTATTTAGATAACAAATCTTCTTTTCATTTTCGAATATATTCACTTTTCTAAACTATTTACTGTTCAAAATGAATTTTCAGCATGTATGTATTTATATTGAATCATGACCACCAATTAATTAAATATTATTTCATATGTTTTAAATTTAATTTTCATTGAAAATGGTTCTAAAAATTGTTTTATGTTTACAAATAGTTTTAAATGATTTTTAAATCATCATTATATGCATTAAAATAGTTATTTTCAATGAAAATAATTTCAATGATTTCATATATTTTTTGTATAGGATTCCAAAAATTTTCTCTCATAAAATAGTTTTTATATTTATTTTGATTTAAATGTAATTTTTTAAATTTTAAAAATATTTTCCTAAAATCTAAAATGATCCTTTCAAAATTTCCTTCCATCAAATATAAAATCATTTGATATTGTCACTGATTTATTATTGATATGATATGATGACACCATTATTTCTCTTTCATTTAATGGTTTATATTTATGATAAAATGATTATTTTTAATCATCTTTATCAATCATGGGTGATAACATGAGAAAATTATTTTGAAACCCACTTCATTTCATAGGTTATTCTATGTTGAAATGATAATGAAACATGTCTCTTTTTTGAAGGTTATTATTGGATGGTGTGTTTACAATACCCATTTCATTTTATAGTTTCTGATATTTTGAATGTTTATGATATTTTGGCACATATATTTATAATTTAATTATTTGACGAGTTTCACCTATGTCTTTATCCAATACATTGGGTAATTATGGATGAAAATTGTTTATATATGTTATGCATGAACCGTATTACATGTTCAAAATGTTATGAGTGAACCATATTATGTGTTCAAAATTATATCCATGCACATAATTATATGTTCACAATTTTATGAATAAACCTTTTTCAGATCAATATGTTTATGTGTGGACCTAATTACATTTTCTCAATGATAAGCAGGAACCTTATTACATGTTCACAATGTTATACATGGAAATAGTTTAATATCCTTAATTTTTTTTCACAAAATGGATTATATGATCAAAATGTTATGGGTAAAACTCATTACATGTTATCAATGATATCTGTTGACCTGTTCGCATATCCATAAGTTTATGTGAGTGACTGATTCCACGTCCATAACATTATGAGGGAACCTATTTTGATTTAAACAAGTTCGTGATGGTATATGTTGATGTGTATGTCATAATTTTATATCTTATTCTAATGTTATTGTCTCATGAATCATGTTCTTGGATTTACTTATGATTCGTTTCTTATGACATTGCATTATTTAATCCATAATGAATGTTTATGATTATTGATATGCAGGCTACAATCTTCGAATATATGAAAATGTTCTCATAAGCTTACTCTCAGATTATTCATACATATCTCCATTGATAACCCTTACTAATCATACACATTCAGCTAATACTTTTACTTTTTATCCCCAGGTTCTGAAGAATTGTTTTACCTAGGATTACTAAAGATTAAGATCCTGTAGAGAGATGTTAAAGAACTCTCACCATGAAATAGGACTATAATTCCATTTTCCAAAGATAGTAAACTATTATGCTCCTCGGGTAGATAATTTTGTAATGTGGTGAATATTCTGTTAAAATAATGTATTAACCATTTATATTAAGTCTGGGTGCTGAATATTCTTGTAAGATGATGAACACATTTACTTAAAATTCTCGTGGTCTCATCCCATATATGGGATTAGTAATACATTAATTTCTAAAACTTTTGTGACTATAATTCAGAAAAATGTATTCGATATTATGAATCATAATAATTTATAATATCTATTAGGTTAAACATTGTTTTTGTCGAAAAATATTACTTAATGTAAAAAATTTGATGAAAGCAATAGGGTAAAAATGGGTTCACATAGTAGTAATTCACTAACATATGGGGGAAAATAACCAATAAACATATAAAAAAGCCATTGGAAGGTTATATTTTGATCATATCCTCCCATATATTGAAAATGGGCCATTATTTGAGGTACATTATATGACAAACCTTCACTTTAGTAGACATTGGATCTCGATTTGTTAAATTATATTACACATAGTAAAACCTAATAGATTACGAAGTCTAGTGCATTTGGGAATTTCAAATCATTATATTAAAAATTAAATAATGAAATATATCATATTTATTTAAAACATCATTAGTATGTATGTACTTAATGTTGTATTGGATAAATTGGAGACATACATAAGAAATGGTTTTGTTATAAAGAATAGTAGTGGAATAAATATTGAGTAACATGATTATAGTGTTAAATTTAAGAAAATAAGAATAAAAATGGGTTATAAAAGATTAGATAATAATACACATGAAAAATAATAAAAGATATAGAAGGATAACATAATGAAAACATGGGAAATGTGGCAACAACTTATAACAATGAATCATAATGATAATTGAAGGCTATCTTCCAAGAAAACATGATGGAAAACATCCCATAAATTAATTAATGATAAAAAATATCTAATAATTAATTCATATTAGAGTAAAAAATTACCCATCAAATTAGAGTGGTGTATAATTCTAGGAATACCGGTCACTTTCACTTCATTCTAATGCTTTCGTGTGCCACACAGATCTTCAAACATGGTTTCATTCATTATTATATTTCATTCCATTATCATGGAGTGTGGAATAAATGCATTTACGTCCTATGTCAGGAATTTATAAGTGTATAATGGTGAAAACCCTTGATATTTAATGGGCATGGTATTCACTAAACAATTCATTTTTCATCGAAAATCATGGTTTAATTTTTACATCATAACGACATCACATAAAAAGTCGTAAAATGTGTTGATGGGAGAAAAATGGGTTCCTATTCATTTTTAAATAATATGTGTAGTAATAAGGATATGTAAATAAATACCATATAATTATTAATTGGAAATATAAGTGAAAAGATAATAAAGAAACTTAAATAAATATGAGAAGGTGAGGATCCATTACCTTGAGAGTGTGACACCGAATTCTTTGGAAGGTATTTTTGAGCTATTGGAGGAATCATTGGAGGACATTAGGGAGAGTATGTATTAGTAAATATGTCCTCTACATATTTGAAGTGATGTGAAATGAGATATTGGGTGGGTTTATATTGAAAAAAATGGATAATTCAATTAAATTTCCCAATCATTGGTTTTGGTATCTATATAATTAAATAAAAAAACCCAAAAAAAACATATCATGTTTTACTTCAAAATAGTGGTGGTTTCATGAATTTATATTTCCATGTTACAAAGATAATATATAATTACCCTTGCTAATGAGGAAGCGATTCATACTCATTATGAAGTGATTTTAAAACATTAAAACAAATTACATGTTTAAGAGGATTCATAATGTATTTGTTAAATAAATCATAAAAAATAAAAGCAGGTTATATTAAAGGTAGAAAACAAATTGGGGTTTGGATACCATTAATAGTATATAATACATCAATTTTGGATTATAATGATGTCATAATACATGCTATATATATTTTTGGTATTTATTTTTTACCTGAAAATTTTAATGCCAATTAAATTTACAAAAAATTATCCAAGGTATATTTTTGAATTTTTTTATTCAATAAATAATATTAATTTTGACAAAATAAGTTTCTAAATATTTCAATATTCAGTTTTCAAATAATAATCAACACTTATTGAGAAATATTGGGTTCTTTGACAATAACTATTTTTGGACCAATATAAAATTTTCATCTTTATTCGTCAATATTATGTGATTATTTATATTTTATATAAATTATTTAATTAAATATTTTACTAAAATATTAGTTATTTAAAAAATTCACTAATTCTTTAAAATTAATTCCTTATTTTATTTTTAATATTACCCAAAAATGCAACCTGTGTTTTATTGTATAAAAATAAAACAAATTTATATTGTAATTAGAAGTATCAAATATGAATTTATTCTACTAAAAATACAATATATATATATATATTCACATTGTTGTGATCTTGATACATATCCCTTTAATTCACTCGATATTTTCTTATGTGTATGGTCTGAGATAGTGAGACTATCATGTGGATTTCATGGATACATGGCTTGGGTCGTGATCTCTATGATAATTAAAATCTACCATATATAGCTTCAATCACGCATATGTTGTTGGATCCCATCTTTGTATTGGTCAAGGTAAAGTCCAAATTATAATATATCCCTTTAATTCTCTAATAAATGCGCTTCAAATGTGACGATCCTACTCATTGATGTCGTCACACCCTTTTCTAGTGTAAATTAGATTTTTTGAAACCCTATATTTAAAGTGATAATGGGATTGTTATTCTATAACTATATTATCAACGATAATGATTCATAATAATGTTTTAAATATGATTGGATATAATTAATCCACATATGTGAATTTTTTTCTATAACCGTACAGTATAATATTGCATTGAATTAAATCACTTGAGGAATTTTATTTATAATTGATTGGGTTATTACAATCTTCCCCCATTCATAATTTTCAACATCATAATTTTTATTTCCCCATACTAAAACAGATGAGGGTACCTCTGCTTCATCACATCATTTGGTTCCCACATCACTTCTTCAAACAAATGGATTCTCTATCGCACTTTGACAATGTGTATTTTATTATTTCATAGATCATTGGCTCAACTATCTAATATCTTTTCTAGAACATCCTCATAGGTATGGCCTATAGTGACCCGATTTTTTCCAATATAACTATTAAATAATTTTAACGATAAATATTAAAACAATGATACAATAATAGTATCCAATGGTTTAAAATATTTGGATAATTACGATTATACAAAAAAATTACATAAAGTTATTTAATTAATTCATCAATTTGTTCTTAGTGGACATCATGTACTCATGTCTTTGGTAGTCACCTAAGGATATACATCAAAAAATGGGTGAGCTAGAATCCCAAAAAGAGGATAGATAAGAACATGGATAAATATAATATGGTTTATCATAATCAAAATAAAAAGAACACATGCATAGTATCATCATCATAATCCTGAGAGAGAGAATTATATAATGGAATAGAATGTGGGAATGTATTAAGATTAAACATCATGACTTTTGTGGTAAAATACCAGACGTTGTTCTGAAGAAAGATATCACCATGTTCAAAAATAATATATGTGAATAATTATAACATCATATTCATTATAAACAATGATATAATCATGTTCACATATATTAAACATCATATCATGAGATACATCACATTACCATGTGCATTGGGAAGTTGTATAATTCCTGATACATCTCTCAAATCATTACATTTACATAATCATGCATGACACATAGAACATATATCTATCTTAGTAATTAAATAACCATTTCAATGGAATGGATTTCATTTCAATATGCATAAATTCATGAATAATCAATGGGTTCTCAAAATAATAAGGCAATAAAATACTTTTTATATGAATCATCAATCTTGATTGAAGAGGAATCAATCTCAATAGATGTAAAAGAGTTGTTTTTTAGAAGAGTTCTTGGGAAAAATATTTTTATTTATCATAAAATAATTTTGGAATAATTTATATCATAAAAAATAATAAAAAAATTATATTTTATGAATATTATTTAACATACTCATTGAAATTTGGAATTAAATATTAAAAGCTCAATTTAATGAATTTGGGATAGAGAAACCTCTTACCTTCTGTTTGAATTATTTATTCCCATTAATATACTAGATAGTGAATTTAGATTCATTAATTAATAAATGTATAACCAGTATGGAATGTATTAGATTCATTAAAATTTTAATAGGTTATTTTTTGTACATTTTGATTAGTTATGAAGTACAATTTCATTACTCTATAGTTTTCGTTTTCAAGGATTATTGGATTGATTCACTTGTATATATGTATATAAGATCAATTGATATGATAATAATAATAAATAATTGAAATTAAATGTTATTAATGAAAATAAAAAAGATTAAATTATATTCTTTTTTTTTCTAGTTATGAGGAGGATTAATTAGATAAAAGCGTAAATGATAATCGTTTAGATTAATTTGGAAATTTTAGATAATCGCGATCTAGTTTTGTTTTATTATATAAAAATATATTAATATGTTTGTTCGAGAACATAATAAAAGTTATAGAACACATTTTAAAATATATTTAAACCATTAAAATTATTTTATTACTATACTTAAAGGTGGTAAAGTAAAATGAATACTTTTCATCCTCAAATTCAACAAATTAACATGCCCAATATGATGTTTTCATTTTTAAAATTAAATAGAGAGTAGAAGAGGTTTTATAATGGTTTATTTCATTATAAAATTCCATTATATAAAATATACTAGAGTTATAATTCCACTTTTTCTAGGTGAGGTGAGGATATAATAAGAAAATAAAATAAAATGAAACGAAATTAAAACAAAATGAAATTTGATTTTAACTTCTAAATTCTACGTCTTGAGAACTTCCATAGAGAAATTGATTTTGGTATTTTGATGAGAACTATGAATCCTAGAAATTGGGAAGCGGATTTGGAAAAGTATTTAGTTGAATTTGGAAAAGCATCAATGTGTTGGTGATGTGAGGGGAAGTGGTGGTGAGGGGTTGTATTTATTGGGTAGGAGAGGGGTCATTTTCAATTATTTTTTTTCATTAGTTTGTCAATTTTTATAAATAAGTTTAATATTTTGAAAAACATTATTTTATATATAAACCGTTATTCTGAGTTTGAAATTAAAGTTCATACATATTTTATGACTCAATAAATGGTTATTTTTACTCAAAAATAAATATACTGTAAATTACAATATTTAACTATTCACCCAAATTTAAATAATTATTCAAAAATTCCAAAAATTCACTCTGACTAGTTTTCAACATGATAAATTAGAAAAACATTTTTTAGAATAAAAAATTTATAAATATGATTAATTTAATTTTTATTTATAATATTCATTTATTCTAAAAAGACCAAATTTTAAACTATAACTATTTTTCTAGCACATTGAAAAAATGAGGTCTCAAAAAATTAAATTAAAATCCTAAGAAAATGATATTATTTTATGAATATATTTTATGAAAATAAATTTTCTTGTAAATAGTTATATTAATTATAAAATTTTAAATATACATTTTTATTTTATAACAATACCAATAAAAAATTATGATTTTCACAAAATTTATCTAAATATACTATGGAATAAATATATAATATTTAATTTCTAATATGGATAAATTGTATTCTTAATTTAATAGGCTAGGTTACTATTCAATTGAATGGATTAATATTCCAAAAGTCCATGCTACTATTCCATGGGACATGTTATTATTGCATAGGTATATATTATTTAATTTTACTAATTTCTTTCATTATTCATTTATAATGATTGTATTATTTTCTTAATATTATTTTATGTTATTTTAATATATTAAATTATTAATAAATGGAAATTTCCATTGTTAGAATTTCGGGTTGTTACATTGTCCCCCCCCCCAAAAAAATTTCTCCATCGCATTTTTAATTTTTAAAACAATGGTGAAAACATATGATTGTATATACTCCTAATTTATTATACCTTCTCTGATATTCCATCTTCATACATATGGTTCCACCATAGAAATTTCAAGAGGTCATTATTATTTTTTAGTAAAGCATTATCTCTACGGTGAAAGATCTTCACCGGTTACTGCAACTATGTGAAGTAATTTCCTACTATATTACCTATAATCTAAGTACATGTTACATATCTGGTATTTACATTAATAAGATGTATAAATAGAATATATTGTGTAGTTTTTACATGGTTGGTGGAAGTGATAAGTTATAGTTCATAGATCTAACATAATCAATAACATACTAAGGCCTGATTTACATGGGACATAGCTTTATTTTATTTCCAAATCACATGATCCTATTCTGTGGAGGTACATGGAGGTATACCATGTCCCCTACCCTTAATCTTAGTGTCTCAAAAATGATAAGCTGCATGTAATTTATGTCAACTTTGGCATTCCCAGATATACTGCATAATTGTTTTCACCGTTTCTACCATTTCAAATCCAATATAATTATGTTCATTAACATCATCTCATCATGACAGTGATTTATATGTTTCCACATAAAAGGATTCATATCGATCAATTCATATTCGATATTGTAAATATTCTTAGTAATAGTACTCTAGATGTGGTAGACATTGGACCTTTCCTACTTTAAAGTCTATAGAACATGTTGTCAGCTTTTCTTATAGTGTCTTAATAGTCTGTTTAGATTATACATCAGTCTGAGGATGAAATGTTTTACTAATGTTCAGATAACTCTTTAGATCATATCAGAGAATAATCCAAAACATATAGGTGAATATAAGATCATGAATTGTTACAATAGATAGTGGCACTCCAGGTAGCATTAACACTTCTCTAATGTATATCCATCCAAGTTTATCAAGTGATATGTCCTCATGAATTGCGATAAAGTGAGTTGGATTTGTAAGATAATACATAACAAACCATGTTTCATTGTATCATATGAATGTCTTTGGATGTCTGGTGACCATGTACCTAGTAATATTTTCCCATTTACGTGTCAGTATGGGTAATGGTTTCATGATTACCTTGGAATTTTTTCCTTCATCCTTCATTTTATGACATACTATACTCATTGATTTATATTATTCTATTTATTTCATAATGTTATCATATAATGTTTTAGGAGAACAAAGTGATTTATTATTTCATTATTTTGAATAAAATAAATAGATTTTATTTTAGTTTATTGATAATATATAATTAATATAGTCTTTAAAAGACACTATATATCATAAGAATTGGGTTGTGTATAATGCATGTTTATGTTATGAATCAATTAATTTTATGATTAGAAGTTTTGGGTCACTATATTTTTGATTAAATAAATATATAGTCATTTTTTGGGATTATGAATCGAAAACTATTATTTGAACCTATGGTATAAGTCTATGTATAGGAAAATATCATAGAATGTTTTTAATTCATATAGATATTGGTTTCTATGAAGCTACATCCATGTCTGTATAATATATGTTTATTTTGACCTATTTTAGTTTTACCAATGTAAAATCAAAATAGAAATTAAGATTCAGGTATTAAGACCATCATAAGATCATGCATAAAATATAGGCCCAGTTTTACACATATTTTGACACACTATAGTGACATGATTTGTCTTTTTCAAAAACTCTTTATGAGCCATTAATAATAACTCAATCAAAATTTTATTTGTATAAATTCTAACTGTAAAATTAATATGGATAACATAGATTTAAACCTAGTAATTCATAAGTTAATATTTACGATCCATTTATAAGTTCATCCATATATGTTTGTAGTTTATGTTTTTAGGAAATTTGAAGCTCAAGTATTATCATCCCTTTTATTATTTTTATTAGTGGAAGGGAATATGAGGAATTGTTTTAACAACCTACATGATAGGAAATGCGATCAATTCACTAATTTTATATATAACATTGTAGGAGTGGGATATGGGAACATTATTACAGTGATTTCTCTACTAACATAATTAATGAATAATATGTAGAATCATGTGGAATTCCCTCCTAATTCAAAGATAGATAATGTTATTGAAAATTAATTTATGTGTAAATATCCACCAAAATTTATAGGATCTTATAATCCCATCATCGTAAAATAATACTGTAATTATATTGGGAATAATTTATCAGTCATCCAATTCTCAAAAACAACAGAAATATATTCTACTTTTCTATTATCATGAAGAAGAACCTAATCAGTGGTGGAAACAAATAATGAAAAAAAACTCGTAGAGGAAATTTAATCCATGGAATTGAAGTATTCATGAAATTTTTTTTCAATAAATATTTTTAATGAACTCTCTACACTAAAATGGATAGGGATTTCATTAGAAAAAAATTAAAAGATTTATGAGTCTATCAAGGGGTTTGATGAAATCATTAAAAGGAATATATGGCATGACTCAATCTTTTTCATAATCACATATATTAATTTGAACTATTTATATAATGGGATAAAGTTGGGTTTACAAAAGGATTCATATATTTTAGATATAAACATCTATAATGAGATTTTTCTATGTTTCATCCAATTCAATATCATATTTGGTGAGTAAATGTTCTGTTGTAGGTCTAGTTATAAAAATAATGAAACAATGTTTTCATCAGTAGGATCAATGGAAAATCTAATAAGATAAATAGAAGCCATATTTCAACATATAAAAATCACAGGAAGTGGAATCCTGGAAACTATCTCAAGGGATCCAAAATATGAATCAAGTGTGGAAAATTTGGTCATCAGGCTAATAAACTTCTATAAGATATTATGGTTCCCATTAATTTTATGGAAGTAAAGAAGGTTTAAACAAAAAAATTATATATATATATTATTGTTTCAATTCAATGAAACATGGAACTTATGTGATCTAATTCCATATTCCACAGGTTGTTAGATATAATCAATGATAACAAAATAAATTCCTTAAGAAAAATGAATGGTATATAAAATTAATGTTTTGAGTTATATCCAAACAAAAATTTGGTGATTAGTAAATTGGTAATTCAATTAATAATAAGGAATTTACTTTTTAATTTTGGATAAAAATATTTATTCGAATTTTTTTGGTAGATTTATTCCAAAACCACCTCAATATATAAGAGTTTATTTAATGATGAGAACAAAAATTTGAGAAATAATTTTATCTCAAGAATATCACCCATCCATATTAAATATTTGTGGAATATATTTTCCATAAAATATTTTTATACATACATTATTATTGTCTAATTCTATATTTGTCATGGATTGGCTATCCTTATATAAACCCCACATCATCTTTTGGTCCCAATAGATCACTCTTCCCATCTCGATTCATCATTAAATTTTAAAAATTTGTACTGTGGATAATGAATCTACATTGTAATATTAATATCTTGTGCAGATATTATTTCATTGTTATGAATCATTTCTTTCTTATATAATTGATAAAAATGAGACAATAATTCTTGAATAGACTACCATTATGAGGGATTATTCCAATGTATTACATGAATAGATATATGGTGTAACAAATGAATTATATGATGATTTCACATTCATACATATACCTATATCCATTCCAATGTCCATAAATAATCATATAATGTCTACTGTTGAGTTAGAATAAATAATAATGTAGTTACAAGAGAATCTGGATAGGGGTTTAATAGGCATAAGTGATACATTGAGGGGTGAAATAATCATCCTCTTTAAGAAGAAGTATATGTCAATTATAATTTAAATTAATTATCACATAATAAACAAAATCATGATGATTCTCAAGTATCCCCTTCCATATATAGATTAATTGTTAAATCCACTACATAGGGAAAATTATTTCTCTAATTTGTCTTTGATCATGATGTCACCAATTAAAGGTGAAGAAGGAAGATATTACCAAGACTACATTTCAAACCATGTATGAAAAATAGGAGCTCAGAGTGATTCCCTTTTTCCTCACTAATGCCCAATATATATTTATAAACATAATTAATAGAATATTTATATATTATGAAAAATAATTTTCTCTATTCTTTATAAATGATATTTTAATATTCACCAATAGAAAAAAGTGAATAATAAGTATATGAATATCAGGATAAAAACATGTTGAATGGATAATTTATATTTTATATATTTTTTTTATTGGTTTTGGATAGAGGAAGTATCATTCATGGGGATTGTTATCACCAAAGAAGTGAAATCTATACACCGTTATATAATAATGGTAATTGACGATTCATATAAACAAGTATATATAACTAAAATACATAGTATCCATGGACAGTTGGGGTATTAATAATGTATTTTGGACATCATTGAATGATTATCAAATTCACAAAACTAGATGACTCAGAAGGGAGTGATATATGTCATGACTAATGAATGTCAATAGAGTATAATGGAATTTAAAATGAAATTTATCAGGAAAATTTTAATCCAATAAAAGAATTTGGATATATAATAATGTATAATGATAAAATTATAGCCTACATCTATTTGAAAATTAATGTTCATGTGTTGAACCATAAAATGCATGATCAATAGTTGGACGCAGTAATCATTGCATTGATAATATCGCAATGTCATGTATATTTTGGGACGTGTGAGATATAAATGGATTATAAGAGCCTCTAATATATATTAATATAGATGAAATTTTATATGTTCTAGTGAAAAAATATAGAGATGATCATGGACACTGATAGCTCAATCCACTACCATCACAGTAAGGAAAATAAGGCGGTGTATGATCAATGCATAAATGATTTGTAACCTTATCAATGTTAAGAAATTAGAATGATTATATATCATTATAAATTCAATGGATACAAATAGGATAATAATTAAATGAAAATAACTATTTTTTTATTAAATTATTTCTCAACCATCAATTCATCAGAGGATAAAGATTTCTCTAAGAGATATTGTGGAAATAAAAATGATGTTCGAAGTTATTAGTTATGTAAAATCCTCATATTTTAAAATTAATGAAGAATGATTTGTATGGTTTAATCCATTACTATGTGTACAACAAATTTATATTAAAATTCATTTATTTAATGATTCACATGGTGAAACCGTCTCTATCTAACCATGGAGTATCTTGATTTATATGGATCTCCTGATTCACTATTGGTGGGAAAATCATGAAAAAGGATACCATAGAATATATTTCATAATTCCTTGTATGTTAGCTGGTGATGGTCAAAAGGTAATATTAAAAGATGATGGTAAAACCAATAACCATACCTATATCAAAATGGGAAAATTTGACCATGTAAATTAGTAATTTTCATCCAAATACATCTAGAGGAAATAATATTATATTGCATTCTATGATCCTATTAAAAAGAAGTCGCATTTAAACACTATTCTAGGGGACTTATCACATGATGATAATTCAAGGATATAAAACATATAAGTGTTGGAGATTCATGGAACACCACTATCAACTATATATGATCAAGATGTTATTTTAAACTCTATGTTCTAGAAGACTTCCTAATGTGGTCTCAACACTGAGTTTAACTTATGTATGGACTATTACCCACATAATAATATCCAATTTAATCTAATAATCTATACAAGGAATGTCATGTTGGTAGTATACACAATTTAATTCAAATGATGGTGGGACTGGCATATTACTATAGTCATGTTCACAAATAGTAATAGTTTCCATAGATGAATACAAATGGTTCTGTGTGAAGATAATTATGGTTGTATATGTTATATACCAGTGTGATGGGATAATGTTGTTGAATTAATGATTACCATTCCTAGAATGGTTAAGGAAATAAAAGGAACGGTAAATATCTTTTAGAATCACATCAAGAATACTCAATGTAGATAGAAGAACTATCCTAGGAATTTTTTATGAGACCTAGAGTTTGAGGTTAGAGATATGGTATTCCACTAAATATGCACATGAATGGTTTTTCATGATATTTGGTTATAGGTTAAGGATAAAACAATCATATATCAACTCCTTTATGATTATTTTCACATTAGGTTTATGGCCTATCGACCATTACATCCACAAATCATGTCTCAAAATCATGATCAATTGAATATATACCATTAGAGGATCTGTGTACTAGATTCCACATATATACTAAATTTAGAGGTGGTACATATGGAAAATGTTCTATTTTATGAGGATCATTCATTGAATATCTTAGACCATAGAGATAATGATTTACACAAAAATATAACTTTCCTAGACATTGTATTATGGTGAATCCATAATTACTTGGATGGAACCTGGAAACCATAGGAATCCATGACGAAAATTTACCCTCATGTTATTTCACCTTAATTCGTAAAAAGTTATTTTTAGGGTGATGTTTCTAGATTGAGAATTTAACGACCCAGAATATTATTAATGAAATTTCCCTTATAAATATATAACAAATAATATTTTTTTATGTGATTCAAATGAACAACATGAGATTTTTCATATTATATTAATTTGAAAATTTCATTTCTATAATTAAAAATTCAATAATAATTTCCAATACAAAAATTTGAAAAAAAATAATATAACGAAAAGGTGAAATTTTTCATCCACTAGATCCACAAGAATAACTAAACACTTGGAAAAAATATAGAAATGATAAAAAATATTTGTAACACTATATTAAATATGAAAATTAAAATATATATGTCATTTATAGAAAATAGAAGTGAATGAATAAATAATGAATCATGGGTTCTGTATTAAATGTTGGCAGCCCATATGACCGTAAGAAGACTGATGTATAGTAAAAGAAACACGGTTGATAAAATAATAACCTCACCTAAAAAAATTTAAAATAATATTTTGGTATATTATAAAATTATATATGTTATATTCAAACCATAGTTCAAGAAAATAAAATTTAGAAAGGATGATAAATTAAGTGTATTTATTTTTGTAAACATAAATGATTTAATTGCATAATTATAATAGATATATATATTGAAAACGATATTTTATTTCCATAAATGGAATTATTATTTAATATTATGTTCTACTATAATAATAAGACAATTATATGAGACTTTAATTAATTTTTCAATGGGTTATAAAATTAGTCACTATATAAATATTAGTATTTTCAAAAAAATGATGATTTATATTAAAAAATAAAGCTATTATTAATTAAATATTATTTTAATATAATGGATTTTTTGGGATCTATATATTGAAAAAAATGTTCAGGGTTAATTTTCATTTTTTTCTACGATAATTGTTTTTTTTTTGAATTTTGAAACATGAGTTAATTCTGTATTTTACATGATATGATAAAAAATGAATTTTGGATAAATGGATGACGTAATTACACATTAGTTACAACTGACATGCACCATTTATAGTATAAAGGCAAAAACCCAATAATATTGATATTTGTGATCTATAATTATAAACTATAGAATTTAATATAAAACAAACACCCCTCTAATCCACTTATTAATACCACCCATTCTCTTCAAAACTAATAAGGATTAGATATTTCAAATTATATTATCAACACTCTTCCAAATAATCTCCCCCACATCCTATTTCATATGGCCACATTCAATGGCTATTCAAATGAGCCTTAAGGGGTATCTCAATATGAGATAATGAAAATGATAGGAAACACTAAAAAAAATTCTTTTCAATTTAATCTTCTACAACGACCATCATATAATTTGAATCCACTGATGCATAGTATCTAATTATTATAAATATAATTATATGGAATTATTATTTTAGAATATTAAATTTTTACCCCCTCATATAGATTCTAAGAAAACATTTTTTATGATATAGTATGTTCACCATCTCTATGAACAAAATTGTTCAATTTTCTCCCCCATATTCAAAGATATTAGTTGAAAAAATATTATTGTTCAGTTGATTATAATAATTATAATATAATTTATATCATGTTTTTTATATTTTTTAATAATAATTTAGTTACGTAACACAAATATAATTCTGGATAGTTAGTAAAACAACCATAATTAATTAACAATATAACATTAGAACTTTTATTAAAATACTCATCCATGTATTAGATCAAAAATCGGTATTTTCTACATATAAATTTTTAGAAGTACATGAACTCCATTTCAATTTTCTTCTCAAGATGAATTCACATTTGAAAAAATGTTTATTAATTAAACATGATTGATCTGACCATGGAATTAATATATAAACTCCATCAGAAAAGGGAAATTAAAAATTAAATTTCTCAAAAATGGATATAAATTTATATAATAAAATAATTATAAATTATATATAGATAGAATGGTTTCTATGTTAAGTATTTAATGAATTCAATTTTTTATTCATGACATTCATTTCATGTTCATAACTATTTTTGAATATATTTTATGGGATCTCTCTGAACCATCCTATTTTCATTTGGGGTATTATGTCTATATCTTACCTCAATTTATCAGTATAATATTCTTTTTTGATTATTATAAATTAAATATGTATTTCATAGATATATATACATATCTTAATTCATCTTTCCTTAGCTTGGGTATATATGATTTATAAGGAACCATTCTCAATTTCAATTGATATTAAATCATAATTAAAGGGAACATCACAACATCATACCCCATAGAATGTACAACCCCATAAAGTTTTTTGAACCACCCATGTTTTTTAAATTGTTACATTTTATAATGGAATAAAATTTAGTTAATTTCTAATTTTTAGGGCATTATTTTTTCCTTATAATCTTTAATGACTCATTACCCAAAGCCCCATTTATGAGTTAGATTTCCAAATGGATTTTCTAGTCATTTTTTTGTAATTAATTAATGTGGAAATAACTTATCACGATGTATGAATATGAATTTAAAATAACTATTAAATAATTTCATTAAATTTAAAATAGCAATTAAATTCTTTCATTCATGAAAACCATTTATATATTCCATCAGTTTATGATTTATGAGTGGATATGAACCACATTCATTTATAGATCACATATTTTATTTATGAATTTCACAATTTATCCTTTTTAGTTTTAGCAAATAAAAGGTATTTTGGATGTCATTAATTAGAAAAAATATATATGTTGTGTTTTTATTTTTTAGGTACTATTTATATAGTTTTTGAAATACATTAGGTCTCAAGGTATTTGGGTTTTGTTTAATAGTAGTTTTTGTTAAAAATATAGTAATGATATATGAAAAATACATGGTTAAATAATATAATATAAATTTTTATAGAATTATTGGGAACGTTATGATTACATATCATGAAAGCATCTAATGTTAATATGATCATAAAAAATCTTACAGAGGTATAGTTTTTCTAAAAAATAAATCCATGAGTTGTCAATTAAGGGGGGTTTTTGGGTCATCTGAGATGTATCTTGATAGGATAATTGAAAAATTTCTATATCATGTAACTTTGATATCAATCAATCAATAAAATATATTTATTCCACTATAGTGAAGTCATTAAATGGGTAATTATATAATATTTCCACATTTATTTCATGCGGTATCCAACTCAAGTGGACTACCACTTAATTCTCATCACCATTCATGTCTTTTATATCAAAATTAAACTCTTGTATTACTAAAATATATCTTATTAGCATTGTATTTTCTTATTCCATTTTCCTAATGTACCTTAGGTTTTCAATATCTGGGAAGTAACCACAGTTCCAAGAAGATATTATGTATATTTATCAAAAGAAAAAATAACAGATAGAAAAAAAATTTCAATGGTTTAATAATTGTTTTAGGGTGTATCTTGTGTTCATAGAGAATATTTAAGGATGATATGACATCTTTAAATTATTTGAGACATAACTCCTCCAACACCTTTGTATAATTCTTAAAATATATCATCAAACTAGTTTTTTCCATATTTACTTTCTACATGAATGATGGTGTGCTCATCATACACTTCATCTAATAAGAATTTTTCTTACCCTCATCGTCAAAAGTAAATTAATAATATTTCAATATGTGTCCTATATAGTGATAAATAAACCAGAGTAAAATAAATAATAAATAATCTATAAAATCATTCATACCATATTAAATATCTAACATTATTTGTAAAAGTTGGTTAATACAATGAATTGAAATAATCAATTTTAGATTTATCTTCCTCAATTCCATTATGAAATGACATTCTAATGAACTATTACTTTCCCCAACATGAGAATGAAATTTTAAAATCTTAATTACATGACATTTTCAATAAATATATTCAATACATTGTATAAATCTCTAATGCAGTTATCTAAAAAATTTCTAAGAGCATAATGTCATTTTCAAATACCACTATGTTTCCTTTAATTATATAAATAAAATTATTACCATATATACTTAAAATATATTTTTTGATATTAAAGATCATAATTTTATTCATATTTATGAAAATATATCATAAGGACATGTGATGGTAATTTTTTTTATTCAATATATAAAATGGTTCACTGGAGGTGTCTAAATAATCTATCCTAGAAACAAAAATTGGGTATACCTATGGATATTCCTATGATTTTATCATCCAATATAATTGAAAATGTTATTCTCTTTTCACAAGATTAAATTTTCAACAGAATATATAGAATATCTTGCACATTTGTGATTTTATATAGAGTTTCATTAATTTTCATCGTTCTTTATTGTGGATAGTGTAATTTTATTAGAAACTATGGGAATTGGAATGACCCATTGTGTGTTTGAAATAGGGTATATTATACCATCTTCTAAAAAAATCATATCTCTTTCTTAACCAACTCCATCATATGTTGATTGATACTTATCTTATGATACCTAACATGCTTTTAATTTCGTTCTAAGAAATTATTTTTCATTCATATTTTAGAGTTATAATAAGAATATTAAAAAAAATCCATCCTATAAAAAAATTATTTAAAATAAGTTATCTTATTTTTATCTTGTATATGAGAGAACATTTATAATGTCTCAGATTTTATCGGGTATTATTTTTAAATATTATATTGAATTATTACGAGACCAAGCGTAGAGATGTCACATCATTCTGAGGCCTAGTGAGCCCAAAATGGTGGTTTGAACTTTTTTAAGTTAATTTAGTCTGAATATGTGCGTAGTTGTAGAAGTTTTCGAATTGATCCCCGAATTAAAAATCTAGGGGCACTATTGCATCTGGGATGATGATGTTACCTCTGAACAGGTCTAAAATAAACTAGTGCGGGTTGATGGAAAATTTAATTTTCAGAAATTTTTAGTAAAATAAAATAAAATATATTCAATTAATTCACAAATGTTATTTTATTTTTATTTTGAAACATTTTCTGCAGCTCAATGGTGGGGAATCTATTTAAATAATTAATTCCATGCCCTAATAACTCTGAAACAGCAATGTTGACTCATTAATTACGCAACATAACGATAGAAACTCAATGTAGGGGAACACTGAAATGCATTCCCTTCATTTAATGGGTCAATCAAATGTTTCTCATTGGAAAAAGGTGAATAGAAACTCTGGAGAAACCATGAAGCTTTAAAAAAAACTCTTAGTGACTAGTGAAGACGAATCATGGTTTGGAATCGCTATTCCAACGAAGTTGAAGGATCTCAGCGACAACGGCATCACGACACATTTATAAGTGATCGATCCCTTCTTGAGGTAGGTGTTGTTATTTCAATTCATTTCTTTCCCCATTCTTGGATTAAATGCAAAACGCTTACCAACCTACGAACAGGTTGATCCTCGGATCGTGCATTCTAAACAGAGACTTTTTATTAAGATGATTTTGGGGATTAATCCATGATGTTAAAAACCCATGTTTTGATTCATTCTTTTTAATCCTTATAATGGGAGTGGATCAACCCCATGACGAATGACAGCAGTGGTTTTTTCCTCATTTGTGGTTTGGTTTTCTTCCCCCTATTCATACCCCTCGTTCTTCATGTTCTTCATGTGGTGATGAACAACAGACCGTTGCACATCCGTTTGGAAACACAACGATCCGAAACTAGAGACTTGACATCGCAACAACTCTAAGGAGGTGAGACGGAAATGGTGGATGATGAGTCAGCTCGGATCAGAAGAGAACATTCTTCGAGTGTTCTTTGCATGATAGGATCGATCCGTGTTTTTGTGGCTCATCAGAGGCCCAGAAACAATGCATATGTCATCCGGATGCCAGGGAGACCTTGAATCTAGTGTTTCACGGTGATCGTATCATCATAATTATAATCAATGCATCACGGGAGGCGTACCAGTGGGAAGCATCGTTTCTGGAAATTTCCACAATACACGATGTGTACCCCGATGAACATTCCGTGTTGTATCGGTGGTGGTGGCTAGGGTTTTCGGTTTCATACTGGTATCACATGGCATGTGACCCCGGTCACATGGCGTGTTGGACATTCCCCGATGCTCAGCGTGTAATCTTGAAGGTACACGGGCACTGGATGAACTACACGACTTCAGAACATGGTGTGTAGACCCTACGCGGCATGGAAGAGGCAACTACGTGGGACACATCATGTATCTCAGGCGATACACAGACACAGAATGGAGTAAATGGGCATATACTCTACCACACGGCCTGGTGAGGCTAGTAATGCGGGTCACGCCTTATGCCGGTCACACGGGTTGGCGTACATGGGGCTGATCCCGGCTACTCAGACACGGCGTGTATTATGTAGTACATGCCATTTACTGACTTTTATACATGACCTTCCTTGTGACACAGGGCGTTGTACATGGGCAGTACTCAGCGTCAGAAGACACGGAGTGTGACACTTCTACATGACGTGTACTTTTCTGTACATGGCTAGATCTTCTTTTCAATTGTATCTTGGACATGTTTCATTTGGGTTGGTTCCATTTTATCTAATTCCCCTAATGTTCAGGTATCATTTCCTTCTACAGGAGTATGATCCCATTAGTAGGAAATTCTAAGATAGAGTCAGGTATCCCCTTGAAAGGCCCGGAGCGAGATCCTCTATCCATTCATGACCCTAGGTTGAGTTAGGCATCAGCGTGACCAACTCCACCAGGTGTCGATCCTCTCCCTAGAAGGTAAATCCGGATTATTCATGGTATCTACCAAGGCCCTGTAAGTGATCCTCATATGTGTATCGTGATCTTTCCCATTCTGGAGTCGGTTCTCCCATAATGAGTGTATATATATCTCGTGACTTTTCCCTATGGATAGTACATCACGGAATGAAGTCATCAGAACTATCAGACTCGTGGAGTGAGTTCTCACAGAATGAGCGATTTGTGGAATCTTCGAAATGAATCTCTAGCATGGGTATGTGATTATGTGACTTGTCTCTAGACTACGAGTCTTAGTGTCTAGTATATCTGTATTGTGTTTCTCTAGCAATATGTTATGTACACATATACTATGTATATCTGATTATACCTTTACATTGAGTATTCTTTTGTGGTTTTTGGGGTCTCCTACTGAGTATTGTTATACTCACCCATAAACGAGCATTTCCCGCACGTGTTGTGTCTTGTGCAGATGAGCAACCTTTTGACAATGTACAGGGAGGACCTGGACAAGACTGAGCTTTCTAAGTTCCATGCAGGACGAGGTGTTCTTATGACTATGAGCAACAATCCCAGTACCTCTTTTTGTTTATAGGTTGGACATTGTAGTTTTCATACTCTTGTTTTTGGTGGGCTTGTATTCTGACCCAGTTTTCATTCAGTAGTTTACTTTCCGTCATACTCTGTTTGTTGGGTTTAGTGGTAAGCATTCCTTTTTGTTCCTTAGTGGTTTTTTACATTTCAACATTTGTGGGCTTGGAGATGTGTGTGTGTGTACAGGTACATAGGGAATGACCCCCATGTTAATAATATAACTACTCGGTACTAGTCACTAGCCCCTGGCCTATTGGAGGATGGCTTGCGGAGTCGTGGCATAGGCTACACTGGGATGGGTCATGAAATTGTAGCTTCAGAGTTGGTCGGTTCAACCTTAGGACCAAGAGTCTTTGAGATTGGGTTGGGGGAAAAGTGTTAAGTGTTTCGAGCTCAGCTTTCAGGCCAGAGACTCTAGTGTTGGTGTAGGTGGCCAACGTATCCATACAGAAGGACTCTGATAATGTACTTTCTGACTCGGTTCATGAAAAAAGTAGTTGCATGGAAGTAAAATAATGGTACATGCATCATATAGGAATGGATTTTGTTTTCCATGTCCTTTTTGTCAGCTATCCATATTTACTAATTGACCATGGTACATATTGTTTCTATATAGGATGCCTCTACGAGGCATACCTGCGTGGATTTAGCAGCGTGATCATGAGGATTACCCCCTCAGTGAAAAGGCTTTGATATAGAGACTAGTTCCACAGGTGTTTCCACCAAGTGGTGCACCTGCTATACCACCATCAGGGACCAGTTTTCCATCTAGTGAGGACACAAGTAGACCAAATGGTTATCCTAGGAGCGATCCTTCTTCAGGGTTTAGTCAGACAATGGTAGAGTCTGACCCCACAGACTCTCGATGAGGAGACTCTTTTGTGAATGTAGTTCGAGCGACTCTTTAGGGAGGAGTTATCTTCTGTTATGCTGAGAGAAGTGCGCATCTAGGAGCTTATTCAGCTTCAGCATGGGCAGTTTGACGGTAGCTGACTATTCATCGAGGTTCACCAACCTTTCCCGGTACTCGATGGATATGGCCAGAGATAAGTACTTCAGATCTAAGACCTTTGAGCAAGGTCTGTGACGGGACATACAAGATAGTGTCATGGCTCTATGCATTTCGACTTCTGTGGGAGTTCTAGAGAAGGACTTGGTGGTCAAGAGCTTTTTGGTAGAGCGGAGACAGCCGATGACAGTTAGCAGCAGGTAGTAGGGAGCTGACGTCAGACACATGGATTAGGATGTGGGAAACGTCATAAGAGGACCTGTGATAGGGGATTGATAGTCTAGGGCTCTCAAGCTGGATCTAGTCATCCTAGAGAGAAGCGATGCTACATGTGCGATGGTAGGGGACATCTTGCTAGAGATTGTCTGACCCGTCGAGATGATGACAAGGAGGTGGTGGATGGACCACCGAGGCAGAGGAAACAAATGGAGTGGGTAGACCTTCGAGGATTCAGGCGAGGAAGAGGAGCTGGGAGAGCTGTAGGTGGTGGCATACACTTCGATTTACTTCCACCACCACCCCTAGCAGGTCTGTACCAGGCTGAGGGAGTTGGGGGACAGGGGAAGGGACAACTGCATGCGGTCTAGGTGTATTACCTAGGGACTCCATAGATGATCTGAGGTATGATTTGTGTCTTCTATACTTTTATCTATCATAATTCTAGACACAGGTGCGAGTTATTCCTTCCTCGCCACATGACTTGTGTGGAAGTATGAGATTCTGGTATATTTGTTGACTCAATCCTTATGCTTGGAGAGACCTACGGGAGGAGACTCGATGATCACGCACCTTTATAGACAGTGTGATCTTAGCCTTGGTGGAGAGAGTTTTAATTAGAACCTCTTGAGGGTAAGGTCAAGGCCTTTTGATGTAATTCTCAGTATGGATTGGTTATCTTCGGTTCATGCCCAGATTGACTGTTTTAGGCGAAGAGTGCGGTGTGTATGTAGTGATGGGTTGGGGTTTTCTTATATCGGAGAAAATGATACCTAGGAAGCACAGAAATGAGATCATGCATTGGAGTGTGCAACCAATCACTCGTGAGTTGGAATGACTTCCTTTCGGATCAGTCGATGTTACGAGCACTCTGTTCCCATCAGTGGTGGAAGAGTACGAGGACGTATTTACCGATGATGTTCCAGGACTACCTCCCCAGTGGGAAATAGACTTCTGCATCGACTTACACCCTGAGTCGACACCGATTTCTACATCAGCATATCAGATGGCTCCCACAGAGCTTCAGGAGATGAGGGTGAAGTTGGAGGATTTTCATAACAAGGGTTTCATAAGACCCAGTGTTTCATCCTGGGCAGCCCCTGTCTTGTTTTCCATGAAATAAGATAATAGTATGAGGTTGTGCGAGGATTACCGGTGCTTGAATCAGGTGATAGTAAAGAATAAGTATCCACTTCCATGAATTGATGACCTCTTCGATCAGCTAAGAGGGGAAAGTGGTTCTTGAAGGTTGAACTTAGATCATGTTATCACCAGTTACGAGTACAGGATGAGGATATACCAAAGATGACTTTCAGATGATGCTACAATAATTATGAGTACATGGGGATGCATTTAGGCATGATGAACTCATCCGTAGTGTTCATGGGACTTATGAACCAGATCTTCTAGCCGTATTTAGATAGTTTCGTAGTGGTCTTCATCGATGACTTCCTTGTGTACTCTGCGTCAGATGAGGAGCTCGCGAGACACCTGCAGATGGTTCTAGATGTACTATGGGGGCACCAACTTTATTAGAATTTCTCTATGTTCTAGATCTAGATTCCAGAGGTCCACTTTCCAGGACCTTTATCTCAATATATTTATTAGATGTCGACCCAACCATGGTGGGGGAAGTGTTAGCATGGGAGAAACCTCGGTGCGTGACGGAGGTGTGGAGATTCATTGGGTTGGCAGGATTTTACATGGAATTCATTACTTATTTCTCCCGAATGTCAACACTGATGACTGAATTGAACAGGAAGGGGAAACCCATCATGTGAATAGAGAAGTTCTAGAAGGATTTTGAGACGTTGAGACAATTTTTGATGAGTACCCTGATTCTGAGATTGCTTTAGGAGGGTGTCGGGTACGTAGTTTGCAACGATGCATCAGGAATCGGTCTTGGTTGTGTTATGATGAAGATAGAGTTAGTGATTTTTTATGGTTCTCTCTAGCTTAGGCCACATGAGAAAAACAAAATGGCCTATGATTTCAATTTGGAAGCGGTAGTCTTCATGTTGAATATGTGGTGACACTACCTTATGGGCGAGCAGTTTATCATCTACTCTTACCACAAGATCCTCATGTACATATTCTCACAGAAGGATATGAATATGAGGAAAATGCATTGGATAGAGTTCCTCTAGATCTATGATTTTGAGATCATCTATACTCTTGGGAAGTGAAACAAGGTGGAATATGCTCTTAGTAGAAGGTCGAGCGCACAGCTGTTGAATGAGGTGAAAGAGAAGTTAGCCACATTGCAGTTATCCTTTGAGGATATCGAGGATGCAGCTTACCTACGGTAAATAGTTGTCACCACTCTGCTCTTACAGCGAGTTAGGGAGGCACATATTGGGGATGTCGACTTTGAGGTTTTACATGGTCATTTATCCACAAGGAATGATCCTGATGGATATTCTCATGGTGGGGAGCACATACTTATCTTCAGAGGATGAACTGTTGTACCAGTGATGTTGTGGGAAGAGGAATAGAGGGAGTTTCATACGTTTTCTTTGGCAGTACATCCTAGAGTGGTGAAGTTATACCATGATATCTGAGGATATTTTTGTTGTTCAGGCATGAAGAAGGAAGTAGCAGAGGTTGTTTCTTGATTCCTTACATGCCAGCAGGTGAAGGCTGAGCACCAGGTTATAGAGGGTTTATCTCTCCCCCTTGAAGTTCCGGTGTGGAAGTGGGATGGAATATCTATGGACTTCATGACAATCATAACACAGAAATCCATGGGGAATGATTCCATCTGGGTGATCATTGACCAACTCCCCAATGTGGCCCACCTCCTAGCTATCATGGAGCAGAGTTCTATAGAGAGCTTGGGATGCCTCTACGTGCATGAGATAGTTCAGCTTCTAGATGTCCATTTGACAATAGACTTAGATCGAGATTCCCTCTTAAAATCCCCATCATGTAAGGGATTGCATAAGGCTTTTGGGACTCTACTACACTTTATAACAGAATTCCATCTCAGAATGATAGTTAGACGAAGAGGACCATTTAGGTTCTGGAGGATATGTTGTGGGCCTATATCTTGGAATTTGGTCATAGTTGGTAGGACCATTTATCACTAGTGGAGTTCACTTGCAAAAACAGCTACTACACCACCATTGGTATTTCATCGTTCAAGGCCTTGTACGTGAGACCATGTTGGTAACCACTTTTCTGGACCGACCTCGGAGAGTCAGCACTCATGGGTCCAGAGTTGGTAAGAGCTACCACTGAGAAGGTGCAGATCATTTTATTGTGGATGAAGACTACAATGATCTGTCAAAAGTCTTATGCTGAGAGACGATGGTGGCCTCTAGAGTTTGATGAGAGATACCATGTCTTTCTTCAGGTCTCACCTCGATGAGGAATACAAAGATTTTGGTGGGGCACCAAGCTATCTATGAGGTTCTTCGGACATTTCTAGATATGGGGCAGAGTTAGAGAGGTGGAATACCGCCTAGCTCTACCACTAAAGTTGCCTCAATTGCATGATGTCTTCCACGTGTCACAGGTGATGAGGTACGTGCATGACCCTTCGCACGACATCGACTGAGGCGAGCTGGACTTCGAGGATGGAGAGACCTTTTCTTAGTACCCAATGGAGATCAAGGATCGGAAACAGGGGATCCTTCATGGATGATCAATTCGCTTGGTGCGCGTTTGGTGGCGGGACTCGAATCATTAGCAGAACACGTGGGAGCAGGAGGCTCAAATCAGTTACATGTACCCACATCTTTTATAGTAGCCCTGGTTTTGGCTTTTAGGGGATGCAAATCCCTAAGGTAGGGAGAATTTAATGTCTTGGATTATTCCATGTATTATTTCTAAATATGATATATAATTATTATGAGACCAATAAAGGATACGGAACATCATTCCTAGGCCCAATGAGCCCAAAATGGTGGTTTGAACATTTTTTATGATAAGTGTGTTAGCATATTTGCGCAGTTGTTGCAATTTTCGAACTGATTCCCGGATTAAAAATCCAGGGGCACCGTTGTGTCCAGGATGAAGAATTTACCTATGAACGGGTCTAACCTCGATCGGCATGGGTCGAGGAAAAAAGTTAATTTTCGGACATTTTTAGTAAAATAAAATAAAATAAAATAAAATAATTTGAAAAGTTTATTTTATTTTTATTTGGTAACATTAACTGTAGTGAAAATAGAGGGGAAGTTGTTCCAATAATTAATGACATACCACAATCACTATAAAATAGCAACGCTGACTCATTAATGTCATAGCGTAATGACAGTGACTCAACGTAGTGGAATGATTAAATACGTTCCATCCATTTAATGGGTTCATTGAATGCAGCTTGTTGAAAAATGGTGGAGAGAATCTCTAGAAAATCCACGGAGCTTTAGAGAAAAATCTCAACGACAAAAGAAGACCAATAAAAGCCTTGAACCTCTACTTTAATGAAGTTGAAGGATCTCGACGATGATGGCAGCACGACCCCTTCGTGAGAAATCGATCCCTTCTTGAGGTATGGGTTGTTATTTCAATTCTTTTCCTTCCCCATTCTTGGATTAAATGCCAAACGCGGACCAACCTACGAACAGGCTGATCCACAAACTGTGCCTTCTAATGGGATGGTTTTTATTAGGATGATATTCGGGATTAATACATGATGTTAAAAATCCATGTTTAGATTCCTTTTGTTTATTCATTCTAATGGGATCATATCAATTCCATGGTGAACTATGGCGGAGCTTTGTTCCTCTTTTGAGGATTGGTTTTCTTCCCCCTCGTATTACCCTACGTTCTTCATGTTCTTCATGGGGCGAGGAACAACAGATCGTTGTGCATCTGTTTGGAAACACAATGATTCAATACTAGAGACCCGACATCGCAATGACTCTATCGAGGTGTGACGACAATGATAGACGATGAATCAGCTCAGATCAGATGAGACCGTTCTTTGAGCGTTCTTTACGCGGGAGGATCGATTCTTTTTTTCGAGGCCAATTTGAGGCCTGAAAACAATGGAGATTACATAGGTACATCGGGACGACCTAGAATCTGGTGTTTCGTGGTGATCAGATCTTCAAAATGATGATCAGAGCGTCAAGGGCAGCATTCCAGTGAGAAGTGTCGTTTCGGGAAATTTCCGCAATACACGACGTGTACACCGATGAACATGTCATGTGGTATCGGCGGTGGCGGCTAGGGTTTTGGGTGTCAGACAGGTATCACATGATGTGTGACCCCAGTCACATGGCCTGTTGGACCTTCCCCAAAGCATGGCATGTAATATCAAAGGTACATAGACACAAGATGAACTACAAGGCTTTAGAACATGGCGTATATACCATACGCGGCATTGTAGAGGAAACTACGTGGGACTCGGCCCGTATCTCGAGAGATACACGGACACATAATGGTGTACAAGACCATGTACTCCACCACACGGCCTGGCGAGGCTAGTAAGTCAAGTCCCCCCATGTGCCGGTCACATGGGTTGGTGTACATGGAGCCGACCCCATATACTCAGACACGACCTGACATACGTACAACCAGCCATGTACTGACTTTTCTACACGGCCATCCATGCGACACGGGCCATTGTACATGGGCAGTACCCGGGGTCAGAAGACACGACGAGTGACACTTCTTCATGTCATGTACTTATTTGTACATGGTGTGATCTTCTTTTCCACCATATCTTGGACATGTTTTGTTTTGGTTAGTGCCCCTTTCTCTCGTTCACCTGAAGTTCAGGTATTGTTTCCTTCCACAGGTGTATGATCCCTTCAGGAGGACTTTCTGAGATAGAGTCAGGAATCCCTCCGAGAGGCCCAGAGCAAGATCATCTATCCACTCTTGACCCTTGGTAGATTCTGGCATCGACATGACCAAATCCACCTGGTGTCGATCCTCAACGAAGAAGGTTAATCCGTATGAGTTTCATCATCCACGAAGGCCTTGGAAATGATACTCATTTGTGTATTGTGATCTTTCTAGCTCAAGAGTGTGTTCCCGCATAATGAGTGTATCTATCTCTCGTGATGTTTCCCGACGAACAATACTACTTAGATGGACTTCATCAGAGATATCCAACATGTGGAGTGAATTCTCCCAGAACTAGTTCTTCATGGAATCTTCTAAATGAATCCTTAGCGTAGGTGTATGGTTGTGTGACTTGTCTCTAGACTATGGTTCTGCGTGTCGAGTTTATCTGAATCATGTTTCTCTTTCTATATGTTTTGTAGACATATACTTTGTATAGATGAAAATACCTTTACTTCTTGACTTTATTTGTGTTTTTTAGGGTCACCTATTGAGTATTATTATGCTCACCCCTTCATGGGCTTTGCCTGGACATGTTGTGTCTTGTGCAAATGAGAAGCCTTTTGAAAATGTCCAGGGTGGACCAGGACATGATTGAGAATTCTGAGTTCACTACATGCTGAGGTGTTCTTATGGATACAAGAAGTAGTCCTAGTACCTTTTTGTCTTTACAGGTTTGACAATGTAGTTTTGATACTCATGTTTTTGGTGGGAATGTATTCCTGCGTAGTTTACATTCAGTGCATTAAATTCTGTCATACTCTGCTGGTTGGGTTTAGTTGTTTACATGCCTTTTGTTCCTTTGTGGTTTTTTACACTTCGGAATTTGTGGTCTTGTTGATGTGTGTGTGTACATATACTTAGGCAATGCCTCCCTTGTTACTAATATGCCCACTCGGTGCTAGTCACTAGCTTCTGGCCTATTGGAGGTGGGCATGGGGAGTTATAGTGCAGGCCCCACTAGGACGGGTCATGACAATATTCTATCAGTGATTACTCTTAGATTGTTTCCATACATTAGAAACAAATATTTTAAATATATTTTAAATGTTTTCAACTCTAGATTTAGGGTTACACAGATGATGAAATCATATTTGATATATATATCACAATATAATTTGAATACCTCATGAAAGATGAAATTCCAACTCTATATTTGAATTAATAATAAAAAGTATGAAAACATATGAATTATCATACCAAATTTTGATGATGGGATTGACATTTAACATTTCATCCATTTGTTTTTCAAAGAAGTTTGAAAATTTAACTGTAATCAAAGATTCAAAATTTGGACAAAAGACATGATTATTTAAATAGATAGTGTTAATAAAAATGTAAAAGTGTGAAAAATGAATCATCTTCCTTTCGGTAATTCATAGAATAAAAAAGATAAAGAAGAAAGTGTTCTACCCAAACTCCATAATTAGGGTTCCTTCATAGATATTTATTATTTCCATTATTTTTTTGAAGAACGTTCCGAAAATATAGTGGATGAATAAGGTACAATAAAATCCTTTCCCATGTTTAACACATCAAATTCTTATTAGAAGATGAAATTTTACACGCTAAAATTAAAATATTTCAGTAAATCAACTAGGAAAGTTTTATACCTAGTATAAATATTTAAAAGAACTCTACTAGGTATGATTATTATTATCTAAAAATATGTAAAAAAATGTGTAATGAAATTTATATAGGCTCTAATATGTGATGTCCTGGCTCGGCGTACCCTCGAATGGGTAGCCGGACTGGTCACCACATGACCTCAAGCGCGTCTACCCGTACGACTAATGATACTGACTATCAGAAAGGGTCTATGGATAGTCAGAGGGGAGACTATACCATCATATTATGAGTGTACAACATAAAGAGATAAGAAACTCAGAAAACTAAAGAAGAAAATATAGGACAATAATCAACTGAATAATGAGAATGGCCAACACTAGTTTATACAATGAATTCATGTCATGTTGATACATATCAGAATTTAGTAAAAAATATAAAAGTGTTACATCTATATACCGAAATAAGGAATGACACAAATCCTAAAGGGTGTTTTCTAGGAGCATCATGAGATCCCTCTAAGTCATGTTCTCATACATACCATGTACAATAAAATAGAAACAAGAAAGATCCAAGATTTTACAAACAAGTAGAGTCTACTTGGGTACCCCCGTGTAATGGAGGGCCTAGTCCTATGCGATATGTAAATCTTAGTCGGCCTAGATCAGTAGTTTCTATCTCAATCTAGATAATTCAATATAAATAATAAATGTGGAGGTATAGAGAAGTATCAAAAAAAAATTGAATACCAAAACTACCACCCATTCCCGATCCTAAGGGACACATGATAGAGATACCTACCTAGGATCGTAGCCAAAAATAAGATTTTTAACATGAACTATATATAAATAATGCATAAATAAACAATTTAATACATTATATGTTAATATTTATTTGACTGATTAAATCCTCATGTTCCCTTGGACAATTGTATCTCAACACAAGTCTCAGCCATTTCAGAGTCTGAACCATTTCTCATATTCAATTCAAAAATCATTATATCACATCAGTTTTTATTAACCCTTTAATTCCATTCATGTATGACCAATGTGACCCACAATACAATGACAATTACTTGGTGTAGAACTTCCTGTCTAGAAACCTCATGAGTATTTGAAGAATCAGTTCTTATCTCAGATCCCATGGCTATTTGGAGCATTAGTCCATGTCTTATAAATGAAAATTTTCATGCATGTTTGGTATATAAC
The DNA here is from genome assembly GCA_963277665.1 of Viscum album. NCBI lineage: Eukaryota > Viridiplantae > Streptophyta > Magnoliopsida > Santalales > Viscaceae > Viscum > Viscum album. The sequence goes on from OY728133.1 coordinate 530,083,251, forward strand.
ACCATGTCTAGAACCCCGTGAGTATTTGGAGAATTAGTCCCTATCTCACAACTTGTTTATCAATCATTTATATATATATATATATATCATGTGTATAGAAATTATTGTTAGAACCCCAATATCACATTCAATAATTAATTTATAAATTAATTAATTCAGTCTGTTAGTTAATTCGATATCTAATTAACTACATCACAGTCACAAAAAACTCAAAAAATATTTAAACACAAAAATTAAATTAGTTAACTCAACAATTTAATAATAATTACTATAACATTAATTAAATTAAACATTTTTTAATCAAATAAATTTGGACTAACACCCAGTGGTTCATAACAAGAAATGGACAGAAAAAGAAAAGAAGATTTTGGCTGATGCTATTGGTTCCTCTGAAAATCAGAATGCTTATTCAAATAAAATTATTGATATTGAGGGACTAGAATACTTAAAGGATTATGTTGTTAAGGATAAATCTGCAAAAACAATAGACAGCACAACTATAGATTATAAAAATACTTTGAATGATGTCCACATTTGGTCACCCTCTCCCAATCTGGTGGCATACCAGATGGGGACTAGGAACTTGACTTTTAATGATGCTCTCATGGAGATAGTTCAAGAGAAAATTGAGGAGCCACATGAAATCAGTACTAAGGAGGAATTAGACAGTCATGATGATTACCTCAAGAAGGAAGAAGATAAATAAATAAAAATTGAGGAACAACACCTTAAATCAACCTCCAAGAAAGGAAAAAAGCCTATTGTGGATGAAGATGGCTTTGTCACTCTGTATCCCAAAAAGACTAGGAAGCGTAGAAATTAATCTGAGATTGAAAGAACTATAGTCACCCGATCAGTTTTAACCCCTCGAATTGAGGTTGAAGCCTCTAAACAGAAATTGAAATGGTTCCAATCCATGAGGTAAAAGGTTATAATAAAAAAAGGATCCTGCTTACAAGGATTCTTACCAAATACCTGATGATATACATATAAATGATGAAATTAATGATTGGATAGATGAGAAAGAGAGTTTAACTCACTGGAAGTATCTTCACCGCCATATTTCTGATGAAACTTACTTGGATATCAGAAAGAGAATGTATACAATGATGATTGAGGAATTCAAAAAGAACCCCAGTTTCAACTTCAGGTCTATCCCATGGGTTTGATCCTTTCTTTTGTTTAGAGAAGTCTTGCAATCTCCTGTTTTGTGTTGCAACTGCCCCTGGTGGACTTGGATCTTCTTCTTAGTGGTTATCAATTTTAGAATCTCTAGATGATCACTCTATTTTTCTTCCATAAGGAAACATTCAAAGTCTTTCCTCCAATATGGGTGTTTCTGACTAGAAGATGTTGCAGCTGAATTGGAATGTAGTTAAACCAATCTGTTTATTTGTTTCAGTTTGATTGAATCTTCATTCTGAAGGATGAATGCTGATCACTTAAGTCTTGGAGGACTTCTCATATTTTTCATGGAGTCTAACTTTTTTTGAAACTGGACTGCAACTAAGAATTTTCTCCCCTCTATTTTTTGTAACCTGATTGTAGTGTCTTGATGTTTGGAATTCTTGATTAGATGACTATTTTGTTTCCATCTTTATCTGCCTCGGTCCTGCTTCTCTTAACTTCATGAAACTATAACCTGCTGCTTGGTCTACATCTACTGATATAATCTTCTTGCCAAGAGTATTTGATGCATGTTCGGATTTGCATGGAACTCGTATGGATGGAGCTACTGATATATTCTGCTTGCCAAGAGTATTTGATGCATGTCTGGATTTGTATGGAACACATATGGTTGGAGCTACTGATATGTATCTAGATCATGTATTTTGCTGACAATATATTCTCTGGATTGGTTTGGCTGGTCTGCATTTGCTTCTTGGTTCTCAGACAGATTGCTGCTTTGGTGTTTTCTCTGACTATTAGATGCCTTTCATACTTGGCTCAAATATTTGTGAATGTTATATGCACTGTTTGGAGCATCTCTTAGCTCTTGAGGTGAAGATCTTTGTTGGATGATCCTAGATGGAAGATCCATCTGCATTTTGAAGGAGCTCTTATTGGGTGTTGGATTTTGTTTGTCTGAGTTTCCTTGTACCCCCCTTATTTCACTCCTGGAGTAAACACATTACTCCTCGTGTTTTGTATTGCATCTTTTCATTTAATAAATTCTTTTGATGACATGAACTGGGAAACTAGTTCATGTCATCACTTTTTGAAAAAAAATCACATAAATTTCTCAAGTTAATTTAACAATTAACTAATAAAAAGTAAACCATCTCAATATAACATAATTAATTCCCAAATAATTATCTCATGAAATCCATGTAATGGCCCAAACCCTCCTTGTCCATCCCTTTTCCAAATTTTTGGTGTTTGGTGCACCCTGGACCCATCAGGTCTAGATCCTAAGGGCGGCGTCTCTATGGCAGGGTGTCATCGTGGTGTCAAAAATCGGTGAAACCCATCAGTTCCAGAGGGTCCTGTTGGGGTTTTCTTCCCCTTTTTCCCATAAAACCACTTTTGACTCTTTTAATGTTTTTAATGTGGTTAAAACCTATTTCTTGCCTTGAAATCAACGTTTAGAATCCATCAGCAGTGGGGAGACCCTCAATGGACCCAACCTGTGTGTGCGTGTAACGTGTTTTACTCTATTTAAATAAAATCTTTAACTCACAGCTATTATGACCACATCCTCAATCAGATTTATTAAATAACAATAAGTTCCATCATGTGTAACTACCCAGCCACATGGTGAAACCACAATCCGCCGTTAAAGCCGTTCAAAATTCCATATCCCATAATTTTAGGATCTAACATTTTTATCACACAGGAATCAATTCTTTATTATTATTCATAGTTTTATTTCTTTCCTTGGTGCCTTTGGAGTCTCCATTCCTGAGGCTAGTGGTACACTCGTGCATGAGCCTTCCTTCTCAATCTTGGAGTCCTCAGAGTTCCCTGCATTTCGTGCATCCCTAGTTCTTGGCTCGCATAGATAAATTATTATCATTGATTATCCAAGTAGAGTTTTTCCTTCATCTATCTTTAGTGTGTATCATGCGGGGAGGGTATGCTATTGTTTCTGTGGGGATGAATGAAACCAAACCTTAATGAAGATAATAAATGTACTTTTAATGAATGAAGGGGGTGTGATCAGTGTTTCTGCTGTACTCTTCATCCTTGGTTTTTTTGTATGAATTATACGAGCTTATACCCACTAAAAATCATGGCCATTAATGGTATTTTCTTGTGCACTAATGAACCTCTGTTTTCTGGATGATCATCTATTTGAATGGAAGTAACATGGAAACTGGTTAATCATGTAAACTCGATTGATTGAATGGATACCCAATGAACTAGAACCCATGTGTGGTCACCACAGTTAACTAAACAAAAAGTAAGGATTTAAATGAGCAGTGTGTTAATATCTGGAATCCCCTACTTTTCTATGTTTTTGTGATTGTGTGGCTATTCTGTAGGTTCCTCGTGGGGTGACATGGGTGGGGAAGGGATCCCCTATTGTGGTGTAGTTGTTGGATTGTGGATATGAGGCCGTGTGGAGCCATATTTTGGGGCTTTGGTTTGGTTCCAGTACTTTGAGGGATCTCACAGATCCCTTTTTGTCATTGTGACATTACAAGAGAACCGGGTGTGAATGCTTAATTTGATGTTTGGATGTTTACCATTACTTGGCTTGTGGATATGCTTTTTAGTTTCCCAATAGTGCAGTATTTTACTTGAATGTAATCACTTAAATATGAAAACCAAAATGGGTTAAATGGGGAATTGTTTTCTAGAAGTGAGTTGTGACATTTTTTCATGTGTGATGTTTCTTATGAATGAATAGTAATGAGGGTGCTTTTGGTTGGGCTGGATTTGGAACCTCTGGGATGGGATGAGTGCTTGTTACCTATATCTATAATTTAGTTTTAATTTTTCCAATTCCCGCCCCATCCATATTGAGAACGTTGTGCCGAACATCGCCATTTTATGGGGAGGGTGTTTTTCCAAAAACTCATATGAGTGGATGGTTATTAGATCATTTCTACTCCCTTTCCCGAGTAGCCTAAGATCCTTTGGGCAAGCTGTGATGACCTGAGGTCCATTATATCCCATGATTCTTTTGGAAGGGTAATTGTGGTGGTAGGCCTAGGTGTGTGTGGGTAGTTTGTGTCCCAAGTATCGTTGGGATGACACCCATGTGTATTTGGGCATGGTGGTAGTTGTTATGGCCCAAGTGTTTGCGGGCGTGGTTATGTGTGTTTGTTTTGGCATAGGTGTTTGTGGGCGGGATGTGTGGTTGAGATAGACCATGTGTTTGCGGGTGGGATGTGTGGTTTTGGAAGCCCATGTAACACCCAGAAAACTTGTACCCCGTGTATTGATAAGTTTATGTTTTTTTTATTTCCTTAGTAACCAAATAAACTTCTTTCTCAAAAGGAGGTGATATTACAGTTTTATTTTTTTCGAATGCAACCAATTAAAACACAAATAGACAGAAGGCTTGTTCGTAAAAAAAGGAACATTGCAGTGTTTAAAATTTGTCATCTATCACAAGGAAACATTCTAACCAAAAAAATCCCTAATAAAACCCCCATCAAGACTAATGGAAGGCCCCCTACAAATACAACAAAACACGGTAAATAAAGGAGATCCTTTAGGTCAGTAAAAACAATGAACAACACCACCATGATCATATAAACCATGGTGAGCATCAACGGTATGGAAAGAACCATCTTCTTCTTCTTCTTCTTCTTCTTCTTCTTAAATAACCTTATGCTTGAGACACCCTAAGACGGAGTTTTATAAGGAATGAACTGACCATTTCCCTAATGAACATTGAAAGCTAACGACTATAATTATAGACGTTAGACGTTGTTAAAATAAATAAAACAATATTTATGCATTAATCAGTTTTCAAATTTTTATTTCATAATTAAAATTATAAAAATAACCACCGTTTATGAACTCTAAAAAAATGGGCTCGCTAGGCCAGCCCGTTATGGCTGGGCCAAGGGTGGAATCTCACTTGATGTGGCCAAGCCTTGCCCTCAACCCAAGCCAAGGCCATCCTGAGCTCGGGTAGAGGATGTCTGAAGGGTGCACAATAGTAGGAATGCCTAGGCGCACCACGGTGGGCATAGGGTCATGGCGAGTAGGGGTAGGCTGAGGCCAGCGGATGGGGCAAGAGCCTAACTATAGGCCCCCTTTGTGGATGCTATGTGTTTTCTGAGCCGTCGTTGAGAGGATCGGGGTTAAAAGGGAGGCGAAAAAAGTTTGAGGTTTCGATGTGGGACTCGGGTTTTTTGGGCGAAACGTGATCTGGGCCGTTGGATCGCGTCACCCGCGATATGTGCCGTTGATTCCGATCCCGCGATTGACCCTCAGCGACTGAGTCTCTCTCCGTGGTTTTTGTCAACCGTTCGATCCGACATGATCAAATCATGCTCGTTTGAGGTTTTTAAATTTTTGCATGGAACTTCGACCATCCGATGAAATTTAGATCTAATCTATGCCACTCAATTCTTTTTAAACAGCGGATGCATCTCAGCCCATGGATCGACGTTGGGATCGATCTGGACCATCCTTTTTTCCCCAGAATTTCCACTAGCCACGTCGTCTTCTTCATTCATGCATGGGTTACACCAGTAACCCTATCCTATGGAACACCCCTCTTTTTCTTCACCTCTGACCACTGGGGACCCCCATGTCTCCTCCTTTTCTTCATGAAAGACACCCCAATTTAATGCAATGAAAGTGGGTACATTTTTGCGTGGATGGTGGTGTGTGAGATTTTGTATATAAATAACTGATACCTCTCAGTTCTTCTCACACATTCAAGTATCCAGCGAGCCCATCCAACCCTCCCTGAAGTCCTCAATTCCAGGGTTTTTAAAGTATGGGTTTTTATTTTTTCCTTGCTTTGATTCTTTGAGAATATATACACTTATATATTTGAAAAATATATATTTTATAACGTTACGGTTCAGTCCAAACGGTCTTCAATGTTGAACCTAGGACTTCGTGTTCTATTGTGTTCAAATAGCTTAATGAATGTAAGGATTATTCATGGCCTCATTTTGTTGTTTTGAGAAAACATATGTACCTTTGGTTAAATGTATATACATCGGTTATATGCAGGAATGGGAATGACCTTTCTACTTCAGTTATATGTATGATGTTTTTGTATAATTTTTCATTCCCTACACATATCCACATACAATTAATTTCATATTTAAATAATTATTAAATTTGGAAGATGTTATATATATGTCTAGGATTTTATAAAATTATTTTTAGTAGGTTCTCATAAACAAATCTTTATGAATAAAGGCATGACCTTCCCTATTCAAAACGTTGTTGAACAAATATTCATAGGGGATTAACCAACATGGGTGTGACGATATTTCAGTTTTTGTTTGGGTACATGCATATATTTTATATTTTTCATGAAACTTGATTTAAGTTGATAAGGTCCTTACACATTAGGTATTGAGTTTAGGTGGAGTTCAAAAAAACCTATGAAATAGGGTGTTAAAAAAATCTTATATCCACATTTAAGAGTAACTTATTTGGTTTCTGATGTTATAAATTTTGTGGCTTATGTTTAATATTCATGCTTTCAATCATGGACATTATTCAGTATTATGCAAAGGCAGAACAATATTGAATGTTTTAGCATGTGCAAGCTCAAAACCATACTTTAGATTTCTGGTTCACCTTTGAAATTAATTGAATGATAAAATTTTAGAATTTCAAGAACAAAAATTCATGTAATAAATTCTAGATTTCTTTTCATTCAGTACCTTAGATGTCAATGTATGTTCCATAATATGCCTTTCTTCTTTCCTTTTAATAACAGTCATATAATTTTTAGCTTGGGTTTTAATCATTTATATGCCTGTATCACTTATAAGATATGTAAATTCAACTAATTTGACCAACAATGAATGAATTATTCAAGGTGGTGTGGGATATATTGAATATACAACCCCGTTTAAGTAAAGTATTGATTTATGTGGCTCACATGAAAGTAAAGACATATTAAGGGTGCTCCCTGATAGTGCTCCAATGCATTGGGTAAAGAATTAATCTCTAGAGATGACAAGCTTCATGATACCTTGGTGAATAACCTCGATAATTTTTTTATGACACCTTGGGGATGAACCTCTGTGATATGTTCATGAATGTCTAAATGAAATGTTGAAGCTATATATTCAATTCATGTAACATGTTATTTTAAATATGATATGCATATTCTTTCAGTAATCTTGTCCTTATGTCTTTATCAAGTTCATATTGATGTCACAAGTAATTGTTTGGGGCATGATTCGTGTGAAATAGTAACTAGAATATGAAATTTAAGCTATTTACTTCATGAGCAACTCAGGTTAAGTATTACTCTTAACTGTTTAATTTGTGCTTAAACATTCATAATTCATACTGGTTCATGATATCCATTATTAGCCCTTTTGAAAATGTCCTAATTGATTCATGTATTCTTGCAAAATCTTAGTTGTGCACTTTTATGTTATGTTACATGTGTTATAGTTTTCTTTAAGATAATGTTCATTGGATATGTTTTTAAAGAATGTTTTCAACTGTTTTATTGGTTTATTTTAAACCCCTTACTATGCATTATTATGCTCACCCCACGTTTTATATTTAAAATTTTCAAGTAACAGCTATTATCAGATGAAACATTTCTGAAGTTACCAGTTTACCAGAGCCCAAACTGAACTCGATCCTCTGTATGGGACGCGATGTGTATTTATTAGTACATGTTTCTATTTTAAAATGACACATCATGTTCATAAGGCATGAAATCCTGGTTTTCTGGGGTCAGGTCTTCACAGTTGGTATCAGAGGATAGGTTCATGCAATTATGGACACCAGGTAATTGAAATATATAGCTACAAATGGACCTTAATAAGTTATTTTATTATAATTTTCAAATGGTAGATGAAAATGTGCCAACCAATCTACTATCACTCTCCACTGAGGCCCTTGAGACCATTGTATCTTTAGCTAGCCACAATAATTTTCTTAACTATTCCCATATCAGCATGAAACGAAAACACTTATACGATGTGTCAAACTCACCAATGGTTCTTCGGCTACACCGGGGGTTAGGATTGGATCACCTCATTATGATGATTATCCAATTCCCCTCCTATGTACATTGTGGAAGGTACCATGAGGGACTTTTCCAGGTGTTCATGGTAGGTGAGGACTTTGCCTATATGGCCCTCGACGCTTTTCAAGAAGCTGCTGCAGTCGGTGACCTCCAAGTGGCCTATCATTTTGAAATATTGAACTACAGATTTTGGGGCCAGTTGTCGGACTTTGGAATGTTAGAAGATGAGTCCACCCAACTATCTTGGTGGAAAAAAGTGTAGTTTGACGTCTCCCAACTTTATACCCCTCATGCTATACCAATGAGACGTCAGAGGTGCCCCCATGAGTTTAACCCAGAATACCCAGCCTGTGTTCGGTTTGAGGAGATAGGGAGTTTCGCTTCTCTATGTGGAGTTCGTGTAGTAGGTAATTAAGGGAACTAATGCACTGATTTTTAGTAATAATATTATGTTTTATTGAAATATTGTCTTTCCCATTCCAGTCATTACATTGTTTATACTTTTGGATGGATTATAATTGATTGAACTCTCATATTAAACATTCAGATGGAAGGAAAAACCCACATGTTATCTCTTCTTACTGAGATACTGAAAATTATTGCAATCAAAACCTATGAATATGAGTATCGTCCCTATGCAAACCTATGAGGAACGAGCATGAAATTGTTTGAGGTGAAAAATGGTCTGGAGATTATCCGCACCTATCAAGGTAATGCTTCCATCTACTACTGCAAAGTCTTAGAACAATTGGTTGTGCATAAGCGGAGAGGAAAATACCACGAAGGGATCTTTATGTGTTTTACCCTAGGCCGGAACTACACAATCAGAGTAAAATTTCAAGAGGGTTCTTTAAAGGGAAACGTTTATGCGACCTACATGTACCAACTCCTCAGTGTTAGCCTGTACGACAACGTCTATGACTTAGATGTTCTCAATCGAGATATAATTCGGAGAGTTCTTCGTGCGTTGCTCCATATGGACATTTCCAAACTTTTTACCGTTCAAGCCTCACTCAGGAAGACCGAGTGTTCAGTGAATGAGTTCAACCCCTTCTTCTCGAAGATCATATGGATCAGAGAACTAGAGAAGTTGAGCATCAATTTGGGTGTTCCACAGAACGCACCTGAGGATCCTCTACAATGGGGGTTATGGTGAGAACATCAGATAACGTTTATGATTTGATGAAATAAATTGCGAGGACGCAATTCTCTGAAGGGGGGAATAATGTAACACCCCAAAATCTTGTACCCCTTGTATTGATAAGTTTGTGTTTTTCTTTTTTTTGATTTCCTTAGTAATCAAATAAACTTTTTTCTCATAAGGAGGTGATATTACAGTTTTTTTTAGAATGAAACCTATTAAAATAGAAATATACAAAAGGCTTGTTTGTAATAAAAAAGAACACTATAGTCTTTACAATTTTTAATTTCTCACAAGGAAACATTCTAACAAAAAATTCCTAGTAAAAACCCCATCAGGAATATGGGAAGGCTCTCTACAAATACAACAAAACACAGTAAATAAAGGAGATCCTTTGAGTTAGTAAAAACAAACAACAACACCACCATGATAATATAAACCATGCTGAGCATCAACAGTATTGCAAGAACCATCTTATTATTCTTATCCTTCATCTTCTTCTTCTTAAATAACTTTATGTTTGAGATACCCTAAGACAGAGTTTTATAGAGAATAAACTGACTGTTTCCCTGATGACTGTTGAAAGATAATGGCTATAAGTATAGCTGTTGGATCTTGTTAAGATAAAAAAAATATTTATTCATTAATCAGTTTCCAAATGTTTAATTCACAATTAAAATTATAGAAATAGCCACCGTTTATGAACACTAAAAAACTGGGCATGATGGGCCAACCATTTATGGCTGGGTCGAGGGAGGTAGCTCACTCGATTTGGCCAAGAATAGCCCTCATCCCAGGCCATGTTTGGCCTAAGCTCGGAAAAAGGTTCCCCGAAAAGCACATGGGAGCATGAGCGCCTAGGAGCACCACGGTGGGCGAAGGGTCACAACGAACAGGGTTAGGCGGAGGCCTACGGACGGGGTAGGAGCCCATGTATAGGGCCCCCTTTGTGGGTACTGTGTGTTTTCTGAGCCATTGTTGAGAGGCTTGGGGTTAAAAGGGAGGCAAGAAAAGTTCAACGTTTCAATGTGGGGATCATTTTTTTGGGCAAAACGCGATCTGGGCCGTTGGATCGCGTCGCGTGTGATCTGGGCCGTTGATTCCGATTCCACACTCGACCCTCAATGACCACGTCTCTCTTCGTGGTTTTTTTCAACCGTTCGATCAGGCATGATCCAATCATGGCCTTTTGAGGTTTTTAAATTGCCTCGTTGAACTTAGACCATCTGATGAATCATAGATCTAATCTAAGCCGCTCAATTATTTCAAAACTGCGGATGCATCTCAGCCCATGGATTGTTGTTGGGATAGATCTGGACCGTCCGTCTTCCCCCATAATTTCCCCTAGACGCGTTGTCTTCCTCCTCCCCACATGGGTTACACCAATAACCCTACCCTATGGCACACCCCTCATTTTCTTCACCTATGACCACCGGGGACCGCCATGTCTCCTCTTTTTCTTCAAGCATGACACCCCCCATTAAATGCAATGCAAGTGGGTACGTTTTTGTGTGGAAGGTGGTGTGTGAGATTTTGTATAAAAATTACCGAGACCTCTTGGTTCTTCTCTCTAATTAAATTCTATAGTGATCTCGACCAACCCTCCCTAAAGTCCTCCTTTCCATTTTTTTTAAAGTAAGGGTTTTTAGATTTGCGTTGTTTTGCTTCTTCTAGAATATATACACATATATATTCATAAAAATATATATTTTTTAACCGTACAGTTCATTCCAAACGTTCTTCAATGTTGAACCAAGGCCTTCAAGTTCTTTTGGGTTCAAATACCTTAAAGAATATAAGTATTATACCTAGCTTCATTTTGTTGTTTTGAAAATACATATATATCTTTGGTTATATGTATATACGTTGGTTATATGCTAGAATGGCCATGACCTTTCTACATTGGTTATATGAATGGAGTTTGTGTATAATTGTTCATGCCCTGCACAAATTCACATACACTTAATTTCATATGTAAATAATAAATAAATTTTGAAGATGTTATATATATGTTCAGGTTTTTATAAAATTATTTTTAGTTGGTTTTCATAAACAAATCATTATGACTAATGGAATGAATTTCCCTATTCAAAACATTGTTTAACTAATATTCATAGGGGATTAACACACATGGGTTTTCCAATATTTTGATTTGAGTTTGGGTACATTTATATATTTTATATGTTGCATGAACCATGATTTCAGTTGTTAAGGTCTTTACACATTAGGTCTCGAGTTTAGGTGGAGTTAAAAAACATTATAAATAGGGTGTTAAACAAAACTTATATCCATATTTAAGAGTAACTTATTTTTTTAATATGTTTTAAATGATGTTTGTTATGGTGAAGATTAATTCTTTCTATCATGGATAGTATTCAGTATTATGGAAAGGCTTATCAATATTGAATGTTTTTTCATGTGGAAGCTCAAAACCCTACTTTAGATTTTTAGTTCACCATTGTAATTAATTGGATGATAAAATTTTAGAATTTCAAGAACAAACATGTATGTGATAAATTATAGTTTTCTTTTATTTCAGTACCTTAGATGTCAATGTATATACCATAATCTGGCTTTCTTCTTTCCTTTTAATAATAGTCATATAATTGTTAGCTTGCATTTTAATCATCTAGATGCCTGACTCACTTATAAGATATGTAAATTCAACTATAATGACCAACTATGAATGAAATATTCAAGGTGGTATGGGACATCATTAATATAAAACCCCGTTTAGTTAAAGTATTGACTTATGTGTCTCACATGAAAGTAAATACATATAATGGGTGAGCCTTGATAGCGCTCCAATGCATTGGGTAAAGAATTAATCTCTAAAAATTACAAGCTTCCTAATACCTTGGTGAATAACCTTGGTAATTTTTATTAGGACCCCTTGGGGATGCACCTCAGTGATATGTTCATGAATGTCTAAATGAAATGTTGAAGCCACATATTCATGTCAGGTTACAAGTTCTCTTCAAGATGATATGCCTATTCTTTCACTTCTCTTGTCCTTATTTTTTATCATGTTCATATTGATGTCACAAGTAAAATTTTGGGGCATGATTCGTGTAAAATAGTAACCAAAATATGAAATTGAAGCTATTTCCTTCACACGTAACTCTAATTAAGTATTAATATTAACTTTTTAATTTGTTCTTAAACATTTATATGTCATACTGGTTGAAGATATCCTTTATTACCCCTTTTGAAAATGTCCTAATTGATTTTTTTATTCCTGGAAAAACTTAGTTGAGCACGTTCATGTTATGTTACATGTGTTACAGTTTTCTATAAGATAATGTTAATTGGACAAATTTTTAAAGAATGTTTTGAAAATTTTCATTGTTTTATTTTAATCTTTTTACTAGGAATTCTTATGCTCACCCTATGTTTTCAATTTTAAATTTTCAGGTAACAACTTTTATTAGATGAAACATTTCTGAGGTTACCCGTTTCCCAGAGCCCGAACTGAACTCAATCCTCTATATGGGACGTGATGTGTTATTATCAGTGCATGTTTCTATTTTAAAATGACACATCATGTCCAGAAGGTACCATCTCCTAGTTTTCTGGGGTCGAGACTTTTAGAGCCCAGGTGTGTGCGGTCGGGGGGATGTCAGTTGGACTGCGATGAGAATTTCGGGAGAGGATTGACACGTATGATGTCTTCAATAACCAGTGGGAAAGTGGCGCGGGGTACCCAAATATTGATGTGATTTTATTATTATTTATTTGAATTGAGTTACTTGGGGGGAGTTCCTTGGTGAGGTTTGGGTGGATAGTTTTCCTCGCTAGGTGCCCTGGTTATCTCCTTTTTCTCACATGGCATTAGAATGCCTCCCCACTTGTACATGGGGTCTTTTGGTTTTCCCTACTGGGTATACCTGTATACTCACCCAACGTATATAAACTGTATTCAGAAATCTAAGAGGACTTCGAGGTTCATGCATGACTGTACTAGTTCAGACCTTGGGACAATTCCTTTTTATGTTTTTCTTTTCTTTGGTACTTTCCGTTGGGGTTTTACTTGTACTTTTGTGGCATTTACTTTTGGACATGCATATGGAATGGATTGATTTTGAATTTACTTTTACCTCCAGTTTTGATGTTGTTGGGATTTTCTATCTTATCTCTCAATCCTAATAAATTAAATGGTCAATGCATTCCATATTTTATGTGATTCTATACCATTGGGGCTAGTCGCCACTCTAGGACCTATTGAAGGAGAGTCTCGGGGGTCATTATCTCTCCTTAAACTTAAAGAAGGTTGGGTCTGGAAATCTACTTTCATGTCTCTCATTTGGTGAATGCGGGTCATGAAAAGCCATCAAAATATCACATAATTAATTCACAAATTATTTATATCTAAAGAAATCATTTCAAAGTCATATAATTAATTAAAGAGTTAATTATCTCAAATTATCCCAAATTAATATCTCATAATTAACCCCTAATTAATTATCTATAATATAATTTCATAACAAATAATTAATTCACAGTTAATTATCTCAACTTAACTAGTTCGATATCTCATAATTAATCTCCCAATTAATTAATTAATTCATAAATAATTATCTAAACTAAACCAAATTAATATCTAATAATAAATATCAAGATTAACTATCATCTCAGAGCACATAATTAATTAAAAATTATTTCTTTATGAATAAGAAAATTAAATTCTCATAATTAATTCCTCGATCAATTATCATTTCAATGAAAATAATTAATTCATAATTATATATTTCATCTTAATAGAATTAATATCTCATATTTAATTCTTTAATTAATTATTATTTCAATGAACATAATTAATTCATAATTAATTATTTAATCATAAAAAAATAATATTTCATAATTAATTACTTGATTAATTATCATTTCAAAAGAAATAATTAATTCATAATTAAATATCTCAACTTAACCAAATTAATTACTCAAAAATAATCGCTTGAAAAATTATATTCATTGGAAATTCAAATCAAAAAATGAATTCATAATTAATAATATATTTCCCCTAATAAACCAATTAATCCAAATTTTCAATAAACCTTATCAACAATAATAAATCAATAAAATTTTATTTTATTAATTTTGAAAAGTTAAGAACCCTACCTCGGCTAATTTGGCCGAGCCAAAGCTTCTAAACTCAAACCATCACCTAATCACGTACACCCACCTCAAAAAAAAGAATGCGCACTCGTAATTTATCATCACTTCTCACAACCATTAATCAGAATTCATAATTACTATGGTGGGGACCAACGCACACCCAAAAAATTAACTGCAATACAAAACAACCATAAAAATATAATTCAAGGGCTGAGAAGTCAAATATCAGGTTTATAGCCTTACTCGAAAATGACGATGGTGGACCGAATCAAGCGAAAAAGTCAAGCCTTTTAGGATGATTGGTGGAATATGGACCAACAGGTTCCAAGACATCTTCAATAATGCATATAATTGATAGAAAATATGACACGAAACCAACCCCTCGTTTAGGGTTTTGGATGAACTAAATGTGGATGACAGAGACCCAAAATTGCCTCTGCAAATAGAGAAACACATAGAGATAGACTCACCTCGTCGAGACAGATAGGTTCCATGAATAGTGAATGATATAATGGGTTTGTGAAGATGGGCCAAGACATGCGGGTGGCACACCTCATGGGTGTTGCTCTGTGTGACTCAATCCATACTTCACATAGCAGGGGGGGTGTGCATATCTCATCCTTTCTCCATCGAATAAGACAATAAAACTGTAATTATATTATAATTGATATAATAATAATAATAGTAGAAATCCCTATTATTTTATTATTGGAACCAATTATTTGAAACACCTTTTTTATAAACCCCAATACCATTTACACATCATTTAATTAAATTTCCATCAACTGAATATTATTAAATATTAAATAAAAATAATCATTATTTAATAACACTATTTTACACAATTTATTAAAAAAACCATGACACCTCATTGATAAAAAATTTTATTAAATTTTACCCTATATAATTTAATTACATAATTTCTCCAGTTCATATATTGTATTAAATTCTATGAACAAATTTTATTTAAATTAAAAACTCCAACTCATCAAAATTATTTAATTAAATTCTTTCAACATTATTTTAATTAAATAATAACCCCTGTTTCTTATCGAATAATTAAATTCTTCGTAACATTTAATTTAATAGAATAGATCCTCCATTTCACATTTATTAATAAAATTCATCTTTACTTTGAATTTAATTAAATGAATCCCCAACTCCCTATTTACACATTTTTATTTAAATTTCCCCCATCAAAATTTAATTAAATAAAGACACTAAATAAAAAATATTTATTTAAATTATTTCACATGATTTAATTAAAAAACCCTCACACCTCATTCATCATAATTTTATAAAATTTATTTAAACTGAATTAAATTAAATAATTTCAAAAAATAATATTATTGAATTAAATTTTTTATAAAAAATTTAATTAAATTAAAAACTCCAACACATCGACATTATTAAATTAAATTATATCAAACATTATTTAATTAAATAATAACCACCATTTTTCAATGGTTGATTAAATTTTTCTTAACATTGACTTTAATTAATTAAATCCTTCAGTTAGTATTAATTAATTTAATTCCTCTTTACCATGAATTTAACTGAATGAAACCACAACTCCTGATTTGCATGTCATTAAATTAAATCCCTCTCATCTATATTTAAATAAATAAAGAATCAAAGACACCATTATTTAATTATGTTATTTCAAACCATTTAATTAAAAAACATTAGAACCTTATAGACCATTATTTAATTAAATTCATTCAAATTAAATTTATAGAAATAATTTCTCTAATTCATGTTATTTAATTAAATTCCATCAACACAATTAAATTAAATTAAACATTAAAACTCATTATAAATATTTAATTATATTCTCTCATCCTCAATTTATTTAAATAACATATCCATCTCAATGACATTTTATTAAATTCCCTCAAATATAATTTAATTAAAAGAAACCCCAAACAACTCATTTAATTAAATTCCATTCAACCATGAATTCAATTAAATTAATTAAACATTAAACTCAAAACTAAGTAAGGCGAATGGTTTATCTCTCATGCTCTGATAGACCTTGAGTAGACCATGTGCCCGCTACCGATACCTAGACTATCATGTCTGGCTGATCTATATTGTTCGACTAACAGTGGGAAGCCCATGAGAACACATATGGCTTTTTTATTTTAAAACTGAGTTTCCATGTCCAGTGCTCCCGACACCAATTAAGACACTTGGGAAACTCCTAGATCCATTAATCATGGCCAATATCCACACATAAAATCATCCCAACTTGCGAAACAACATCCAAAATAATTGTTTTAATACTAACCTGAGTATTAAACAAAAAAGATATAAAATCGAATTTTAACCCAATTTAAAAACACAGAACTTTATAATCTTCCCACCTTAAAAACTTCTCATCCCTAAGAAGCCATCAGGAGAGAATAGAACACCAAACAACCCACCATTATCATGAAGATTCACATGAACGACCGTGTTGCGTTTCCAAACTTTTAAAGCACCATTAACCATTTTTGTATCCCAATCCATGGATCCTTACTTGAATGAAATTATTATCCCATGAAACCCAAACCTATTATTAAACCGATGATGTGCCTTTAAAATGATTTCAACACCAATTTCATGAATATGAATATCCCTACCCAACTTCTAGTGACCTTCCCCAACCAATCCATCACTTGGAAATTTCCAAAATTTTGTGCCCCAGCATGAATAAAGGCATAACCCAAAGAACCACACATCCAATGTAAAACCCAGATAATAACCACATATGTAGCCCAATGACTTTTCAAATATAATCACATCTTAAGACAAACAAAATCTTAGTTTATCCAAGATGAGGTAATTATGGGGGCATTATCATCTTCTTTAAATGAGAACACAAAAAGTAATCCCATATCACACAGAAGATTAGTCAAACTATCATCGATAAACTCGTTACCAAAAGATGGGATTCAAATGACGATGAACCATCAACTAAAACCCGATGCCTATTTCACCCAAAGAATCTGTGTTCATTCAAAAATGAACATTCAAACACTTCCAAAAACTGACAGAGCTTCCAGGATTTTTCACACACTGCAATTCTTATCCAGTCATGCTACCAAGAATGAACCTACATGTTTACTCGAATCGATGTGAAACTACCACCATAAGAGTGTCCATGCCAATGGAAAGAAAATACTATATAATCTCAGTAAGATTATTTATGAAATACCTTAAATGCACGTGAGACGTTCCAAGAACTATGATCACCATGTCAGCAAATCACATAAAATCTAACTTTTTAAACTAAATAGTGTGTTAATAAACTAGTGTCCTAAAAGTATTATTTAGAAGTGGGATGATATCACCTTAACACCCCAATCACTCTACTCCGGAGTTAACCTGATAACATCTCTAATGTATGACCATGCCTGAGGCATTTATAACCCGCTGAGCTAAGTATTCATCAATGATTATTCACCAACCAAGTGTCAGGATACAATGACCACCCATCCCAGAAAGGGTCTCAATCATTAAAACCATGATTTCCTACCATGGAAAATGACACATAAATGGAACCTACATGAAAACTATCTTAGAATAAAAATAAAAACTCCCCCTTTAGACATTTAACATTTTTTTCATTTCATTTTAAACTAGAAATTTGGAATCTAAATTCCATTTTTACATAGAGGAAACCCTTGAGGGTCTCATTTATTCTACACTTGGTTCATTTAAAAGAATCCCAAAAATTGTTCATTCAATAAAAACACAAATTTTTACATTTATGACCATTTCAAGACACATGATGGTTATACCAGGCTTAACACATGGGTGACCATCGAAAAATCGATAAGGTTCTCATACATTTTACCAATGGAATTTTTCTCTCATTCATCACGATCAATAATCATTTAGAATTTTAACATTAGCATCCATTTTTCAATCATTCTGATACACAAGTTACCCTGTATCCTATTATAAGGCACCCATACACGTTAAAACTAAAACTATCTCCCATATAAATTGAAACCAGTAAATTTCTCACCAATGTAACCTTTTCCACATTAAACATGTCTAGCATGTTATCACAAGCAGTAACATGAAATTAAGGTATAACACAAAATCATGGAATTAAAAATTCATGTTAATCATAGAGGTAGAACTATACATAAAATCTAAATCATGTTAAATTTATCACTGAGACATTATATTGAATGTTTCATGGTATAGAAGATCAAAGCATTGCATGACACCAAAGGAAAAAAACAAAAATTAGCAAACATCTTACTAATGCAACTACATGGAATGTTATATATATGAAATTAAATCCTATAAGTGTCTATGATGATGCATGAAATGAATATTAAAGTTCATATCAAGAGTAGTAAAATTTAAAAAATTCTAAATATCAATAAGAAGAGTAATGTACACCAGTCACCCATAGTGAAATCATATCAACCATAATTGAAAATAGTATCAACATTAATTCCCAACCTTGAAAACTTATTCATTTTCCATAGATGGGGAGATCATTCCGAAAAAAAAATGTTTTAACAAATCACCGATTCATTCAAAGTATCCTATATACAATCCCTAAATAAAAAGAAAAATGAAAACTAAAGAAAACCAAAATATTTGATACCACTTTTTGACGTCTCGGCCCAGCTTACCCTCGAATAGGTAGTCGGATTGGTCGCCACATGACTCCAAGAGAATCTATCAAAATTCCTGATGCTAATGACTAGCAGCGTGGGTCTATGGATAGTCAGTGCCGAGGCTATATCCTCATATTAAATGTGCATAGTGGAAAGAGATAATTAACTCAAACAACAGCAGAAGCAAATAGAAGGAAACAATCAATTGAATAATGAAAATGGCCAATGATAGTTTATACAATGCATTGTTGTCATGGTGATACATATCAAGAAAAAATTAAACAACAAAACATCTGTTACATCTTAGAATAGAAATATGTAAATACTCATATCCAAATGGGATTTCACAACAAGTATCTCGAGCTTCCACTCAGTCCTTTTCTCTTATCTCCCATTTTCATGAAAATAGCAACATGCAAGATAAAAGGTCCTCCAAACAAGTAGAGTCTGGTTTGGTACTCATGTGCAATGGGGGACCGAGTAGATTTTATGATATAAATCTTAGTAGGACATGACCATAGGGTTCTAACTCAATCTAGATAATGCAATGTACATTAAAAGTGTGCATGTATGACAAAGTAACAACTAAATTGAATAAATAAACTCCAACCCATCCAGGTACCTATGTGACAACTCACATAGATACCTTCATCGACTCGTAGATGAAAATAAGTGTCTGAAGAAGAACTATATATATTAAATTCATAGATTAACTATTTAAGACAATATTTTATATTCTTTATTTAACTACATAAATCATAGGATTCTCCTAGACACCTGTATCCAAATACTTATCTTAGTCATGCAAGAGTGTAAACCATTTCCCATATTCAAATATGAAATCATTACATCACATTAGCTTTCATTATCTATATAATTCAACTCATGTGTGACCAAGGGGAGCCACATTCTAATGTAAATTAATGGCTGTAGGACATCATATCTAGCACCCTAGTGAGTATTTGGAGAATCAATCACTCTCTGACAACCCATAGGTATTTGGAGTATCAGTCCCTATCCCATAAAAGAAAAGTGTCATGCATGTTGGGTATAGAACACCATGTCTAGATCCCCATTAGTATTTGGAGAATCACACCCTATATCACAACCCATTTATCAATCATATATATATATATCATGGGTGTATAATGTATTGTATTGAACCCCAAGATCCTGTCCATTAATTGATTCAAAAATTATTTAATTAAGTTTGTTAGTCAGTTTAATATCTTATTGTCAACATCACATTAACTATAAACTCAAAAAACAGTTAAAAAACATTTCCATTAGTTAACAAAACAATTTACTAATAATTACTATAACATTAATTAATTCATCAATTAATTAGTATCATAAATTTTTATAGTTAGTTAAACAATTCACTAATCTAACGACAACCATATAAATAATACATATTTAATACACCGAACAATTGTCTCAAGGAAACCAAACCAATATCACATAATTAATTAAAATATTAATTCTCTTAAATGAAAACACTTCAAAATCACATAATTAATTTTCTTGTTAATTATCTCAACTTAGCCCAAAGAAATATCTCATAATTGACCCCAAATTAACTATATATAATATAATCTCATATAACATAATTTCTAAATAATTAAATATATCAACATAACCAGTTTAATATATTATAATTACTCTTCCGATTAATTATCATCTCAAATTACATACCTAATTCATAATTAGTTATATCAATATAACCAGATTATTATCTCAAAATTAATCCCCCAATTAATTTTCTTCTCATAGAACATAATTAATTAATACATAATTATTTCAACTAACCCAAATTAATACCTCATAATTTATTCCTGAATTAATTGAAATTTCAAAGCACATAATTAATTCATAATTAATTATTTTAACTTAACCAAATCAATATTTGATAATTAATTCCTCGATAAATTATAATATCAAATAAAATAAAAAAATTCAAAAATAATTATATCAACTTATGAAAATTAATATCTCATAACTAATTCCTCGATTTATTATCATCTCAAATCACATAATTAATTCATAATCAATTATCTCAACTTAACAAAATTAATTACTCATAATTAATCTTCTGATTGATTATCTATTTTAAAACCTCAAATAATAAAATTAATTCATAAGTAATCATTTCTTTTTCTCAATAAAGAAATTAATAAATCATTTCAGTCAACTTTATAAAAGGAAATAAATCAACAGAATTTCATTTTATTATCTAGGACATATTTAGAATCCTACCACCACTAATTTGGCTTTCCCAATACTAACTAACAAAAACTGTGACCCGATCACATACATGCACCTCAACATAATCACAAGCACACTCAAAATTTATCATATCACCTAAGAACTATTAACTGACACCCATGATTAGTGCAATAGAGACCCAATCACACCCAAGATATTAATCAGAACACTAACCAACCAAAAGAATCCAATTCAAGGAGGTCGAAACCAAATATAGCATATATACTTACCTAAAAATGATGTCGATGGACTGAATCAAGCTGAACCATCATTCCATTGGTGTTGTTTCTCAGAATATGTACCAACGGGTCCCGACGCAACTTCTGCGCCACCTAGAATCAGAATAAATAAAGAAACATAATCAATCACTCACTTAAGGTTTCGGTCGAATCCAATATGGATGATGGAGATCCAAAAGCGTTGATGCGAATATCAAAGAACACTGAGAGAGACACACCTCACCGAGACAGAAGATTATGATGAAATGGATGTGTGAAGATGGGCTTGGAGATTGGGGTGTCATTCCTCATGGGTGAGGCCCTATCTGGGTCATGCCTTGCCTTCACATAAGGGGAGGAGAGGTGTTCCTCCCTAATACTTTCTCCATCAAATAACTTAATAAAACTCTATTTATATTATAAATGATATAATATTAATAATAGTAATCCCCATTATATTATTGTTATTTCCTATTAATTAAAACACCTATTTGATTAACCCAAAACCAATTTAAATGACATCTAATTAAATTCCCTTGAAACGAATTTAATAAAATAAAAAACCAAACTCATCATTTTGTAAATAATTTATTTTACACAATTTAATTTAAAAAAATCTGACATCCCATTGATCGTAATTTTATAAAATGTGTTCAAACTAAATTTAATTAACTAATTTTTCTAATCCATTTTATTTAATGATATTCTTTGTACAAAATTTCATTAAAAAAAAAATCATCAAAATTATTTAATTAAATCTTATCAACATAAATTTAATTAAATAATAACCCCCATTTCACAATGATTAATTATTTTTTTCTTATCCATTAATATAATAAAATAAAACTATCATTCGGCATTAATTAATTAAATTATGCTTTAACTGGAATTTTATTAATTGAAACCATGGATTCTAATTTACCAATAATTTAATTAAATTCAACTCATCTCAATTAAATTAAATAAATACTTCAACTCACCATTATTTAATTATATTCTATAAAAAAATTAAATAAAAAAACCCAGACACAATATTTTTAATCATAAAAATAAAATCATTCCCAAAGAATTTAATTAATTAATTAATCCAATTCAAGTTAATTAATTAAATTCCCTGAATTCAATTTAATGAAATTAAATACACTAATTCTTCATGATTATTTAAATAAATTCTATCATCCTAAATTTAATCTTATAATAACCTCCATTTTGCAATGACTAATTAAATTCTTCTTAGCCATAAATTAAATTAAATAGAATATCCATTTCACATTAATTCATTAATTCCTATTTACCTTGAATTTAATTAAATGATACATGAGATCCTCATTTACAAATCATTTAATTAAATTCATATATTCTAAATTTAATTAAATAATGACTCCAAGTCATAATTATGTAATTAATTTTTTCACATAATTTAATTAAAAAACCCCAAAACCTCATTAACCATCATTTTATTATGTCCATTCCAACTATATTTAATTAAATAATTTCGTATCTTCATGTAGTTTAACTAAAGTATTGATAACAATTTTATAAAATTTGAAACTCTAACTAATCAACATTATTTAATTTAAATTTTGTGAAACTTAATGAAAATAAATAACTTACCCATATAAAAATAATTTTAGTTAAAATTTCTCAAATTTAATTTAATTAAATGAACTCTCCAACAACACATTAAATTAAATTCCCTTCAAAAATTAATTTAATTAAATTAATTTAAAATGTAACTCAGAATTGGGAAATCCAAATAGTTTAACTTGAATGGTATGGTAGACCGTGAAAATACCATGAACACACTCCCAAACACCTGGAGTATCATACATGGATGACCCACATGGATTGACCATATATGTGTTGCCAGTGCAAATTCCTTTTCCTCTACCTCTTTAAAACCGATTTTCTAGGTCTGGGGCTCATGAAATCGATCAGAAAAACTAGGAAAATCCTAGATCATTTACTCAAGCCTGATATCAACACTTGAAACATACGCTGCTCACAATACATCATCCCAAATAATGGTTTTAAAATATCCCATTCATTAAATGAAAAAGTTCTAAAAATTCATCTTTTAAATGAGTTCAAAAACGTGGTACTTTGGCTTACCCTCGAATCATTAGCCTAAAAAGTCACCACATGACCTCATGCATGTCTCCACATATTCTTAAATCATCCAACTTGTAGTGAGGGTCTATGGATAGTCAGTGGGGTGACTATAACCTCATATTCAGAGTGCACATCAGAATGAAATAATAGACTTAGACATCAATAGAAGAAAATATAAGAAAATAATCAACTGAATAATGAAAATATACATTTCTAGTTTCTATAATGCATTCATTT
Source organism: Viscum album (assembly GCA_963277665.1). Taxonomy (NCBI): domain Eukaryota; kingdom Viridiplantae; phylum Streptophyta; class Magnoliopsida; order Santalales; family Viscaceae; genus Viscum; species Viscum album. The sequence goes on from OY728133.1 coordinate 530,107,107, forward strand.
TATGGTGATACATATCTGAAAGAATTATACAAAAAAACAGTAATTACATCATAGTACATAAATATGGAAAGCCTAAAACCCCAATGGGCGTCAGCACGAGCAACACAAGCTCCCGGTCGGTTCTTTTCTCATAACTCCAAAGTACTAGCAAACAACAATAAGCAAGATACAAGGTCTTATAAACAAGTAGAGTCTACTCAGGTAACCCAACACAATGCCGACCAGAGTAGGGTGTGAGATATAAATATCAGTTGGCCAGGACCACTGATATATAGCTCCATCTAGACAATGCAATATAAATTAATAGTGTATTGGTATAATAAAGAAACAATAGAATTTAATAAATAAACTAAAACCTATATAGGTTCTTAAGGGACACTTGAAGGAGATACTTGCTCCATCTCATAGCCATAAATAAGATTCTGAAGAAGAACTATATATATAATGCCTAAATAAATAGTTTAACACATAATCTGACATTAATTTTTAACTGCATAAATACCCGAGTTCACCTGGACACTCGTGTCCCAATATATATCTCAGTCATGAAAGAGTGTGAACCATTTCCCATATTAAATTCCCAAATAATAAAATCACATAGGGATTCATTAACCATTTAATTCAATTAATCATGGACCACATAGACCAATAGTTCAATGTCAATTAAAGGGTTTATAACATCATATATACCACCCACTAGAGTATTTGAAGCACCAATCTTTATCTCAAAACCCCTGTGTATTTAGAGCATCAGTCCCTATACCTTGAAAGAAAATTTTCATCCAGGTTGGGTATAAGACACCTTGTTTAGCACCCCGTCAGTATTTGGAGCATCATTACATGTCTCACAACTTGTTTATCAATCATATATATATATATATATATATATATATCATTGGCAAAGAATGTCATATGTAGCACCCAAATATCCCACCAACTAATAAATTGATAAATATATTAATTGATCCCATTAGTTAAATAAATAACTAGTTAAAAACAATTCATTCCTTTAAAACACAAAAAATAGTTAAAAACGTCAATTCTATTAGTTAACTCAACAATTTACTAATAATTACTACAATATTAATTAATTAATCATTATTTAATATCATAATTTTCTCTGAATAATATAATAATTAACTAATAAAAAGGAAACCATCTCAATATGACTTAATTATTTAAAAAAATAAATATCTCAAAGAAAATATCCCAAAATTGCATAATTAATTCGAAAAATAATTATCCCTAAAGTAACCATTTCAAAATCAGAAAATTAAATCACATGTTAATTATCTCCCATTAGACCAAATAAATGTCACATAATTAACACATGATTAATTTTGTATAATATAATCTCATAACACATAATTAATTCACAATTAATTATATCAATTTTACCAGTTCAATTACTCATAATTAACCCCTCGATTAATTATCATCTCAATATACATTATTAATTAATAATTAATTATCTCAACCTAACCAATTTAATATCTCAAAATTAAACCCCCAATTAATTATCATCACTGAGAACATAATTAATTTATATATAATTATTTAAAATTAGATAAATTGATATCTCATAATTAATTTATAGATTAATTTTCATTTCAATGCACATAATTAAATAATAATTAATTATTTAAACTTAACCAAATTAATATCTCATAATTAATTCCTAGATTAATTATCATTTCGACGAACATAATTAATTCAGTATTAATTATTTCAACATAACCAAATTAATATCTCATAATTAATTACTCGATTATTTATCATTTGAAAACACATTATTAATTCATAATTATTTATCTCATCTTAACCAAATTAATTACTCATAATTAATCTCCCAGTTAATTATCTATTTTTCTACCTCAAAGCATTAAATTAATTAATAATTAATCATCTTTTCCCCCAATAAACATGTTAATCCGACATTTCAGTCAATATAATCAAAATTTATAAATAAAAAAAGGTCATTTTATTGATTAGGCAATGTTAAGAACCCTACCTCAACTCATTTGGCTGAGACAAAGCATCCTAACCTAAAACATGACCAACTCGTCTATACATACCTCTAAAAAGTGAAGGAGCACATGGAATTTATTGACGTACCTACCATCCATCAACCAAAAAACATAATTAGTGTGGTGGTGACCAATTAACACAAAAAACATTAACCATAACACTAAAAAACAATAATCATCAAATTAAAATGTTGAAAAACAAAATATCGGGTGTCTACCGTAACCTTGAAATGAATGTGGTGGACAGAATCTTGCCAAACCGCCATGCCATTTGTAGTGGATGTGATAATATAGTCCAAAATGTCTCAAGACATATTCTTCACCACCTAGAATTAGAAATGTAGAATCCGAATGAATCCCTCAGTTAGGGTTTCAGCCGAACTTAATCTGGATGAAGGAGAGCCAAAATGGCCAATACGAATAACAAAACACATAGAAATGGACTCACTTCACCAAGAAATACCGGTTCCATGAAGAGTGCAAGAGGAAATGGTTGTGTAAAGAGGGGATGAGAGATGTGGGTGGAATGCCTCATGGTTGAGACCTTGTACAAGTTGTACATTGCTTCAAATAATGGGAGGATAGGTGTGCCTCTCTCATACTTTCACCATTAAATAAATTAATAAAACTCTAACGATATTATAAAAGATATAATAATAATAATAATAGTAATCCCCATTATATTTTTTATTATTAATAATAAATTAAAATAAATATTAGATAAATAACAATCCCATTCAAACATCATTTAATTAAATTCCTTTAAACCGTTTTTAATTAAATAAAAATTCCAACTCATCATTATATAATTAAATTATTTCGAACAATATAATTTAAAAAACCCCATAACCTCATTGATCATCATTTAATTAAATTTTTTCCAACATAATTTAATTAAATAATTTCTCCAATTCATGTCATTTAATTAAATTGTTTGAAAATAGTTTATTTAAATTAAAACCCTTACCCTATTAACTAATTATAATTTAATAGTCACACCACAAATTTATTTAAATAATAACCCCTAATTCACAATGATTAATTTAATTATTCTGCATCATGATTTTAAATAAATAAAACCTCCATTTTGAATTAATTAATTAAATTTCCCTCTACCAGGTATTTAATTAAATTATACCCCTACTCCCCATTTACACATCATTTAATTAAATTCCACTCAACTCAATTTAATTAAATCAAGACTCCAACTCACAATTATTTAATTAAATTCTTCTAAAAAATCTAAATAAAAAACCCTAACACCTCATTGGTAAACATTTAAATAAATTCATTCCAACAGAATATAATGAAATAATTTTTCCAAATTCATGTTTTTTAATTAAATTATCTGAACAAAATTTAATTAAATTAAAAACTCAAACACATCAACATTATTTAGTTAAAATCTATCAACCACAATTCAATTAAATAATAAACAATATTTATTAATGAATATTAATATTCTTTTTAACTATGAATTCAATTAAATAAAACCACCATTATGAATAATCTAATTAAATTTTTCTTTAGCATTAATTTAATTAAATTAAACCCCAACTCGTCCATTATAAATCATTTAAATAAATTTATCTTATCTCCATATAATTATATAAAAAATATCAAATCATCATTACTTAATTAAATTGATTAAAACAATTTAATTAAAAAAATAGTGACACCTCATTGATCATCATTTAATTTAATTAATTCTAACTAAATTTAATGAAATAATCTCTCCAATTCATGTTATTTAATTAAATTCTTTGACTACAATTTAAATAAATTTATAACTCCAACTCATCCACATTAATTAATTAAATTCTCTAATCCAAAATTTAATTATATAAATTATAAATATCAATGTAATTTAATTAAATATTATCATATTTAATGTAATTAAATGAAACCCCAACATCTCATTTAATTAAATTACATTCAACCGTGAATTTAATAAAATTATTTTAACTAGAAACACCAAATTATGTTATTCTCACTATTTAACATGCATGGAATGATAGACCATGCACAGACCATATGTCCACTAACAGATAGCTAGAGTTCTCTGCATGTTTGACCCGTACAGTTTGACTAAATGGCCACAACCCAGCCGAACGCCTCTACCTTGACTTTCTAAAACTGAGTTTCCTTGTTTGGTGCTCTCAAAACCCATCGAGCCACCTAGGAATCTCAAAGAGGCTTTACTGAAGCCCGATATCAAGAATTCAAACTAACTAAAATCTCAATACATCATCATGATTCATGGTTTTAAAACCAACATGATCATTAAAAGAAAATGTTCAAAAAACTCATATTTTAATCCGATTTAAAAACATGGGACATTACACAATATCACAAAATGAATCATTAAAATACATGGATCCAGTTGAACAATGAAAAAAATGTCCCTAGTTCGTGAAATTTGGTTGGATATTGTTGTGAAATTAATGATGAAACAATTCTATGAAGGAACAATATGTCATTTCCTTGATATACAATATTTTGTGCTAATAACATTAGTAAAGAAATAATGTTTTTGAATTTTTCTGAGATATTCATGTAGTGTTTTATTTATTTTCATCATTTTGGAATGTTTCTAGAATCACCATTTTTATTTCTTCCACCAGTAAATTCCTTGACTAAATCATTTTTTAAGGGGATGTATTGTTGTTAATATTTTATTTATATAAGATATTTCATCCTACGGGTTTCAAATATCTTGTTTCATTTCTCAATCATATTTAAGTCCTCCAATACACCCTCTTAGTATAGATTTATTTTGAGTTTATTTATATATTATTCAAATTCATAATACTCTTTTATGGGATATTCCGACATAAAATTCTATTTAGAAATTGGTTAAATTTCTTTACAACTTCTTTTTATTACTAGGATCACATTACCTTTTGGGTTTGTAAATTGATATTCTAGTAATTTTCCTAATTTATTTTAGTAAATTGAAATTCAATACAAGATGATTCCTTACTTACATCATCTCATTTTTCAAATCTACATCCTTAGAAACGTACTATTATTAAAAAGGTGGTTGCGAATTTGTTGAGGGATACTCAACTAGGTTCTTTCGTTGAATTAGTATTGATTAGAATGAATGTTTGTTATTGGTTTTATATTATTGTTGTTATAATGATTCTTATTGTTGATATAGTCATTGAATTTAGGCTCTATTTTTATTTGATTAATTTGAAAATCTATTTGAGGCTTTGAATGTGTATCTCTTTCATTTAATTGGTTGCTAATATTTATTTTTCTATAAGAAATATATACAACATTCAATTCCTAGAACTTCGGCACATTGATTTGAATAGTGGTTTAGAGAAGAAAAAATCCCACAAACACTGATTACTTATTTTATCTCAAAATAATGAGTCAGATTTATTTTTATATCAAGTTATTATTTATTCATTATAAGACATTATTAAGGGTGATTAATAAGATAATTATTAATGATGTACTCTTTTCAAAAAAATTTGAAAATTCTCAGAAAACTATTTAATTAGTTATATAGATTTTATTGTGTAATTTTAAAGGAAATATCCTCTATATGATGAATTAATATTATTTTGTCACTAAAATGAAGCAATTCACAGAAAATACGATAAATTGGAGATCATTAATGTATTTGTGTGGACATCATAGTTGAAAACATCATATATATTTATCAATACTGAAATTATGTTAATCAAGATTGATGTATTATTGCATTAACATCCTCTTTGATAGAAGCACTAATTGTTAATGTTCATATGGTTAAAACTCCTTCTAAGGTCATCTTAGTCATATACCTTTATAGGATGTGGTGTTGAAAAGTATTAAATAACAACTTCTTCCGAAGTGAATTGAAATTATTTCAATTTTAGTATGTATTCGACTAATTACCTAAACTTGAGTGTGGAAAATAAAGTGTTAAATTCATTGATATGATTGTTAGGGTCTTCAACTACTAGACCGGAAAATAAAAGTAATAATTGTATGAATGTAATGTTTAAATCAATATTAGTTTAAAAAATATTTCCAAGGAATATGGTAGTTCATATTAAAAATGATGGGTGTACATGTATATATGTGGGTCTGGTTGGGGTCCCATTCTACTATTACAATGCCACTGTGAATACTACGAGTATCACTATATTTTGATATAGAAATATCCTAAGAATATGAATAAAAATGTTTTTTATTCATTTAACAATTTTTTATAAATCTCATGATCAATATATAATTTTTTTTCAAAATTAATTGGGTTTATATAATTAATTTTTGATATTTTTTAAACATAACCCTAGAAACGACTATATGTTTTTGACCAACCTATTATTGTATGGTGGGAAAATATTTAAACCTATGGTTAATATATATATATATACTATCGTGAAAAACATATGTTCCTACTATAAAATTGTGTAAAATATTGCTTCCATAATTAGTAAAAAATGTGGTTATTGAATTTAGATTAAGATAAATTAAATAAAAAATTAATCTGTTAGTTTTATCAAAGATATGAGAGGTGACAGTTTCTAGGGATATGTTGAAAATATTACTGTAATTGTTGTATTTAAAATATTTTATTAATCATTTATTAATTTATTAATTAAATAATTCATAATTTCTTCATTAGTCAATTTATACTGAAATAAATTATGAGGTTTACCCAATAGTGATCATTTTTTATCAATATTGTTTCTTGTTTATATGAAAAAATATAGAATGAAACTTCTAGAAAACCATAAAATACTCAAGAAAACCATAATATGTTAATGTTAAACATAGTCAATTCAAGGATATTTTACTAAGCTCTTACAAATATCAAAAATATCATGATACTCACAATTTATCCTATCTTTTTCCATCATATATAATAAAAAATAAGTTGAGGGGAATTAAAATTATCAATCCATATATATTTCAATTAATATAAATAATGAAATGAACCCCAACAAATTAATATAATTTTGTTTCAAGTGGATAAAAAATAAATTAATTAGGAGAAGATCATTCATCATTTGTGAATAGACTCTGAAATATTAAATTGGTTCTCTCTAACGTAACCCAATCATAAATACTTATTTATCCCTCTATTAAAGATGTAATATATTGAAAAAATATTATATTATAAAAAAACAATAATCAAAACTCCATACATTTATCCCATGTACCTTTAACATCTTATTCATTTGTTGATTTCTTTTTTCTTCAATTCCCAATAAACCCCAAATAATATTCTCTTCAATTTGAATTCTAATATCCTCCATAATTTCTTCAACTGACCTTACTTTAAAAATTACTTCCCAATGTAATTATGGCCACCCATAATTGGTCAATAGTTGGACATCATGAGATTAATCGTTCCACTATTCTTGTATATTTCTAGAATTTCTTCTTCCTACTGATGCTCCATGTGGTATCTAAGTGATTTTTAGTGTCATTGGTACTTCTAAAGATATTAAAATATTATTTCACTAGTAAAAATATTTTATATGATTTTTAAAATGGTAATAAACATTGGTTTTTATATGGAGCGTTTACATGACCATTATGAACAATATTTTATCCATGTATGACTCTTATTCATTGAGATGAATGACTCGTGAATATTTCAGGACTTCTTAATTTATAAGTGTATTGTTAGAATGAATATTACATAAATTAGTATTGTTCATACCTATAACCATTCATTTCGAACATCTAAAACACAAAGTAAGTATTAATCTTATAGAAAAAAATATAGTTTCTTGAAGAAAGTTACACGTGAAATATTTATTTTCATGTATCCAAGAATGTTGAAAATATTACTCATATATAAACAATTATTGTTTTACATATGAATCATATTCTGAAGAATAATCATATCTATAGAGAATTAATGAATGATTTACCCTTATATATTCCTCTTCCCTTTGACACCTTTCCAAAAAATTTCTTCTTATCTTCAAGATGACTTTTATATATGAGTATCCTATATCCAAAGTCACTCTTCTGTTTTGATTTAACCTAATTTCACTCAAAACACTGCATAAAGATTTCAATTGATCCTTAAAATTTTCATCCAAATTACTTTTCATCAAGAAAAAAAATAGATTTTCAAGATATATCTATTAATTTTATTCTATTTCCTTAAAATTAGTAAAATTTTAAATTTGTACTTTATGAGAAAATCATACAAAATCCAATGAAATTGAACTTTAATTCCCAAAAAATATAAGAATAATTTATTTATTAAATATAATGGAATAAAATGATTTGAATGAAAAAAATAATTCATTTATAACTCTATTCAATTGATTATGTTCTGTCGAAATCAAATTTCTTCTTGGTATATTAAAGAAACATGTTAACAGATGGATTCATCCTTATAGATTGATCAAATTATGTTTTGAGGTCTATAGTTTCTTATTTAGCTGATAATAACCAAACATAAGTGTATGAATTCATGTCATGAGTTTATTATTTATTATTTGTTTATATACTGAGACATATATTGTTCAATTATGGTAAGGAAAAATTGGTGGTGTTTTATTTTTTTGTAGTTAGATCCTATACAGGTATCTTAGTTCACATTAATAAAATTTTTATGGATCTTGACGAGTGAAGGGGCCCTATATCTAGTAGTTGAGAGAGACAAACCCCTTCATGATAAAGCCAATACCTGGAAATGTACAATGATCATATTGAAATTTTTAATGATTTTACATCTTTTTATCTTATATATCATATGTATTATTCACTTAATCGAGTTATTTTACTTTTATCATTGATGTATGACCGACATACATAATCATTTTTGTATAATTCAATGAAATAAGCATAGTTATCTTAACATTGTGATTCCATTAATTGGTTTTTTATTATACTTATTATTCTTATTATGTGGTTTATGATTATCCAATATCATGTTAATAATATGTCCAATGTATGGAAAGAATGATACAACTAGCTAAAACATTGTTTTGTAAGAAGAGACACACATGATGTTATGTGTAACTTTATATTAAACATCGGGATTCGTGTCAATGATTTACATAATTATATCAAAAACCATTTCATTTTTATTTTTTATTGAGAATATGTATATTATAGATATGATGGTCATAACAAATGTGGGAAACTATTTTTATTCATTGCAAACAATTTTGCAGTGGAAGGTCTAGTTTCCATGAATGTGGGATTGGCTTATTTGTGGTATCCTAAATTTTTCTTCTTATTGTTATACTGGGATTTGATAGTATTTATTTTATATTACATAGGGTGCAGAGATCATGTGAGTCCATTTACAATGATTCCATATATATGATAACATGAATGTTGAATAATTATATTCCTTTATTATAGGATTAAAATAATTAAATTCCAACATTAAAATTTACATTTTTTTTCAAATATATAATACTGAAGAAATATAATTAAATTAACCTAACTGATTTATGATTAATATTATAATATATGACTAAAAATTCCATGTAGGTACTAGTGTTGTGTTCATAGTATTAGTGTGAGAAGTGTAGTGGTATGTTTTGAGATTTTTTAAGACCCTTAAGGAATGATTGGTCGATTTATTGTATTCATTTTCCCACCTATTAATTCTTATTTTTTTAATATTTTACCTATTAAAGGAGTTTTAATGTCTATGTTTTTTGATGTAGAAAAATTTTACCTAAAAAAACATTAGGATTAAACCCCTGGATGGGGCTGAGAATTTCCTCAAGGTTTAGAATACATATAATATAAAATCATATGTTTTGTATGGTTGAGTAGAGAATGACCTTGATGAAGACCTAGAGGTTCATCCACCTAATCATTAACCAATCAGCTTAGGCTAACATGACACATCACCCAAACTAGATTTCCACAATGACCAATGGTCATTCTCAAACTCACATTGTAGACACGAGTTATTAAGTAATAATAATAAATACATGAGAATTGTTTCAGCCTTATATTATAATAATAAAAATACATATGGGGAAAACTAATTGTGATTCAGATATGATACATCAATTTACCATAATTCCACTACAATATAATAAACAATTTATAAATAATGAAAAGAATTAAAAGTCATTATAATAAACCAACTCCTTTGAAAATAAATACAAAATCTATCATACAATATAAGGGAAGTACTAATAAGAAACCTAAATAAATTCAAATGTTAGCTAAATTAGCTGATTCAAGAATGTACATTCAAAAAACTAAAACCCTTAAACATATGATTGAACCTCCATGTATCCCATGTTATTTAACACACCCAAACATATCCACCATCGAGTAAAAATTATGAATCACATGAATGGGATCAAAAAATTGGAACTTCTCAGAAAACATAATTCTACACATACAAATGATGGTGAGTAAGATGAGTGTGAGCTACAATTTCATAGCAGGGTTCCCCAAAGATTCTGTAGAATTATTTAAAGAAAAATATTATGAATTGTAATCTGAATATTATTTAGAAGATAATTTTTTTAAAATTTATATAATAATATAAAACAATTTTAATATATAATCCATTTATAAATCAATAACATAATCAATTTTAGAAAGTGTATCAATTTCACCATTTAATACCATTATTTCAGAAAAAATATATGAATATAAATTTTATTCAATATTTATCATTTTGAAAGGAAACATTCACCAAATATGGGGCAGATTAATCCATAAAAAGATAAAAGACTTAAAAACATTCAATATGTATACCTTCCAATATATTTAATACAAATGATAAACCATTTCCTAATTTAAAATATTTTCATAAATATTAATTGGAAAAAAATATGTAACTTACACTATTAAATAAACGGGAGATGGCATATAACAAAAAGGAACCATAATAATAAGGAATAATGATACAAATAATCATAGAAAAATTTTAATGGCTCCACTCCTAAAAGAGAACATAATGGGAATACACATAATTTACACATTCAGAATCTAAGAGAAAATATGGTCGATAATAAGATACACATCATGGGAACTCAATAAGTTGTAAAATGAAATAATCATAGACCATGTATCTTGAAAAACACAACATATTACATAAACCTCTCTAATATCTCAATATCTCTCTATGTCTTGTCATGCCACATAATCCATCCACATCGAGCCATATAATCCATTCTAGTTTGAATCTCTTAAAAAATAGGCCAAAATCTTAGAGAAAAAGTACAATATAAATTGGGGTAACAATCATCTTTGATTTTATAAATAGATAAAAATGTTTTGGATTATATAAATCAAGTGTAGGTGATAGAAATATTAGAATTTTTTTTAAAATTCATAAAAAATGAACATTTTCTCAAATCCAAAACCCTATAATGAAACAACCCTTTTCTAATAAATAAAATATCACAAAATATAAAACCATCCGCAAACCATTAATGTGGAAAACCTGTAGAATATATACAATTATGGGGATCTTAATAAGGTAATATAATAATAATAATAAAATATTTCATATTATTCTAAATAGCCTCTTTAAAATTAAATAGGAAGGAAAAGTTATAAACCTGTTGAAAACAATCAGATTCTATTTGGAACATTACATTTAATAAAAACATTTTTTAAAACAAAATCAAAACTAAACCAAAATTTCTTTTCATAAAACACATTTATCAAGGGTCATACATACTCCTTCATATAAAAAAGACCTATAAAATTCCATTCAACCATTTTAATACCGAAATAGTGTTAAAAATATCATTTAAATCCAAAATTTATTTCCTAATTATCATTTTTCCATTTAGGAAAACACATAGAGTGAATAGAAATTTACTTTCAAAATCATAGCTTGAAAACCATACCCACCCCTATATTCATGTTTGAAAATAAATGGAAACCACTTACAAACCCACCATCGGTATCACGTAATAATATAATTGAATGGAAATCGAATTATAAATATACATCCATTACAATATATGTGTAGTGAATAACCTCGCGTTAGAATTTATATAAAAAATTAACAAATACAATTCTCCATTGATGGATATTGAAAACCATTTTATGGAAATGAACTCTATGATACTTAGAGAAACATATATAAAAATTAAGACCAACTCAAACCTTAAATTCATCCCCTATTGATGATCAAGTTCATGGGATAAAACCAAATTATTGAATGGATGGATTAATATAAACAATAGACAAATATTGATATACCTCAAACTTTTTCCTGAAACTAGTGAATTAAGGTTATAGGATATATTATGACATATGAATGACTCTTCCTTTAACTATTCTAAATATTTCAAACATGAATTTGGAATAGAGGTATGTCAAAAACCAGATAAATGGTGATTTGTTGAAAGATAATTTCATAATAAAATATCATTGTATGAGAACATAACAAAATTCCCCACCGTTAAAGGTGTTACTTACCCACCTCATGGATATATAGAGGTGTGACTCACTATATAGGGTCATATAATGAAGTAAAATTTCCCATCATTTCATGAGACAGTTACCAAGAAACAAATCACAGGATATATCATGAAATGAACTTAAATTTATAGAATGATGAACCCATGAGGAAAAACCACTCACAATACAAAAAACCCATAATTCCTCCACTGATTATAACCCCTTTTTCCAAGTCTCATTGTAATATCACCGACACTCATCACAACATGATGCCCCCATATAAAACCCACGTGGCAAAACATTTGCATGTCTTGAAATGAATTATTAAAGTCCAAAATTGTTAATCATTCGTAAGCACTGAAAAATTCACCCAACTACTAAAAACACAAAAAATTCATTATTCTCTATTATTATATAATATTAAATACAACAATGGCATTAATTTATTTCATTTATCCCAAATGAATCTGTCTACTCCTACAAATCCATTTACAAATTTTTAAACAATGGATGGTCAAAATATTTGCACCAAAGCAATAGTGGTGGTTAGGATAGGGAATACTAGAAAGAGGAATTATAAAATGTAAACAATAATCACAAAATAATAACTCATGATCAAGGAAAAAATCATTAAAATTCATAAATAAAAAAAGGCATATGCCAATTCATAATAATCCACAAAAGAGATCTATGGGAACATATAGCTAACATGGGTCTCCCCTCTCTTTAGAACTCATTAAAATTCTGTTCAATAATGGATATATACACCAAATAGAATGAATATCACCAAAATATCACATCTACACGAGTCATATAAGGAAGAAGTAATCCTCCAATAATCACAACCACCAATACATGGAACTGGTCATTGTTCCGTGATGAAATTACAACCTGAAAATTGATAAAAAAATATAATCAAGGTCATTATACAACAAAATATTATAAGAAAAAGATTTTTTGAGAACAATACTTAAAACATGCCTCAATAAATAGAGAAAAAAATTCTTACCTTTAGTAAAATGATGATAATGCAGGTAACATAGGACCTCACTATCCAAAAACCCACTCATGGTGAAGCCTCTAAGAAAAAAAAACATAGGTCAATGAACAACCTAAATATTTTTATCACTAATCCTTTTTACCCAAGTACCTGATAATATTTCTCAATTTTTAATCCATCAATAACAAACCTCATAAAAAAATTCATCACAAAAAAACTAAACAGGAAAAAAGGGCCCAAGATGCATGAGCATAGCCCAGAGTAAATAATGTCTCATAAAAAAGGAAATTAATGAAACAAACCAATGAATAACCCAATCCAAAATCACCTCCTAAAACTCTTACACAAAAAAATCATTGATTATAAATCCTGAATAAAATAAATTTAGGATTTATTCTTATGTCAGAGACTCTATCAACAACATCTAAATGGAACACTATGAAAAAATCAATGCAATTGATATGTGGCCCAAATGGAGACCTCGTATAAGAATAATTATTTAAAATAGAGATCAATTACTAGCTCAAAATAAAATATTAAAAACTATAATTAATGAGCCAAAAAATACATTCACATATTATACGTCAAGAATTTTTTGGGATTAGATGTTTCTCTCATTACCCACATAACTCTCCATTTACATGAGTGGACTTTGATCACTATAGGGAGTATATGTAAGTGACTAAATTTATCCCAAATCATAGAAGGTTAAATATGTACCACTCTATTATGAGTCTAGGTAATTACAATATTAGGGAAAATAACACCTAAATTAAAAGATGCATCACTTTAAGGATCACCCATTGAAATAGACATTCTAAATTATATCAACACCTTTATAGGACGAACAATAAAAAATCATGAAACATTAACTCAATGAATTCATTAATAGTAATAAAAACAAAGTGGTTGCATTATTAAAAAATCAATAAATTTAAACCATAAGTCACAATTTTAAAAAACATTAAAATCTAGATTTAATTAAAAAATCACTAACACTAGATAAGACGTTTAAAAATAAATTTAAAATTGGAATATATCGTTTTTTAAAAAGTTATTTTAAATGACTTCATATAATAAAATAAACAATCATTAAAAATATTTCACATTGGTCTAAACCAAAAAACACCAACTATGAAAACTCAAAATTTTTAAAAATATTAAAACATATTATAATAATATAAGTGTTCCATAATAAAGACAATAATTTTTATAAAATATATTTGAATTAAAAGCCAACAACATGTCTCCATATAGTATGACCATCCATATCAGCAAACCATGCAACTCTGGTTCATCCTCTATTCTCACCCAAAATAATTAAAGGAAACCCTAATGTATTTGGTATAACGTAGTGAGAATTATTTTAGATCAAAATAAATCATAAATAATCTATTATAAAATTACAATTCATGACATTAATAATGACTACCTGAGTAAAATCAATGATCTATATGAGAAATCAATAACAAGATGTTCTTCACCCTAACTCTATAGTTCTAACATATATACTTCTATACAACCACACATTCCTAAATTACAAGAGATCATTCCAAGAACATATATGTTTTAAACACTATTTTTCAATACCATTTCTAATGAATAACAATCTGCTGACTTGAAACATCGGAATACCTAAACCAAAATTCGGATTGAAAGGCATTAATATTCTCCATGGGATGGAAAATATTTATTGAGATTCAATAATATATAATTGGGAATTTTATTTTCCTCATATAATAATAATTATAAAATAAAGAAGCAGATACTTATTGTTAAATCAACAAGATATGTATATGAAATGGGTTTCCCGGAAAATTTAGTAATTAATTATTTGAATATGGAACATCCAAACAAACATTAATAAGTACAAAAAACAAAAAATTAGAATAATTACACTATCCACCATTCATTAAAAATTTTGTAATAAAAGGAATCCAATATTAAAAAAATTGCTTTCTGAATTATCCCAATAAATCCGAATTCCAAGAAAATTTACTATAATCCTGATGACTATGGATTCAACTCCATGTAAAAAAATATCACAACCACATCCCAAAAAATCCATAAACATTGAAATAATGAACAATAAATAATCATGATCCAAACTTATCCACTTTAGAGAAAATATATATGCTACATAGACACAAAAACAATAGTGTGTCTGTAGGTGTGACCAAAATAAGACCAGTAATATTTTCCCAAATATTTTTTGAAATTACTTATACAAATAATTTAATAAATTCTATATTAAATACAATTTTTCAAATAAATTTTTATAAATGTAAATCCGGATGGAAAATAGGATTGAAACATAATCCTGTTCAAAATCTACAATGTAATCCTCTTTGAAAAATACAAATCATCATATATTAAACATGTCATATAAAACACAATTTTTTAACAAAAATAAAATTTAAAAATAAATCAAATTATAAACTATAGTGTGTAATCAAAACTAAACATTTATAACACATTATAAAATTAAATAGGATGGGGTTTAAATATTTTTAAAACAAAACCAAAACCATTTCACTCTTTTAGATATTTTTTCAAATATTCTTCAAAGAATATACAGAAAAGTGCAATAAAAATATATAAAATGAAATATAAAATAATGAAGCTATTATATCATTGTTCCATGATGTAAATAATAAATAAATTTACAATAGGTTTACATATCCCAATGATCAAATATGGAAAGAATATAAATTACACAATAGGAATCCCCAAGATGGAGTATTCAACTAATATATACCCATCCTGTGGTCAAATTGGGTTCTAACATGAAATGAACCTAGACCATTTATAAAAAAATATCATAATATACGAAACTATCTATCATATTGTAACCCATATTAAATTAGTTGAGTGACATAATTCATCCACATTATTCCATATAATCCATCATCGTTTTCCTCTCTAAAAAACCGAAGAAAAATTCCCAAGCCCAAGAATAATCTAAACTATATTAACACACATCCAAACTTTTCTACAAATCTTCCAAGGGATCACATGATAATACCCTATGTGGAAGTGTGAAAAAATGAAAAATTATCTACAAATACATCATTATTATTAAATAATAAACATTATATTACCACCAACTACCTCAAAATAAGATTCCCTTTTGTCATCAATCAATCATCACATTATATTAATCCTACCACATCCCCTAAATTTTTATGTTTTATATATAAGACCTATAAATAAGGACATCTAAACACTATGATTCTACCATAAAAATACTCATTTATCATGTGTATACTATATCCGTTAAAACAAACATGGATTTTTAAGTAATAAAACCATTTGAAAAGAAATAGTTTCACATCAGTGGAAATATTACAAAGAAAAAAATACTTTAATAATTTATTAAAAACCACTAAGATATCAATTAATTAAAACCATTAAATATGTTTCAAACACTCCCCTTATGGAAAATATCAACTTTAAAATTACAATGAAAACATTTAAAGATGAATTGGTGTCAAAAAAATATAAATCATCATTTACTAGTTAAAGAATCTATTAGTTATTTTGTGATACACATCACATGAATAAACATTTACTATATAAATAATATCTAGAAAACTAGAAAAATCTATGTTTTCGATGTTTGAAATTACATGAAGTCCATTTACTAATAATTTGTATCAAATATAGATTTAAATGATATGTAAAACCTTTTAAAAATTTAGGAATATCACTATATGTGGAATTAATTGATTAATATAAAAAACTACCTAAATCACTAGAAACAATTACCCTTTTATTATGATAGAAACTTATAGATGGAAAACCTCCTTAATAAGATATAGACATCCATATCCCCAAATATTGTATACGAACCCTAAATTCGACCCATGGATGTTAGTGTTCATGTGATAATAGAAATAAATATGAAATTTAATGGGGAAGGTAATGAATAATGAAATATGACATTAGCTTTAAAGATATATAGAAACTAATGAAGAATGAGTCTTTAATATAATAAGGTGGAAGGAATAATCACCATATATGTCTCCCATAGTCAACTATTGTGAATGAGGATGAGAGGGAGGGTTGGAGTATGTTAAAATAACCAGCGGTAAAAAAATAATTTCACACATAAGAAACTGGACATGAAAATGTTGTGATGTAACCTTCTTATCGTGGAATGAATCAATAGTCTTGAAGACACATATAGAAATTAAACATCAATATTTGGTCCCATGATAATGCAAAATTACCCCTAAAAAACTTGAAACGTCACATCTAAAACAATTTCACTTATTGTGTCACATCATGGTGTTAATATACTTTCATGATGCACAACCCTTACAAACCAACCACTAACAACACAAAACTCAGACACCAAATCATATCATAAAATAAACCCTATGTTTGGGTATGATTTAATCCTGAAATCCCCATATCATGCAAAAACACCTTATAATATACCATCCTGGAATGTCCTTTTTTTGTTACAGTGTGACAGAAAATAGTCCATAATTTTAGATCACTCATATAAAACTAATAACTCAATCAACTCTTGATAACACCAAAATTTTGAAAATATATCATAATTTTAAAAAATTTAACACAAAAATGAAATTGGGTTTCCACATGAGGCTTTATAGAGGAGATTTTTCCATTATAACAAGAGGAGGAAAACGTGAGTACATTGGTAAAACAATTAAGGAAGAATTTTCCAAAGATATCATGATCCAACCCACACTATATTTCAAGGATATGAGTTATACACATAGACCTAAGGACTTGATTCTGATTTTACAGTTTTCAAATATATGGTAATGAAACTTGATGACTAATCGATAAAGATCAAACATTATATAACTCAAGGAAATTACCTGAAATAGAAGGGTGTTAAGGTTTATTATAGAAGGACGGTTGGATTTACATAGAGTCTATTAAGATATGCAATGATAGGATGATCTAGTGATTTAGAAAAGGCAGAACAAGATCGTATGTTTTGGGAGAATAATTAATTTAAATTCTATTGATGAACTATGATACTCATTTTATTTAAATTTTGAGTTTATTATGCCATTCAACAAAGAAATGTTGTTAAGAAGGACTATAAGGATGAGATTATACTTCGATCAAATGTGAGGTTCCAGTTATGTAACTCAAAATAGATACTATTATTTTATTTATTTTAAAAATATGTTAAATTAAGAATGGATTTATAGAGGATAGTGTTGTGGGTTCCCTTCATATCATTAGTGGCTCAAGTGGTGGCATGTTAGATAGAGCTAGTAGTGCTTCTTCCAATGGTAGAATGTGGGGTTATGGTGAGATGTTCACAACAAAAAATAAAAATTCAGGCCATGTAATAGGTTCTCTATTTCATATTTCTACAAGTTATATAGTGGTTTTCTTTTAGTGTTCTAGTCCAGTTGATTAACATAATTCTTAACCAATCCAGTCGAGGGAGTGTCAATTTCATGGGAAGATGGCTCACCTTGAGTGGTTCTACATATAGTTTTCCGAGAACAGATCAATGAATATTATATGAGTAGATGAAATCATTGATTGATGGGATTTGAGGATATCATAAAAATTAAAAGTTCTCATATTTGAGGTCGTGATATGAAGTTTGTTGAGGGTCTTAGGGTAGTAGATGTTGTAGGCATCCTAGATGTCATATCAGTGGGAGATTATGGGATCATGGGTTCAAGGTCATGAATCTGATGTGGTATATTTCTATGATTTTTGTTAGCTTCCAACTGGTTAATTAAATAATTCTTTTACCATGATATATTTAATTTTGGTTGATTCTATGCATTCAAATTTATTTTTTGATATAAGATAATCCCATTCAATTACCTTTTCTCATGTGGTATCTGGATTGGGGTTTACCATTTAAATTTATATTATATATTCTAATTTTTATATACCTCCGGGAAAGAATTTGGATCATATTTAGACATTATCATGGTGTTTCATAGTAATGGGGGAATATATATAATTAAGGGATGTATTTGTTTTTACATTTGGTGCATTTCTCCATCATATTTTAGATGGATTAGTTGTAAACATCCAAAATCTCATTGAATACTAATGATGGATGGATTTAATTATTTCCCTTACTGGAAAGGTTAACTCAACATAGTTTAATGAGATATATAAGTAGTTATATAGTTATCTAAAATCAGTTAGATATGATATATTACATCATGGATTGAGGGTATGTTTCTTATAGAATATTTAGTGGTAGTTCTATCTACTCTTCCCCCAATACTGTTTCATTTATAGGATATATTATATGATGATTTCATTTGTTTTTCTATTAAAAGGTATATTTATTTTTTGACCAATATCATACATGGAGTGAATCCTGTAACAATACCTTAATATACTATAATATTGACAATAATGGTATATTTGAATATATAACTCATGGTCCATGAGATGAATGGTTTATTCTGGTCGACTACCTCTTCTGTGGGTGCTTCCGGTTTGATCACCATAATGGTTGATGGTAGAATACTATTTTTAATGGATCTTAAAAATATTTACTAGTTCATAGTTTAAAAACCTATCCATTTCCAAACAGAAAAAACCTATTTAACATTATGAGAGGATCTATAAGGATCTGTAATATTGAAAAAAGAGAATTCTATAATCAGTTGCATGTTAAGATATAGGATATGTTTGTGAATATATTTATATGAAGGTATGGGTTGTATAGGTACCTTTTAATTTCAATAGTATTTATAGATTCACTATTGGTGTTTACATCTCTCGTGAACAAAACTATCACCCCTATATAGAATTCATCACAATGGTGTTCATTTTTGATATTTTGTTATAGTCATGGACCAGGTATTTTAATTTTATAAATATAGATATTTTATTGATTATAAGTTGATAATATTGAATTTATCTCATGTACTTAGTGGTCTACTTTTGGATTTGGGAGATTTTCATTGTCAATAATGTGATACAGGAGGAGGGACTTAAATTAACCAAGACAAGGTGATGTTATTGATGTATTGTGTATAACCGAAAATTGTATTCAATTTCTAGATTTTTCTTCATCAGTCATGGTATTTTAGTAATTTCAATCAGAATTTTTACTCATTAGAATCACCTTTAAAAAAATTCCAATAAAGGGGTGAAATTCAAGTGAACTAATCAGGGTGAAGTTTCCTTTTATATATTTAATGTGAGGTTGAAATATAACATGATCCAAATTTTTTCAATCATAGGAAATGGTTATAACATTTATTTTACTCTCTTTGGGTTTGGTCTAGGATCCATTTTGATATAGTAATAGAGGATGGCCACTTAAGTGTCTGATCTGTTATAACTCCGTGAGAGGAATTACCCTACCCATTATATGAAGATAATTTTTTGGTTCTTGACTTCTGTTTTTGAAATTATTATCTATTTATTTTATGTTTTTATTCTAAAAATTCACAATATATTCTGGAACATATTCTCTCAATGAAAATTGAGCCTATAGTTTAATTTTTTAGGCAAATATCTATAGTAGTTTGACATTGAGATGGTTTATGACATAAAAAAAATCTAATTTCATAGGAGGTGATATTTTAATTTTCATACTTGAGAAGGAAATTTAGTTTTCTAGTAAGTATTTGGTGCTGATGAAAATTTTTTCTGACTAGAAGATTGATATATCAGTGGTGAAAGTGTTTGTGAACATTGGTAATTTAATAATTACCTCCTTTTTGGTAGACTGGGTAAATGTTAACCCAGATCCAAATTAAGATTATCATGTATTATGGTGATTGCATACAGTAGATTACATTGCCTCATTATGATCTCTGTTTGAGGATGGGGTGGTTTACGGACATTATTGTGTAGAGGTTCATACTCCCATGATTCAAGAGTTGACAAGGGACTATCATGAATCATGATGGGTGTTTAATGTAAGGCTGATTATGATGTACCATTATATCCTAAATCATTTTTTTACCTTTTATGATGAATTTCATTTCTGGATTTTTTTTATCATTATCTTATGTACAAGACAAAAAAACATGATCACCAATGACATTGACAGATACATAAATATATTCCAATTTCCATGTGAAATTAAATGATGTTACCATATAAATAATTTATAGAATTCCATGTATCCTAAGGGGTTGTGTTATATAGTGGGTGGTTGTGTATTAGTTAACAAATGTTCCTTATTTATTTTCAATTTTAGAAACATGACTACTGGATGAGGTGGGAGCGTTTTATGTGTGATATATAATTTGGATTTACGGTATACTTATGAGAATTTATCAGATCAAGATGCATGTTATAGATCTATATTCCCCAAGGACCTATATAAGGCCTATGAATCTAAACTCAATTGAATAAGATCTTATCATCCATAGATAGAAAAACTAACTAAAATGATGATATGGATTCCTGAGGATATTTTCATAAAACGTGGAATAAAATTTATTAAGTACATAATGAATATTTTTGTATTTAAAAATATTTTTATAATAATTTACTCTAATAATTTATATATATATATCTCGTATGATATTTAATATTTTGAGGAATTTTTTGGTAATATATCAACGAAGAAAATTATTGTATGATTACACGAGGTGACTACCATTGGAGTTTATCAAGGGTGATAAGGTGTTTCGATGGGCATCACATCATTTGGGTTATAAGAAAATGTATTATCAAATTCATTCTCATTTTTAAAAGTGGTTCAAAATCACTATAAGGTTTATTATCTCATTATATAATCATATTTCATTTAAACCTTATTTTTCCTTTGTTGTATAAAAATTCATTTAAGAAGAACATTTATTTAATCTATGAAATTCCAATAGTAAATTTTTTTTTCATTCTTCTCATAAAATTTAATACCCTGACCAAATTGTAAAAAATATATATTTTATGATTAATAAGGTTCTATGATACATTTCATTCAATTATATCAATTACTGAATCAAAACATAGGACAACCAAGTGAAGCATACAAGTGGGGTCATGGAATCTATCCACGGTTCGAAAGAATTTTAATGTGGGGCCCGTAAATCCTAAACTATAAATCTAAATCATCTAAAATGATATATTGATATAGATAATATTATATAGTGTATCTATATATACTTGTACTATTATATATTATTTCATTTTAATGTAAATAATTACATTGTAAATTAGTGCTTGGGAATATGAAGATTAACTCACGATAGAAAATCCTAATTTGTTAATTCTTTTAATATTTTTTTTTTAAAAATGTACTATAGTCTTAAAATATTGTTCCCTAAAAGTACTAATTTATAAAAAAATATCATTTTTGATAAATTTTAAATATTCTTCCATCAATGGGGTAAAAAATTCATAAAATTCTAATAATAGATTTTGAGGGAAAATAAGACTCTACTGTTTTATAAAAAGGATCCTTAACTTATATTTAAATATTTATCCATTATAATACTCCATGGAGAGTATTTTCACATCTTATACAGTAGAGAATCTATTTATAAATATTAATTTTCTCTTATACTCTTTTCATTATTATTTTCCAGGATGGATTATTATTTTACTGCTCTAGTAAATGGAACATTACATAGGATGTTCGGTTATTTATATAATTTTTTTACACTAAATTAATTATATTCTTTTTCCAAACTGGATTGTTGTAATAATATATGTGTTTATCTATGTTTATGACTATATTATGATATCATTAATAAAAATACTCTATGTTTATGGGGTATAATTAAGAATTCCCTAAAAAATTATTAAATTAATAAATGAATGGTATTTAGTATGGTCATTTAATGATTTTCTGTGGAACACAATACACAAGAAAAATTACATGTAAATTTATAATGTCTATAAGTATTGGTCACCACCCAACTCTATATTTCTTTTCTTTTGGATTTTTTCACAAAACCCCAAGATTTTATTGACTGTTTACCTGGAATAAAAGGCATAACTTTTAATTATTTGTTCCATAATGGATTGTAACTGATTTTGGGCCTCTATAATATATGACAATAGATTATACTAATAGTCTAGTGTACTTTACTATAAATTTTATTTTAATGAAATCATTGAAGAAGACATAAAAATGTGGTGTTATTGTAAGGGTGTCTAAAATAAATTCAATATTTATTCATTATATGTTCGTTGAAATATCATTTAAAAAATGAAATATTAGAAAAAAATAATTCCATGATGATGAACCATTCCCTAATTTTTGAGAATCAGTTGAAATGATAACATGTTAAGGTGAAGTGTTTTATAAGACTTGTTTTAATTATTATCCATTCAAGGAGCTAGTCGAATATATCAAATATGTAAACAATCACTAATATCTTCAATCATTATTCCTGGAGATCAAGGAGTGCACACACTATACTCAAAAACTATATAAACATGAGGATGATAAAAAAAATATTTTAATTCCTCTGATTTGGAGAATACTGTATCACCCCACATAATTTTGGTCATTATTTTTTAGAATTAATTTGAATTATTCATTTCATGGGAGAATATTATTAATAAATGATGATTGATTTTTTAATTTTAGATTTTGAACATTCATTATTGGTTCTATTAGATTGGATCAGAGGGTTGGGAGGTGACCTTTGGGAAAAAGAAAGCATCGTAGAAAGGATCACGTAGGACATGCTATGGAATTTACGTATCAAGATTAAATTTACCAATAGGTGTTAGGTAATTATCTCACTATTTGGTTAAACTTTTTCATTATAGTCTACATTTCCTCACTAACTAAACGATGTTCCAAGACCAGTCAGCTAGTGGAGCCACCAACTCGATGGTGATGGTCAATGGATAGTTGAGGGGTCTTGTGTTGGTTTATATAAATTTGGTGGGGGTGTCATTTTCCAATGGGGGGCCTCTTGTTTAATGGGCTTTGGGGGTAGGGAAGTGTAAATTCATGTAAAATTCCCCCTTGGTCTACCATTGATACCCCGTTATGTGGGATGATTTTTAGATAATTATGGTGGGAATACAAGGTGATTATCTCTAATTTCATTCATTGTTGGATTCTCCCTTCACATACATCTTATTTTTCATTGTTTTTTATATATTTGGTTCATATTACCTGTAAATATTTGAGAATAAATCAAAATGAATGGTTATTCTGATCATCCTAGCAAGAAAATTTTCCGAGAATCCATATACATGTTATATCATTCTATTGAGGATATTTAAGGAAATATAGATTAATTTATTAGAGTTTTGGAATAAATTAATTTAGATTTTAAAATTATTGGCCACTTGTGTGAGATGTTTTAACAACATGGTGTAGGGTGTATGTTATAGGTGGTGTTCCAACAATATGGTGAGCTAATATATCTATTATAAAAGATGTGAGATATGGATCTAGTATAGGTTATAGGAGTTATATGTTACAAGGAAATAAGATTCCAAGTAGATTAGAGAACTATGAATTGAACTAATCCCTTGCTTGTGAGAATGTGGGTATGGAATGACATGATGAGGCAGTGGATTGGGACTTGGTGTCTGGGTCAGAAAAGATGTCAGGTAGTGATATCACTGATTAGTCGTGAGCGTGATTAGCTATCAAATATCATAGACCCTAGTGGGTTTTCATGACCTATTGGAAGCCCAAATGGGAGAGTTTAGATGTGATGCAATATGGGGATAGTCCTTGAGTGACTAATTACCAAGGATCGTCTTTTTAGTTGTTTTATGGGTTGAAGCCATAGTTGTGAGCATTTGGATGATGGCCACCCCATAGACAGTAAGGATGTGTCAGTGATTTTGGACCTCTCCCATATTTTCAAGGTTGGGTAGGATTGATAACCATGACATAATGATGGTATTTGGTCAAGGACCATTCTGAACACGGATTGAATCAGTGGTAACACTTTTTTATATTATATTGGGTTTAATTAATGGAACTTTTCATACGTGTATTGTGTTGGGTTATTAATCAATGTTGGGAGATACTGTAACACCCTGGCCCTACCTCATTGGCTTGAGCAGGCAGTGAGGGCTACTTTATAAGGACCCAGCCTTAAACCTTACTTAATCTTGAGTTATTACAATATTACAAATTGAGAATCTTTTCAGGTTTAGAGTTTTAGAGAATTAGATCATAAAACATTCATTACATTCCACATTTAAACAAAGTGGTTACATAAAAGATAGTATTCATGTTTTCCCATCAATGGAAACATATTTAAAAATAAAACATGGATTCATTCTTGACACTTCCTTGACATTATCATCATATCTTGTACCTTTCCCTTCACCTGTGAAAAACATTTCAAAAAAACTTGGGATGAGCATAAAAAGCTCAGTAAGGGTTATAAAAATATGGAAAGGAAACATGAGTTCATATATACATAAGAATGAAATCATACTTTACCCATAAAACATAGGCACATGAACATACCTCAACAAATCATGAATAAATCATAGAAATCATAAGACATAAAAGTAACTTGAGGCATTCATAACATTCTTACGTAGGGATTAACCCTCTTGGTTACGTTTGGAATACCCATCACAGAATATTCCCTAAATCTCTTCGGAGAAACCTTAACGTTTCACTCCTTCGTGTTACCCAATGCATTGGAGAGCTATATCGGGCTCACCCTCCCTTAGTTTATCACGAAACCACCCGTCTTCATAATAATGTCCAAGAACCTCAACATAATCGTATCACAAAAAACATGCATAAAGGAAACTTAACATTTCCACCATTCAATCACAAGATATCAATACAACACATTGATATAAAAACATTATGAAAACCATTTTCAATACCAAAATAATAGAACAGTAAAACATGGTATTTATTTTTCTTTTAAAGAAAGGTATGGCTTGTAGAGGAAGCCGAAACTCAAATAATGGTCATGGCAGCGAAGTCCTTGTTGCCGCATACGTATGACAAAAACATTCCCTTATGTCGGTTAGTAAACGCTTCGTATAAAAAAAGATTCCTTTAGAATAAACATAAAAGTCAAATGGTTTTATACACCATATAAAAGAAGCTTGTGTATAAAACAAAATATGTCTCAATGAAAGGAGATTGAGACGAAGTCCTATACAAAGACGGTATCCTTGGTTTAAGGATAAATCAATTACATAATTATGTGTGACAAACGAATACACCAAATATAAGTGGATATTAAGTGTAAAACAATCAGAGGATATTCACAAATATTCAATGAACGACATGTTCAAGGAGTACAAGTTTATCCCAAAGAATCAAATTTGGGTTAAGAAGTTCCCTTGCAAAAATTTGACAGCCTAATGGTGTCACTACAAAATTCAGAAAATGAGTTGATGAGAGATAAAAAGGGTATCTCATGACTTGGACATAAAATATACATTAATAAGGATATATGAGAACATATCCCAACATAACAATATGTAAATTAAATGACCCAACAAAAGAAGTCTTTTAAAAAGAGGAGGGTGAAAGGTTCCCTTACCGACATGTGTATCTTTCGAAACATGCACCTCGTGAAAGAAGGACAATACAACATTGATGTAAATACTCATAAATGAATGTATATTACACAATGAGTAAAATAATGGGCAGTACATACACCACTCAAAGGAAATTGTGGCAAATGTAGCATAAATCTCACGGTAATAAAAGTGATATAAAACCCCTTACGAAAACTCGGCAGCCTAACGGCGCCACTTAAAACTTCCAAAATGGATTGATGAAAGAAAATATGGTCTCTCATCATATTAACAAAAATTTTACAGAAAGATGAATATAAAATAACATCCCCAAAATAACAAAGAGAAGCTTAAAATATGTGACATAAAGGAGAGTACTTAAAAAGAAAGAGAGAGGTTAGATCTCTTACGAAAATTCGGCAGCCTAATGGCGCAACTCAAAACTTCCAAAATGGATTGATGAGAGAGAATAGGGTCTCTCATCATATTAACATAAAAATTAAAGTAAGAGTAATATAAAATAGCATCCCAATAACAAGAAATATGAGCTTTAAAAGGAATTACATAAACGAGTGTACTTAAAAAGAAAGAGAGGAGTAGGATCCCTTACGAAAATTCGGCAGCCTAACGGCGCCACTCAAAACTTCCAAAATGGATTGATGAGAGAGAATAGGGTCTCTCATCACATGAACATAAAAATTACAGTAATATTAATATAAATTAACATCCCAATAACAAGAAAGATGAGCTTTAAAAGGAATGACATAAAAGAGTGTACTTAAAAAGAAAGAGAGGAGTAGGATCCCTTACCTCAAGTCCAACTTGTCTTGTTCGTTTCTTTATATTCCTGAATAATAAACTTTGGTAAATTTATAATTTCTTAAGGAAATCCTATAATTATTATTATTCATTTTATATCACATATTTTAATGTTATAAAAATTGGTTAATAATATGAGTTCATATCAGACATTTTTGTCGATGTTTGGTACATGAGTCAAAAATTGAACTTGTTGGAAAATAATTTTCCATGTAGTTATAGGTACATCATATCCAGAATATTATTGATGTTTTAAATATCATATATATACTGTATATATTCATTTTATACTATTACATAACATTTGGAAATAAAAATTAAAAGCACCGTTCATGGAGACGGTAGGCCGTACGTACGCATGAACGCTACTTTCATTTATTGTCCTATTAATGGAATTAAAACAAAATGAGAGAGATATATATATATGTTATTATTCCAGAATGATATCCATAATTTATATGTAATATATTACATATATATCCATTATATATATGTACTTATAATAGTACATAACATTTTGAGATAAGAAATGAAATGTACCGTTCATGGAGACGGTAAGCCATATGGACGCATTAACGCTACATTCATTTCTATTTCATATTTAATGGAATTAAAACATAATTATACATTATATTATTTTAATTCAAGTATGGTATCATATATAATATCATTAAATACATCCTTTATATGTACCACATATGATATTAACGAATCAAATCACTTTGAGGGGGCGGTAGTCCGCACTTCCTTAAATAAAGATATCGTGTTTACCCATAATGGAAACCATAAAGGTATGCCATAAATGAAAAATACAGAAGCTTAAGTAAAACATAAACATATTATATATCATATATAAATATAGTGTCATCTTAATCGCCACCTTTGAAGGTTTTAGAAGAATGTTGAACAATCATCGTTTCGTGAGGCAGAAATTCGCCATCCACAGAAATACTATGTTCTTTAACCATTAAATGTAGGTGTGTGTAAGTGTAGCTCGAATCCAACTTATAAAAAACAACCTTGTATATTTAATATACTGTATTTGTTAAAAAATAAATGAATAAAATATTTTAGGGTGTTGGAGAAGCAAAATAAAACAAAAGGACACAAGTGAATACATTACCTTAAAATCGGGTAACTCCCTTTGGTTTGATCTGAAAGGCTTCCTTGGGAAGACTTCTGCCCAATGTGATCCTTCAAGGAGTTATATAGGGATTTGGATAGACAAAATGGGCCAGGGTTGGCAAAGCCAGAGGCTTTGTATGTGTGGGTAGGGAGGTAGAGGTGGGGACCTTTTATAAGAGGAGAGGAGGGGAACTCTTGGAAAGTAAAGAAATGTCCCTTTATTTTAAAATGAGATTCGGATTTAAAAGGTCCCACATTGATATAATTAGAGGATAAGTTGATAAGGGTTCGAAATATACCCATAAAATAGGTTTTGGACATGTTTATGTCTTCTATTTTTCATTATCTTTTCATTTTATTTAGATCCTTTATTAATGAGGTAATCGTTGCATCATCATGATGTCATAAATATTATAATATATTTAATGTCTAAAAAATATAAAGAAAATATCATGATGTAGTAAACCTTTTTATCTTTATAATGAATATTTATATTCAAAAATCCGACTTTTATAACCCCATGTAAAAATTGTTTTAGTAAAACACTTCATGTTTGTGTTATTTTTATGTTAACATTAAATAAAAAGTTATTTATGTCATTTCCCAACCAAAGTGGCTCCATGGGGTCCCCAAGTTGGACCACGGATTTTATTGGTCGGCCATGACACATACAATGAGTGTAGGACATGTGTCAAGCTCATCTCATATTATTAAAACCTTATTTTTACCTTAAACTACGCTAATTACCTCTAATCACGATTAAAAACATAATAAGTTACTATTCACCAAAAAATTATTTTAATCCCATTGAACCACATTTTACTTATTAATGACAACCATTTATGTCGGATTTTTGAAATTCAAAACACAGAGGTGGTAAAATTTCATTTAAATGGAAAAATCAGTTTTTATAAGTACCACTTAGTGGTTTCACTATTCATCAAAAAATGATGTTTTTCAGAAAAATACCAAAACTTCTCCCTAAGCTGTATTTGATATTCTGAATTCAAAAATTATGTCTATTTTAGAAAATTCAACACATATTAGTTGCATTAATTAATTTAATAATTAATTCCCGCTGTCATAGCAAATAGGGTGTTTTTATGAAACAATAAGTATCAAAAGATTGACAGTAGTTTAAGTCCAATTTCAAAGTGAAATTAATTCCAACGACCACTATTGGATTAAATGGTAAAAATATATTCTAATTTCACTTTAAAACCAATTCAAAAGATTATCTAATCATATAAATAAATTAGATTAAAAAGAGGTTTTGAATTAAAATACAACATTTTTCACTATTCATTAAAAATTGAACTTTTTCGGAAAAATACCAAAAATTTACACAAAGTAAATTTTGATGTCCCGATTCTAAAGAATAATTTTATTTTGTCAAATATAACACATAAAATTGTAAAAAAGTAGATTTAAAAGAGGTTCTCCATCAAAAGGCAGTTAATCGACCTTTTAATGAATATTGGAATGTTTACTCTTAAAATTGGATTCATTCGCATTTTTAATCCTATAACATTTATTGTAAAGAGTAGAAATATTTTTCAAACATATATAATAATTTTTAGTTAGTTCTGTTCATTCCCGCCATTACAACGGCTAGGCGTTCACTATCATTTAAAATAATATTATTTTATTATTAGAGTGCAACGCAAGATTTCCAAGAAACTCATTGTTGCGTATTGGGTACGCCATCGTGCATAGCGTCCCATTTAAAGTAATATTAATATTTTATTCACAAATATGGATAAATATGAAAATTTAATATTCTTTATTTACCTGGGGTGTTACATCCTTCCCCCCTTTTGGGAATTGCGTCCTCACAATTTTAAAATTGAGCTCGGAAACATCCTTGAAAGTCCCACATCAGAACAAGAGTAGGTAAAACAATCACTTTAAAATAAATAAAGATAAGTACAAAGGTCACCCGAGTTAACCCATACTAAGATTCCAAGAATGAAAATATGGACATGGAGGAAAAACAAAGGGTCATGTTCTGATGGAGAGTGATAGTAAACATGTCTAGGAGAAAGTTAACCATTAGAAAATCACAAACTTGTGATGGGTTAAACTGTATTCGATTCCCCAGTAGGAAAAGTTAATTGAAAACATTTTTGTTTTAATTTACTTTTTATTGAGGAATTTATTTTTGATCTTAAGGAAACATACTTACTTGTCATGTTGACTTTCAACTTTTACTAGATTTCTTACACAAACTCATACTTTCCCCAAAAGATGAGTATTTAGGAAGACTTGTTCACATTAAGAGTACTATAATCAACTTCTAGAGAATCGCCTAATACAAAGAAGAGAACTTTAAAATTCCCATGTCTTTAGACTTTAACCAAAACCAAAACCAAAAAGGTTAGTACAAGATCAGATAATCCAGAAAAGGATAACCCTTTATTAAAAAGAAAATTTATTCTTAATCTCCAAAATTTGTCCAACAAAACGCAAAGTTCAAACGAGGACCATTCGATAAAAATTTTGTCCATAAAATACTTCAAAGTAAACCAAACTAATATTTAAACCCAAATATTTGAAGGATTTAGTCACATAGTCATCCAAGTTAAATCGTAACATTTATCTCCAAACAATATCAGTTGCTCCTAAAGTCTCATATTGAAAAGTAATTAACCTAATCACATATCCTCTATGATAGGTTAATCATTTTCATAAATAACCCAAAATCAACTTACTCTTAATTCATAAAGTCACCTAACTAAAAAAATAAGTCATACTAACCAGGGACTTCACGTAGTCCAGTGGTAGGTGATAAATACCAGTCGCACTTTGGTTGTTGGTTCGATTCCCGCATCTTTGTCTGACGCGACGGGTTGTCACATGGTCTGTGTGTTGTACTTTTTCCAAAACTATATAATTCTCAAAACATTATCCAAAACGAGATAAAATCTTCAAAAATAATCATAACATATTTTAACCTCATGCTTATCTCATGCCTTTTATTTTCCATCGAAACATATAATAACCCATATTTACCTCAAAAGTAAGGATCATATAAAACATAATGGTAACCTTTATAATTATTACCTGAACTTCCACATCGATTGGTCATCTCGTACATGATGCATTACAGAACATACCAAGGTTCAAGTGGATGATCATGACTCCTTGATAGTTGGATTAGAACAACCACGAGTTTCCTCATTGAATACCCCATTTCATCCAGTCTCTTAATCAGAGAACCACCACAGTTTCCTTCAAAACTATTGTCACTTTGGTGCCTGCTAGATCCATCCATTCACTAAAAACAGAAATGTCAGCATGAGAATATCAACAAAACCATCATGTAATAATGAGGAAGATAACCACTAAGATATACTTACTCATTCACTTTATCTAAAACTAGGACTCTTTCTGAAATCCTAACCATTATGGTAATGTCACTTATGCTTAGAGAATACCCTAACCTCTAAAGTTATCTAAACCGACCTTTGATACCAACTATAAGGCCCCAGCCTTAAACCTTACATAATCTTGAGTTATTACAAGATTACACATTGAGGATCTTTTCAGGTTTATAGTTTTAGAGAATTAGATCATAAAACTTGCGTTACATTACACATTTGAACAAAGTGGTTACATAAAAGATAGTATTCATTTTTTCCCATAAATGGAAACATATTTAAAAATAAAACATGGATTCTTTCTTGACACTTCCTTGAAACTATCATCATATCATGTACCTTTCCCTTGACCTATGAAAAACATTTCAAAAAAACTTGGGATGAGCATAAAAATCTCAGTAAGGGTTATAAAAATATGGAAAGGAAACATGATTTCATATATACATAAGAATGAAATCATACTTTACCCATAAAACATAGGCACTTTAACATACCTCATGAAATCATGAATAAATCTTAGAAATCAAAAGACATAAAAGTAACTTGAGTCATTCATAACATTCTTACGTAGGGAGTAACCCTCTTGGTTACGTTTGGAATACCCATCAAAGAATATTCCCTAAATCTCTTCGGAGAAACCATAACGTTTCACTCCTTCGTGTTACCCAATGCATTGGAGAGCTATATCAGGCCCACCTGCCCTTATTTTATCATGGAACCACCCGTCTTCATAATAATTCCCAAGAACCTCAACATAATCGTATCACATAAAACATGCATAAAGGAAACATAACATTCCCACCTTTCAATCACAAGATATCAATACAACACATTGATATAAAAACATTATGAAAACCATTTTCAATACCAAAATAAAAGAAAAGTAAAACATGGTATTTATTTTTCTTTTAAAAAAAGGTATGGCTTGTAGAGGAATCCTAAACTCAAATAATGGTCATGGCGGCGGAGAAGTCGTTGTCACCGCATACGTACGACAAAAACATTCCCTTTTGTTGTTTAGTAAATGCTTCGTATAAAAAAAGATTCCTTTTGAATAAACATAAGAGTGAATGGGGTTTATACACCATATAAATGAAGGTTGTGTATAAAACAAAATATGCCTCAATTAAAGGAGATTGAGACGAAGTCCCATACAAAGACTGTATCCTTGGTTTAAGAATAAATCAATTACATAATTATG
Source organism: Viscum album (assembly GCA_963277665.1). Classification (NCBI taxonomy): domain Eukaryota; kingdom Viridiplantae; phylum Streptophyta; class Magnoliopsida; order Santalales; family Viscaceae; genus Viscum; species Viscum album. The sequence continues at coordinate 530,140,443 of OY728133.1, forward strand.
TGTGACAAATAATACACCAAATATAAGTGGATATTAAGTGTAAAACAATCAGAGGTTATTCACACATATTCATAGAACGACATTTTCAAGGAGTACAAGTTTCTCCCAAAGAATCAAATTTGGTTTAAGAAGTTCCCTTGCAAAAATTTTACAGCCTAACGACGTCACTACAAAATTCAGAAAATGAGTTGGTGAGAGATAAAAAGGGTATCTCATCACTTGGAAAAAAAATTTACATCAATAAGGATATATGAGTACATATCCCAACATAAAAATATGTAAATTAAAAGACCCAACAAAAGAAGTCTTTTAAAAAGAGGAGGGTGAAAGGTTCCCTTACCGACATGGGTATCTTTCGAAACATGCACCTCGTGAAATAAGGACAATACAACATTGATGTAAATACTCATAAATGAAATTATATTACACAATGAGTAAAACAATGGGCATTACATACACCACTCAATGGAAATTTAGGCAAATGTAGCATAAATCTCACGGGAATAAAAGTGATATGAAAAATCCCTTACGAAAACTCGGCAGCCTAACGGCGCCACTTAAAACTTCCAAAATGGATTGATGAGAGAAAATAGGGTCTCTCATCATATTAAAACAAAGTTTACATAAAGAGTAATATAAAATAACATCTCCCAACATAACAAATAGAAGAATAAAATAAGTGACATAAAGGAGAGTACATAAAAAGAAAGAGAGAGGTTAGATCTCTTACAAAAATTCGGCAGCCTAACGGCGCCACTAAAAACTTCCACAATGGATTGATGAGAGAGAATATGGTCTCTCATCATATTAACATAAAAATTAAAGTAAGAGTGATATAAAATAGCATCCAAATAACATGAAATATGAGCTTTAAAAGGAATGATATAAAAGAGTGTACTTAAAAAGAAAGAGAGGAGTAGGATCCCTTATGAAAATTCGGCAGCCTAACAGCGCCACTCAAAACATCCAAAATGGATTGATGGGAGAGAATATGGTCTCTCATCACATGAACATAAAAATTACAGTAATATTAATATAAAATAACATCCCAATACCAATAATGATGAGATTTAAAAGGAATGACATAAAAGAGTGTACTTAAAAAGAAAGAGAGGAGTAGGATCCATTAACTCAAGTCCAACTTGTCTTGTTCATTTCATTATATTCCTGAATAATAAACATTGGTCAATTTATAATTGATTAATAAAATACTATAATTATTATTATTCAGTTCAAATCACATATTTAAATGTTATAATAATTGGTTAATAATATGAGTTCATATCAGACGTTTTTGACGATGTTTGGTACATGAGTCAAAAATTGAACTTGTTGGAAAATAATATTCCATGTAGTTATAGGTACATCATATCCAGAATATTATTTATGTTTTAAATATCATATATATCCTGTATATATTCATTTTATTCTATTACATAGAATTTGGAGATAAAAATTAAAAGCACCGTTCATGGAGACGGTAGACCGTACGTACGCATGAACGCTACTTTCATTTTTTGTCATATTAATGGAATTAAAACAAAATGAGAGAGATATATATATATGTTATAATTCCAGAATGATATATATAATTTAGATGTAACATATTACCTATATATCCATTATATATATGTACTTATAATAGTACATATCATTTTGAGATAAGAAATGAAATGTACCGTTCATGGAGACGGTAAGTCGTACGTATGCGTGAACGCTACATCCATTTCTATTTCATATTTAATGGAATTTAAACATAATGATACATAATAGTATTTAAATTCCAGTATGGTATCATATATAATATCATTAAATATATCCTTTATACATACCACATGTGGTATTAACGAATCAAATCACTTTGAGGGGCCGATAGTCCGCACTTCCTTAAATGAAGATATCACGTTTACCCATAATGGAAACCATAAAGGTATGCCATAAATTAAAAATACAGAAGCTTAAGTAAAACATAAACATATTATATATCATATATAAATATATTTTCATCTTAATGGCCACCTTTGAAGGTGTTATAAGAATGTTGAACAATCATCGTTTCGTGAGGCAGAAATTCGCCATCCATAGAAACAGTATGTTCTTTAACCATTAGATGTAGGTGTGTGTAAGTGTAGCTCAAATCCTTCTTATAACAACATCCTAGTATATTGAAGATACTGTATTTGTTACATAATAAACGAATAAAATAGTTTAGGGGGTTGGATAAGCAAAATAAAACAAAAGGAAACAAGTGAAGACATTACCTTAAAATCGGGTAACTCCCTTTGGTTTGAGCTAAATGGATTCCTTGGGAAGACTTCTGCCCAAAATGAGGCTTCAACGAGTTATAGAGGGATTTGGAGAGACAAAATGGGCAGGTGTTGGCCGATCCAAAGGCTTTGTAAGTGTGGGTAAGGAGGTAGAGGTGGGGGCCTTTTATAAGATGAGAGGAGGGGCACTCTAGGAATGTAAAGAAATGATCCTTTATTTTAAAATGCGTTTCTGATTTAAAAGGTACCACATTTATATAATTAAAGGATAAGGTGATAAGGGTTATAAATATACCTATCCAATAAGTTTTGGACATGTTTAGGTCATAGATTTTACATTATCTTTTCATTTTATTTAGATCCTTTATTAATGAGGTAATCGCTGCATCATCGTGATGTCATAAATAATATAATATATTTAATGTCTAAAAATTATAAAAAAAATATCATTATGTGGGAAATCTTTTTACCTTTCTAATGAATATTTATAGTCAAAAATCCGACTTGTATAACCCCATGTAAAATTTATTTTAGTAAAACATCTCATGTTTGTGTCATTTTTCCTTTAACATTAAATAAAAAGTTATTTATGTCATTTCCCAACAAAAGTGGCTCCATGGGGTCCCCAGGTTGACCCATGGATTTTCTTGGTCTACCATGACACATCCAATGAGGTTAGTACATGTTTCAAGCTCATCTCATATTATTAAAACCTTATTTTTACCTTAAACTACGCTAATTACCTCTAATCACGATTAAAAACATAATAAGTTACTATTCACCAAAAAATTATTTTAATCCCTTTGAACCACATTTTACTTATTAATGAAAACCATGTATTTCGGATTTTTGAAATTCAAAACACAGAGGTGGTAAAATTTCATTTAAATGGAAAAATTAGTTTTTATAAGTACCACTTAGTGGTTTCACTATTCATCAAAAATCGAAGTTTTTCAGAAAAATACCAAAACTTCACCCTACGCTATATTTGATATTACAAATTCAAAAATGATGTCTATTTTACAAAATTCAAAACATATTAGTTGCATTAATTAATTTAATAATTAATTCCCGCTGTCAGAGAAAATAGCGTGTTTTTATGAAACAATAAGTACCAAAAGATTGACACTAGTTTAAGTGCAATTTCAAAGTGAAATTAATTCCAATGACCACTATTGGATTAAATGGTAAAAATATATTATAATTTAACTTTAAAAAATATTCAAAAGTTAATATAATCATATAAATAAATTAGATTAAAAAGTGGTTTTGAATTAAAATACAACATTTTTCACTATTCATTAAAAATTGAACTTTTTCAGAAAAAATACCAAAAATTTACAGAAAGTAAATCTTGATGTCCTGATTATAAAGAAGAATTTTATTTTGTCAAATATAAAACATAAAATTGTCATACTGGATTTAAAAGAGGTTCGCCATCAAAAGGCGGTTAATCGACCTTTTAACGAATATTGGAATGTTTACACTTAAAATTGGATTCATTCGCATTTTTAATCCTATAACATTTATTGTAAAGAGTAAAAATATTTGGAAAAAATATATAATCATTTTTAGTTAGTTCTGTTCATTCCCGCCATTACAACGGCTAGGCGTTAACTATCATTTAAAATAATATTATTTGATTATTAGAGTGCAACGAAAGATTCCCAAAAAACTCATTGTTGTGTATTGGGTACGCCATCGTGCATAGCGTCCCCTTTAAAGTAATATTAATATTTTATTCACAAATATGGATAAATATGAAAATGTCATATTCTTTATTTACCTGGGGTGTTACATACTTGGCCTTAAGTGACGTTCCCAAGATGTCAAAGTCTGGCAATAAATTCTGAGGGCTTCAAGATCAAGTTGGGGAACGATTTTCCCTTAAGATAAAACCAACCAAACCATACACTAACATACACTATATGATGCACGTCAATTAAATTACCCAAACATGCATTCCAAAAAAGGAAACCAAGTTCTACCACAATGAAACCCAAAACCAATACACCCAAACATGTCTACACCACATCAGAGTACAAGTGGAAACCAAACAACAAACACTATGAGCAATGACTCCACCATAGCTCCGCACCATGCTCCAAGCTCTATGTTCCACCAAGCCATCACAATGAACCACTAAAGGAGGGATATGCCTTACCTTTTCCCACATCACGACACAGAACATCTGCAAAGACACCAACGTGCCAAAGCAGGGGGTGAGTACTAAAACTTAGTAGGTTTTCCCCAAATGAGTTCCCTACACATTCGAGTAGGTTAAAACTGTTAGCACATTTATATAAAAAAATTTATATAAAATAAATCACAAGTCCAATCATTACCACATGTCAAACGCACCCTTACCAATCCATCTCACCCAAACCAAACCACCAAGGGAAAGCCAATACAACAATCCACAAACCAATAAAGAATTTACATATTAGAACAACAATTCTATCTTTCAATGCAATGGACAACAAACAACCATAACAACCAAACTGTGGAGATTCCATCCAACCCACTCACCCATTCACACAAATAGGCACATCTCGTCTACCTATCCTAGATGGTGGACCTACCGTCCACTATCCATCCCCTTTTTATAGTGGTACTTCTCGCCACTTCCTCACCACATTCAAAACAAGACAATTCCATGCATATAACCCACCATTGTCACAACCACATGCAATCAACCAATTCCATTGAATATCAATCCACTTCAATAAATCCCCCATTTATTGAAAACCATTTTCCATACCAAACCACATTTAAATAAAACAACCCTTTTATTGAAAAAAGTTTCCATCAATCATTTTCTAGAATCAACCATATCATCCCATTTTAAAATTGACATTTTTATAATCCAAAAAAATAGCATTTCACCCTAAAACCCCCCTTTTCCCCAAAATCCCCAAAACATGACCCAAGGGATTTATATCCAATTTTTCACATCAAAAAACTATTAATTTCAAACACAAAAAATCAATTGTAACCAAACCATTAGCTCTAACCATGTGGAGTCGAGCGAGAAGCCGCCTACCTTTAGGGTTCCCGAGGAATCGACCCACAAGCAACTGCGCCCCAAAACGGGCAAACACACCACTGACACCTCTCTAAATCCCTTTCCCAAGAATTCAAAATCCTTAAAAAGAACATCTAAAGAAACCAAAACCCTATATCTACACACAAAAAATGTAGATCTAGAACACCAAGAAAGATGGAGATGTGGATCTAGAGAAAACCACATGAAAACCAAGAGGAGAGACTTACCTGGGAGAAACTGCTTTCAAACTGCCATGAAACCCCTTTGAATCTCTTCCAAAATGAATGTGAGAGCCCCTAAAACCCTTCAGAACCGAAAATCCAGAGTGAACTTCGAGTAGTAGGAAGTTTCGAGTGAAATAAGTTAAGCCCGAGGGAGCCCAGAACTTATAACCCTATTTTTAAGTGGTCGCACGGTTAGCCTGCACAGTTTGTCAAACTGTGTGCTAACCATGCGCACACCACTGTCTCAAGATCAAGGGTCCACATGGTTTTATCTACCAGGTTGGAAAACCATGTGCATTCCATGCGAAGCCTACTGTCTCCCCCTAAAAGTTTTTCTAGAGAATCTGCACGGTTTCCACTAACCGTGCTCAAACCGTGCACCCATAAAAAGCCTCCACACTCATCCAAAACCATTGAAAACTCTCCCAACCTCATCCCAAATCATCCCATACACTTTAAACACATTAAAATACATAAATAAAGGCTACATACTTCAAACCGAGGGTGCTGAATTCTCCCCACCATTGGACTTTACATCCTCAGAAAGTAGTGAACCCACCCTTTGCCGAAAGAGCTCGGGCCACTGCTCGACCATATCTTTCTCCCGCTCCAAAGTCTCCTCTTGAATCAGACCATGTTTCCACAAAACATGAACTAAACTAATGTTTTTATCATGCAAGAATTTGTCTTGCCTATCCACAACCCTCACTGGCACATGCACCAACGAAGCATCTGATTCTAGCTCAACATGATCCCATCGAATCACATGGTCACGATCCGGCTGATACTTTCTCCACTACGACACATGAAACACATTGTGCACCGCACTGAGCCTAGGTGGAAAAGCCAAATGATAATCCACCTCACCAACCCACTCAAGAATATCCAAAGTTCCAATATACCTCGGAGATAACTTTCCCTACTTCCCAAACTGACAATGTCCCAGCCTAGGAGAGATCCTCAAGAAAACAAGATCACTCACCTCGAACAACAATGACTATCGACCATGATCCACATAAAATTTATGATGACTCTGAGCCATCTCAATTCTCTTCCCAATCATCATGATCTTCTTTGTAGTCTCCTGGACAAGGCTCGGTCCAACCATCGAGGACTCACCCTTTTCCACCCAACATAGTGGCGAACGACATGGACACCCATACAATGCTTCAAACAGAGCCATCTGTATGGATGCCTGATAATTTTTATTGTACAATAACTCAACCAACGACAAGTGCTCCTCCCACGGGCCACCAAAATCCATGACACAAGCCAGCAAAATATCCCCCAGAGTTTGTATCATCCTTTAAAATTGACCACCCGTCTGTGGATGATACGCCATGCTCATATTCCACTGTATCCCAAGGGCATACTGTAAAGATTTCCAGAAACAAGATGTAAACCTCGGATCTCTATCTGATAAAATCGAATCTAGAACACCACACATCTTTACCACCTCCTAGATATAGATTTTGGACAGATCTTCCATAGTATGAGATTCATGAATTTGAATGAAATGGGCCGACTTCATTAGCTGATCCACTACCAGCCAAATGGCATCATGCTCTCTGACCGTTCTTGGGAGACCTATAACAAAATCCATCAATATCTACTCCCACTTCCAAACAGGGATTGGTAAAAACTGCAACATTCCTGCTGGCCTCCGATGCTCTGCCTTGACCTGCTAACAAGTTAACCATCTCGAAACAAACTCAACCACACTTATTTTCATACCAGCCCACCAAAACTGTGCATTTAATTATTTATATGTTTTCTGAATTCTAGGATGAATAGTCCACCTGGAATGATGATACACCCTGAGAAGATCCACTTGACATGCAACGGGTACAACCATCCGATTCCGAAAACACAAAACTAAATCTCCATTCAGTTGTCTACCCTCAAAGTTCTCCCCAACATTGAGTCTTGACCCCATGTCGCACATTCAGTATGAGATATATGTGCCTCTCTAGCCAGGAAAACCAAGTTAGGAAACAAAAAAAATGGAATGAAGACCACTCTATCACCCTAGTCTTCATATTCAAACTGCATATCAGCTATAACTGACATCAATTTCCACTGGTCTGATGCCTGTTTTACCACTTGAGCATATGATTTTCAACTTAATGCATCTCCCACCGAATTTCCAATACACGGTATGTGCATCATGTCAAAATCAAATATATGAAGATATTCCATCCATATCCATTGCCTCAAGTTCAAATCCCTTTGTGAGAAAATGTATTTCAAACTCTTATGATATGTATATACTGTGAATTTCTCACTGAAGAGATAATGATGCCATAGTTTCAAAGCATGGACAACTACTACCAACTCAAAATCGGGAGTTGGGTAGTACTTCTCATGCAACCTAAACTACCTTGAGCCATACACAAACACATGATTCCCTAGAATGAAAACACAACCCAACCCTGGTCCCAATGCATCGCAATACACCACGTACCCTTTTCCAGGTTCTGAAAAAACCAAGATTGGTGTGGATATAAGACGAACATTTATCTCTTCGAAACACTATTAACACTGTTCATTCCTATGGTATGGAACCGTCATTCTTGTCAAAGCTATCATCGGTGCTGCCAAATGTGAAAAATCATGAAAAAAACGCCGATAATAACCAGCTAGACCAAGAAAAATCTGTATCTCAAACACATTCTTTGGTGTTTTCCACAATATAACAACCTCTATCTTTTCCAGATCCATTGAAACACCTCTTTCAGAAATCACATGGCCAGGAAAACGAACTTCCTATATCCAAAATCCACACTTTGATAGTTTGGCATACAACCGCTGATCCCTCAAGATCCTCAGCACTGTCACCAAGTGCTTCTCATGATCCACCCTTGTCATTGAATACACCAGAATATCATCTAAAAACACCACAACAAATGAATCCAGATATCTCTAAAATATTCAATTCATCAATGCCATAAACACTGATGGCGTATTCGTTAGACCAAAGGGCATAACCACGTATTCATAATGGCCATATCTACTACTAAAATCATTTTTTTAATATCATCCTTCTTCACCCACAATAGATGATATCCCAACCTCAGGTCGATCTTGGAGAACTAGTGGGCTCCCCTCAACTGGTCAAACAAATTATCAATTCGTGGAAGTGGATATCTATTCTTTATCATAACTTGGTTATGTCTACGATAATCAACACATAGCCTCAATGTTCCATCCGCATTTTTAACAAACAACATCAGCGTTGACCATGGAGATGTCCTAGGCCAGATAAACCCTTTTTTTAACTCTTCTAATTGGGTATTCAATTCCCGCAATTCAGCTGGTGTCATCCGATAAGATGAAAGTGAGATAGGACTGGTCCCCAGAAAGAGATCAATCATAAAATCCACTTCTATTACGGGAGGTAACCCAGAGAATTATTCAGAAAAAACATCCATGATCTGATCCACCACTACTGGAAGAACACTCTGCTCAACAATGTCTACTGATTCCAACAACAAAACCGCCAATATATACGATAATGTGCCCACTACTGGTGCCAACAAACCTATTGCACCCTTCCTTTCATGCTTATCTCCTCTAAAGAGATGTATAATGCAATTTTGTGTCATAAAATCCATTATTTTCACATCACAGTCGATGCGGGCCTTAAAATCCACCAGCCAATCCATTCCAAAGATTAAATCATACTTATCCACCCTAATCATTGAGAAATTACACATTAGCTCAACCTCTCCAACAACGATACTACATTCTCTATACAAGAAGGCTCTATACTCTCTTCCACCCAGAAGAGTTTGATGTTTTAAAACCGTGGGAATCATTTCAACCCTTAATCCCAACAAATCAACCACACATTCAGCAATAAAAGAGTTTGAAGCACCCGTATCAAATAGAACAAGCACCATGGTAGAATTTAAAAGAATAGTACCTCACACCGTCGATGGTCTCGACTGATCATCCACAAAAACCTTCTCAGCTCCGAACAATGCCTTTGTCGCCACACTCTGCTATTTATTGCTTTGCTGAGGTTTCATGGTATTCCAAGAATCATCATGACCCACTTTACTCTGCTGATGAGGGGTGTGATGCTATCCCTATCCCGTTGAAGCATACGACGTCTGCGATCCCTGAGGAGTGTCACACGCACATGACCTTGGAGCATTCCGACAATAACACTACAGATGCCCCAACTGCTTACAATTATAAAAGTATTGTGGCTGTTTTGTACCATCCTGCTTGATGTGGTTCGTAGAACCACACTAAAAACATCCCAGATTGCTCTGGGGATTCAGAGGAAGATTCATAAATCTTGTCGTCTGATTACTTTCCATAATCCTACCCCAGGAAAAGTGTCCCTCCTCCTCTTGAACCCCGCGTTAGAGTTCCCACTATTACCCATGGTTACCACTATGCTTCCTCCACCCGATGCACCCAAAAAATCCCATTCATCCACTGAGGCTCTATTCACTATATCTGTGCAATCATCAATACACAACACTGCTATCATAGAATGGATTTCTTTCCTTAACCTCACTTCAAATATCCTTTCCTTCAACAATGTGACACCTGCCACATCAGGTGAAAACCTCAATAAGTTTATAAACATAGCTTCATACTCCATCACAGACATTAGTTATTTCTTTAAACTGAATAAATCAGTCATACATTAAATTTTGAATGTATGTGGGTAGAATTGTTTATTAAACAATCCCTTAAAGCCTTCCCACGTCACACCTTGGCCCATTCTAGCTTGAACCGCCAACTCCCACCACTGGAGGGCATGATCTCCCAACACATATGTGGCCAACTTCACTTTTAACTCTACCGGTGTTCCCAAGAACTCGAAAATATTATTCATTTTATTTAACCATCCTTCTGCCCTCTCCAGCTTTGAATCACCCCTGAAGATGGGTGGATTCTGATTTTGAAACTGAACTGCATGATCTACATGCCTTGGTTAACCCATTTTGTTTCCACTTTCCACAGCTTGGAAAGCATGCACTATGCTTTGCACTAGCTACTGGTCCACCTGAGTCTCAAGTGCTACCACATTCTCAGCAGCCTCCTCCGGTTGGTCTCTATGATGCCTACCCAGTGCCATTTCTATAAATAGAAAACAAAAAACCATGAGTCTCACTTCTGTAGACATCACAAAATCCCATTTTAAATCACATTACACAACACTATCACAACAAGGCTTTCCACCTTCTCCACATGTTCCATGTTTCACCATTTTGAAGACCAAAACATTTTCAAAATAAAAATTTATTCACATTTAAATTTCTCACATTCATATCACATAATAAATTATTATACCTCAATAAAATATGCATCCTGGTGGGAAGTCATTTCTACCATGCATGTCATGCTCATCTCATTGGCTAGACCCACGACAATGAGATATCCAATGTCTGTATGTGTCTCCAAAACACTTATGTACCCAAATCCATAGTAACTTGAATTTCAGTATAAAAGAGTTATCTATATCATTTTATACTGTAAATTCCATGTTCCAACAATCATATGCCTTTCTACCATCCTGAATCATGGAATATACCACAACGAATGTCATCACCAAATTCAAGAATCACCTCCAAAGGAACGAACAAGCTGATACCACATGTAACACCCTTCCCCTACCTCATTGGCTTGAAGAGGTGGTGAGGGATACATGGACTTATGCGATGTTCCCAAGATTCCAAAGGCTAGCAATAACTTCTGGGGGCTTCAAGATCATGTTGGGGAACGATTTTCCCTTAAGAAAAAACCAACCAAACCATCCACTAACAGACACTATATGATGCATGTCAATTTAATTACCCAACCTTGCATTCCCAAAAAGGAAACCAAGTTGTACCGTAATACAACCCAAAACCAATACAACCCAACATGTCTACACCAAATCAAAGTACAAGCTAAAACAAAATATCAAACTCTACGAGCCATGACACCACCATAGCTCTACGCCAAGCTCCAAGCTCCATGCTCCACCAAGCCATCACAATGCACCACCAAAGGAGGGAGATGCCTTTCCTTTGCGCATGTCATGACACTCAACATCTGCAAAGACACCAACGTGCCAATGTAGGAGGTGATTACTAAAACTCAATAGGTTTTCCCCAAATTAATTCCCTACACACGCCACTAGGATAAAATAGTTAGCACATTTATATAAAAAAATTTATATAAAATAAATCACAAGTGAAATGATTACTTAAGCCAAACGCACCCTTACCAAGCCATCTCACCCAATCAAAACCACCAAGGGAAATCCAAACAAACAAGACCCAAACCAATACAACATTTATACATTAGCACAAAAATTCCATCTTTCAAACCAATTCACAACAAACATCAATAAAAACCAAACAGTGAAGCTTCCGTCCAACCCGCTCACCCATTCATACCCGACGACACTTCCCATCCACGTATCCTTGATGGTGGACCTTCTGTCCACTATCCATCCCCTTTTTATGGTGGTACTTCTCTCCACTTCCACACCACGTTCAGAACAAGCCAATTCCAAGCATATAACCCACCAATATCACAACCACATGCAATCAACCAATTCTATTACATATCAATCTACATCAATAAATCCCCCATTTAATGAAAAACATTTTACATGATAAACCACTTTTCAATACAACAAACCTTTTATTGAAAATTGTGTCCATCAATCATTTTTTTAAATTAACCATAGCATCCCATTTTAAAATATCCTATTTTAAAATCCACAAAAATTACATTTCACCCTAAACCCCCCCTTTTTCCCAAAAATACCCAAGACATCACCCAAGGGATTTCTAAACAATTTCCCACATTAAAAACAATTAATTTCATTCACAAAAATTAATTGTAACAAAACCATTATATCTAACCAAGTGGAGTCTAGAGAGAATCCACCTACCTTTAGGGTTCCCAAAGAATCGACCCACAAGCAACCACGCCCCAAAACCGGCGAATGAACCATCAAAACCTCTCTAGATCCATTTATGTAGCATTCACAAGCCTTAAAAGCATCATCCAAGGAGACCACAACCCATGATCTACACAGAACATGTGTAGATCTAGAATATCAAGAATGAAGGAGATGTGGATCTAGAGGAAACCACGGGAAAACCAAAAGGAGAGACTTAACCAAGAGAAACTGCTTTTAAACCACCTTGAAACCCCTTTAAATCTATTCCAAAACGAGTGTGAGAGACCCTCCAACCCTTGAGAACCGAAATTACTAAGTGAGCTTCGAGTGTGAGGATGTTTGGAGTGAAATATTTTAAGCCCGAGGGAGCCCGGAACTTATAACCCTATTTTTAAGTGGCCCCACGGTTAGCCCACATGGTTTGTCAAACTGTGCGCTAACCATGTGCATGCTGCTGTCTCAAGAGAAAGGATCCACATGGTTTCCTCGTATGATTTGAAAAACCATGTGTAGGTCGTGCGAAACCTACTATCTCCCCCTGCATGTTTTTCTGGAGAATCCGCACGGTTTCCACTAACCATGCTCAAACCGTGCACCCATAGAAAAGCCTCCAAACTCATCCAAAACCATTCCAAACTCTCCCAAACTCTTCCCAACCCATCCCATACACTTTGAACACATTAAAATGCATAAAAAGGCTACATTACTCAAACCGAGGGAGCTACACATACCTTGACTGATAAGCTGTTTTTCATGAAGGGGACACATCCATGAGTTAGAGGAACTGGTTGACTGTATATTTAGTGAGGGTGAATGGGTCAATGATTTCAATGTACCATTCTAGGACTCGATAGTTTCATGGAGGAGGAATTTATAGGTTATGAGTCATGAAAAGATGTGACATGCCTGATGGACCTACATTCAGTGAAAATGGATGGGTTATGGAATATAGATGTTCATCCATGCCTAATGTCTTTGGGTAATTGAATTATTGTAATTTCTTAGGAACCATTTTTAAGTGGGGAGAAATAAATATTTGATATGATAAGACACCTTGAGTGGTATTTGGATGTGAAATGAAGTTCATGTAGCCTATATTCATTATCATAGAGATAATGTTAATGTGGGAGATGGATTAGGACCTATGATGCTGAACCAGATAGCTGAGTGTGCCATGTGTGATACAAACAACATATTTATGATGGATTGGACTCATGATGAGGGTTATGAGATGGAAAATTTTTACAGGACTAGATGATTTTTTATATTTGGTGTTCCATTAGTATAATGATTAGATATATCTTTTATAAAATATTTGAGATGGAACTCTGGTGTAGGTTGTAATAATTATATGATACTTGAAAATGAGATTACAAGGGTTTTAGAGAAATATGACATGGAGTGATCCCTAGGCGCTGGTAATGGTGGAGTGTAATTTCAAGATAAGGTAGTGGATTGGGACTTGGGGTTTTGGTCAAACGAGACACCGGGAAGTGATATCACTAATCGGTTGTAAGAATGAGTAGATATAAATGATCACAGACCATAGAGGTTCAACATGACCTATTGGAATCCCATATTGGTGAGTTAAGAAGTGATACAATAAGGGGATATGTTATGAGTGACAAATTACCTAGGATCATCTGGTGAGTTTTGTGATGTTTTATCCGTATACGGGTTCATTTGGTTGATGGCCTCCCCATGGTCATTATGGATTAGTCGGTGATATTGGACCTCCCCCATGTTGTCGAGGATGGGAAGGGGTGATAACCATGTCCTAATGAGGTTATTGGGTCATGGACCATTCACAACATGTCATGGGTCAGTGGTAACAATTTGTCATATTCATTTTTGTTTCATTAGTGGACCTTTTCATATGTTCTTTGGGATGGGTTTATAAACAATTGTAGGACATTCCCTGAGTGATATGGTATATTTCATGGATTAGAAAAATCCATGAGTTAGAGGACCTAGTTGACTTAACCTTTTTTAGGGTTAATGGGTCAATGATGTCAATGTACCGTTTGAGAACTGGATTGGTTCATGTTGGAGGACTTTCTATCATTATCAGTCATAGAAATATGCGACATGCCCGATGGACCAACCTTGAGTGAGAATGGATGGGTCATTGAATATATATTTTCAACCATGCCCAATGTACATGGGTAGTGGGTCTGCATTTTGGATTCCACCAACCCATTATTCTTTAGGTAAAAGATGATAATATGGGTAGTTTTAGGATGAGGTGATGAGGTGGGTTTGAGGATGTTTTCCAATAATATATGATTAGGTTTCATGGTGTTATGGATATCAAATGATGACTCAATTCATAGTGATATAGGATGAATAGGTTAGAACATGATTTGTATGTTACTTTTGTGAGAAATGATTATTTTATTTCTCAGGAATTTGTTTATATGATGGTGTATACTAGTGGATCTTGGAGAGAACCTACTAATATGTATTTATCAAAATATTCATGGGAACCTCTATGCACATGTTCACCATATGTTTTCTTCTTGCTTAAGTACAAGATATGTAATGTACCAAGATAGTGAATATCAATAGTTATTACTTATTGGTTGTGTGTGTCAGATTCCTGAGGATGGTAGTGGGTGAATTATATGTGAATTTTATGAATGATTTATTTTTTAATTGGTATCATCCCAATGAAAAACTTGTGTATATATTCATTCGTAGTTCTGCATTGGAAAATTCATATAATATTATTTTTATTTATTTATTCATAATCTATTTATGTGATTTTGAATTTTATATATATTTTCCATTATATTTTATGACTCTAAGTCTAAGGAATAGTCTTCCCACTATATAGACTTGTCCCTATATACTATTTAGTAGCATATGGTATATCATGTAGAAAAAATGAGGCCATGTGGTGCTCTAATCCCATTACTAATGAATTTCCCAAGGTTATGGCCTTAAAAATGGTATTATATAATTTTATTTCTGAATTTCTAGAGATAGTATATTTTTAGTGTAGGAATATTTTGGTTCTTTTGAAGAACCTTATAATAGAGATTCATGATCTCTTATCTTCTGGGAATTCTTAGTTACCAAGGTTATGGGATGTTTTTTCTTTCTTAATGTTATTTTCTAATGAGACTATTATTGATTATGAGTTGTTTATTGGATATATTATTTATGGATTTTGGATATTTTACCATTTCAAAGTGACATGTAGAAATTTATTAAGACTAAGAATATAGAAATTTCATGAAATGTTTCAAATTGTGACTGATTGGATTTTTTAAGGACACTATTCAATGGTTCAATGTGTAAATATTAACATATAATATTTTTACCAAATAACTTTTTTATGTAATTATACTCAAATGAACCACATATATATTACACGGATGGTAGGTCATTGGGATCCTCATGTAGGATGATCTCTAGTTATGGAATTTTTTTCCCTTCATAAAGGGTACATGGAGACCATGGGTGGGTTGGTGTAGGTATTGGATGTCTTAGTGATAGAACATAGATTGTTCCATTACATTAATGTGATGCATGAGGAAATATTAGATGATGGGAACATGTTAACTTATATAAGTGGATACCTTGAGCGTATTGAGGAAAATATTGGTAAACACCATGGGACCTCATAATGTTAATTGATTGGATCATTTGTATTAATAATTTTGAGTTTCAAGGGTAATATCTGTTGGATTCCTAGATCATTAGATATATATTAGTTATTTATACAAGAAACGTGGGAGCATGAGTTGATTCACGTTATTTTTTAATGGATAATATGTGTTGGGTTTCATGTGATAGACTATGTAATGATTAAGATACCTCAATTATGAACAGGTGTGCCAAAAACACTCTGTTTGGGTGAGAATGGAATGTCTGTCTGAATTGGCCAGCAAGTTAGGTGTTAGAGCCTATGTTCAAGGATACATGAACCATGCGATCCTAAATTATATTGTTTTTACATATTTTCCTATATATTAGAACCATTAGGATCAGTGATACTTGCAAAGAGAGTGTTTTATAAACAGTTTTGGGGGAAGTCTTTATGAGTGAGGGATGGTTGTTGTTCAGTTCACATGGTTCCCAATTGAGTTGGGAATTGTAGAATATTTCATGTATATATATATATTGATATTTTTTATGGTTATATAAAATCCCAATTTCAATAGTGATAGTGGGGAAATGGTGTTTTTTTTCCATCACTCTCAGAGTAATGTGATCGATGTGTTTTGATAGAACACTAGTGGGCATATAATCCCAACATTTATTTTGTTGTAGATACCTCATAGTGGTGAGGGGTTTAATATATAAGGGATCAATGTAATTTCTTATAGATGAGCTGAGTGTAACCCTAGACATAATTTTTATGGAGTTTTGATGGGGCAAGTTGATGATATAATAATGTGAGTGGATGGGAAAAGTGAAACATGTGATATGTTAGAACATGTTAGGTTTAGTTAATAGGGATTGATATATAGAAATATATATTTTTGTGCTCAAAATATTTTCCATTTGATAATTTATGTCCACATAGAACAATAACAAGGGACATTGGGGTTAGGAGTTCGTGCTCAGGTATGAGTAGGATGACCACTTCATATCATTTTGTGTGGTAGTTAATGGAGTGTCACTTGTGGATACATGTTCAAGAATTAGGAGGGTTATTATAATGGTGCTTCTATACTGGTACATATTTTATTGGCTATGGGTAAACAACCTTTGTGTTGGTAGGTTTGGAGTGTGGTGAGACTGATTGATGGACACTAAAGGTGACATCCGGGTAATGGTGTGAGTTAAGATCTGATATGATATAGTTCTTCAATAAATGAAAAATTCAAAATTAAGATTCATTTTTGGGATTAGTAAGTTCATTGGCATCAGGATTAGGGTGGTTTAGTAATATTAAAGGATTATATAGATCACATTTTCATTGGATTATAGAGTGAGATCCATATGGATTGAGAATGTGGTTGGTCATCGAATCATCAAATTAAATACAAGGTTGGGTTTCAAATTTTCTCTAGGTGATCAAGATATCAAAGAACTCATGATTTTATTAAGGAATCATAATTAGGATTTGGAGTGATGATAAAGTGTGTGGACCGAAAATTATGATTGAATTCATCTATATGAAGTCCAATTGATGATTTTTTGTGAATTTTGAAATACAGGGATGGTAATCACATCATGATAATTGAATGGAATATGGTTATATGTTCAGATTACAATTGGAGGTGTGTTTTCAGTGGTACATTAATATATTGGGGAGAACCATATTAATTTTTTTCATATAATTGGGATGAGATAAATCAAGACATCGTTTTATAATAAGAGATACATGTAAAGAAAGAGTTGTTTTGGTGTTCATGTTGGTAGTGAGTGGCTGGCATGTAATTTTTGTTATTGATTCACTAGTGTTTGGAGTTAAATGAGGGATTCTAGGTAGAGAATTCAATGATAGAATATATTAAGGTTTAAATGAAATGATTATAAGGATAGGTAGGGAGATGTTGTTCTAGGTATTCTACGGATTCTCATGTTTGAGAAGAGTTGTATTGGGGGTTTTGTAACAAATAATGAATTCATTGTTAGTATTTTATGATAATGAAGTCGAATTTTCTTTTTGGTTAGTGGATCATATTAAAATTAGGGGTCTGATTTTGTAATTTAATCATATGAACATCCATTAGATGTGTTATTGGATGGGTTTTCTATCATGAGATGTGTCTGAAGGGTATAAGGAAGCATTATAGGATGGTTTCGGTATCCATTCTAATAAATATACGCAATAGGATACCAACGACCTGTAGTTTGAATTTTTTTGGCTAGATGGTGGTAATAATGGGGTCCTTGTAAGTTAGTTTAGGTCACATGATTTTTTTCGAACCACCCACTAGAATATGAGGATCATTGAATATCTGGTGGAATTTGGGTAGTTTTTTACGAATCAGAGATTTATTATTTTTCCACTATAGTGGAATAAGATTTTAAGGGGTTATAGAATAGGGATGAGGCCATTATTGAACAATTCTCACCCCAAAATACTCTGGTTTGATTAACCTTTATAAGGGGAGATATTTAAGGTCTTCTAGTGATGATCCCAGTTGAGTTTGTTTCTTCCTTCATTTTAGGGATTCTCCCTTCACTTCTGAAAAATTATATATATATATTTGATTTGGCTTATATTCCATGAGAGTATATTGAATCAACTGAAATTGACGGGCCCTTCATGAAATATAGATAGAGTAATTCCTATAATATTATATGAATGATGTTGGTTTACATTATGGTAAGGCTTGTCACTGTAGTGAATTTTCTTTTATTTTTAACAAAAATTAATTTATATTGTTGAATGAATAGGTGTTGGTTATTTGGGGGTTTTCAAGAAACTGTGTCAAGGATATGATAGGGACCCATAGGGTTTGGTAGGTCAAGGATCCAGTATGATGATGATAGAATGTTATTTATAAATTCATTATTCCTATTTCGATTAAATTGAAATAATAATAATAATTTATCATACAAATCTTTTTTACTGTGAGTATTTGGAAGTAGGGTATTAGGTAGCAGTATGGGATCTGATGAGGTATGAACTATCCCAGCGGATTTCTTGCAGACATTGGCTTTGGTGGTAACCACTTACTAATGGTAGCTTACCAATAGTAAAATTTTTATGAAATTTTATATATGAGTGTTCCTGCATACATTTATTTAGTAGGACTATGTAAAATTAGTGACTGATGGTGGCCAAAGACTTATGATGTGGTGTTCAATATTTGTAGCTCGAGATAAGCACTGAAAAACACTTATGGTTCTGGAACATCATGATGACTATGTATCCTGGGATATAAAGTGAATTTTGAGATGACAAGATACATTGGGTGTTCTCACAATGACAAATTAGCATGTGTATCATATGTGGATTCTATTAGGGCTACAAAAATTTGTGAAAGAGGTATTGGGGCATTTGATGATGCATGAGGTGGTTGGATATATTTTCTAGGATATATACACTATGTTGATGGTGTATTGTGCTATTTATGAGTGTTGTGAACCAAATGTGTTATTTGATATTATACGAGGAATGACATGAGGTAATTCCTATGGAATGTAAAAATATATATATCTAATATTAGTGGTGTGATGGGACCCAAGTAAGGGTCACATAAATTTAATGGGACATATAAATGGTATACCAAGGTTCTTCGAGTACAGTGACATTTCTAAATATCATGGTTAAGGGTCTCAATGTGTTAAAGGAATTTTGTGGTTTTGGATCATGCCTTGGAGTTTGTTTTAGATGAACCATTAGTTAATTTATTTATTAATGGGCTATCATAATGGGTGACTATAAATAATAAAAGACCTTTACAGTTGTGTGAGTCCTAGTGGTATCCATGATGGAAAGGATGAGATATGTTTCAATTAGGTGATAGATATCAAGTGACCAGTGCCCTTAGATTATCTATTGTGTTATGTGATAGGTTGTTACCTACTTATGTGAATGTTTATGATGTCCTCCATAGATAATGTGAGGATGGTATGGGGTGATTGGATCTCTCTAGAGTCTTTGAGGTGTGGTAATTAAGAGGACCATTCCCTAAAATGGTTATTTTGACCTTAAAAGTACCATAAATGGCTTGGGACCGTGTAAATAAATTCTAATGATCTTCTAGGTATAAGAAATTTTCATTTAAATTTGATGATTTGGTCATGAGGAATGAATGAATTCATTCCATACCCTGAGGGATAGGGTAGTGGTCACAAAAGGGGAAGTTTTCTCTAACTGAGAGGGTCTGGTTGAAAACGTCTTGAGTGACAAGGCATGGTTTGATGATGTTATAGGTCCTTTCCTAGAGTGTCTTGGTTCATAGATGTGGATTTATCTGGGGTTTGGGTCATGGAATGATTTAATGTGACCTATTCACCACCCTCGAGTAAGTAGGGATGGTTCATGGGTTATCTAGATATGACTATGCTCATTGTATGTGAGTATTGAGTAAATATTTTTGATACCTCCCTACCCCGAGTCATTTGGTATGGAATGATCATCAGTACAATGGAAAGGTGTAATGAAAATTTGGGTTCTTTCATGACATTGAATAAGGTATGACTAGGTTTTGTGGTCACCTACTAAACACATGGTGACCCAATACAATGGGATTCATGTTTTCATGTGTAGAACCTGAAGACCAAGGTGCTTGTGTGTGTCAGTATTATTTCATTCCTAATACATATATTTATATGGTGGTGTATACTATGGGATTATGGTGGGATCCTATATAGATTAATTTATCACACCATTAATGGAAATTTTGTTATGTATGTAGACCTTATGATTTATTCCAAGATGGCCATAGGATGTGTGGTGGACCAGTATAGTGTATCACAACAATTTTTTTAGATAGAGTGTGTAAGGTGAATGAGGATACTTGTACAAACAATGTCTGTGCATTTTACCTATGGTTTATTTTTTATATTGGATCATCCTAGATGTATATTATTATATGTTTTTTTTTATTTTGAATTTTTTTGAGAACTATGTTTATTTATTTAATCATTGTCTTGTTTTGTGTTGTGGGTGTTTTATTTATTTTAAACTATATTACATGAAACTGATTTGACGGTATAGTCTCCATGTTGTATGGATATGTCCCTTGTCACTAGTTACTAGTCAGTAGTTTATGGGGATGCATGGTTGAGGTAATTTGACACAATATTATTAACCCAAAAGAGTTTCCCAAGAACAATGTGTTTAAAAAAAATACTGAATCAGTTGAAGATATATAAAAATATTCATACAACTCTCAAACATCCTCTCATTTTTCTTATATAAAGACCAAGTACATGAAGCTGAGAAAATTGAAATTAACGTTGTAATAATTGTTTTAGTGTTTTATTGTGTAAAATCATACTTTTGACCCATGTTTTCCTTTTATAGGATTAATTTTAGCACTAGCCAAGGTGAGTTATGATGTTGGTGAAGAACACATAACAAATGAGTGTTTGTAAGAGTTTTAAGAAGAAACATAAAAATATTATTTAATTAAAGAATAATAATATATTAGACTCTTATAGTGATGAAACCACCTCCATAATAACAAATCGAGAATCAATATTATGAGGAAACCATGAATGATTATCGGGAGAAACAATTCTTTCTTTCTCCTAACCACTTATATATATTTTATCCTATAATTATAGGGGATGGGTAAATTTTCCTTTCATTTAGGTGTCTCCATTATCAATGTATACTCATGGACACTAGGAAAAAGTCACATGTGGTCGGAAAAATCATGTTAACCTCATCCACCATTGAATAATGGTAAAACATAATATTATATTATAAACATAGGAAATATAAAAACAACATGACATAAGGAATTTCCCAAAAATCATATCTCTTCTTATTTCTCATTTTCATTTTACTCCTAATTGAAAAATTATTTTGTGGTTTATCTTTATTAGGGTTTATAGAAATAGAGATCAAAGATATTATCCCAAGCCATGTTATATAATGAATTGTTTTTATTTCTCTATCTTACTTCAGTTCATTATCATAAATATCCCGTTTTTTATCTTCAATATGTATGGTAATATATACTAGAAAAGCTCAGTCAGGGGATAACCCCCTGACCATTTATTAAAATAAAGGAAAAGGATAGTGAAAATGTGACACAAGTAAAAAGAGAAAATTACATATCATAACTGCCATACCCATCACCACATCCCTAGTAAAAAGATTCCTCCATAGTAGTTGATTCCCATTCCGAGCTGTCATAGTTCTTCAGAACCATAGCATACATCCTTCGTAGATTCATCCTCTCCAGAGATAAAAGACCAGTGTTGCCAACGAAAGACCTGGTGGAAAACAGCTTCACCATACAGGAGTAGTCCTTCCTCGGGCTTCGTCACAGTGGGGAAGTCATGACTTCCTTATTCCCGGTCATCATCATCCTCATTCCCTGAACCATATCACTAAATGAAGACCAGATACCACCATCTTTCTCTTTATCACTCTCAGAGTAATCCCCCCATTTTTCAAGTATATACACCTCATGATATCCATATATCCCTCCTCATTCCTTTTGAAGCTGACTATTAGTGTCAAACATTGATATAAACCTTGGATTCTCCACAGGATCATAACAAACCATTATCCCATGCTGCCGAATTTCTGTTCTAGTGCCATCCACCTGAGAAGGAAGCCCAAGTAGCATACCGAGGCCTTAATTCATTGGAATGTCCTCCTTCACATTCTCCTATTCCAACCCTTGGAAATGGTTTCCGGTGTCAATTGTGATCACTACACCTCTAGCATTCACATCCCTCCCTCATGTCCCATGATCAGCTTCCGAGGCCCCCAATGTACCACTAGGACAACCAAAAGCATCCAGATCCTCATAAACCATGGTTGTTTACCCCTTTCATTCACTCTCAGCCTTCCTTTTAGTATCTGTAGGCACAGAAACAGTTTGATGTATGACTTTTGAGACAAAACTGAAACCCAGTGGATCTACAATGTCTCTAGTACCAGCCACCTCATTGGCAGCAACCTGTTTCACACCATCCCCTGAGTTCAGATCAGACCGAAGCTGACTGAAAACTACAGAGATTGTCAGATTAGGAATATTCGTTACGTAATCCCCAGATTTTGATCCAACCTAGTTCACCACAGCCTCTTCATTCCCAGAACATGTCCCCACATCAGATATCAGTCTCGAAAAAGATGACTTATCAAGCCTCTCCCTCGGTTAAGAGGCCATTTTTTTCATTAACTTATAATTACATTTAGATTATAGGTTCCCCAATCGAAAATAGTTCATACAGTAATTCACCCAAGATTCAAACACGACAACCTACCTCTATCTGAACTATTCACCAATGATAATACAGATCCAATCAACTGAAGGCCTCGCAACAACCACCTCAACACAGAGGTGGGGGTTAATCCGGTGACTTATCGTGGATTTTTGAACATCAGAATAGAGAAAACGACCTAACATATTGCCAATAATACAAATAATTTCATGATTTTGGAAAGCTATAGGGAGATGAGGAAGACTTACCCATGACTCTATGGTGGAAAGATCACGATATATACCAAAATGAAAGGACCAGTGAAGGAGAAAGAACTTACAACCATTGCATCAACGAGGGACATTGGACCAGTCCCTTACCAAATCATCTTCCAAGGTGAACTAGATCATGGGATTGTTCTTATCAATGATACTAATAGCCATACGGTCTTGAAAATCCCACAGACCTAAAATGAGATGATCGAAATCATCAACAGAGGGCCTTCAAAAGTTGAAATGAGCCACTAGTGTCAGATCAGGAAGACTCAATGCATCGTGGAACTCCACCGACAAGATTGATAACGGAGGGTCACAAAAATGTATATTAATAACATTCGGGCTTATATAAATGGTCAAGAGTTCCGCGGTAAAGTTAGGGTTTGAGAAAAGGATGAATGATTTATGCATGCTTAGAGGCGGTAAGAACAATTCTTCCTCCCCCCTCCCACCTTCAGGAGGGGGGGATCGACTTCAATCATCTAGGGATTTGTCATTGCCATCGCGGAGAGCCAACGATGATGATCATATCTTTTTCTCATTCTTGTATCCAAATCCTCTTCCTCCTATGGTAATATATAAGTGTGCGATGATTTTGAATTATTTACTTTACTATATGATAATTTTTTTGGTTTGATTTTATTATGATTTTATTTTTTTGAACATTGAGAATAAAAGAAGAATATCCAATGTCATTTCTCACTTAATATTGTTTTTTGAAAAAAAATAATTGGTTTTTAAAAAATATTTTCATTGAATGTTGATATAAAATCTAATTCTCATTTTGGGATTTTCAAAACATTAACAGAAGTTGAATGGTTTTTTGAAACTAAAGTGTCAACAGAAGGTGTTATATATAATTATCTCCATAATATAAGGTACTATAAAACAATTTTACATATTTTTTTAGTACTCTTTATTATTGAGTTAACACATTTAAATTATTCATCTTGATATTATTGTTTTAATCCATCAATTATATCGATATCTAGAATTTTTTTTATCTTGATGGATGTAAATATTTATCAAAACCCCTTGTTTATCCACATTCTGAATAACATTTACAATATCCCTTATTAAAACCTTAATATCTATGGATTTCATTATAGGTTGGAAACATTATGATACAATTTTTCTTATATTCCATCACTTTTGTTAACATTTCATTATTATTGATCAAAATCAAATGTGGTGGGATCAGGTTACTTCACGTGTTTTCCTTGGCAAGTGTTTTATTTTATGGTAATGTAGGGTATAATTACAATTTAAATGGTATACTATAAGCTTTGAATTTCATTTTAAATTCATTTTATTCCTATTGTAAAAACATTTAAGCCTTGGAAATGAAAAAAGTAATCATAAATGATTATATGTCTCTATACATTTATAGAAAGTAAAAAAGGCATGAGTAGAAGATAATTAAATCTATTTATTTTTTTACACATTTATTATGATAAAAATAATAACAGGTTCAATTATTAATTTCAATTAAATTTCTATGAATTGTTAGGATACTTTTTAAAAATAATTTTTGGGTGATTAATTTTAGGTGTTCTTTATGTGAGGAATATAACTTGTACCGAATAAAAAGTTATGCATTATATTTTCAGATAAAAACCATTTATTTGTAGCACATGTTTTTATATACTTACCCACTAACCGTAATAATAAATTAGAATCCTTAAAAATACTTATTATTTACACTTTTTTATTTTCCTCTTATATGTTTATTTAATACTTAACTAATTCAATAGAATGATTTTCACAATTATGTGAAGAGTGTATATTTATAAAACATCCACACATAATATTTGAGTGATAGAAATTCTATGAGAGGTAATTTGTCTGATATTTCATGGGTGAATCAATGAAATTAAATGAATTTTAATTTGGGGGATGCAAAATTGATGGAATTTTGATATCATGAACAAGAAATTATAACATTAATTTTTAATAGAATCTTGTAAATTATATACAATTTGATTTAGGTGCTAATTTTGATTTATTTATATGAATTATTATTTTGAGTGAAAATTCATGGTTGAGATGGTATCATCACACAAATAATTATCCTATATTTTCATACTTAAAAAGTCAATTAAATTATTTATAAGTTATAGAATTCTATAATTTAATAAATTTTAATTCTACCATTATATTTCATTAACTTTTTGAAAATTAAAAAAATGGTTAATTTCACTATCTTCATCATTTCCATTGAATAAATAGATGATTGATATTCATGTCATAACATTAACTGCTCTGATAAAAACCATAAAAATAACCTTTATATTTTTTTAATTTTTTTGGGATATATTTCATTCAATTAAACCAGTTAGTCAATACAATAATAGGAGGCCAAAATATAGAAAACAAGTGGTTAAAACAAATATGTCCACAGTTTTATTGACATTCATTGTTAAGAACATATATCATAAATAACTAGAATAAATGATCTAATGTTTTATAGATATTGATTGGAGGTAATGGTATATTTTCATAAATTATAATTTCCATGATTAAAACATTTTAAATGCCATATATTCATTGTAATTTGGATAAAGAGAATATGAAGTGTCTTCCAAGAAAATAAATTCTACTTCAGTAATCTGGTCCAAAATTTGGGTTCTCGTGTCTAATAGACATAAAATATTTTAGTCTAGAATATAATATGTACATAAAAATCATAGATGAACACATTCAATGATTAATCCATAAAACATGTGAAATTGGAATGGACATTCTATGAGTAATAAGGAGGGATATTCAGACAGTCCTCTTTCTTTTAAAAAGATTCCTCCTTTTTTATTCAAGGTGCTAGTCATTTTTAGAATTGATTGAAAGAGATTTAGGTATACTATTTATGGACTACTTAAAATTGGATTTGAATTTATTCTCAATTAAAATTAAAAAAATACATTCAATAATATAAGTAACAAATAGGATGAAAACTATTATATGATCCTAGTAAAAGGATTATATATATACAAAATTAGACTATGTGAATGTTATAAACCATACAAGGTAAAAACCCATTTGAATATGAATATGTAGTGACAAAATGAAACAAAATTCAAAAAGTTAATATTTAAAATCCATTAAAATTCATTATTATATGATATCAATATATATAATCAAAATAAAAACTCTACATTTTTATTCTGAAGTAGTAGGAGGATCAGTACATGCATCCAAGGAATATATTATTCTATTACATTCATATTAATCCATATAAATGATTATAATTTATAATTCTAAACACAAAACAATTTGATAAATGTATTAATAAAAAACCTCTATCCATATGATATGATTCACTCCTGAAATCTATAGAATATATTCTCTTTAGAAACCATTGATTTCAACATTCAATAGAACCCATATTCTTTTTTGTATAATCTCAAAGATCCACATGATCATAAGTAAATAATTATAGGAATAAATCATAGATATACTATAATAAATTACTCACAGGATTGTGCTCTACAAAGAACATTGAAAAGATATTTCAAACCAAATCTCTAAAAAGTACCTAGATAGTTCCCATCTCAAATGTAATAAAAATTTTCAAATTATAACCATAAATATATTTCTTCTAATTATCAATCAAAAATTATAAGTGTTTTTCTAATAAACATCAAATTAAAAAAATTTATATTTTAAGCCATTTATAAAAAAAATATTCAATCTATATCTTGTTTTATGTATTTTAAATGCCTTTGTGAGGTCTATGAAATTACATGGTCTAGAATCAGCACACTGGAATATTTGATTCAAAATATAATTTTAAATTTTTAGAATTTTCTATATATTAACCTTAATTAAATATTTGATAAATAACAAATTTAACATTAAATATAATAATAAAGACCTATATATATATTTTTAGCAATAAATATAAATGTACAAATATAGATGTTAAATTAGTTTGTATAAATTATTGTAACTATATCATAAGAATAATATAGAATGTATGAAGAAATGAAATCCTTATGTAGTAATCGTACATATGAAACCATTTTTCTAAAATAGAATGGGTTGCTGATTCACTAAGTTTTCCACATGACCAATCCCAATGCAGACATGAGTGATTATGTTTTGAAAAAAACAATATACGATAGATGTTCAAGATTTTAAAGATTTTTATATAATCCGGGTTAGATAAACCACCAACTAAATATGAAACTACAAATTATTTGTTTCTTTTCTGTTATAAAGAGATCATAAGGGTATATGTAAGTATAGAATTTGATTATATAAAAATGTAATAAAATATTTTTATTTCTATATATAACATTAAATTATATTATTTTATAAACTCATTTTTGTAGAATTCAATTTATGATTAAATAGATTTTTTAAAAATATTAATTTTTTAGGAAACTATGTTTAATGTGATTGAATAATAACATGATATATTAAAAAATATTAATTAGTAATAAATAGAAAAAATATATATATTAAATATACAAATATGGATTTTTTTCTAAAAATTAATTTTTGCATTATATATTTTGTTTTGAACAAAAAAATTTATGACTTTTATAATTTGAAAATAAAAAGGAATAATTTTTTAATTAATAATGATCATACTAAATTAAGATTTTTTTTTGTTTTTTCAGAACTAATTATTAATCTAGTGAATAGTGAATATTTTGATTTTATTAATTTCATCTCTATTATGATATTTTTTATCATATAAATTCTTAATGATTTTTTAGAAAATTCCTATAAATTTATATATTCTAATAAACTATTTTTAAATTCAATTTCAAATTTATTAAATCAAGCTCAAAATTTCGACAATTTATGTTGTGTATAATGAAAACTGGTTTTAAACTATTTTTTAATAAATGTTAACATGATTAAATGAGGTTTATTATTTATATTAATGTCAAATAAAAATAATTAATTTTTATAATTATTTTATATTAATTGTACCAAAAGGAATTTATATTTCAATACTAACAAAAGAACCTTTTACTTTAAATACACTTCTATATAATAAAGGGTTTTTACGTGTTATATGTTCTTAGGGTAACATTACATTCCCTAAAAATATAATGTAATGTTGATAAAATAATTATTAAATTTAAGATAATAATTTTCTTATTATTAAAAGTGGATAATTTTAAATTTGGTTATAATATTAAATTGTTATGAATAATTTATGTTAACATGATAATGGTGAAAAAAATTAAATTTATTGGTATATTATTATTAAATAATTTTAGTCAATAAAATTAATATAAATCCTTAAAATAATGAATCTAATGTTTTCTATAAAATAATTAACAAAAATATAATAAGGCTCATTTAATTATTTAGCAACATTAAATAACATTAAGAATATAAAATGGCCAAGAAGTCATTTATTTACTAAAAAGATTTTCTACATAATATATATTTTAATTTAAAATACAATTTTATAATATTTAAAAACCAAATTTGACTAAATAAATTCTATTTTTTATCACACCAAAATTTGTTTTTAAAAGATATCTAATAGTTTTATCATGAATTTAATTAATAATGTAAAAAACAGTTACAAAGGTCAAACCTAAAAATTAGTCCAACATTCTCTTCACTTTTAAATTAATACCAATTAAAACATTCAATGTTACACTTATAATTATAATTAATCCTTTAAAATATAACATTTTTATCCTAATACAACCCACTCCAAATCATATAATATTCAATCCCCATTTATTTTTTAAGGGCTTCATTTCCAAGAAGTTTTCCTAGAGAAAACTCAACATGAGTATTACTTCCTAATTATATTCTATTTGACTATAAAATTTCAAAATAATATGTATAATAATTAATTTAATTAAATATTAATCATGAGTACAAATATTTTAATTGTATATTTGGAAATCAATCATTAAATCTTTTTCATACACTTTGAATACAATATAACATCGATCATGTGTAAGTGAAAAATACCGATTCCACAATGCGATGTGGATTATTTTTCATTACAAGATCACACAGATGGTATAATGTATATATTTTATAAATAAATGGGTTTTATGAGTCACAAGTAAAACTTTTAAATAATATTTTTTTAATTCCATCAATTTTTCTATTTCTTCGAGAAATGGAACCAATAATTGTGTGTACATATATATTACAGCATCCATAAATAATGAATATCATTTAAGAGCACCCGAAATAATGGAAGGTTCTGAGAATAGAATTAATTATGATATATGATAATTATGATATTTTTTATCTTCTAAATATTTCTTATTATACATGTATTAGTACATTCCATTACACATGAAAATGTTATAAAATGATACCATTTTTTTATCGCCTATGATAAATATTTTGTACATTTTATGTCATAAATGGTCCTGGAATGTCATTAAATAGTGTTATTATATAATGATAATGTATTTATGATTAATTAATGATTCATTATGTGTCATATTAATATTCTAAACAATTATTAATTTTTCATCATAAAATCATTAAACATTTAGAAATTAGTTCCCCAAAATATGAATATTCAAAATATACATTAAAATCATTCACTTATTCAAAATGTGACATAATAAATCATTGAAATGAAATGATTATACTATATTAAATTATTTGCTGGATTATGAACATAATAATTACATAGTTATAATTGATCCCTTCACCATGATGTTCTTATTTAACAAATTCAAACACTGTAACACATGACCATTAATGTATTTATAAATTATTTATATATTTTTAAAATTTGATATTCAATGAAGTATATAAAAGGTAATTATTTTTAATTCAGTCATAAAATAAGTACGTATATGTTTGTTATGTTCAATATACATGAAGATAATGAACTTACATAGAAATTAAGGGTAATAATAAGTGACTTTGTATCTCTATCTCCATTCATTTGGTTATATAATTTCAATCTGATTTTTTCCCATTTTTTCTATACTGAATGATTTTCTACCTCTGAATGTGGAAAATAATTTTTAAAAAAAAATCCATTTTCATGAAAGGTTTATTTTCATTTTCATTAAAAATATAAGAGTCAATATAAAATGAGACTCGCAACTATGACTTTTATAATGATGAGTATAAAAAGATATAAAAAATATATTTTCATGTGTTTTAATTCATAATAATAAAATTACATATTCACATAATATTTATATTTCACGTTTCCCAAGTATTTTTTAGTTAATTGAGTTTTTTTATAAATATGTTGGGGTCAACTGATATAATTCATAGTGATATTTTTTACCATTATTAAACCCATTTTATTTCCACGGGTTATTTATAATTTGGTAATAATATACATCTAGATTTATTATAAAATCAATTTTATTTAAATTAGTGCTTTATCAAAATTTAATCATTACCATTTTGTTTCTCTACAAAAACAACTTTATTTCCATGTTACTTTATGAAGTGGAAGGTGGGGTATTTTTAAGGAGCACACATAAAAATGGGTGAATAAAGGGTTTATTCTTATATTTTCGTCCAATTAATTGGATAAGAGTTTATATATCATGTGATATGTATATTTATGAACATTTTAGTTTCTATTAAGATTATGAATTCATGATGTGGATAATAAAATCAATGTCCTTTTATATTATTGTTTGGACCACAAATAATGGATGTTATTCATTATAATATTATTCCTCATTGATTCATGGATTATGTAAACCATTTCTATGACATGTATTAGCTATTAAGATTCCATGTAAATATTTTATGGCTCTATGTTTTTATTTTAGGTGTTTTGAATTATCACTTGTGTTTTTTGGTTATTACCCATGATGTTAGGATATTTATCTTATGCTCATTCATTTGAAAAAAATCCTTGATGATATGTTTATTAATGAGTGGTTTAGAATATGGACTACTATTGTGCCCCTAACGAGATGTGATATCTTGTATTCTAAAAAAGATTATTTTCTGCTAGTATCCATAGACACTAAACCTATCTGTCATTGGAAATAATTATTCATAAAATATGATGTCTTTATCATGTAAATGATATAATTTAAGGGAATTTTTATCTTTATTAACATTATTTTTTATTATACTAAAATGGATAGTTAATTTTGGATATTAGAGAAATTATTTTTAGAATTTAGGTTATATAAATTTCATGAAAAAGATGTTCTTGTGTATAATTAAAAGAATATGTCATGGTATATTGGTATAATATTGAGTTGGTGGTTTCCCTAGGAAATAAATCCCAGTCTGGATAGATCATGTGGATGCAGGCTCTTGCATAGATGAACCTATGGGTAATAACCATGAAATGGTAGATCATGTATTAAATTAATCTTTACCTGGAGCCTGAAAAAGACGCCTACCTACAAAAATAGTTTGATTCTCTTAATAGATATGCATTGGTTGAACGTCAAATTTTTACAAACCACTATGAAGGAATACATTCATAGAAAATTTGATGTATTAGGTTGAGAATCCTATGTGAACTTAACATAATGTAACATTGTTCAATATATCATTGATATTGGATAAACTAAAAGAACTATATTCCTAAATGATATTATAATAGAGAAATAGGTTTTCAATTGAAAGTATTATTATTATTTTTATATTTCCCACATTTTTTTTATGTTTCATCACTCCTATCAACAGTTTTTGATTTAGTAATTACTGAACTAGAGATAACTTGTGGTACATGATATAATGTGAAGAATGTATCCTTGAAAAACCCATTAGTGATATAACTAGAATGATAATACTTGTGATTATGATTAACTAGATATTAAAAAATATTATTGTAAATGTGAATATAGTTAAATTAAAAAAAATGGGAAACGAGAAATTTGGACCCTTATAAAAGATCCATTGAAAAAGATGTTGAAAGAAAAGATGTTCAACTTATTATATCTCAATGATGTATAATGTGGTGCCAATGAAATTTAATTATGGGATTATGGGTATTATTTACTTTTGTAAGAGTGGGCCATCAAGAATCATGGTATATTAATAATATATTTTTTCTTCTAAAGATGAAGGGAGCATAAATTTTGAATTCAAATAAACAACTAATGACCTTTTTCCTCGTATATGGAAACCATAAACTATACCCATGTTGTGAGAGAAATCTGAGGATGAAACAATTTTTTAGCATGAACAACCACAAAAACCTATGGAAGAAGGTAGAATCTATTTAATTAATTCTCATGGGGTGCATTTTTATAAATAAATCCCCC
Source organism: Viscum album (assembly GCA_963277665.1). Lineage (NCBI taxonomy): Eukaryota > Viridiplantae > Streptophyta > Magnoliopsida > Santalales > Viscaceae > Viscum > Viscum album. The sequence goes on from OY728133.1 coordinate 530,173,177, forward strand.
ACTTTATAATTGAGAATGATTTATCGTTATTCTAGCCACTATAGGATGAAAGGACTGTTTTATATATTTACCACCCTCATGTTAGATTATAAAATTAAATAACTAGTTTTATAATTATTTTAGTTATTAATTTATATTTATAGAATATAAATCATAGTATGAGTCCTTTAGATGTATTTAACGTAATTGATTATCTATTTTGACATAGAATATATATTCAGTTATTAGTGATAGATTTCCCACAAAATCCTCACTATTAAAAATAGATTATGATAAATAAGAACCATTAGACACCGTGAAGAGATCATAACATTACCACAAAATTATTTTACAATGAAGAATCACCTTTCCCATTATCCATTAGTGCAAGACCATAGCATGTTGTCACCATTGTTTCCATAGATGATGAAAAAACCCATGTCGATAGTATATGTAGAATAAAACCCACCTTCACTAGTAAAAGTTTCACATGACATAGTGGTCAGATAAATAAGGTGGATAACTAGTGATCTTGGAGTTGGGATATTTTTACGAATCATTTTTGAATTCTTAGAAAATGCGAGATTATATGTGTGTTGGAAATGATTTGGGTTAGGAAAGGCTCTATTTGGACAAATGAAATATCACCCAAAGAAGTCCTGGGGAGGGATCCATCCCCTATCATATTTTAGTTGATATGGTTTCATGATGAAATCAACATTTGGGATGATGCAACAAGCATGTGAGGATATGGGTGTTTATATGTTGATGATGGGTCATTGGAGATGGAGAAGTTTGATAGGGTATTGGATGGTGCGGTGGTGGTATTTACCTATAAATGGATCAAGAGGGGTCTGAACAAGGATCATAATGCCCCTTATAATTTTGAGAAGAATTATTAATTGACTTCATCATTCAACCTCAACATTATTTTTATACCACCATGTTGAGGCACCCAAGGAGATACGAGATTGGTGTATGTCGTATAGCTATTGTAGAAATAGGGAACCACATTTCAATATTTAAATTGATTGATGATATTTTTTAAATAGAAGTATTAACTATGAAAAAAAGAAAATTAAATAGTTTTAACAGAAAACTATGTAATTTATTTAACTAAAATGTATTTGGAGAAATATATTAACAGGATTATGCCTTTTTAGAAAATCAAATCTCATGACATCATCTGAGTACCCTTAGATTAATTCATTAGTAAGTTATTATTAAAATTTGTATGACAAAATTAATTTTTTGGGGAATAATGGAATGCAAATATTTTTCACTATATTTTATTAATAAAATATATATTTTTTATGACACATTTTACAAGAAAATCAAAAATTAGAACCTTGAAATATTTTGATTATTATATGTGATCATTAAAATTATCCCATTATGTTAGTTTGTACAGAATTAAGTAACCATTTAAAAATAATAATAAATAAAGTATGAATATATTGCATTTGAAAGAAGACTTATTTCTTCTAGAGACCGATTATTAGAAATCAGATTATAGGCACCATCTCTATGGTTTCCCCTGAACGACAACATGGTGAACTCAAGGAAATTCTTTTTGAGAAAAAATTTATATGATGGAAGTTAAATATGAAAGAGATTTCCTTATGATAAATTATACATGAACAACCATATGAAACTAAAACCATAACTTCTATGAAGAGTAGGTATTATATATATATATATGATGGTGTTATGTAAATATAAATTAGTATTATATCAAAATGTTATAAAAAAATTTTATTCTATTATTTATGACAAATTTTTATTATTTTCAAAATTAATTATAATAAATTAAATATCCGATAAAATGAATGTAATTCTATTAAGGGAAATTCTTTTCATGAAACTATGATTATGATGATTTAATAATTAAAATATATATTTACACAAGATTAAGTAGTATTTAAAAAATATATAAATAATATACCAAAAGTTGGTTTATTAATAACTTTTTTATTCAATATTTTGTTTTTTTAATTAAAAAACTAATTTATATTTTTTATCAGGTGAATTTGAAAAAACAAGAAATTATCTTTCAATTTAACAAGATAATATCAACATATGTTTTTTGGTATATTTTGTATGTAATTAATTTTTAGGAGAATAGTGATAGTAATGATTTTATTCATGTCGTCACCTTTATGAAATTATTTTTTTATGTAAATAAAGAGAATTTTTGGATATATTTTTAAAATAAAATTATATATTATAATGAATTATTTTAAAATAAAATGTTGAATTTATAAACACATAAATAACATTTTGAACATTTATATAGAGTTTAATAAATAATATTTTTGGACTATTTTGTTTAATTAATGATAAAATGACGACATAATGTTTTTTATTTAAATAAAATATATTATTAATGATAATGTTAATTTTAAATTCATTGGAATAAATGTAATTGCTAATTCTATCTGAATCATAATTTTTTTCATAAAAATACACTTTCCTTATAAATTAGTTTTTATGTGTTGCACATGCTAACGTTATTATTAATTTAACAAAACAAAAAAAGGTAACATTATTTAATTATTCAGATATTTTTTATAAAATATATTATATAATATAATACGAATGATTTCATTTTATTTCTTTAAAATTTATATTAATATGATTAATGAATATTACTATGATAATGAGGAAACAATTCAAAAAAACATTTTTTCTTATTATAAAATAATTTATATCTTGTAACATAAATTAAAATAATTTAAATAATGAGTTTAATGTTATTTAAGAACACTTAATTAAATTTATTAACACTAAATTAATTTTAAATCGATAGAAAATTAGACTTTGAATCCATGATATCCAAAATGAAAATTTTCTACTAATACGTTTTATGTTTTATTTTAAAATATAAATCATTAATATTAATAAATTAAATTTTATTCAATATAGGATAAATTAGGTCTAAAATCAATTAAATTTTATTATGAATATTATATTATATATTTAGTGTGAATTTAATTGCTTAAGTAAAAAATTAGTTTCTGTAGAAAAAACGAAAAAAATTATATAAAACATTAAATAAAATACATTAATAACTATATCCTATATCTAAATAATTTTAATTGGAACCTCTAAAAAAACCCATGTACAAGTAGTTTTCCAAAATTAAGATCCATTGATCATCAAATTGTGAAATAATATAATTTTAATGTAAAGTGCATTTATAGAATTTCCATTCCATTTACTAATAATATAATACAACAAAAACCCACATGTCGTAAAGTCTTAACCAAGGACTACATTTCTATGATGTTTTCCGAGAAAAAACTTAATCATCAAATGTGAATATTACTTCCACATTTTAATTAAATTTACTCATAATTAGATAAATAATATATATATGTTCTAATAAATTAAAAATTAATATCATTATTCTTAAATTTGATTATATTCAATTTACAATATTTATTAAATCCATTGCACCCACATAGAAAATAATATAACTTTGATTGTGTGTACATACAGAATACCACTCCATGTTGTGATGCGGTTTTTCTCATTAACTACAGTATTTTATGGTATCAATTATGAATTTGATGAATAACTAGATATTATATGTATAAAATAAAATTTTAAAATAATCATTTTTTAAATACCATCATTCTGTCTATTCACTGAGAAATGGTATCTTGAATTTTGCGTATATGAGGATAACTGCCTTCATGATGATCAGATTTCTGCTCTCACCACCAATAATAATTTATAGTTATAACAAGGGACCAAAAGAGGATATATGGTACTTATAACAATTTAATGATTTTGACCATGTCATATTATAATTACAAAATACATTCCCTTACCCATGAAAATTTTATAAAACATTACTGCTTAGGTTGGTTTTAACATTGATGAGAACGTTATTATAATCACTATGTCGTAAATAGTTCTTGGATGGCATGAAATAGTTATATCATACACTAGTTTTTTATTTATTATATCTTTAGTTAAATTAATGTTAATTTTTAATATTTAAAACAATTATTATCAATATAACTTTCGTTCATTAGACACAACAAACATAGTTCACTACAGTGTTAAATTTGAGAAGTTATATTCATATATTTCACATATTTAAATGAAGAACTCTAAAATAAATGAATGAATTCATTTTTATATCTTAAATAAACCTGTGATGATGAAATTAAAAACCACTTAAAGAGAACATCTTCCTTCAGAATGAGGTTCTAATGAAACAAATAATCAATCTTTCTAACACCCAATAAAAAAACTTTCGGCAATTGAGTAATATATATGTAATAGATTATTATAAATGATTCATATAAAGTGAAAAAAAATTATTAAGAGATTAAATTAATTTATTACGTTATTTTTTACTATATTGTATGTTAATGTAGTTCCTTAGGAACCAAATGCAAAGTTAATGTACCTTGTAACTCAATCCCCTTTATTTTAGTTTTAAAATAGATTATTGATCTTTTAAATACCATTTTTGAAATATATAACTATTTAATCTATTTTTTAATTTTTAGAAAAGGTTTTTGTCCTAATAATGTTCCGTGAAACGTAATATTTTATCTTTTCATAAAAATGATGTTTATTTGAAATGAGACACACAACTATGAATTTAACAATGATAAATACTAATTAAATTAAAATGTTCTTTTTATGACATGGTTTCATTATATTCCAATGATATATCACTAATGGGGTTATTTTTTGTGTTTCCCCAAATTTTTTATCACGTAATTTCATTAGATGATAAATCGTGCAATATAAAATGATTTATTTCAAAATGATATTTTACACCATTAGAAAACTCATTTTATTTTAATGGGTTCATTATAAATATTGAATGAATTACATTTCTTTGTTTTATGAAACCCATTTTATTGTCATGGGATATTTATAAAAAATGAGATATTTTAATTGGGATGCTTTATAAACCCCTATTTATTTATAATGTTTTTTTATGAAGTGAAAAGTTAAATATTTTTTTGAACAGGTATGAATGAATGAATTAAGAGAGGGGTATTATTGTTCCTAAAATATCATTATTTATGTGTCTATATCTCCAATGATATATATTTTCATTTACATTTCTATTTCACATATGCAGGGTACCAAATGGTGTGGCTTATGAAATAAATTTTTTCCAATGAGAATATTTTTTTATAGATAAATGATGTTATTCATTATGATACTATTACATCATGATGGAATGACTATGTTAAATATTTCGATGAAATATTATTGGTATTATGTATCCATGATAGTATTTTTGGGATCAAAATTATTATTACATAAACATTGATTACTCACTTTTTTTGTGGTTATCACACATTTAATTATTATATTTCTGTTAAATAATGTCTTATGAACCAATCGTTAATGAAAATTCTATTCACCAATTACTATGATATTGAGCTCACACCTTTATTAGGTTATCATTCCCTAGGTTATTAGGGTTATTATTAATAATTAGATGTATGGAAGCCTGAAGAGTATAGTTCCTTCATGATTAAGTGATCCAATAAGTTTTAAACTAATACGATTATATAGATAGACTCCAAAGACAATGATCCTATTAAAACATGGTAAATTTTTAATTTTTAGAATTAATCTTTATAAGATTTTGGATATTTAAAATAAAGGAATATTTATCATCTATTATTTCACTTAACCCTTCTCAAAAAAACAACTAACAAAACATTATATATGTGAATGTAAAATAATAAGTGTTTTGTGACTCATTATTAAAAACATTGGTGGAGAAATAATTTTTGGAGAATGACTAAAAAATTTTCATATCCAATGGAGGAGTGAAATCGGTGAAGGATATTACGTTTTTTATTTTCGTTTTTATTGTCATTGATGATGGAATATTAAAATTATTGATCTAATATAATGATAATTATTTTTAATTTTTTGTTCTTGGTATCATTTTTCGTTATACTCATTTCTCATTGATATCTTTGACTAGTTATATTATTTTGATATGATGGGTGGTTATCATCTGATTATTTTCATTTTCCAAGTTAATGGTTGGTATATAGGATGATTATGTTGTTTTCCATTTCTCACATACATTATCAATTTTTTATACTACTTCTATTTCCCTCATAATATCATTTTAACAAGATATTATTACCATTACGTGGAGGAATACTCATTTTATGGTTTTTTGGTAAGTGATTACTACTATAATTTGAGAATGTGAGTAGTAATACTCTATGATTGTGGTGGTAAAATCCATCCTTCATTAAAAATATTACAACATTACTAAATAAATGGTATTGAGTTTGATAAATGAAATATTTAACATTGAAACACTTTAAACAATGAAAGAAATATTTTTCAACCTAATGACTCCATTTATTTTTCACAAACCAACCCTATCAAAATTTTCTATTGAATTAGTTTTAAAAAACAACCCATCTCAATAACTTTTCATATTTTTTCATGAATAAAATGTCCAAAAATATTATATTTGGTGACGTGAACAATAATGTGTTATTACGGGAATCCCAATGATATAATCCTAATTTTCAATAACACTACAATATATTATATTAAAAATTACATTTTTATGAGCCTATGATAGCTCATTTAATTGGGAAATCTACATCATAGGAATCAAGGAAAAATTACACCTTGATTTTTCTACCAATTAAAGATAATGGAGTAGATCATAACCATAACATGTTTATAGTATATTCCTATATAAAATTGAGCTATTAAACATGTGTTCTATCTTTAACATCTATAAATGTTATATTTATACCACATGCGTGTGATTTATAATAATTATGTTGAGTTTAGGGGTAGATGTGTCATTTATGGAGTGCATATTGTGTACTATGCAAGAAGGTGAGCAGGTGTTTCAAGGGAATATAATGCCTCTTATCAAAGTGTTATGGTTAAATTAGTGTATATAGGAGAAGAACTAGGAGTTGGAGTTTGATGTAAAATCCCAATAGTTATATTTTTAATGGAGTAGGCTATGAAATAATACATTATGATGAGAATCCCATGGATTGGGATTTTTTTTACCATAAAATTTTATGTTTTATTTTGGGGTAGATTATTAATGGATTTAAATTATATATAATTCTAAATATTTTATTGTCCTTTGGGTGTAGGATAACTCAAAAGTTTTTATGATATGTGTATTCGGGAACCACCTGCTAAAAAGTAATATAAGGGTTCCAGGTAACTAATACTAGTTTACTATGAACATTAGGACATGTCAACAGACTTTTATAGGATATAGATCCACCGAGTGAATGTTGGGGTGGTAGAGGTGAAATATTATGGAACCAGGTACCTGATAGAGCTATATTATATCCCTAGTGGATTTTGGGAATATTTTTTAGTCGAAGTTCTATAATTTTTCCTATATTCTATCTTTTACCCCCTTCTTCTATTAAACCCAATTAATCGAGCCCTGATATTAGTTATCCATTGGATATCCCAAGATCATCAAAGTCCTCATCTTCCCCATTTTTTTTATTTTTTATGTTTATTTATTTTTAATTATTCTTATATATATTCCCTTATTAAGGATTTCTATTACAATCTATCCTTAATCTAACTAAAGTCCCTAATTCTAAGTGTTTATGACAGAATACTAGGATTAAATTTATTAGGGTTAAGTTGGGTGACATGACTTGTTGTGGGATATATGTAATGCTCGTGGTAGGAAAACCATACCTTGTTTTTTCATTTTATTTAGATTTATTTGTTTTCTTGTTGGTATTTGCCTTCAATAATTCTTGTTTAGGAATGAATTTACCTTTGTAGATCTTTGTAGATTTTGTTGACCCATTAGACATGTGATATGGTTGAAATGACTTTGGTGTGATGGAATAATTCCATAATACATGTTTTGATTTATGGTTCATTTCCTTGTGTTATATTGTCTATGGTTATATACATTTACATTGTCAGTGATTTGAGGATTTATAGTGACATTCATAGGTATGGGTGTTGTCATCCATCATATGTAAGGATTTTTTTGAATGGTAATTGATAGTGAAAGATGTTATTCATGAGAAATGTTAAGTGATTTACAAGGATATACTCCCTAGGGGATTATGATACATGAGATACTGATAGAGAATGGGTTAATCTGAGTTAATGGGGTAGTGGTTTTTTGTACCCTACTCCCACTTGTTTCTTCTTAAACCTGAGAATGGAAATTAACATAGGAGGTGAATCATGGTGTGTGAATTTCATCAAATAAAATTTATTATTGATCTTATTACATGTTATGTTGAAACACCTCTCCACATCAATATAGATAATAAGAAATAATGATGGTAAATATGGAAACAAAAAACATTTAGTTAGTTTACCCAGTTAGGGATAATAAAAGGATCATACAGTAATGATATACAAATGATTGAAAATAACTACAAAAATAACTTTTTACAATTTTTTGAGGAAACTCAGTTCCCCTAGTTTACAACCACTCATAATCCGAGAACTCACTGATCTCTCAATATAAGTATACTAATTATTCCAATATCATTTTGTTATAATTTTTAAAACTCTTTTACACTATTTATAATCATTATTTGGTTGGTTTCGTTTATGTGTGCTTCAGGTGAAAAATAATAATTTATTAAAACATTATGGGATGTATAAGATTGGAACATGATTTTCCCAAATCGGGTTCCCACTCTCGGTAATCCTTGATAACCCATGAAGTATGGATTTGTATGGTTGTTGCACGATTAGGGTGCATGGTTTGGGAAACCATGTGTCGCCCTATATAAAACCATGTATGAGGAAATTAATAATTTGGAAGATAAAATTTTAAATCATAAAACCCCTTGTTTAAGTTCCTGATGAGACCATTCAGCCATAAATCGATTTCTTTACACTTGGAGGAACCCTATATGTGATTTTCTATCTTGAAAACCTTTTTTGAATAGAATTGATTCTAGGTTAATGTTGTTCAGTAAATCCCCAGTAATAAATATTCTTTTTTTATTCTCACCCAACATATCCTTCCCTCCTCCTTATGTCTAGTTAGATCTTACAGTTTTAAGGGATATAAACTCCTTTGTTTTAGATAGTAAATCTAGGGTTGATTCACAAATCTTTATTTCTAATGTTCATTATTGGAGTTTCCTTTTAGGGGTGTTGCGTTACATGATCTCTTGGTTCCAAGGTAGGTGGATATATATATGTTTGGTTAGTTTATATAAAATTTAACAACACAATTGTTTTATGTTCATTCAATTGTATTGTGAAAACCCAATTTTACACAAATTATGATTTAAATTGAAATGGTATGGATTTCAGGGAAAATCCACAATTCCATGAATTTGGATGGGATTTTTATTTGATAAAATTGATGGAATGGTGAAATTAATTTCTAAAGAATTTATTTGAAATTGGTATTTGAGAAAAGTGTCTTAGATTGTTTTGATAATAACATTGGATTGGTTTTATCTTAAAAAATGAATGAATTGATTAAAACCCAATGATTTTGATTTTAATGAGAAATTGGCATATTAAAATGGAAAAGGGTGCAATATTATTTCAAACAGTTTTCAAATATTATCCCATTTGTTGATTCTTGTTTTAAAAGATTAAATCATAGGTCATTTGTGAGTTATTTGGGACAATCATTGTTCCTTTGACACCATGAAACACTACAAAAAACATAGTTCTACAAATATTTTCCACGATGGGATTTTGATTATTCATATTCAATCAATGTCTTAGGGATGAGTGTACATGTATTTCTATGATCACACATATGAGTGTGTGAGGATCCAATGAAATATAAATATTGTACCTATTGGAGGGTGACCATGTTGCTTGATTTTGAATTACATTGATATATATATATGTCATTATTTCAAGCATGTTATACACCAGATTTTTGAATTAATGTAACCTATTTTATAAAAAAAGTTATGAAGAAATCATTTTAAAATATTAAAATGAATTGAAATTAAGAGAATGTTTTTTATGTATTAAAGTTTACTTAAATACTTGTTTGATTTATAATTGAATAAATAATTTGGTTAATTTTTGTGGAATCTTATTATTGAACACTTTCTGAGACCCTAATGGGTTTCATATCTCACACCCTGTATTTTCTATATTTCATATTTATATTTCAGTCATCCAGGATCTAGAAAGAAATAACACCACTTTGAGGTGGTGGTTCTTAATATTTTGGGCTTGGAGTGTTCTTTCTATTAGTATATGGGCTCACTCTTTTTTTATTTGGTGGTATTTGTATGTAATTATTTGGTTTTGTTATACCTATTTTAATTATAGAATGGTATCATTTGGGTGATTTCATTGAGCATGTTGACATCTATCTATTTCATCTTCTATGTTTACATGGAACAATATTCTTACATTATCTTGTATGGTTCCTTGTGTTGGACACCAATATATGGGGATTGGGAACACCATTCAGGCTATATTAGTATAAGATCCGGTATCAGGGAACTAGGGTATCTAGGCCGGTATGTGAAAAATTGGTATAAGATCTCCAATTTAATGTTATTTCCTTGATTCAATCTTGTAGATGTGTAATCATATCAACACGTCAGAGGTAGCTTTGAGTGAGTTCTTGAAAATCACTTACTACAATTATCTTGAAGTCACTACAGGTAGTTCAGGGTCAATGTGATACATACTAGTTCTAATATTTTACATAAATTTTAGTTTTCTTGTTTTAAATATGAATCTTGTTTATATAACTAATGATAAAAAATTCCAGGTTTCCCATGTTGATTGTCGATTTAGGTATCCATTCTGATGTCATCAATATTATCATTTGGTTTTATATATACTCATGCCTCCATGAAGACGTGTGTATATGATCTATGAGAATGTTATTGTTAAAATAAAATGATAAAATAATCTCATGTACTAGAATATAATTCAGGATATTTTTCATGTTATCTAGGCTATATGAAAAGAACATGCACATATTCCCATTCAGGCTTTAGCTATGTATCCTGTAAGGGACGAGTCTGAAAATCATGATCAGGAGTTCCTTACAAAAAATCCACCAATGTTCCAAGGATATAATACTCCTCAGGAGGTTGATAAATGGGTGAGGAGAATTGAGATTTATTAATGTTCATAATGATTCTTGATTATATCAAGGTGACATGTTCAACATTCATTGTAGAGGTTATAGTATGATATGGTGCGACATGATGGTGATGGAGATGAAGTAAGGGGTAATTGAGTGGAATGTATTTAATGTTCTTTCACAAAAAGTTATATTCATTTTATATATTTTTTGTCTAAGGCTATTCAATTTTTTTAACATGATCTTACCAATAGGGTTATGATATTATATAAAAATCACATTTCAATGCTAGTCCAATTAGCACTGAAGATTTTATCGAATGAGAAGATAATTACCCAACGGTTTGAGATGAGAATTCTATCGGATAATCATTCACAGGTTTAATTGATTAATATATATTATTATTATGATTTTCTTGATTGAACTATGATGTTTGAGCTCGACTTTGTAGGTTATTTCAAGGTTTGCAGGAGTTTCTTTTTCACCCAGGTGTAGTTCTATGAGTTCCAATAACAGGAGGATGATGAGTGATTATTTTCATAGTGGTTATCAGTAGCATGATTCTTCGAGAACTCGTTATGTGTAGGGAATATTCCCTTTTATTTGGTACATATTTTGAATGCCAGGGTATTCAAAATGGGATTATGCTAAGTGACATATTATTTGTAGTTCCTACAGATGCTCTAGACAAATTGAGAGGAAATTTCATATCTATTCTGATCCCCATAGTGGTAGAAGATCATAATCACCAAAAATTAGTTTGGTGAAATTAGTTTCTTCATGATAAATGGTGTTTCATCCATTGAAATCTTGAAAAAATATTACTCACACAAGGGACATGTCTTTTGAGGAAGCATATACGAGTCTAAGGACTATGCGAGGTACCACTATTATTTATTTTTCTTAAATGAATAGCTAAGTTGGGTTTGGTTGACCTAGTTTGTTGCATTCAACTCGTGTTTTGAATTATCTAAATCATCATATAGATGTTTTTTTCTTATGTGATGGATATTGAAACACCCTTAAAAATGAAGAGAGATCATGGTATCCACAGTCCTTTTTATGGGTTCTATTTATCATAGATTGATATTTATTGGGATTTTAATGTTCCAGAAATGAATCCTCTTGAAAACATATTTGGGGTGCACTGGCACATTATTAATAAATACTAAGTTGATTGTAATATTTAACAGGTCTCCCTTACCTAACCTCATGAGGTGTTCTATATCATTCATGGAGGATATAAACCAAGTTAGTGTCAAGTCAGACCTTATTTTCCGAAGATGGGGAATGTGATAACATTGTTTCCCATTAACCTAGAGATAGAATATTAGTGTTCTAATTTACCTCTAGTTGTTAACGTATTACCTGAAATATTTCCTTCTGACTTCTCTATTATTTCCCTATTAATAAAGGTAGACTTTTTTTTGATTTAGTGGATGGTAATCAACCTATATATATTCCCACATAATGCATTGATCCAGCTGAAATAAGAGATATGAATACATAGTTGGATGATCGTTTGGAGACAAGCCTTATATGCTCGAGAGTGTCACCTCCGGCTACTCTAAATCTATTTTCTAATAATGATAATTGGCGAATTCACCTTGTGTAGATTATAGAAAACACAATGAAGTCATTGTAAATAAAATGTATATATTTCCATGGATTGTTTGTATGTTTGACCATTTTAAATGGGAGCGGTGGATATCAAAGATTGATCTTATTTTCAGTTATCAAAATTTTATAATAAAAGAATATAACATTCATAAAAATGAATTTCGAGAAGACATATCGATTATGAGTACCTCTTCATCCCAGTTTTTATATCCAATTCTCCTACAGTTTCTATGGTTTTATCTAATAGGACTTTCATTGAGTATCTTCCTACCTTCATGGCTATATTTGCGGTTATCATCCTTATTTACTATCTGTATATGGAGTATCATAAGCACTATCTAAGAGTAAACATGAAATTATTGAGAAGTCAAGGAATTTATTCCAATATATAGAAATATAATTTATAGATTCAATAAGTGATGTTCTTTGGGTATGTGGTATCAGAACATGGTTTCCTAGTTGATTCTTAGATGGTGAAACTATTTAGTCGTGGGAGTCACAACGTAATGTCAATAATATTTAGAATGACATGGGTTTCACTGGATATTATCACCTATTCATAATGGAATATTCAAATATGGATTCCCCTAATGACTACTATAAATCTGAATGATGTCTATCTTCCATGGGATGAGAAATGTCAGAGTTAATTTTTTGAGATGAAACATATTTTGAGTACTGTAACAATGTCAACTATTCCAAAAGACAAGAAAGGATATGTAGTATTCTATGAAATATGATGTATAGGTATGGAATTAATTATTATGTATAATGGTCATGTGGTAGAGTATAGTTCTTGAATGATTAGGCCACAAAATAGTATTTATTTGAAAAATGACCATGAGTTGACATATTTGATGAATAGACATATGTTTTGGGATAATTAAATTTTTAGATAAATTTTTTCCATATATTATGACCTTAGGATATTATGTTATATCTTCTCTCTAATATATTTTAATCTCCACTAGTGGTGTTAGTTGGAGTACCTACAATAAATTAATTTCGACAATACCTATAACATTGGGAATGGAAATGTCATTTCAAATGTACTAATTAAGAAATTGAAATCATATCCATGAAATAATCATTAGATAATTGGATCATGAAGTCTCTTTTTTCACAGATTCATATAGGAGTTCATAAAAGGGGGTCGAGGTAGTTTGGGATAGATTTTATTTACCTACACTCATCTTGATATTATTCTTTAATTGAAATTACTTGATGATGAATTCCATATAATTATGGACTTTCATTATGATGGGGAGACTATTCGAGAGGGGGTATTCACCATAGAGGGGTTTATATGTTTCTAGAACTGGTATATTTTATGTTTACCTATAAATAATGTTGTGATTAATGATTGTCATTATACTTAGTGGGATGTGATCCAAGGAACCAGGAATATGTTTTAGGTCACGTAGCAACAGTTCTAGTGGAAATGTATAAGATGCGTAATTGTTAATCTTTTCTATCATTGTTATTTTTTCCAAAATGTAACGGATAATCACTAGAGACCTTTAGTTTTTCTTTATCAACTTCCATTTAAACCTTTAAAATGGGAGGAAATCACAATAGATTTTGTGGTGGGGTTTTTATGTACCCATATAAAGAATAATGTGTTTTCGGTTTTGATTGATAAGATAACTAAATCTTCATTCTTTATACACATTCATGAAAAAAAATGTAGAAAATGTGGGAAATATCAACGTGAATGAAAATTTTCATTTTCAGGTTGTTCCATATATGGTTGTCTCTAAAAGATATCCCCAATCTAAAGGCTGAAATTGACTTATCTTGGACTGAGCATCCGTCCATGATGTTTATGTTAAAAACGATGTATTTGGTTCTGTATAAGATTTCCAATTAATTTATCCTTTAATTTATTGATTTTATTAATTTGATTCAGATGTATTGTGGAAACCCAATTGGATTAAAATTTATATTTAAATTTAAGAGATATTCATTTTAAGGAAAACCCCCTAATTCCAAAGAATTTTGATGTGATATTGATTTGAAAAAACTGATTGAATATTGAAATTGATTTGGAATTAATTAATTTGAAATTTTTATTTGATAAAAATTGAATAAATTTTTATTTTAATAATACTCGAATGTTTTTATGTTGAAATGGGAATGAATTTTTTAAAAAGCATGTTTTTAATGTTAAATTCAAAAATTTATATGGAAAATGGGGAAACTGTATTTTTAATAGTTTTAAAATAATTTTCCCATTGTTCATTGGTATTTGAGAACATGAATGACTATAACGTTTGTGAGTTATTTGAATAAAACATGACTTGTTGGATTCTCTATAACTCTAAAAAAATCATAGTACAACAAAAATTATCCCTGATAGGGTGTTAATTAGTCCCCTTTGACCATTTTTTGACAGTTGTGTGTACACATATTGTCGTTATCACCCATATGAGTGTTTAATGGTCCCATAACCTGTAACTAATTTATCTCTCTGCGAATAACCATGTTCCACATTTTTAAATTTCTTTTATATATTTTTATTTCATTTTTTATACTTAATTACACATTAATTGTGAATTTATATAAAATAGTCTATATTAAATTTGTATTATGTCATTGTTTTGAAAATTTTCCATAAATTGAAATAAATAATATTTTTTTTAAATAAGCTAGTATAATTTCATAATTGATTGATTTAAAATAAAAATAATTATTTGGTTAATTATTATTTTTTTTATTATAGAACACTTGTTGAGACACTATTGGAATTTTTAGCTCATACTGTACATTTTCCTTTATAAATTTGAACATTTAATTCATCCAATATCGAGCTAAGGGAATGAACCCTTCGAAGGTGGTGTTAATTGATATTGTTTGTTGAGAGTGTTGTCTCTGTTGGGACATGGGATGACTGTTTGGTATTTTTGTTACTTTTTAAATGTACTATTGTGGTTTTCTTATACATTCTTGACTACAGGTACGGTCTGCATTGTGTGTTTTCTTTGTTCATACTAACATGAATATGTTTCTTTCTCTATATTTATGTGACAAAACCATTCCGACATTATCATTTATGATTTAAGGTGCTAGTCAGGAACCATTTTTGATTTGGAACAACCTTAGGGATATGTTAATGGTAGATCGGGTATCAGTGTACTAGGGTATCTTGGTCAGTTCATTATAGTTCCCTTGTGAAATTTCTCAAATGAACTAAATAAATATATCTTATACCACAAATGATGTGTCAATAATTTATTACTTCATAATTTTTTTATAATTTTACTGTATTAGAAAATCTATGAGATGTTTCTTTATCACTAAAATTATTTTTTGAAGAATTGATGTTCACACGAAGAAAATTCACATAATTATTTTGTTGTGTAATGTTATTTAAGCATGTAACCATTGAATACGTGAAATCATTATTGAATCAAAAACATCATTTAAGTATAATGAAAAAAAACAAGTATCCCTCAATTTATTTATAATTATTCTTCTCTCTGTTAGAAGGAAAAATAAGAGGCATATTTATTGTTAAAAATAATTTAATTTTTTTTTCTGCACAACCCATCAAGATTTTGAAAAATGAATTTCTTTTGGTTCGTAAACATCACCAATATTGAACAACTTCAGTTTTTTGAATTATCCTTCATTGTGTGATTCTTTTCTTATATTGCATAAGAATTCCTCAATTTTTCTACATTTTTATGAAATCATCTCAAATTGAGTTCAAGCTCCTCCATATCAGTTCCTTCATGAATGAATAATGTTATTATCAACTAACTAATTTTTTTAATTACCATTTTTCATCAAACACTCCCCAAATATCAAAAATGTCATCTTGATGGGTTTCATCTAATAATCTCCCATTTTTTGTTTTTTGAAAACACTTCAAACTCCATATCCATCATGATGAAAAAGACTCACATAACATGTAATCCAACCTAAAATGTGTCATGGTCATCATGAAAAGAAAGAGTTACTTGTATCACTCATTGATGGATTGCTTTGTTCCACTTGATCCCCACTTGGTAATTTTAAATTACACCTATGTCTTATTCTATCTAAATGAACATTAAAAAACATTACACATTGTCTATAATGATATTCATACCATTGAATTTTTTTGATAATTCTATCCCCATTTCATGAATAATATCCCCCCATTCAGGAAACCCAAACATTTCTTATCTGTGGATTACAAGAGAGAGGATATTCTCAAACACATGAGGGAACCCACAAGGCGACTTGGGGAGTGGGTGTTCTACAAAAACACTATACAAGTGGGTGTGGTCGATTAGAAAAAGAGAAGCAATAGATATTTCACAAATGTCTTATTGAGTAATTATTTTTTCATGATATCATTAACATGTGATTTTCATGTCTCATACTAAAATTTCACTATCCCATTCTCTAAATTCCCAATTATGAAGTAATAAATGACATTATTGAGCTTAATTTTGGTATTATTGATTTTATTTTATATACAGATTATATCATCTAAATTAACATAGTTTTTAAGCTATGAAACACCCCTTTAACTATAATATACTCAATCTCTTTCTTCATTAAAAATAGATCCATGGAATCATGAGTGGTTGCAATATATCCAAATTTAGTTTTTCTTAGTGAAATAAAATATTATTTCATTCATCTCAAATAAATGTAAAATAATCATTCATATAATGAACCACATGAGGTTCATTTCCTATCATCAATTGAACCTGACCAATTTTCATCACTATGTCCCAATAACTCTTTATGATATGTGTAACTATAAAGAAAACTGAAATTCACCACTCACTTGACATACTATGGTATTTTCATCATCAGTTTCTTGTGGATTTAGATATTATTAATTTGGTACCTTTTAGATTGAAAATTAGTAAACATAATTATATATCTTGTCACTATTACATATTCTAGATTCTAGATTATCTTTGTATATTTTATAATTTTAATATAATTAACATTTTTATTACTTGAGAACATCATTTGGGAAGTAATTTGTGTCATCATTACCTTGTAATCACACATTTCAAATATTTTTTCAACCTCCATGGAATATTTTGATAATTAGAAGAACATTCCATGCCTTATTTATATCACTAAAAAACCATGGAAAAATATTAACTCCATGATCATTGATATTTTTAACTCAAACCTTATAAATTCTAAAAATATACTGCATTTTGATTTTTTTTCATCCACTAAATATTATTTCACAAACATATATAAGAACCATCATAATTTTAACATTATATTTTTTATAGAGAGAGTATGATCGACTGCATATCACAAAAAACCTTATTTCATGAAATACTAATAATGTCTAGAATACTACCCACTCGATGGATTCATCATTCCTAAAATAAACTTCTTTAATGAACATTTTTTTTCTCATCATCATTAATATGAAATCAATTTGACTAATTGATGTAAACCACTTAATTAAGTAATACATTTAGTAATACTTATTTGATATTATCCTAAAAAATTCTTTAATACGCTCTACATCACAATCACCAGGAATAATTGGTATTTTTCAAATATATATGTATAATAAAATTTTTAATTACAATGATATCTTCACTTTGGGTTTTTCCCTTCCACACAATGCATAAGTTGTTCTAAATAATCATTTTATATAAATTTGATCTTGATGATTTATTTATCCATCAACATAGAAAAAATATATCATGAGTTTCAATGATCATCTTAAATCACCTAAACAAAAATCACATAATAAGTAGCTTATTCATAACACATTATCACAAGCATAGATAATACATTTTTTTAATTAAGATAATTTATTTTCATTGTTTTATCCACTGCCACAAGATAAATGATGACATTTGTTTTATCAATTTTAATCATGATTCTTTATTTATATATATTTATTAACATTACAGTATCTTACTCATAGATAGTATTTTTGTTATAAATAACATTATCCCTTATCTCCCCTTGATCTTTTAATCTCTTCCCCACTTTCCACCCAAATTTTTTCTCGGTTTATACTGAATATTTATCTAAATTTTCTCCATAGAGTCTTATTGGATTATGAATACCATTCCAAATTTTTTCGAGACACAATTTAGTGCCTTTATACATGATTATTATATGAGTAAACCACCTTTATATCTATATGACTAAAACATCCTATGTTTTCCCATCCAAACATCACATTATGGTATATATGTCTTTTTTGTTTTAACTATCTCATGATTCATAATTTCCATGGGGTATTATGGGAGAAATTTGGATTCATTTAGAGTATCTTTCAGGCATGTGCATAGTAGACACATGGTTATACAAAAACATTCGTATCATCCTTTTATTCCTTGAAACGTGTTTTTGAATCCTTGAAGAGTTCTTATGTTTGGAGAATGTTTTGTGAAAACATTATAAAATCTCCTTAAACAATGAAATATGGAATAGAGACACTTATCATGGTCATTTCAAGGTCTTTAAAACTATGTGGTCAAATCATGTGTCTCCCCTTATATATGGGAGTCTGTTCATGAATCATTCTTTTCAAGATAATGTGTCCAAACCGTGCAATGCAATGTAATTAATCTTAATTTTATGTTTAAGAATAAAATTTTACTAATTTAGATTCATTTTTCTTCTATTGTATTATTATATTGATATTGTAGACTCATCATAGAGATTTTTGGAATACCTTTCTGCCTTCTGATCCATTTTTACTGATCCTAGAGTATTGGATCTATAGTATGAATGTAATGATTTAATTCATCAACATTCTTCTTCATTAAATTATATCTCCTCTTTAATTCATTATTATAATATTTTAATAGATTTCGAATAAATGAATAAAAGGTTTATCTAATGATTATATTATTTTATAATTAGATCATAAAATGAAGAAGATTGAATTCATAGGATCTCAGTTGACTGGTATTTGAATATTTTAGAACTTCATGGTTAGTGGTATCTATCTTTTCTGTAAAAAAAATGATATCATTGAATTTTAATTTAATGATATTGGACTCATGTCTTGGGATCTTATATTGATTCCAATAATCCTCCTCTATTTTGGTGTGTGGATCATGGGGAATTTTTGAATGCCAAATTATTGAGGTGGGTGGTTTCATCTAAAGTGTCTACCTTATGAACTATTAGTTCTATATCATTTCAAAGAAAAAACATTTTTTAAATGTAAATGGAATGATATTTTTTTTATAAAAATGTGTTTTTGGTGTTTTTTGATATAAATTGTTTTTTAATTTTTTGAAAAATAAAGGTAGAGTTCAATGAATTTTTGGTTATTTAAGATAATTGGATTTCAAATTACAGTTTTTTTTTGAAAAGGGTTTATTGTTTGATTATTGAAAGGTGAAATAACCTTTTGTAATTAATAAAATTTTAAACCCATTTATTAATGGAGTATAGATATTTTTGATCATGTCAGGATTTGTTTCCATAACATTGTCAAAGGGTTTCACATATCGAGGTGTTCCAATAGTCCCACATTCCACAAACTAAGGATTATTTTACATTCCACCATAAGGGGATTCAAAGATTAGGGTGTTCCACTACCTCTTATTTAATCACATAGAGGACTAAATTAGTGTCTACTACTCATTATATCACATGAGGGGAATATCAACGCATTCCCAGATCGGTATTATCATATGGGTACGTTATATTATTCATTTTTAATTGATGTGATTTTTTTATATATGATATAAAAAATATTTTTTTTATTTTAATTCTCTCTATAAAATAATTTATTATAAATTTAATATTAATTATTGAGAATTATGATTTTCCATATTTCTTGTTAATTTTTGAAAATTATATTTCATGGATTTTCTAATTTTTAAATATCCATATTTGGATAATTTCATAAAGAATATTTATGGAACTTATGGTCAGTTCGCAATTAGATTTTCTATCTCACACCCTTCATAAACCCTTGGGTGTTTATTGAACATGATTTTTATTCAATAAATGGAATGTGACTAGAGGGAAGTTGTGGGTATTCGTGTTACCTATTTATATGCAACATGTGGAGACTGACTGGAATCATTCAATCTTTGAATATTATGATAGTGATAATTATCTTTTTCACTTTGGTTCTTCCTGGAATATGTAAATGGTTATTAAACTATTTCCAATTATGTAATTTTCTTATTCATTGACCCTATTATGGTATGGTAGTTTCCACCATCATATCATTTTGTTCCATTCATGATAGAGTATCTAGTTATA
This sequence comes from Viscum album, assembly GCA_963277665.1. Classification (NCBI taxonomy): domain Eukaryota; kingdom Viridiplantae; phylum Streptophyta; class Magnoliopsida; order Santalales; family Viscaceae; genus Viscum; species Viscum album. The sequence continues at coordinate 530,194,061 of OY728133.1, forward strand.
ATAAATTATTCCATATATTATAATTTCTTCATGGGTTCTTATCGTCATCCCGTCCAGATTTTGAATGCATATTGGATGTTGTAGTAAAAATGTTCAGAACCTATAATGTTTGGTCATCAGGTGTAGTTCATGGAAAATTTCTATAAGAGATTTCTTATTTATATTTCATGTATTATTATGTTTTTAAGACATGTTATAGGATTATTAGAATGTAAAGGCTAGTTTACACGTGACTTCTAGGAATTATCTCATTGGAATAATCATTGAGTAACCAACGGATAATGGGGAGTGTTTGTAACACGTGTTTGTTTTTTTATATCTATTCCTTGATTGATTTCTATTGATTCATACTAATATTTAATTGTATTTAAGGGTCTCTTTTCATTCCTAGATATGGTACTATGATACCATAAATAATTATATATTCTACCCATGGGGTATTTGGGTATGATTTTCTATAAGGGAACCATCCAATTTATTGTGTTCTTGTTGAGTACATAGAGTTGGTAGTTCACACAAGGGACCAAAATTCTACCCTCCAAACAAATTCTACATGGGTGGTTATCCTAGACCAAGTGAAGAAAAAGAATGGGATTGGGAATTTATTCACATGAATAATATTTCCAATAAAGGGATTAATATCCAACATAATTTAATGTGATGGTAAGACAAAATTGATAATATTGTTGAATGATTATAAAATCTAGAATATGTTATGGTGATGTGTTATTCTTTTATGCATGAGGGACCTATCAAGTGGTGGGGATGAATTATTCCAGTTGAATAAACATTATGCAGTGGAGGATAAATAATTCTATAAAACATAATTTTCTTTTATGTTTTCATATTGGAATAAATTCCTATGGATATCTCTAAGGAGATTTTATTCATTCTCTAGAGATATTTCACAGACATAAAATGTGAAATTTATTTTTCAAAAAAAATTCATTTTCCTCCTATGGTTGGGAGAACCCAAAACTAAGTGATTTGAGATTTTAGATAGGTTTTCAACCAAAAATTCATTCAAAATTATCAGGTAAAATTATTTCACCTTCATAGAGGTATTAGATTGATCTCTAATTTATTGAATGTTTCTGGAAGGAACATCAGGTTTGGATGGAATTTTGTTTCTAACTAGTAGAAATTTGAGTTTCCTACCTAGAAATAAGAAGAAGTTTCATGATACTTATAAATGTATTGATGTTTTATATCAATAAAAGTGTTTATTTACACTATGATAAATTGTTGTAAGTGTTTCTATTAATTTCTACATGTTTAGGAATACAGGTCACATTAATTTTTGTTCTTATACTCCTCCAATGATATGATGTAATTGTTGTTACTGTGGTCATTTTCATAATATTATTCTGGATTTTTTCAGCTTGTTAGGAATAATGATCATTATATCTAAAGGAAACTATAGTGTATTTGAAAGCATATTTTCCTATCAGGATCAATCCAAAATATTGTATAGTGAATTAAATTTATTTAGCAGAGGAATTTCTTGTGGAATATGACATAGTACATAAATTGTGAGATGTATGATATTTATTTTATCATCTTTTAAAATCATACATTTGGTTAATGGTACCTCTAATTCTTTTATGTCGATCTAGTGTTCAATCCATTGAATCATGATACTTTACTCATGTTATTCAAGATGGATATTGTCATTCCTCTTTGTCTAAAAAATTATAAACGTTTCCAATTCCCAACATATTTTTTATGATCTATGTTGTTATGTTAGTTTTTTATTACTTTATTATTGACTTGGATATATTTGATGTTATCAATACAGTGGATATGTTAGTTTCACATTGAGTTGAGGATAATTTCTACCATGAATTGTTGTCCTTTATTCCTAATGGGAGAACCAAGCTATTTTATAGTGAATAAGATCTAATTAATAGCAATGTAGGTCCCATCATCCCAAATTAAAGAGTTTGATATATTGTTATTTAGTTTAATTTAAGAACGAGTCCTCTATTTATGATCTTACATTTTTTGTAAATGATTTTTCAACGTATATCCTAATTTTTTTGTTTTGCATTGATAATAGATGTATAGTTTTCAATTGATCTGGTTCCTAGAATACAGTAAATCTATATTTCTTCATATCATATTGAAACTATCAACGTTAAAGGAATTGAAGATTATATTAGATGATTTAATGTGGAAGAATTTTGTATTTTCCTATTGTATTTCCTTGGGTAGCCCTCATTCTTTTTTCTAGGAAGGATGATGGAAATATTCATATTTTTTATGAATATCAAAATCTTAATTGAATGATGATTAGGAATAAGTATCATTTTCCAAATATTGAGGATCCATTTTATCACTCAATGGGTTCAATGTGGTTTTTATATATTCTTATACTTTTGTTATCTTCATATTAGAGCTAATGATATAAATATAATAATAACCCTTTTCAGGAGTGTGTATATAAAGTTTAAATATCATTTCATGACGTTTGAATACACTAACTCTCCTTTGGAATTTATTGATTTCAATAAAAGGATATTCCACAAGCTTTTCAACCCATATTTCATTGTATTTATTGTTTGTATCCTTATTTATTCAATATTTTTTGATGATAATAAGTATCATCTGAAATTTGTTTTTGGAATCTTGAGTAATCACCATATTTATTATATGTTATCAAAATGATACTTCTCGATTTTTGATGTGAGGTTAATAGGATATTTTGTTTGAAAATTTGTCATTTATGTTGATCCTAATAATTAAAATGTTTTCTTGTCATGGGAGGATCCATGTGATGTCTTAGAGATATGAATATTCTTCTATTTATATAGTTATTATCATAAGTTTGTGGAATAATTTTCAAAGCCAGAATTGTCAATGATAACTCTAACAAATAAAGGGGTGAATTTTTTTAAGAACATAAAATTGCATAATTACATTGATAAATTGAAACATCATTGGATGACAAATCATTTTTTGAATTTATATATGATAGTCAGAGATATGTGATGGATTGGGATCACTTTGGTTCTAGTTTAGGTTGTTTGTTTATATTGAAAGATCTATTAGTGACATTCAATTGTATAATTCTTCTATCACATGAAATGAAAAATATCATTCATGATGTCAAACTCCCCATAGTTGTACATAGTCATAGTTGGAGGATAATTTTTTGGGAGTGTTTCACTGTTTATTCTGATCATATGAGGGTATGATATATCTTCTTATAGAATTTCATGATCATCAGGTAGAGGTTATGTGTAGAGTGCCTACAAAATTTTGAATTTAACATTTTATAAACCCTTAAAATGTGTAATGTTGTTGGTGTTTCCCTTAGTTGGATATTCCCCTATCACTCCATATTGGAATATAAGTAGGAATAAAATATCATGAGATACCTTTATTAGATAAACTTAAAGGTGAGGGAGGACAGACAAGTCTAACTATATATACTTCTCAGTTTAGGTCATCTCACCTCGAGTCCACTGTTCCAGATAATAAGCATGATTGCGAGTTCATGAAAATCAGGGGATCCTTATATGATAATACACTATATTTAACTATAACCTCTCTTTAAAAGGGATTCATTGTATTAGGATTCATTTCATCAGGACAATATAAATTATAAAGAATGTGAAGTAGGATTTTTTTATTTCCTCAAATGATTTTCACCATAGAACTATGATTATATATTATAACCTGAAACATCGCTTCTAATGGACATGAATATATATAAACATAGGTGAATTTTTGTCCCATTGTCTTACCATCCAAACAAATATTGATAATCACAAATGAGTATTTTTTTCCTTTTAACTAATTTATATGATATTTTGTAAATAGGATGAGGTATCCATGTATTTTATCATTATATTACGAAAATCTTTCTTGGGGAAGAATTATATATGGGTGGTGGATGATTTGTTGACAAATTCAGTTTACTCCATTATAGTTTGGAAAACTACACAATTTTATGATTTGGAAAGTCATTAATAGAAGAATATTATGAGGTTATGTTGGTTTTCATATTCTATTATTTCTTATAGGGATATTAGGATTACTTTTGAGTTTAGGAAGGGTCACTAAGATGTGATAGGGACTCAGTTTAGATTTATTATGTCCTACCATAATGAAACAAACATCTAGAAGGAGAATGATTTTTATATCCTAAAGGTCATTATTTTTTTCTTTCATCATGTATTTTATAGGATCTTAGGATATCCTTCTTGGATTTTTTGAGACAGAATATTATAATAGTTTCTTGTAATTTATCTGTGTGTCTTATTTTAAACCTATTTGTTGTCTCCCATGAAAATATTGTACTTTACAATTAAAGGTAGGAACAACATCTCTTGTTTAAGATATATCATTTAATAATCAGTTTTTATGTAGATTATATTTTATGGACAAAATTCGAAATAATTCATATGTATAAAATCTTGGTTGTCCTTTGTAATTTTCACTTGATGAAAATGTTTTCTAGAATGTATCAATACAATTAGGTCACTGATGGCATGAGAATTTGTGTATGTTAACATCGATATATGTTGGGTCATATGAGTTCATTAAGAAGTTTTGGATGTTGGATTATCAGTATTCATTACAATCCCAATATATTATTACTGATGATTTATTACATATATCATAGATTATGAAATAACATCAAGTTTCAAATCATGCATTGAATTGGGAGTATATTTCACTTGAAAAAAAAATTGCGGTTAAGGAATGAGTGAAGAATAATGATTTATATGACAATGAAATATTTGGAACTCTTGTACCCTTTTTATATTTTTTATAATTACATGGAGTATATTATTAGGATGTATCGGAGAATTAGTCACTATTGAGAGAGATATGGGTTTTCTATTTTTATATTGACCACTTATGACATTAATTTTTGGGTCTAGAAATTGATATGGGGAGTATTTTCCCATCGATACTAATCCACTAATTTTAGAAGACAATTTTTTTAACTATCTTTTGATTGGATCTTTTATTGGGGTAATTGGTTGAAATATTGGACTTTTAGAGTTTTCTGGTCCCCTACATGGTTGTTTCATGGTTAGGGAGAACTATAAGAATTATAATAAGAATATTTTCATCGTGTATTGGAATAAAAAAGTAGAGTAAATTTTTTTAAAATTTTTATGAAAATACATGAACCATTATCATCAAAAATTTCAATATTCAAAAGATACATTTTTCACTATTGGTGCACATTTTGTCAAATTGAGTTTCTCCTCCAGTATCCTGAGAGGGGAACATGATTTGTGCATAGTTTTCCAAACCATAAACCAAACCATATGAAATCAATTATTTAATCCCAATATTTTAATTATGAACCAAACTACATTTATTTAGTTACATTTTTATTATATTGAATTAGTCTCTCACCCTAAGATACTCCTTGTTTATATTTTTGGTATTCCATAATCTTGGTGATCAATTTTCATTGATCTTATGGTGTTGAATTTATATTTTAAAAGAAATCCCTCCAATGTAAAATATTACCCTCTCTAATTACATAATTATCGCATTTAACATGAGAAATATATTTTATCAGAGGATTATTTACAATATATAATGTTTTTTATGATCTAAGGATATTTCAATAATAATAGTCATTAAAATAGGTGATGTTCATTGGATCGTGCATGATCGTTCTATGAATATTTATCATAAATTTGGTATGTGGTGTATATATATTTTCTTTTTACCATTAGACTTTGGAATATTAATTTGATGCTATGGGATTCATGGTTTAGGATATTCCCATGGTTCCAAGATCCCCCCTCTCCTTTGGTGTGTAGATCTCAGGAAAATGTTTTAATGTAATTTTATTGATGTATGTAGTTTCCTATAAAATAATTATATAATTAACTATGGATTAATAATAATTCTAATATCAATTTCTATTTTTTATATGATATCATATTATTGAAAATGAATATATGGTTTTATTAGATGTTAAATGGTTTTCACCATTATATTTTTTGATGAAAGGTTGATTTTGATGAAATGATGTCTTTTTTATGAAAATTATACTTCAAAGTTGGTCTTAATATGTACTTTTGTTTAGTTGAAATATTATATTCACATGAGAAATTATTTTAAATGATTATCATGGGAAATAAAGGGGTACATAGGGGGGATCATGATGGGGATTATTTCCATGAAATCATACGGGGTTTAAACATTGGGGTGTTCCTCTGTTTCCATGTTCATTTATTCCATTGACAATTTTACCTGACATTTCAGGGTGTTCACAAATTGGTATGTTCCTATATTTCTATTGTTATATTTCATGGGTGTTTTTTTGTGCAGAATAGTCATTATTAATCACATGGGTTGAGTATCCTAGCTATAAAAAATGTATTTTATCATAGGGTTACCTTCCATTGTTCTATTCTTTGATGTGGATTTAGAATTCATGATTTGAATATGAAATATAAATTATTTTGATGTTATTTGAATACTATTTTATATGAAATTTTTTAAAATAGTGATTTTCCAGGTTTTTAGTTAATTTTTTATAGTTGTAAATCATTATTTAGCTTTTTTTAAAATGGGAATATTTTAGTTTTCTTACAGAGAATACTTATGGAGGATTTTTTGGTCACTATTAGGATTGTATTTCTCAAACCCTATACACACCCTTGGGTTTTACATGCCTTGTTTTGAAAGATTAAATAAAGTGAAAGGTTCTATAAGGTGGTGGTGGTTATTCATGTTATTCGATTTTGGTTTCCAGTGGTGATAAATTCTGACTATTTTAACATTATACATAGATATAGTTGTAACTATATTTTCAACGTTGGTTACTCTTAGAACATGTACATTTTTTTGGTATTTTCTCTAATTATTAATCATTATTATACTGTTTAATTTCTATCAATGTATTTTATTTTTTTCTTTATTATTTATATTTTCCTTCTAGTTTTTTATCCATTTGGGAAAAAATTTTCCCTAGGTTATTGTTATTGTTCAGGTGTATGTTTACAAACCTGGGGGATCCATAATGCTCATTGGGACTTTTTAAAAATCGGGTTGTAAACAAGATTAATGGATCATATGTGTCAGGTCATGAAAATATTTCATCTAAATGAGAATAAATCACATAATTTTAAAATTTTGAAAATATTTCAATGTCAATTTCTTATTATAGCACATATCAGACATGGTATTTTTTTTCTATCATAAACAATAAATCTCTATTAGTAGTATAATCTGATGTCAATACTACATCCTTCTAATAAATCTCTTCTGAATCATTCTCAAATAGAATATTTTTCTCCATGTTTTTTATAATTTAATTTTTCTTCTTAACTAGACCACTTATTTTGGTATTTTTCACTACTAGAATATTTTTCCTTAACTCGTGATTCTTAATATAATTGTTCAAAGATCTGTTTTTGAATTCCATGACATTGAATTTTAAAAAATTCATAATATTGTAACCAATAAACATTTAATAATTCGTATAATGATGTGTAAGATGTATGAACACCTAATACATCTGAGTTATTACTATAAACCGTTACATTTTTATTTAATAGTCAATTAATTACACATACTACCCCTTATGATCAATGTATCATAGTGATATATGTATAAACACATTAACACACCATAATTCATGAATCCTTGTTGGAATCATTTTATTTAGATTATATGTTATTTGGAAGAAATCCCCATTTTACAATCATCATTTGTGTGAAAAAGATCACGTCAAACAATCCTCATTCCATCATTTTAACATAATAACAACATATTATTAATCATACATGAGGCCTATAACTAGATCCTTATTTCATCAAAAATATATTGTTAATCCGCTATCATGAATATATGAACCCACATGTTCGAATGATTTAATGAAAATATCAACAAAATTTTCCTTCATTGATATTTTCATTTTCATTCATGAATTTGACTCCAGACCCAGTGATGAGTGGTATATTTTTTCCACCAACGAATATGATATAAAAAATAATCATCTAAAGATGAATTTTTTTTGTTTTTATCCATATTTATGATTCATTAAACTATTGTGTATAACCACTTTTGTCCAATATAAACACATTAAATTTCCATTTTGATAGTAAATACCTCTCTATATAACCATAACTACCACACATGAAACAAAGTACACTAAAAAATACATTCAATATAAGACTATTCTTGGATTCCATCAATGATATTTCATTCACCATTACATTTTGGATACAAAACGAAAATTTTAAGAATGTCTCTTATTTCCATAACAATAACACATAATTTGTAGTTTACTCAAATGTTACATTGGTACTACTCCAGTAGTAATTTTAGGTTCCTCAAGTGTTCTGGTTTTGATTGGCTCACAAACGATTCTATAACGTTTGATTTTTTTTCTATCATCCAAAACTTACTTTATAAAAAGATTGAGCCTCATACCAACCATCCTATTCAGATATTTTTTTACTCTATAAAACTCTATAATGATCATATAATGCCTCAGTGAATCATCTTAACCTTTTCATCAGCCCGTTTTATATAATTCCCATTATCATACAAGGGTTCAATTGTCACCCCAAATCCTTATTTTTTATCACAGACAGAATATTTATACCATCATATTATCAATATTACTAACTTCATCTTTTAATATTTTTGATAATACATTCCCCATACGAATCTAATCATTGATATTAATGTTTTATAGAATAAATCTATTTAATCATTTTGGATTTGTACATTTGATCATTTCATTTTTTTCATTCAACAATGATTTTTGTTTTCATACAGTTTCATGTATTGTTTTTGACAATGTACCACTTTATTGTATTTTTTAATTTATAAACCTATATCTCATCAAGTGAATCATGTAATTATTATTTAGATCAAATCTACCTTATAAAATGTATTTATCATCATCATGAATTTCTACTATTGGAGTGTTATCTAAAATAACCATAATAGCTTTTTTATTGTAGAAATTTCATTCTTCAATATCCTCTATATATAATTTTTCTATATAGTTTTCCTATTGTATATTAAATCTCCTATTTTTAGGAAACATTGTTTTGTACTCATATTTCCTTTCACATTATTCGAATATATTATCGTATGTACTTTATAATTTTCATCATCATAACATATCTTCCTATGACACATAGTAGTGGGTTTCCAATCATATCCACATTGAAAGAATAAAAGTCTATGTTCCTCCCTAAACTATTATTTCCCAAATTTTAAAATCAAGATAAATAATTTCATAACTTCATTGATTTCCCTCCATTCATAAACCTCTATTACTAAGAGCTCCTTATAGACCTACAAGCCAATTATTTATATTATCATTTTACACACTCTAATTTACAATGTTCCTAATCACATATGTAACAACATTACAATAAGGACTATCCCAATGGATTTCATTTTCATATTTATCACAATTAAATTACATATTTTTATTGGATAAATATGTTGGACTTATAATAATTCTCTACAAAATATTTATGGATTTTATGATTTACTCATGTTCAAATATGTCAAATAAAATCATTCAAATTTTCTAAGAAAGCATAAATTATTTTACTAAGGTGAATACTCATGTCTTCATACTAGTTTTATAAAACCAATAGCTTAGATTCTTGATCCTTTGGGTCTACATCATATATCTTACAAAATTCTCCTACCATGAATGCGATGACTTAAATGAAATCACCATTTTTGAAATTTGTGTGGGATAATGATAGATCATATATATTCATAACCTTATCATTAACATTAAACTATTTATCCTATCCCTATGATAATTCTGATAAATTTAAATTGAAAACAATTCCATGAATAACAGTTCAATAAACATCAAATCCTAAGGATCATAAATAATTATACATTACCTTATTCCAAATTTAATTTTTATCTCTATCACATATCATAATCTCATTCTCATTTATAATGACTATGATTTAGTCTATAAGAATAGATCCACAAAATTGAACATAGATTACATATCAATTTTTATCCCCATACCAGGTAAATAACCTATGTGGGGTTAATTAGGTTAGGTTAATTTCATTCAATGGTCCTCTCCAATTATCGTATTCCACTAATTGTAGGACTACATCTCTTCCTTTTGATAGATATGAAGTGGTAATGAATTTAATATAAGAGACAAGTATTATTATAGTTGGTTCACAAAAACAAGGTTAATCCAATGAGCATACACTGATTATATATCAATGTACCTCAATCACTATGTACCATTTTTGATGAAAATGATCAGAGATAACTAATGATCAAAATGGTCTATATACACTAATTATTTTATAACTCACTTATATCTCAACAGTTGTATACTCAACGTTCCTTCAAAAAATTCCCCAGATAAACTAAATATACATTGATTACAATATAACTTGTTTATCATTAAGTTCTTATTTCACCAAAATGATGAGATTTAGTTTACCAAAAAAACTATAAAAATGTAACAACCAGATTCTTATTCATAAGGTACGAGTTTCTTCTTTTCCTTTTTTCCTTTAGTGTTTATGATAAAATAAGGAAAATGGGGAAAATTCCCAAATTTTGTGGGCACATGATGTGTACTTTTCTACACGCCATGTACTTTGGCAGTGTGGGTTGAGTACACAGGGCGTGTAGGCCTTTCGGTGATGAAGGGTGCAAAAAATGGCTACACACTGTGTAGATAGTATATACAAACCGTGTAATCAGTAGACAGGTGAATAGTAAGGTGGTGGAAGTAGCCACCAGCTAAGGGATAGTACACATACTGTATTCTGAAATACACGCCGTGTACTCATGTCAATAGATGAACAATGTGTGCGGTGAAAAGTAGCCTCCAGATGGACATTTCAATAATGAAAAGTGCACACTGTGTACTTGAGAGTACACGCTGTGTAGTTTTTTTTATAAAACTAGCAGTAGCCTCTTATATTGAAATTGGAATCTTATGACATCGGAAGAACATGGGAGGGACAACCGGATCTTGGAGGAGCTCCTGATCGTCGACCAGAACTTGGTTTCCTTCTCTAATGGTCTCGATTGAACCATGCAGGTGAGTTCTTCCCTCTTCCATATCCTTACATCCAATTCTTTCCCAAAGGAAAGTTATTTACCTTTGAATGAGGAATATTCTATCATAGATATATGTAGTTCTCGGACGTTTCGGAAGGTGTCGTTCGTGTATATCAATCAGTGGAGATCGAGGTAGGTGGTCTGATCATTAATTCCAGCTGTCGTGTCATTTTTGGGTACCATTGTGTTACGCGCCCATGTTTGGGGTGTCGTATGGCTGATGCCTTGATTAATTAAATTCCTAGAATTTCATTGGTAACTTAATAAATATGTATAACTACTGTTTGGGATCATTTCTTTGATCCAGTACCACCTTGTGGGTTCATTTCCCCCTTTTTAGCCATTTGTCCAGGATACCCGAGGGTATACCATTTCTATAACATGTTTTAAAGATTTCTTGAGAGGAACTTATATGATTTTTTTTGTGCTTTGGACTTGGCCTGATTACTTTCTTATGCCTAAGGTCAGTGTTTTGTTTAGCCTTAGGGTAAGTGTTTCATTTAGGTTGAGGGAAACATTTCATATGTCTAAGGATAGTACTTCTGTGCCTGAGGGCAATACCTCATGCCTGAGGGAAATATTCATTTATCCGAAGGGAAATAACTGGCAGGTTTCATTCATATTTACCTGAGGGTAAAGTTTTCATGTATGAGAAATCTATTTCATTCTTATATTCATTTTGGTAGTTTTACATGTTATACCTACCATGCTAAATCACATGCTTCGTATTGATTTACCTTGTACTTGTTAGATATATTATTGTAGATTTGATGCGGCATTGTTTAAGAGATTTTCAGCTGAGGAAGAGTCTCAGAAATTTATAATCCACTTATCTTAATTTATTAAATAATAATTAAATAGAAATAGAACTTGTAGGAGTGTCTACTTTTGAGTACTTTCTAGCTTACTGCATTTTCATTTCTGCACACTGCTATTTCACAAGTTCACTGTCTATGGGGCACGAGCCAATGGTGGTTTCGTATAGGGATTTATTTCTCACACCCTATTTGGTTCATGTCTTGGGATCAAAAATACTATATTTCTACCGTTTTGGATAAGGGAATGGGTCTTTATACAGGTACATGAATTGTTTAGTGGAGTAGGAGACCATGGGACCAAGCTTAGGCTTGCAATGCGGCTGAGTACCTGCTACACTGTTTTTTTTCCTTTGTTGTACTTGTAAATTGTATTGGATTTTTCTAGATTGTAGTATATCCAATTTTGGTTGTTTTCATAGACATAGAGTCATGTTGCTTCATTATATATATATGACTGCTGGTTCTCTTTTACTTCAGTTTTACATTTCAGTTGTATATTGTTTACTACTTCTGTTATTGTATGTATATATATTTTATTCCTCTTTGCTACACTTTTAAAAATTAGGGCATTGTTTCCCCACAATCTGTCCTTGGCCCTCACTGCTAGTCGGCAGCCTCTGGCATTTGGGAAAATGTGCTTGAGGACATGTGACCACCCGGGTTTGGGGTACTCATTGAGTGGAACATGGATTCAGGATGTTACAAATTGGTATCAGAGGGGTTTCTTTTCTCTTGACATACTATTTCATTCCTCTAGCTAGGAATAGGATGGAATAGGTACTAGGTAATAAGCTATGCATGGGAGTTTCTAACTCGTGTATAGGGAAAATTCAATTTACCTCGAGTTGCAATTTTTCTGATTTTGCAATTTTGTAGTTGATTTGATTTTCACTATTTGGTGACGCACTTGTCGTGTGTATTTTATATATTTCTAATTGGGTTCTATTTAGTTACAACCCAATGATATGAGGGTATGCCATCACATGTATCATTTAAGCACATGTTAGAATCACATGCCATGCATACTTTCAATGCCATGTAGGTGCATTAGAAATTGCATGTTGTTCTGAAAGATGTTGTACTAGAAAATTCATGTTGTTGTGATTGATGCCTTCATAAAATTTATGCTATTAGATAGGGTATTGTTAGGGAAGGATCTTTGAATGAACTACAAACTATGGTTTTTGAGGAGTATGGGCCCTCATCAACCAGAATTTGGTGGATCATCGACATGTTTGCCTTGTTATAACATTCATAAGATTCCAAGAATTGATTCGAGGGGAGTATGGGCCCTCACTGGTTGGAATTTGGCACTTAGGTGTTGGTTTCAGTGTTTTCTAGGCTCTATATAAGTTTCTGAGGCTTATTGTCCAGAAAAACAAAGAATACACGCCGTGTAGTTTTTACTACACACCATGTACTCTATTTTTCAGGAAGAAGTGGAAAAAATTTAAGTACACACCGTGTACCCTAAGTACACACCATGTAGTTGCTACCCGTTTCCTAGGCCATGTAGGCAGGAACACGAGATAGTTAAACTTTGAGGACACACGCCGTGTATCGATTGTACATGCCATGTTGTGTTGACCTTGTGTTCGCCATGTAACTAACATCACAGATGGAGCAATCTGTGCTCATACATGTTGTGTTAATGATGAACATGCCGTGTAGTGTAACATGGGGACCCGGCTGTGTAGCTAACAAACACAGTTCGGTGTTACCTCTTCATGGAGAAGTCGTGTACCAGTGGGACAAGCCGTGTAGTCTTGACTGGTTAGAGACCGTGTGGACTTGACCGTGTGTTTGGGAAGATGGAGTGGTGTACACGCCGTGTGAGGGTGTAACATGCCATGTAGTGTCAGCTGAGTATCCAATCATGTCACTAACAGAACGGGCTGTTGGAATCTAATCCGTAAACGTCGTGTCTATCTGGCGAATTCCATGTAGTCTGAGATATTTACCCGGCTGTGTAACGAACAAAACAAGTTGGGTAATCTCATCCAGTACACACCGTGTAGACCCTGCATACGCAGTTTAGTTTCATTTAACGTAGAGCCGTGTGGCCAAGCCATGTAAGGGATCTCTGGAAGGGATGAAGATTCAAGTGCACACCGTTTTGGTGGATAACACGCCGTGTGTTTGGGGTGTTACACAACCAGTTTTGGCAGAGTACAGGCCCATGTGAAATACTTTAGGTAACACGTCATGTTGTTATTATACATGTTGTGTAGTCTTGTTTTGTAAAACCTAAAGTTTTCTTTTCCTTGTTCCCTCTTAATGCTTTTGGTTCTTAGTCCTTGACAATATTGATCTAAAGGCGTGTGCTTAACCTTGTATAGTCATGCCTCCAAGACAACCTTTAGTTCTTCACTAAGAGAGAGGAAATGAGTATACTCTAGAGAAGGTAGGCCATGGGCTATCGATGGATCCTCTAGTAGAGCCAGATGCGGCGCTAGCCGTTACACCCGACATAGGCGTGGAGGCGCAGTTATATAAAGGATTCATTCAGTTTATGAACACCTTCATGGGAGCACTACTGGATGCTACATCTATGGAAGAGCTGACTCGTGTATTCTAGTAGCAACATCCACCTATGTTTTTAGGGGATGACAGACCACAGGCTGCAGATTCTTGGCTGGGTTCTATGCTGACTATTTTTGAGCATCTAGAAATGTGTCCAGGGAAGAGGGTCAAGCTCACTACATACATGCTGCGTGATTCTTCCAAGAGATGTTGGGATGTTACATCCCAGAATGAGCATCATCGAGACATGGCGTGGAATGATTTTTAGACAATATTCTATGAATTTTTCTTTTCGGAGACGATACGGGCAGATCGAGCTTGAGAGTTCATCAATCTGCAGCAGGATGCTATGTCAGTGATGGATTATTCTACCTGGTTCACCGAGATACAACTTTTTTCACCTGTTCTAGTGTGTGATGAGATGTTGAGGGCCAGACACTTTGAATATGGTCTTTGATACGACATTCGTGCACTGGTGAACAATTTCAGGATTCCTACAATGCAAGCTATTATGAACCATGCACTTATTACTGAGAGGAACTTAAGGGAAGCTTGTGGTGCAGGCCGGGCGGTTCAACACCAGTTTCTAGTACTATTTCAACAAGTAAGAGGAATAGGTAGATGTATTTATCTCACGGTGGCAGTACTAGCCAGAAGAGTTCTTCAGGTGGCATAGTGATGTGCTACCAGTGTGGTAAATAGGGGCACAAGAGACCTCAGTTTCCACGTGACCCAGTGGAGTGCCAAGTTTGCAGTAAGATGAGTCATCTTTATCGCTTTTGTATGGAGTTTCCACCAATGTAAAGTGAGAGGGGTTCTGTACAGACTCTGCATACTGGAGCAGGGCCAACAGCTTCATACCAGTCGGGGAATTGGAACACATCGGGACGTTCAGGAAAAGTGGTGGTCATGGCCATAGTATCCAGAAACTAGGATCTTAGAGACAGTAGGGCGGGTCAGCTCAGGGTAGTCAGGCTGTGTCGCTAGGCTGATGCACTGGGCAGGCATATGCAGTGCAATAGACCCAACAAGATCAGGATCCCAGACATTCCACAGTCAGAGGTACTATTCTAGTTTCTTCTTTTTTCTCTTATATACTTTGTAATATGGGTTTTACACATAGATTTATATATTTTCTAGTTTTGGAGAGCCTTGCGCTCTGTGTTTCTTCTTCTTCTGATGTTATGATGCTAGACATTATTTTGGGGAATAGAACGGATGGTGTCCGTCAGTGTAGGGAGTTCCCCCTAGAGGTTGGTGGGTGTCACTTTCTATGGGACATCTATGTCTTAGAGATGAAGAGCTATGACGTAATTTTCGTGATGGACTGGTTGGTACAATTTCTAGACTTTTTAGATTGATATTGTCGTAGGGTGATTTTCACGTCACTAGAGGGTGGATAGTTTCTATACAAAGGTGAATGGGAAGTGCAGTTGAGCCGAGCTGAACCTGGGAATCGTGGAAAGGTGGAGTGACAGCCCAGATTTCGAGTTTATATCTAGATGACTAGGGAACTTGTTAGAAGGATCTCCCTCCAGTGGTTGATTGTTTCAGGGATGTCTTCCCAGATGACTTTTCAGGTCATCCCCCAGAGCGAGAGGTGGATTTCCCTATTGAGCTTGTGCCGGGGGCAGCACCAGTGAACATTCCTCCTTATAGGATGGCTACAACAGAGTTGAAGGATCTCAAGAGGCTGTTGGAGGAGTTGTAGGAAATGGGTTTCATCCGACCTAGTACTTCCCCATAGGGATCGCCTGTCTTGTTTGCTAAGAAGGCGGATAGTACCTTCAGACATTGTGTGGATTATCAGAATTGGAACCAGTTGACGGTCAATAACTGATATCCCTTGCCAAGGATTGATGATCTTTTTTATCAACTTTGTGGAGCACAAGTGTTATCAATGATTTACTTCAGATCTAGATATCATTAGTTATGCGTTAGATGATCAGATATAATGCTTATAGCATTTCGGAGCAGATATGGTATGTACAAGTACATGGTCATGCCGTTTGGACTCACGAATGTGCCAGCAAGATTCATGGCTTTGATGAATCGTGTGTTACACCCTAATCTGGATTCTTTTGTGGTAGTCTTCATTGAATATATCTTGGTGTACTATCACACTCGACACGACCATTCCACCTATCTTGATATCGTACTGAGAACACTAAGAGAGCATCATATCTATGATAAGATCTCAACATTCCAGTTTTGGATGGGCCAAATACACTTCATGGGTCAAATTATCTCAGAGGTAGGAGTTGTAGTGGACCCAGAGAAAGTGAGGGCAGTAGTTTCCTGAGAGAAGCCTCAGAACGTGTTTGAGATACAATGTTTCTTATGCTGGCTGGTAACTATAGGTGCTTTATATAGTACTTATCCCACTTAGTAGCACTGTTGACAGATTTAACTAAGAAGGGTGTGCTATTTGTTTGGTCATAAGCTTGCGAGACAACCTTTCAGGGGATGAAGGGAAGGTTGACATCAGCACCGGTCCTGATACCTCCAGAGCAAGGGAAGAAATATATAGTTGACTCTGATGCATCAGGTATTGGGCTGGGAGCAGTGTTGATGCAAGGCAATCGAGTAGTTGCGTACGGGTCTCGGTAGTTGAGGGCATGTGATAGGAATTACCTGACACATGATCTCAAGTTGGCAGCTGTTGT
Organism: Viscum album; assembly: GCA_963277665.1. Lineage (NCBI taxonomy): Eukaryota > Viridiplantae > Streptophyta > Magnoliopsida > Santalales > Viscaceae > Viscum > Viscum album. The sequence continues at coordinate 530,211,135 of OY728133.1, forward strand.
TCATGCGATACGCTGTTACATACATTATCTATTGGGGGAACATCTTTTGGTGTTTATAGACCAGAAAAGTCTCAAATATATCTTTACCCAGCGTGACCTAAATTTGAGACAGTAAAGGTGGGTTGAATACCTTCAGTCCTTCGACTTTGAGATTACCTATACACCTAGTAAGGGTAACACAGTTGCTGATGTAACGACCCAAAGATTCATTAATAGAAAATCCCTCTTGATCCAGTTAAATGTTTCTTTATGAAAAATGTTTTTATAAGATGTCAACTTCTTTAGTTTTACATTAAGATTTGTGACCGTTACTTTTATAGTCGTTGAACAGTGATCATCTGAGTAGTATAAATATAAGGCTTTAACGAACCCATTTCTACTCAGACAAAGGAAGCGATGGCCTCATCCAGTAGAATTGCCCCTTACGAAGCCCATTTGTCGGAGATCGGAAAAGAGGTGGCGTCTTTGGGCTTTTCCCTTGACCAAGCCCAAGATGAGCTTCATCAAGTCAAGCTCGAACGTGATCGTCTACGGGAAAAGTGGAAGTTGATTGAAATTACCACTCGAGCGATGTTATCCGAGCCGCCTCAAGAGTCTGTCACCATCGCACACCTTACCCTTAGGTCTTATGCGGCTATTTTAAGGGGTTATGTAACAAATAAGTAGCACCATGTTCATGTACATTATTTTTTTTATATAATAATGAATATAATTTCTATTCATTTTTGATACATTGTAATTAGTTTTTAAAGTACAAATAGTGTTTTTAGTTATTATTTAATTAAGAATTATATTTTATTAAATTAAAGGATTTTTGAATTAAATAATATTTTAATAAAATATTATTATTAATATTAAATTAATTTTTTTTATTAAGTATAAATGATCTTATAATTTTATGAATGCAAATACAATTTTTATTAAGGTTTGAAAGCCATTTCTGTCAAAACCTGTGAATTTTTTTATAAATGACGGTTTCTATTTTAAAAGTGAAAATTCACATATTTAGAAAATTATTTAGATTAAATAAATATTATTTTTGAAATCAGGATGTCGAAATTTTCCAACGGTGAATTTTTCATAATTTTCTGAGACAGTCAAATTTTTGGGTACAAATTAAATACCATTTAAATATATAATGTGTTTTATGACATCATAATGACCCAATGGTGATGTAATAAAATACCATAATCCTTATGTTCGGCCAATATGTGTTTTATCATTAAAATAATGAGGTTTTGGGTTTGTTTGACTTACTTTTCAAAGCATTAATGGAGCCCTCAAGACTTATTCAACACTTTTCCTTTTTAAATTAATTTCCATGGGAGTGTGACTCACCTACACATAAGCAACCCTAATTTTTTAATAAGTTCAGACCTTGGCCTTGTAAAATATTTTTTTCCTCTTTCCTTTTCTAGAAACCATGGGAAAATACAATGGGATGGTTTGTGGTTTGGATTATTTTAATATAAGGGGTCCCAAACCTAAATAATAAAGAATTCTCTCACCTTTCCTATATAAACCCACCCAAGCTCCCACTTAATCCTCACTCAAAGCCATTTAAGTTCGTCCAACCTCTGACCTACTCTCTCTAGAATCCTCCCAATGTGCCCCAAGCTCCCAAGAAGCCTCTCACAAGCCTCTCTCTAGCCTTTGGAAGCACACTTCCAAGTAAGGTTTTTTTCTTCCTTTCTCATTTTTGTCAAATTTCTTTAAGTTGTATCGCCCTTTTTATTTCAATTATGAATGTTGGGGTATGGTTTCAAACCTCTCCCATACATCCCTCTTATTTTTTGAATGATGGGATAACCCTTTCTCTCTCATTATATGCCTCCCATGTACACCCGTTACTATGCCGAAATTCCGAAAGGAACTTCTCTCTCTTCTTTTACATTCAAGAAATAATTTTGTATCATGAATCTAAATTCCTTTTAAATTTTTGGGACATGTTTATATATGACCTACTTACTGTCCATTAAATGTAAATATTATTAGGAACCCATTTCTCTCTCATCATCCTTTTTTATGAGTTCTTATGTCACGCCGTTACGCTGCCGAAATCGCACCGATTTTCTAAGCCAATGTCATTGTGTAGTGAATACCATGCCCATTTCTCCATCAAGGGTATTCAACCTTACTCACATTTTCTTATTGATTGTAAAGTTTCATGTATGAATTCCACATTACTTTATCGTGGAATAAGTGATTATGTTTTATGAATCCATGTTTTATGATCCATGTGGCACACTTATGCATGAAATGAAATGTTTAAGAAGGGTGCGCCCTGATAGCGCTCCAATGCATTGGGTAAAGTATAGTATCATGATACGTCATGTGCAATGAGTGTTGACTCATGATAATTCAAGTGCAACAAGAGTTTACTCGTGCTTCAAGTGCAATGAGGGTTTACTCATGCTCCATGTGCAATGAGCCTTAGCTCATGCTAATTCAATGTTAAGTGTTGTTGCCACATTTCCATGTTTTGGTTATCATGCTTTATCATGCCTTTATGTTCATGTTACTCTAATGCTCTATTGATGTTCCCATTGCCTAACATGTATTGTAATCCTCATGTTATTCATTGTGTACTCCCTTACTGGGCTTTATAGCTCACCCTTTTCTTATGCATGTCCTCAGGTTACCCCATGCAATGCTAAGTACGAAGGAATGTAGTGGTCATGTAAAGGAAGTTTTCAATAAAGATGTTATATTTCAAGTTTAAAGTTTTTATGTAATGATCCTAAGTCCCAAAGACACTAAACCTCTCGATATTCTTTGTTGAATCAAGTGAAGTTTAATGTAATAAAGCATGCTTAAGTTGTAATAAAAAACAGGGTTGTCATAGTTGGTATCAGAGGATAGGTTTAGTTATTTTTGTGATTAGGAAACCCTTGTAAAGCCTTAGATACAAGACTAAGTATAATAAAAGAATCCCTATGTTTTGGTAGATACTATGTAAGTGGTTTATCAAACAAATACGTCCCTGTATGGATACGAGCAGGTAGAGGCGGATCTGGCACATATGTATCCTAGAGGTAAAACCCGAAAACACCGCTTTGAGCTAGACTCGAACGGGAACTGGTGCACGACAACGGGCCTTGCTGTACTCTTGGTTACGACACTCCCAGGGGATATGTTTTGATAAATTCACAATCTTAGTATGAACCCTTATTAAGGGAAAAATTCCCCTAAGAATATATGTTAGAAGGAAGATCATGAAAATCCTGGATTGAATCTTATAGAATCATGAGTTAAAGAGATTAAATTTTATTTATAAGCCATCAACTTTTGTCTTTGGATTACCCTTTATGTGTTTCCCCTAAATTTCCTTTTATTCCAGCCAATGGCCGGTAATAGGAGAACTCGGGCTAACAACCGTTGTGAAGATCAGTGTGATGATTGTACTTATGAGATGCCTAATCCAATGAGAGAGGGAATCGCGAACTTTATCACGCTTCTCTCTCAGCTAACACAAGTTTTGAATAGAAACACTGGTCAAGAAAAACGTTCAACCCCCCATAAGAATGAACAAGTCGCTATTGAAAGCTTCATGAGACAAAGGACTCCTACTTTTAGTGGATCATCCGATCCCACCATCGCGGAACAATGGATCAACTCCATTGAAAAGATATTCTCCATCCTCCAATGCTCTGAAAAAGAGAAGGTTCTCCTAGAGGCTTATCGTATGGAGGGTGAAGCTGATCAATGGTGGATTTTGATCAAAAATACGATGCCTGAGGAGGAGAACGAGGCTTTGGAATGGAAGGAATTCCGGAAGATGTTTTTTGATAAATATTTTCTATGCACCCTCCTTCTTAAGATGGAAAGGGACTTCCTTTCCCTCAAACAGAAAGATGAAGAATCTGTGGGAGTGTACGAGGCAAACTTCACAAGGCTTGCACGATACGCTCCCGGCTTTGTCGTTACCCCCGAATGCAAGGTTGACCGCTTCTTTGGTGGGCTGAAGCCTAGCTTGCGGAAAGCATTAGAGATCCGTGACTTCGACAACTATGAGGAAATTGTCTGATGTGCCATCAAGGTTGAAATAGAGATCGGAGAATCACAGGGGTATCATGGGGACAAGAAGCGTAAGGTGGACTTCAATGCTGGTGGTCCGATGGATAAATCCAACGGCGTTAAGAAATTCCAGCACCCCACTTGCCAAAAGTGTGGAATGAAGCCCCCTGTAAATTGCCTTAGGGGAACAAGAAAATGCTTCAAGTGTGGAAGAGAAGGGCACCTAGCTGTTAACTGTCAGCAAGAAGGACCCGCGGCTGCGACTGAGGAGAGGAACGCTCCATTCGAACCTCAAAGCGTTGTTCAATGCTACAAATGCAAAGAACCGGGTCATTTTTCAAATCAGTGCCCCAATACAAGGGTTATCGGAGGCAACCAGAAACCTCCAAGACAACAAGGAAGATCTTTTGCCATCACTTCTGCCGAAGTGAACCCCGACAAAGAAGTGGTGACAAGTACGCTAGTTATTCATTCAAGAATAGCGAACGTACTTTTTGATTCAGGTTCTACGCATTCTTTTATATCTCGAATGTTTAGTAGAACAATCACAGCACCACCACAAATCCTAGAGGTAAAGATGTCGGTGAGTACGGAAAATGGGGCAATCATTGCATCCCATGAATATAAGTCCTCCCCTGCTATAATATGTGGATTGAATTTCCCGAATAACCTCGTCATACTCCCTTTGGTGGAATTTGATGCAATTCTTGGCATGGACTGGCTTTCCTTATATAGAGCCAACATAAATTGTCGGGAGAGGGAAATCACACTCCATCTGGAGAATCGACCCTCGATTCTTTACAAGTGTCAGGAGGAAGATGAATCTCCTTTAGCTCTATCATCTCAAGCATGGATATTACTGCCTTATGAGCATGCATATCTGGCTCAGATGATTGAGTCCAAGGAAGAAACCACCCTTGAAGAATTGCCTATTGTGAGGGAATTCTCTGAAGTATTTCCCGAGGAACTTCCTGGTCTTCCTCCTAGAAGAGATGTTGAGTTCTCAATTGAACTTATACCTGGGGCGCTACCAATATCAAAGAATCCATATAGAATGTCTATTTTTGAGCTTGAAGAGCTGAAGAAACAACTACAGGAGAATCTGGATAAAGGGTTTATACTCCCAAGTGCATCACTATGGGGTGCACCAGTCCTCTTCATCTAGAAGAAGGATGGGTCAATGCGGCATTGCATCGATTATCATGAATTTAACAAAATAATGATAAAGAACAAGTATCCTCTCCCAAGAATCGATGACTTGTTTGATCAGCTGCGTGGGGCACAATACTTCTCCAAGGTGGACTTGCGGTCGGGATATTATCAAGTAAGGGTGAAGAAGGAAGATATCCCCAAGACTGCTTTTCATACAAGGTACGGGCACTATGAATTCATAGTAATGCCTTTTGGACTCACCAATGCTCCAGCAATATTCATGGACATGATTAATAGAGTCTTTAGAGAATACCTTGACAAATTTGTGGTAGTCTTTATAGATGATATTCTAATATACTCCAAAACCAAGGAGGACCATGAGGAGAATTTAAAAATTGTACTAGAGACTTTGCGCAAGGAGAAGCTCTATGGAAAGTACAGCAAGTGTGAGTTTTGGTTGAAGGAATTCTCATTCTTGGGTCATATCATCACAAGCGATGGGATATATGTGGACCCCTCCAAAACAGATGCAATTGAGGGATGGCTGAGGCCAACATCGGTAACCGATATCCGTATCATCTTGGGGTTAGCTGGATATTATCGACGATTTGTGAGAAATTTCTCACGATTGTCCGACCCTCTTACCAAGCTAACTTGAAAGGGAGTAAAGTTTGCTTGGAGTGATGAATGCGAAGAAAGCTTCAAGGAGTTGAAAAGGAGGCTTATCACTGCACCCGTTCTCACATTACCCACAAGTGGGGAGCTTTTTGTGGTATTCAGTGATGCTTCGAAGAAGGGCTTAGGATGTGTGCTGATGCAGAATGATAAAGTGATATCCTATGCCTCAAGGCAGTTGAAAGTCCATGAGCGAAACTATCCAACGCATGATATGGAGTTGGCGGCGGTGATCTTTACCTTGAAAATCTTGCGGCATTATCTCTATGGAGAGAAATGTGAGATATATACTGACCACAAGAGTCTTAAATATATATTCACACAGAAAGAGCTTAATATGTGCCAGAGAAAATGGATAAATCTCATCAAGGATTATGACTGTTCAATACATTACAACCCTATGAAAGCGAACAAGGTGGCAGATGCCCTAAGTAGAAAGGATCCAACTATTCTATCAATGATGAGAATTGAGAAGGATCCAATCTTCTTAGACTTGATGAAGATGGACGTGGGAATCATAAAGAAGGGAACATCATCAATCCTTTCACAACTGATTTCTCAACCATCTCTTTTGGAAAGGTTAAAGGATTCTCAAAAGGATGATGCGAGAATCCAAGAAAAAGTGGAAGCTATCAAAAAGGGAAAATCCCTAGAGTTTAATTTTAATGAAGAAGGAATTGTGCGGTTTGGGAAAAGACTATGTGTTCCATCCAGTCCGGAGCTGAAGAAGGAACTTTTGGATGATGCACATATTTCAAATTTCTCTATTCACCCAGGGAGCACAAAGATGTATCGAGATCTCTGAGAAAACTTTTGGTGGGATAATATGAAGAAGGAGATCACTGAATATACATCAAAGTGCCTAGTGTGTCAGCAAGTGAAGGCAGAGAGGCAGAAGTCTAAGGGGATGATGCAACCATTGCCCATACCAGAATGAAAATGGGAGAACATCACTATGGACTTTGTCACCGGACTTCCAAGGACATCCAAAGGAAACAATGCAATCTGGGTTGTTGTGGATCGTCTTACAAAGACTGCACACTTCATTTCTATTCGAGAGGATTACTCATTGGATCAAATGGCACGGATATATATCAGGGAAGTGGTACGGTTGCATGGAGTACCACTATCTATTGTGTCTGACCGAGATCCAAGATTTACCTCTATGTTTTGGAAGAGTCTTCAACATGCTCTGAATACTGAACTGAACTTTAGTACGGCCTATCATCCTCAAACTGATGACCAATCCGAGTGGACTATCCAAACACTTGAGGATATGTTGAAAGCGTGCTCAATTGACTTTAAAGGAGGATGGGGTCAACATCTTCCTCTGGTTTAGTTCTCTTATAATAATAGTTTCCACTCGAGCATCCAAATGGCACCATATGAATCCCTGTATGGGAAAAGGTGTAGAACACCGGCATGTTGGGATGAGGTCGGTGAACGTAAGCTGCTTGGACCAGAAATGGTCGAAGAAATGGTGGAGAAGGTGAAAACCATTCAACAGCATATCAAGGCAGCCCAAAGTCGGCAGAAGAGTTACGCAGATAATCGTCGACGAGACCTTGAGTTTAAAGTCAGAGACATAGTGTTTTTACGCATATCTCCATGGAAGAAGGTCATGAGGTTTGGAAAGAAAGGGAAGTTAAGTCCAAGGTACATCGGCCCCTTCGAGATGCTTGGTCGTGTTGGGGCTGTGGCCTATCCACTAGCACTTCCACCTACTATGGCCCAGGTGCATGATGTCTTCCATGTATCCCTCTTAAGGAAGTACATACCGGACCCTTCACATGTACTCTCTTCCGAGGTGGTACAATTGGAAGATGATCTTTCTTATGAGGAGCAACCAGTGAAGATCATAGATCGTAGAGAAAAGGTTCTACGAAATAATACAATGCCCCTCGTCAAGGTGTTGTGGAGAAACCACAAGATTGAAGAAGCAACTTGGGAGTCGGAGGATATGATGAAGCTGAGTTACCCACATTTGTTTTAGTGTGGGAAAAGGAAAATTTCGAGGGCGAAATTTCTTAAGGGGGGAATATTGTAACGACCCAAAGTTTCATTAATAGAAAATCCCTCTTGATCCAGTTAAATGTTTCTTTTTGAAAAATGTTTTTTATAAGATGTCAACTTCTTTAGTTTTACGATAAGATTTGTGACCGTTACTTTTATATCCGTTGAACAGTGATCATCTGAGTAGTATAAATATAAGGCTTAACGAACCCATTTCTACTCAGACAAAGGAAGGGATGGCCTCATCCAGTTGAATTGCCCCTTACGAAGCCCATTTTTCGGAGCTCGGAAAATAGGTGGCGTCTTTGGGCTTTTCCCTTGACCAAGCCCAAGCTGAGCTTCATCAAGTCAAGCTCGAACGTGATCGTCTACGGGAAAAGTGGAAGTTGATTGAAATTACCACTCGAGCGATGTTATCTGAGCCGCCCCAAGAGTCTGTCACCATCGCACACCTTACCCTTAGGTCTTATGCGGCTATTTTAAGAGGTTATGTAAAAAATAAGTAGCACCATGTTCATGTAAATTATTATTTTTTATATAATAATGAATATAATTTCTAGTCATTTTTGATACATTGTAATTAGTTTTTAAAGTACAAATGGTGTTTTTAGTTATCATTTAATTAAGAATTATATTTTATTAAATTAAAGGATTTTTGAATTAAATAATACTTTAATAAAATATTATTATTAATATTAAATTAATTTTTTTATTATGTATAAATGATCATATAATTTTATGAATGCAAATAAAATTTTTATTAAGGTTTGAAAGCCATTTCTGTCAAAACCCGTGAATTTTTTTATAAATGTCGGTTTTAATTTTAAAAGTGAAAATTAACATATTTAGAATATTATTTAGATAAAATAAATATTATTTTTGGAATCAGGATGTCGAAATTATCCAACGGTGAATTTTTCATAATTTTATGAGACAGTCAAATTTTTGGGTAAAAATTAAATACCATTTAAATATATAATGTGTTTTATGACATCATAATAACCCAATGGTGATGTAATAAAATACCATAATCCTTATTTTCGGCCAATATGTGTTTTATCATTAAAATAATGAGGTTTTGGGTTTGTTTGACTTACTTTTCAAAGCATTAACAGAGCCCTCAAGACTTATTCAACACTTTGCCTTTTTAAATTAATTTCCATGGGAGTGTGACTCACCTCCACATAAGCAACCCTAATTTTTTAATAATTTCGGACCTTGGCCTTGTAAAATATTTTTTTCCTCTTTCCTTTTCCAGAAACCATGGGAAAATACCATCGGATGGTTTGTGGTTTGGATTATTTTAATATAAGGGGTCCCAAACCTAAATAATAAAGAATTCTCTCACCTTTCCTATATAAACCCACCCAAGCTCCCACTTCCTCCTCACTCAAAGCCCTTTAAGTTCGTCCAACCTCTTCCCTACTATCTCTAGAATCCTCCCAAGGTGCCCCAAGCTCCCAATAAGCCTCTCACAAGCCTCTCTCTAGCCATTGGAAGCACACTTCCAATTAAGGGTTTTTTCTTCCTTTCTCATTTTTGTCAATTTTCTTTAAGTTGTATTGCCCTTTTTATTTCAATTATTAATGTTGGGGTATGGTTTAAAACCTCTCCCATACTTCCCTCTTATTGTTTGAATGATGGTAGAACCCTTTATCTCTCATTAGATGCCTCCCATGTACACCCGTTACTATGCCGAAATTCCGAAAGGAACTTCTCTCTCTTCTTTTACATTCAAGAAATACTTTTGTATCATGAATCTAAATTCCTTTTAAATTGTTGGGACATGTTTATATATGACCTCCTTACTTTCCATTACATGTAAATATGTTGAGGAACCCCTTTCTCTCTCATCAACCTTTTTTATGAGTTCTTATGTCACGGCGTTACACTGCCGAAATCACACCGATTTTCTAAGCCAATGTCATTGTGTAGTGAATACCATGCCCATTTCTCCATCAATGGTATTCACCTTTATGCACATTTACGTATTTATTATAAAGTTTCATGTATTAATTCCACATTCCTTTATCGTGGAAGAAATGATTATGTTTTATGAATCCATGTTTCATGATCCATGTGGCACACTTATGCATGAAATGAAATGTTTAAGAAGGGTGTGCCCTGATAGCGCTCCAATGCATTGGGTAAAGTATAGTATCATGATACGTCATGTGCAATGAGTGTTGACTCATGCTAATTCAAGTGCAACGAGGGTTTACTCATGCTTCAAGTGCAATGAGGGTTTACTCATGCTCCATGTGCAATGAGCCTTGTCTCATGCTAATTCAATGTTAAGTGTTGTTGCCACATTTCCATGTTTTGGTTATCATGCTTTATCATTCCTTTATGTTCATGTTACTCTAATGCTCTATTGATGTTCCTATTTCCTAACATGTATTGTAATCCTCATGTTATTCATTGTGTACTCCCTTACTGGGCTTTATAGCTCACCCTTTTCTTATGCATGTCCTCAGGTTACCCCATGCAATGCTAAGTACGAAGGAATGTAGTGGTCATGTAATGGATGTTTTCAATAAAGATGTTGTATTTCAAGTTTAAAGTTTTTATGTAATGATCCTAATCCCCAAATACACTAAACCTCTCGATCTTATTTGTTGTATCAAGTGATGTTTTATGTAATAAAGAATGCTTAAGTTGTAATAAAAAGCAGGGTTGTCATAGCTGATGCACTGAGTAGGAGGAATCAGATACATGGAGTGTAGGAGGCCAGTGGTGAGTGGTAGCTTATGGATTTGTTCTCTAAGATGCATTTGGAGGAGCACGACAGTCTGGGGAAACCTATCTTTCTTCCTTACCAGTGACTTCTACCCTCTTGGATAGAGTGAGGATGAGACATCTATTAGATTTAGAAGGCCCAGTTCTATGGGAGTCGGTGGCAAGTGAGGACCCTCCTCCTGGTTGGACGATAGGCGATGATGAGGTACTACGTATCCATGGACGAGTGTGGTTTCCAGTGGACATACATGAGAGGATGATGCGGTAGTTTCATGTTTCAGCTTGGGATATACATCCCGGAGATACCAAAATGTACCGTGACTTGAGACGTCAGTATTATTGGCTGGGTATGAAGAGAGATGTAGCTTGTTTTATTATGAGATGTTCCACCAATTAGCAAGTGAAGGTGGAGCATCAGAGGATAGAAGGGATATTCGATATTTTACCAATCCTAGAGTGAAAATGTGATGATGTCGTGTTGGATTTCGTGACCGGGTTGCTGAGGTCACCTTGAGGAAATGTTTTCTTGTGTGTTGTTGGGGACAGACTCATGAAGTTAGCTCACTTTTTGACAATCAAGGATACTTTTTGTGTTGACGAGATCAGGAAGTTTTATATCTGATAGGTAAAACGTCTTCATGGGGTCCTTCATTCTATCATTTCAGATAGGGATTCCCATTTTACATCTCATTTCTGGAAGATTTTTCAGAGATCACAGAGTACACAGATGCTTCTGAGCACAACTTACCACCCTCAGACTGATGGACAACCAGAGTGTATGATAAAAGTGCTAGAGAACATGTTGCGTGCATGTTTACTGGACATTGGGGCTCTTTGGAGAAGCACATACTCGTGGTCAAGTTTTCCTACAATAATAGTTTTCAGGAAACTATTGAGATGGAACCATATGAGGATTTACATGTTATGCCATGTCGATCACCCTTGTGCTGGTTGGAGGTAGGTGAGGCATCTTTACTGGGACCTCGTCTCATGAAGAAGACATCAGAGTAGGTCCAGTTGATTTAGAAGTGGATGGCTACTACACAATCTTGTCAGAAATATTAGGCTGATTGTCGCAGACAACCACTGGAGTTCGTGGTCAGGGATCGGGTTTTCTTGCGTGTTTAACCGAAGTTGGGACACAAACAGATCATGAGATAGGGAAAACATTCACCGAGGTATATGGGGCCGTTTGAGATTCCAGTGAGAGTTGGGTCGGTTGCCTATTGGTTGCAGTTACCTCAAAGGTACTGGGCCATGCAAGATGTCTTCCATGTATCTCAGCAGTTCCATTCTCACTCAGACCCATCTCACGCCTTTCATACCGAGGAGGTTGAGCTTCAGGCTGATGCATACTTTGAGGATCATCTTATCTGTATTATTGATAAGAGCACAAAGGTTCTCTGAGGCCGGTCAGTTCCTCTCATACAGGTGCTATGGCAGCATGGCCGAGTGCATGATGAAACCTGGGAGTGGGAGACCGACGTATGTGTTTAGTGGCTAGAGTTGTTCTTAGATTTATCTTCACCACCCTTGGAGGGGAAATTTGGGGGCGAATTTCTTTAATGGGGAAGTTTGTATGAACCCAGTTCTTCTTCTTGAGGTACGAGTTTCTTCTTTTCCTTTTTTCATTTAGTGTTTTTCATAAAATAAAGGAAATGGGGAAAAATCCAAAATTTTGTGGGTACAGGCCATGTAATTTTCTACAAGCCGGGTACTTTGGCCGTGTGGGTTGAGTACACAGGGCATGTTGGACTCTCGGCGATGTAGGGTGTAAAAACATACTACACGCAGTGTACTAAGTATATACATGCCATGTAATCAGTTGGCAGGTGAACAGTAAGTCCATGGAAGTAGCCACCACCTGAGCGATAGTAAACACCATGTATTCTGAAATACACGTTGTGTACTCATGTTGACAGATGAACAGTGCATGCGGTGAAAAGTAGTCTCCAGAGGAACAGTTAAAAAATTAAAAGTACATGTCGTGTACTTGAGATTACACTCCGTGTAGTTTTTTTGTGATTAAAATGGGCAATAGCCTCCTCTATCATCAAATGAAACTTACGATGTCAGAAGAACATGGGAGAGACGGCCCGAGCTTGGAGGAGCTCCCGATTGTCAACCAGAACTCAGTTTCCTTCGCTGACGGTCTCACTTGATCCGCGCTGGTGAGTTCTTCTCTCTTCCTTAACCTTTCCTTCCAATTATTTCCCGAGAGAATGTTATTTACATTTGAATGGTTAATCTTCAATCCCGTATCTATATTGTTATCGGTCATTTCGGGAGACATCATTCGCATAGATCGATCAGTGGAGATCGAGGTAGGTGTTCTGATGGTTAATTCCAACTGTCATGTGGTTTTTGTTTACCATTTTTTTACGCGCCCATGTTTGGGGTTTCGTATGGATGAGTCCTTGATTAATTAAATTCCCATAATTGCATATGTAATTTAATAAATATATATATAACTTTTCTTTGGGATCATTAATTGGATCCAGGGCCACCCTGTGGGTGTGCTTCCCCCTATTTATCCGTTTGGCCAGGATACCCGAGGGTATGCTGTTTCTATAACATGTTTTAATGTTTTCTTGTGACAAAATTATATGAATTGCTTGTTATGATTTGGGATCAGCCCGGTTACTTTATTTGGCATTAGGGCAATGTTTTTTTAGCATGAGGGAAAGTGTTTGTATAGCCTTAGGGAAAGTGTTTCATATAGCCTAAGGAAAAAGGTTCATATGACTGATAATAGTACTTATGTGCATGAGGGAAATACCTCATGCCTGAGGGAAATATTCATTTAGCCTGAGGTAAATCACCTGTAGGTTTTGAATATATTTAACTGAGGGTAAGGTTTTTCATGTCCAAGGACTCTATTTAGTTCGTATATTCACTGTGGTGATTTTACATGTTATACCTACCTCACTAAAGCACAGGATTGGTATTTTTTTACCTTGTACATGTTAGATAGCTTGTTGTAGTTTTGTTGCGGCACTGTTTAGGAGATTTTCGGATGAGGCTGAGTCTCAGGAATTTATAATTCACTTATCCTGAATTATTATTTAATAATTAAATGGAAATGGAACTTGTAGAAGTAGCTGATTTTGTGTACTTCCAAGCTTACTACATTTTCATTTCTATACATTACTATTTCACAAATTCACTGTTAGTTGGGCACATGCCTTTGGTGGTTGCCAACTGAGATTTATTTCTCACATCCTATTTGGGTAATGTCTTGGGCCCAAATAGACTACATTGCGACACGTTTGGATAAGGTCAAGGGTCCCTATACAGGTACCTGATTTGTTGAAGAGGATTAGGAGAGCATGAGACCAAGCTTTGGCTTGCGATGCGGTTGAGTTCCTATTGCACTATTTTGTTTCCCTTTGTTGTACTTTTACTTTGTATTGGATTGTTCTATATTGCAGTATATCCAGTTTTGGCTATTTTCCTAGACTTAGAGACATGTTGCGTTAATATATATATATGACTTTTGTTTCTCTTTTACTTCATTTTTCCATTTTAGTTGTATATTGTTTACTGCTTCCGATGTTATATGTACATATATTTTATTCCACTCTGCTACATTTTGACAAATGAGGGCATTGTTTCTCCACTATCAGTCCTTGTCCCTCACTACTAGTCGGCAGCCTCTGGCCTTTGGGGAAATACACTTGAGGTCATGTGCCCAACTGGGTTCGGGCACCCGTTGAGTGGAACCTGGATCCGGGACATTACAATAAATTTCTTATCATGAAAACCATTTTTTCACAGCTGATGTACACAAAAATAATTATCCCACAAAAAAATTTCACATAATATATTTTAGTTTCAAAAAGTAGTTAGTAAAATTACCTCACAAAATAAATATAGTGTATATATCTTAAATTAAAATAAATCCTTTATCTCTCATGGTATCCCTATAAGTATTATCCTTTCTCTCCCTTAATTTACATTAATATTTCCATATTTATAGGCACAACTAATCTGTAAAAAAATGGTATGTAACCATTCACATATCTATAAATCACATCACCAACTGTTTATGAACATTATCTAGTGTGGACCATATTAGCTCCAAATATTCAACATGATTTATTATTGATTTTCATTCACTGAATGATAATTCTTCATTTTCTCAAAATTTCAACATAATCATATTGAAAATACTCCTTACTCTGATTCCATTCCGTTATGAACTCCAAAGAGTCTTCTCCATTATGGGATTATGTAACATGTTTTTGTTAACAAAAAATCACAAAGTGTCTTAAAATACAACGTGATGAATCTTTTCAAGAACAAGTTATTTCATGATGGACTTGGTCATGGGTACCTACCTCTAAGGATGTGTCAGTGCAGCTCACTTGGGAGGATTGAAATGTTTTTTCATCCTCCTATCATATCCTGTACTATTTGGATAATGTGTGGCATAAACATGGTGTCCTTCCCTGGGATGTTGGTTTTGTTTTCATGGGGGGTTGTTTATATTATTACCTATTCAAAATAATACTAATGTTATCAGTGGATAACATATATTTCTATGATAACATACAATGATTGGTTTTTTTTGTGTGTGTCTATAACCACTTGAATGAAAGTAATCAAAATGGAATTAAACTCTATAAATATGAATCAAAACAGTTGAATCAAATTTAACCTTCATATATGACAGAACATATCATAGAAGATAAGCTTCATGAATTTATCAACATTAAAATACACATGAAATCATTATTCAATAACAAATGAATGAAAAATGAAATGAAAAAAATCCATAGAACAACACATGTTTCTATGGCTCAAACATAATTCTTCTTAATGGAGTTAATGTTGTCATTTTTTAATGATGAAAGATAAAATTATTAAAATATCAATCTACCTTAAAGAACGAGTAATATCACTAGGATATAATCATCAAGAACATCCCTTCACCTATACAATGGAATCCACCACCATAATTACTCCTTTGAATTAAGAGTGTTCTCATTTAAAAGTTCAACGTGTTTAATCTTAAATTTCATTTCATGAATCCCCTCTTAATCATAATGAATAATAATGGACTGTTATAAAAATTTATAATAATGGTTATGTATGTTTTTTACATGTTTATAATTCCCATTTTTATTTTCATTATTTCTTATGATTTAATTCCTCTAACTTCATACATCCTAAAATTTGGAATTACGGTCACCATATCTCCCCAATCAGCATCTAGTTTATGATACCCGAAAGAAAGAATCATTCCATCCCTTTGATCAAATCACAATATAAAAAAACATTTTCACATAAGATGAATCTAACCATCATCCACATGAGAATAATTATTATGAAGTTCTACACCAATTACTCAATCATCACTTACATACAACTTCTTCTCTCAAAATTACATTCCATATTCTTGGGTCCCCCACCATGCATCTGATTATAAAAGAATGATTGAGGTGTAATATGACCACATAACATCCTAATCAGTATTATTGGTCAGTATGACCTCAATATTCTGAACTACATCCACTTTCCATAGATATAACACATTATCCTACAACAATGTTTGGATAATTTGATAATTATAAATTTTTCATAATAGAAATAATTGGATTATAGGCCAAATGAATTGAACATTATTAGAATAATAATACATTCATGACATATTTTTGTTATTTTGAGATCATTGGTCAACCACTACATCTGTGTAAAATACTTCCGCAATTCTGAAAATGAAAAAAACTAAAATTTGATTGTTTATAGAGAAATTAACCATTGATTCTATGATATAAACACATAGATAAGCCTTAATATGTGGGAATATAGATTTAGTGATCCGTAAATTATTGATATCTTATCTAATGTTTTAATTAATAATCCCATATAGATTTTATCCCATTTAGAAACAATGATAAAAACATTCAGAACATGGTAGATACTATAAATTATAATTTACCCCTTCTTGGTGATCTCTTACAGTATCATGCATAAATCTTCTAACAACTCCAACAACATGAAGTATTCCAGATAATTTACAACCCATAGAATGATTCAATATTTTGAATATTTATGTAAAAGGAATCTATCTCAATAACCTAATCATCTACATCTTTTCTAAGAACCTTCTCAATCTTCTTCTTGAAAATTCTATCCATGTTAGTGGTAACCTACATCACCACATGAATTATAACACATTTCACAACCATCCAAATGAATTTAGATGGTGTTAAAAAAATTAGACATTCAATCACATATGAATTGCATCCCTAAAATCCATCATAGGTGATTTGATCCTTAATCTTCAAATAAGAAGAAAATGTAGCCCCGAAATGATCAATCAGTTGCCTTATCGGGTAATAATTAATCATTAAATCATCATAGAAAACAATTTGATGAAAATATAATCCTATACTACATTTCAATAAAAACAATGAGTTTTATTTCTCTATATGAACTTATGTTCCTCCATAAAACAATTTACTTTCCAATTCCAATTCCTTCTTTCATACTGTAAACTATAAATTATATTCTTTTGAATAAATACAAGATTGTTGTTCTATTTCTCCATGAAACTATTTCGTTAGGACATGTGATTTTTTTCATCTACCTCATCATGATTTAGAACTCACATATAACTACTCTTGATGAAACCCTTCCATGAAAACCATGTTAGGTTCCATATAAATTTTCATGTGTTTTTTGAACCAGAGAGAGTATTAAAAAAATTATCAATGTCATTTTTTAAAAACATTTATGAAAATCCTTACTTTTTACATCCTTCTATCATCCTCTTAGTCCTTTAACAGACAAACCAATTTATTTTTCAGTAATCTCTGTAAACTAGGTCATTCTATTAGTACTCACCTATCGAAAATATATAAGTAATCCAAAACATCTCTCTTAAATAACTCAAAATGAATAAACCCTTTTAGGATTGAATCATATTCCATTATTTCTGGTTCAAAATTATCTATGAGAATTAAATAATATATGTTACTTTTTTATCATTTCACTTGGAACTGAATTATGGAACGCCTCTAAAACTGACAATATATTTTTTATTATTCTGAAATCATTGCTTATATAATATTACCTATAGAATCTATTAAAATATTATTCACAATCCATAACCCTTATAATACTTTTGGACTCAGAAAAAGAATCCAAATATGACCTCATTTTAAAACATCTTCCTTAGAGTCTTGTTTTTTCAAAACTAACATACATCCTATAATTTCATGAACATTAGTAATTTTATTCTATAAAACATCGAATTGTGGTTCTAATTTGATATCGTTGGTATCTTCTTCTTTGTTAGGTTGAATCTAAAATAAAAAATCATTAAAGACAACATTACATCTCTTAAATACATTCAAAGAGATGCTATCTATGAGAAAAAATCAAAAACAATCATCATTATGACATATAAAGTAACATGCTTCAGACCTTTCTCCAATGTTTTCACTTTAATTATCAAAATTTTTTATGTTAGTGAATAAAATACATTGAGATGGGAAATTTGAACATTTATTCAAGTATAAAATGATTCCAAAGGATCAAACCTCAATGTATATGATCGACTTATATTCATTATATAGGTCACAAAAATCATGTCTTCCACTAAGAACTCATTAGGATTATTGATTGGAAACCTCATGTTTCATAAAGTATCTAATAATTTTAGATTAAACCTCTCTCCAACTCAATTTTATATCAGATTACTTGGTACAATATTCTTGAAAAAAACCCATTTATATAATATAACCACAAAATTATATTCTTCAATACTACCCCCCCATTGTTAAATAAAAAAACATTTATGTTTACATTCATTATTTTTTCCAACCATGTCTCTCTAATACATGATGGTTTGGAGTACCGTAATTTTATACATGGAACAGAACTCTCACAATGTTTGTGGAACATTCTAGATAATGTAACATAAGATTGATATCCTCAAATATAATGTCTAGAGTGGAACCTCCCATAAATCCATACGAACATCTATTATCACATTTTAATTTGGTGTCTTACCTTCCATTTTGAAAGACACCCTAAGATAATTACCAAGGATATATTAATCTTTTTATTCATACTCTATGATATTGGTCATTAAAATTATATTAGAGGTATGGACTTTCAGACATTTTTATCTAAAATGATCATGATTTTCAATTAAAAAATATGTAAAAGTTATTAACCTAATATATATTTTACCTTTAGAAACTATAATTATATGCAATGTTCCATGTTTCATTCATTTTTCTAACACCATGGAATGGTGTGTGATTTTCTATGATCCAACCACAAAAGTATTAGAAAAACTAACATAATTTAAAAATATTATTGGAATAATTTTCTAATATAACCCAAACATGTGTTTCAATCCATTCAATTCCAACAAGCCAATATTATTTCTATATTTGAAATCCTCACCCCTACCCTTAATATTGGGAGCATTATCATTCATAAGATCCGTCATTCCGAACCATCTACATGTGTCATTCCTCATAATCCCTATTTTTGATATATATATAAAAGAAGATACATAGTCTATAATCTGAGACTCAAGTGAAATGGAAGCACACGTAAAAATACCAAATTGATTATTAAGGTATTATAATCATTCATTAGATGGAATTTCTTATGATAATTTAAACACATGGGACCACCTTCTTCCAAATTTATATGACTCCAATTTTTTTTTCCTTTTCCTTTATTATGACCATTCTATGTATTTAAATTTCCCATTAAATTAGATGTAATTTAATTTTTTGAAGATTAATATAATTATATATAATAAATATCCTCATTTTCATTTTGATCAACAATATCCACAATCCTGAAGTTTATCATGCTTCTATAATTACTCACCAAATTGAATGTTTTTTACCACCCAAAAATTTATTAATGAATATTCATCTTGACCTAATTAAATGTATTATTACATAAAATGGTTATATAAAACTTATGAACATCCATGGTTTTATGATTTTGGATTTTAAAATACCATAAATAATTTTTATCATTGCTAATATAGATGTTCAACATTGATCACATGATTAGTATAAATATAGGGTTTTAACAAATCAAATTTACTTATGAAAAGGAAGTGATGGACTCATCCATTATAAATGCTCCATAAGAATCCCATTTTTCTTATCTCTGAATTGATATACCACCATGGGGTATTTCCCTTGACCAAGCCCAATCCGAGCTTCAACACATTAATCTTCTACGAAATCACCTACCGGAAAGGTTGATGTTAACAGAGATTACCACATGAGTGATGGTATCTGAGCTACACCAAGATTCTTTCACCATTGTACACCTTACCCATAGGTCTTATTTGGGGGTTATAAGAGGTATTTTAACAAGATCCTATCAAATTTATTATGTTTTTTATTTTTTTATAATGAATATAAACTCAATTCAGTATTGTGAATTTGTAAATGGTTGTTAAAGCACATATAGTAATATTAGTTAATATTCTATTAAGAAATCTGTCTTGATGAATTAATGGATTATTTTAATTAAAAATTATTTTAATAAATTTTTATTATTAAAAATTACATTTTATTAAATAAAAATTTTCGTATATTTTTTATGAATATAACTATAATTTTTATTATGGTTTTAAGATTGTTTTTGTCAAAACCCATGAATTTTTAATAAAATTGGATTCCAAATTTCTAAGTAAAAATTCACATATTAAAAAATATTTTAATAAAATTAATATTCATTCTAGAATTATGATGCTCAAATTATCCCATAGTGATTTATTTAAATTTTCTGATAAAGTTGAATTTTTGGGTAACAAATTAAATACTATTTAAATATATAATGTGTTCTAGTACATCATAAAGAGCCAATAGTGATTTAATAAAATACTAAAAAAAATATGTTCAAAAAATATATGTTTTAACTTTAAAATAACTTGATTATATATTTTTGATTTATTTTACAAAGCCTTAGTGGACCCTACAAAACATAGAAAACATTTTAACATTTCAAAATTATTTCCTTTATAGAGTGACTCACCTCCAGCTAGGAAATCCTAATATTTTTATTAGTTTAATAAACTTTCCTTCTAAAATAATTTTTTTCACATCCCTTTCGCATAAAAAATGACATAACCCATTGGTTGATTTTTGGTTTTGATTAGATTAATGTGTAGTATCCAAAACCTAAATAATAATAAATCCCCTCTCTTTTCCTTTATAAACACACCAATTATCCCATTTCTATTCAACCAAAACCCTTGTAGAATGTCCCTAACCCACCCTCCTCTCTTTATAATCCTCCAAAGGATCTCATATCTCCCAAAAATCCTCTATCAAGCCTGTCCCATAACTTTTGGATTACACTTCCAAGTAAGGGATTTATTCCATTCTCATTTTCTCACAATTTCATTATGTTTTTTTCATTTTATATTCAATTTCAACTAGTGGGTTATTATTTTTCACCACACTCATACTACCCTAATTATTTTTGAATTATGCGATACATCATTCTCGCTGATTAATACCTCTCATGTATACACATTACCATGACAAAATTCCATAAGGAATTTCTCTCTCATCATTTACATTCGAGATTTCTTTTCTATTATGCATCTAAATTCCATTAAATATGTTGGGATATTATGTTCCATGGCCCCCTTATTGTAAATTTAATTTATAAATGATGACATACCCCTGACTATCTCATCATCCCATTTTACGATTTCTAATTGACATCATTATGCTGCAGATGTTACACCAAAATTTCTCATGCCAAAATCATCGTGAAAGTGAAAACCATATACAATTCTCTTTCACGGGTATTCAAATTTATGCACAAATACTTTTGGATTGAGGAAATACAATTATTTATTCCACATCTCTTATTTTTGGAATAAATTATGGCATTTATTGAATCTATGTTGTATGATCTTTGAGGCACACTTATGCATTAAATGAAATGATTATGAAGGGTGTTCCCTTATAGGGATCCAATGCACTGGTTAATGATTAGTATCATGATACATCAAGTGAAATTAGGGTTTAAACATTCTAATTCAAGTTAAATGATGGTTTTCTCATTATCCATGTGCAATGGTTTGTGGATCATGCTAATCTCATATTTAATGTTCTTCCAACTTTTTCATGTTCTAACAATCATGTTGTTTCATGCCCTAATGTTCCTGTTTCTCTTATTTTCCATTGATATGCTTATTTACTAACGTATATTTTATTCATCATGTTATTCCTTTTTTACTCCCATAATGGGCATTATATCTCACCCTTTTATTATGTGTTTCCTCAGGTTATCCCATGAAATGCTACGTACGAATTAATGTTGTGGTCATTTAAAATTAGATTTCAATAAAGATGTGTGTTTAATGTTTTAAGTTGTTATTAATGTTACTAACCCCAAATTATACTATACCTCTTGATATTATATGTTTTATCAAGTGAATATTTTATGTAATAAATTATGTTTATTTTTTAAATAAATAGAAGAGTTGTAATAGTTGGTATCATAGGATAGGATTAATAATTTTTTGGATTAGGATTAGAAAACCCTTGTATAATAAAAACATCCCTAAATTTAGGTGATTATTTTTTAAGTTGATTGTCAATAAAATACATCCCCTTATGGATACGATCAAGTAGATGCAAGGCTATCAGAGAGATATCTAGGGGTAAAACCCAAAAACACCACTTTGAGCTAGGCTCGAATGTGAACTGGTGCACAACAACAGGCCTTCAGGCACTCATGGTTACGAAACTCCTGGGGGATATGATTTGGTAAATTCAGAATATAATTATGAACCATTATTAATGGAATAAAAAAATTCCCTTATGAATATATGATGTGAATTAGATAATGGATAACATAGATTGAAGCCAATCAATTCATAAGATAAGGAAATAAATGTAATTTATGTGTTATTACTTTTTTACTTTGGATTCCCCTTTATGTGTTACCCCTAGAATTTATTTTATTTCAGCCATTGTATATTAATAGGATGAATCCTACTAACAATAGATGTGAAGATAAATTTGATGACTATTCTAATAAGATGTCCAATCTGATGGGAGTGGTAATCACAAACATTCTCACGATACTCTCCTAGTAAACTCATGTTTCGAATCGAAACATGGGACAATAAGATATTCCAACTCCCACTATAAATTAAAATTCTGAAATTGAGTGCATTATGAGAAAAACTCCACCTACTTTTAATGGATTATCTGATCCCTCAATCACATAAAAATGGATCAACTACACTGAAAAGTTATTCTCCATCCTTCAATGTTCCGAATAAGAGAAGGTACCTCTGTATGATTATCATATGAAAGGTGAAGCAGATCAATGGTGGACATTGATCTAAAATATAACTCCAAAGAAATATATCGAGTTTTTGGAATGTAAGGATTATAGGAAATTTATTTTTGATAAATATTTTCTATGCACACTTCCACTTAAGATGGAAAAGGAATTATTTAACCTCAAGAAAAATGGGGATGAATCTATCAGAGAGTATGAGGAGAACATAAAAAATCTTTCACAATACACATCCATATTTTTAATTACCACCAATTTAATGGTTGAAAATTTATATGGGGGGGTAGTCCTTACCTACGGAAATCCTTGATGATCATTGAAATCGATAACTATGAGGAAATTTTCCTATGTGACCTCAAGGTAGAAATAGAAATAGGAGAATCTAGGGGGTATCAATGGGATAAGATGCATAAGGTGAAATTTAATTTCGGTGGTTCAATGAAAAAATCCAGCAGTGTTATTAAATTCCAACACCCAACTTCCCAAAGGTGAAGAAAGAAGCACCTCAGAAATTTCTTGAAGGGGATGAAGAAATACTTTATGTGTGGAAGAGAAGTTCACTTAGATATTAATTGGTAATAAGAAAAAACTACTTCTGTGATTGAGGAGAGGAATGATTTGTTTTACCCTCAATGCCTTGATATTTTCTTCAACTATAAGGAATGAAGGCACTTTCCAAAATAGTTCCCTAATACAAGTATTTTTGGAGGCAACCAGCAACCTCTAAGGTAACAAAGGTGAAATTTTCCATCATTATTTCCAATGAAAGTCCCAGAACAGAAGTGGTGATATGTCCACAGTCATTCATTCTAGAATATTGAATTGAAATTTTGATTATACTGATATTCTTTCTATTATATTCAGAAAACATAGTAGAAAAATCCCAACACCACCACAAATCCATGAAGTAAAGATGTCAGTGAGAATAAAAAATGGGGAAATCATTGCATCCAATTAATATAACTCCTCACATGTCACAATTTTTGGATTTAAATTCTGAGAAAACATCAGCATACTCCCTCTGGTGGAATTTTATGAAATTATTGTCGTGGATTTTATTTCTCTATATAGATCCAACATAACGTTCCGTGACATGGAAATCGTTGTCCATATAGTGAATCAACCACAAATTCTATACAAGTTCAAGGAGGAGGATGAATATTATTTAGAACCATCATCTCATGCATGCATATTACATCCCTATGAGAAAGCATATCATGGTCAGATTATTGAATATAAGTAAGAAACCATCTTTGATTACATGACTATTGTGTGAAATTTTTTTAATGTGTTTCCTAACGAATTTTCTTGTTTTCATCCTAGAAGATATGTTGAATTCTAGATTTATCTTATATATGGGGAGTTTCTAATAACAATGAATCCATATATAATGGATGTTGTGGAGCTTGAGGATATAATGATAAAACTACAGGAAAATCTAGATAAATGGTTTATACGCCCTAGTGGTTCACCATGGGTTGAACCAGTCCTCTTCGTCAAGAAGAAGTATGGGTCAATGCGCCTTTGAATTTATTATCATGATCTCAAAAAAATCATGATAAAGAACAAGTATACACTTCAAGGAATTGATAACCTTTTTGATTGTCTACATGGAGAAAAATAGTTCTCCAAGGTTGATCTATGGTTGGGTTATTACCAAGTAAGGGTGGATAAGGAAGATATCCTCAAGGATACTTTTCTTACAAGTTACATGCACTATGAATTCATAGTAATTCCTCTATAACTCACTAATTCTATAAAAAACTTCATGCAATTGATGAATATAGTCTTTATGAATTACTTCAAAAAATTTGTTATAGACATTATATATGATGATCTAATATACTCCAAATCTGAGGAGGATCATGAAGAGAATGTATACACTTTACTAGAGACCTTAAGAAAGGATAAAATCTATGAAAAGTAAAAAATGTGTGAGTTCTGGTTGATGTATGTCTCATTCTTGGGTCATATCATAACGGGCACAGGGATATCACTAGATCCCTCCAAGGTAGCCGCAATTGTGAGATAGTTGATGCCACCGTTAGTGATGGATATCGGTAGCTTCCTGGGGTTAGCTGGATATTATAACTGATTTGTGAAAAATTTATAATGATAGTCAAACCCTCATACCATGCTAACCCATAAGTGAGTCAAATTTTCTTAGAATAATGAATGCGAAGATAGCTTCCTAGAGTTGAAAATAAGGCTTATCATTGTGAGGGTGCTCACACTACCCACAAGTGGAGAGGTTTTCTGGTATTCAGTGATACTTTGAAGAATGGCATGTGGTGTATGTTGATACAAAATGAAAAATTCGTTGCATATGCTTCAAGGCAATAGAATTTTCATGTGAAAAACTATCCAAGACATGATCTATAGTTATCTATATTGATCTTCACTTTAGAAATTTGGTGACATAACCTCTTTATGATAAGTGTGAAATATATACAGATCACAAAATCCTCATTTATTTATTCACACAGAAATAGTTGAACAAGCACTAATGAAGATGGTTATAGTTGATCAAATACTATGAATGCTCAATCCATTACCACCTAGGGGAAGTGAACATTGTGTTAGATTCTCTATGTTGAAAGGACCCAACTATTCTATAATTAATTATAATTGAAAAGGATCCAATCTTCTCATATTTTATGAAGATGAACATGGTAATAATAATAAAGGTAACATTTTTAATCCTTTCACATATGATTTCTCAACCCACTCTATTTGAATGTTTAAAGGATGATCAAAAGGATGATGTGGTAATTAAGAAGAGTATGGAAACTATCAAAAAAGGAAAATCCATGGAGTTTAGTGTTAATGAATAAGGAATTATGAGATTTGGATTAAGCCTATGCATTATATATATTCCGGAGTTTAAGAAATAATTTTTGGATGAGGAAAATAGTTCAAATTTTTTCATTCACCCTGAAAACACAAAGATATATTGAGATCTCCAAGAGAATTATTGGTGGTATTGAATGAAGAAGGAGATAACTGAGTAGACATTAATGTGCCTGGTATGTAAGCATGTGAAGGTTGTGTGGAAGAATTCTGAGGGTATGATTCAACCATAAACCACACCAACATGGAAATGGGAGAACATCTCCATGTAATTTTCATCAAACATCTGAATACATCCGCATGAAACAATGCTATATGGGTCATTGTGGATCATCATTCAAAGACATCAAACTTAATTGAAATTCAGTAGGATTTCTCATAGGATCATCTAGCAAAAATATACATCAGAAAAGTTTTAATGATGCATGGAGTTCGACTATCTATTATATATGATCTAGATACAAGATTTACCACTTTGTTCTTAAAGATTATTCAACACGCTTTGAATACTGAGCTGAACATCAGTACAGCATATCACCCTCAAACTGATGTCCAATATGAGTGGACAATCCAAACACATGAGGACATGTTAATATAATGATCAGTGGACATCAATGTATGATGAGATCAACATATAACTCTTGTTACGTTCTCTTACAATAATAGTTTCCACTCATGCATTCAAATCGCTATTTATGAAGCCTTTTATTGGAAGAGGAGTAGAACACCGGCATGTTGGAATGAAGATGGGGAGAAAAAACTCCTAGGTCCAAAAATGGTCAGAGATATGGTAGAGAAGGTTAATACCATCTAACAACACATTAATACTGCTCGGAGTCAACAAAATATCTATGATAATAACCATTGATGATACATATATATTTATGTTAGACATATGGTATTCCTATGCATATCATAGGGGAAAAGAGTTATGAGATTTGAGAAGAAAGGAAAGCTTAGTTCAAGGTACATCGGACCTTTTGAGATCCTTGATCGCATTGGAGCAGTGGACTATCGACTAGAACTCCCACCGAACCTATCTCAAGTACATGATTTGTTCCATGTATTACTCTTGGGGATATACATACCAGAACCATATCATTTACTCAATCCATAGGTGGTACCCTTGAAGAATGACATCTCCTATGAAGAGAAACCAGTGAATATTTTATATCATAGGGAACAGGTTCTATGAAATAAAAAAATGCCCCTCGTCAAGGTTTTGTGGCGAAACCACACATTTGAAGAGGTAATGTTGGAATCAGAGGAAATGATGAAGAAGAGTTACCCACATAATTTTTAGTGTTGGAAATGGAAATTTCAATGGAGAAATTTCATTAGGGGTTAATATTGTAATGAACCAAAAATTTATTAATAAAAACACTTATTAATCTATTTAAATTTATAATTATGTCAATTGGATATATAAAACATAATAATTTATTGTGTTTTTGGTTTTTGGATTTTAAAATACCATTATGAATTTAACCATTGCTAATATATCCATTGATCAGTGATCACATTATTAGTATAAATATAGGGATTTAACAAATCGAATTTACTCATACAAAGGAAGTTACAGTATCATCTAGTAGAATTTCTCCATAAAAAACCCATTCCTCAGAGATCAGAAAGAAGTTAGAGTCAATGGGATTATCTCTTTACCAAGTCCAAGCCAAGAATTAAAATTTTATTCTTGAATGGAATCACCTATGGTAAATTGGATGTTAAAAGAGTTAACCACCAAAGCGATGTTATTTGAGTCGCCCTAATAGTCTGTCATCATCACACACCATATCCTTAGTTATTATGGGTTTTTAATAAGGGTTTATGTAACAACACCCTAGAACTATGATTATGTTTATTATTTTTTTATAATTAATTTACATTCATTTCATTATTGTAACTTTGTAAATGGTTTTTAGAGAACAAATTGAATTTTTAGTTAATATTCAATTAAGATCTCTATTTTGATGAATGAATGGATTTTTTAATTAAATAATATTAAAATAAAATATTATTACAACTAAATTAATTTTTTATAATATATAAATGATCATATAATTTTTTCTGAATTGAAGGGTAATTTTTATTTAGGTTTGAAAACTCATTTTGTAAAATCCCGTAAATATTAAATAAATGTCTATTTTTATTTTAATAGTGAAAATGAGAATATTTAGAAAATTATTTGTATAAATTGAATATTATTTTTGGAATTGGGACATTGAAATTAACCAATGGTGATTTCTTCCTAATTTTTTGAGACAGTCGAATTTTTGGTAAAAATTATATAAGTCTAAATATATAATGTGTTTTTTGACATCATAATAACCCAATAATGATATAATAAAACACAACAAAATAGTTTTTTAGAAAATACATGTTTTACCTTTATAATAATGTGATCTTATATTTATTTTATTTATTTTACAAAGCCATAGCAGACCAGTCCTTGATTTATAATACATTTTTACATTTTAAAATGACTTCCTTGAAAGTGTGACTCACATCCACATAATAAAGTCTAATATTTTTTTAAGTTTTTCCAGCGGGCTTATAAAATTTTTTTCCACTCCCCTGGGCAAAAACCATGGGAAAATGTCATTGGATGGTTTCTGGTTTTGAATATTTTAATGTGTAGTGTCCAAAACCTAAATAATAAATAATTATATCTCCTTTCCGATAGAGACTCACCCAATTTCACACTTCTCTCCACTCAAAACCCTTCAACAACATCCCTAACCTTCCCTAATATCTCTTGAATCATCCCAAGGATCCCCCAGATATAGAGAAACCTCTCGCAATGTCACGCCCCATCCTCGGGACCCGTGCTGTGACTACCCCATGCCCTCCTTCCTTAGGCCAGGGGCTGGCGACTAGCACAAATGTGTAAATCCCGATAAAAAGGGAAGACATTGCCTTTATAAAGTAAAAAAACACCAGATTAAGCAAGCTAAAGTAAACACTAAGTAAACCGGGAACCACTGTAAGTGTAGGAAAGTAAATCAGCCAGAATACAAACCCAATTAAAGTAAAGTACAACTGAAAAAAAGTATAGCAACTGAAAGTAAAGAAGCAACGTCGAGCCGTCCACTATAAGTCCCACCTGAAGTGTGGGTACATGTAGCCTCCTCAGCTCCTCGGGTCCAGCCATCCTCTCCATGTACGTCCCGCCCAGTGGTCCACCTCCAGGTACTGACTTTCTCCACAAGCCTCAAACACAATCAACGCTTTCCGTCGTCTGCATCCAACACAACTTAGTGTGGGTATAGCCCGTGTAGGGGTGAGTATACGCTACTCAGTAGGGACCCCGAGACCCCCAAATTCCTGCCATAATCCACAAAGGATAATCCACAATGGAAAGATACAATCACGAAGTAACATCAAAAACTACTTAGGTATATTACCATACATATACCTAAGTCATCAATTCCAGTTTGCCTCCAACATCCGAGCCCAAGTTCGATCACGTCCACACAGGATAGTACAACCCAATCCACACAAGAATGCACAACCCAATCCACATAGGAAAGAAAGTCAACCATATCAAAGATAATGATTGAAGTCAAGACTCATCTCACACAGGTATACATCATTTTTAATGCAAAAGGAGATGATCAGATGTAGTTACTGATTCATCAAGTTGGGACCCACGTAGGATAGTAGACCAGCTAAGCTGTCGGACCCATGTAAAATTCAAGTACTATAGTCATCGCCGCCGAACCCACAGAGGATTCTAGTATGGTTTCGTCATCATCGAACCCACGGAGGATTCCAGTAATATAGTCTTCACCATCGAACCCACGGAGGATTCCACTAAGATAGTCTTCACCATCGAACCCACGAAAGATTCCAATACGATAGTCATCACCGTCGAACCCATAGCTGCTGGGGAACTCCTCCTCTATTAAGTACAGTGGGTCTGCCGCTAAAACCAAGTGCTTCCCACTAACCTTGGACTGCTATAGTACTCCACCTGTTGAGTACTGTGGGCCTTCTGCTACAACCAAGCGCTTCCCACCATGGGTCTGCCGTTACAACCAAGTGCTCCCCCTCATAGCCTATAGAGGTATTCCTTCTGTTGAGTACTGCAGGTCTACCGCTATAACCAAGCATTCCTCCACCGTGGGTCTGCCGCTACAACCAAGAACCCCACACTGGGCTATCAAAACACTCCAAGTCGATCGATCAATAATCGTCAAGTCTCAGCCACCTCAAGGGTTTCCGCACACAACACACTCGTTCCAGGAGGGTCCGCACCACGAGCCAAGAGGTCGATACATAAACGATCACGTAGACCATATTTGATGTATCGCAATGTTATGTCATATCAAAAGGAACTCAAGGAGACAGACGACGGGTCAATCGGACGCCCGGTCCGAGAGTTGTTGGCGTTTTCGTTCCAGGGGCCTGGTTGGTTTTTAAGTGAAACCCAACCCGACCGCACTCCAACTGCATACAAACCTTGAGCGGAGTAAGCCAAAAATATATTCTCACTAAGAGGAATCCAACAATGTTGACGGCATGCCAATCGGACGTCTGGAGCTCAAGTTATAAGTGTTTCCGCTCCGAGGTCCCGGTTGGTTTCGTGTTCGAACCAACCCGACTGTATACAAATTTCTCTAAAAACTTGACTGTAATATACCGAAACGACCGTCTCGATCCAAGTATCGCATCACAACTGACGGTGCATCTATTGGAGGCATGTATCCCACGATACATGCATTTCAACAAACCTATCTAGTTTTAGGGGGTTTTGGGCCCACACCGACCAGACCCAAGACCCACTAGGTCGGCCCGAACCGGGTCCGGGTCTGGCCCATTAGGGTGAGGATCGACCCAAACTAGCTGGCGCGGCCCGACCAAGTCGGTGCGGCGCGGCGCGGTACGGCTCGGGCGGTTCGTCCCGGTGCGGCTGGTGGCTGGTTGGCCTGGCACGGGCGTGGCTCCCGCGTGCGGAGCGCACGCGAAAAAAGGGGGGAACTGCCCCCCTGGTCTCGAAACGGCGGCCCCCCACATGGAGGGGGCCCGCCCTGTCAACCGCCGAGGGTTACAACCCCCGAGACCCCACCGAATGGCTGACAACGGTTGGACGGCCGGTGCCGCCGCCGCGGGACCCCCCTCATGGGTCCCGACCCCCTTGAACACGGGCGACCGGTGGATCCGGCCGCTGCCCCTGGAAGAACCACCACAGCAATGGCCGCAACTTCCTCTTCTTTACCAGCGGCCGGTGAGGCCGACCGCCTCTTGTTGCTCCGCCACGGCCAAATGTCGTGGCTCCTTCCCGACCGGCACGGCGCGACGGCGCCGCACCCCTCCGCCACGGCCCGCCCCGGTCGTGACCCCTTGGTGTTCTGATGCGGCGTGACGGTGCCAGGATTCTTCTCCGCGGCCCGGCTTAGGTCGCGGCCCGTTCTGGTCCCTCACAGGTGCGTCGTGATGGGACCACGCTCCTCCACGGGTTTCTTGACCTTGCGCGGTATATCGACATCGCCTCTGTTTCAAGCCACGAAGATAATCAATGACAAAAAGGGGAGGAGGTTTGGCCGTGTTCGTGCGGTCCGACCTCCTCCCTTTATTTTGGATAACAGGCAGCCAACAAATTAAAAATATCTTCGCCAAAGCAAGCACAAATTTAATCCACTAAATTTGAACTCAAACCCCTACCTCAACAAGTTGTTGAACGAAGCTCATCATGGAAACAGCGTCGCGAGGTAAAGCTCTTTATAGTTTGACGGAGATCGTCCGAGGTGTAGAGGCATCTCACACCGGCTGCGGAGAGGAGAAGAAAGGAACGACGATCACTCCCTTTGGTGATGGCGTTCTTTGCCGAGGTCTTGAAATTCTTCACGTTCTTCAATGTGGAAGACGACGTCCTTTGAGACCTTGGTTATTCTCTCCCCAGACTCCAAACAATGAACCAACCAAATATAAATTAAGACATTGTCTTAATTTATTCCCACAT
Source organism: Viscum album (assembly GCA_963277665.1). NCBI lineage: Eukaryota > Viridiplantae > Streptophyta > Magnoliopsida > Santalales > Viscaceae > Viscum > Viscum album. The sequence goes on from OY728133.1 coordinate 530,242,867, forward strand.
GCCAAAAAATATAAAATTCAATACAAATTGACTCAATTAATTAATGAGTCCAATTAATTGAATAGGGTGTGTTGGAATTCAATAAGAGAGAGAGATAAGGTCAAAAAATGTGGGGGGGGGGGGTTTCCAACATTTAAGAGGGGGGTTGGGGATTTGAAGGGGTGGGGGCTCGTGGGGACCCACCTCACAATTAACCTCACATGGGTGGTTAGTTCCACCCAATCTCCATCCTTAGGATTTTAACCACTTAAATGAAATAAAATTAGTAGCACAATTATATTTCTCTGTAGTCTTAATCCACAAAATTAAACAACTCTTCTCGAGAAAATGCAACTCTGGAAAAGGTCTTCTTAAGCAATTATCGGCATTGCGGTTCCAACAGTGCCCTCATATTTTGATTCCGAGAACATGTTTAAAAGTTAGAAAAACCCGCTCACTCGTTCACTGAACGTACCCGAACTAAACTTTGTAAATTGATTATGGGCACAACGGGCCTCGGAATCAGGTGCCGTCAGAAGCCACAGACTCGTAAAATTCCATAGAAAATAATAAAATATTTTCCATGAAATTCCAGTTCTTTACATTACTCCCACCTCAGGGATTTACGTCCCCATAAAGCTACAACACAAACTAGGGAATAATAAGTGGTACTGAGCACGAAAATGATCCTCCCGCTCCCATGTGCTCTCTTGGATGTTCCCGTGCTGCCAGGGAAAGCGCACCAGAGGAATCGACCGTCCACATCGGACTTGCTCCTGTCGATCCTCGTTCTCCACTAGAACCTCTGTGAATGTCGCCCCATCATCGACGTCCAACTCCCTACGGTCGATGATGTGTGAAGGGTCATGTACGTATTTCATTAGCTGAGATACGTGGATGACATCGTACACCCAGTGCAACTGAGGTGGAAAGGTCAAGTGGTAAACTACCTCGCCTACCCTGCTAGGGACCTAGAAAGGTCCATTGATCCTCGGATATCTCTCGCCACCTCAGCTACATCTCCTTAAACCTCGTCAAGGTGAGACATGTATAAGAATGTGGACGCCATCCTCGAACTCTAGAGGCCTCCATTTCCTGATTAGAACTGAAACTCAAAACTTCTACATCCACGAGGGTAAGGTTGGCCGACACAAGAGTGACCGGCTAGACCCTCCTAAGCATGAGTTAATCCTATGCTTCCTGGGGTTCCCTTTTCGCTGACCAAGGAAACCCCATCCCAACGATTGCCTAATACCATCAATTTGTGTATGAACTGTGATTTCCCAGTCCATACTCAAACTAACGTCGTAAGGCCTCGACGCTGCCACCAAGAGGATCCAATCGGAACTCTCACCTCAAGGGTCAGATCACACCGTCGTCGTAAATGTGATTATCGAGTCTCCTACCAAAGGTATCTCCAGACATGAGGATCAAGTCAACGGCTTAACCGGAAACTCTAGGTCTAGGACAAGATTCATGGAAGGAATGGATGATTCGTATCGATGTCTGTTGTTACGGAATCTAGTAGAAGACAAAGTCCGTACTTCGAATCATCCTTAGAGCCCTTCGATCGCACTCTTTGACCGAATGAAGCTACTTTTTCCCCAGCCCTCTAGCTCCCTGAGCCTAGCGGGGATTACAAAGGCAGGTGGGTGCAACATGTCAAAATGTTCAGAACCCCATCCTGCTCTCCTAACTCTTCTTCCACGTCTGCTGCCCTGCAGATTCATCTGTCCTTTTTACTTCCTCTGCTTGAAACATTTTACATGCTCAAGTATCCGAGACTGGCGCCAGTTTCCTGCTTTCCACTGCTAACCATCACTATTTTCATCCATTCTGCAATAGAATTCTCAACCACAAAGGTTCTCTCTAGCACCCTATTATAAGTAAGAATGCATAGAGGAAGAAGTACTGGCTCAGATGTCCTTTAGACGCACCTCACTCAGAAGTCTGATCCCAGAAGCACTGATCGCTTCGTAGTCATCGAGAACCAGGAATGGTTTGGTATGCCCCGGTGAATTCTCAGTAACTGAAACGTCATCCTGCCGAAGCTATATAAGCTCTAAGAAACTCTCAGCCACCTCCTCAAGCCAGTCCTTAGCCGCCTGTGAGTCGGGCCTACCTCAGAACTTGAGGGATATATGGTGCTGAAACATGTAAGGCACTAAGCCTACAAGTGTCCTCTACTGGTATCACCGGTAGTGTCTGCTGACCAACAGGTAGTGATGCAGCTGAAACACTACCTAAAGTTACTATTTCAGGCAACGATCCACATACTGAAGCCTCTTCACTAAACAGACCAACCTCATGGTCACTCACTCGGAAGCACTAGTAGATAAGATCACCATCTGCACTTCTAGTGTCTACACTGGGTGGAAACTCTAACAATCACCGCCATCCAGTCCTCTACTTCCTGGAAACTATGTCACCTCAAAACCTCAGAGGCATATGCTACCCATTGGGTGGGGGTGATGCTGGTACACCACCCAATGGTTTTAACATATTAAGAGGGCCCCGCACCGGAACCTCGTCACTCGGTGGGCCATCATCGTATACCTTTTTCGGGAACCCTAGCTGGCTGTGTTCGTAGCGGCATCCTGATAAGGAAGAGGTGCACCACTATCAAAAAGTTTACCTAGTGAGCTGACACAAATTAATCACAAAGAAAACTTTTCAAACACACATGTAATCAATGTTTTCATGCACTGAGTCAGAAATCAGAAGTCAGGGTCCCTGTGTACAGATACGTCGGCCGCCGCACCAAAACTGGACTCCCTGGACTGATAACCACACTCAATACCCTTAACATTATTGCTTCACACAGAATAATGATCAGTGTCCTGAGTTCTGCGGTAGAAACGAACTCATTTGAAACCAATTTTTCACGAACCGTCCTCGGGACCCGTGCCGTGACTACCCCAAGCCCGCCTTACTTAGGCCAGGCGCTGGCGACGTGCACCAAGGCGTAAATCTTGATAAAAAGGGAAGGCATTGCCTTTATAAAGTAAACAAACACCAGAGTAAGCAAGATAAAGTAAACACTAAGTAAAATGGGTACAACTGTAAGTGCTGGAAAGTAAATGGGCCAGAATCCAAACCCAACTGAAGTAAAGTACAACTAAAAGAAAGTACAACAACTGAAAGTTAATCAGCAACGTCGAGCCGTCCACTCGAAGTCCAACCTGAAGGGTGGGTACATATATCCTCCTCAGATCCTCGGGTCCAGCCGTCCACTCCGTGTATGTCTTGCCCAGTGGTCCACCTCCATGTACCGACTTGCTCCACAAGCCTCAACCACGATCAGCATTGTCCGTCATCTGCATCCAACACAACGTAGTGCGGGCATAGCCCGTGCAGGGGTGAGTATACGCTACTAAGTAGGGACCCCGAGACCCCAGAAGTTATCATAGAATCCACAAAGGATAATCCACAAAGGAAAGATACAATCACAAATTAACATCCAACACAACTTAGGTATATGCCCACACATATACCTAAGTCATCAATTCCAGTTCGACTCCAACATCCGAGCCCATATTCGATCACGTCCACACAGGATAGTAAAACCCAATCCACACAGGAAAGAAAAACCCAATCCACATTGGAAATAAAGTCAATCATATCATAGATAATGATTGAAGTCAAGACTCTGCTCACATAGGGATACATCATTTGTAATGAAAAAGGAGATGATCAGATGTAGTTACAGATTCATCTAGCTGGGACCCACATAGGATACTAGACTAGATAAGCTGTTGGACCCATGTATGATTGAAGTACTATAATCGTCACCGCCGAACCCACGGAGGATTCCAGTATGGTTTTCGTCATCGTCGAACCCACAGAGGATTCGAGTATGATAGTCTTCACCGTCGAACCCACGAAGGATTCCAATACGATAGTCTTCACCGTCGAACCCACGGAGGATTCCAATACGATAATCATCACCATCGAACCCATAGATTCTTGGGAACTCCTTCTCTATCGAGTACAGTGGGCCTGCCGCTACAACCAAGCGCTTCCCACTAACCATGGACTGTTGTAGTACTCCACCTATGGAGTACTGTGGGCCTGCTGCTACAACCAAGCGCTTCCCACCATGGGTATGCCACTACAACCAAGTGCTAATGCTCATAGCCTGTAGAGGTACTCCTTCTGTTGAGTACCACGGGTCTGCCGCTACAACCAAGCGCTCCTCCGCCATGGGTCTGCCGCTATAACCAAGGACTCCCCACTGGGATATCGAAACTCTCTGAGTCGACCGATCAGCACTCGTCAAGTCTCAGTCAGCTCTAGGGTTTCCGCACACAGCACACTCGTTCCGAGAGGGTCCACTCCACTAGCCAATAGATCGATACATCAATTGTCACGTAGACCAATGTTGATGTATCACAAAGTTCCGTCACGTCAAAAGGTACTCAACGAGACAGACGGCGCATCAATCGGAAGTTCGGTCTGAGAGTTATTGGCTTTTTCGTTCGACGGGCCCGACTGGTTTTTAAAACAAAACCAACCCGACCGCACTCCAACTGCATCCAAACCTCGAGAAGAGTAATCCAAAAGGTCCATCTCACTGAGAGGAATCCAAAAAAATCGATGGCACGTCAATCGGACGTCCGGAGCTCATGTTATAAGTGTTTCCACTCCGAGGTCCCGGTTGGTTTCGTGTTCGAACCAACCCGACCGTACCTAAATTTCTCTGAAACCTTGAGTGTAATATACTGAAACGTCCGTCTCGATCCAAGTATCACATCGCAATAACAGTGCGTTGATCAGAGGCTCGAAGCCCATGATGCGGTCATTTTAACGAACATGCCCGGTTTTAGGGGTTTTGGGCCTCGACTGACCCGTCCCAAGAACCACTGGGTCGGCCCGAACCAGGTCGACCCAACCTGGGTCCAGGTCCGGCCCAATAGGGCGCGGCGCGACCCGGCCAGCGAGGCCCAGCTGACTTGGGCGGTCTGGCCCAGGGCGGCTGATCCGGCCTAGGAGGCCGGTCTGCGTGCGGGGCGCACACGGAAAAATGGGGGCGCTGCCCCCTGGTCTTGAAACGGTGGCCCCCCACGTGGAGGGGCCCAACCAGTCAACTGCCGGGGGTTACGACCCCCGGCCTCCCCGCCGAATGGCCGCCCACGGTTGTCTAGCCGGTGCCACCGCCGTGGGACCCCCCTCGCGGGTCTCGACCCACTAGAACACCGGCGGTAGTTGGATCCGGCCGCCGCCCCTTGCAGAACTGCAGCGACCACAGCCGCGACTTCCTGTTGTTTACTGGGGGCCGGCGAGGCCGGCCGCCTCTTGTTGCTCCGCCGCGGAGAAAGGGCGTGGCTCCTTCCCAACCAGCGCGGCACGACGGGGCCGCACCCCTCCGTCGCGGCCTCCCCTGCCTTCGACCCCTTGATGTTCCGGCGTGGCGCGACGATGCCACATTTCTTCGTCGTGGCCCGACTCAATTTGCGGCCCATTCTGTTCCCTCACTAGTGCGTCGTGACGACACTGCGCTCCTCCATGGGTTCCTCAACCTTGCGCAGTATATCAACATTGCCTCCATTTCAAGCCACGATTATAATCAATGACAAAAAGGGGAGGAGGTTTGGCCGTGTTCATGCAGCCCGACCTCCTCCCGTTATTTTGGATAAAAGGAGGCCAACAAAATTAAAATATCTTCGTCAAAGCAAGCAAAAATTTAATCCAATAAATTTGAACTCAAACCCCTACCTCAACGTGTTTTTGAATAAAGATCATCGCATAAACAACGCCGTGAGGTAAAGCTTCGTATGTTTTGATGGAGATCGTCCAAGGTGGAGTGGCATCTCACACCGGCTGTGGAGAGGAGAAGAAAGGCACGAAGATCACTCTCTGTGGTGACGGCGTTCTTCGTCAAGTACTTGACGTTCTGCATGTTCTTCAACGTGGTAGACAACATCCTTCGAGACCTTGGTTATTCTCCCCCCAGACTCCACACAATGAACCAAACAAATATAAATTAAGAAATTGTATTAATTTATTCTCACATGCCAACATATTTAAAATTCTAAAAAACTGATTCAATTAATTAATGAGTCCAATTAATTGAATAGGGTGTGTTTTCATTAAATAAGAGAGAGAGATAAGGTAAAAAACTTATGGGGGGGGGGGGGGGTTACCATCATTTAAGGGGGGGTTTGGGGATTTGAAGGGGTGGGGGATCGTGGGGCCCCACTTCATTATTAACCTCACATGGGTGGTTAGTTCCACCCAACCTTCATCCTTAGGATTTTAACCAGTTAAAAGAAATAAAATTAGTAACACAATTTTATTTCTATGTAGTCTTAATCCACAAAATTAAAAGACTCTTCCCGAGAAAACGCAACTATGGAAAAGGTCTTCTTAAGAAATTATCGGTGTTATGGTTCCAACGGTGCCCTCAGAATTCGATTCCGGGAACCGGTTCAAAAGTTAGAAAAACATGCTCGCTCGTTCACTGAACGTACCCAAACTAAACTTTGGAAATTGATTCCAGGTACACCGGGCCTCGGAATCAGGTTCCGTCAGAAACCACAGACTCAAAAAATTCCATAGAAATAATGAAACAAAATTTCTTGAAATTTTCGGGTCTTTACACGCAAGCCTCTCCCAAACCATTGGATCACACTTCCATGTAAGGGATTTCTTCCATTCTCATTTTGGTCCAATCTTCATTATATTGTTATACACATTTATTATCAATTAAAAATATTGGGTTATGATTTCAAACCTCCCCCATACTGAACTCCATATGTTTGAATTATGAGAGACCTCTTCATCACTCATTAATTAATCCCATGTACAACCGTTACCGTCCCAAAATTCATTAAGGAATTCCTCTCTCCTCATTCACATTCATGCAATTATTTTTATTTTTTGAATCTAAATTCCATTACATATATTTGGATATTAAGTTCCATGACCCCATTACTGTAAATTTCATGTATGCATGATTAGAGACCCCTTTATATATCATCACCTAATTTTACAATTTCTATTTGATGTCGTTATGCTGCCTATGTTACACCAAAATTTCCCATTCCTAAATCATCGTGTAAGTGAATACCATACCCATTTCCCTATCAAGGGTATTCAAATTTATTCAAATGTACTTGTTTATTGAGCACATAAATTTTTTTATTCCAAATCCTTTATTCATGTAATAAATAGTTATCTTTAATGAATCTATGGGGTATGATCTTTGAGAAACACTTCTGTATGTAATGAAATGATTAAGAAGGGTTCCCCCTGATAGAGATCTTATACATAGTGTAAAGATTAGATTCATCATATGTCAAGTGAAAATAAGGGTTTAAAAATGATAATTCAAGTGAAATGAGGGTTTACTAATACTTCATGTGCAATGTGCCTTGGCTCATACTATTTTCATGTTATATGTTATATCCACATTTCCATGTTATGATAATCTTGTTATATCATGCCTTTAAATTCATGTTTCTATTATTCTCAATTGATATTAATATTACCTAACATATATTTTATTCTTCATGTTATTCATTGTTTACTCCCTTAATAAAATTTATAGATCACCCTTTTCTTATGTAGGTCCTCTGGTTATCCTATGCAATGCTACGTACGAAGGAATGTTGTGGTCATGAAAAAAAGATTTCAATAAAGATGTGTATTTCATGTTTTATGTGGTTATATAATGTCCCTAATCCCCAAAGACACAAGAAATCATGATCTTCTACATTGTATAGAGTGATGATTTAATGTAATAAATTATGGTTATGTGTGAAATAAGAGAAGGGTTGATATAACATCACACCCCATGATTTTGGGAGTATTTAATGTAAACATTGTACAAAATTTTGATATCTAATGTTCACCTTAATTGATTTTAACTAAATCCAAATAATGATGATGTCATTGACATTATCAGTCTGTATTTTTAATTATGAAAATATCATATTGAATAGAATATCAAAAAATAAATATTCTTCAATATAGTTTTATTCTAAGACATATTGGGAATATTATTCACATGTTTTGAATTGTTTTTCAACTAAATGATTTTGGAATTAATATTGTTTTCTAATGACATCCAAACTAATAAAAATTAATTATTATCCCTACTTTACCATTATTCATAACATTAGGTTTAGTTCTAGTGAACTGAAGTTCATGATCTATCTATAGTGTTCAATTCTCTTATGGCATCATCATCAATCTAAAATTAATACTCCTAATGTACTCAACTCAATCATTTTCCCATTAAAATTACATTACAACAAATACTAATGAACACATAATAAATTATGAAACATTTAATAGGGTTCATGAATAGTTTACCTAAATTTTACATCATATTCTAAGGGTGAATGATTCTACCGATCAAATATTTGAACCACCATGATTATGGTCTGATCATTTGAAACTCTATAACTGGTGCTCTGATTTCAATTCTTGGGTCTAGAACCTCCATGATAGATGTAATCAATGTGAGTATACATGGAGAAATCAAGGAAAAACCCATTTAATAGAAACAAAAATACATACATGATGTATTAGAACATATAAGAAAAGAAATAAAAAGTTTCACTACACGGTAACAGACATGAACAATTTAGAAAATAAAATAACAAATATAAATTAAAATATAACTATTCAAAAAAACATTAAATGTTTCACACATTGTCCAACATAATGGGGAAATAATGAAACATATTGATTCAATAAATTGGAGATGATTAAAATATTGATCCTTCACCCCAAAAAATATCACCCCATAAAAATATTGTTGATATCATATAGTTCATCTAGTTCAACCTCATTCTTCTATTTATAGAGTATATAAACACTTGGATCATATCATTGGATATAAAAAACCCAACCCCATTATCCCAAAGATGGAGGATTTTTTTATTACATTGGAATTGATTAAAAAGAGAATATCACTAAGAATATATAACTTTAGTGGTCTTGAATAACTGGATACATAAATGGAACCCCTATTTCATTGGTAAATAAACATAGAACATATCAAAGGAAAAATAATGATTCCACAACACATATTCAAATAAATCATCTTCAGAACATGGGGAAGGAAAACAAATGAAGGTGGTGAGATCAAATTATTAGTTAGGGTTACAGAAATCAATAATAAGTTAAGAATAGAAAAATAATCATCATCATAATTTCATATTAAACAACTGGAAAAAAAATTCCATCAATAAAATGAGAATGTAAATTCATTAATGGATTGTGTCATTATTAAAACCTCATTGAAAATAAAAAATAAATAATGAATGATGAATATTCTTGTTTATTTGTCATCATGTATATGGGACATTAACCATTATATAATCAAGATGTATTATGTATTTTAGTAAGAACTCAAATAATTATGCTTCGAAATAGACACGATGGTTTTGTCAGCAATTGTGTTGTCCCATGATACCTATTGATTAATCGATGGGCTATCGATAACAGGGCCCCACCAATCACTAAAAGTCCAAATGATTATTCATAAAATGATTCAATTTAATAACAAACCATATGTAAAAATTAGATATGTTTAAGGTAATAATAATACCAATTATACAATAAATATCAATATTTATCGAATTATGACCATTAGTAAAATTGCAATATTCATACACCACACACAATGAATAAGTGGTCAAAGAGAATATAATAATTATTTTCATGATAGAATATATTTCAGTCACATGTAGACATTAATAAGGATAAATATAATATATCAAGATAAATTATATCCAATTGAAGTGAAAACGTGTATAAATAGTTTTTAGGATACTTTAGAAAAGAGTCTCTTTTGTGATGTTTAAGGGAGTATATTATAGAGTCTTTACAATAAATAAATGCATTATTTTTTTCATAAAACCAGTAATGAACTATGATATGACTAAATTATAAAATGTTTTATTTTAGAAAAACATTATTGGATTTAGATATATTATGGATTATACTTGAAAATATGTTTGAAATAATGAAGTTCCCTTAAATCAGACTGGGTTATTGAAGGAATTGAAAAGAAAACATTATAAAACAAGTATTGAACCATAAATGAATAAATAATTGATATAGGTAAATTTTTATTTTTGAACATAAGAACGTAATTTAATAGTCATACAAGTGTATAATATATAATTACATTGGGGTAACGAGGGAGAATGATAACCCTGAATGGAAAAATAGATGTTCGATGAGAATCCCTTACATTAACTCTGAATATCTTCTTCGCATGATCTTAATTTCATATATATTCAAATTATATCAATAAATTAATTAATTAATTAACATTTATATATTTATTGAATTTATAATAATTTTATTAATTTCATTTATTCCCTTTATGATAATATATAAGATAAAATTATATCTTTATGGAGAGTTTGTTTCCTTTTTTTCTTGACCGGCATACTTGTATACATGTAAAAAAAATATCATATAAAATTAGAATAGTTTTCCATAATTGAATTTTTAGTTTATTGATGAACATAAATTATATTTAACACATTTATATTTCATTCAGTTATATGGAATTATGTTGAATCATTATATAACATTTTAGTGATAATTGTGATTATTTTGGTATTTTTTGATCATAAAAAATGGTTTTGGTTTAGTAATTCATATTATTATAATATAATATTTGTAGAACATTATATATGGTATGATTAATATCATATAATATATTTTATTAATAAAAATTATTTTATAAACAACTTTTATTGAGGAACTAAAAAATGAAAAGATGTCGTCCACCAATGGGAAAAATTCGGACCACAATGAATTTGTTAACATTTAAAGAATAAATGGATTAGGAGAAGAAACATGATAATGGATTTTCAAATTGAGAAAAAATTATAGTATTTATAATATCTTGGAGATAACATTCATGTTTTTACAATGGTGTTTGTAAGGATAATAAAATAAAAAAATAAAATAAAATGAATGGGAATAGTGTAGGGTCTTAACTATTAAATTGTTATCATTAGAACTACCTTATGGGGCTTGGGTTTAGTATATTATTGAGACCAATGGACTTATAATTGGGCGAGTGACTTGAGAGAAATATTGGCAAGAAATTGGACAATATTCAAGGCTTTAGTGGTGTGATGAGAAGAGGTGGCGGGGGTGGAATTTATATTGGAGGAGAGGGTTATTTTTTGATTATTTTGTAAATTATTTCATTATTTTGGATCAATATAACAAATAATGATGATTTTTTCAGTGAATATTGTAACTAGTTCATATGAGGTTGGACCAATTTTTCATACATTATCCAAACATAATCTTTGTTTCTATAATTCATGTGTTCAAATTATACTTGAAATTATCACATTTCACCATTCACTAAAAAGTAAACTATTTTATAAAAATATATATATTTTTTCATAGACATTTTTATATTTGTATAATTATAAAAATAACTCCACTATATGAAAATTATTTTGAAAATATGATATATGATATTTTATATTAAAATAATCATTTACTTGAAAAATACCAATTTTAAAATTTTTACTAATTTTATTACACTTTGAGAAATTAATTAACGGACCTTAAAATTATATTATAATCTTAAGACAACAAAATATTAATTTATGACTCAATTTTATGAAAATAAATTTTAATTTTAATTTTTATATTAATTATTAAATTGGAAAAGTTTATTTATGTATTATAGAAATACCATCACTTAATTTATCATTTTACAAATATTTATTTAGTTATACTATGATATAACTATATCATATCACTATTTATAATTTGGATATTTTTTTTGTAATTGCATATGGGAGGTTACAATTATACTGGCTAAACTATTATTCCTTGGGTTCACATTACAATTACAAATGTCTTATAACTATTTTATTATTATATGTTCCATAATTCCTAGAAATAGACTCTTTTTTAATTCATTATTCATTATAGAGTTTTTTTACTAATGTTCATTTATACTTTTATACTATATGGAATAATTTTGTGTGAAATATAATCTATTGAATTAGTTGATTTTATTTTGGAGGATATATACCGTGAAATCTTGGGATGTAATATTATTCCCTACTTCATAAATTTTATCCTTGTATTTTTTTTGAATATTTACATATAAAAAGATATGGATGGTTATTATTAAAAACAAATTCAGGTTCCCACATTACCTCTTCCATTTTATGGTTTCACGAAATGACCTTTACCAGTCAAGTCATCTGATTTCTAAATACTTTCAATCTTGTGTGAAGAATTTAGAATGTCTCTACACCGTAATAAAATTTAGGTTCCATTTCTATTTCATCATAAGTGAGTACATGTTGTGGGTAAGGAATGAAATTCATTAACAATGAGGTATGGAACACATCATGAAAATTGGAGATACTTGGAGGCACTATTATTTTTTACTCTACATCTATAGTTCTTTCCTAATTTTCAATTGTCCTCTTGTATCAGAGGATAAATTTCCCTTTCATAGTGAACCATAAGAAACCTTTCTTTGGAGATACTTTTAAAAATTTGTGATCTACCATGTTAAATTAGATATAATTTCTCCAATTGTCCTCATAAATCATTTTTATAAATTGAGATGTTTTAATATGAGAATGAAGTGTCACTTACATTTTCTTTGTTTGTTTAATATGTTATAGGCCTATAAGTTTCCGATCACCAACTTTACCCCAACAAGTTTGATTTTAAAATTTAATTACATATAATGTTTCATATATATCTATTTGAATACTATAATGGAAACTATTCTTGTAAGAAAATTCCTAGAAAGGTAAATTCTGATCCAACATACCGTGAAAGTCAAGTGAGGATGATCTTAACATGTCTTACAATGTTTGAATAGCCATTTTAGACTTTTCATCAGTTTGAGGTTGATAAAGATCAGTATCCAAAGTATTCTGAAGACTCATTCGGATTTTTGATATGAAATAGGTATCTTGATCAGACACAACTGAAAGAGGTTCACAATTTTATCCTAGAACTATATAATATAATGTATTATTAGATTCTGCAGAGGTAAATATTCTTTTATAGAAAAAAATGTTTAGATTTTGTAACACGACCAACAATATTGCATATTACATCATTCCATCAAGGATTACTTGGAAATCCGATGAAAAGTACAATATAATGTCATCCAAATACCACATATTAAGAGGTGTATGTTTCATGACTCATCTAGGATATTGTCTCTCATCATTCACTTGTTGAAAAAATATGAACCTTGACACATAGTCAGCATTTTCTTGCTTCATGTTATCCCACCAAAAATGGTCCCTCTGATCTCTATACATATTGGTACTTCAAGAGTGTATTGAGAAATTTGTTCTTTGAGTATCATATAATTGTTCCGTTTCATTCTCAGGTATTTATGGAACACATATCCTCTATCCAAATGTCAAACTTCCATCATCATACATGAACTCTTCCAATATTCCATCCATTATGGATATAATTTTTTATTGAAATATCACATCATCATATTGAGAAATTTTTATCTTTTCATATAATTATGGTTTAGTAGTGATTTGAAAAAGGAGTGATGATCCTATTTCCTAAAAATTCTCCATATTCGTCTTTATTAAATTCGTGAATATATGATTTTTATCAATACACATTTGGGATTGAATTTCATGATCTTTTCTTCATATTTAATCTTTAGCCTGATTTTCTTTTCTATGGTTGTATTGTATTTAGAAAGCATAATCAATTAGTAATTTTATCCATCTAATTCTCTTAAAATTGAGTTCATTATATTTAAATATGAATTTCAAACTCTTCTTCTCCGTATATATCTCCCATCATTCACCATATATATATTTTCTCCAAATCATTGGAGAAAAGATTACAGTTTGTAAATCAAGATCATGAGTTTGACAATTTTTTTCATGAGTATTCATCTACCTCGATGCATATGAAATAGTATTTTCATTTTGGGTAAGCATATAACCAATTCATCCCATCGATTCATCATTGTATATCAAAAACCCCAAATTTCCTGGTAGTAGAGTAATAATTGGACCATTGGATAATATTCTATTAAATACATCAGAGCATTATATATATTGTTTTGTCCATACGTAAACAACCCATTTATATGTTATCTTGGTTTATGGGTTAGGTAGTTGGGAAAAATTATAACTAAACACCGATAGTAACCTTATAAACCAATGAAACTACATACCTCTCTTAAGTTTATTGGTGTAAGGAATTCATTGATAGCCATTTTCATAGGATGATAAAATGAGATTCCATCCATAGAGACAATATGGTTAAGAAAATAAATTGTATGAATATAAAATTTACACTTGATAAACATCCCATATAACTATGTCATATAAGAGTTTTCATAATAATCTGAAATTGGTTCTAAGGTCCCTTATAGGTTTTAGAGTAAAAAAAGATACCATCAATAAACACAACTACAAAATTATCGAGATATTCCTTCAAAATTGTGTTAATTAGATCCATCAAAATAGATGGTTTATTGGTCATTACAAATCGAATTACAGCAAAATTTTAATATCGACACCTCATTTGAAATTTTTCCTTCATAATATCTTCCTTCTATAATCCAAACTGATTATATCTAGATTAAAGTTCAATCTTTGATAAATATTTATCTCTAGGGAGTTGATCAAATAATACATCATTTCATGTAAGGGGATAATTCTTTTTCATTTTAAAAATATTGATTTCTCTTTCATTAATGCACAACCCCATGGATCCATCATTCGTCGTAACAAAATGAAGAGTGGATACCCATAGAAAAACACTTGTAAAAATTATTTCCTTATTACTCATCTCCAATAGTTGTTTTGTAAGATTCACTAATTCCACAATTTCTATTTAATATTGATTCATTGAGATTGGTATTTCATATGGTATTAAATAAATGGTAAACCCAACTTTATGATTTGGGGAGTGTCCTAGTAATTCTTCTGAAAATACATCAACGTAATCTAGCATAGTTGGTACATTATCAATTTGAATGTAACATTACCGACTCCTATAAGTTTTTTCCCTACATTCCTATGAATTTAATTTAGTACAGCTACTTGGGGAGGGTATAGATAAGATTTATATGGTGAAATTTCTTCTCTAAAGATAATGGATTCTAAATCGCCTTTAAAAGTTGTATTTTATTCTTCTTGTAAAAAATTCACACATAAAATTTTGATATCTAATGCATACCAAGGATTGTATCAAAGTAAACAATTGTTATGATGGTAATATAAAATACTAATAATTTTTTTCATTCTATTATGGGTACTGTCCGAAACATTCTTCATGCAATGATATTTTATATATTAGTTTTAACTGACAACTCCCCTATAAAATTAAAATGGAATTGTTTAATTTTATTTAATTACATGGTATATTTAAAACAGTTTGATGATCCATCAAAAAATAAATCATTTCATAGATTTGACGATAAGAATAATACGGCTTACACTACATCATTGTGTACTTTTACATCTTCTATAGGGATCACGTAAGCTTGGTCATCTCCCATTTTCATCTTATATGGTAGATTCCCTTGTAATTTGGGAAATTTAGTTGAATAATTTCCCATTTGATTATATTTGATACATTGAAACATCATTGATTTGTTTACTCCCCTTATATACATTAGCTACATGGCCCTTTTATCTACACGTATAGAAAAATCTCGTGCAAATCATGCATTTTCGAGGATGAGTCATTTAACAACTCTCAAATAATGGAAAATGATTCATTCCCATCTTCATATTTGACGCTTCACCTTTTTCTTGATTATCATAAGACCACGTTTTCTCTTTATTTTCCTTAAACACATAAAACATTGGAAATTATTTATACATTTTGATGGAATTAAATTCAAATATATAATACAATTAATGTCATTTAGAATTCATTTTCCTTTAAAGGCATGGTATTATAACGTCAAATAAATGATCAAAATTTTATTCCAAATAACATATGTAATCTATAAAATTCTTGGTTAGAATTTTGGTGGTATCCTTATACTCTACAACACAAAAATCATCCCTTTTCATTAATCTAAGGAATTTTCTCTTCATTTCAGATCATTCCTCCATAAAAAAATTACACTATTAGAATGGGTTATGGTTTTGTTTATAATAAGTTATAATGCCATCTAAATACATTAGTGGTGGTAATGAGGATCCATAACTACTTGTTTGTCTACTACTATTAGAGGTGGTTTTGAGGAACCATTGGTAAAGTAATGTAAAATTTAGTAGTGGTTGTATTAGAGGCAGTAATAACCTCTTATAATTTTATCACCAAATTATAAGTCATATATTAGGGGAGGTTAAAACCATAACTATATGTGTAATATGTCATATATTAGGTATAGTTATTGAGACCCCATCTATTTAAGGCTTAATTAGAGGTCGTTTAAACCACCTCTACTTTGAAGAATTTGAGTGGTATTTATAGGTTGTTTCAATCTACTACCACTAAATATTATTTTATTCTTTAATTTAATAAAAGACCTTATATTTTTTTCCCTCTTGTGAAAACCCACCTCGACGTCCAGTTCTCCACCATATTCCCACACCCTCTATCTAGTTCACTTACCTCGTGTCCCACCTCCTATGCCCTGACATCCATGCCCTTCCCCCTTGTTCCCTTCCCTTATTCCACGCCTCTGGTTCCCTTCACATGTGCCCCACCCTCATGTCCCTTGCCTCCAGTTCTGCCCTCCCCTTTATGTCTCTCCGCTCGAAAAATGTGGCAAACAACATTCAAACTATTCACCTCATCAACATATCCAAGCACCTCTTCCACTATGGTAAGTGCATTTATATCTAATCTATACAAATTATATATATATATATATATATATAATATTATGAAAATTCAAATAAATATTCTTTCAGTAAATAATTAAAAAACTGTAAAAAATAATATATATATATATATATATATATTTATTTATTTATTTCTGTGGATTAATATATATATATATTATGTGTATGTACTTACAATATAATAAATTTATATTTTATTCAATTTATAAATTTATATAAATATATGTTTTATATGAGTGTTAACATACATTTAACTAAATCTATTTTATAAATCTATTTTTATTATGCAGATACATTTATATTTATTTATTTATAAATATATGTATGTAAATTATTTATATACATAAATACATATTTATATATTATGTACATATTTCTTTATATAATATATAAACAAGTATTTTTTAATATATTTATATATTTACATTAAATAAATATATATATAATGTATTTTAATACAAATATGTATTATTATGATCATTAATATATAATTATTTTTATCAATTTTATTATATATCATATAATTTATATATAATTAACATTATATGAAACATTTATATGTGAAATTAAAATTTTAAAAAAATTTATATTATATATGATTAATATTATATGAAATTCAATTTATAGTAATATTATGTATGAAATAAAACATATACAAATATTTTAATTAATGATATATGAAATACAATTTATAAAAATATTTATATAATGTTTTAAATACATATATTTATAATTATGCATATTAATATATGTGTATTTCAATAAATGTAATTTTATACTATTATGTACATTAATATTTTATCATTTCTATAAATTGTATATCTTATAATAATAATTAAATATAATATAAAAGCATAAATATATTATTTAATTACATATTTTTTAATAATATTATTGTTATATAAATTTTAAAAACTATAATCATGGGTTTTAATATGATATATTTTTCCAATAAATTAAATTTATGTAAATATTTATATAATATGTTTAAGGTATTATGTTATACATAATTAATATTACATAAAATACAATCTATAAAAATAGATATTTATAAATGTACATAAAATTATAAAATTATATTAATGTAGACATATAAATACAATTAAATACAATCTTATAATGGGTAATATATAATAGAAATAAATGATATATATATACACTTAATTAAATTATAATTAATATGATATGCCAAAATATATATATGATAATAATATAATATATATATAATTATATATATTAAAATATATTTAATAAAAAAAATATTATATATATATATATATAATTTTTTCTATGTTATATTTATTTTTAAACATAACATAATTTGAATTTACATATACATAAATAAATAATAAAAATTTATTTACTATATTATTTGTATAATATAAATCATAATATAATTTTTTTTGATGATGATAAAATTATTTATAAGATCATAGAGATTAATATTCAATAGAACCTCACCTCTATTAGAGTACATCAACTAAAGGATCCTTGAATGTATCACGAGGATACCCATTTGATGAAGGGGTCCTTCGATCTATATTGAGAAATGATAAACAAAACATCATTAAGAAGATAACTTCTACAAAATATTTATGCATGGAAAAAATGATCATATCACTATATTAACACAATCATCACACTCCTAATGAAGAGTCCTAATTATATTTTATTATCGAATCCCAAATACACTCATTAATAATGTATCTCATTAATTATTTTTTGTTGGGAGAAATTCATTTATCTCTCTTAAATGAATGAGGAGAAATCTCTTTCATGATCCATCCATTGGTTCGATATGTAAGTAAACTATTTGGGAGTGAAGCTGTCACATATCATATCATCCCTTGAAATAAACCATTTATTTATGCATCTCATGCATTTTGATACATAATATCTATATATTTATTATATATATAAATATATCATATTCATATATATTTAAGTAATATATATATATATAACATATATATATTATAATCATGGATCGTATGCATGCTGATATACATTAACCATATTATTATATTAAATGTGATATATATATAAGATAATCTATTATATATATAACACATGCATCTTATTAAAGTGTACAATCACCTCATGCATGTAAATATTAGTTCACATCCTATAAAATAAAAAACCTCTCTCATCTTTTTAAAATCCTCTTAATTTTCAATTATAATATGTAGTATTTTAATTGAAATATCATATTTCATTTATTATAGATTTTATATGGGGATTTAAATGTCATTATATTTATATCTTTTTTTTATTTTTCTTATGCACCCTATGAAATTGTGAGAGGGACTCTTCTCAATTTCCCACTCTATTACATCCCAATTTTATATTTTGATATCATTATAATTTTAGATATTACAATAAAATATTTGTTCATCCTAAAAATATATTAAGGTCTTTATACATTGCCTAATGTATACTAAATTCTCATTCCATTTATTACTTCTAATGTTATGGAATTCTATGATATATGAGAACATTGGAATACTCATTTCTATTTTTTCACTACTTAACCATGTTATGAGTATTGGTTGTGTATGATCACTGAATACATTATTTATATATGAAACACATGATTTTGAATATATTACAATGTAGAAGGTGGTTTGGGAATTATTTAAATCAATAATATATTAAGTAAAACTTCAATCCTATTAGATACTATGCAAGAGGTATGATAAAATAGTTTTTCCAAATAGTGTTTTTTTGTTTTCTTACTAGTAAATTTTAACTTATTATAATGACGATTAATTGTTATGAATATTACACATTCCTTATATCAATTATTTTATTTCTATATTCTAATGAAAATGTTCAGATGCTTACGGTTTGTTAAGGATCATTTTCACAAATCATATACTCATATGTATTAATGAATTCCTTCCATTCCCATTATTCCTCTACATTTTGGGTTTTTTCATCTTATCCTTTCTGTGATTTTTATCCTCAAATGATAATCTATGTTTATAATGTTATGTTTACATATAAGATTATAATAATAGAGTACTTAATTAATGTTTATAATCTTTTTTGAATTAATATATTATGATAATATCTTTTTAAGAAACTAAACCTATTAATTTTTTAAAGTTGTAATAATATGTATGATTGTATAAAGAAGATGTAATAATATTACATTTTATTTAGGAGATGTTATAAGGGGAAGTTGTATGAGTTGATTATGCTAGAGGTAAATCTACTTTTATGGATGATATACATGTTCTTATAGAGTATTTGGAACACTATTTTATTAAAGATGCATTAACATTAGGAATATGTGTCAAAAAAATAAATGAAAAATTAATGGAATTCAAAGGTACAACATATGATACAGTTATTTTCATATATCATATTCTATAATTGAATTATTTAATTTCCACCACATTGATTATTTATGGGTAATCATATATATTTTTTGGTTTTATAAATTATTATAATGTAATTATGAAAATGGATAAATTATTTATTTTAAATATTTTTTATTCATTTATGAAATATTTTAATAATATATTAATTTCATCTAGTATTTTTGTTATATTCCGGAAATTTCATTGGATACGAGTCATGTACTCATTTTGTGAGGAACGTTTTTTAAGAAACTCTACAATAATTACACAAAGGGTTAGGATGAATAAGAAATTATCATCCTATGTATTAGATATTGAGTTTCAATATAGTAAATTTTGAAAATTTATGGGATGGAACCGAATGTGTAATTTATTTTGGGAGGAGTAGTCAATGAAAATTAAAATGGATATAGATATTTTAGATTTCTATAGAATTATTTTTCTAAGGGATACATAATATCTCTGGATGTTATGTATGACACATGTCTTTTCCAATTGAAGATAATCATCTACCTAAAATATTAATGCTTATTCATATCATTTTTATTTTTATAATATATGGTTTTATGAATATGTATGATATTATTGATGATATAGTGAAGATACCATAGAATTAGATTATATTAAAAATAATATTAATAATATTTTCTATTATTTCAGTGAAACATATATTCATACATAATATTTTAAGGATCATACCAATTTATTTATATTTAGAGATTTATAATGATCATGAGGTAAAGAATGAAATTTTAGTTTTGTTATAATGGACTTTAGGATAAATTTACATGGAATAAACATGAAAAAATCGTAGTCCAAGAAGATAACAATTGTTATGTGTAGATATAAATCTAAACTTGATGACACAACTAAATTGATGGATCCTACATCATGGTGTTGATTGATGCACCACAAATGGATAATTCAACATAAGAAAAGATAATTTGAATTAATTTTCATGTGGTATGGGTCTTCACACTGTTAAAAAAGAATTGAAAAATGAAAAATAATCATTTTAGGTCTAGTAACTCGAATGGTGGTTCAGGTACCCCATGAGATGGTTATAACTTATCAAAAAAATAATGGGGCTGAAGATCTAAATTCTATATTATAATTATTTTTCTACAGAAATTGATTGCAATGTGCTCGTATAATTTATTTTGGATAAATTATACCCTCGTCATGATTAAAACCATGTGTTTATTATTTGCCAATTGATAACACCTAACGCGGAGGACGCGGGCCGAACAAACACGGCCCGACAACCCTCCGCAGCTTGTTTACCGATGTGCGGATCAACGAACGATGATGAAGCATGCCGATATGGTGTTTGAATCCCTTCCTAGTGAAGGTCGGGTCCCGGGAGGACCATTGATGAAGACGGTAGGGGAAACGGACCACCGGAGCGCGTCTGGTGGTCCGCGGAACGTGGTGGGGGCGCGCCACCCCGGCGCGCCGCCCCGGCCCGGCGGCGCCGGCGACCGGCGGTGGTTCGCCGCCGACTTCAATCAGTGGCGAGGGCGGGGGAGCCGCACACCCCGCTCCGCAGCTTCCGCTCGGTCGTGCTGGCCGAGCCACTGCTGGCCGGTCGGGCCGGGTCGGTCCGGGCCCAGACCCCCTATTTTCAGACCCGCTTTGGTCTTTTGCCCATATCTTGGGCTACGGATCTCCGATCTACGCACCGTCAGTTGAGTAGCGATCCTTGGAACGATACGGTCGTTTCGCTGTATCATACTCAAGTTTTCAGAATACTTTGGTTTCGGCCGGGTTGGTTCGGATACGAAACCGACCGGGCCCTCAGAGCGGAAACGCTCATATCTTGAGCTCCGGACATCCGAATGACGTGCCATCGACTTTGTTGGATTCCTATAAGTGAGACGGATCTTTTGGATTACTCCGCTTGAGGTTTGGATTCCGTCGGAGTGTGGTCGGGTTGGTTTGCTCACGAAACCAACCGGGCCCCTGGGACGAAAAAGCCAATAACTCACAGACCGGGCGTCCGATTGACGCGCCTTCTGTCTCGTTGAATTCCTTTTAATGAGACAGAACTTTTGGCATACTTCGCCTATGTTTTGGATGTAGTTGGATAGTGGCTGGGTTGGATTTTACCCGAAATCCAACCGGGCCCCTGGAACGGAAAAACTGATATCTTTCAGTCCGGACGTCCGTTTGATGAACCGTCAGTGGCATTGGTGATCACGTTGAAAAACAGTCCCTATGAGTATACCCTATGAGAGTTCGGGGTACAGTTGAGATATTTTCGGGTTGGTTCGCTCACAAAACCAAACGGGCCCCTGGGAGGAAAAAGCCTAATAACTCACAGACCGGGCGTCCAATTGACGCGCCGTCTGTTGCGTTGAGACCCCTATGACGAGGAGGTCCTTTGAGATATACTTTCGTGGGACTTTGAGATATAATTTCGTGGGACATTGAGATATTTGGAGTATCGACCTGTAGCTCGTGGAGTGGACCCTCCCGGAGATGAGCATTCGGAGTATAGAGACCGTGTAGCCGGTTGAGACCTGACGACTGCTTGACCGACTTGACTTGGAGTGAGTCGACTAGCCCAGTGGACGGAGCGCCCGGTATTTGGCGACTGACCCACGGCAGAAGGATCACCCGGTAGTTGGCCGCAGACCCGCAGTACTCGACAGGAGGATTACCTCTGTAGGCTCTTAGGGGGAGCGCCTTGTATTTGGCGACAGACCCACAGCGGACGGAGCGCCCGGTAGTTGGGCGCAGACCCGTGGTACTCGACAGGAGGAGTACCTCAGCAGTCTTAGGTTAGTGAGCAGTACCTCGGAGTCATGACATGACCACTGTACACTCCAGAGACGTGGCTCTTCATCAGATACAATTTCCATAATGAAAATCCTGGTTTGAGTTGAGTCTTTGACCTTGTGCTTACCTCATGATTGAGATGCGTCACTTGATAATTTAGGTATATGTATGGGCATATACCTGGGTAGTGGTTATCTGTTGATTTCATATTCTTTGTGTTTCCTCATGATTGAGATGGGTTACTTGATAACGTAGGTGTATGTATGGGCATATACCTAAGTAGAGGTTATCCATTGAGATCTCTTATGTGGTTACCATGTTGGTTTTAGTGAGACCATGAGTGTCTCGGGGTCCCTACTGAGTATCATTATACTCACCCCTACAAGGGATATGCCCGCAGCTCATTGTGTTGGTTGCAGATGACGGACAGAGCTGACGGAGGCCGAATGTTCGAGGACAAGACAGTACCCAGAGGTGGACCACATGACGAGTCAGTACCCAGAGGTGGACCACACGACGAGTCAGTATCTGGAGGTGGACTACACGGCGAGACAACACTCGGAGGGGGTTGACAGACGAGATCATTGAGGAGATGCGCTATCTGTACCTACCCTTCATGTAGGATCCGGGGAGGACGACCCATGAGCTGCTTCCTTTCTTCCAGCTGTTTGTATTTTTCTGTTGTACTTTCGTTCAGTTGTAGCTGTACTTTCAGTTGGGTTGGTATTCTGGCCCATTTACTTTTCAGCACTTTATTTTGTACATAGTGTTTTTCTTCCTCTTGTACTCGGTGGTGTTTTGTTTACTCTTATAAAGGCAATTTCTTCCCAGTTATCGGGATTTACGCATTTGGTGATAGTCGCCAGCCCCTGGCCTATGGAAGGCGGGCTTGGGGTAGTCATGGCACAGGCCCCGAGGACGGGTCGTGACAAATTGGTATCAAAGGAGTTCGGTTCTACCACAGAACTCATGACTCTGATCATTTTCTATGTGAAGCAATAATGTTAAGGGTACCGAGTCTGGTCTTCAGTTCAGGGAGTCCAGTGTTGGTGCGGCGGCCAACGTATCCGTACACAAGGACCCAGACTACTGATTTCCGACATTGTACACAATAACACTGATTGCGTGTGTGTTTCCAAAGTATTAAAGTCAGCTCAAACTAGTTCAGCTCACCAGGTATAAACGTTGACCGTGTCGCATCTGTTCAGGATGTCTCCACACAGGCAGTCAGTTGGAGTTCCGAGAGAGTACTCGATGACGGCTCACCGAGCGACGAGGCTCTGGTGCAGGGCCCTTTCTACTATGTTGTCACCCTCGGGTGGTGTACCAGCAGCACCACCACCTGTTTCGCAACATATACCAATATCTATGCTAGAAAACTCTGCACGCTGGCAGAGCACGTTGCACAAGTTCCAGTAGCAGCGGCCTCCGAGGTTACGAGGCGAGACAGATTCCCAAACAGCAGAGCACTGGCTGTAGACGATTGCCAGAGTTTTTCGCCTAGCTGAGACATTAGTAGAGTGGATGGTGGACTTGGATACTAGTATTTTCTATTGATTGACCATGAGGATGGTCTACTTAGTGATGAGGCTTTGGTACGTGGACCGATGCCTGAGATAGTGCCTTCGGGTAATGTGCCAGCTATACATTACAACCTGTTGGTGAGCAGTTACAACCGACGGTACCAGTAGGTGACATATGTAGGCTTACTGCCTTATACGTGTTCCAACATCAGATACCATCATGTTCCGAGGTGAACCTGACTCACAGGCGGCTGAGGACTAGATTGAGGAGGTTGCATAGACTTTTATAGAGCTTATACAACTTCGGCATGATGATGTGTTGGTAGCTGACAATTCATCGAGGCGTACCGAATATTCCGGGTACTCGTTGAATACGATTCGATCAGTGCTATAGAGCTCAGACCTCTGAGCGTGGTGTGTTTAAGGACATTTGAGCCAACACCTTTTTCTTCTATGCAATCCTACTCACGTTAGGGTGCTAGAGAGAACCTTGAGGTTGAATGTTCTTTGGCTGAACGAATATAGCCAGTGTATGTTAGCAGTGGGAAGATATGAACTGGCATCAGTCATAGAGACTTGGACGTATAAAATTTTTCAAGAAGAGGAAATGTTAAGGACAGATGAATCTGCAGAGCAGCGGACATGGAGGCAGAGCTAGGAGAGCAGCTTGTGGTGGTGTACATTTCAACATGTTACCATTACCCTCCATTGTAGTACCCACTAGGATCAGGGAGTTGGAGAGCAGGAGAAGATAGTAGCTGCTTGCGGTCATGGAGTGCGACCAAAAGAGCTCTATGGATGATTCGAAGTGCGGACATTGTCTTCTACTAGCTTTCGTAGCCACAGACATCGAAACGAATCATCCCTTCCTTCCATGAATCTAGTCCCAGACCTAGAGTTTCCGGTTAAGCTGTTGACTTGACCCTCACGTATGGAGATACCTTTGGGAGGAGACTCGATAGTCACACATACACCGACGACGTGATCTTACCCTTGAGGCGAGAGTCTCGGTTGGGACCTCTTGGTGGCAGCGCCGAGGCCTTACGATGTTAGTTTGAGTATGGATTTGGAAATAACTATTCATACTCATATTGACAGTATTAGGCAAATGTCGGGATGGGTTTTCCTTGGTTGGCGAAAAGGAATCCCTGGGCAGCACAAGTTAAACTCGTGCATCGGAGGGTGTAGCTGATCATTCTTGGGTCAGCCAACCATACCCTTGTGGCAGCAAGAGTTTTTAGTTTCAGTTCTAATCTGAAAAGGGAGATCTCTAGAGTTCGAGGATGGCGACCACGTTCTTATACGGGTCTCACCTCGACGAGGTTTACGAAGATGTAGCCGAGGCGGCGAGATAACTCTGAGGTTCAATGGACCTTTATAGGTCCCCAGTAGGGTAGTCGAGGTGGTTTACCGCTTCACCCATCCACCTCAGTTGCACCTGGTGCATGAAGTCTTCCACGTATCTCAGCTGAGGAGATACGTGCACGTCCCAACACAAATCTTTGACCATGGGGAGTTGGTCTTTGATGATGCGGTGACTTTTGCGGAGGTTCCAGTGGAGATTGAGGTTCAACGGGAACGGGTCCTACGATGATGGTTGATTCCTCTTGTCTTTTTTCGTAGGTAGCTCGGAAACCTCCAGGTGAGCACATGAGAGCGGAAGGCTCAGATGCGTGCTCAGTACCACTTTTGTTTCCCTAGTTTGTGTTATAGATTTACGGGGACGTAAAGCCCTGAGGTGGGAGTAATGTAAAGACCCGTAAAATTCAAGTAAAATTTTTTTCTTAATTTTCTTTGGGAATTTACAAGAACGCAGTTTCTGACGCAACCTGATTCCGAGGCCCGGTGTGCCCGGAATCAATTTCCAAAGTTTAGCTCAGGTACATTCAGTAAACGAACGAGCAGGAATTTCTTACTTTTGAACCGGTGCCCGGAATCAAATTCTGAGGGCACCGATGGAACCACAATGCCGATATTTTCTTATGAACGCCTATTATGGAGTCGCGTTTACTTGAGAGAAGTTGAAAAAAAATTTGGAAGTTAAAAATAAAAAATTAACAACAATTTTTATTTTACTCTAAGTGTTTAATCCTTTGGAAGGAAGTTGGGTAACTACCCAACCTCCCTTGGGAGGTTATGAGGGTGGTGGGGCCCACACGAACCCCACCCCTTCATATCCTCTAACACCCTCAACTCACCATTAATATTGTTAACTTAAGTTAATAACTTATGACATTAATGTAGTGAGTTTAATGTGATTTTTTGAAATTCAGACACTTGAATTTCAAAAGCCTTGTTGAGTTAATAAATTAAGTGTGGCTTAATTTATTTTGGGTTAGTTCCTTTGTTGCTTGAGTGGACTTGGGTGAAAAACAAGGCAAGGATCTTAGAGATCATCTTCTTCATCTTCGACGAAGAACGCGAAGAACAAACGTTTCCCAACGAAGAACGTTGAGCCCTCATAGACCGTTTACCGCGACTCCATACCCGCGACGTGCCACCCTTCGTTCTTCTTCCCATGTCAAAGGAAGGGAGCCGACGTTCCATCTCGGACAGTCTCCTTCAACGTATTTGAATCCTCTTTCCACGACGTCTCTTCCCGTGACGGTTTCTCTGCGACGAATTTCTCCGCGATGAAGACCTCTTTCAAGCTGCGCTCGAGGTAGGGGGTTTACGTGTTTTCTATACGTGATTCTCTTCCGTCTTTTATCCGCGTCTATTTGGACCACATGATATCAGTTAACGGGAGGAGGCCGGACCGCACAAACATGGACGTACCCCTCCCTTATTATTTTTCGTGTTGTTGCGGATCGAGTGGCAAGGATGCACGACATAGTCACACCGTGCGGGATCAAGTGGCAAGCATGCGCGACATCATCACACCTCGCGGGATCGAGCAGCAAGAATGTGCGAGGTCGTCACGTCGCGCAATCAAATTTTTAAACTCTCGTGCATGGGTATTTGATTGCAAGATGTTTGTATAATTTATTTTGGATAAATTATACCCTCGTCATGATTAAAACCATGTTTTTATTATTTTCCAATTGATAACACCTAACGCGGAGGACGCGGGCCGAACAAACACGGCCCGACAACCCTCCGCAGCTTGTTTACCGATATGCGGATCAACGGACGACGATGAAGCAGGCCGCTATGGTGTTTGAATCCGTTCGCAGTGAAGGTTGGGTCCCGGGAGGACCGTTGCCGATGATGACAGGAGAAACGGACCACCGGAGCGCGTCCAGTGGTCCGCGGAAGGCGGCGGCGGCGCGCTGCCGGGAGGCTGGCGGCGGCGGTTCACCGCCGGCTTCAGTCATCAGCGAGGGCGGGGGGAGCCCGCACCCCGCTCTGCTTATTCCGTTCGGCCGTGCTGGCTGAGCCGCAGTGGGCCGGGCCGCGCCGGCCGGGCCTAGACGGGCCCAGCCAGGTCGGGACTACCCGGTTCGGCCCGACCCAGGGGGGTCAGGCCGGGTCGGTCGGGGCCCAGACCCCCCATTTTTAGACCCTCTTTGGTCTTTTTCCCATATCATGGGCTAAGGACCTCCGATCAACGCACCGTCAGTTGTGTAGCGATCCTTGGAACGAGACGGTCCTTTTGGTATATTATACTCATGGTTTTAGAATAATTTGGGTTTGGCCGGGTTGGTTCGGATACGAAACCAACCGGGCCCTCGGAGTAGAAACCCTCATATCTTGAGCTCTGGATATCCGAATTATGTGCCGTCGACTTTGTTGGATTCCTCTAAGTGAGACAGATCTTTTGGCTTACTCCGCTCGAGGTTTGGATGCTGTCAGAGTGTGGTCGGGTTGGTTTGCTCACGAAACCAACTGGGCCCCTGGAACGAAAAAGCCAATAACTCACAGACCGGGCGTCCGATTGACGCGCCGTCTGTCTCGTTGAATTCCTCATGATGAGATGGAAATTTTGGCATACTTCGCCCGAGTGTTGGATGCAGTTGGATAGTGACCGGGTTTGATTGTACCTGAAATCCAACCATGCCCCTGGAACGGAAAAGATGATATCTTTCAGACCGGACGTCCGTTTGATGAACCGTCAGCGGCGTTGGTGATCACGTTGAGAAACGGTCCCTATGAGTATACCCTATGAGAGTTTGGGGTACAGTTGAGATACCTCCTGGTTGGTTCGCTCACGAAACCAACCGGGCCCCTGGGACGAAAAAGGCTTATAACTCACAGACCGGGCGTCCGATTGACGCGTTGTCTATTGCGTTGAGACCCCTATGACGGGGCGGTCCTTTGAGATATACTTCCTTGGGACTTTGAGATACTTGGAGTATCGACCTATAGCTTGTGGAGCGGACCCTCCCTGAGACGAGCGTTCAGAGTACAGAGACCGTGTAGCCGGCTGAGACCTGCCGACTGTTTGACCGACTCGACTTGGAGTGAGTCGACTAGCCCAGTGGACAGAGCGCCTGATACTTGGAAACTGACCCACAGCGGACGTAGCGCCCGGTAGTTCTCCGCAGACCCGCGGTACTCGACAGGAGGAGTACCTCTGTAGGCTATTAGGGGGAGCGCCCGGTATTTGGCGACAGACCCACAGCGGACGGAGCGCCCGGTAGTTGGCCGCAGACCCGCGGTACTCGACAGGAGGAGTACCTTAGCAGTTTTAGGTTAGTGAGCAGTACCTCGGAGTCGTGACATGACCAATGTACACTCCAGGGACGGGGATCTCCAGCAGATACAGTTTCGATAATGAAAATCTTGGTTTGAGCTGAGTCTTTGACCTTGTGTTTACCTCATGATTGAGATGTGTCACTTGATAACTTAGGTATATGTATGGGCATATACCTGGGTAGTGGTTATCCATTGATTTCATAATCTTTATGTTTCCTCATGATTGAGATGCTTTACTTGATAACTTAGGTCTATGTATGGGCATATACCTAAGTATAGGTTGTCTGTTGATATCTTCTATGTGGTTACCATGTTGGTTTTAGGGAGACCATGAGGGTCTCAGGGTCCCTAATGAGTATCATTATACTCACCCCTGCACGGGCTATGCCCACACCTCGTTGTGTTGGTTGTAGACTATGGGAAGAGCTGACAGAGGCCGAATGTTCGAGGACTAGATGATACCCAGAGGTGGACCACACGACGAGTCAGTACCCGGAGGTGGACCACACGACGAGTCAGTATCCGGAGGTGGGCTACACGGCGAGACGACACTCGGAGGGGGTTGACGGGCGAGATCATTGAGGAGCTGCGCTATCTGTTCCTACCCTTCAGGTAGGATCCGAGGAGGATGACTCAGGAGATGCTTCCTTTCTTACCGTTGTTTGTCTTTTTCTGTTGTACTTTCGTTCAGTTGTAGATGTACTTTCAGTTGGGTTTTTATTCTATCTGATTTACTTTTCAGCACTTTCTTTTGGACTTAGTGTTTTAATTCCGCTTTTACTATGTGGTGTTTTGTTTACTCTTATAAAGGCAATGCCTTCCCAGTTATCGGGATTTACACCTTTGGTGCTAGTCGCCATCCCCTGGCCTATGGAAGGCGGGGGTGTGGTAGTCACGGCACGGGCCCCGAGGACGGGTCGCGACAACAATTCAACCACTCACCACTAAACTCTCTCTTGTTCTCATTCCCCTTTCTTTAGGGAAACACAATACTGCATAATCCTATTCATTGGGAACATACCAAAATCACACATTAACAAAAGGATCACATTTCTAAAACTAGATAGATGGTCTCTAGAGGTGTTTTCCACTTTTGTAAACCATTCTCAATGTTCCAATTGTGCATAATTAATTTTAAAATAATATTATAATTTTATAATACATTATCTCCCAATTATTTTGAATATTAAAACTATTCAAAATCTAAAGGAGAAAACAAAGGAATCAAAAATTTAGAAACAAATAAAAACCATTCATAAAACAAAGAAAAACTTTTATTGAAGGAAAATTACCAATTGGCCTAAATTCCATACCCAAACCCCTGAATTTTGTCAATATAATAACAAGATAAAATTTCCCATTCTAAAATAATAGACCAATATATATTAAATAATAACCAACTTTCACATCTAACATACACCTCAAAGATTTCAGGAAATACTAATTACACTCTCAAATCCATTTAAGAAGCAATTTTAATGATTTAACATATAAAACCAATTGATCAATAGAATGGTTTCAAATTTTTGAAAAAAAGGTGAAGTTCAGGTGTCAATAATAATAATAAACAATGAAAACATACATAAATTATGAAGAAAAATGAAGAACCATTACTAAAAATTCCAACCAATGTAGTGAGGTCCAACACACATTATAAAAATACCAACAAATCAAAAACGCCATTGAAAGCTACCAAACACACAAAAAATTTACCACTAACTTAAATATCACCCAACACTAATTAAAATTAATCTTAAATGAAAAAATAAATTAATTCTTACCCAAAAATCATTTTAAAACTCACCATCTTCATCAAACTAGGCACGAATAATAAACAATAAGGCCAACAAAACCGAATCATCAAGAAATGGGAAAAAAATCCCAAAATGAATTAGGGTTCACCCAAACCCTACACAACCCATGAAATCAAGGATACATACAATAAAGATGTTCTCATCAGAGGATGGTACGGCTGCTGGAGGTAGTGCAAGAGGACAGGAGGGTCGACTGATGAAGGGGGGTCGCGAATAAGGAGGTCATGCAAGGAAGGGACATTGTATGGATTTGGTGCAGCATGTGGAGGAGGATCACCACACAAAGGATCTGGATAGAGGAGGATCGCATACAAGTGAAGGAAAAGGAGGAGGCATAGCATGCCATTGGATGGTGGGGGGTTGCATGGGTGGCACACTATACGGAGAGGGATGGGTGTCACGATTGTGGGATATGTATGGGTTCAGGTTGCACAAGGGAGAGGAAAGGGAGGGGGATCCTTAAGGTTTCATAAAAATATTAAAACAAAACAAATATAAAGAAAATAATAATAATAGTAATTATTATTAATATTACTATTAATCGAAAATAAATAATGAAAATAATAATAATAAGTTTTTTTATTCAAAATAATAATATTATAAGTATTATTCTTATTTATTCTTTTTTCTCTTTATTTAATTTTATATAATTTTAAATTGATTATAATAAAATTTAAAATATACGTAAAAAATTACACAATAATAAATAAAACAACCATGACTGAAGGATTTATTGGCCGGGGGTGAAAATTCTCCCCACCACAAAAAATTTCATCCCCTAGAAAGTCACCCATACAAACAAGGAATGATACGCGAGTTCAAAACTGAATGAGGCCAACAAAATCATGATCATGGTTAGACATTGCACACCACCCATCACACCAATATATCTATATAGGAAATTTCATTGAGAAGACCCATCATCAAAAAAGAAGGTTTCCCCCACCATAAGAAAACGACTAGAAAAATCAACATTGAGACTCCCAGTACGAGATAACTCCAGAACTTCTAACTAGAACCAAAACAGAAACTTATAACACTGAACAAAACTCACACATAGACCAACACTCAATGATGGTACAACATGATCCCTTATGGGTCTCCCCAACATTTATGAATCCACTAGCTTAGGTCAACCAGTACAATACAATACAGGAACATCCAACCCATACTAGAAACCTTTGACACATGGGGAAACCCTTTGAAAGAGATCAAAAAAATGGAATGAATCATGATTCATCATTACGGAATTAAACACACATCTAAAGGACAAAAAAGAAAAAACATAAGTACGATCCAAAAAAGGCTATCCATACGATAGTGAAAACCATTCAAAGATCACATTTGAAAGGGAGAAACCACTAAAATTACATGAAAACAAGATAAGATCAACTTCTTGTAACCAAAGTGGAGCATTCAAAAACAATGAGACTAATGAGAAAAGAAGACCTTTATGCCTCTTAAAACAAAAAAACCTTAAATGAGGAGGAATATACAACAAAGAAATTTAAATCTTCCCCATTACAACACTGTAGAAAAATTCCATACCAAGGTCATATACACCCAATGATTTCCTAAATGTGTGAAAAGATTCATTTCTAGACATACGGTTCGTGTTATTTTATTTTGAATAATCTGCTTCCCTAAAGTCAAGAGCTGATATTTTTAAATGAAAACATCTATTTCAGTAGTACTTCCCATAGAACCCCTCCATATAACACAAGTGACAATGTCGAACAAAACATCATGTCGTAAGCTGATACAATATACACATTCTTCTATTTTTTATATAATGAAGGTGTTTGAAAACCCATGAAGGTTCAGGTGTGGCCCAATGTCCTGAATGATTCTAGCTCCACCACTGAATTCAATTTCTGGGTATATTCATCAATGATAATACTCAAAGAAACACACATTTTGAATATCCCAAAAACATTTATCCTCCCCAATTTTTAAAATTAGATTCTATTAAATGACTACCAACCGAAATAAAAATAATTGAAAATCTATTGACACAGTTACATAAAGTAAAAAAAATATCAACACAAAATAAAAAAAGATAGTGGTCTCACTATTAAAATATGGAACTAATATGAAGATTTATCCGAAACCGGTTTCTCAAGTTCTCTATCCTCATCGAATGGTGAACCTCCATGAACACTTAAAAATGAATCAGTACTTGAACACTATATGGATACCCAAAAAAGAAGAATATTTAGTTGGTAATGTGATAATACCATTGTAGAAAAGGTAACCCGCACCATGGAATTCCATACATAATCCTTTACTATAATTGGTCTTGGTGGACATTCAGGAGCTCTTCCACATTCCTCACATTAACCACATCAGTTTTAAACTATCATACGAACATGTTCTTAAACACATTCCAATACATCCCATCATTTAATGATGGTGGGAATATCTCGTTCACCAATATAATGTGGATCTTTCAAATGAACTCAAACAAGCATGGGCAATCCAATATTTAGGGTATCTTGATAACCTGAAAAGAAACATGATTTCTCCAATCTAGTTTTCTACATTCAATAAAACATGATCACCCTAGAAGACGTAGAAACTAAAAAGAACTGAATTCCACCACTCCACTAAGAGTACACGTAGAACCAACATCTTGAACAGACTCACCATAATACTCTAGGTCATTTTTGTGCGGCATATTCAAAAATAGAAAGCACAAATCTGAATCAAAACACATCATATATAAAACTTCCATAATTCAATTACAATCTAAAACTCTAAATAAAATCACCCTTCATACAAATATTCATCATGAAAAAATGAAAATCCCATAATAGGGATAGAAAACGTGGAAATGTAGAACCAAAAAATTTCTAACTCACATTCCAAAACAATTAAATTTACATTTATGGAAATAATATTTCTGATGGAAAAAAACAACTCAAATATCCAACAT
The DNA here is from genome assembly GCA_963277665.1 of Viscum album. Taxonomy (NCBI): domain Eukaryota; kingdom Viridiplantae; phylum Streptophyta; class Magnoliopsida; order Santalales; family Viscaceae; genus Viscum; species Viscum album. The sequence continues at coordinate 530,276,719 of OY728133.1, forward strand.
TTTTATTCCCTGAAATATCATACACACACACATATATATATATACCGATGATATAACTCATGAAACCATCCTCACATACCCCCAATTATACCCACATAACAAGAATACCTCCATATATGTGATCCCTCATTGTAATACCAATGGTTAATTAAAAAGACTTCCCATTTTCAAAAATGATAAATCAATGTAATGTAAAAAATTTCACACAAATATGATAATTTTACTTATCATTAAGGAAACACAATTCCACTTTCCCCAAAAAATGTAAAATCACATTCCAAACACGGTTTCTAAAATCCCAAAACAATTTCCTATAATACTATATATAGTTTACATTCAAAACCACACATTTAATTAAAAGAAAACAATTTACATCTAAAAAACATTTTCCCACTCCAAAAACCACATTAACTTTTGAGAGCCCCTTTCACTAAAATACTATTCCATTTTTACATTCCACTCACATCAACTAAGGTGAGTGCCAAACATAACTTACAAAATATTTCCATAAATAATGAACTGGGGCCTATGTCTACCAAAAAACATGGCTTAGTAGACCAAGATTCATGTGAGAATCGACCATATAAACTATATTGAATCATGAAATTGGGCTGTATATTTTTTTTTCCTATGAAATATCATTACGTAAGACTAGATCTCTTCCATTTACATCCCTTATACACACAGACCATGAAAAAAGAATCAAATCCTAGACCACCCATGGAAAATTGAGGATCAGGGAGGGTAATGGTTCAAGAAGACCTTCCTACACCAACCTCTTGAGACATGAAAATACTATCATCTATGATACCTAATAGAAAAAATTACTAGGGAATCATCTGATTCAATTTTTTCATGAACCATCCTGGGCCTTCTAAAAAATGTTTACCCATGTTGGCCTGCGACCTAGCCTGAAGGGTGTTCCTAATCCCTATGGGATAAGAACTAGTTCCGTACATCAAAATAAAAAAGTTGGATTGATTTGACAAATAAAAATGACAATAAATCAACTATAAACCATATAAAATAGATAAACAGTAGTATCATAAATAAAAAATAATTTTTCCATAGTTGAACATACCTTCAAGGTACCTCATGGGTCACCATCAAACATAGAACCATGCTCACTCCAACATTTATCGAACCAAAGGAACCTAAAATTTAAATGATAAATTAGACATGAGAACCAAAATGTGCAGAATAAATTCCATGTAATAAAAAAACACCATGACCATACCTTTAAATAGAAAATAATAACATGTAAGATTGAAAATAAAACACAATAAAATAGTAATTTTCATTATTTTCATATTTCGGTGACCAGATTTCATTATAATGAAAAGTATTCGTATTCCACTATGTTATCAAAACTGGCGATAAACATTCGTTAAAATTCCAAAATGAAATAAAAATAGATTAAATTAAAAACCATGGATTTTCATAAAAAAGAAAAAACGTGATGGAACAAACATGGAAATCATTTCACAAACTCAATGTCATAAGTGTGCACCATGGTCAACCCTTATAGGTAAATAGTACAAATAGGACCCAAGGAACATATTTCTGTTGTGAAAATTTGTATTGGAACCACGATAACATGTGGTCTTGTGCATGATTAACAAGATGGGAAATCCCTATAACCCTAGTAGAATCCAATCATCATCAAAATATTTAGTTAATTTTTTCGTCATCAATACTAGTTAAAGAATCTTAGACAAGCCACTTATGCTTCAACTAGAATTCTAGTCCTAGTATTCCCACCTATATACCCCATGTTTCCCATGTTCGCTATTTTATGTGGGGTGAGTATTCATCAAAATAACATACATGAAAGCATTATTTTAATTATTCAAAAATACATTCATGATCACACCAACGAACTCCCACACAGGAGCATTTCCCCTTTTTTGGCCACACAAAAAATCATATGCAGCTTTACCAGTCACATATCACAATCACACAATAACTCATGAATCACATTTCTAATCCTAAGGAGAATTTCTAAAGAGGGATTTTCCACATTCTAAAACCATTATCAATGTGCCAAATAGATTCATTATTTTACAAAAAATATTTTCATTTTTTAAATCATTATCACCCGATTCTTTGGAATGTTAAAACTATTCAAAATACAACTGAAACAACCCTTGAATCAAACATTTTAAAACAACTTGATTCCATGCATAGAACAACGAAGGACAGTTAAGCATTGAAAATTACCAATAAGACTCAAATCCAAATCCCTATATTTTCAAAGCTAATCACAACATGAAATTTACCCTTTAAAAATCACACTCTAAACCATATTCCTTCAAAATAATCTTTCACAAATAACATACAGACAAATTTTTGTTTGGAAATACTTATCAACCTCTCTATACTGTTAAGAAATAACCTTTAAATATTTAACATCTAGAACCAATTTAGAAATAGAAGGTTATTACTTTTTTGAAACAAGTCCAAGAGAATAAGTCGACAAGAAAAACACACATTAGAAATATACATAAATAATGAAAAACAATTCAAATAAATTACTAAAATTAACAACCATATTTAATCTCTTATTCAAATACTACATTAATGTAAAATTTTTTTTTAAAACAATAAATAATTTATGGATTACATATTAAAGGGAAAGGCATGGGGAACATACGTCAAACATGCTACTATTTGTTAATGACCACTCGAATTGACCCTCGGTGTATGCATGAACATGAATTTATTCATATATATATATACACACACTCCAAGCTTCCTTTAACACATTCCCTATGCCATGAGGGAATATATTCAAAGATGTCATATATATATATATATATGTATCTGTGTGTGTGTGTATTTCCCTATACATGTGAATATATGAATTCTTGATACTCGCATCCTAAAACCAGTATACTGAGGTAAAAAAGGATAAAAAACAACAACTCAAAAACAAAATAAAAAAAGACCCATAAACCCAAAACAAATTACTAACAACATAAAATCACCAAATATCTAATTAAAATTAATCCAAAAAAATAAAACCAATGAATTATTACCCAAAAATCATGTTGAAACACACTAACTTCATCAACTGTGGTATGAATGAATAAAAATGGGGCCAAAAAAACCTAATCATCTAGAATTGTCCAAAAAACACTAAAAACAAAATAAGGTTCATCCACACACTACACAACCCACAAAATAAAGGTAAACTACCAAAAGGGGTACTTAATGGAAGAAGCTGCATCAACTTGAGAGAGTTCCGTGGGAGACCAGGGGATAACGTCAAAGGTGTGTCACAAGTAGGGAGGCCATGAAAAGGAAGGGGTTGTCCATCGGAGTGGTTTGACGTTAGGAGGAGGGGTATCATGAGAAGGATTCAGCTGGAGGGGGTCCCATGTTGGTGTAGGAGGCAGAGGAGGCTCCAGAGGCCATTGGCCCGGGGGGTTCACACTGGAGGAAAAATACAATGAGAGAGAGGGGTTGTTATATATATGGATAGGGAGGGGGTCTGTTCGCATGAGGGAGAGAAAAGGGACGAGATCCTTAGGGATTCTAAAAAAAGAATACAAAACAAATAGAAAATATATAAATAATAATAATAATATTATAATTATTATAAATATTAAAAATAATAATATAATAATAATAATAAACTTAATAATAATATTATTATTATAAATATTATTTATATTAAATTTTTTACCTTTTATTTTATTTTTTTATTTTTATATTAATATTAAAAATTCTATACCTTAAGAATCCAATAGGCACAATTATAAATAAAATATCATCGACCCCATGTTGCAGGTTCGAGTAGTTACAGTACTGAAAATTTACAATATAAATTTTAATACCTAATTGAATTTATTTGAGTTTATTTGTATTTTAAAATTTTCTTTTGTGTTTTTTTGATTTCAATGAAAATTTCTTTTATACATTAAAATATTATAGTAAAATTTCAGTGAAAATTTCCAATATATATTTTAAAATTGATTTTATATTTGAAAATATATAGGAAACTTTTTCACTGATGATTCAATGAAAATTAATATTTTTTTTAATTTTATTATCAATATATCTTCATTTTTATTTAGGGTATCAATTTGAACATCTAGTTGAGGTTTTCACGGGAAATTTCAATTAGTTGTTTTCACTCGAATGTTTCATGGAATGTTTGCACTGCAAATTTTCATAGGAAAATCTAGTTCAAGGTTTCTATGAAAAATTACATTTTTTATGTGTTGATATCTTTTAAGTGAACAATTAAATATTCTTTTATTTTTCATCTAACTATAATAAAATATATGAGAAAAATTTTACTCAAAATTAAAATTAAAGTGGGAATTTACAATGTAAATATAAAACCCCAAATTCTTTGGAAAATTTAAATGGATGATTTTATATATGGATTGAACATTTCGATCATAGCATTTCACTTGAAATTTAAAATTTTATATTACCATATATATTTTTATTTCTATTCAAATTTTGGTATTTTTTCATTGAAATTGAAATCATACTGCCGAATTTTATAGGAAATTTTTAGTATAAATGTGCACTTGGTTTCTAAAGTTCTTATTTAAATTTATATAAGATTCATTAATTGATTCTTGGATATTATTTCTCTATGTGGGGATTTGAATACTATGGTATTTTCATTTATTATTTTGTTCCTTTCATGTTTTCCTTGTTTTTATACATTTTAATTATAGAAATGGTGTGTGGGGTTTTTTAAAAATTTAATAGGACAATAGATTAATAATAATATTAAATACTATTTTTATTTTTTAACAAAATTATTTTGAATAATCCATTTTTTCACATCTATATGCGACTAAGACTATCATAAAATTTATTCTATTAAACTGTGTCTCACGATTATTTGTAAGTTTTTGGACTCAAGTAATTTTTTCAATTAATGTACTGTGTGGGTTGTGTGATACATTCGAATTAATTGGAATTTTTTTGTATCTTATTATTAACTTCTACTAAAAATCGGTATCATATAATATAAACATGTTTAAGTGTGTCTTTGACTAAATTATTGTCTGAGAAGTTTGATTAAGAGAATGATTTCAATTGGGGGATAGTTGTGGTGTGTTCTCTTCTTGTCCACAATGGACTTGATATTTATTTGGTATGATCTAATATTCCTATTTCAAATATATCTCTTAAAAGAGATATAACTTCTCTTTTTAATGATATTGACCATTATATAATAAAAAATCATATTTCTTAATTGTTGTTGACCCTATGTGACATGGTTTTGAAAGATGTGGTCCATGAAATCTCAACCAATAAAGTCTGTTAAAGTCATGATATGATTTACATTACAATATACCAATTGTAAAATGGGTGTTCCTAGATTCAAAAGGATTACGAGATGTATTTTTGGTAAATCCAAACTAGGTTGATGTTTTATAAAAAGTAGTTGAATTCATTAGATAATATTAAAAGGAAAATCATATAAATAAGGGGAAATCCCCACGACATTTTCGATTTAAAAGTAGGATAGTAGGATGAATCACTCTGAATTCACAATGGCATGGGACTTCTCGAGTCAAGTAAACAATGGGAGATCTAACATGGAAAAAAGGATATCTTTTATTGACATATTATTATGGAATCTGTGAAATTTTTTTTTCGTGTGGATGAGGTATTTTTTGAAAACAAAGTAGGTAGAACTACATTAGTTTGATCCATGAAAGCAGTTTTCTTTAAGTAGGTATTTATCATAATGAACAACATTGTTGAACATATGGTTTTAGTGAACCATACTTCCATTAGCATCAATTCATGACTTCAATTCAAGAAGAGAATCATTATAGTTAAGTAAAAATACTAAAATTAAAATCTATTGGTGAAATGTTCAAATTATTAAACCGAGAAAGACTTAACCAAAATTAGTGAGAATTGGAGAGTTGATAGGAGTGACCTGAGGGTGGTAGTGATCTATACCTTAAATAACATAATGTTGGTGTTCCTAGAAAAATTTACTCTTCTTGAACTTATATATTCCAAAACTAGTTATGATTAGTGGATTTAGGTATGACCGAAATATTTTTGGCAAAAGTTTCTTTGACCATCCCTTAAAGTGAACCACGTAAAATTGACGTGTTGTCTCTATAAATTTGAATATATTAATACTATAAAATTTTATAAGACATGTTCTTCAGGTTTTGACCAACTTGGGAAAAAGATTCATCACTTTAAATGAAATAGTCAACACCCTAATTCACCCCTACCATATTGAGTTTTTTGGGGTCCTACAAGTGGAATCAGTGCCTACAAGTTGATAGGGTTATGGTTGTCCTCTTTTGTTGTCATATAGAATTTAGTAAATGTCAGGGGAGTCCCCTTATTTGAAAAATGATCATAAATATTTGGATAAAAATGATGATATATCATCTATGATCTCTTAAAATAGATGTTATATTTTTCAATACATAAGGGATTCAACTCAGTGATGAATCGGGATAGTCAAAGATAGAAAAAAACTGAAAAATGTTTGATTCAGATTCTAAATCACATAACACCCTTAGTGAAGCACAATGAGATCAAATATATCTAACGTTAATGATTTCTACTTACTCCAAGACTATGTGGTAATATCAAAAAATTAATCAAAGGGAATAAAAAAATAAATGAGGCCAAAATACAAGTTTTCTCAATAAGTTCAATGATCTAAAAATGAATCCTATCAAAAAAATCGAAAACATTTTTTAATCTAATTATCATATTTGTTAGATCTATTTGAGGAATTACTAATGAAATTAAATATACTGAAATCATGAAGAAAATATTAAGTAGGCTTTTTCCACTCTATAATCTAGCGGCATCAACCCTTGAATAAAGATATTTTTCTAAACATTAACATGAAGATATAATAAACTATCTGGTGGCTTCTGAAATGAGGATCAAACTAGAAGATGCAACCACTCAAGGAGGAAATTAAATAACATTAAAATTACTGGAATAACATGTGGTTTCTATAGAAAGAGTTGATGAACATAATTAGGATGATGAACTTCATTCTCTGTTCATTAAGAAATTCAATTGTGGAAATGTTAGATTTTATGGAAATCTTCACTCATCTTATTTTTGATGTGGCAGAGTTTGTCAAATTTCATATCGACACTAAAGGAAGTCCTATGATGAAAAATGTGAAGCCGAAATCATGTAGAGGATTTAGAATAGGATACCTTAAAAGGGGAAACTATAAATTAGTAAAGAGAATATAGAGTAAGAGTTTATTTTATAAACATTATAAATATGATAATTATTTTTTTTGGATTAATAACAAAAGTATAAATAATGATCCCAACCAACCTTGATGGATAAAATTGAAAATTCATAAACATAAAATCATAAAGATAAAGTCAAACAATTGATTAGAGTGGTTGATCCCATGTTTTAACATGATGATTCTATTTTAAATATTTATGACCAATTAAATATAATCCTATATATGAAAGACATTTTAGAAGACTAATAAAATGTTAGTGATTACCATGAAGCAGAAATTGATTAACTAGAAGAAGAAGAAAATTAACATCCAAAAAATCATGAAAGATTATAGGATATTGTGGAATTGAATCATTGGATTAAAGATCAGTCAAATTCCATTAATGACTTCATATATACACTGGAGGAGAAACTGATGATATTCAAGGGGCATGAAGAATAAGATATTACCCTAAAGAGTAAACTTGAAAATAATTCAAAATAAAAGAAAATAAGTATGAAAACACAATTAAGAATATTATTAGATGTATAGAAGATAGAGAGAGATAATCATGGATATTATGGAGTAGAGATGGCATTGAATGATGAATGAAAATTTTTTTATGCAAAAACTGGAATTGGTTGTGATGATGAAACATCAAAGGATGGACAAAATGAGTCAAAGGAAATGGATCCATGAAGTTTGACTTATTAAGAAGCCCCTGATGTCATACCAATGAATGATTAAAATAAAAGAAAAAATAAATCCTAAAATTACCCTTGAGTATCCAAAGATAAAAACCACTCAAATAATTTTTCAAATAGAAGGGAAAATATGTGGAAAAAAAGTGACAAAGAAATTTTCGCTTTTGAAATTTCAATTCAGTGGTTATTTGGATTTTTCTATGCCATTTTATGAATAGGTAATAAGTTATATTGATGGAGATGATCATGGAATTTATTAGCAGATAATGAAATTGTATCCTTTATATTATATAAAAAATATTTTATATTGATACTATTTTTAGTTTTATAATATTGGGAACAAAATATTTATTGTAGGTAGAGGAACAGTTGGAATAATACCTACAAAAACAAAATGAAAATTTTATTCTCTCCAACTAAGTGGAGTTTATCTTGTGAATAGGTATTGTACTATAAAATAACATTATGATTTTAATTAATTCATTCATATTGAAAATAAATTGGAAGTTATATATTTAGTATACACTCAATTAAGTATTTCTTGGAAGGAAAAGAAGATAATTGAGAAATCAATCAATATAGAAATAGATCTCAACACTACAAAAAATAGTAGCACTTAGATTATTGATAGTGTATGATCAAAACATATAATGGGAAATATATAATTATTAATTAATATTATTAAAATTTTGGATAGAACAATGAGGTTTATAAATAATGATTCCTTTAAGATCAAAGGATGTGGAAGTGAAAAACATGAAAAATAATTAGTTGAGTAAAACTAATGACCATTATGTGGAATGATTATTTCACAATTTCTTATGAATCATTAAACTCTATGACTCAAGACAAACAGTATCATTGAATCAAAATTTGTGCACTATAAAATTAATTATATTGAATTATCAAGTTAAATGATTATGAACATATGTAAATTTATGCTATGTTGAAAGTAATGAAAACATTTTTCACTAGACAGTTGAAGAAGAAAAAAACTATGGCACCAGAGGAAGGGTCAAATTAATAAAAATTTCATTGAATACATATTTATGTTGAAGATATATATGGATATCCCCAATATAAAGTGTGAATGGGAAACGACATGTGATTGTTTTATTTGTGGAAAGTTGGTATGTAGTTCTCATCGACCAATGAATAAAAATGGAATTATATATTTTTAATATCATCCACAAAATAATATGTGTGAAACTATTGTGGATGGATCATATGGTTAGAGTTAATTAATTCTGTTTTTTAATGATTATAGTATAATGGAATGTGTTCTGATTATACAAATGAAACAACAGGTGCATGATTTCATGAATAGTTATTGTCGAATAGATTGGAATAAAACTGAATGAAAATTCAATTTTATATGATCTCAAAATGGAGAGTTATATACATCCATTGTGTTTGAAAATTTTATATAGAAATGTGCAATAAATAATGAGGTGGATGTAGTGATAATCCCAAAAATGGATTTTTGAGTGCATAAATTAACAGGTGAACAATTATGTCGTAACCCTGATGATTAAGAGTCATATATACTATTATTAATGGAAAGAGGATGTTCAAGAAGTAGTTTATAATCAATTTCTAATAGGGAATTATATGCGAGAGAACAATATACCATATGAGTTTTATCATGGAAGGAAACCATTTTAGAAGTATTCTTGTGTTTTTTATGTAATTTATTAATCCAAAACAAATCATGAAATCATTTGAAGTATGGTAACGATGATGATGAGGTAATAATACTTGGATATTCAATGAAGATAAATCCAAACAATGTTTCAATACTCATCTTGGAATTGTTTTGGAAAGTATTGATGTCAATATGATTAAAGATAAAACCAAAAATAACACAGGGAATTCTTATACTGATATGATATAAGATTAAGAAAAAAGTGGACATGGAATAGATGAACATGAAGAAGTATAAGAAGTCATGGAAAACATTTAGGGGTCAAAAAAATATAATTCTTAAAAATAATAATATTTTGTTGAAACTATGTTTTAAGAAACTTCTTATCACCCGCACAATAAAAATATAAGAGCATAAATTGATCATTCCAACATAATTGGGAATTGGACCACCCTAACACATACATGGAGAATGTGTAAAGTTTTACATTCATATTTCTTATCAATTGTGAAACCAACCACATTTAATGATTCTGTGAAGAATGAATCATGGGTTAAATCGCTGAATGAAGAATTAGATTACATTGACAAAAACCAGACATGGGTAGTTGTTAAGAGACCAGAAAATATAAATGTTCTTGGAAAAAATGGATCATTAAAAATAATCTTGATGAGCATGGAAATGTGATTAGAATCAAATAATTACTAGTGTGTAATGGGTATGAATATAATTAAAGAAATGAAGTTAAAAAAAATTCTAGTAGCAAGACTAGAGTCAATCATGATTTTACAAGCAATATAGATTCAAAGAGGGTACATTGATTATTAGATGGATGTCAAATCACCATTATTAGATGGTGTTATGGAATAAGAGGTCTAAATTTAACAAAAAGTTGTATTTATGATTGGAAATGATGAATCATATGTTTTAAGAATAAATATGTCCATATTTGGTCTAATAAAGGAACCACATGGATGTTATTCTCGATTGGATTCATATTTGAATATTATTCAAGTCCAAAGAGTATTCATTGTATTTCCCCAAACCTAGTTTCCTAGATTTGATTCATTATTACATAGAATAGGAATGATCACAATAGACCACATCTTGAAAGACCGATTAGCTTAGTATCATTGGAGGTACTAGATATGTACTGATGTTTTTCATGACATTATATAATGAAAAACAAAACCATTTTCCCCCATTTAACACCATCATATACCTTATCTTATACATGTAGGTCAATAATAATATACTTCTTCACAACCTGGGAAATATAAAACATATAAATAGGTGAGCTCAGATGCTCAGTATGGATAACAATATAGCATAAACATTCATAAATAAATATAAACATTTAAGGCAATGTATAATACTAAATCACAAGCCTTTTAATCTTTAAATTCAGCATAATATGGAAAATATAAATCAAATAATTCCATTTATTTCTTCACATGGATATTATACAGGTTGAATAATCACATATAATATAAATCTATTATTTTATAATGATAGAATGCCTAGTGTCGGACATCATAACCACTTTATCAAAAACCCGTTCTAAGACTACAAATAAGATTTTTTATGTCCTTATACCAATAAATTAGTTTATCTCATGAGACCTATCGATGAATCGAGGAGCTATAAAAGGCTTCACTCGTCACGTACAAAGTCCAATACATTACACATTTGAATAGGTTGAAACATTACATAAACATTTGTCTATAAACTAGAATATGAAATGGTATTACATTAACCATAAACCATGAATGGAATAAAAATAGAACATCCACTGTCAAACCTAACTCATTCAATACAATATCGAAAAGCGTATTATATAAAATCAACCAAAATCAAGAATAGAATACAATGAAGGATATTGAGATTGATGAAAATAACCTGTAAAACTATTTGAGAGAAATATCCCATTTGTTATGAAAACATTTTAAAGTATTACTATTTATCATAGAATTCATTTAAAATAGATTCTTGAATTAGAGTATCCCATAGCACATTGAAATTTTTGAATGTAATTTTAATTTCAACCATTCATGATCATATAAATAAATCATCAAAATCTTTTTTAAAGCATGTTCATTAATGAGAATGATTTTTAAGAATAAATCATTAAAATATGTAGAGTGATATTTTAGTTAAATTATTCCTAGAAAAATGAAAGACATGTATATAAAAAAAATGTGGTAATAAAAACAATATAATATCATGATAATAAATGGATTCATCATATATTATTTCAACATATAGTATATACACCATATAACTATGAATTGGTGCATAACACCAAAGAAGTCTCAATAGAATTTAAATTGAGATGAAATCCCTTATAAAGACCACATCCGTAGGATATGGATAAATCAATGACATAATTATGTATGAAAAAGATAAATACACTCAATTTTATTGGATATTTAATGTAAATCAATCAGAGTAAATTCAATAATATTATTGTAACAACAACACCAATAAAATGGATGTTTAACACAATGAATGTAAATTGTGAAATGAATACTCTTATCATGTTCATATCGATGACATAAGAATTTATAAATGGAGTTATTTTGTGTATCAAAAGTATATCCACAAAAATGGGAGTGTAAATTACCAAATAAATAAATAAATAGTGTTTTCACACATAACATCAGAGTAAAATAATCAATGATGTTTGTGTTAAATCCAATGAGTAGAAATTGAACTTAGAAATTCCCTTACCGATTTGGATTCTTATGAATCATAAACCACATGAAAGATGTATCATAAAATTAATTTGTAAATAACCATAAATAAAATTATATTACACAAGGAATAAAATCATGGGTAGCACATGCACCATACAAAAGAAAATAGTGGCAATATAGCATAAATCTCACGGGAATAAGTAGTGAGATGAAAAACCCTTACCACATTGTAATCCATTTAGTTGTAAGACCAAAAGTTAATAACCCCAAAATGAATCATATAATACCATGAATATAAATATAATCATGATAATATATATCTAATATAAGTACATAATACACCACATGCAATAAATATGTGGTTAACAATGGAAATCACACGAAATTAAAAGTGAGATATGAAACCCCTTACCTCGTGTCCGGCTGGACTAGTAAGTTCCGTGTAAATCCTGAATAATAAAAATAATTTAATTTTTACTTACTTATGAAAATTTTTAATGTTTATTATTCCTTTTATATCTCTTATTACCTTCATATAATAATTATTTAATTTTTTGAGTTGATGTCGAACATTTTGTCAATGATCAGAACTTTATTAAAAAAATGAACTTCTTATAATTAAAAAGTGTCCATGTGGTCAACATTACATTATATACAAAATGATACTCATGATTTAGATAACATATATATCATTTATATCCAGTGTATATGTATTTATAATATTACATATAATTTGAAGTTAATAAATGAAATGCACCGTTCGTTGAGACTGTAAGTCGTACGTATGCATGGACGTTAATTTTATTTCTATTTTATATTTAAAGGATTGAAAACATAATAATACATAGTTATATTATAATTCCAGTATAATATCTATGTTATGTAATTTAATTAACTCCATCTTTTATACATTCCATGTATGGCATTAACGAGTCATGTTACTTTGAGGGGGCGGTAGTCCTCACTTTCTCAAATGAAATTATCATATTTACCCATAATGGAAACCATAAAGGTATGATATAAATGAAAAATACATAAGTATAGAGATGATATAATTATAATATATATCCCAGGTAAATACATATCCATATTAATGGCTACTATAAGAGGTGGTAGGTGAATATTGAACAATCATCGTTTCGTGAGGCAGTAGTTCGCCATCCACTAAAACAATATGTTCTATAACCATTAGATGGAGGTGTGCGTATGTGTAGTTCCAAATCTTCTCATAAAAACAATCTAGTATATTTAGGATACTGGTGTAGTTATAAAATAATGTAATAAAAGAGTTTAAGGGGTTCGAGAAGTAAAATAAAAAAAAATAACTTAAGAGAACATGTTACCTTTAAATCGGGTAACTCCTTTTGGTTTGAACCAAAAGGATTTCATGAAGTGCCTCCTGCCTATGGTAAGGTTTCTAGGTGGAAGAGTTGGATCGTTTGACATTATTTGGGCAGATTTTGGACGAGATAAGTTTTTTTAGTGGTGTGAGTAATGGGTTAGAGTTGAGGGATTTTTATAAGGTGTGGGAGGGGATCTTTAGGAAAGATTGAAAATTTTATTTTATTATATAATGAATTTTGGTTTATAAATGTCCAAAGATCGTTAAATTCTAAGATAATATGAATCCTATTATAAATAAAATCATCCAATATGAAATGGACACATTTTTTATATTGGTTTAATATTTATTATATTATTTATTTAAGTCATTCATTAATGATGTAAACACTCGATAATTATTGTGTGATATATAATTATATATATATGATGTGTAAAAAATATAAAAACAATACCATGATCTAGGAAATTAATTTTGCCTTCAAATTTATAATTATATTTTAAATGATAACATATATAACCCAATACAAGAATTGATTTACCAAAATATATATGATTAGGTCATTTTTTTCATTACTTTATATAAATTAATATAATGTTTCATTATCACTTATATGTGGCTCAATGGGGTCCCAAAATCGACCCAAGGATTCCCATTGTCAAACATGTATCAACCAATAGGATTAAGACACATGTTAGGGTAATTTAATATTATTATAATATTATTTTTACCTAGAATTACCCTATTTACCTTTAACCGCGGTAAATAAAACTCCAAATTTACTATTCACCAATAATTATTTTCATCTTATCGAACCAAATTTTATGTACTAATAATAAACATGTTGGTAATATTATAAATATTAAATTCTCAAAAGAAGAAATATTTCATTTCAATGAAAATGTCGGTTTTTAACTTCTACTTATTGTTTTAACTTTTCATCAAAAATTGATGTTTTTCATAAAAATATATACAATTCAGCCTAATATATATTTGACATTCCGAATTAAAACATTATGCATATTTTACCAAATAAAAATAAAATAAGTTGCATTAATTACTTTAAACCTAATTCTAATTATAAAAACAAAAAAAGCGTGTTTTTTTTAAGAAATATTAACTATCAGAAGATTGACACTTGTTTATTTCCAATTTCCAAGTGAATTTACACACAATGAAAAAAATTGGATTAAATGGTAAAATTAATAATATAATTACACTTTAAAATCAATAAAAAATATAATATATCCAAATATATAAATTATATTAAAATGTAGTTTTGAATTAAAATACAGTATTTTTCACTATTCATAAAAAATTGAATTTTATCTAAAAAATATCAAAATTTTACCCAAAGTTAATTTTCATGTACCAGTTCTAATTAAGAATTTTATTTTGTAAAATATAACATACAAAAGTGTCAAATAGTGGATTTAGAGAGGGTTATCTATTAAAAGGAGGAAAAACTGCATTTTTCTAAAAATACAAATTTTCTCTGAAAAATTGAATTTTTCCTTATATTATGTTTAAGAAACACAAAATATGATTGTTAAAATTATATGGTATATATATAAAATTTAAATATTGGTTTTCACTATTCATAACAGCTTTCTAAATGGCTATTTTGATAGGTCGTGGTGTGCTTCAACTTAGTGTTGTGTACATCACACGCTATTGTATTATTAAAAGATATGTTTACCATGGATGCTTGGGGTGTTACATTTTTTTATAATAATTTATATGTATATATTTCACAAGAAGCTAAATTTATGGTGCCATTATACATGGATTATATTATATTTAGTGAAAGTATGCAGAGATCAGTGGATAAATTTTCTGATATCATGAAATCATATTTTAAAATGTCATTGATTGGTGAAATCACATACATATTGGGGATAAAATTGATTCAGAATAGGAATTAAACATTAATTTATAATGAAAAGAATGTAAAAGAGCTACAGAATAAATTAAATAACAATGACCCCAAACCAATGTTTAATCTTATTTTGTTTGATACAAAACAAGGAAAGCAAGAGGATAATATTTCTATGGATACCAACATTTATAAGAGATTAATTGGAAGATTATAGTACTTTACTAAAACATGTAGAGATATCGCAATAGTATAATTCTTAATAGCCCTCATTCTGTGTAATACAAACAATGAAAATTTGTGTTATGTTCAAAGAATCATGAAATACATTCAAGGTACTCATAATTATGTCATATACATTGTTTCATGAAGATATACAGAACTATTATATGTTTATGAGGATAACTGGGCATGATCTGTGGTGGATAGAAATTCCACAAGTTTTTAAGAATTTTTTACTGAAAATAAATGTGTTGTCTTATTGAGTAATAAACAGGAATGCACTTCTCTGAGTACAATTGATTCATAGTATACCTCTCCTACAAAGGATTTCACATAGCTGTTGTGGATGAAGAAAAAATGACTAATATTGTTAATGAGGTGAATCTACCAATGGTGATTCATTGGGACTATATTTTCATTACTTATCTCATAAAGAATATAGTTCAACACAATAGTACAAAAAAAATTATATTAGATATCACTTCTAAAAATAAAATATTGAAAAATAACTGATTCAAAAAGATATTGTTGGGACAGATGACCAATTTGATTACATTATGACTATGAAATTGGAATCACATGTGCCAATGAAACATCAGTTTTACCATGATATTCATCAACCCCCAATACATGCAATGATTATGGTTGTTCCTCTATGCTTTTTTGGTTTACCTATTTTAATCTGTTTGTGGATGTTGTGTGGGATTATGGGGGTGATAAGTTCTCGGGGGTGTCTTTTGTTCTCTACTATTAAAAATAAATTTAATATGGGTTTATTTTCTAAAGAGAGAGATTCAATAAATTCAATTTCATATTGGTTTTCTGGTTTTAAGTGTTCATTTAAAACATTAATGCTTCTGTGAGATTTCTAGAATTATTATTATTTTGTATAAATTGATAATTATGTGTTATGAGAAAGAAATTCATATTTATCATAGCATAGTTTGGATATAATTTGTCATTAAAATACACTAGAACCAAATTAATTATCCTACAAATTTTTAATAAACCAATCTCGGATCAATTAGACATAGATCATTGGAAGTCTTGTTTCACACATATCTATTTTTGATATCTTCTGGTGATTTATTGATTTGTTCAGCTAACTGTCGGAAAACCCAAAGTGGGATATTTTTTGAACCAATGTTGTTTATTTATATAAATTGAGTCTAGGTTTTTATCAATCAAACATAAATTGATTAGGTAAGTGCAATGAACATGATCTTACAGTAGAAAATGACTTTGAGAAATGTAAGTGCACCTTCGTGAATGAACGATCTTGATGAAGTTGTTTCTAGAGTTTCACAAAAAAAATCTACTGAAGGAATGAGAACATCACCAAAGGCCAAGACAATAAATTTCAAGCTACCCCCACATCATTTTTTTACCCAAATAAATTGAGAAAATGATGAATCTCTCTAAATTTAATGAATATTTAGAGCTTCACACATGAATTATAGAAAGAGAACTTCAACATCATGAACATGATATCATAGTCTTCACAAAATATTTGGTATATAGAAAAAAGATGATCCCAATTATGTCATATTTGGTGATGAATTTGGGAGCATCACTAAAGAATTTTGATCCATGGAGGCTGTTTTCTTCGCCATTGTAGTCAGCTCCATGAAATTGCTTCACGAATGGAATTATTGAACATCTGGTTTTAGGGAATAGTACTTTCAAGTGCATCGATTCCGAACTTTGATGGATGAATTGTCTAATTCTAGTTAGGGACTAAGAAATATATTCAAATATATTGAAGCTACATTCATTCCATTAAACAGAGTAAGGCTTCCCCCAATATAGTGATCTAGGGAGAGATTTCAGAATTGTTGTAAGGGGGGCATTATGATATCACTAAAATCTTATAATGGTAGTGTTCCAAGAACAAATTCACCAGGTCAAAACTTTTTTATTCCACAACTATTTGGGATTTATGGGTTTAGGTACGAGCGAAAAAATTTCGGTGTATGCTCCAGGGACTAACCATTAGTTCATTAGTGGTGAATCATGTGAAATATAATTGTTGTGCCTCTTAATTTTAATGTTTGATTACTAGAAAAGTCCATAAGACATGTTAATCAAGTACCTACTAATGTGTGAATATGAACTGCCACTTTAAAAGAAAATTATGACACCCTGATTCACCACTCCCCTGTCACAGTGTTTTAGGGTCTTATAATCCCTTATATGAAGGTAAAAAAAACACATCATTATACAAATTAAATGTTCAATGGATCCTCTGTATTGACTCATTTAGATACTTTTTATAATATGGTCATTTACATAGATAATGCAAAGCATATATAGTGATGAGGACCCTAATTTTTTATGGAATATCGTGCAAGAAAATTTTAATATATTTAGTGATTATCTAATGTATGTTAGGGATTCAATATTCATAGAAGATGTAAAATCATTTTTCTTGAATGAGGATCTTCAAAATCATGGATTGAAGGTTGACGGAAATGGAGTGAAGCCTATGAAGGAGTAAACTAGTGCGGAGAGTTAATAAAATGGTGAATAAAATGTTATGAAATATGGTAGTTGGTTTTATATGTTCATGTTCTATCACTTTTTTAAATCAAGACACATCAAGAGGTAGAAAACATAGGATCCTTTTTGGGATATTATAGACCAAATATATTTGGATTACTATTGCATTGATTTTCCAGACTTTTTATGAGTCTATATAGTAATGAATTGTGTAGAATAGAAGATGGTCTACATTGTTTTTATTTTACATTCTTGGGATTGGATCTGTATGTGATTTTTATGGGTCCACAGTTAGAATAGAGGGTTTCAATACAATTTCTTTTACAAATTTGAGCTCATGTGCAGATATTTATCCTATCAAAATTCTGCTTTCTGGTTGTGTTATGTTTTTTCTACATTAATTTAAAACTATAACACATTTGAGCCTTTATACAAAACATTTTAGTTATATCATGTGTCATTATATTTGAGGAACTACTTACTACTATGGTTTAATTGGGTGTATTATAGGAACATGTGAGCTTACCATGGCCCCTGATGGCATGCATTTTTCTAGTTGTAGGTATACGGATGAGGTGCTCAATTATGTTAATGTTTGATTAATGATTAATTTATTTTCTTAGACGATTTTTTAGATAATCTTTTAGTAGTTTTTAAAATATAAGTGTTGATACTTAAAGGCATGCACCATTATGATACATATTATGTGGTCCCCTACAACAAATGCAGTTATTTGTAATGTGCAATTTACGACGGACAAATTCCATGTCATAAACATTCGTTGTGCGCAGTCTATTTTTGATGTATTTAGTATTATTTCACAAAACATCATTACCTATGATGTAATATTACATCTGAGGTAAATTGTTTTCCCATGGATTACCACCGCCAACTGAAAAAAACCAATGATTGAAATTTGTCGAAAATCGCATTGAGTTGAGATTATTTGTGACGAAATTCGATGCATGTCTCAAACAATATCGACTAATATAATTTTTTACTAAAGAATTAGTTCCATCACAATTACTTAATCGTAATATGTATTTCAATGTAACATAACTCACCCCTCTCTTCTTTTTCATCACTTTTCTTCTTCCCTCTCCTAAATTGATGCGTCGAAATTTCATGGATCGCCCCTCTCCATGCATAAAAAAATGATTGCATCATTCGATTATTGATTGATTTTACCTATGTTATGAAAGATGTTTAATCATTTTCTATCCTCCTACATGTTTTCCTATTTTGGTTAGTTGTTTTAAATAATTTTTTTTCAATAACCAAGGATTATAAATTTACCCAATTTTAGTAATTTATTGGACATATAGGGCTAATCTGACATTCATATTCCTTATATGATAGTCATGTTTCCGCACGAGGTGTATTAATTTCATTTAAATAATTAATAATATTTATATATTATTAAATTTAATATATTTTTTTTGCTTTAGGTTTGATGAAATCTTATTATTTTATATTGTTGTTTGAAATATTATAATTATTGAAAAATAATATCAGTTTTAAATTTTTTCAAAAAGTGGTGGGTTCTTCAAAATGTATGTTTATCTTAATTTTATTTAGTGTATAGGGATTCTGTAATATTATTTTAATTTTACCAATTCATTTTTTCTTTTTTTGTGTATAGTTGTTTTTTGTTTCACAGTTTTAAATTTTTTTAAGTGCGTTTGTATGTATGAATAAATATTTTTTATGTTAATTAGTTTTTAAAAAGTGTAATAATAAATTTTATGTTAATAGATTTTATTAAACATTTATGTGATTTATATATATAAAAAATGAAATGAATAGAAATAGATGGGTTTTAACAATGGTGAGAAAAATGATTTAAATAAAACATTTTATTTAAACATTATTGATATTGATTTTTTAATAAAAAACAATAAAAATCATTCTAATGAAGAACACTAATATAATGAAATATTTAATTTTTATTAAAAATTAGTTAATATTAATTAGGATTAAATATTTTTATAGTATGTAAAAAAACATAACAAATACAAAGAATTAATAAATAATATAAAAAATATTAATTATTTAAAATACAATATTAATTTAAATAATTAACAAAAATCATATAAATAATATATCATATGTATAATTAATGACTCATTATTTTTAATAAATTGAAAATATTCGTGATAATTATTAAGTATTAATAATAATTTGTCAAAAATTATAATAAGCTATAACAAGTTTTAGAAATTCAAAACAATTTGTATATATGATGTATTAATTTATAAATTTAGTATCAATATTTGGTATCAATTTTATAAAATTATTTGACTCGTATAACTATTTTAATGCATCTTGGATAAAAAAATTAATTAAAAAAAATTAATTCAAAATAATTATTAATTCCAAAATATGATTTCATATTTATTTATAAATTATTTATAAAAATAATTAATTCAAAATAATAAAATTTATATTATAATAAAAACTAAGTATAACTAAAATTATTTATAATATATATATGAATATATATATATTTTTATATTTCAATATTTCTATAATAATGAGTTAGAACATATTTGACGTATTTATATTAATTTAAAAATTTCTATACATATAATAAGTATTCAAATTTTCATAATAATTTAAATAATATTATAATAATAATTACATAATTTATGATTATTTAAATAATTTATGAAATTTTAATAATAATCATCATTACATAACAAAATTGAAATAATAATTTATGAAACTATGTTATATATATATATTAGGAAATTTATAAATATTTAAATAACTACTAACAATTATTACATAATAATAATTACATAATTTAAAATAATTTCTAATAGTTAATAATTTTTATTACATAGTTTATAATAATAATTATTTCAAAATTTATAATAATCATTACATAATTGACAATTTTTTTGATATATATATATATATATATATATATATATTAATTTTTAACAAATTAATAATCATTTCATATAAATGTATAATTAATTAAAATATTTTTTTGAATAATTTGTATAAATATTTTAATATATATATAATATATATCATATTAATAAAAGATTAAAAATTATACACTTGGGTGAAATTTAACCAAACACTCAATGCTCCCAAGTGTTATGTCACATCAAGGGTAACCCCAATATCCCGAACCTAATGGTGGTTATGATCGTCCATACAATTCATAGTTTGATTGATAACATATATTTTAATATGAAATTATAATAAAAATATTAAATGAATTAATCTCGCATGTAATGTTACTCAAAATTCAATGCTCACTAATTTTATGTTTCGCTTAGAGTAATCCACACATCTTAGACCAAGTGGTGGATGCCATTTTCTCATATGAAACACTATTCACGATATACTATATTAACTTTTAAAAAATAATGTTTGTATTATATAAAATATATATAATACAATTGATCTATATGCACCGAGCCTCTACTAGCCACATTATCCAGTACAAACCAAACATCTCACTGTAATCATATTTCAAAAAATATTCTCTGGGGTAAAAATATAATAATAATTTTCAACTAGTCCAAGGGATTAGTAATAATTATTTATATTTCTATTGTTTTTTCTAAAACTATAGACTCAATAAGTTGACGCTAGTTTTTATTATACGATCCCGATTGGATAAATCAACATAAAAATCCAAATAGATCTGGTATATATCATTTCTACATTGACAGTTTTGAAACATTTGTATAATTTGAGTCATCAAATTCTGATTTTGTTTCTATATTCTGAAATAAATGTCCATGTAAAAATGTTATCATAGGAGACTCTAGATGTTTTAAAATTTTATAATATATCTTTTTCATTTTGGTTTTTAGAAATATTATATTTTTTTGTATCAACATGGTTAATATAATTGTGTAGAAAATTAAAAAAATAGTTCTAGATCTATCATTTAAGAATTTAGTGCATGAGGCCACCAATTCATCTATTCCTAAAACAAAAACATTAAATTATATTCCAATTAATAAATTAGAAACACATTAGTTTTAAAATTTGCTGAAATCTATAGTAGAAGGATTGTATCTGTGAAAATAGATAACAAAATATAACACTCTTATAAAATTATTGGCTATTAAAAAATTTTATAAATGAAGATTAATGGTTTTGACTAGAAGTTTTTTATTATTTTAAATCATTGTTTCTTGATATTAATACATTAGCTTTAAGTTTCTATGAAATTAGGTGTTTGGATTGTAACTTTGTTCTTAATTATCACATAATCCATTCATGTTCAAATGAATAAATCTTAAATTATTGTAATTATGAAACCATGGTTAATTTTCCAACATTTGGATAATCAAGTTATAAAGATAATCAATTTGGAAAATCTAGTGTTCATATAAAACAATTGAGGTATTTTACAATAAAACCATTTTTACCGAATTTATTTATATTTCACTATACAACCCGATTGATGACATTACATAAATCAAATATTTCAGTCAGAAAAAGCATAAATCACCCATATGACGTTGATTCAGTGAAACACATTGATTAGACACATTCTTATTTTTCTTCAGAACCCTATAACATAAATATTTATATTTCTACTAATGTTTTTTTTCCTTTCAGTTATTATTATAGTCAATATTTATATTGGAAAATTTTCATTAATCATTAGATCATACGTAATTTAATGTTGATGAAGTATTCATTCATATATATATTTGGTTATATTAATTCCAGGACATCCAAAGAAGAATATTTATTATTATTTGAAGAAAGTAATTGATGAGTTAATTTCATCATAGAATAATGGTATTATGACATTTTATATTGTTTTAGATCCAAAATTTCTTGTAAATGTTTCATTATAGTGGATTATTACTTTGTTTCTGGGATATGGTATGTAATCTGGAAAGAGCAAACAAGGTCTAAATTCTTGTGTATACAATATGGATGGAAAAAAATTCATTTATGCTTGGTTGTGGGATAAGGTTTAATTAATTTTACTATCATCATAAAAATCTACCTACAAATCCCCATTTCTAATGAACATGAATAATTATACAAATGGTCTAACTGAAATGGAAAAACCTCCATATTTTCTATGAGGAAATATTGTAAAATCCATTACAACTGCACTTCCATTTGTTACTTTTTGGAGAATAATAAATGAATAAAAGTCAAATGGTTTTTGGAGAGAAAATAATTGGATAAAGTTGAGTATTGTTTTTAGGATCTTCTATATTGGTCTTACTAGTTTGTTATTCATATGATATATGTAATGCATAAAGAGAATAATACTCTTAATAACATATTTTATATTATGGAGGAATCACCTAGTAAGTCCAAATATAATTTGAATTCACGAAAAGATTTTGCCCATATTTACAGAAATCCAAAACATAAAGTATTTGAAGATGAAAGATCACACAAATTAATGAATTAAAAATCATCTTACTCACTTACTTAAGAAAAAAATTTATTAAATTGTCAACCGATAAGAGATTTTTTGGTAATATATGGTAATGATTCTAATTTGTCTCGATTCATCAGAAATGGGAAGATTATAATGCTATGAATTAATAATAGTCATGACATTATTGTATTCTTATTACATGTTTGTCTTAGAGAGTGGTTGAATTATTCAATATGAGACATGTTTTCTGAAATTTCATTTTATCTGAGGTAATTTTTTGGAAAATACGATTAAGAAACATTGAATTTGTTAAAAAATAATTTATTACTTTCAGTAAAATTAATGAAAATATTCCCACTAAGATACTTTGATTCCATGGAAAATTTAATATTCATTTTTTCAAATGAAGCTAAATGTGTCGGTCCAGTACAATTCAAGTGGATGTATCCATTTGAGAGCTGTTTGAAAAAAAATAATGAATGGAGTATGTAACAAAGAATTGAGTAAAGGGTCTATTGTAGAATCATACATGATCTATGAAATTTCAAATTTCTGTTATTTTTATTTTATGTCTTAATACCCTTCAAAACATAATCTCATGGATTGTAATTATGAAAATGTTGACTAGATCACATACCACATGTTGTCAGTTTAAATGAACATGATAATAGTTTTGGTGGTTATCATGAGTAATGGCTTACAGATAATGATTGATAGTGTGTGATAAAAATAAAATCATATGAAAAATAGTTTATTGAAAATGTAAATGGTTATGTGGAAGTGTAGAATATTTAATGTTTTTAAGAAACATCCAAAAATATATCTCTTACAAAATAATATAAAAATATAGACGATGAGACCCACTTGTTATGGGATGATGATCTGGATAATGTTGATGGTGTAATAAGGTATTATGAAACTAATCATTATATGGAATTTGATTATGCTGATGATGAGGATGAATACATTGATCCTGATGAAAATCGTAAAGAAGATGTTGATTAATGTATTATATTCCAGTTTTTAGTTAAATATAATTATTATATTCTGATATTTATTAGTTTCTGTATATTTTATATTTGTATTAACAAATTTTTATATGTATTCTGGTATGTATTAGCTTCTTATATATGATAGATCTATTACGATTTTATTACAGATAAAAATATTTGTTTCTGATGGATCGATATGATCCTGGCGATCTACTTCGTTCTCTCCCTAATGACTTACTTCCTCATGATGATCCTGATTAAGCTAATCATCAGGATGGTGTGCCTATAATGAGGGGACACAGTCTTTCCTGATTGATGATTCTAAATCATGTTCTATAGAGATACCATCATTTGATATAGATCCACGTTTATGTGCGTATGATTATTTCATTACAATATAAAAATTATATTTACCTTGTATATTTAATTTTGTTATTATTTTATGATTATTTATTCATATCTGGATGGTTTTCTACATATAGTTGTTGGGAAGGATGGTTAGATTCAAATATTTTTTTTCAATTCCTGGGTTTTCATTAGACCGGTTTCCCATTACATTGTCTCACCAGATGCTCAACCACAAGATTGTATATTATTAAATAATATATACCTTTAAAATAAATTAATTATCAAAATATTTTTAAAATTGTCAAACAAAATTTATATTCTCTGATTACTCAGATCTATAGGGGTTATATTCAATATAAATGGTAAATTTTTATATGTTATCTCTTTCGTCAGTTCATACAAAACCTCAAAAAGTGAATTGTGGACACAGACTATGCTACTGTTTTTTACTAGTCATGTGTCTCACATTGACATGAAAATATATTACCTCAGGTATGGGATGGATTATGCCACTTATCTCTATGAGAGGCTTTTAGGATGAAGTTATAATATGGATCTCAGAGCTGGGGGATGAAATTAGTCACACATAATGCAAAAATTCTTACATTTGACATGAATCTACAATATATGGAATGTGATATTAATGATAAATTTATAGATAATATTACTATAAAAGTATTGTTATATTATATAGGCCTCTACTATTCTATATATTATGAAGTTTTAGGTTTATAATATTTTTAATACTAATCCTCAAACATGAGAAGTTATAGGTGTCCTAAAGTGAAATATTATGGTTTGGATTTTTTTAGAAATTTCATAGATTTTTATTTTATTTTTATTATAATTTTTCATTATAATTAATGTAATTGTTTAAGTTTATGAATTCTCAGTAATTAAAGAGTCTAGGTGAGATACAACAAGATTCAAATTTTTATTTGGGTTTTGATGAGTGGGCGAAGATACAGGTGACTTTTAGGGTGTCAAGAAAGGCTGAGTGGTTAATATTGGTTTCCAACTCACAAATATGGGCTATTACGGTACTTATATAAAAGAATGACTGAGAGAAAATGTATATAGTGAATAATATTCATCGATGACATCATAAAATACATTGTATGTGGAGATGTTGTGTACTTAGGATAAAATGATAGTGTAGATGGTGAAAGAGAGAGAGAGAGAGATAAGGAGTGTGAACATCAGTATTTGAGAGATGAGAAGATGTTAAAGTATATCTGGTGACTTGTGCATTTGGTTGGAATGGATTTTCCCCTTCTGATTTCAATAATCCTTGCCTTAATCCTTTGAGTGATCCTCCTCCACCTGATGACAATTATTGAATTCTAGAATTTTAGGACTATTTTTTATTTTTTGTTACAAACATATTTTAGTTGAAATGATGTAATACTTTTAGGTCTATTTTAATTTTTAAAATATTATTTCATATTAAATGATTTTTCTAATATTGTTCAATTGGGTGATAAATTTTAAATATTTTAGTTTTTTATATAATTATAAATATATTGAATTTTCAATTTTTTTTTATTTTAATGAATATTAATGTTTAAAAATTTATATTAATTTTTTTATTATATATAATATTATAATTTATTTATCTTATTTTTATGTATATTTAGTTTTTAAAATTTTTATTGATTTATTTAAATGTTTATAATATTTTCAAAGTAATTTATTATTCATAAAAATTAATTAATATTAATTTTTTTTAAACCATTATAATTTTTTATTTATTGGTTTTCGTTTTACAGTTTTCATTATGAGTAAACTATTATTTTTGATAAATCGATAGTGCATTGAAAATAATCAATTACTATGGGACATCAAATAATATCTATGTTCAATGAATTATCACAACTATACCCAATTTGGATATCATTTTTTGCAATAGACTATTAGAAATAGACTACAGTCACAAATGATTGTTTGTAGTTAGATTTTGTCACTAACACTCTATCGCAAATTATCCATAAAATAGTAGTGGTTGGTTAGTCTTTGCAGATCAAGAATGAGCACATGGTCATTTTTTAGAATTGATTAACCAAACAAACTATTATTTTATTCTAGTATAATCCTTTTAGAACATAGACCCTTTTTTTCATTTTAATTTTTAGGTTGAATATTTTTCTAATATGGGATGCATTAATTTTCTAAAATAAATGTGATCTTTTGATTTTGTTGTTTCAATAAAGAATGTCTTTTTTCATGTTTTTCCCATTTATTTTAGTCATATTAAGAAAAAAATGGGTTTGATAATATTATATATTTTCATGCCTTTCTTATTGTTATTTTATTCATTCAATTGTGGTGGTGACAATTACATGTAGACTTGGATATGTTTCATGAAGTGTATATTATGCTTAAAAATGTACTCTATTACACATAAGTGGATTTTATAGGGTTTCAATTATATAATGGGTTGTTAAAAATTACATTAGTATTTGATAGATATGAGATACCTTTATCTAGGGGCTCAATTACCCTTGTGTATAGTGAATAGAAATAGTAGTACATATGCATATGCTCTGGATGCCATTATGTATCCATGGGTCAAGAGTGGTTAACATTATAAAATACATAAGTTATTATTATGTGGATAGTGAATTGGAGGCGGATATCATTATGAGATGGTCACACCACCACTAAATGGCACATTGAGGACCCTTATGTAGTATTGAAGATTGTAACATTTACAGTTGTAAAACTCAATACCCATACATAAAACCCCAAGTAAAATATACATGATGTTTGGAAAAATATGTAGTAGTGAATACCTGTATATAGAATATTAGGTTGTCCCTTATGTGGCATATCACACTAATTTCACTTACATACATCCATTCATTTGGGTTTTATTGCAAATAATTCTTCTAGAAGTTGTGTGGTCATCTATGTGTCCCGATATTATTTAAGGGGGTTTTTGAAGGGGATCAAATTTTTTGAGACCCCTCTTCCTATTGATATATGATAGAATGAATTAATTGATATAATCTGAAGTCAAGGGAACTTGATTGAGATAGAAAGGATATATTCCCAAGAGGTTGGTCTCCTTGGTTGTTCCGGTTGGAGATTTCATTCGTTTCAGTTTCTAAGAGAACAATTTTTGATCAGATCAAAAAGTATTATGAAATATTATTGTGGGAAAAAGTGGTATAGTGAAGTATAGTGTGTTCTTCCATATGTGAGACTGACCCTTGTTAGAGGGTTCAAGATTGGTTTCTCATGTTCATGTTGAAATTTTTCCCTAGTTCTTTTTTTCTTCCTTTTATGTTCCTTTTTTACTGTAGTTGTCTAGTTCCACTAGTAATTTCTATTCACATAGAATTCCATTCATCATTTATATGATGTAATATGCCATAGATTTTTTAAAAAATAAATATAAAATTAGTACATTTTGTGTTTTAATATTATAGAATGAATAGGTGTCTGAACGACATTAAATTCCATCTTGCTTCACTTTCCTGTAATCTATTGAATTATTTCTGTAGTGGAATTTCCATGATGGGTTTCAAATAGTTTTTTTGTTTTATATATATAATATTTTATTAATAGTTTATATATATAGGATCCATTTTTTATTACTGTAGTGGGTGGATTATGTGACATTACCTCTTTCATAGATATTTTCATTTGTTGCATGTTCTTCCCTTCAACTAACACCAAAAATAATCTTGTAAAAGACACTAATATTATTGTAAAACGCATTACCAACATAAAAAATACTTTTTCCATAAAAAAACATGATGGAAAATTGAAAATTTATTGTTTTTTTCACACTCTAATGTTGTGGGTATTATTGGATTTATTTCGGAGACTCAGATTTGATATGGTTCATTCCCTAATATTTTTTATTTTTTATTTTAAAAAATTGAATTTTTATGATTCTCAATTTCGATGTACTGAGATTATTTAAGATAATGGATACTTGTATGGAATATTATTATATTCAAATATTGTTTTATTAATATAAATTTTTATAATAAATTAGTCAATGAAGAATATTATAAACAAAAGACTTGGATGATAATTACACTTGTAGTGATCACATTTGAGATAGATGAAGGATTCTAGATATTCTATTCAAATTAGAAATTTTTTTATTGATGTGGAATGTGTAAATAGTCCAATTGAAATTTAATATGTGGATACTACTTATTCAAATTTACATTGTCTCCTCAATGTTCACATCAACTATTACCTTAATATATATCATTTTTTTGTGTCTTGCTTACCAGTTCCTTAATATATTTTTTATGTAGGATGTGTTACCTACATTATAATATACCCATTAAAAAAATTGTTAAATCATAAAATAATAATTTGAATAATAACTTAACACTTCTACTATATCCTGAATTATTAAATATTATTTCAACAAACATATTCATTGATGTAAATGATACACTAGTAAATATCACATTTTTAAAAGTACATCAAATAGATATTGTTAGTGTCAATAAAGTGTGAAAATTTTAATCACCCAAAAATTCATGAAAATTATTATAACTACTACAATTTCAAATAAAATCACCCTTCATTAGATTTAAATATCTTTTTTACACAAAAAAATGATTTCCTTATCAACAAATGTTTTAGCAGTTATAAAATTTAAAAAAAATATTTTTCTATCCAACAGAACATTTGTAATAACTCCTCTACACAACTTTATGTATGATATGTTCCACATGTGTTCCCAACCGACCTTTCTCAATACCACCCCATATATCATTGATTTCAAACCCTTTATCTACAATTTTCAAAGCCTCCAAACTTTCATGCATCAAGAATCTAACCACTGACATTTTCTTTCATGTTCAAACACCATTAGTACTTCAATACCAAGATTTATAAAATAATTTATGATATATATATATATATAATTCAATATTATTGATATATTTAATAAAGTTTTCATATAACATTTTATATTTGATGGAAAATATTTTGGTAATATGTATATATATTGTATATTTAAATAAAAATTTTATACATATTTAAATATAATTTAATATTTAGATATAAATACATTGTAATGTGTTTTTAAATATTTATTGTAAATACATTTATATTTTATTTTAATTTATAATGAAATATTATCAAATATATATTTATATATTATTTACCTACATAATATTTACACACTCATAGACATTAATATGAAACATATTTACAGAAACCTAAAAATTTATATTCTTTACATAAATAGAGAAATAATTAAATATATTTATTAAATTAAATACAATAGAATATAAATAAAAATATTTTTTTATTAACAGAAACATATTTTTTTGTAATCATTACTTGTATAGGTATATATATATATACATTTTTTTATAAATTAAATAAAATATACATTGGTTTATTTTAAATAAAATTAATACTATGTATTTATTTCCATTTTTTAAAATAATTAAAATATTTTTTTTTGTAAATATCTTTTAATATTTATTTATATAATTTATTTGTTAAATATTTATATATGGAAACATGTAAATAATTATTTATAAATAAAACTCCAATACGAAAACTAGTAAAATTTAATCACTATAATATCCATATATGATTATGTTCTAAGAATAAATCATTTATCTACTAAAAAATTCATTAATCACTTAAATTTGGATGAAATTTTATCAAATGTTTTAAAAAATTTACACTCATAATAATTCATTTTTAGAGTCCTTATGGGCATTTTAAAACCATAGACCTCATAATTCATAATGTCATAATATTTTTTCAAGAATCACTATAATTTGTTGTATAGCACATGCATACACAAGTATCAAAACTTATAGCCATTGGACATTCAGATCAAATTTTCAAATTATCTTAGATCATTCGTTACATTATTAAATTTTTATGTCATTCAATTTTAATTAAATTAGGACTAATCATTAAAATATAGCTAATAATTTATTAATATTATTTTCATAATTAATTTGTAATCCATTTCACACTAAACATCAAATATATTATGTGAAAATTTAGATTGTCATTGTAAAAATAATTTTAAATAACATATATTATATTTATATCAATATTAATATATTAATATATTAATATGAGTTTTTGTAATTATTTTTTTTATGAAATGTAACGGTTATCATCATAAATGTAGTGTTGATAAAGTCTAAAAATTATCATCCCAAAAATTTTCCCTAATAAAGAGTCACTCTTATCAGTTCTTTTAGATAGCATAGATAATGGAACCTCATTTATAAAATGATTTTACTAGTGATTAAAATCACAAAATATGTAGTAGTGATTGTAATATCTACAATTTTTTTAAAATTCTGTGCACTAACTTATTTTATAGTGCCTTGTTTTCTATTAATCATACAAGGTATAATGATATACAAAAAAGTTGTCTATATATTGATCACTAAAACATATTTGGTTTTATTTGATGCAATATTTTATCAGCGCTTGAAAAAACAACTGATAAATGTTACCCTTTACCAGTGAATTTTATAGTAAAAATAAATGTTGTATTTATCATCTCTATTTAAATCACCTTTAAAACATATTTAATCATGCGTGAGAGTCCCATGTTGAACTTGTTGAAGTTAGACTGCTTATTTTTATATAATTATATTGAATCAACAAATCAAAATACTACTATAGGGATGGTATCTCACATACATCTCCACACACCTAAATGGGTATGTTCCTTCACATACTGGTCCCCATGGCCCTTGGCCCACCAATAACTCACTGTAGTCCACTAGATCGATAGGTCTTCCTATAACTCCCTAAAATTCTAAATGAATTAAATTTATTCAATAGAAAGTGAAAAACAATGTTTTCATATTATATTTTGTTATAAACAATGCTAAGTTTGTATTTCATTACACACAACAACAATTTTCTGAGATAGCTTTCATTTCATACAAGATCATGTATTAACCAACATCAATATACTATTAATATAATAATTTAATATGATAGTTATAACCAATCAATTTAGATATAGGGTAAAAATAGGATTAAATAAAATAAAATATATATATATATTACAATTTTTTATTATTTATATATTAGTGATAAATAAAAATTACCTTTAAAAATATTTTTTTAAAGATAATATTTATCTAAAAGACAATTTAATAGTTATTGGATAATATAATTTAATGTTATTTTTTTTCAAATTTAAGAAAATTTGATTGAAAAAATAAAACACATTTTTGAAAGAATAATATAAAAATTATACTATGGTGAATATTTTTGATATTTCTGAGAAGTTTCATGTATTGAATAATAGTGAAAAATAATGAATTATATTTGAAAACTGTATATTATTATTAATAATTTATAATGCTAAATTATATTTTTAATTATTTAAAAATTAAATATTGTTCAATTTTACTTATATTTATTAAATTTATATCATTTTAATAATTTTGAAATTGAATTTAGATATGAAAAATTTGTAAACTATTGAACATTTTCACTTTTAAAACATTATTTTTCCACATGTATTTTGGATTCACATTAAACTAAATTATTGAATTTAATTTAATTGAATTTTTAAAAATAGATTCCATATTTTGAGTGAGAATAATTTATATTATCTAATTTTTTCAATATTAGTTTTTACAATGGAGATTATTTAAAATATATATAATTAATTATAGAGATTAAGGGAAAATGAGTTTAGTTAATGGTTAAACACAAAATATAATGTATAAAATGACCTACAATCATATGCAAAAAAAATTGTCTTTAAATTACCAAAAATTATCATCTTGTTACTAATTTTTATTATTTATTGAAACTCTATTTCATGAATTTGGGCTGTATAATAAGATGTTTAAGGAAAAAGAGAAAATTGGATCATCCCATGCCTTTAGTATTTATAATGATTTTTTATAGGGAAAAAACATAATTGTTAAGTTATAAATATTATTTTAAAAGTTAAACGTGCATTTTATCCTAATAACATATTTTACGGTTTTATAGATGTAATAATTACTCTAAATTCTTATGAAATGAAAACACACAAATTATTTAGTTAATAATTAACAATGATAATTGATATTAAAAATAAAAAAATAAAATTATATTTAATGAATTGATATATAACAATTATTTTTTAGGATGTCATGTTAAATAATTTTTTTATTAATATAATTTAATTCCATAATAATATTCATATTTTTAAATTCATATTAAATAAATAATGTTAAAATTTATAATAATGTTATTTTATAATGAATGATATTTTATTAAATAATTTAAAATTCATAAAAATAATTTCCTATATAAGGTGATTTTAAAATGTTAATAAATATCAAATATGGTCTATTCATAGACCAATATTTCTTAAAAAATTATATATTGACCCTTAAATAGTAAAACCAATATTAGTGTGGTTGGGGTTAATGTAGTTTTTTTCCTTTAATGTGTTAATATTAATATTAATTTCCAAAACACATGGGAATATTGATTTATAAATTTGATCTAATATTTAGAATCATTGGGGTTTAGTTTTCTAATATTCCTAAATTTAATATATTTTTAATGGTTAATGTACAATTTAAATAAAAGACGTTACCATAGTGGAAAACAAAAATTGAAAACGTATAGAAATATAGAAGTTAAGGATCGACATTAAAAACAGATTTTTTATTTTGGATGTTTTTATTGACCACATTAACGATCCAGTCCATTATTATTCAATTTTAGAGACACATTAAGTATTGGAGACCTCCCAATAGTGAATACATTTTTGTAATTATAAGTATATCCTTCATCCTCAACTATCAAAGGGAACTCAAACTCCCCCATTCTTTACACTCTTAAACCACATTGGTTCATAAAATCCATTAAATAAAATATTTCAAACCCCCCTATCCATAATAGAGAGTCATTATTTTGGGTATAAATTCAACCTTTTTTGAATTTAGTTCAATCCTAAAGATGAAACGATAAAGAGAGATAATATTCTTCAACCTTCATATTCATTTTATTTCCCTCTCCACGTATTTCAAATTTTTATTATTTTATTAATATATAATAACATATATATCATCCATATAATGATATTTTGTTATTATAATGGTACAACTTAAAACCATGTGCACTTTCTTTATATTGTTTAAAAAATCACCTTTAGTGTGTATAGAATATTACTGCATCAGGAACCAATTTCATTTATTTTTCCCTTACCAAATTTCATGTATGGGAAAAATGAAATATTTATAGTTTACATGTGAAATATATAAAAAGTTATATCATTATTATACCAATGGAATCATTATATGAAATATCTCTTATTATTTTTCATTCTGTATGAGACTTGACAACATCACAGATTTGTACGGTGGACTACCAAATCACAAAGCGATGCGATTCATCTTTCACAACCAATTTAAATCGATGGTGATAATGATAAATTAAATTAATATATATATACAACATAAAATAATTATATAATTTAATATATAATTATCATTATTTAAAGAATATATATATATATATATATATTATTTCTTTTATTTTCACTCATTTAAATATTACATCGTTTGTGTATGTGTGGGCTTCCACCTTCACGAAGTGATTTGACTTTATTTTCATCAGCACACCCCAAGGGTAGAATATATTTGTATATAATATTATTTTAATTGTATTTATAACTATATGATAATAATAAATTTTACTATCCATCTTTCAATAAAGACCATTGAAAATAGAAGTGTTACTCTTGTGTATGTACAACATATCGTCTCCATGATCATCACATACGTAATTTTTCATAACCATCATTCTTGATTATTTTAAAAATTATAAATAATTTTTTAATATGATAATAATGTCATTATTTTTAAAATATATGATATACTTATACCGTATGTTACAGAATCAGATCATTGATGACAAAACACGCATGAGATTTTAATGTAATAAACACTCTAAACAATAAAATTAATGGAATATAATAGATGAATAGGTAATGATTTGTTATAAACAGATCATATATGATATCCTGAAAAATTATATGGATTATAATGTGAAAATAACATGATTAAAACCATTAAACATAAGGTTAAATAACATTCTATCCAAAGGAAATATAAGGTAAAGATTTTCATCTCAGATTACATACCATTGAGATAAATTTGTAAATATACACCAATTCACTTTTTGTGAAGTATATACGTCCCCTTTTAAAATCAATAACAATATTAATATATTATTCATTTTATTTTAGTTATAATTTAAATAATTTTATCCATGTGGATTTTTATTGATAATTTAAAAAGGTAAAAATAATTTTATTTTCTTGTTTTCTTTGGTGACTTTTATCTTTATCTTGAAATAACCACATTCTTCTAATAACATTACATTCAAAGTTAAATTTATAGTAAACATAAATATTATTTTATATAGGATATGATTATTGGATAAATATTACACCATTTTTATATATGGTGTTTCCATTGAAAATATTTTATTAAATTTGAAAATATTAATAAATAAATGTCCAATACATAATATGGATGCATGATGATAAGGAAAATTTGATGTGAATTAAATTTAGAATTAAATATGTGAGGCATTATGTGGACATGTAAAAATGAGTTGGTCCAAGATATATATTTACCATGAATTCATCAGTAGTCTCATGAGATAATCATTTAGCCAAACAGATGGTATTTTAACCTATATACATAAAACCGTTCTACGAAAGGTCATAAAGTAAATGTTATCGAGTACCTGGGAAACATTAAATCCAATAAATATGCATTTTATTTACTGATAAATCATTGATTATTATTATCCATGATAATTTCACTTTGAAATTATCTATGGATTCATTTCATTCAACTTTTACTCATTATATGGGATGTGTTTTCGTTTATTTACCTTACAACATTGAATCAAACTTCTCACACCATGATAGTCATGAAATTTTAATGGAATGTGAGTTATGTTATCTACCATTACATGTTGATTATTATTATTTATTCTTGATATATTCCACATTATGTAACCCTTACTCATCATTTGAGCACACTCTTATTTTTTTTCTTTCACTAGTATTCCAGGAAATTTAATATGACTGATATTTAGGGATATGATATATAGAATAAATTTATTATAAAAAATTATGTTTTAAATATGTATATTAATATTTAGTATATTATCCATCTATATATATATTTTATGAATACTTCTAAATGGATTTGTCCTTCAGGATGAGTTTCCTTATATATTATGCTAATGCAATGGTATTATACAATAAGTCCATGCTACTAAGTTTTGGGTCTCTGTTGTTAGTATCATTTGAATTTTTATATAAAATTTTTGAACAAGATTTAGCAAGAAATAAATTACAGAATATAATTCTATGATAGACATTGATGGTGATCATTGAAGAACAATCATATATTTTGGGATTATACATTTTCTTTCACGATGATATGATATAATCTATTTTATTCCCTTATTTAAAAAATCTACCTAGATGATGGAATGAGAACCTCACCAATTAAAATGATCCCAAAAGTAATAATAATCATATATTTTATCTGATTATGCTAATTTTTTAGGGGAAGTAATTTCCCCATCATTCTCTTTATATGAAAACATAGTATCATGTGATTAAAAGAGAGAAATAATTATCTATGTGTTATGGATTTGGATATGAGCATGAGAACAAATGATGGTTGAAAAAAATGAATGTTGTAAATAAGATAATGAATTATTTTCAAACCCCTAATAATTGTAGAAATAATCACCAATGTAAATGATCTAATGGATTATTATTTTATAATAAATTCAGAGAAAAGGGATAATAAGAATAAAATAAAAAGGGAAGAAGGAAAACAAGTTATTAAGTGTTTCAACTATAGAAAAATGTGCCAATATGTAAATAAATTACCCACAAATAAAAGGAATATACATCAAAAATATATAATAGACCATGGTCAAGCTTATTCTATTTCCATAGATGAGGAGGAATGTAGAATATTATTATATATTTGGATCATTTATATATGTTATAAATATATTTTATTATAATAATTAGATTTATAAAATATTTATGGATTGTACTACATTATAATTTCATTATGAAACCTATAAAAATGTTTAATTGTACAGTGAAAACTAATCCAATAGCACATTGAAATGTTTTATAAAACATGTGGTTAAGGGAGATATAACTCTTAAAATGTTCCTAATGTTTAGATAATGATATTTCTATAGTGATATGATTTATATGTATAATTTATATTCGATTCTACTATATACAATGGAACAGATTAATGATTATTTAATAATGTGGTTCATTCATGATGGAGTTTAAATCATTTTTTAAATCTAGGGAATGTAAACAGTAACCTATGTTTTGAAAAATGAATAATGTATAAATCCTGTTTTCAATAAGGTTTTGTGGTAAATATGTTATTTACATGATTTATGATATTATGGGAAAAGGGAATTCCCATGTTTTCTATGTTATAATTAAGAGATATGACACGTTATATAAGGGAATAATGGAATGTTCATGCTTTAAATTCAATGAACTTCTTCCAAAAGTTCCAGATCTTGATATTTTGGAAGATATATATGCCTAACCAATTATGAAATAGATTAAATTGATCTTCTATCCATGATTAAAATATTAATGTATTATATAACCATATGTGATTCATGTATATATGATAAAATGTCATAACCATGTTTTTTGTATAATACATTTAGATACAAATAAATAATTTTCATTTTACTAGGAATATTGTGACCCGTTAAAATAAAATTTCAAAGAATCATGCATAATAAATAATTATGTTTGGATATTCATTTGATGGAAAAGCTAATGAACTGAATATTGTTTGAATTTGTACCATAGAATGAAATTTTTTCAATAAAATAAATATATATCATGTAAGTATATAATTCCATTTATACTTGGAGAGTGAAATAATTCATCAAATCAAGGAAATGGATGTTGGAAAACAAATATTGTCTTATTTTCATCATTTATAGTTATATCTATGACCGATTTCATACCTCTATACAATGTATTTGAGGTTATTATGTTTCTCCAAAACATATTCTATATTGTTTTCCCTTAGTACTTGGGTGTTAGTTTTCTTTTCCATTCACATGTTTCTATTTCTGACCAATGTTATTCATTCTAGAAACCGAGTTAGGTGATTATTATAGAAGAAAATATTACATAATTTTTTTTATATTTTTTGTATTATAGTTTATGAAATCTTTTCTAGATATGATTTTTGATAAAACAATTTTTATATATCAATCTGTTGGTTTCCATGATCATGTATAAATGGTGAGGGTGCAATTTATTTTCGTTGGAGAGAATGTATCACCCTCAAATTCAAAAACAATTATATTTTATTCAATATTGAATGTGACACAAAATATTTATTTTATATTTCATTACATGAATCAATAATTTTATCCTTTTTTACATGAAACAATGAGTTTCTTTGATATAATTCATTACAAGAAATACTGTGTTTTATCGAACATTAATATACTCTTAATATTATTATTTTATATGATATTTTCACCTATACATTAGAATGATGGGTAATAATAAGATTAAATCACCAATTAAAAAAAAAATTACACATTTTATTATTTATCTATTTATAAAAGTGAAATATAAAAATTCTCTTAGGGATAAATATTTTTATTTTTTTGGGAGAATTTTTTTATTGATGAATAGTGAAATCAACGTGATTTTAATTTAAAAATTATTTTACATTTAAATAATTTATAATAGAAAATTATTATTAAATTGGTTATAAAATAAAAATTGGTCAATTATAAATCAATTAATACAACATACATCATTTGTGTCTCATTCATATTGAATTTATAAATTAAAACATGTTAAACATTTGAACATTTTCACGTTTAAAACCAAATTTCTCGTAATGTCGTTAAGATTATTTTTAAATTCAATTCACAGACTTATGTGAATTGAATTCGGAAAATTGGATTAAATATTTAGAATCATATTAATTTATATCATCCAATAAGGAAGTGATAATTTTTTTCCATAATGACTACTGAAGTTAATTAAAATTCAATAGAGTTATTATAGTAAAATTAAGTTTACCTTGTGGATAAACATAAAATATAATGTGT
Source organism: Viscum album (assembly GCA_963277665.1). Classification (NCBI taxonomy): domain Eukaryota; kingdom Viridiplantae; phylum Streptophyta; class Magnoliopsida; order Santalales; family Viscaceae; genus Viscum; species Viscum album. The sequence goes on from OY728133.1 coordinate 530,315,781, forward strand.
AAAATGACATGCCAACTTGTCCAAAATCAATTTCCAACCGTATTTAGACCCTTATCACCCTATAATATATTTTAATGTATTTTGTAGATATTATTTCATGATTGTGACAAATATAATATGAGAAGTCACATATATGACAAAAAGAGAATCTTCATTGCCTTATATATATATTGTTTTGGGTAGGTTAAAAAGATCATAATTCAAATTATAAATAATATTTTAAATTTTAAATTTTATTTATCATGATATTCTATTTTAATTTTCTATTTATTAAAGAATAACAATTCATTATTAATAAAATCCAACACATGAATTCTTTAGTTAATAATTAAATAAAATAAATGATAAATCAAATATTAAAAGTGAAGTCAATTGAGTAAATTACTCTATTACCAAATTTTTAAATGTTAAAATATGATGTTCAAAAACCTATATTTATATAATAAAATTACTTTATTTTATTGATATATTTTTTCAAATTGCGTAAACAATGACAAAATATACATTAATGATATTTTATAACAAATGATGTTCCACAAAATAAATTATAATTACTAAAACCATATCATATGAAAAGATAATTTTGAAATTAAATAAATATAAAATATGTTCCATTAATGGACTAATTTATCATTATAAAGAACATATTTACCCCCCAATATTGAATACTATATCAGCATGGTTAGGGTTAAAGTAATTTTTTTGAGATTTTCATGGTATTTAGTTAAAATTAATTTCCAATGACATTGGATTTTTATTTAAAAAATTATATATCATATTTATAATCAATGGGTATAAATGTTTTAATAATTCTTACTTTAATTTAGCCATAAATAGTAAAAAATATTTGTTAGAAAAATATTTAAAAGCGTAAAAAATGGAAAAATTATCAAAGCATAAGAGTGAAGGAATAAAATGATAAAAATGACTAAATTTTTTTGTTGTGGAGGATTGTATCGACCAAATTAACCCTTAAATCAATTATTATTTAAATTTGGAGACACATTAGAAAATTGAGACCTATGAATATTGATTACATTTGAGTATTTACAAGAATTTCACTCTTCTTCAACTATAAAAGTAATGTCAATATATCACATTCATCACACTATAAAACCACATTTGTTCATCCAATCACATCCAAATTAACTTCCAAACTAAAATTCCTTAATCCTAAAAGACTTATATTGTTTATAAATCCATCCATTGATGGATTTAGTTCAATTATATTAAAGACAAACGAGGGATAGTTAATGTTCTTAAAAATCATCTTAAATTCATTTCCTTCTCAACCTTCATCAATTTCAATTAGACCAAGAAAATATAACAATATATATATATATTAAATATAATAAGATGATTTTATTTTATTTTAATGACCTAGAACCTCACACACTTCCATAAAATGAGTCACTAGGTCTTCATTCATGTGTATGATGGACTACAGCCACACAAACCAATGTCATTCATTTTCCATTACTAGTTTCAATGTTTGGGAATACTGATGGATTTATTGTTTATATATGATTTATATGATATTTAAAAAACATTTTTATGTATACATATTCATTATATCATATAATTTTATATATCTTACTATCATTCAATTCATCAGAGACTTGATAACATCACTCCTGTGTATGGTGGACCACCGTCTCCCAAAGTGATGTGATTTTTCATTCACTAAAACATTACATGGAAGGAGATGAAGGTAAATTGAATGATTATATGTGATATCCATTGAATAAAAATAATATTCTTGACATATTAATAATTATATAAATTATATATATATATATTTTTTTAATTTTCAATCATGTGAAGATAACATCAGATGCGTACATGTGGACTACCGCCTTCACAAACAGATGTGACTCTCTATTCATCACCATACCAAAAATATATAAATTAAAATTATATAATAATCTATAAAATATATTATTATATTTATTTAAAATTAAAATGTTAAATTTAAATTTCCCTTGATGAATACAAAAACATGGAAGAGTTAATTAGGCATACGTAAGCCCTGCAGTCTTTCTAATAATAACATACTTCATTTTGAAAAACCATTATCAAAGATTGTTTTTAAAATTATAATTATATTTTAATATAATAATTATTCCATGATTATTAATCTGGAGATTATTTAAATATATAATATCTGCAATAAGTGGACAATTGATTTCAAAACAATCATGAGAACACAATGAAATTAACACCCAAAATAATGAAACAAATAATGGAATACTAATAAACAGGTAATTAGACATTATAAAATAGTCATATCTGATATAATAAAAATTAATATAGTTAAGAAATAATTTAATAACATTCTGCAGACCATTATATAGTATGATAAATAATGTTCAATAAAAATGGTTTGTAAGGTAATGTATTTTGTCTCAGATTACATAACACTGATGATTATTTGTTATTATTCACTAATTATCTTTTTTTGCACATATATTTCCCCTTTTAAATATAATACCATTATTACATCATTTATAATGGAATTTAAATTTTTTATCTTGAATTATTCCATCCAATGGGTTTTTGTTGGAAATTTTCAATTTGTAAATGTTACCGTACAATCTCACATTCTTTTTTTATTATTAACATTTTCATAACAAAATCACATTCATATAATCATTTTTCTTTTGAAATTTAATATCTATTAGATATTCATATTAATATATTATGTATATTATTATCTTATAAAAAAATACCATTTTTACATATGCTGTTTACTTTGACAATTATTTGAATTACTTGGGAAATATTGATAAATAAGTACATAATATTAGATCCAATTTTAATTTTTTGTTCTCGTAATTCATTCTAGTTAACCTGTCATCCATGCCCACGACCCCGACATCCAGATACAGGATGATAGGACACATTTTTTATAAATTAAATTGATTATTCGATATATGAGGAGTGATTTGGATACATACACATTGGTGGGAATAGTTATAGATATCCCCTTTTTGAATATATAGTCTCATGAGATGAATCTTTTGTCCAGTCATATGAGTTTTTCCCATTCTATTTTAAAGAATCTTGTTAAACTCCTTGATAGTGAAGGTATCATGTATATGGGGAACCTAATGTCCAATTATTAATGAAATCATTCATTGAAAATTAATTTTTTATTAATATTATTATCCATTTTATTATCACTAAAATGATATCTATGGATATATTTCATTTGAAATTTATTGATTAAATGACATGTGTTTTCATATTTTTAACTTAAAATATTGATACCCCATTATCTCACCATGATTTTCTTGTTATTTAAATAGATGTTTTGTTGATTTGTTTATATTTAGATATTGATAATCCTTATTGATTCATGATATATTCTATTTAGTAACCCATTTCTAATCATTTAATATAACTATTAGATTTTTACTTTACCCATGATTCCATTATGTTTTCTATTAGTGATATGAAGGGTAAAACTATATGGAATAATTTTATACTCAATAAGAATTAATTTGTAATTTTAAGTATTCAAATGTAAAGTTAGAATCATGTTGGTATCTATTTTAACATGAATACTAAACTAATTGGTCATTTGGTATGAATTTCCATGTATCATTTTTCATTATGATGGTACTAGACACCGACTCTGGGCAGCTCGGGTTAGGGTTGTTACACTTCCCTATGGGTTGCCTAAATGGTTGGCCCTTCATGTTGAGGGCTAACTGAGATGCCGAAATTTTTTATAATAAATTTATAATTTCATATGTAAACCTATATATAGATATATTAGAATATATTAACTATTAATATATATATATATATATATTAAAAAGGTTGTTTAATATTTTTTTAAATTTCTTAAAAATAAATTTAATTTTAATATTTATTTACATTTTATAATTTTTTATAATTACATTCCTACTTTGTATTTTTAAAAAATATAGTGATTTTTTTAACATTAATATATAATTATATATATGGATATATATTAAATATCTATATATATTAAAATCTACATTGAAATATATTTTGGAATATATAATAATATATATATTTGTTTATTGAATGATGAGACCTTTTTCATATGAGAAAGACTCTATTATAAATATATGTATATATAAATGTACATATACATATATTAATAAAAAGTATATTATTTCATTACTTATATATTTATAATTTTTAAAATTTATTATATATTTAAATAAAGCATTAAAACTTTTATTAATAATTAATTAATTACAAAAAATATATATATATTTATTTAAATAATTAATTCACTATTAATAATTAATTAGATGTTGTTAATTTATTAAATTACATATATATAGTCAATTAATTTATTTTTATTTTTAAAAATTTTATTAAAAAAATATCTAATAATTTTTTTTATCATATAATTTCTTTAATACTCTTATAATTTATATATTTAAAATTAATAAACATTCTAATTTAAATATATCTTCATGTGGGTTCACGGGCAGGAACAGGACAACCCCAAAATTTTTATAATGTCATTTAAAAAATATAATATGAATATATAGTAATACATAATCTATTAAATACATAGATATATAATGACCGAATTAATATAATATTTATAATTAATAAAATGAATAATGTTTGTGAATAAATAATAAATTATATATATAAAGAGTGAAAATTTTTATTTTCTTTATTGAAATACTATATGATTTATTAAAAAAATTTATAATTTTTTAGTTAATTATAAATAGTATAATAATATTTTAACTATATATATACATTTAAATCTAACTCATTTTTAAAATGATTTAGTTTAATATAATTTATCATTTGATAATTTTAAGTGTTTTGTTTACTTTTTATATTTAATATATTTTAAATATCTATTAATTTATTATTATTTTAATTTATCCATTTTTAATGTTTTATACAAATTAATTCACTGATATATTTAATATTTTTGTAATTTATTCATTTTTAATTTATTCATTGTTAAATTTTTTTAATTCAAATTCCATTTTGAAATATTTATTTATAAATATGTGTTCATTAAAATTTAATGTTTTTAATATAGTTTTAATTTATATAATTATGTTATATTCAATTTAATTTTATCATATACAAATATTCATTTTTAATTAATTTAAATTTTCCCTATAATTAGAAGTAGTTATTTCTTTTTTAAATTTATAATAATTATTATTATTTATTTCATTAATTGATGTTACTTATTATATAATTTTAGTGATAAATTTATCAAATATAAAACTTTCGTATATATATATACATACATTAATTTCACTTATAAAAATATTTACATAATTAATTAAATCTTACAAAGAAACAGACACCCCCGATATTTTTCTTATTTATTTAAATATTAATATTTATTTTATAATTCCTTTTTAGAAAATTATATATTGAATATATTATGTTCTTAATCAGTAAATGTTATTTATTTATTTATAATATTTTTCAAAAAGTATTATTTAAACAATTTTCAGATTTTGAATATTATTTATTTTTTTGGAACATGATAATTTTATAATATTTTTTATAAATAATTATTTACTATGTATTAATATTTTAAATATTTATTCATCTCAATTTCAATATATATCGATATTTTATTCTTTTTAGAAATTTTTTTAATGAATGAAATATATACATTTTTTACATTTTTAATGTCTACACATTGTTAATTATACAATTTCACTCTTTTTTACATTCGTGAATGTAAGATTATGTTAATTTATTGATAATGTTAAAAATATATTTATAAAGAAATATTTGTAAATGTGTATTTACTATATTAAAAAAATTAATTTTTAATTTTTTTTAAATGAATATAATTTTACAAAAATTGTATATCGATAATTATAAATATACAATTATATCATTACATAATTATTTAATTATAATTAAAATATTTAAATAATGAAGATATTTAACATATTTATATTTATACTTCTTTATTATTATTAAATATATTATCATATAAATATATATAATTATATAAATATATATAATTCTATATTATTATATAATTATATGTAAATATATAAATATATTTCTAATTATAATCAAAAAATTATTAATATATTTATTTATAATTATCATCTAAAATATATATCAACAAAAATATTTACAAATACATATTTACAATAAATTAAATATATTTATAATTATATAGATTTATGTATTTATAAATATTTAAATTTAAATTTTTTAATTATATTAATTATTATATTAAAAATTTTATATAAGGCTTAATTAGTGTTTTTTATCACTAATAAAGATATAAGTTTATCATATCTAGGAAATTTCAAATAAAAGTATTCTTTGTCAATTCTAAAATAATAATTATTGAAAAATAACTTTTTATCCATTCTTGTTTTGCACTGATAAAACCCCTATTCATCTATACTTTTTAAGGCATAGATAATACCATTCAAGATCTATTAAATAGAACCCCAAAAAAATTTATTTCTCTGATGCCATTTGATCTCTTATGGGTAGTAGGTTGTATATATGCGCCCACAATTACTTATCTCAGAAGAATAAACTATCTCAAATCTATGGTATGTTATTATTTCTCCACCCCACTCTTTTATCATTGTCATCAATCACCTATCTCATTCATTCCAGTTCCAAGCCATGATATATTGTCTTTGTCCTTTATTTATTTATTTTCTCAACTACCACCCTTTCATCACTATCTTCAGCCCTATCCAACCACCCATCATCATGATGTTTCCCTCTAATGACCACTTTATACCTAAATTCTACTCCCTTAGTCGACTGAAATTGTATATATTCCAACTCTCCCTTCACATCGTCCTCACATACATCATTGTGTCAATTTTTTATTGAATGAATTATAATGTAATCCATGCTCATGGGATATTGGTTTCAATATTTTTCTATTTCACATTAGGAATTGGTTTCCATATTTTACAATTAACTTGATCCCTTTCCGTGCATTCACACGACACTATAAAATAATTCTTATTATTAAATATAAAATACTATTTATCAAACATACTAGTTAATATTAATGTTGAAAATATTTGAAAAAAATGACATACATAATGAAGGAATAAATGGTACAAAAATTGAGGAACAAAAGTTACATAAGGAGCATCCTTCTCTATAAAATACACAAAGAAGGAACAATAGTTATAGAAAGACTTAATTCTTAGGAACAATAGTTACATAAATTAAGGAATAAATAGTGATCTTTCTAGATAGAAGTTCTTCTAAATTCACAAATAGAATAGCTTTAAAATATTCCATGGAATCCATTTAATTACATCCCCAAGACATTGGAGTATATTTAAAAGTGCCCCATTTACCAGTGTTTATTAGAAACAACCATAGACACAAAGAATAATTCCTTACAATATCACAAATTACTGAGGAGTAAATAATCTTATCTATCCCAGCAGTATTTTCTACCACTCTGTGTTCATCTAAGCGGCCATCAACTGAGTTTTCTTGTACAACACAAGACTTTTAATCAAAAAATATTTAACAGAAAATCCATTTTAATCAAAGTAGCAGCCCCTATAACCAAATAGATTCTTCTATGAGGGGACCTCCTTGGAAAAACATTTCTCTATGTGACAATAAACATTGAACAATCTTGTGCCCTCTTAGTTTTCTAGGGATATCATTTAATCAAAAATAACAATGGATTATTCTTCATTCATCTTATTTTTTCCTATCCATTAAAAACACTATCATCAATAGGGTTTTTCATTTCCTTTTTCTTTGGGTGAAAATACATACACCATGTGGTACATTATATGTCCACCCATAGATTTTCTATAAGTACAACTTTGTAAACATAAATTTTTGGAATTATTGGGCCATTTATATTGATATCTTCTTATTTCTAATGTCTTATGTTTGTTAAAATCACATGGACACCAATAGAAATATATTTTATAGAGAGCATGAGTTAGAGAAAACTCCCTAGAAAAAAATAATTTGATTAATCCACACCAAAGCTGACTCAAATTTGAATAAATTCTATATCATATGGTCTTAGTCAATGGAGAAAAATAAAATATAGGAATAAGGAAACCCTAGTGGCCGAAACAATGACAGAGCTATAGTGTCTAATTTTAGCCCTATTAAATCAGTTATTGAGTTTTGAATGGATCAAAATTTTCATTTCTCTACACGTAGGATGCTCTGACATTGCACCAATTCGGATGAAAATTAGCCAAAGATTTCCATCAAGTAATCTCTGTGTTTGAAAAAGAATCAATTTAAAAAAATAAATAATTACAATACTAAGTAATATAATATTGATAGAATAAAATTCTAAATAATTTAAATAGGATTAGCATAACCAATACAATATGGTTGAACAAATAGTAATAGGTAACTGAGATTGAAAAACATATATGGTATTCGATGACTAAATAATGAAATATTTCTCGAATAATGACAATGAAAAAAAATATTTATAATGACTAACCTGTAGATCATTGGTGAAGATTTTAGGATGAAAAAACCAATGAAATTGATGGTCACAACAAACATTTTTTAAACTTTTCCACTAACAAATAGTATAAGAACTATATAGTTCAGATTTTAATGTGATTTTTAATTTATAACATGAAAAAATATTTCCATGAAATAATAGTAGAAGGATATTAATGTCAATAAGCAAAATTATAAAAATCACTGAATACATAACTGATGGGATTACTTTTTCTATGATCTTCACTACTTATTTTAAAAAAAAGCAATGATATATATTGGTGTTATGAAATTTGAAATCATCAATATAATCAGAAAATGAGAAAATGGAAGGATTTTAGAATTAATATATTATAACACAATATTAATTTAATTTCTTAGCTAATTTAGGAACCATATTTATGTTTTTATGGCTACAAGAATACCTAAACAATCCAATTATATGATTATTACCTAGTCTTGGAATCATGGTATCATCCATCAAAACAAATCAAAATAGTATAATATAGTAAAAACAAATTTTTTCCATCTCATATTTCTCCAATCGTGAAACATGTTTATATGAAAAAAAATTCGATGCAAATTCATCATTTTACATAAGTTTAATTAACAATGTAATTTGTGATGAAAGATCTTATCTAGAGGCATTAAGTATAATTTTCCTCAAAATGGGACTTTCATGAGATTGTCAATTATTTAGTATATGTCATCACATTACTTACGTCATCTATTATTCCCATACTCAAATAGAATTTAAATATCTCTGACTATTATGCATTAATAACTATAATAAAACATGGAATATTGTATGTGTACATACCTCTCATTCACACTTTTCCACCTATTATAGTTTTCTAGTCTCATTACTTCATAATTCTAAAGGATATAATATTTTATTATTGAATCACTAATCATTTGTAACATATTAGATTTTAATTCGTAGTGGTTTAGGACCTTATCCTTATTATAAAATATCATCTTTGAGCTATACGGATATAAACATGAGAAAAATATCAATCGAAACTAAAAGAAAAAAAGTTATTTTAAATGTATTGCCAATAATGTAAATTCTGAAATGAATTATATAATCTTTATAGTGTTTTACACATGTTACAACATAAAATAATATAATAAAAAAATAATTTGATCTGAAAAACATATATAATATATTAAATAAATTATAAAATGCAGAATAATATCAGTATACTATTTTTTGATACTAATAGAAAATGTAAAAAAAATATTGTGAACATTTTATGATATAAAAACATATTCTCATAGAAATGTAACATGATATGGGTTAGTAAATAAATTTTTTTAAAAAAACATTAAATTGTATACCGAAAAATCACATACTATTGACTGAAATATGTATGGTTTGTTAATACTTGATTTCAATACAATTGAATCCAAAAAAATTATAATATGAAAGAGATGTACTATTCTAATCATTTTATTAATACTTATAAAATATCAAATGAGACTATACATAGAATATATTAAAAAATATATGGATTTTTATATGTAATCATTAATATACTTGTAAGGAAAACTTTATTATTATCATGTAAAATTAAAGAAGAAAAAGATCAATAATATATCACTAACCCCTTGAGTTCTAATAATTATTAAATTGTTGAGTTATTAACCATAAATATAATCCATATAAAAAATAAGGAGGTAAAAACTCCAGGATCAAACCTTCTTGAGCCATAAATGATATGTGTATCTTATGTTTGTTATTCGCTATGCAAGGACGAGAAAAATGAAAGTATGTACAGGATATCATAGACATCACCCACTAGTCATCAAATTTTCATGTTTCTATAGCTCCATTAACTTTTCCTCTAATATCAATATCCCATAACGATAAAAATTCCCACTGAATCACAATATCATTATCTAAAAATACTACATTTTCACGGCTTTTAAATCACTATTATAAATATATATGTGAAAAAAATTAAAAATAGTAAATAAAACTAACATTAAAGTCACCTTTATAGAGAGTCAGTGAATTTTACAATGGTAATCATCTAATGGAATTCATATTGAAATAGTTTGTAGATGATATTTATAGACCTTTGGAGACTGTGAGTCATACATTAAATTCAAATGATGTTGTTGTTTATAAAAAAATAATGGAAACTACTAGAATGTTTTTAATCAAATGCATTTCAAATTATTCTATATTTATTCACATGAACATTGAAAACAATTATGAAAGATATAACAACTACCAGTTTCCATTTAAGTCTAGTATTAAAACGCATTGATCACATCATGAAATTCAGGATAAAAAAATAAATCCTCACATTAGACATCCATAAATATAGATTTATTTAATAAAAACAACACATAAAACATTAAATTAATTCAGCTAGAAAACACAAAAAAAAAATAAGAATTATGATAAGTAACAGTGAATAAAATCATTAAAACGTACCACAAAAATTAAATCCATATAGTAAGTGAATCATAATTTATAAAATAAAATAATGTAAATATTAATACGTATCTGAAAACATGTTTGTAGTTGTTGCCTTAGTATTCTCCACTACAGCTCCTATCAAATCGTGGAGAAATTTTCATCTGAATATTCTTGAGCAATCAAAATGAAGTCAATAATATGAAACTGGATTGTTATATTTAAAAACTAATGACATGTACGTTAGTGAATAGCATTGCAATGAAAATGAAAATATATAGAAAAAATATGAAGCTTACAATGGTATTTTTATGATGAAATGAATGTTTAAATGGTACATAGATGACTACCAAATAACTTGATGAATGCCAAGGAACATCAAAGACTGGGAGTCTAGAAAAAAATTGATTAAGTTCTTGTTTATACTGATCGGTAAGGGAATCAATTTGAAATATGGTAACCAAACCTATTTCCAAATCTGGTTTATTTATTCACATGCACAATGATGAAATACTTAAAAAACAGTCCAATAAAACTGGTAATATTTAATCATTAATAGAAGGAATTTTTTTTCATGAAATAAATATTGAACACCTTTTTTGAAATTTTTATTCTCTATATGTTGAAACTAAGTCATTGAAATTGATATATTTTTTGAATATCTGAATGTATTCATTGGAGTAGATTAAATTTTTCTGTTATCATCTATTTCATATGTTTATACTGCCTAAAAAATATCTAATGGATTCAATAGTGAAAAGAAATTACCGGCATTTATATGTTGGATGGAAGGGTGGTTAACTCCATGATTTTAGGAAAAATTATATTCATTAATTTCCAATTATTGTTTCTGTATTCACATTCACTAAGAAAAAATTATAAAATATTCAATGAAAAATATAAATATTTAAACATGAAAATAAGGAAAAAAATATTAAATGAGGATAGAACACCTTTTTCACATATAGTGATTTCAATAGGTTGAAACTACTGCATTGATATTGATATATGTTTTGAGGTTATGAATGTATTCAAAGGTCATTGTGATATTTTTTGGTAGTCAAGGATGAAATCATAATAATCATTTGTTTAGTATTTTATTAGTGCATAAAATTAAATATATAGTGGAGTCAATAGTGAAAACAAATTACATTCATTCATATGGAAGATGAAATGTAGGGTAACTCTGCAATTTTAAGAAAAATTATCTGCATTCATATATTATGTAAATGCAAATAAAAATGATGTACAGAAGGGTGGTTAATTCCTCAATTTTACGAAAACATACCTGTTGTGGAGATATGGATTTGTAGTCTTTTAGTATAAGGTTTTTATTGCATAAAAAATATATAGTGGAGTCAATAGTGAAATAAATTCACATAACATGTATAAATATGTTGGATAGAATATATGATAACCTTAGGATTTTAGGACAAATTATCTACCTGTAATGGCCCGGACCTCTCCGGTCGATTTCTTTGTAAAAACGTATTTTTTTTATGTGGTCAATGCGGCGAACATCAAAAATAATAATTTTTATTAATAATAAATGGCGACGTGTTAATAAATTTTATTTGGGTTTTTGTTATAAGTGTTATACTAAATAATTATAATAATAATGTTGGTTTTTTTGATAGATCTGGTAATAATGATTTAATAAGAATTATGTTTTGAATTAATTGCAATGAGATTTGATATATAAGGATAAATAAGAGATGTTATTATTTATGATAATTGTGTTTAAAAAAAATTAATAATAATTATGATAAAAAGAATGGAAGTAATGGTGTAAAATCAAGGGAGGCGCCACTTTGTTGGAGAGGAATGAGATTTAAGAGAGAAGATGAAAAATATATTAATAATGATATAAAATAAAAGATAAGATTAAATGAAAAAAGAGAGAGAGAGAAGGAATACAAGGTGGGGCATTTTGGGCATGGAATGAGGAAGAGAGAGGCGCCACTTTTTGTGGAAGAAGGTAAGAATATTGGAGAGAGAAACATGATTAAAGGAAATAAAATTTATTCAAAAATAAATATAGGAGAGAGGCGCCAAGTGTAATCCACCTAAACAAATGACTTTGTGCGTGAATCTCAAGGAGATTGGAGAGAGAATGTGAGAATTTAAGAATTAAATTAAATAATATAATATAATAATGTAATTATTAATTTTGGATGGGAAAACTGAATTTTGACGGTATCTTCCTCATGCGACCTCGGTTTCACGAACCGTCAGCAGAAGTGTGACCCTGACTACGAGACGGAAATTATGAGTCCAATATTGGATGTCTTTTTTGGGTTTTCAGATTGGGTACCCGAAACGCTCATGAATTAATTGAACATGAGGTTTTCCTTTATTATAATAATAAAAATATTTGTATTATATATTTATTATGTTAATGAGGAGCATGTGGGTGAGGCGATATACATGGAACTCCCCAAGTATATTATAATAATAAATCATATGGATTAAATGAGATAATAAATTAAAGTAAATAAATGGGGAGAATAAAGGGGGTGTATGATGAGGTTAAAGGAGGCGTAAAGGGGTTTTTTTTTCTTCCCCTTAAATGAATAATATTCATAATAATATTATTATCATAATAGAATAAAAATAAAGGTGATTGATTGGTGGTGGAGATATTTGGGCGTGAAAGCAAAAGGGGACCCAATTTTTGAGCGTATAAAAATCAAGGAAAATAAATAAATAATAATATTATAAAATTTTATTATTATTTTTGGGTTTTATAATCTTAATTCGACCGTAACTTCTTCATATGGTGTCGGAATGACAAACCGTCAGCAGAAGTGTAATCCTGTAATTAAGACGGTCATTTTAAGACCAGTGATGGATACCTTTTTATGAGTTATGTCTCGGGTCAATGAAACACGCATATTAATAAAATTAACTTTTTTTATTAAAACGCGTGGAAACCACGTGACGTGTTGTGTGTTAACCAATCGAAACATGTAACGTATGTACGGTCACATCGTGTATTCATTAATGCACACTAAATACGGATTTACCTATTCGTTGCCTATATAAGAACGAGGTCATGTCTTATCTTCCATATCGATCGCTTCTTTGTCGCACGACGACGCTCTTGGACAATCGAGAAGTATTCCTCCTCTAACTTCTTTGTCCGAGCTCCGAATTACGATCCTTCAGCGGCCACAGGATCGTAGAGACGAGACGAAGCTTCTAAGCCTGGACTTGTAACCTTTCCTTCCGACCTTCCTTCTCCAGCTTCCATTCTAGGAGGCGTTTGTCGGGTTTGGCGAAGGCGGAGGACACCGAAGGACGTCGTCGGATGCGACATGATCGGGACCTTTTGAGGTAGGGGTTTACCTTTGTCTCTCTTTTTGGTGCAACATGCGGGGTGGGATATTTTTCTTTTGTTCCATGGGATGCAGTTGAACTTTAAATAAAGATAATAACCGGATAAAGAAGGGTTTGGGGTTTTGTGCTGTTTCTATTGCCTTCTAGTTTCTTTATCTTCTGATTGTGATTTTGGATTGAAAGGCCTTTGCCTACTGAAAATCAAGGCCGTTGGTGGCCTTTGCGTGCGCAATTGATATCTGAATTGTTTGTGGTTGGTTTTGTTAAAACATGGAAAATGTATAAGCACGTAAAGACTGGCTGATTAAATGAGAATGAAAACCTTGTGTGATCACCCCGGTTGAACAAAATTGGAATAATGAACATGTTGGTGGTTTGGTTGTTTTGTGGGAAATGTTTTTGTAAACGATGGGGTTGAAATGGGAAGTGGTTGGTTATGGAAAATGCCTTTATTTATGAAAAGTGTTTTGATTATGAAAAGTGTTTTGGAAGTAAAAGGTGTTTTAAATTGCGGAAATTTTTTGTTTGTGGAAACGGTTTTATGTGTGGAACTTTGAAATAAATGAATGATGGAATGTTGTATGGTTGTGATAATCTTTTGTAAATGAAATGGCATGTGGTTGCTTGCGATTTACCTAACCTTGGTTGTGGATGGCAGGGATATGTTTGTGAAAGGTTTTGTCTGGATGATAGTTGCCCAGTAGTAATAATTTGTTAAACCATTGTATGAAACATGAAAACCTAAATGGGGTTGGGGGATGATTGTTTGGTTGTTGATGCATTCTTCGTGGTAGCAGTGCCGAGGCACATGCTCAGTTTATCTTTTTAAGAAGCCATAGGTTGGGCTGTGTGTTTGGTATATGTATATATATAATTGTATCTTTGTGTTTTGTCGCACCACACCCATGTCAAGCACCTAGTGCCGAACACTCCCATTTTATTGGAGAGGGTGTTCCCCCTTAGTTACTAGCTCCTTCCTGCTCCTTCTTCCATAGTCTATGATGGCTTGAGGTGACCTTACACCCAAGACTCTTCGGGTAGATCTCGCAGGCTGTGATGGCTTGAGGTGACCTTACACCCAAGACTCTTCGGGTAGGTCTCGGAGGCTGTGATGGCTTGAGGCGACCTTTAGCCCAAGACTCTTCGGGCAGGCTTACCGTTCCCAAGAACCTTCGGGATGAGGCCCAGGTGTCTGCGGGCGGGTTAGTGGTTGTGGCCCAGGTGTGTGCGGGCGAGATGCGTGGTTGTGAGGCCCAGGTGTGTGCGGGCGGGATGCGTGGTTTGGCCCAGGTGTGTGCGGGCGGGAAGAGTGTGGTAGCATCAGGACGTTTGCCGTTAGGGAGAGCAGCATCTAATTAAGTGGAAAATGGTGTAGGGTACCCAATTCTTTTGTTCTATATATATACTAAACTTGTTTGTGTTACTTGGTGAGTGTGACCAGTGAGACTGGGTGGATAGTTTTTTCTTGTTAGTTTCTGGTTCTTCTGTTTTCTCAAGGGACCTTAGGGTGCCTCCCCACTTGTGCACAAGAGCTTTAGGTTTCCCTATTGAGTATACTTATATGCTCACCCTAAGTTTACTTTCAGGTTTCCAGGAGGACTACCAGGGCCGTGTGGGACCCTACTAGTCGGACAGTTGGAGTTGTTGCAGTTGTTGTTTTCTTTATTTCTTTGGCATTGTACTTTTGAGCTTCCTTGTACTTGTACCTTGTGTTAAAAATTGTTTAAACATGCATGTGGGCTTGGTTTGGGTTTATTTATATACACTTGTTCTTTTCCCTTTTTGGTTGACTTGTCCTATTTCCTGATCCCAAATAATAAAAAGGGTAATGCCTCCCATATTTGTGAAAACTCATACCCTTGGTGCTAGTCGCCAACCCGGGGCCTACTGGAGGCGGGACTCGGGGGTCATTATCTCCCTTTCACTATTGCCAGCTCAGGAGGGGCATCTTTGGTGGGAGGGGGTCGTGACAGAATGGTATTAGAGGCTGATGGTTGAGAGATAGGATGGAGTCTGGAGTTAGGCACAGTGAGGGTTGCATGGGATGGTAGGGCAACAGTGTTTGTTAATCTTGGTGCGTGACATAGGCCAGGGAAGACCGGCTAGGACACGGGATTTTAGGGCCCCCCGTGATCCGAAGCAAGGACTCTGAGCCTACCGAACGACCAAGTGAGACTATATTGATTGCAGGGTAGAGACCCTAGGGAAGGTACATGCATCATCATGTTTGTGTTTTACTTGATTTGGGTGTTCTGGGAAAGAAATTGAAATAAAATGATAATTAAAACATTGAGTTTTTCCTTACTACTTGGGCTTAGGAGATCCTTGTTTACCGTACATCTATGGCACTTGGACGTTAACAAAAATGCAGAGGAGTGGGATGCGGACAATTTCACGCAACAGAAGTGGCAACCCCAGCAAGGAAAAATATCGAGAGTGATGTTTCATGTTTTACTTAAATGCTCTCGTTTATGTTTTGTTTAAATCCAGGAGCATCACACTCAATTGTTGAAACTCATTCTCGCCCATGCTTTGGGCCTGGACCTTGTTGTTCATGAGTCTATAATTCTATGTTGTTTCCCGCTTTTCTTTAAATGTACGTGAAGATCCCTATCATGTGGGGAGGGGAAGACCTAATCCCTAATCGAGACGCATTAATGTGGATGCAATTTAACCCGTGCAGGCGAGTTAGTTCCGCCTAAAGCGGATAATATCTCAACATAGGAGAAGGAATTCTTCAAGCCATGTGTCCGGGCAGTGTGTGGGTTGTACGTTGTTGGGTGCAGTGTATGTTGGAAAAAAAACCTAATATATGGGAAAGGAAAAACTTGATCCTTAATCAAGACGCATTAATGAGGATGTGATTAAACCCGTGCAGGCGAGTCAGTTCCGCCTAAAGTGGATAGTATCTTGACATAGGAGATGGAATTCCTAACTCATAGAATTGTTGGTTGGTTCCTTGTAATGACGAGAGCCCTGTGAGGTATCCTGTGGAGTGGTTCTTCAGATCCTTTCCTTCTTATGGGTTAGTTTTTAATTCTCGAGGACGAGAATGTTCTGAGAGGTATCTAATGTAATGGCCCGGAACTCTCCGGTCGATTACTTTGCAAAAACGTTTTTTTTATGTGGTCAATGCGGTGAACATCAAAAATAATAATAATTATTAATAATAAATGGTGACGTGTTAATAAATTTTATTTGGGGTTTTTTTATAAGTGTTATACTAAATAATTATAATAATAATGTTGGTTTTTTGATAGATCTGGTAATAATGATTTAATGAGAATTATGTTTTGAATTAATTGCAATGAGATTTGAGATATAAGGATAAATAAGAGATGTTATTATTTATGATAATTGTGTTTAAAAAAAATAATTATTATTATTATGATAAAAAGAATGGAACTAATGGTATAAAATCAAGGGAGGCACCACTTTGTTGGGGAGGAATGAGATTGAAGAGAGAAGATGAAAAATATATTAATAATGATATAAAATAAAAGATAAGATTAAATGAAAAAAAAAGAGAGAGAAGGAATACAAGGTGGGGCGTTTTGGGCATGGAATGAGGAAGAGAGAGGCGCCACTTTTTGTGGAAGAAGGTAAGAAGATTGGAGAGAGAAACATGATTAAAGGAAATAAAATTTATTTAAAAATAAATATAGGGGAGAGGCGCCAAGTGTAATCCACCTAAACAAATGACTTTGTGCGTGAATCTCAAGGAGATTGGAGAGAGAATGTGAGAATTTAAGAATTAAATTAAATAATATAATATAATAATGAAATTATTAATTTTGGATGGGAAAACTGAATTTTGACGGTATCTTCCTCAGGCGACCTCGGTTTCACGAACCGTCAGTGGCAGTGTGACCCTGACTACGAGACGGAAATTATGAGTCTAATATTGGATGTCTTTTTCGGGTTTTCAGATTGGGTACCCGAAACGCTCATGAATTAATTGAACATGAGGTTTTCCTTTATTATAATAACAAAAATATTTGTATTATATATTTATTATGTTAATGAGGAGCATGTGGGTGAGGCGCTATACATGGACCTCCCCATGTATATTATAATAATAAATCATATGGATTAAATGAGATAATAAATTAATGTAAATAAATGGGGAGAATAAAGGGGGTGTATGATGAGGTTAAAGGAGGCGTAAAGGGGGTTTTTTTCTTCCCCTTAAATGAATAATATTCATAATAATATTATTATCATAATAGAATAAAAATAAAGGTGATTGATTGGTGGTGGAGATATTTGGGCGTGGAAGCAAAAGGGGACCCAATTTTTGAGCGTATAAAATTCAAGGAAAATAAATAAATAATAAAATTATAAAATTTTATTATTATTTTTGGGTTTTATAATCTTAATTCGACCGTAACTTCTTCATATGGTGTCGGAATGATGAACCGTCGGCGGCAGTGTAATCCTGTAATTAAGACGGTCATTTTAAGACCAGTGAAGGATACCTTTTTATGAGTTATGTCTCGGGTCAACGAAACACACATATTAATAAAATTAACATTTTTTTATTAAAACGCGTGGAAACCACGTGACGTGTTGTGTGTTAACCAATCAAAACATGTAACTTATGTACGGTCACATCGTGTATTCATTAATGCATGCTGAATACGGATTTACCTATTCGTTCCCTATATAAGAACGAGGTCATGTCTTATCTTCCATATCGATCGCTTCTTTGTCAGATGACGACGCTCTTGGACGATCGAGAAGTATTCCTCCTCTAACCTCTTTGTCCGAGCTCCGAATTACAATCCGTCAGCGGCCACAGGATTGTAGCGACGAGACGAAGCTTCTAAGCCTGGACTTGTCACCTTTCATTCCGGACTTCCTTCTCCAGCTTCCATCCTAGGAGGAGTTTGTCGGGTTTGGCGAAGGCGAAGGACACTGAAGGACGTCGTCGGATGCGACGTGATCGGGACCTTTTGAGGTAGGGGTTTACCTTCGTCTCTCTTTTTGGTGCAACATGCGGGGTGGGATATTTTTCTTTTGTTCCATGGGATGCAGTTGAACTTTAAATAAAGATAATAATTGGATAAAGAAGGGTTTGGGGTTTTGTGCTGTTTCTATTGCCTTCCAGTTTCTTTATCTTCTGATTGTGATTTTGGATTGAATGGCCTTTGCCTACTGAAAATCAAGGTCGTTGGTGGCCTTTGAGTGCGCAATTGATATCTGAATTGTTTGTGGTTGGTTTTGTTAAAACATGGAAAATGGATAAGCACGTAAAGACTGGCTGATTAAATGAGAATGAAAACCTTGTGTGATCACCCCGGTTAAACAAAATTGGAATAATGAACATGTTGGTGGTTTGGTTGTTTTGTGGGAAATGTTTTTGTAAACGATGGGGTTGAAATGGGACGTGGTTGGTTGTGGAAAATGCCTTTATTTATGAAAAGTGTTTTGATTATGAAAAGTGTTTTGGATGTAAAAGGTGTTTTCAAATGCGGAAATGTTTTGTGTGTGGAAAGGGTTTTATGTGTGGAACTTTGAAATAAATGAATGATGGAATGTTGGATGGTTGTGATAATCTTTTGTAAATGAAATGGATTGTGGTTGCTTGCGATTTACCTAACCTTGGTTGTGGATGGCAGGGATATGTTTGTGAAAGTTTTTTTCTGGATGATAGTTTCCCAGTAGTAATAATTTGATAAACCATTGTATGAAACATGAAAACCTAAATGGGGTTGGGGGATTATTGTTTGGTTGTTGATGCATGCTTCGTGGTAGCAGTGCTGATGGACATGCTCAGTTTCTCTTTTTAAGAAGCCATAGGTTGGGCTGTGTGTTTGGTATATGTATATATATAATTGTATATTTATATTTTGTCGCACCACACCCATGTCAAGAACCTAGTGCCGAACACTCCCATTTTATGGGAGAGGGTGTTCCCCCTTAGTTACTAGCTCCTTACTGCTCCTTCTTCCATAGGCTATGATGGCTTGAGGTGACCTTACACCCAAGACTCTTCGGGTAGATCTCGGAGGCTGTGATGGCTTGAGGTGACCTTACACCCAAGACTCTTCGGGTAGGTCACGAAGGCTGTGATGGCTTGAGGCGACCTTTAGCCCAAGACTCTTTGGGTAGGCTTACCATTCCCAAGAACCTTCGGGATGAGGCCCAGGTGTCTGCGGGCGGGTTAGTGGTTGTGGCCCAGGTGTGTGCGGGCGAGATGCGTGGTTGTAAGGCCCAGGTGTGTGCGGGCGGGATGCGTGGTTTGGCCCAGGTGTGTGTGGGCGGGAAGAGTGTGGTAGCGTCAGGACGTTTGCCGTTAGGGAGAGCAGCATATAATTAAGTGGGAAATGGTGCGGGGTACCCAATACTTTTAAAGTCACCTTTAAAGAGAGTCAGTGAATTTTACAATTGTAATCATCTAATGGAATTCATATTGAAATAGTTTGTAGATGATATTTATAGACCTTTGGAGACTGTGAGTCATACATTAAATTCAAATGATGTTATTGTTTATAAAAAAAATAATGGAAACTACTAGAATGTTTTTAATCAAATGCATTTCCAATTATTCTATATCTATTCACATGAACATTGAAAACAATTAGGAAAGATATAACAACTACCAGTTTCCATTTAAGTCTAGTATTAAAACGCATTGATCGCATCATGAAATTCAGGATAAAAAAATAAATCCTCACATTAGACATCCATAAATATAGATTTATTTAATAAAAACAACACATAAAACATTAAATTAATTCAGCTAGAAAACACAAAAAAAAAATAAGAATTATGATAAGTAATAGTGAATAAAATCAATAAAACATACCACATGAATTAAATCCATATAGTGAGTGAATCATAATTTATAAAATAAAATAATGTAAATATTAATACGTATCTGAAAACATGTTTGTAGTTGTTGCCTTAGTATTCTCCACTACAGCTCCTATCAAATCGTGGAGAAATTTTAATTTGAATATTCTTGAGCAAACAAAATGAAGTCAATAATATGAAACTGGATTGTTATATTTAAAAACTAATGACATGTACGTTAGTGAATAGCTTTACAATGAAAATGAAAATATATAGAAAAAATATGAAGCTTACAATGGTGTTTTTATGATGAAATGAATGTTGAAATGGTACATAGATGACTACCAAATAACTTGATAAATGCCAAGGAACATCAAAGACTGGGAGTTTAGAAAAAAATTGATTAAGTTCTTGTTTATACCGATCGGTAAGGGAATCAATTTGAAATACGGTAACCAAACCGATTTCCAAATCTGGTTTATTTATTCACATGCACAATGATGAAATACTTAAAAAACAGTCCAATAAAACTGGTAATATTTAATCATTAATAGAAGGAATTTTTTTCATGAAATAAATATTGAACACCTTTTTTGAAATTTTTATTCTCTATATGTTGAAACTAAGTCATTGAAATTGATATATTTTTTGAATATCTGAATGTATTCATTGGAGTAGATTAAATTTTTCTGTTATCATCTATTTCATATGTTTATACTGCATAAAAAATATCTAATGGATTCAATAGTGAAAAGAAATTACCTGCATTTATATGTTCGATTGAAGGGTGGTTAACTCCATGATTTTAGGAAAAATTATATTCATTAATTTCCAATTCTTGTTTCTGTATTCACATTCACTAATAAAAAATTATAAAATATTCAATGAAAACTATAAATATTTAAACCTGAAAATAAGGAAAAAAATATTAAATGAGGATAGTTCCTTTTTCAAATATAGTGATTTCAATAGGTTGAAACTACTGCATTGATATTGATATGTGTTTTGAGGTTATGAATGTATTCAAAGGCCATTGTGATATTTTTTGGTAGTCAAGGATGAAATCATAATAATCATTTGTTTAGTATTTTATTAGTGCATAAAATCAAATATATAGTGGAGTCAATAGTGAAAACAAATTACATTCATTCATATGGAAGATGAAATGTAGGGTAACTCTGCAATTTTAAGAAAAATTATCTGCAATCATATATTATGTAAATGCAAATAAAAATGATGTACAGAAGGGTGGTTAATTCCTCAATTTTACGAAAACATACCTGTTGTGGAGATATGGATTTGTAGTCTTTTAGTATAAGGTTTTTAGTGCTTAAAAAAATATATAGTGGAGTCAATAGTGAAATAAATTCACATAACATGTATAAATATGTTGGATAGAAGATATGATAACCTTAGGATTTTAGGAAAAATTATCTACCTGTAATGGCCCGGACCTCTCCGGTCGATTTCATTGTAAAAACGTATTTTTTTTATGTGGTCAATGCGGCGAACATCAAAAATAATAATTTTTATTAATAATAAATGGTGACGTGTTAATAAATTTTATTTGGGTTTTTGTTATAAGTGTTATACTAAATAATTATAATAATAATGTTGGTTTTTTTGATAGATCTGGTAATAATGATTTAATAAGAATTATGTTTTGAATTAATTGCAATGATATTTGAGATATAAGGATAAATAAGAGATGTTATTATTTATGATAATTGTGTTTAAAAAAAATTAATAATTATTATGATAAAAAGAATGGAAGTAATGGTGTAAAATCAAGGGAGGCGCCACTTTGTTGGGGAGGAATGAGATTTAAGAGAGAAGATGAAAAATATATTAATAATGATATAAAATAAAAGATAAGATTAAATGAAAAAAAGAGAGAGAGAGAGAAGTAATACAAGGTGGGGCATTTTGGGCATGGAATGAGGAAGAGAGAGGCGCCACTTTTTGTGGAAGAAGGTAAGAAGATTGGAGAGAGAAACATGATTAAAGGAAATAAAATTTATTGAAAAATAAATATAGGAGAGAGGCGCCAAGTGTAATCCACCTAAACAAATGACTTTGTGCGTGAATCTCAAGGATATTGGAGAGAGAATGTGAGAATTTAAGAATTAAATTAAATAATATAATATAATAATGTAATTATTAATTTTGGATGGGAAAACTGAATTTTGACGGTATCTTCCTCATGCGACCTCGGTTTCACGAACCATCCACGGTAGTGTGACCCTGACTACGAGACGGAAATTATGAGTCCAATATTGGATGTCTTTTTCTGGTTTTCATATTGGGTACCCGAAATGCTCATGAATTAATTGAACATGAGGTTTTCCTTTATTATAATAATAAAAATATTTGTATTATATATTTATTATGTTAATGAGGAGCATGTGGGTGAGGCGCTATACATGGACCTCCCCATGTATATTATAATAATAAATCATATGGATTAAATGAGATAATAAATTAAAGTAAATAAATGGGGAGAATAAAGGGGGTGTATGATGAGGTAAAAGGAGGCGTAAATGGGGTTTTTTTCTTCCCCTTAAATGAATAATATTCATAATAATATTATTATCATAATAGAATAAAAATAAAGGTGATTGATTGGTGGTGGAGATATTTGGGCGTGAAAGCAAAAGGGGACCCAATTTTTGAGCGTATAAAATTCAAGGAAAATAAATAAATAACAATATTATAAAATTTTATTATTATTTTTGGGTTTTATAATCTTAATTCGACCGTAACTTCTTCATATGGTGTCGGAATGAAGAACCGTCAGCGGTAGTGTAATCCTGTAATTAAGACGGTCATTTTAAGACCAGTGATGGATACCTTTTTTATGAGTTATGTCTCGGGTCAACGAAACACACATATTAATAAAATTAACATTTTTTTATTAAAACGCGTGGAAACCACGTGACATGTTGTGTGTTAACCAATCAAAACATGTAACATATGTACGGTCACATCGTGTATTCATTAATGCACGCTGAATACGGATTTACCTATTCGTTGCCTATATAAGAACGAGGTCATGTATTATCTTCCATATCGATCGCTTCTTTGTCGCACGACGACGCTCTTGGACGATCGAGAAGTATTCCTCCTCTAACTTCTTTGTCCGAGATCCGAATTACGATCCGTCAGCGGCCACAGGATCGTAGCGACGAGACGAAGCTTCTAAGCCTGGACTTTTCACCTTTCCTTCCGGACTTCCTTCTCCAGCTTCCATCCTAGGAGGCGTTTGTCGGGTTTGGCGAAGGCGGAGGACACCGAAGTACCTCGTCAGATGCGACGTGATCAGGACCATTTGAGGTAGGGGTTTACCTTCGTCTCTCTTTTTGGTGCAACATGCGGGGTGGGATATTTTTCTTTTGTTCCATGGGATGCAGTTGAACTTTATATAAATATAATAACCGGATAAAGAAGGGTTTGGGGTTTTGTGCTCTTTCTATTGACTTCCAGTTTCTTTATCTTCTGATTGTGATTTTGGATTGAAAGGCCTTTGCCTACTGAAAATCAAGGTCGTTGGTGGCCTTTGCGTGTGCAATTGATATCTGAATTGTTTGTGGTTGGTTTTGTTAAAACATAGAAAAGGGATAAGCACTTAAAGAATGGCTGATTAAATGAGAATGAAAACCTTGTGTGATCACCCCGGTTGAACAAAATTGGAATAATGAACATGTTGGTGGTTTGGTTGTTTTGTGGGAAATGTTTTTGTAAACGATGGGGTTGAAATGGGAAGTGGTTGGTTGTGGAAAATGCCTTTATTTATGAAAAGTGTTTTGATTATGAAAAGTGTTTTGGAAGTAAAAGGTGTTTTCAAATGCGGAAATGTTTTGTGTGTGGAAAGGGTTTTATGTGTGGAACTTTGAAATAAATGAATGATGGAATGTTGTATGGTTGTGACAATATTTTGTAAATGAAATGGCATGTGGTTGCTTGCGATTTACCTAACCTTGGTTGTGGATGACATGGATATGTTTGTGAAAGGTTTTGTCTGGATGATAGTTGCCCAGTAGTAATAATTTGTTAAACCATTGTATGAAACATGAAAACCTAAATGGGGTTGGGGGATGATTGTTTGGTTGTTGATGCATGCTTCGTGGTAGCAGTGCCGAGGCACATGCTCAGTTTCTCTTTTTAAGAAGCCATATGTTGGGCTGTGTGTTTGGTATATGTATATATATAATTGTATCTTTGTGTATTGTCGCACCACACCCATGTCAAGAACCTAGTGCCGAACACTCCCATTTTATGGGAGAGGGTGTTCCCCCTTAGTTACGAGCTCCTTCCTGCTCCTTCTTCCATAGGCTATGATGGATTGAGGTGACCTTACACCCAAGACTTATCGGGTAGATCTCGGAGGCTGTGATGGCTTGAGGTGACCTTACACCCAAGACTCTTCGGGTAGGTCTTGGAGGCTGTGATGGCTTGAGGCGACCTTTAGCCCAAGACTCTTCGGGCAGGCTTACCATTCCCAAGAACCTTCGGGATGAGGCCTAGGTGTCTGCGGGCGGGTTAGTGGTTGTGGCCCAGGTGTGTGCGGGCGAGATGCGTGGTTGTGAGGACCAGGTGTGTGCGGGCGGGATGCGTGGTTTGGCCCAGGTGTGTGTGGGCGGGAAGAGTGTGGTAGCGTCAGGACGTTTGCTGTTAGGGAGAGCAGCATCTAATTAAGTGGGAAATGGTGCGGGGTACCCAATACTTTTGTTCAATATATATACTAAACTTGTTTGTGTTACTTGGTGAGTGTGACCATTGAGACTGGGTGGGTAGTTTTTCCTTGTTAGTTTCAGGTTCTTCTGTTTTCTCACGGGACCTTAGGGTGTCTCCCCACTTCTGCACGAGAGCTTTAGGTTTCCCTACTAAGTATACTTATATGCTCTCCCTACGTTTACTTTCAGGTTTCCAGGAGGACTACCAGGGTCGTGCGGGACCCTACTAGTCGGACAGTTGGAGTTGTTGCAGTTTTTGTTCTCTTGTTTTCTTTGGCATTTTACTTTTGAGCTTCATTGTACTTGTACCTTGTTATAAAAATTGTTTAAACAAGCATGTGGGCATGGTTTGGGTTTATTTATATACACTTGTTCTTTTCCCTTTTTGGTGGTTGACTTGTCCTATTTCCCGATCCAAAATAATAAAAAGGGTAATGCCTCCCATATTTGTGAAAACTCATACCCTTGGTGCTAGTCGCCAACTCGGGGCCTACTAGAGGCGGGACTCGGGGGGTCATTATCTCCCTTTCACCATTGCCAGCTCAGGAGGGGCATCTTTGGTGGGAGGGGGTCGTGACACTACCTTCATAAAATGTGTAATAACAATTAAAAATGATGGATAAAAGGGAGGCTAATTCAACAATTTTAAGAAAACATACCAGTTGTGGAGATCTCTATTTGTAGGATATCTAAAGAAGGATTCAGTGATGGTAGTAGACGGACGTCAGAAATTGAGGAGAAGATGTATTCACCAGTGAAGATGGTCGATCATGGTGGACATGTCGGAAATGGAATGCATGTGGAAAACGTGTGGGGCTGTGAAATGAATTCGCGAGATGTTGGAGACGGATTGAAGTTATAGAGGTGTCTGATGGGGGTTTCAGATGAAACATTAGGTTGGATCCTGGGTATTCGACCATGAAGGACATTAAACCCTATAATTTGGAGACTGAATGGAGTTTCTTACCATACCCATGATTGTGGATATCCGAAGAGGTGGAGATGAAGTGCTGACAATTAGAGCTGACCATAGAAGTAGGAGAATAATATTTGTGAAATCAACAGATGTCAAGGAAGGGATGATGGTGGAGGCATTCAAATAGGTGATTTGGAATATATAATTCAAAATGGGGAGATGGTCGGTAGACCTAATGATCAATTAGAGGAAATGAAATGAGGTGTAGATAGGATTATGGGAAGGAGTAGTGAGATGCAGCACAAACTCTGGATTTGAGATTCCGATTTCGTTTAAATTGTTAGATGATGATGAGGGAAAACCTCTAGAGATTTCCACCAATTTAATCTAATTGTCATTGAAATTATTTGAAAAAGTATCAGCATATTTAATGATTTGATGGGATTCATGTTACATGACCATATTTCGTGAATTAAATATAAAAAATAATAGGGTTCTCACATACCATGATTGGGTGCCCTTATTGTGATGGGTGTGCTATATGAAAACCTCCTTTTTCAACGGGCCATGAACTTCTCTACCTAAACTCTATTTTCCTTGGTATAAAATTTACAGGACCAATATCCATGTATGTAACCATTTTTCTTCATTGTCATTTGGGTGCTGCAGATCTTGCATACTAGATATAATGCCAGATTCAACAGCGTTGATGTTCCACATTCCCACATAACCGGCTCATTTGTATCATGCATTGCATCATCATAGGATTAGAAATAGACAACGTAGAATCTTAGTTGGATCCAAAAGAATATATCCCATATTGGAGGACTGTGAATCAGAATCTACCTTAGTCGAATCAGCAAAGATAGACTTTTTATGAGTTCTATAAGGCTGACTTGAACCGCTAACTGCAACATGACTTCATTTTTTAGAGGGAACGACATTTCAGGTTGAGCATTCTTCACTACTCCTTACACTAATGTCACAGTTTTCTTATTCCTCACCATTTTCACATGCGTGAGAATGACAACAAATATCATCTAGTAATATCCTTTTATAAATCCATTACATCAACTTGTATGGAACCTAGTGAATCATGAATGGTAATATCACCACCAAGATGCTAGGGTAAAGACAACAGTAGATTACCCAAACACATTGTCTTTTCTACAACATCTAATGATCTTGGGAGAAGAGATGAAATAGAAAATTTTTGTAAAAAACCACCAAGACACATCCTAGGAAGGTCAAATCCACTTACTATGCCAAAAATTACCTTGTCTATCAAATCTTCATATTTCATTTCTATTTCATCTCAAATCATTTAGAAGTTGTAATGGTGAGGTACATAGACCTTATGACAGAGCCCATGAAACAATGATTTCAGAATTTATTCAAAGGGGATGAAATCACACTTCATGTTGGGCCTCCAAAGCCTCAACATTACTTGCAATCCTCTTCCAACATTTAATCCTACAAGAAATGGATTCTTTGTGAAGAACTCATAGAATAGTTTTAACCACCTCCTGTGGTTAAACATTATATGATGGACTTGTTTGGGAATTATTTTTAGAATATTTATTTCTTTATCTTTTTCTCCCTTCTTTGAAATTTTGATTTTGGGAACCTTGATGAGATCACCTAAATCCATGGGATTCAATAAGGAAACCCTAAACAAAATGATGAAATATCAGTGAAGAGGATGTGGTGGATTCTAGGATTTTTTACGCATGAATGAATCTCAATCATGAGATCCTTAGGATCAGAGACTGATCACCTCCAGATGTTTTGAAACTATAGAAATAAATGAGGAATGTTGTGATGGGGAGGGAGGTCAAGGATGAAGAATAAAGGAAGTGGGTTATGCGATAGTGGAGGGAATTGATGTCGGAGTGACACGTGACAAAAAAATGCCAACATTATTAAATATATAGATATTGATAAATAATTTTTAATAAATTTTTATTATATTTTTTAGGTATTTATATAAGGCTGATGTCTTGTGATGATTATGATATAAAAAGTATATGTTAATCGATTTATAGATTTTATATGATGTTTGTAACCATTAAACTTTTTCATTATTTGGGATAAATGTTTGATAAATTTGAATCTCATAATTTCAATTAAAATTTTATTTAAACTAAAATTAATTATTTATATATTACATAATCATGAAGTAAATATATTATTTGTAATTATTATCCATATATCATCAAATAATGACTGTTATAATTTTCATTTTTGTTATATGATTATTAGTTGATTCATCCAAAACATTAATATGAAGTACTGTGATTTTAATTGAAGGAATAACTATGTTTTCTTTTTTTAGTTTTTCAATCTATGTTGTTTTCTGTTAGATTTTATACATTTTTAAAATTCATAATTTGGGTTTCTTAGATTCCAAACTCATTAATGATTTTTACTATTGATTTTGAATCCATTTCAAATGGATGAATGAGATTTTGGGGTTTTGGTTATTAAAATTTTGGCTGGTAATGATATTTTATTCTTTTATGGTGATATCTATGAACTGGTTTAATAGTTTATTTAGTGAATTGGCTTTCAAAATAAATATTAATAGTCCAAGATTATAGAACATTTATTTTTTAAGGGTTTACATGATTAAATGGATAAATGGTATTTTTTGTGAAAATAAATTTTAAATTATTATTTTTCAATTAATGAAGAGAATTTGTGGTTTTAAATGAAAACACATCATTTCTATTATAATTATATCTAATTTCGTAGACATATTAAATTGGTTTATTTTAAGGGTTTAGTGTGTGTTTTATTTTAGGTATTTAGGATATGTACAAGTTAATAAATTAGTTTTCAGGAATAAAATTTATGATATTATACTAAAAGGTTTAAATCGTGTTCTGATAAAGTTAAATGAATATTGGTTTTTCCCACTATCTAGTCACACAAAATAATTTTATTGATTCAACTTGTTTTAACCATACACTATGGTAAACATTTATATAATTGGCATGTTAATTCATTGGGAGGATTCAAGGTGTTTTAGACTGGTCTATTTGATTTTGTATTAGAATATGTATCCTTAGATTAATGGTGGTTTTACATTTCTAGGGATAATATAAATGTTACAAAAATGATATTTCGTATCCAATTTCCCATATATTTACCTCAAATATTCGGGGTGGACATGGGTGAATTTAGTCTTCATTTGAGATGTGTGGGTATCTATAAGTTTCATGCGTTTATTAATAACATTACATATTTTGGGTAAAGCATGTATATTAAATAATAATTATTTTGGTCTATTGTGTATCATTAGGAATGGTTTGAGTGTCACCCATAAATTGAATTAATTTAAAATACATTTAAGTCAAACACATAAAAAATTAGAATGTAGTGGAATAATTTCATAAAAGTTATTCAAATGTCCCCTAAACATTGATGGTGTATGTATTTTATCATGAATGAGTATACAATTTTGGATTCCTATGATGGTTTTGACTAATATATTTTGGAGAGGGAGTATACAGTGATCTACGAAATTGTGTGGGTGGATTCAGAAATAGGTTGCCTATTGGGATTTAGGACATGAATTTAATTATTTTTTGATATGTATTTTTAATGTGATTTTGTAACTAATTATATTTTTATATATAAATTGATAATTCTGAAGGTGTCTATGAAGGTTATCCCAAATTTTATGTAATCATTGGTTTCCTTATATTTTATATTGAAATAATATGACTCTGATTCATTGATTTTTTTACATTATTGCTACAATATTTATACAATAAAAGTAAGTTATCCCTAAATTCTTATAAATATAGATATAGGTTATTTGTCATTGGATGGATGTCATAATAAAACTGAAGGATTAAAAAAAATTTAATATATTGTTGAATAGTTTTATAAAAATTGAGGTGAAAATAAGTTTATTAATATCATTATAATGGGATTAGGTATATCAAGTGATGTGGAATTAAAAAACTATATATGATAGTGTTTAGGAATATAAAATATATATAATGTCTTGAAATATCTATTATAGGTGGATTCATAATTTTTCGAGTCGCAATAATGTGAAATCAATTCTAAATGAATTTTCTTGAATGTTTATTAATGGAAATTATTATTTGAGTTTTATGGGAAAGGAATTAGATTATTTGGATATTGTACGATTTGTGAAAAATACCAAATATTATTGTGTATACTATTTATGAAAGAGGGTTTCGTTGGTGGATTATAGAGAAAATATATCTTTTAGTATCCCTATAATACATGGTCTAGAATAAAATATTGAAAAATATAGTAACATCTAATCAAAAATCAATTCTATCTTCAATTATTGTTTCATTAATTCGTTTCATGAAATTCCTTTCTCAATGAACCTATGTCAATATTTCGTTGATTAAAAGACCATGTCGATTATTAAAAAATAAATGTTTACAGAAATTTAGAAATCTAGGTCACACTGAAATGGAAACCATGAAAAATAATATCCAAGTACAATATTCCATCCATAAATGAAAAGAAATTTATTTTAAAAAACCATATTAGTATGGATTATATTAATTGATATAATTGTGAGATTTATTTGAGATATAAATCCATGTCACTACAACAAAAGCCGGTCCAAGCGGCGTTTTGTTTCCTGTTTAGCAGTGGTTTAAACCGCCGCTATATTGTGTGGAGGCGGTTTACAAAAACCGCCGCTAATTTTGGCGTCGGAAATCTATTTGCGGCGATTTTTTCGATTCCGCGGCGGTTTTAGAAATGTGTCGTAGATCCGTCATTTAGCGGCGGTTTCTCTTCATTTAGCGGCGGTTATATGGGTATCAGACATTTTTTTATTCGCGACGGTTTTAACTGCCGCTAAATTCAGGCGTTTGATGCGCCTATTCTGCGGCGGTGAACATCGCCGCTAAATATCAACATAATATATTTAGTGGCGGTTAAAACCACCGCGAAATGCTGCCCAGTTCATCATTTAGCGGCGGTTTTAACCGCAGCTAAATGCTCACAGGTATGGCATTAGCGGCGGTTAAAACCGCCGCTAAATGTTGAACTGGAAAAAAAATATGTTGGATCTGCTCCACCACTGCCCTAAATTCTCCAAAACCACAGCCAATGATACTTGAATGATTTAAACACAATATAGTGACACTGTGGGTGTCAAAAAATCTTCACAATCTAACTTTATCCCAATAACAATCACAGTAAACATTAATAGGGTTATAAGATAACCAAAACAACCAAAACATAAAGACTTTTGTTGGACACTCAACCTAAACCTCAACAAAAAGATCCAACATTGAAAATAAACAAAAACAAAAGAAAACTGTGGTCGGGGTGTGACATTCTCTGATCTAAAAAAAGCTCATATCTTGGAATTAATTTTTATTTTTTTCATAGAGGACACATCCATGATTTGTTAATTTCTTCCTTTAAGTGTGTTAACGTCATAAAGAAATTGACAATTAGTGGTAACATTGTCTCCAAGATTGACATAAAAAAAATCCTTCGACACTATAGATTAGGGCTTCATGTGTAATGTTCTTTCATGTTTTGGATTCAATGAAAAGTTTATTAGCTAGATAAAAACTCTTCTTGGGTAATACCCTATTTATATCTTAATCATTGAATACCTAGAGGTTTATTTTTGGTTCTCATGAGGGGAAATACAAGGAGACCCCCTCCCAGAAATCATATTTACCATTATAGAAGACCATCTCAGCCATATTTTATTCCATATGGTTGATACTTGTGACTTGAAACCCATCATGGAATCACGAGGTTCTTCAGAACCATGTCATCTCATTTTTGTTGAAAACATTAAATTTTTTTTTTTGGGAGTTATGAGGATTATCAAAAACATCATGAAGGCCCTTCTTCATTAAGATTGTTTCTTAAGACAAAAAATAAGTTGGGGAATTAGTTCATATAAATTAACAAGAATATCTCAAATCCTAAAAAAATAATATTGATAGATGATGTGGGTATTAGGGAGGGATCTTTACCTTTTACATATCTTGGAGTTTCCATGTTGTGGGGAAGAACACACGCCTCCTACTTTATCAATATTCTCAGTCAGATTTAAAGAACTCTGGCCTCTTGGAAAAAAATATCACTCTAAATGGATAGAATAGATTTCATTTTTAAAGCATGTTGAAATATAAAAAATGGTATAATCCTTCATGGTTTAATCATGGACCACCTTGGTCATTAAAACCATTAATTCATTGATAAAAAAAATTATTTGGAGTGGGATTATATTAGAGAGAAAGACTATTACAGTTTCATGCAAACAATGTTGTATGACCTATGCTCTCAGGGGCCTTGGGATCACGAATAAGACCCTCTTTAATCAGTCTCTTCAAACTAAATTTATTTTTAAATTAATCAAATCCAATTTTGAAGCCTTGGATTTTCTCATATCAAGGATTGTTTAAGAACTAAAAAAAGTAAAATTATGCTACATGGAATCCTTAATATGGCCTGGTATTATGGTAATATTTCACAAGATCTTATAGAATTCTCATTAGATGGTCAGTGTTAACTCTTATTCAAATTCTAGACTGCCAATTGGAATGGAATCCCACTCATGGATAAGATTAATACCATGGCTCAAAATATTTATTATAAAATATCCCTTAAAGATCAAATGGATAATCTTAAAAATCTTCTACATGAGATTTTACATTTTTTCTCAAATTGGTATTCCTAAACTAAAAACAAATTGGTATTCCTGGAGCCATTGGAATGGTGTAAAAATTTTAAGGCCATGACAGAGCCTTTTATCATTAACTTTTCATGCCTTAGCCATTTATGGTCATGGGATTGGTCTTTTAGTGTGATACATATTGGATATGGATCCAATAGGGGTATGAATATGGGTTACATATATGGTATTCTCATTGGATGTGGTATCATCACATGCATATTGCATTAAG
Source organism: Viscum album (assembly GCA_963277665.1). Lineage (NCBI taxonomy): Eukaryota > Viridiplantae > Streptophyta > Magnoliopsida > Santalales > Viscaceae > Viscum > Viscum album. The sequence goes on from OY728133.1 coordinate 530,349,399, forward strand.
AATCTTTTTTTTCAACACATAAGGAATCCAGAACACAGTAAATAAAATGCATAGAAGGAAACATGAGAAATCAAGAAAATGTTAGGACATGGAAATGTTTGGTGGCAACTATGTGCCATAAATGTTACATATACAAACCAACTGTTATCATACTTGTTCAACACATCAACAATACTACTAATCATCATCTGATGCTGCATCATCACCCTCTCCACCTTCATCTCCACCACCTGCTGCCACCTGTAAGAACATTATATTGAAAATTAAATGTTGTTGCATATTTATAATAAAAATTAAAACCAATAAAAGTTTGCAAACTAAATGATTTTGATTTTTTTTGTGATTTACCTGCTCACCACTACCCGATGCACTACCACCGGGGGCATATCTGCTCATATGCTGACGTATTTCAAGCAACTCTTTCTGCAAATCAGATATCTGATTCCCCTGCTGGTGAACTGTGTTTCGTAGAGCAGACATCTCACTCTGAGCATCTTCAGGTATGAAATGAATATAACCAGGAGTAGATGAGGCCGAAATCCCTGATGGCATGCGAAAGACCTCAGATGGTACGGGTCCCAAACCCATCCCGCGCACTCTACCAGGATGCTCCTTCCCAAGGACTTGACCAACCGGGTCATCCTGGGAGACTGAGTAGTATTACCCAGGATTGGAATCCCATATTTCTTTAATTTTTACCTATAAATCAAATATCAATATATATTAACATAGTAAAAACTGATATTAAGTTATTATAATAAATAATTTACTTCATACCCCAACTTCTCTGGCAGGTTCATTAACAAAACTTCGATCTGTTTTTTTTTGAACATCCAGCCACAGTTCTGTTCGGGATGCTTCATGCCCTAAACTCTGTGACGACATTAAACAAAGATAAATCATCAATCAAATATGTTAAATAGATAATAATATCTTATAAATATTTAAAATAATTAAAAGATTACCAATGACATTCGGCTTCTTGAAAAGCTTTTTGAACCCGCAGTGTGCGGGATTACCTGCTTCGCCCGGTTTGAAGCATTCTTTCTTGAGAGATCCTGAAATAAATAAAATTCAATTTAACAGTATTGTATTCAATGTCTATCTCCTCTTCATGTACATGTATAAATGTAAAATGAGGATAATATAATAATATATATTTCAATGCCATCCGCTTCTCATCACGATGTCTATCGACAAAAACCTTCCACTATTCTTTCGGTACCCCACTGGGTATCTTCTCATACATCTGCTGCACAGTCAACGAAGAATCGTTGACATCACACCACAACCTCCATTTGAAATCTTTCCATTTTTTTCCAAGATTTTTCAATGTCCACTTCTGTGCTATCACATCAGCAACGGTAAAGTGGAAGAACATTTTTATACAGAAATTCATTTAGAATATATTAGTAAAATGACATTCAATTAAACCATAAAGTAATAAAATTACCTTTATCTGAGAATCATAAACTTCATTTTTCCAGTTTGGAGGCATATGCCTCCAATCATCATACGATATAGGTAGGGAAACGGGCTCCCCTGCCAGCTGACATATAATCTGACCAAGTAAACCTGCGACGTCATCCGTCGGGACCCCATAAGAATCAAATGGCACCACTATCTTCTGGCCATGCATGTTCCAAACATCAGAACATTTTATGTCTCTTTCCACGGTTTCATTGTCTTCATCTGCAATGAGCAAACAATTACTATAAACAAAATGCAATAAATTTATTTAATTAAAATTTGTACCTATGACTGCAACTTTCCAGAATGTCCGTGATGAACTGGAGGGGGCGTGTCGCTTCCCCACTGCTGAAGCTCCTGTAGGGGGAGGCGTTGACTCAACCTCTAATGAGGCATCCACTGATGGTGTCAGAGATGGTGCAGGGGGAGATGATGCCGTGGGGACAGACGGATCGTCATCTGTCGCAGAAGAAGAAGGAGTAGTGTACCACTTCTTCCTTAGCATTCCTGTCATTTAATCAAATAAAATTAAGTTCAGAATATATATTTCAAAAAATTTATGCAGAAAAAAAAATTAAAAATGATAATAGATTCGCAGTATTAACAAACAAAATATATATAACAATTATAATGAATGACTACAGAAATGAAACAAGTAGTTGCTGAATGAATAAATAATTGTACATATAATCATTTTCCCCTTCAATTATGTCGGTTTCCTGCTCCATTTCTTCATCCACTTCATTCATCCTTCCTAGACCAATATTTTCAATATCATGATGGACAAATAATTCTTCTTCCTGTTGTTGATGAAATTCAATTGCAGAGGTCAAATATTCCACTTCACCACCCATATCATACAAATCTCTTTGTATTACGTGAGTAACTACACTCCACCCTTCATCCACAACATCATTCACATAATATACCATTTTTACCTACGATGCTAAGATATATGGATCATGCAGTTCACGATCACCAACATCCATCAAGCGAGAGAAGTTTACAGAAGTAAATTGCAAGGAATCTCTTTTAACACCTCTGATAAAATCGACCCATTTTCATTTGAATAAAACAACAGAAAAATGCCCGTGGTAGTTTAATTCAATAATATCATGCAGCTTTCCATATTATTCCACTTCAGCAAATGTAAAAATAACACTATTCTTTGTTTTCAAACCCACTTCTCGATCGACTGTACGAAATCTAAAACCATTCACATTATAAGCGTTGAACTTTCTAACTTGTTTTATAGGACCTCTAGCAATAAACTTAAAATCTTCTGAAAAGTCAGCTCGAGTATCAGTATTCATGATCTGAAAAAAAAATATAATTTAATAGATTTGAAAATTGTATGTGTCAAAGTAATATTCGTACTTATTGCAATATTTATAAACTTACACATCGTGCAAACCATTCTACCAGCTCTTTATTCACAGCTTTCGTTATATCTTTTTCATTTCGTGTTCGGCTTCTCATTCGTCTCTTTGTTTGTATCCTCAACTCTTCAATAAATGGATCTGCAATTTCACTATTCAGCAGCACATATCTATGTGCCAGTAATAATTCCAATTCTGTTAGTGTCGCGTATGAGGTCCTCCCAACTGATCGGCCAATAGCAGGAAATATTTTTGATTTCTGATTCATTTGAGATTGAGTTGATGTGTCTTCAACACGTCCAACTTGAGTAAATATTGTCTCAATATCATCCAAATATCTGGAAAAAAAAGGGGAGACACTCCTCGGCCAAATAGATTTCAGCAATAGAGCCTTTTGGTTGAGCTTTATTTCTCACGCATGCTTTCAAATGCCCAAGATATCTGTGAAAAAAATTAATAATACTATGCATATATTTAAATTCCAAAAAATGTTTAATTAACTGGAAACATATAAATAAAATACCTCTCAATTGGATACATCCATCGATAATGAACGGGGCCTCATAATTTAGCTTCGTCAACCAAATGCACAGTTAAATGCATCATGACAGTAAAAAACGATGGAGGGAAGATCATCTCCATTGCACAAAGGGTCAATACAAACCTCTCCTGTAGGTTGTAAAGCTGAAATGGATAAAGATCTTTCTCACATAACTGTCTGAAAAATGTGCAGAAATGGAGTACAACAGCAGTAACTTTTTCAGGTAATAATGTACGCAATGCCAATGGTAGTAACTGTTGTAACAAAACATGTGAATCGTGACTTTTCAATCCATATAACTTACGATTCTTCAAGTCAACACACCCCGAGATGTTACTCGAATACCCATCAGATACCTTCACATTCTTTAAAATTTGAAGGAACGTATCTTTATCCATATTTTTCAGTGAAAAAATGGTCGGAGCATACTTTTCATTCTCATCTGGCCAGAGATCACGTTTTATGTTCATTACTTGTAAGTCTTTGCGAGCATTGATATGATCCTTCGACTTTCCATGCTCATTAAGTAATGTGAAAATCAAATTATCACATAAATTCTTCTCAATATGCATCACATCAAGATTGTGGCGCAAAGAATTAAATTCCCAATACGGAAGTTTGAAGAATATACTTTTTTTCTTCCATTGTTGCATTCTGATTTCACTTGACGATGCACTTCGCACTCGTTTTCTGCTATCATTCAAATGATGAACCTTCCCAAATTCTGTTTTAACATTTTCAAGCTGTGTCAATATTTCAGAACCGGTTAACAACTTTGGAGGTGGTCTACGATCAATGAAACCATTAAATTTTGATTTGTTCAGCCGAAATCTATGAGATGCATCAAGAAATCTTCGATGGCACAAGAAGCACCATTTTCTACTGTGAGGTAGCCGTTTGGGCTCGAAATCAAAGACACAAACGGGACAATCCAAACCCGTATAAGTGTTCCAAATAGATAAATTCCCAAGCCCAGGGAAGTCACTAATGGTCCACATTAAAGCAGCATGCATTTTAAACATTGTTTTAGAAGAAACATCAAATGTCTCAACACCGTTACTCCATAACTCCTGCAATTCTTTAATCAAAGGCCACAGGTATACATCAATATCATTTCCAGGCATTTGTTTTCCAGGAATAATCATCGAAATGATAAAAGATGTTTGTTGCATACACATCCACGGAGGCAGATTATAAGGGATCAAAACAACTGGCCAAATTCTATAACTCGTACTCAAAGACCCAAATGGGTTGAATCCATCGGCAGCCAATCCCAATCGAACATTCCTAGGATCTGCTGAGAAATCTGGATGTAATGAATCAAATGTCTTCAACGATTGGGAATCTCGTGGATGTCTCATTAACCCATCATTGTTATTATCTACAGCATGCCACTTCATGTGTTCGGCGGTTTTTGATGACATGAATAATCTTTGCAATCGACGCTTCAAAGGAAAGTAACGCAAAACTTTTGCAGGTGTGTTCCTTTTCTTCTTCTCCGTGAAATTATGTTCAGTCATACTTCCAACATCACCCTTTGACTGCCATCTAGAAGAAGAACATTTCTTACAATTCTGTCTACTTGAATCCTCTCCCTAGTAAAGCATACAATCATTGGGACACGCATGTATTTTTGTATAATTCAGACCAAACTTGTTAACAACTTTTTTCATATCATAAAACGATTCTGGGATTTTTGCTTCAAGAAATGCATCACGAATCAATTCCAATAACATGGACATTGCCTTATTTGTAATTCCACATAGACATTTGATATGGTACAACTTCAGTAGAAATGAAAGCTTTGAATATTTCAAACACCCACTATACAACTCTTGATTTCCATCGTCAACTAAATCATGAAATGCATTTTCCTCACTGAAGTTTTCCCTTACATTTGGCTCCACAGAATCAAGAGGATCCAATGATATGTTACAATCTTGATCTGCTTGTGTTATAGTCTCAGAAACATCACTTGTCACGTTGCAATTTGTAGCACCCTCTTCTGGTTGTTCTGATATGTTTTGATGCTCATAGTGGTGTCTTGCAGTGCCGAATGCATCATTTATGAGGTTTTTCATTTCATTTTCCATTGTTGAAGAACTTGGGACCTCATTCTATGGATTAACATCAGTCTTCAATCTTTCTGTATTGTTTGATTCTCCATGCCAAATCCAACACAAATATTTCTCAGGGAATTGCTTCAGTATTAAATGTTCATAAACTTCATCTCTTTTCAACCATGTTCTAAATTTACATTTAGGACATGTACATCTTATTCTCCCTTCAACGGATTGATTAGAAATTGCAAAATCTAAAAACCCATTCAAACCCTTAACATATTGAGATGTGTTCCTCGGTAATGTGATCCAGCTTTTATCCATGTATATCACAATGTGCCAACACAAAATATACGATAGTGTAAGATTATAGAAACATAATATAATAAAGATGAACCATTGACCATAAAGTATGCATAATATAATAAAGATTATTCATTGACCACATTTACCATTTCAGACCAACTGAACAAGTCTGGTCCATAGGAGACAGCGTCAACACCTCATTGAGGAGCAATAAGAATATCGGGATACACACATATCATAACACCATCGATCACACATTTATGTTGACTCAAACAACACCCCTTTGATGTGTGATCGAAACTGATCATAATGCATTTTTAATCAAGTTAACTACATTCACTGAAACTATTTTCACAATGTGTAATGTTTGTTTTATTGTTCTAGGGAAATCTAAATGGCCACATTTATGTTTTGGGGTTCATCTTGTGATGGAAGCATGAGACATGGTGTTTGAATTTCTTGAATAAATTAGTGATAATGACCCTACTAAGGTGGAGATAATTATGTTAGTCATGAAAATGTGGAGAAAACTATAGAGTGGATGTGGAGGAATCAAGCTTCCAAATAGAAACCTATAAGGGACATGTTTGGGGGTTCTTAGGGAAGGCCAGGTGGAACTTCGATATGGTGTGTGTAGGTGATGGAGGAATACCTTAAGTGAGAAGGCTTTGTGTTTGGGTAGAGGGGCGACATGCCAATAGGGGAAGTTGGGAACCAACGGGGTGAGTTAGCAGGAATGTAAAGACATAGTTGGATAGAAAGGGAATGGATGTGGTGGGCTGTGAGGAACCTCAAGTTAATGTTGAAATGATAAGTTTATCCTAGTAATGTGAATGAGTTTTGAAGAAGAACCAAGTAATATGGTGTTGAGAACCATGGAAGGAAAGTAATCGATTAATGGTGTGGCTAGAGTTTCAAGTTGGATGGTCTCAAGTAAGAACCATATTAGTGTATTAGTTTTGGTGATGGGTGTTGGATCAGGTTTTGGATGGTTGAATACCCTGAGATGAAGGTTATGCTTGGGTTGTGCTTTGGATGTTTGAAATGGAGTGAGGCTGTTGGGCCTTGAGTTCTGGATTGATGTAGGTCAGAGAATGTGGTTGGAATCTATGTACCCCTTCAGCGACAATGAGTTTGTGTCACCATTATAATTTTGGTAACTAGTTGAGGTGGTGCTAAGAATTTTGGGCCATGAGTTGTGGAGAGGATTGGAACAAAGGTGTTCTGATTGGCTCTCCACAGGGTAGTGTAGTGCCTTATCGATATCCTCTTGTGAGGTGGTATAGTAACATTACCTAAACCTTTAATTTTCATTTGATGTTGATAATAAATAGTTGAGAGATGAACTTTAGTCATTTTTATTAAAAATACACACTATAAACTTATCAATTATCCTTGAGATATGAACTAGGGTATTAACTAGACCATAAACCAACTTTAAAGATATAATCAATTTGACGTGTCATGACAATGTGGTCAGTTCCTATTGGAGAAACCAAGGGGTTCGACACTACAATGTAGATTAGGAAACCCTAAGAGTGGGAGAATCCACAATTGGAGATTTCGGAACCATCCTCACAATAAAATACACAAATCAATCACCATTTTCCATGATTAAAATTTCATTTATTCACTTAAAATAGGGAGTTAAATTACCTATATGTTGTTGTCGGTGCATCCCATCATTAAATATCTTAATCACTATTCGATGATAGAAAGTTGACTCAATTTATTTACTTTATTCTATTTTTAGATTAATTATTTGGGAAATACACCTCACCCTATTCATTTGAATGATCATGGAATAAAATCCCAACCATGAAAACTATAAAAAATACCCCATTAAATCATCATATAATCATTCTATAATCACTGATTAATCATAACTCCACTTGTTCACACCAGGATTCCCCACACTACTGAAATTCTATCACATCAATGTCTGTACTTGTACCCACCAAAATGAAGTGTGAGCTGATCACTAGATGAATTTACCCCCACCCTCTTACATGTTTCTCCATAATTTCTAGATCTCCCACAATATCTCACCCTAGTGGATTTTTATAGACCACTTTACATGGTCAAGATGGAATTTCCCTTGATTTCAACCCCAGATGAACACTCTTACCACATTGATATTTTATTATTATCCCATTATATTATGATATACATATGAATTAAGATCCAAATCAACCAACCTTATCAACTATTTACAAAATCACCACCTTAAATCATTAGTACGAGTGTATCCATTTCCTAGAATTCTTTCTTTACACCCCATCTGTGAATCACCTTGAAAAGGTTTCCTTTTCCCAAAACCCCATTAATATTGAATGTATTTATATTTTTTACTCATATCTTAGTGTATAATTTAGTTATCAAGACTTCCATGCATTCCAACCATGCTTCTAAAATCTTACAATCATCCTAATTTCCTTATGAGTAAAATAATTATGCTAACATGAAATCCCTATCTCAAATGAATGATAAGTATCTTATCAAAGGTCACTTTTTCCTAGATTAACTAACCTTTATAAGGATTATTATTGATAACTATCCAATTATTATTTCACCTGGATGAATCATTTTTCCACATTATCCAAATCATCCCAAGACTAGGCTGAATATGATATTACCTTGCAACCCCAAATCAATATCCCTATTTTTCAACATCTGAGAATAAATACATATTGAATCAAACCCATTTCAAGTACCAAATCCCTCAAAAATCCTGTAAAATTAAAAAACACAAATCATCCAAGACATATCATAAGTCCTCACCCCTATCATAGAACTAACCTTCAGTGATAATAACACCTTCACTATAGGTTTCACCAGATGGCCGGGTTTATGGGTACGATTCATGGATCATAAACTTGGTCATTATATCTAGTAAAACCTATAATACAACTTGAAATACATTTAACATTTATAAAAAAATCACAATCAGTCACCCCCATCAATATAAAATAATACCACAAGGATAGTCACACTTATATACATCGCATATCTAGTATATTATGAAGTAAAACTCTTAGATCGTGGCCAACTAAGATATCAATGATCAACCTCTTAATTCATTATCAAGTGATCATTGGTGATTTTTAATCAAACTAACATAACCCTAATCTATAATTTACCCTAGTCTATTAATTAACTTTACACCAATTAATCATTTAATTCCAAATTAATTACTAACCAATAACTTTTAATTAATCCAAGACTGTTCTCATTTTCATTTAAAAACACTATCGTATCATCATAAAAATAATGCATCAACATTGTATCCACACAAATAATTTTCTCATTATGAAATTTTATATGGTTCATGAAGAATCACATGAGTATGTCAAGTAGTAGACATAGAGAAAACTCACTTTGGGGCCGAGGTCGAAGTGAGAAAGGTCGTCGGGAGAAGGGGGTCGCGGGTTGCCGGTCGCAGGCACAGCCGGAGGAGGTCGCGGGGTCGCCGGAGGAGGTCGCGGGGTCGCCAGAGGAGGTCGCGGGATCGCCGGGGGGTCGCGGGGGGCTGCGGGCGAGGGTTGCAGGGAAGGGTCGCGGGGGGCTGCGGGCGAGGGTTGTAGGGAAACGGGGGTCGGGGTAGGGAAGGGTCGGGGTTTTAAAAAAAACAAAGGTTTCGCGGCGGTTTATTAAAAACCGCCGCGAAACGTATTTCGGAAAACGTTTAGCGGCGGTTTTGTGAACCGCCGCCACAAAACTGCCGCTAAACACTGTTTATTTTGTAGTGTGTTATTAACATTTTCAATAAGATAAAATTATATTGAAAATAAATATTTTAATGACCTTTATTTATGATGTAATGTGTATGGAAACATAATAAATGGTTGAACAAAGTATCCTCCCACTTTTTGTACTAACACCTAGAAAGGGAACACAAAACATCCTATAATTACAATTTCTTTGTCCCACAAAAAAATAAAATCGAGAACCTGGACCAACTACCACATGATTACCCCAGGTTTTGTTCATGTCACCCATGTGTAAAATAATATCTTTTTAGGAATCATCACCTGAAAAATTAAATTTTTTGGTTCCCCTTATTTTAATTATATATTAATTTATCCTTTCATTATTCATATCATATGTGTGTTTATTTTTTTTTACAGAAAAAAATATTTTTCAACCTAATTGTGTGATTATGAATAAAAAATGGATGAAAACTAATTTTATTCCAAAATATTATAAATATGGAGTCAAATAGTCCATAACGTTTTCAATATATCATTAACATGAACCTTATGAAATTCTATGTTTGTTATTATGTTGTATTTCTTCACGAAACAATTGTCACATGGAGTTGGAGGAACATTGTTTTTCATTAAATATATCATAGCTTAAAATTTTGGGCTATACACAAGTAAAAAATAATGTGGACAATAATTGGGATGATAATGTGGTTTATAGATCATTTGATATGAATACCACTATCAATGATGTTGGAGATCATATTGATGAAATGAAAAGGAAATTGAAGATGAATGTAATGAGTGTACAAATTGGCATGAGAAGTTAATTAGTTTTGATAAGAGACCATTGTTTATCATTTTCACTGAATACATAGAATTTTCAGCTATATTGAAGTTATATGAATTCAAATATTGATGCAAATGGTGTTACACCATCCTTATAGAACAACATGATCTCTAGAATGATATGATTACAAAAAAAATGAACTTCTATATCATTAATATGGTGAACAATGAATGATATATTAAATGGGGATTATCTCTTAAAAAACATTACTTTACATATAAATTTGTATTATTTTTAAAGGACCATTAAACACTAATAAAATTCCATAAGGGTTCTTTGAATTGATACAATAATGGTTAATCAATTTTTTTGAATGATGAATATTACATTCCTATCATTACATAGTTTATATAACTATATATATGGTAGGAACCCACAAGGAAATTGACTTGATATATATATATATATGAATTAATGTATGGGAACTAGGTCATCTAGTATACTCTCTTTAGTGGTAGAAAATTGATTATGAATATCATGTTATTGGAAATGAACTAAGAATAAATTGTCTTGCATTACCTATAGATGGAATAAATCCTTTTAGTGTACAGTGTAGTACTCACAGTACGTGGATAGTTATGTTTGTAAATTATAATTTGTCGATGTGGTTATACATGATTCATGAATAAATTATGTTGTCGATTATTATTTTAGTACAAAAACATTAGGACAATTACATTTCTGTATATGTGGATGCATTGTTATAAGCTAAGAAATTGAAGTTGGTTAAATGTGTTACAATGTATGATGCCAGTAGAAGTTAATAATTTAAAATGAGGGATATGTTGTATGGGATGATAAATTTTATTCTTTCTTAGGGAAATTTTTTATGATTAAGCATTAATGGAATATTCGGGTGTACCATTTATAAAGAATTAACACACTCAATATGGGTAAAACATGCCTCGAAGACTATGATTTTATGACATTTTAATTTTTTTACATCGAAAAAATAAATACAAATCCAAGATGGAAACATTTTATGGTAATTCCAAACAAAGTACAACACCATATGCACTATCAATATATCAACTATTTTATAAAGTACAATATGTTGAGCCAATAACTTTACCTTTTGACTTTTCAATTCCTCTTTGTTCTGAAAATAAAAACACTTTTTCTTAAGGAAAATTATCCTTCTATAAGAATTATTTTTTTATGTATTGTTTTCATTCTCTAAGGAATGTTTTATCCTACCTTGGATTTCAATGTATTATTTAATGACTTCTAAAAACCATGTATAACAATTTTTTATTATGAAAAAAATTTGGATATTTTTCTAAATCCATGAAATCATATAGTTCATTGGATATTTAGCCTTTTTGTTTTCAAACTTCGTGTTCATTGAAATTCACACTCCAAATTATCTGAAATTGAGATTCAAATTCTCTTAAATTCAATCTCTGACTTCTCTAAAATTCAGACTCTAAATTTAATGAAATTTAGATTCATAATTCTCTGATATAAAGACTCCAATTTCATAAAAAAAATCAGATTAAGAATTTCTTATAATTAAAAGTACTAATTATTTTGAATTCAAACATATATTTCTTCTGATTTCAGACATCAACTTCCTCAAAATTCAGAATATTATTTCCTTAGAATTTAGAATCAAAATTCCCTGAAATTCAGAGTCCCAATTCTATAAAATTCAATCACTAAATTCTCATAAAACTGGACACTGAATTCATTGAAATTCAGGCTCTAAATTCTCTTAAATTCATATTTGGAATTCATTGAAATTCAGACCCTGAATTCTGTGAAATCTAGATTCCAAATTACTCATTATTCAGAATCTTATTTTAATAAATTTCATACTCTAAATTAAATAGTTTGCATACTCTAAATTATTAACAATTCAGACTCTAAATTCCTCATAATTTCGACTCCAATTTATGTATAATTCAGACTCCGAATTCCATATAATTCATATGCTCAATTCAATATAATTGATAATTTGAATATAAAATTTTCTAGATTCCAATTGTTTATATTTTTAGAGAACTAATTCTATATTTCCCTGATTTTGATTACAGACTTTTGTTTAAGATACTCTGTTTTCTGTGCACATTATTGTTTCTTAATCATGGTAATATTCCCAATTTTCCTACACAAAACTAAGTCATACAATTTGTTTCAAACTAAAATTTGGGTGAGTGACACATGTACATGTACCTCCAAGATTCAAGGAAAAATATAACCATTTGAGGAGGCCCCTGACTATTTATGTTTTTACTATAAATATAAGGTCATAGGATTAAGATAATTATCGATTGATGATCCAGTAGATCACATGCTGTGATGTTATTTCTAGATTGAGAATGTATTTTTTCCCTTGTGCGATTTTTGAATTACTTATTCAACTGTGAACATCTTGTTCAACTTTCTTTGTTTGTCTCTAATTGTTTCTGGGTACAATCGAGGACTTTCAAGTAGAGGAAGATAGAGGGGATGCATACCCTGATGTTAGAGTCCTTGAGTGGATATCATTATAGATTATGATATTATTATCAATGGAATACCCTAGATTGGGTAACATAGACATTTAGGAAAGTATAAATCAAGGTACCCTTATCCATGTATCTTTGATAACCTTATCTTTCGGTTAAACGATTTCCTACTTGAAAACATAATTTGTTACATGTTTTATTTCCACTGTATTTTTCTCAATAATGAAATTGTAACTTTCTTATGATTTATTATAATTTTTAAACACAAATATAAATATGATTTCATATGAATTAAGGTAGAATTTTTCTCCATGATAAATATTCATATGTTTATCGCCCGGTTATCTTATTTAAGATTATGTTTCTTATTATTGAACTTTGGGTCTACCAATTATCTATATATATAATAACCTATATGGGTTTATGAATTTACCTTATTTACCATAGTTAAAAGTAATTTCCTTTGGGTTAGAAGAAAATTTTTTTAAACAAAGAATTCACCACCTTCTTTTAATTGAGCATATACATATTCTATTTCGATCCAAAAATTGTTATCTGAGCAAGCCTTTGAAATACATATACTTACATATATGTTTTATTTATCATGTTTTTATTTAAATTTATTTCATACATCTTCTTCCTAATGTTTTGATTACGAATATTTACTATTAATATGTTTTTTGGTAAATATATTTTCTTCACGAATTGAATGTATAAATATTGGTTCTATAGAAAACAATTATCCTACCAAACCACCAATCCTTGATTGTAATTATTTTTAGTATTGGAGAGATGGGATGGAGAATTTTTTCATTAGTATTGGAGTAGAAGAATTTTTCAATCTCAATAGAGATTAGAAAATTCTAGATAATATTTTCAAAACACTCACTAATCATCAAAACCCAGAATAACAATTAAATTACAACATACGGAATACATTTTTGTGTTGTATGACTAGGAATATATATAGTGAAATATCTTCTTGTAAAGCATCATATGTATTTGGGAGAAACATGAAGTTACACATTTTTGAACTTGAAAAGTGGTACAAACTAGAAGATAAATGTTAAGAGATGAATATCATTGTTTTCTATTTCCATATTGAGAATGGGTTTAAAAATTACAACCATGATTTATGACCATTGACAACAGTCATCAATCTATGGTAGTAAATTTCCTTGATTAGGATGTTATTAGGGATAGGATAACTGATAACTTACCTAATAAATGGGAATATAAATGGAAAACTATTGATGAAAATAAAAATGAATCAAGAAATACTCTCGTTGAGTTATTTTGAACTCTTCTTCAACATGAAAGAAGAATGAAGAATGAATATGATTTCAAAAAGATGAATAATGGTAATGGAAGTGTTACTTTCACTACTACTTCTAAATGAAATATTCCAGAATGGGTAACTAGATCTAATTATATGAAAGATTTTGTAATATCATAATCAAGTGAAAGTGATCAGCCTAAGAATAAATTATCCATTATTACTCAAATGATGAGCAAGATTGACAGAAAGAAATATTTTAAGTATATATGTAAGAATAAAAATTGAATGGACAAGAAAAATTATGATGTAACTTGTTATAAATTCATAAGGGTGGGATATTTCAGTCTTTAATTCACTATGCATAAGGGAAAAGATAGTAAGGATAAGCATTATGAAAGTAATACAAAATATTACTTCAAAATAAGGCTAATAAAGTCATTAAATATATTGACACTTCGAGTTCCAATGGTGGTGAATCTTTATAAGAATATTCAAAATGTCAATATTATAATCAAATTAAAATTGATCTTATATCCCAGATACCTATTGAAAATAATTGTCTTAATGATAACATACACAATGTTGAATCCTTAAAAAATATTTCATTAAATGCTTATTTTCAAAATGAAGAATATTGTGAATCTTTAGATGATGAATCTTGTTAATCAGATGATAATTCTTTACCTTTATTTGAAGAAATTTCTAGATTTTCTAAATTACTTTAAAATGACAACAATAAAATAATGAAGAAATTATAGAATGAAAAATTTAGATTTTTTTAACAAAATAAGTATCAGATCATTCAAAGCATCTTGATCATAAATATTTGGATTTTAAATGTGTTTCTAAAAACCTTATGCAAGTAAATTTTGAGATGGATAAACATTATATGGATCTTGATAATGTTATATATATGAAATTTTTTTTATTGAATAACTCAACATCTAAAACAAATTATTTTGAGTATAAGAATTTAGTCATTAGGATAAAATTCGATATTTTTTCCTTAAATAATAATTTATCAAATTTCACTTCTAGAAGGAATGAATTTGATAAAATGTATTCACAACATCATCCTCTTGGGAATAGTTTTGGATTCTGTTATACTCATTCAAAACTAGTTTTTAGTAATAACTACATTATTCCCAAAAGTGATCCCTTTTACCCTACATGTTAATATGGTGGACATTCATTGAAAAATTGTTCATTAAATATAACAAAATCTTTAGGTTTTCATAATGCTTATTTTAAATGCCCATGGATGGCATGAAAAAATATTAAGAAATCATAATGACTATTTTTCAAAGAAAATATGGATTCTTAGTTTTTTAAATTCACAAATTTTGGGATCCAAAATTGTTTGGATTTCAAAAGCCTAACTCATTTATTTTCAAGAAAATAAAGGTAGTACCAACAACAATATATAGTACATGGGTAGATAATGTTCCAAACATATGACTGGTAACAAAACAATCTTTAAAAATATTATCAATATGAATGGAGTAAAAGTAACTTATAGAGATAATGCTCGAGGAGAAATTGTTGATACTTGTAACATTTTTTTCTTGGAAAGGATTTAACTTCAATTATTTTGTTTGTTAATTTTCTTAATCACAACCATATAATCATAAGTTTATTATGTGATAATGTTTACCTTATGAATTTTAGGAATGAATAATTTCTAGTACTCAATTCTAAGGAAGAGTTTATTATTTCTTACCATAGGCATAATAATGCTTACAAATTTAACATAGAAGACCTTAGGATCCAAGGCCTACCTTGACATAGTGAAATAGAATATCAATATTTGTTATGGCATAGATGACTAGTATATTGTAACATTATAAACCTATGAAAAATATAAAATAAATGACATGTTAAGAATATACCGGAGCTTAAATTTGATTCTTGAGAAGTTTGTGATCATTCTCAAAATAGCAAGAACATAGGTCATGTTTTAATTCATTCATTGGTGTATCAACGTTTCATGCATTATAGCTAGTGTATATGGAACCTTTTAGTCCAACAAAAACATGATGTGTTGGAGGAAACTACTTCGTGTTTGTTTTTGGTGATGATTACACCATATTTACATGGGCCTATTTTCTTGGAAATAAATATGAAGCCTTTTTGTATTTTAAAATTTTTATACCCCGTGTTTAAAATGAGAAAAACCTTCCAATGATAACTATTCATAGTGATCATGGGGGAGAATTTAAAATTTCATATTTTGAAAATTTTTGTAGTAAAAAAAGAATAACTCATATATTATCTACTCCAAGAACACCTCAGCCAGATGGTGTGGTTGAATGTAGAAATAAAATTCTTCAAGAGATAACTAGAACTATGTGGAGTTAATATTCTATTTCCAAACACTTCTGGGTTGAAGGTGTTAGTACTACCGGTTATCCTAAAAATCAAAATTTAGTGAGTCCTTTTCTTAACAAAACTCTTTATCAATTGTTGACTGGTTGAAATCCTCGACTTTATTATATCAATGTATTTGGATTAAAAGTATTAATCATGAATTATAAATATAACATATATAAATTCACAACCAAATCTGATAAAATAATTTTCATAGGCTACTCTAATACTTCTAAGGGTTATATAGTTTCTAAAAAAGTTTATTTTTGAAGAAATCATACATGTTAAATTTGACATTATAGATCATTTTGTTTTTAAACAACCCATACATTCATTCTTAGATGTGTTTCAAAAATTTATTATCAACCATTGATGGAAAATTATACTAATTTTGAAAATACTCACAAAAAAAATTCTTAATTATTTACACCCGAAGACATTCTACAATATGTTGATGAAAAAGCTTTACAAAACCCAAATATATTGTCTATTAAAATTCATCCCAATGATAGTATGAATAGTGATGTAAATCAACCTGTAAAGACTATAATTTATTTAATAAATTAATTAAAACATCTTTCATTTCATTCCCAATTAGAAAAAAATTACTGATATATCTTTAGATGATGATGAATAGATTAAAGTTGTGCAAGAAGAACTAAATGATTTTGAAATGAAACAAGTCTATTCCATGGTTGAAAGACCTACATAAAATTATGTAATAAGAGTAAAATGTGTCTTCAGAAATAAATGTGATGAAAATTGAATCATTGTAAGAAATAGAGATAAATTAGTTTCTAAAATAAAAAAACAACAAAAAGGATAAACAATGAAGAAAACTAATCTCTAGTAGCTAGACTTGAATCTATTCATATATTACACACATTAGTAGGATTCCTTAATTTAATACCGTTTCAAATGTACATGAAGTGTGATTTCCATACTGGATATGTTAAAGGGGAAGTCTATGTTGAAATACCTTTGCGTTTTGAAGACACAAAACATCCTGAACACGTCTCTAAACATACCAATGCTTTATATGGACTTAAACAAGCCTGTGGATCCTGGTATGATAGACTTACTAGATTTTGGTAACAAAATAATTATGTTAAGGGAAATAATGATCCAACTCTTATTATAAATAATCATAAGAAATTTTATTTTATTGTTCAAATATATGTTGATGGAAATATATTCAGATCAACTAAAAAATCATTAACATATTCATTTGCGAATATTATGAAATTAGAGATTGAAAATAGTATGATGGGTGAGTTATCATTTTTTCTTATTTTACAAATATCTCAAAAACCAAAAAGAATGTATATATCTAAAAATAATTATAATAATTTTCCTCTTTAAATGTATATATGAGAAAACATTAAAAGTAAAAGTACTCCAATTGGTACCTCATATTCTCTTGATCATGATGAAGATATGAAACATGTAAATCCAACATCTTTTAAAGGTATGACATAATGTTTATTATACATAAAAAAGTGGTTCATACATAATGTTTCCATTATTCTTATGTGAAAATTATTAATATAATCAAATGGACTCTCAATTGAAAGTAGCGAAAATAATTTTTTGTTATTTAATGGGAACCATGGATTTAGGGATTTTTAATATTTCTGGAAATTATTTTGTTTTATAAAATCAATTTGGATTCTTATATTGGTGGATATATAATGGATATGAAGACTACATCTAGAATTTTTCATTTAATAGGAGATTCCTTAGATTCTTGGTCATGAAATTATCAATACTCAGAAGCACTTTTCACTACTGAAGTTAAATATGCAGTAGCTGGAGGTTGTTGTGATATTATTTTTTAGATTCCACAAACACTCACAAACTATGTAATGGGTTTTACTGAGACACAAATATTTTGTGATAATAAAAGTTCCATTTCCATAACGAAAAATCTTTCACATCTCTCTCATGAAAAACACATAGATATTAGGGATTAGTATCTTAGGGATCACACACATAATGGAGATATCATTCTTCAATATATCAGAACACAATATCATGTTTATGATATATTTAAAAAATCATTACCCTCTAATATATCTGAATAAATTATAAATAGGAATGTATAATAACTGTATGGAAATTTTCTATATTAACTTTTTTTAAAACTATATCATTATATTAAGAAACTACTTTTCTTTGGGGGAGTGCATTTTTATTCTCTCCAAATTCATTCTTGAAATTTTTAATTATCAGAACCTAAAATTTTTAATTCTGAGTACCTGAATTTTTTATTTATCGGAACCTAAATTGTTTTATTCTCATAACCTAAATTTCTTAATTCTTAGAACTTATTTTTTTTAATTCTCAGAACCTGAATTATTTAATACTTTGAACAAAAAATATTGAAATATCAATTTTTTTTGGGAACCTAAAATTTACCTTCCTTAATAAAATTTTATAGAATCTATGTTTTTTAAGAACTTTTTTAACTCTTAAAATTCCTTATATTCAATCTGGAATGTATGTTTCCTTACGTAAATCTTCATAATTGAATTTGTTACTTGTCGGTATGTATATATTGATTTAATAAAACACTATCAGATTTATATTCCATAAATATGTTTTTTCTTTATAAACTCATAAATCAGAACCAACCAAATTATTTTTCGGAATTCATCTCATCCGTCAGATCAGATCAAGCTTATATAAACCATTGGATTGAGTTGGGATTTCAAACCATTGCCTATAATCCTATTTAAATACCCTCTAATATGTATCCCGAATTGTTTTTTCTAGAGTTTTTACACCGAAGAATTTCACCTCAACAAATATATTGATAAGTTTTTTTAGATTCCAAACATTCATTATGTCGCTCAAAGAATCCTCATAAAATCAAACATTTTAAAAATGGGAAATCAAGGATCATGAAAAATATAGAGAAAGGTTGGTTATCCCAAAATTCTTTTCCAAGTATAATTCTTTGATTAGGAAAAATATCAAGCTGAATAGATTGGAAAATTTATGAGTAGCTAAGACAAAGATTCAGAATCTATTTTATCCTAACCATCTCATAGAATTTAATAATTCTATTAGTTTTTATGTTGAAGTAGGAGGGATATTTTTTCCATCAAGAGCTGTGATAAACCCTATTCTTTATCCATCATCATGGCTACCAACATTCTATGTATTACTTGTCAAGGTGAAGCAATATTTTTCTCTCACTCATTGAAAGATAAGATAGGATGTTTTGAGAAGGTAAATGCAATTGAGTTCCTTGGAGTAAAGTGGGTAATGTCACTAAAGAAAAACCATATTTAACAAACATCATGTTGATAGCATTGTGGGTGTAGGGACTTCTTATTCTTAGAAAGGGAGACAAGGAATCCCTTTAGAAAAGTGATATATTTATGATGGTATTCTTGGTTAATCATTGAAAGGTAACCCTGATCATGTAGATCATTTTGAAAATCACTAAAATAATTAATGGAACTCTAAAATATCATATTATCATGAATTATTTTATCTTGTTGATGATCATCCTTATCTATTTAGAATCCATTAAAATTCACTACAGTTCAAAACCCAAAACCAGTATGATCTTGTGGTTGAGTGATGAAACTCTTAGGAGGATGAAAGTTTCTTTCAGTAAAAAATCAATAGAGTTTTATGATTATTTGGAATGTGAGGTTCAAGATTTAATCAAGAAAGGGGAAGTATGAGAAACATCCAAGAAAACTCTGATGAAGAGAAATGTGAAATAACTAGAAGCCAAATAAAAGAATGTTTCTAAAAACCTAGTCAGCTCCACCAATGCTGAAAAGGAATAAAAAAGGTTTTCTGAGTAAGTAGTACCAATGTGGAGAGACAAGACGAAGAAGAAGTATAAATAGGGTGATGCAATATTTGTTTTAGACCCTTCTTAGGCAAATGCTTTAAAGATTCAGGTAGTAGAAGAGCTTGGGAAATGAGGGAATTAAATGAAAAGGAGTAAGAAAATGTTATAATCTGAAATCATCCAAGATTTACTCAAAGAGACAGAGAATGATTTTGAACAGATCTATGTGCTGAAATCATTTCTTCAGATCCACTTCTAGTAGAATCTTTGAGAAATAAATTTTCAATACTGGAACCCATTGTGGAAGAATAAATTTCTCACCAAAATTAATAAGTAGAAGAATAAGTACAAGATGAAGAATATGAGGAGGAAGAAGAGAGTAAATATGTGATCAAAAGTGGAAGAACATCAGGGTTAGGAAATTCCTTCCGACAAGCTATCGATCAGAACATCCCTAGTGGAATCAACCAAAATAATATCTCATGGGAATGATGATGATCGATGGGATGAGGTTTATAGACCTACTAATGATTAGAGATTCTATAATTATTTTATTCATCCCGATGATGTTATGGGAGATACTAAGAAATAATATTTTGATTAATATAATATAATCCATGTCTTAGATAGTGAATATGAGAGTCCAAAAGTGGCAAATAAATATCTAGATCCAATAAATAAAAGAAATTGGTAAATGATTTTCCCAGAAAAAATGTGGTTGTGAAAGCTATAGAATATGTTGGTCGATCATCCAAGGGGAACTATGAAGAGCTAGATAACGTTTCCCCACCAGTAAAAGAATCAACTTCCAAATATTCGTCATCGATGGGTTATGATTTTGTTGTTCAACCATTGAAGAAGTTAGTGAACACAATTAATTTGTTTCCATGTATTGATTAGATATTTCATTTCCTTTATCAATTTTTTATAAGATTTATTCGATAACCATACTCTTGGAAAATTGTATGAAACTTGAAATGGTGTACAAGAATTTTCATATTGGTTATGATGCATGTATGAGAATATTTAAAGAAATATATAAATGGTCTACGGGAATGATTAATGATATGAAAATAATTGATAACTTCTATGATTCAATAAAATATAATTGTTATAATTAAGATGATACAATCAAAAGGCTTTAATCATGATTTTAGAAAAGTTAAAACTAGAGCATGTGTCCCAGATTCAAGATGATAGAAATATGAATGGAAAGATGAATTTTGTTACTCTAAATTTAATAAGAGAAAGGGAACTCATGGAAGTGTTGGAAGAAATGTTCAAAAACAAATAATAGGTATTATAGTCTCAAGAAGAAATTCAAATGTCTCAAGAAGAAGAAATCACGTCTCTCGAAAAGAAAATCAATATTAGGATCAGTTTCACAAGATGTTTTAGGATGATCACAATGAGTAGAATAAATTAAAGGAAACATTGAGAATTCTCATGAGTAAGAAAAATAATGATGAATTATTTTACTGAAAACCTAATATTTGGTTGTATTTTTCATTGTAACAATTCTTATATCATAATGAAAATTTTCTTCTCTTATTTTGTTTTCTATATTTCTAATAATTCAGTTAATTTTTTTTATTCCCTACATTACTTTTTGAAAATAAAAAAGGGGGAGGAAATGAGGATATGAATAATATTACGTAAAAATAATGAAATTCCATATGTATGAGAGAGATTAGTTAAGGGGTGTCTTTATTTAAAAAATTCATAAATAAAATGTAACTTCTCTATGAAAGACAATAATATAATCCTCGAATATTTCAAATCTTAAGGGAGTGTTAGTCGTATTCTACACAATCCACAAGTAAAAGGAGATAAGTATTTATTTTAAATTTCCCAAAGAAAAATTCGTATTACTTATATTATTTTTTGAAATATTGTTTGTGCCTTCCAAAAAGGGGGAGATTGTTTAGTCAATGAGATTTCCTTATGACTTTTCCATTCTTCTATGTTTTATAAATAACAAACACATATTCTTAATGAAATTTTGAATTCTCTAAGAATTATTTTCATCGGGAAATATTTCTTTCTCTATGATAATTTTTATACTTACCTTGGTATTCAATGTATTATATAATGTATTCCCGAACCCACATCATACAATTTATTTATTAATTAAAAAATTAGGTCCTTATGGAAAACCTTGTAATATTATATTTCCATTGATATTAAGTGTTTCTATTTTAATAATCCCATTTTTCTGAAATTCATACACTAAATTATATGAAATTTATACTATGAATTATCTAAAATTCATACACCAAATTCTATAAAATTCTGACACTGAAATCTCATAAATTTAGACATTGAATTCTAGGAAATTTAAGATCTAAATCCACTAAAATTAATACTATGAATTACATAGAATTTCAACTACTAATTCTATCAAATTAAGACTATAAAATACTCAGAATTCAGACACCAAATTCCTCAAAATTCAGACTCCAATTTCCAATGAATTCGGAATCTGATATCCATAGAATTCAGAATCTGAATTATCTGAAATTCAAACTTCTAATTCTCTAAAATTAAAACTCCGAATTCTCTAAAATTCAGACTTTGAATTCTCAGAAATTCAAAGTCTGAATTCTCTGGAATTATGACTCTAAATTTCTCAGAATTCTAATTCTGATTTCTTTAGAATTCAGAATCTAAATTATATAGAATTTAGAGTCCAAATTCCAAATAATTCAGACTCTGATTGTTGTATAATTTTTACATAGAATTCCTTAGAATCTAGATATTGAATTCCATTTATTTCAGACTCATAATTCATCATAATTCAAACTCTGAATATTTATTTTTATAGAATTTTATTCTTCATATATTTTTACTCTGAATTCTACATTTTCTAGATTTTGGTTATTAACTTTTGTTCAATCTACATTAGTTTCCTTAAATATTATTGTTTGTTAAGCATGATAATGTTTCCTATGTTTTTCATAAATAAAATGATATCAAAATATATGTTTTTAACTAACCGTTGGTTGAGTGACATGTGTACAGGTTCCTATGAGATTCAAGAAAAATATGACCATTGGAGGAGGCAACTGAATGATGAATTGATTCCTATAATTAGGAGCCAATTTCAGTGACCTCATTATCTCTAGATGATCCTAGAGATTACATAATGTGATGTTATTTTTATAGAGATAACCACTCTTGGGAATTTTGTGATTAATGAACATCTTGTTCAATTGTTAACATCTTATTCATCCTAGTTTGTGTGACTCCAGTTGTTGCTGAGAACAATCGAGGATACTTGGAGATAATTAGATAGAGGTTCTAACTACTATAATGTTTTCTAACTTGCAGGAATAGTAAAAAAATATTTAAATATTCTTATCGAGGGTTTACCCATGCGTGGTTGAGACAGTCTTTATTGTTAGTATAAATCAATAGACCATTATCGAAGGTTGTTGGATACCCTTCTCCTTTTTATAAAATATTTCATACTTGTATAATTGATATGAAAAATGTTTTATTTTCAATTTATTTTATTATGTAAATAAATTATAACTTTTTTATACTTGTTTAACTCTGATAAAAATAATATTCTATACTCCTTATGGTAGAATTGCTATCTAATATAAACCTTCTTAATTCTTTCCAAAGATTAACTTGATTACATTTAGGTTTCCTATAATTAGACCAAGGCCCCAACAATTATCCATTTATGTAAAAACAAAAGTGGGTTTGTGAATTTATATTTTTTAACTTAGTTAAACATAGATTTTTTTAAGGTTTAAAGTGAATTTTTTTAAACATATAATTCACCCACTATTTTAATTGAGCATCTACATATTCTATTTTGTTCCAATAAAATATAATGAAACTATATTATATAATTGTTTTTTAAAATATGTAAAAATGATTCTAGAAAAAAATAACTTTTCTTTGAATTACCATATTAGAATTTATTTTCTGTCAATAAAATTATTCATGTCATGCATGTTGGAAAAACATATTTGATAAATTTACTATAACATTACTAAATGTTCCTAAAAAATGATGGAATATTCTGTATGATGGAAATGATTTATATGTTGATAAGGGATGAGATAGGACTACTGAATGAAAAAATCATATTTTTCTTTATCCAACATCTTACACTCTTTCTAGACAATAAAAATTGAAAATGTTAATTTTCATTAATAGTTTAAATATTCTAGATAGGTATTCATAAAATATAAATAATGTAATTTAAAGGACAAATGTGAAGTTATATTCACTAAAATTTAACAATTGCCATGTGTTGGTGTATGATTTGATGCTTTTATATTTTTTTTTCATTCCCCCCAAAATGTACGGCATACATTAATCCCAATATTCTTCGTTTTATAATCCATATAAAGTAATGTAATAGACCCAATGGAGTTCCTAATCAAATATAAGAAGGTTTCAGTCATATTAATCTAATTTGAGATAATATCCCTAGCATAATTTTTTGATATAATGGTCCACTATATGGTTTACATAGTTAGAGAGGTTAAACATTATGGTCAGATCCATTATAGATAAATCCACCCCATTGAATGATATATAATGAATTTTAAAGGTTATGTTGAGAATTAAAGATATCTAAATTGTTTTATTGAAGAAAAATATGTTATTGAATAAGATATTGAATTCTGTACTAATTACCTATCAGATGTTGATAACATCGATCTCCCAAAGTCTCATCACAACAGACACCTTATGAGTGAGGAAAAATAGAGAATATATGTTTGTAAATTAACATACATATAGTGGGGGAAATAACACCTTTACATTTTACAAAATGGAGAAGTCGTTCATCCTTATGTTCAATACCACAATAGAATTCATAGATATTTGAATCAATCAATAACTGAATGATGGTAGTCAAATACAAAAAATTAATATTTTATTTGATTATTCTATGATCTTATTTAAAATAATTATCAAAAAATAAAAATTAAATTGTCCATCAAAATAAATGACTAGCTAGGGGACTAAATAAAAATGATATATCATACAAAATTATTGTGATTAATGGTTATACGATCTATATAATAGAACATGGGAATTATTGTACGATGAAATATTTTTGAATAATTCTTAAAGAATAAGTGATGACATATCTAGTTATAAGGATTGAAATCAAATTTAAGATCTTATATCGCATTTCTACATAATTTAATAGATACATGAGTTATATTAAAAAAATCAACTGATTACATTCCATTACAAATTGCTTGAAAACCGGGGAGAAGTAAAAGATAAAGAAATCGGCTTCAATATGGTAAATCTAATTTTGGAAGGGTATAATAATGAACCATTTATAAATTCATCACAATAAGTGAATGTAATATATGTATCATATCTTGAAAAATTTAATTGGTTAATTTCCCTATTGTAGATAAAAACAATTTTAGGGTTAGATGAAAATTCAATCGAGAATGAACATTTAATTTGGAGATCAGATTAATTTCATAGAGGACCCAATGATGAAAATGTCTTGTATGTTTTAAGGGACCAAAAATATGGTATTTGGATTCTATATAGAGTAACAAAATACATTCATCATTTTATGAAAATAAAAATATTTCAATGAACAAGATAATTTTATTAATATACTTTTATTTTACAGATAATATTTTGTTCCCTATACTGTATTAACATAATCTAAATTAAATGCTTGATTAATCATGTAGATAATGAAATCATCACATGGTGATGTTACCAATATTGGATAAGAAATAATTGTTGATGATTAAATTGTCAAATTATTATGGGATCAATAAAATATTGATTATAAATCCAAAATGCAATAGAATCAATATTTCGACAAAAATAATCAAGACACAAAGAAAGGGTATATAATTTGATGTTGGATAGAGTCAGCGCAACCAACCTATTGGCCGAAATAATTCAATTTTATTTTTGTCTATTTAAGAAATAATGATAATGAATTTTCTAATTGATATATATTAATGATTCCATTTCCATCAGGTAATGAAGAAAAAGAATTTGTAGGATTTTTAGGTAACAATTTGATACAATTTATCTATTTTATCAAATGAATATAAAATTAAATGTCAAAATAATATTCATTATCACTTGTTTATTTGTTTTATTTTATAGTATTTCTATAATAATTATTTCATATTGGATGCTAGAAAATTCGATAAGGCTTCTTGAAATTTCTTACCAAGATCCATCTTAAGGATATTGGGGGGAGTAATGCCCCACCCACCACTTAAAAATGTACACCTTATAAAGTAGGAAACATGGAATTATTTCATCAATAATTCTGTTGAAAAATAATTTCATGTTGATTGAAGATTATAATATATTAGTTTACTTTATTTAATTTATCCAATTTTATTAATAATTATTAATTTATACGACAAGAAAAAAATGATGAAAATAAAAAATCTGTATCAAAACCAATATCATGGATGGTGTATGATTCACTAGAGAATAATATTATGTCCATTTTAAATATATAATAAAAATTTTATATTATATGAAATAACATATGTTCTTTTTTTATATGCGTATTCGTGAATCAAATATGAATCTCCTTCCATCCCATTAAATATACTATGGAAGGAGGCCCGTGAAAATAATGAGGGTAAAATAGTTAATGAACACACAAAATAATAAAATGAAACCTACTTATGTATTTTATAAAACAAATTCATTAGTATTTATAATATTATAACACAAAAATATCTACTTATTTTTAAATGTTTTTATACAGTTCAAACACATCAATTGGCATTGATCATACCAGAAGAACTATTACATAGAATAGCTTTATTATTTCCCGAACAATATGGACATGTTAGTGGTGTATGAAATGGATTGTCACCTCAATCCTAATTTTGAATAAAAATTCCTAACAAGATACATATCAGATGATGAAAGTATTCAAGGTGAAAATAGATCCATTAAAATATATTAATGTCTAGTTTTGTATGAATGACCAATAATTGAGAAAGGATCATGATGAATTGTAAATGGAACAAAGATCATCATATAAAGAGAAAAATGACTCCACTAGCTATGATTCTATTCGTTCTCTACAATTACATACCATACTTGAGGTAATCATTTTTTCATCACTCATTCTCCAAATATAAATCAATCAACTCATGTTAACTTTATGTCACTAAAATCATACAAGGAGAAGTTTTATGTGATTCATTTAATTCAAAACCCATAGAAAACCATATTGTGAAGGGCATAATATAGAATATCCTTAGTGACATGATACATAAAAAACAGTCAATAGATCCCTAGAGAGTGGGGATTGAAGTATCTTAAGATCCTATCACTGATTTATGTGTCCCACTTGAGGAAAACGGTAATACAATAGTCAACGAATCTATTATAACATTCATTTAATTGTAATATATTATAATAATATGACATGTGTAATATCATTAAAATAATTCAAATTAATAAACAATAAGATTTTATTAATTTTTTTAATGTGAGGTATGATATTATATACAGGTAAAATAAAGTGGAAATGAATGGTCAGATCATGGAAATCCAGTGAATTGGCCATGAAAAGGAAATGAAATTTCCAGAGTACCTTATCCTGTCTAGTTCCACTACATCATAAATTAACATTAAGAATTCATGAAGACCCCGCATTCCATTATGGCTATGTGTCCCACATTCAATATGAAGAAAAATTATTCATAAATCCCACTATATATGTGGTTGGTCTCAAATTTATAAATGAGATTTTCAAGATTTATTATTTTTGATTCACATTTATGATTACTTACAAGGGGTATATTTTCAAAATTTATCTATTCAAAAAAATGATCTACTATGTTCATTGATGTTAATAGCTATTCATATTATCTATAAGAGTTTATATTAATATTATATAAAGTGAAACCCCCAAAGAATAATTTGGAATCATTGATCCCTATATCATTTTTAATGATCATATTTCATTGAGGATGGATGAAAATGATTAGAAAAATTGTGATCTATCCATTGTTTCTTAGAATACTATAAATAATTATAGACTCTTGTTATTTCTTAAAATGTAGGGGTAAAACTCTACAGTAAAATTATATAAAATATTTTTATTACGTTTATAAATTTTTAATCATTTAAAGTGTCACATAAATGGATCAAAGTAAATTTATAAACCCCAAATGATTATTTTTTGGATCCAATCCATGGATTTTTGAAAAAACATACACACATAATGTTTATTTCAAACTTTTAATGTACTGGAATCAATATTTTGTATAAATAAATGAAATTATAATTGTAGTTTCTATTTTATCAGGTATTTATTATCATAGGTAGATCTATAAAAATAAGCTAAATCATGGTATGAGTTTAGTGGAAGAAAATAACCAGCCTATGAATCTCTTAAAATGGAAACATATTATTGTTTATATATAAATATTAATCTATAAAAATTTATTTTAAAACAATTTACTCATATATTTCATTATTTTTACCATTTAAAAATACCATAACAAAAATGATTGTGGATATTATGTTTTCAAATTTATGAAATATATCATATAACATCACAATATTAGAATCCATGAACATGTAATTTTAGAGGATAATTAAAATTTATTTAAAATTATTTAATAATCATTATTTTTTCTATATTTTCTTAGTAGCACCAAGATTTCCATAAATCTACATACTAAAAAGAATAAATAAAATTATTTAGTGATGGGTTGGTAGTGTACATGTTGTTATAATGATTTCCGACATCAAATTTATGTGATATCCTATTATGTTTGTTATCTAGTATGGGTTATTAACTTAGCAATACATTTGGGATATAAAGAATTGGTAACATAAAGTTTATATATTATTTATTATCTATATATCAATTATAATTTTAATTAGGTAAATAAATTTTTTAAAAACGAATGGATGGAACACAAGGTTTCAAAATGTATATAGACATTATGATGATATTCTATCCTAATAAATATTTACTTATTTTTATCATAATTTTTTAGATGTTTTTGTTTTAGTGAATTAACTTAAAATTTTTATTTGATATTTATTTTGTTAAATTTACACATTAGATAAAATACAGACCACTTTCTCAAAATCGAGAGAAAAATTCATTTGTTTTGATTCATTGGGAATGAAATCCCAAAGAAATTTTTATTACTTGGAATTGACCACACATAAATATAACAAATGATGTGGTCGGTATGACTTGAAGTAAATGGATTCAACAAAAAATTGATATTTCAGTTTAAAATATGAATAATATAGAGAAAATGAGAAAATGATCTTCTATTATTTTCCAACATTAAGAAAATGTTCCATAATTAATTTGGGATATTTAGGAATTAGAATCATGTAAATATAACACCTGATGTGGTCAGTATTAATCTATGTATGTGTATTCAAAAAAAGTGTCATTTAATATTAAAACACATGTGACATAGAAAAACCCATTAAAAATATCTCAAATTTATCAAAAACCTTATGAAAACAAATTATAATTCAATTTTCATGTTTAATAAATAACTGCACTCTAATTCGACATAGGATGTGGTCGGTATGACTCTACAAAAACATTTTGACCATAAATGTGTCATTTCATTTTAACAAATGAGTGGTGTTTCCAAAACCAAGAAAATGTGGTCGATTTTTTTTAAAACATTATAAAAATTATATATTATTCATTTGTGATATACATGAATTTATCTCACATCAATATGATGCCCCATGTGGTTAGTAAGTCTCGATGTGTGTGTTTTCAAAATAAAATTTTCATTTAAGTTTAAAACACATATCAAATCACCTAAACTAAGAAAAATAGCTTGTATTATTTCTAAACATTAGTAATATAATCCATAATTAAATTTTAACATGTAGGAATTTACAGTATGCAAATCTTACACATTATTGGTTAATATGATATGAAATACATTTAATAAATATAATAGTACCATTTTAGTTCAAAACAATTCACATAGAAAAAATAGATTGAACGATCTCATATTATTTTCAAACATTATAAAAAAATAAAAAAATTAATTTGTCATATGTAATAATTGACCACACATCAATCTGATGCCCGATGTGGTCAGTATGACTTGATGTGCATGTCTTCAATATAAAAGTGTTATTTTATTTTAAGACACACATCAATTATTAAAATACTAGAAAAAATACCATATTAATTTAAAAATATATATAATTATCTAAAATTAATTTGTGATTTTTAGGTATATATCGCACATCAATCGAATGCCTGGTGTGGACATTGTGACTTGAAGTTCACTTTTTTAATGTAAAAGTTTCATTTTAGTTTAAAATGCATGTCACTTCATAAAAACTAATAAAACCTGATCATATTGTTTTTAAACATTAACAAAACAGTCCAAAATTCATCTTGGGATTTTTATTAATTTAAATTTCATTAATCCAACACACGATGTGGTCAATATTACTTGAATATCATGTTTTCAATATAAAAATATCATTTTAGTTTAAAACAAACATAAATAATCTAAAACTGATAAAACCTGCTTGGATTATTTTAAAAAATTAGGAAATTGGTCAATAATTCATTTATGATTTCTATGAATTGTAAATGAATTATTCCAATAGATGATGTTTCTAATATGATTATAATCATGATATTTTATTATAAATTTGTAAATTTATTATGAAATTCCAATTAGTTAAAAAAACTAATCAAATGAGATTTTATTGTTTTTCAAATTTAGGATAATGATACATAATTCCATTATGAGCTAAGGATATTGACTCTACTCCAATCTGATACAAGATTTTTTGGTAATACTTGAAGTATTTTTTTCATTATATAAGTATCCTTTTAGTTTACAACCTACACCCCATATGAAAAAATGAGAATAAAATGATCATATTATTTTCTTATCTTGTTACCTGATATTACATAATTATTATCCTTATCATATTTATTTGATAATTAGTTACTCTCCAAATAGATAATTCTTTAATACGAACAAGAAATGGTGTGACGGATGTGACTTTTTCTCAAAAGTAATGTTCTCTTGAATTGGATCACCTCCGAATTATTTTTTTTATCACCATTGATGAGGGACAATTCTCGAGTTCCTACTTATGATAACAAAACTAAATTTTATGACATATAAGATTTATATATAACTCATTCTGATAAGTAGTGTGTATGGTATCACTCAATGTATATGTTTTCAGTTAAAAAATGACACATTCTATTTAATTTATTTCATTATAGTATTACTAACATATCAATTGATCTCCAATACATGTGCATTCTTTCTCTTGATTTTGGGTGGTGTTTATAGAAAAAAATCGCATGAACAGGGGTAAGGGGCTCAAGGCAAAGACCATTGACATTTTTGATTACCTATTATATATTTTTCTTAATAATTTAATTGCAAAAACTAATTTTATAAATATATATAATATAATGTTTTTTGTTAGTGTTGTAAATTTTACTCAAATTATAATATATATTTTCTCTCCTTGGCTCATTTCAGCTATTTTTATGCTATAGTGTTCTATAATTTAAACATGAAATTTAAGTATATGAAACATTATCAATTCTAGAAAACATGATGATAATGTAATTCATTTTTAGCGCTTGGAAAAGAACGGAAAAATGACCATATTTTAAACATTGTATTGATCAATCGTAAATTCCTAGGGCTTTTATGGGTGCTCAAATTGTCGATTGTTTTGTATTGACCAAGACATATTATAGAACAGAAATAGACATTATGTGTAGTAGTGGATCTTCAATAAAAATAACTTTTGAATTAATTTTTATTAAATATCTTAATCTAGATTATTTTTTTTCTAAGTGTTTCTTATCAGGGGAATTTTATAACTCAATTTTACAATGGATCTTCCACTTGAATCAGCATTAAATATTAGTATAAATTTCTTAATATAAGTTCTTATTTAATATTTTCCCAAATATTGAATGGAATTCTTCTCATAAAAATTTGTAGTGTCAAATTTACTAAAGGATTTTTTCCATAGAGATTAAACTATTCCATTAGAATTGAAAAACAAAATTCCATTAGATATTTGAATCAAATTGTTTTATTTGGTTTGTTCAATGAAAAAAATGAGCATTGTAAATTTATATTGAATCACCCATTGTATAGTCTATTACATTTTAGTGTAAAATATTCACAATTTAGTTTTTTAAAACTTTCAATGTTTTTTTTAAATTTCTAATTTTATATGACATTATGGATATTATACAAATTTGAATATAGAATTTGGAAAATAAATTTAACACAGCTATCATTCAACAACATTATATTCGAAATATCATTTAATTTTTTTTGGTTTTCACAAGTCACTTCAAATCATTATGATAATGTGTCATGTCTACTTGAATGAATATAATGAACCAAGGCTCATAGAATGGAGAAAATGAGGCTCTAATAGTTAACTGGATTTGGTGGGTTGAATTTCGGGGATTGGATCATGGAGCCAAGAATTATGAGGCAAAAACTGAAAATGGAGATAGTGATAAGAACACATAGGAACGCCTTTCTCAATTGAGATCACCTGACATAGAGGTGGGTGACATGGAATGACTATAAAATAAGAGGGTCATTGCTGGAAGGTACTAAAAGAATAATTTTTATAAATATATATAGTTAAATTTTATAAAAAAATATATGAATGAAAATAATGAAAATAAATGAAAAAATATTAATGAAAGAAAATATATTTTACTTATTTTATAAATCATGATCATATAAGACCATTTACTTCCATAAATAATTCCATAATTAATTAAACATTTAATTACATTAATGGGGGTTTCCTGATATATTATTGTAATTCATAAAAATATCATGGAAACTTAGAAACATGATTCTCCAAATAAAAATTAGGAATTCTTTTGAGGGATATCAAAAAACCTACTCGTATTAGTGAGTTTTTTAACGATTTTCTAGAATATTAAAAATAATGAGAATATGGGATATTATATATTAAAAATAAATATAATATAAATAAAATGATTATGGTTAATTAGTTGAGCATAATTAGAATTTGTGAATGATGGGTTCTATATAAGATCTTATAATGTGATGTGTGATAAATATGGGATTTAATGGCATCAGGAAAAATGTAATAATAAAAAATGTGTGATGATAATGTGGTTCAGTATGATTATAGATAATTGTGTATGATGGTTGGAATGTAACTCTCCCAACCCTAGCCAACAAATGATTTGGGTTTATTTATTTCATGAAAATCAGAATACATGATATCACATTCTCAGGCTTAATATTTCGTAGTCCAAAATAGTTTGGATACATAAATATTACCTTAAATCATGAAAAATTACAACATTTTAGTACAAATTACTATTCCTTGTTACTCTGAGTAGGTTCAATCATTCATTGTATTCCACGTCATTCCCTAGGGAAATAGGAGTCAAATGTAAACTGTGAGATATACTAGCCCACAATAGATAGTGTAAATAAAAATTTAACATGAAATAAGTATTATAAGGAGAATAAATAAAAAAAATGTCCCAAAAAATTATTCATTGATGAAAATGGCACTAAATTATTAATTGATTACATTATTATGAAAATTTTAGGAATTTATAATGTCAGATATCAAAACCATGCCATCAAAATCCTGTTATTTGACAATATATATAAAAGGAATGAAATTTCCCATTATCATTTCTCAGTTATCTCATGAGACATACTAGTTAATTAATCACCTATATAATTGTGATCCACACCCATTGTTACAATGTCAAATTAATTCCCTCATTCACTAATGGGATATAGATTAATGTCTACGAATGACAAAAATAAGAGAACATAAATAAATTCTTTATAAGGTTTATCTTACTATATTTTCCTATATAGATTAAAGGATTATATATTCCAAACAATATTTTTCCCATTAATTGAATTAATAATTATATATAGATGAATTACTTTGACTCATGTAAGGAGTAACAAAGTATTCAAAATGTTCATCTACATACCCATATTAAATTAAGGAGACGAATATTTAGTTATCAGATATAATATATCAATAATGATTATCAATTATTCTATGAAATATATATAATGTATTTGTAATTGTTGGAGGAAAATGAAATTATGGATAAATCCCTAATGAAATATAATATTATCGTTCTTTATGGTTTTTAATGATCATGAAAATCATCTATAACATATCCCATAGTAGAATCAAACCCTATGCGCAATATGGCTATCATTAACTGCACTGGTTGATGATAAATTTTATACTAGATGGTCCTTATTCAATGTTATTTACCCAAGTTGAATCTTTTCAGTTCTGTATAAACATGTTTGTATCTAGATTGAAATGTCATTTCTATGAAAACATTAAACACATTTCTATTTCAAAAAAATTAGATTTGTTTTAAAAACTATAGGAATTCTTGATCATTATAATGGATTATAACGGAATTATAAAGATATGTAATGTTGATAACTAATTGGTTTCATAATAAATAATTTATAACAAATAGGCAGAATGAAATTTAATAATGAAAGGAAATGGAATTTCAAGTAGTAACACAATTACATAATGTGAAGAGGTTAGGGACCCTTACCATTTAAAGTATGTACACGGAGTTTTAGAAGAGCACCATAGAAGCATAAAAACTACTATGTGGGATTATTAAGAGAAAAAATAAGGGGATTGTTATGATTTAATATTTTTAGAAAATATTAATGAGATAATTAGTTTGTATTTACAAGAAAATGATCGATGATTGTTTAATAATTTCCAAACATCTTTCTAGAAAATATAGGTTGTGTAAAATGAAAAATCATTGGATTACCCATTTACTTATATAATTATTTTTGGAATATAAGGATTTTCGTTGAAATATTTGAGTTTTAGAACCAAACTCCATAATTTTTCTTATAACATTGATCTTGAGAATATAAATATTTCTAAAAAATATTTTTTAGAACCAGAATTTATAATTTATTCCCTGGGATGTTTTTTATATTTTTAGAAAAATAAATTTATTTCATTAAAATTATTATATTTTAAAAATAATTTATTTTTTCTATATGGTCTTATATAAATTAATAAATTATATTTACATCATAATAATGTCATAATACATATCACATATTCTTGTTGTATTTTACACTTTTGTGAAAGAATTAACTATCTTAGAAAATTATAAAAATTAAATTTTAGATAATTTTGACATGATGCTTCCAAATTTCATGTGTTTTTAATTAAAATAATTTTTTTAATTAATTATAAATTTAAAACAAAACACTTGTTTACTTAAAAAATGCATGTTTTTGGTGAATAAAATTAAAAATATATTTTATAATGAATCTTTTTTTATTCAATATTATATGATTATAATTATAAGACTATTAATTAATAAATAAATAAATATATAATGATCAATTATATTATTATCAAATTATTTTATTCAATTTACGAGAACCTTTGTGGAATAACTATTCCAGTAATATTAAACTAATTAGATTTACAATGGTCAGATCGCAATGGTTGGATTCCTACAGTCATGATACATTGTCATAATACAACTTATACACACACAATCAATTAATTATAACATGACATGATCATAATTATTTTTCCTTTACGAACCATATGTATTATCATGTTTTTGTTTTCTTTATAAAAACAATTTTTCTTTTATATATGTTATTTTTTCGAGTATAATTCTATGAAAAACAAGATTATAATTCAACCCAACATCTTTACATATTTTACGGTATTAGTTTTATCTTTTTATACATATTTAATTTTTTAGTTATATTTTTATTACATGTGTTCTAAATTAAAAAATTATAATAAAATTTTCTTCTAAATTTAATAATATCTACACCATGGCATTATCCCCCATTAAAAAATATATTCCTAGAAATTATAAATCAATCAAAAAAATATGAATAATCCAATATCATTTCATCCTCTCATCATAATTTTACCTCTTCAAGATAATAAATACTACAAAAACCCTTCACCTACATATTCATTAAATTTATCATCACTTCCTATTCTTGATCATGAATCTTAACCAACAAATTATTTTAGGACAAGTTAGGTCTCGAAATAATGGGATACACCATCAGAATAAGGGTATGATTCACCCAATGCTTCATTATAAGGGATATATGGAACACATAATGCATTTGATATTGGGTTGGAAGAAATTCATAATTATATTCCCCCACACCTACCCACTCTATTATTTCAAACGGACAAATATACCTTGTGATTTTCTTTCCTTTATCCCTAAATCTCATGACCCCTTTCCATGGGGATATCATCAAGAAGACCCAAACTTTAATTTTGATTTAATGAAATTTTATTTGATTGTTTTTATAACATTTATATACACATTGGGCTATGATAATGTGATCCTGGATTGATATTATCAACTATTATATTTATTCTACATGTTATTGAAAAAATAAATTCTTTTATTTACTTCATAACAACAAGTCATATTCTAACATCTATTATTATACATGGCTTTATATGCGTCCATTTTAATGCTAGAGTGGTAACTGTTATTATAATAAAAATGAACTAATAGTAAATAAATATCCCAAATTCATTGTAAGTAAATGGTGTATAACCTTAACATATCCTCCAATGATTATATTTTCTATTTAAAAAACATGTCCATTTGAGGTAAATAGGTTTTGCTAATATTAAGCTATGATATAATGACTTCTGAATAATAATATAAACATTT
Organism: Viscum album; assembly: GCA_963277665.1. NCBI lineage: Eukaryota > Viridiplantae > Streptophyta > Magnoliopsida > Santalales > Viscaceae > Viscum > Viscum album. The sequence goes on from OY728133.1 coordinate 530,386,369, forward strand.
TAATTAATTCGTGGATCATGTCACACCGTCATGTTTTATGAGATAGTTTCATTTTAGTTTATTTGATTTATTGTGTTGTACGATACCCCAAGATTAAATTGAGCTATACACAACCCCGTATTAGCTTGTAGTATACATAACACTAATCTTTGCTTTTGATGCACATAATTTCACGATCTTCTGATAGAATTTATTTTACACAAAACTGAGTATAGATTTTTTTTAAAATTATATATGAACTATTATTGGATTATGTTATACGTAACACCAATTTTTTCTCTCACTACACGGAAATCTGACTAGGATTTTATTACAGGAAAGAGCGACCTTCCTCAATAGGTTCTGTTGTATGTGATACTGAGTTTCACTAAACCGCAATATATTATAAAAATATTATAATTTAATGGGATATAAACAAGCCATTATGAATAGTATTAACCACATTTTTAATTTTATATATCATTAGAATTCATCTTTCAAATTTTCTGAAACATGATTTGAGAACGAAATCAAATTTTCAGATAAAAGAATTATTTTTTAACAAATTTATTTTTACCTCCTTTTGTTATCACAAACATTTTAAATCTAATTTTATAGACGTATAGATGTTAAATTATACATGATAAAATTCTTCTTTTTAATTTTGAAAAAATTTACTTTTGATAAATTTTTTTAATTTTCTGATAAAATCAAAATTTTAATGAATTGGTAAAAATGCTGCATTTTATTTCAAAATAGCCTTTTCAACAAATTTATTTACATATTTAGATAATATTTTTAAATGTTTTTAAAGTAATATTGGATTTTTTTTTCATTTAATCCAATTTCGGTCATTGGAGGTAATTTCACTTTAAAATTGGATAAAAACACATGTCAATCTTTGGATAGTTATTATTTCTTAAATCCTCGGTTTTTTGTTCTGAAAAAAGGAATTATTTTAAATTAATTACTGTAACATATATGTTTTGATTATTGAAAAAATTTATTCCAAATTTTGGATCATAAGTTTTAAATTGTGTCAATAGGTACATTTTATTTTTGAACATTGTGAATTGTAACTTCAGTAATTATTTTATTTACCATGGTTAAAGGGTAAATCTAGTAAATAAGGTTAAAGAATAATATTATAATAATATTAAACAACCCTAACACATATCCTAATCTTATTGGATGATATATTTACGACCATGGTCATCCTTGAGTCATCTTTTAGACCACGTGGAATCACTTGAATGTGAAAATGACCTTTAATAAGACCTGGTTTAATGTAAAGATAATTATAACCTAAACATGTATCTTTTTCTAAATCAATTTTAATATAGGGTTATATAACTAATCCCTATGACTATAAAGAGTCATTATATATCTAAAAATATTTCCTAAATCATGTAATTTTATATATAATTTTTATAAATTAGATAAATATATTTAATTATGACACAATTTTGCTGTAGTGATTACCTCATTAATGAAAGATTCAAATAAATGAATTTATAAATATTAAAATAAATTAAATTTGATCATTTTCATGTCATGCATGAATTTTTTTTGATGAGATTGAAATATTATGGATAATTTAATGGCTTTGGTTTTAAGGAATTAGGTAGTTATTTTTTAAAAAATACAAGTATTAATAGTGTCTAAAATTGACATAATTAGAAACAGAAAACATAAAATAATTTATTAAATGATATTAAATTCCTAAAAATATAATATTTGTTCAAATGGTTAATATATGTTCAAATATGTAATAAATAACTTTTTTGGGTCATTTCACATGATATTGTAATTACAGTAATCCACAATTTGTAAATACCATGATATCACAGTAAGATTAAAAAGGGTTAAACAAGGGTTAAACCAAAATGATATGCATAAAAAATATCAACAACATTATGAAATTATTTTATTATTGGTATTAGAACAAAAATCGACATATATTCTATTAGAATATGTTTCTGACCATTTTATATAGAAATTTAATTTATAATAAATTAATATTTTGATCCTTTCCAAATGTTCCCCCTCCTCTCTTCTAAAAGGGAACGTCTTACCTCTCATATTCACTCCATTTTGAGAATGTAATATCGGCCAAACCCTTACTATTTGTCTTCTCAAATTCCCTAGTTACAATCTAGTTTTTTTGGTCTTCTATAGTCACCAAAGTGTAAATATAAAGGAGGCACATCGAGGATAGAATATCTCTTATACCGATTCTTTCAAATTTATTTTTTCTTATACATCCTCTTTACTAGTTGTTTTAGTATGAAGTAATAACATTACAATCACTCATATACTAATATATTATTATAAAAATTAAACAACACTATTTCACCTTGAATCCATCCTATGAAAAATTATATCACCGCGTGTGCGTACGTACGGCTTACCGTCTCAACGATGCAGTGTTATCTATTATTAACCACCACATTACTTGGAGGGGTATAATATTTTAAATAATAACTATATATGATTATTATAACATTATATTAATTATTGGATATTATAAACCATCCACTCTAATACCATTAAACAATTATGGAAATGATATCGTCACTCGTGCGTGCGTACGGCTTACCGTCTCCACGACATGATGAGATTCATTAACCACATTTACCATTAAAAAATGATTATAATGTATATATAATTAATAATAATGAAATATATCACATAATAATTCTACTATATTTATATATATAAATACATCATTTACTTACTTCCATGCAATGTAATAAAGAAAAGAAAGCAGCGTTCAGGCGTACTTATGGCCTAATGTCTCTAAGAACGGTGTATTTCACCCCATTTTTATAAATATTATATATTTATTTATTTATATAATGAATATATATAATATATAAATCATGTTTTACATTCTCTATGTCATTAAATCATGATATATGTAATAATATCAACAATAAAAAATTAAAAACACGTAAGATAAATAAAACGATTATTACACAAAATGTTTCTTTAACATCGAATTGAAAATTTATCGGGTAATATAAAGTAATAAGTACATCATATATGAAATCATAAATATTATTATGTTTCTGTTACAAAATAATAATATGTTTAATCCAACTATATGGAGGTTTTAGAATCATAGAGAAGAAATCAGAACTAAGGAAAGGGATTACTTTTCCAATCTCGTTTTTATCTGAGATTGTTTATTTGAATTTATTTACCAGGGATATATGTATCATCCAGTTCCATGTATTATAAAAATGTTGTCTTAAATTGATTAATATTACTCTATGTATATCTAAATTCATTTTACCACTTTTTGACTTTTACTACATGGTATGGATGGAATTTTACATTTCTTTTCTATAAGTGTAATTTTTTCACTCTTCCAGCAAAATTATAAGGAGATTGTTTTTAAACTTGCACTCTAAGAGTTTATTTTTTTACGGATTCATGACACCTTATTTATATGATGATTCCTCTACACTGTTTAAATTTTATTTTCAACTAAAATATTTTCATTTAATATTTTATTCAATTCTAAGAAAATAAAATGTTTTTGAAGAGGAAAGGATATTTTCCTTAAGAACAAAGATCAAGTGATTTATCAAAACTATTTTCCATATATGAGGACACTCTTTAAATAGTGTTATATATCTATCTCAATTACTACTATGACTTGATTGTGTTATGATGAAATGGTATTTTATATTTATTATGTTATGATGGAATAATGTTTAAGAAACCTATTTTATTTCATTGGTTATGCTATTATGAATTATTTATGTGAAACATGTAATATTGATTTCATTATTAGATAGGTGGGACCTATATCTCCATCTGATGCATTGGGTAAATATTTATATCTCATGAGATATAAATGAATGAAACAACTAGTAAATCTGATTCAGTGACACATGGATTCAATGGTAAGCAAACCCAGTTCAGTAATTGACTTTGTCCACTATGATGGTCTTGGAAGTAATGCCTTGACAACTATGGAAAGAATATTATGTGATAATTAGTTTTCCAAAATTAAATGTTTTATGTTAATGAGATTCTTTCAAGGATAATGTTATTTTATGATCTATGTCTTTCATAATTCCATTATTTATTTCATTTCTCAATATTTTTATGTTGAAACTTTATATTCATGATTTTTTACGTTCAAATATTTATGGTTTGTTTTAAGTTCTCTATGTTTTCCCTTACTGTGCATTTGAGCTCACACATTTTATCTTTTCTTATCCCTAGGAGATAAAGAGTGGTGTTAGGTATAAAAAAAATAGTTGAAGATCTTTATGGGATATGTTGAATATTTATCACCCTGATTAGAAGATTGTGTTCGGAGTTACTGAAGACACTAAAGTAATACGGTCTTTGGGAATCTCTTTGTGTCATGATTTATGTATTCTAAAAAAGAAATTTAATTTCCATGTATGTCATTCATGGGTCTCTATAGATCATGAGCCCATAATATAGCTAAATTTGTTCCATTAAGTCTCACAACATTTTTTATATATATCCTATAATGAAGGATATTGATATTTTTTGATTTATATAAAATTTAACAGACTTCATAAGGTGATCTCTAATGACCCTTATCACATTATTCCCCTAGGATATCAGATGCAACTCCATGAAAAAGTATAGTGTAATATTATTCAAATTTTTCCCTGGATTAGGTAATTTTTTCATAGAACGCTTGAAAAGATATATTTTATACTTAACCTGTTAAAATACTACAATCTAGCAATATAATTTTCAATTTATCATTTTTTATTTTCACTAAAGAAATGTTCTCTGATATCCTTATACATCTTTATAATGACAATATGTGTAGGGAAGTTTTAACATTGATATCCATCAATAAAATCAATCCTTATCAATGGTATTGATTGAATAAAAAACCTCTTCCCAAACCATAAAACTAAATCATCCCCAATACTATAGCCTGGTGATTTAACATTATTCTCTTCTACTTTATTATATTTTATTCCCATATCATCTTGATGTAATTTCTCAATCTTATCTAATATGGATGGTTGGGAAATTAAATATCATAAGAATTATATTCCCCCTTCCTCCTTAACACCCATTCCAATCATAACTAAATCCTTAATAATTGTATCATCTTCTACCTTCATTATGGATGAGATACCACCATGTTTTCTACTCAATACATATGAAACCTTGATTTATTTTCCAATATAATAATGTATATCACAATAATAAACCTTATGTAGTACCAACCAAATATTTTTCATTATATTTATATATTTTTGTATAAGTATGTATTTATAACTCTAATATTCAAGGTATTTATAACATCCCTCTAAAAAGAGATAATGTTTCAATACCATTAGAGATAATTTCACCGTCAATAAATAAAAAACTATTGTTGGATAATTCAAATCCTGTGGCGTTAATTCTTGAGATATATATTCCACCCCTCTATCATTTTTTATAATTAATCATACATGATATTTTTTAACATATCAAAGTAATTTATAAACCCATATTTACTAGATAAAAGTTTCAATACAGGTTAATTAACCAATATACTCTTTAGTTCCTCAATGATAACGTGAAATAACATTTTCAATGTGAGTTTAACATCATTATGTGTTAAACTAGTTAATGAATTATCTGATCATGATATTTTTCAAAAAAAACACCCACAGAATTATACTAAGATAAGGAAAATATATATTTCATTATGTTAGTACATATTATAAATTGAAGTAAAGTTATTGATTTAGATAAGCCAATATATTTATGATTCATAGATAACTGTTTTTTATAAAAATAATCATGTTGAAGAAAAAAAATAAAATTTTATGTATTTTCTCTATAACTCCTTTTTTTCTTAAAACATGAATCATAAAAAAATTAGTATAATTCTCCCCAAAAATCATAGATTATATAATAATGTCATCAAAAAAATATTGACACAAACATATCATTGTAATCCTTGAATACCTTATACATTATGTTAATAAAAAATGGGACATTGGTTTACCTAGTATGAAATATTGTGAAATAAAGATGACTTTAACTAATAATAGATTCTTTATTTTGGCTACCCACATTTATAACTTTTAGTTGATGATAACCAGAATAATGTCATATACTTAGGAATTATTAAGCCTTTGTAAGATATTAAAAGTGACCATCAATATGAAGTAATGGTTACATATTATTTATAGTTATATTTTTTATTTACCAATTAAAAATAGATGGAATCATTGATCTATTTTTCTCCTTCAAATATAAAATAGTTATTCCCCAAACTGGAAAAATTGAAAAAATGAATCTCATATCACATGAATCTTGTAATTACATGAGAAACTAATATAACTCCAATGGATCTATTCAATAAAGAGGATATGATATAAGTTTTTCCATATAGGAAAGATAAATATAGAATTCCACATCATAATTGTGTTAAAATCTTGGTTATTTTTAAGTAAATACATTAATATACTATTTCAAAATGTGTATATATTCTATTCTCATTACCTATTTACCCACAACTAATGTAATTTATTCCATATCTAATGAAAATATTTAATTATGTTGATATACTAGGTGTGGTTGTAGTCATGTTATATTAAATAAATTAACCCTTCTAAAAACAAGTAATTACATACATTCTTCTCTAATTATAACTTCCTTATCCCTATAATAGATTCATTATTTTATAATTAAAGAGTTAATATATCAAAAATGATTACATAAAAAATACACTATTACTATGATAATTATATTTGAAATTAGACAATACCCACTCATTTTGATTTTAATTTCATGTAATATTTTTGTTGAAATCAATGTACCACTTCTTATTCTAACTGATAAATCGGTCCTCAATGAATCAAGGGGGAGTCATACTTTTAATAGAAAACAAGTGTGATATAAATGATTTTAAAGATACAAATTAGAATAATATATATTAAAATGAATTTAATAGAAATAAAAAGTACATTCTATCAAAATATTTATATATTTTCCTTATCTTTTGTGGTTGTAAATTCTCAACCCAGATCTACAACCCCATTTTAGGGAATATTCCCTTGGTGCGTAAGGTTATTATAAATATAATTCCCTACCTCACAAAATTTTAATTAATTATACATATATTGATTCATTATTTTATATTCACTCAGGATATTGATATAATTTCTATCAACATTTTATTCATACAACCTTCCCATATAAATATGTCCCTAGGGTTTTCATCCATCATTTATTACAATTTGGGAACCCAAGACTTCCATTATTTTCCATTCTAGTTGTTCTTCCAAAATGGTGGTCAATTATACTCTTATTGTTAGTATTCCCTTTTAAAATGAATTATTTTTAAAAAACCACCTTAACCTTGAATGAACATGATACACTTTTTTTATATGATGAAAATGATTGACCAAATAAATAAATTTAAAGATTTGTCTTCAAACAATAAATGAAACTATCAGTCATACTTTTTGATTTATTTTTAAAATAAAAAAATTACATATTAATATTGTGAAATTATATTCATGATCCGAATTAATTTCATCATATTTTTAAAAAAATTTATAATAGATTTACAAATTCAATACGTTTCACCTAAGAGAAAAATATTTTTCAAGAAAAATATCATCAAATTTCATCCACTCCCTGTATTTTATCTTCTTTTATTTCTTGTAATTTTGAATTAGAGTCTAATAATTTTCACTCTATCCCCATAAAAAACAACCATGAAATCTTCTCTACTCATAGGACACAAAAATTCTATAATGATCTTATTTGGTCACATAATCAATTTATCATCTCCCATAGTATTGGTGGACACAAAGAATGTAAACCCCCAGGTAAATAAAGAGTATGAAATTTTCACATTTATCCATATTTGTGAATAAAATTTTTAATATAACTTTAAAAGGGACGCTATGCTCGATGGCTTACCCAATAAGCAACAACGAGTTTCTTGGGAATCTTACGTTGCACTCTAATAATAAAATAATATTTTTTTAAATGGTAGTTAACGCCTAGCTGTTGTGATGGCGGGAATTAATAGAACTAACTAAAAAATGATTATATATGTTTGTCAAGTATTTTTACTTTTTACAATAAATGATAGAGGATTAAAAATACGAATGAATCCAATTTTAAGCGTAAACATTCTAATATTCATTAAAAGGTCGATTAACATCCTTTTGATGGAGAACCTCTTTTAAATAAACTTTTTGACAATTTTATGTGTTATATTTGAGAAAATAAAATTCTTCTTTAGAATCGGGAGATCAAAATTTTCTTTTTGTAAATTTTAGGTATTTCTTCGAAAAAGTTCAATTTTTAATGAATAGTGAAAAATGTTGTATTTTAATTCAAAACCAATTTTTAATATAATTTATTTTTATGATTAGATTATCTTTTTAATTGGTTTTAAATTGAAATTATAATATATTTTTACCATTAAATCCAATGGTGGTCATTGGAATTAATTTCACCTTGAAATTGGACTTAAACAAGTGTCAATATTTTGATATATATTGTTTCATAAAAACACACTATTTGTTTTGACAGCGGGAATTAATTATTAAATTAATTAATGAAAGATATATGTTTTGAATTTTTAAATATATACATCATTTCTGAATTCGGAATATCAAATATAGCTAAGGGTAAATTTTTGGTAATTTTCTGAAAAACTTCAATTTTTGATGAATAGCGAAACCAGTAAGTGGTACTTATAAAAACTGATTTTCCATTTAAATAAAATTTTTTCCACCTTTGTGTTTTTAATTACAAAAATCTGACATACATGGTTTTCATTAAGAAGAAAAATGTGGTTCAATGGGATTAAAATAATTTTTTTGGTGAATAGTAACGTATTAAGTTTTTAATCGCGATTAGAGGTAATTAGTGTAGTTTATGGTAAAAATAAAGTTTTAAAAATATGAAATGACCTAGAAACATGTCCTAACCTCATTGGATGAGTCATGGCCGACCCAGAAAATTCATGGGTCAACTTGGGGACCCCATGGGGCCACTTTGGTTGGAAAATGACATAAATACCTATTTATTTAATGTTAAAATTAAAATGACACAAACATCAGTTGTGTTACTAAAACAATTTTTAAATGGGGTTATACAAGTCATATTATTTACTATAAATAGTCATTGTAAAGATAAAAAAATTTCCTACATCATTGTATTTGTTTTATAATTTTTATACATTAAATAAATTAAATTATTTATGACATAATGATGATGCAGCGATGACCTCATTATTTAACGATTTAAATAAAATGGAAAGATAACGTAAACTATAAGACCTAAACATATCCAAAACCTATTGGATGGGTGGATTTAGAACCCTTGTCACCTTATTTTCGAAACACATCAATGTGGGACCATTAAATTCCGAATCTCATTCTAAAATAAAGTAACATTTTTTTACTTTCCAAGAGTGCCCCTCCTCTCCTCTTATAAAAGGCCCCCACCTCTACCTCCTTACCCACACTTAGAAAGCCTTTGGATCGGCCAAACCCTGCCCATTTTGTCTCTCCCCATCCCTCTATAACTATTATAAGCCTAAATTTGATCATAAGTCTTCCCAAGTAAGCCTTTGAGCTCAAACCAAAGGGAGTTACCCGATTTTAAGGAAATGACTTCACTTGAGTCCTTTTGTTTTATTTTGCTTCTCCACCCCCCTAAACTCTTTTTATTCCTTTCTTTTGTAACAACAAAAGCATGTTCAATATACTAGGATGTTGTTGTGTTATTTATTTGAGCTACACTTACACACACCTTCGTCTAATGGTTAAAGAACATACTGTTTCTGTGGAGGCCGAATTACTGCCTCACTAAACGATGATTGTTAAATTTTCTCTTAACACCTTTCATGGTGGCCATTATGATGTCACAACATTTATACATGATATATTATATGTTTATGTTTTCCTTAAGTTTCTGTATTTTTCATTTATGTCATACCTTTATGGCCTCCATTACGGGTATACGCGATATCTTCATTTTAGGAAGTGCGGGCTACTGCTCCCTCAAAGTTATTTGATTCGTTAATACCATATGTGGTACGTATAAAGGATATATCTAATGATATTATATATGATAACATACTGGAATTAAAATACTATTATGTATCATTATGTTTTAATTCCATTAAATATGAAATAGAAATGGAAGTACCGTTCATGCGTACGTACGGCTTACCGTCTCCATGAATAGTGCATTTCATTTCTTAACTCTAAATGTTATGAAATATTATAAATTCATGAATATACTGGATATATATGATATCTACATCATGAATAAAATTATGGATATAATTGATATTTTACCACACGAACAACTTGTAATTATAAAGAGTTTATTTTTGACTCAAGTACCAATGATCGTTAAAACGACCGTTATTAACATAAATTATAACATATTGTTCATGAAATGTTAATAAGTAATATAAAAGGAATAATGAAATTGAAAAATTTTCTTAAGGAAGTAGAAATTCACTCAAGTTTATTATTCAGGAGATTAAAGAACGATCGAGTCAAGTCGGACCCGAGGTAAGGGATCCTACCCCTCTCTTTCTTTTTAAGTACACTCTTTTATGTTATTCCTTTTAATGCTCATCTTTCTTGTTATTGGGATGTTATTTTATATTACTCTTACTGTAATTTTTATGTTCATATGATGAGAGACCCTATTCTCTCTCATCAATCCATTTTGGAAGTTTTGAGTGGCGCCGTTAGGATGCCGAATTTTCGTAAGAGATCTAACCTCTCTCTTTCTTTTTAAGTACTCTCCTTTATGTCACTTCTCTTAAGCTCATCTTTGTTATGTTGGGGGATGTTCTTTTATATTCCTATTTATTTAAACGTTGTGTTAATATGATGAGAGACCCTATTTTCTCTCATCAATCCATTTTGGATGTTTTAAGTGGCGTCCTTAGGCTGCCGAGTTTTCGTAAGGGATTTTTCATATCACTTTTATTCCCATGAGATTTATGCTACATTTGCTACAAATTCCTTTGAGTGGTGTATGTACTGCCCATTATTTTACTCATTGTTTAATATACTTTCATTTATGATTATTTACATCAATGTTGTATTTTCCTTCTTTCACGAGGTGCATGTTTCGAAAGATACCCATGTCGGTAAGGGAACCTTTCACCCTCCTCTTTTTAAAAGACTTATTTTGTTATGACTTTTAATTCACGTAATATTATGTTGGGATATGTTCTTCTATATCCTTATTGGTGTAAATTTTATGTCCAAGTGATGAGATACACTTTTTATCTCTCACCAACTCATTTTCTGAATTTTGTAGTGATGTCGTTAGACTGTCAAATTTTTGCAAGGGAACTTCTTAACCCAAATTTGATTCTTTGGGATAAGCTTATACTCCTTGAATATGTCTTTCTATGAATATGTGTGAATAACCTCTGATTGTTTTACACTTAATATCCACTTATATTTCATGTATTCATTTTTCACACATAATTATGTAATTGATTTTTTCTTAATCCAAGGATACCGTCTTTGTATGGGACTTCGTCTCATTCTCCTTTCATTGGGGCATTTTTTTTGTACATAACATTCTTTTATACGGTGTATATACCCCTTTGACTTTTACATTTATCCAAAAAGGAATATTTTTTATACAAATCGTTTTACTAAAGGACAAAATAGAATGTTTTTGTCGTACGTATGCGGTGACAACGACTCCTCCGCCGCCGTGACCATTATTTGTGTTTCGGCTTCCTCTACAAGACATAACTTTTTTTTTAAATAAAAATAAATAACATGTTTTAAATTTAATTTATTTTTTTATTGAAAATGGTTTTCATAGTGGTTTTATATCAATGTGTTGTATTGATATCTTGTGATTGAAAGGTGGAAATGTTATGTTTCCTTTATGCATGTTTTATGTGATACAATTATGTTATGGTTCTTGGGCATTATTATGAAGACGGGTGGTTCTGTGATAAACTAAGGGCGGGTGAGCCCGATATAGCTCTCCAATGCATTGGGAAACGCGAAGGAGTGAAACGTTAAGGTTTCTCCAAAGAGATTTAGGGAATATACTGTGGTCCGTATTCCAAACATAACCAAGAGGGTTACTCCCTACGTAAGAATGTTATGAGTGCCTCATGTTACCTTTTATGTCTTATGATTTCTATGATTTATTCATGATTTGATGAGTTATGTTAAAGTGCCAATTTTTTATGGGTAATGTATGATTTCATTCTTATGTATATATGAAGTCATGTTTCTTTTCCATATTTTTTTAACCCTTACTGGGATTTTTATTCTCATCCCATGTTTTTTGAAATGTTTTTCATAGGTCAAGGGAAAGGTACACGATGTGATGATAGTGTCAAGGATGTGTCAAGAAAGAATCCACGTTTTATTTTAAATATGCTTCCGTTGATGGGAAAAATGAATATTGTCTTTTATTTTACAACTTTGTTTAAATGTGGAATGTAATGAAAGTTTCATGATCTAATTATCTAAAACTCTAAACCTGAAAAGATCCTCAATGTGTAATATTGCAATAAATCAAGATTAAGTAAGGTTTAAGGCCGGGGCCATATAGTTGGTATTAGAGGTCGGTTTAGATAACATTAGTGGTTAGGGTATTATCTAGGCATAAGTGACATTACCATAATGGTTAGGATTTCAGAAAGAGTCCTAGTTTTAGATAAAGTGAATGAGTAAGTATATCTTAGTGTTTATCTTCCTCATTAGTACATGATGGTTTTTTTGATATACTCACACTGACCTTTTTGGTTTTAGTAAATGGCTGGATCTAGCAGGCACCAATGTAACAGTGGATGTGAAGGAAACTATGACAGTTTTTTGAGCAAGCAACTAAATGATATGGGGGCTGCAATGAGAAATCTTGTGTTTATCCTCAACCAACTATCTGGAGTCATGATTTACCACCTAATCCTCGGTGATTTCTCTAAGGCATCATATATGAGAGAAACAAATCCCTACAAAACTATAGGTAACAATCATAAAGGTAAGTGTGTTCAAAAACCGATGTGTCAAAGATGTGGAAAGAAACATCTAGGAAAATGTTTCAAAGGGACAGAAATATGCTATAGATTTGGAAATGAAGGTCAAAAAGCAAGAACCTACCATGGAAAAAGGAAGCATGTAGTTGACTCGAGGAAAGGGAAAGAAGATCATTCTGAGGGATCAATTGAATGTTTTAAATGTGGTGTGCATGGTCATTATGAAAACACATGTCCTATGAAGAAGTTTCGTGAATGGGATCACCAAGATTGTAAAAATATTCTTTTACCAATACCTAATTCCATTCCTATTGAGGATGAAGAAACTGACAATGACCAATCAAAGGTATGGATTATTTCATAACGTTTGTTTTCCTATTTTGGAATCTTAGGATATGATTCATGATTTTTTGTAGGAAATAAGTATTTTAGAATAAGTTGGAATGTAATGGTTAATGGATCATGAAGAATGTTGAATGAGTAAGAAGTCAACATATAAGGGCTTCAAGAGTTATGGTGAAATTCGTAAGAGTATTAAGTCTCTTATGATGATGGGGTTACATTAGAAGACTTTTTATAGTATGTGTAACCCTGATGTTTAATATATGAAAATTTTATTCAAGGAATAGTTATCTGTTCTTTTGTGGACATAGTTATAAAGGACCATTTGGGTTTATATGATCCTTACTGTTGAGGTAATTATGGGTTACTATATATTATGATGGAAGTGAAAGGCATGAGATAAAATTGAGGTTAAATTATGTTATGATTATTTTTGAAGATTTTATCTCGTTGTTGGGGAATGTTTTAAGAATTATATAGTTTTGGAAAAAGTTCAACACGTAGACCACGTGACAACCCGTCGTGTCAGACAAAGCTGTGGGAATCGAACCCACAACCAAAGTGCAACTGGTATTTATCGCCTACCACTGGACTACGTGAAGTCCCTGGTTAGTATGACTTATTCATTTTAGTTAGGTGACTTTATGAATTAATAGAAAGTTGATTTTGGGTTATTTATGAAAATGATTAACCTATCATGGAGGATATGTGATTAGGTTAATCACTTTTCAATACGATACTTTAAGAGTAACTGATGTTATTTAGAGATAAGTGTTAATTTGTACCTTGGAAGACTATGCGACTAAATCCTTAAAATATTTGGGTTTCAATATTATTTTGGTTTACATTGAAGTATTTTATGGACAATTTGTTTATTGAATGGTATTTGTTGAACTTTGGGTATTTTTGATAAATTTTGGAGATTAAGAATAGATTTGTTTTTTTAAAGGATTATCCTTTTTGGGTATTATCTGATCTTGTAATAACCTTTTTGGTTTTGGTTTTGGTTAAGGTCTAAAGATATGGGAAGTATATAGTTCTCTTTCTTTTATTAGGTGATTCTCTAGAAGTTGATTATAGTACTCTTAATGTGAACAAGTCTTCCTAAATACTCGTCTTTTGGGGAAAGTATGAGTTTGTGTAAGGAATCTAGTAAAAGTTGAAAGTCAACATGACAAGTAAGTATGTTTCCTTAAGATCAAAAAATAAATACCTCAATGAAGAGTAACTTAAAACAAAAGTGTTGTTTGTTAACTTTTCCTACTAGGGAATCGAATACCGTTTAACCCATCACAAGTTTGTGATTTTCTTATGGTTAACTTTCTCCTAGACATGTTTACTATCACTCTCCATCAGAACATGACCCTTTGTTTTTTCCTCCATGTCCATATTTTCATACTTGAAATCCTAGTATGTGTTAACTCGGGTGACCTTCGTACTTATCTTTCTTTATTTTAAAGTGATTGTTTTACTGACTAATGTTCCGATGTGCGATTTTCAATGAAGTTTCCAAGCCCAATTTTAAAATTGCGAGGACGCAATTCCAAAAAGGGGGGAAGGATGTAACACCCCAGGTAAATGAAGGGTACGAAATTTTCACATTTATCCATATTTGTGAATAAAATATTAATATAACTTTAAAGGGTACGCTATACTCGATGGCGTACCCATCACACAAGAACGAGTTTCTTGGGAATCTTACATTGCACTCTAATAATAAAATAATATTATTTTATATGGTAGTTAACGCCTAGCTGTTGTGATGGCGGGAATGAATAGAACTAACTAAAATATGATTATATATGTTTTCCAAATATTTTTAATTTTTAAAATAAATGTTAGAGGATAAAAAATGAGAATGAATCCAATTTTAAGCGTAAACATTCTAATATTCTTTAAAAGGTCGATTAACCGCCTTTTGATGGCGAACCTCTTTAAAATCCACTTTTTGACAATTTTATGTGTCATATTTGAAAAAGTAAAATTCTTCTTTATAATCGGGAGATCAAAATTTACTTTGTGTAAATTTTTGGTATTTTTCTGAAAAAGTTCAATTTTTAATGAATAGTGAAAAATGTTGTATTTTAATTCAAAACCACTTTTTAATTTAATTTATTTTTATGATTATATTATCTTTTAAATTGGTTTTAAAGTGAAATTAGAATATATTTTTACCATTAAATCCAATGGTGGTCATTGGAATTAATTTCACCTTGAAATTGGACTTAAACTAGTGTCAATATTTTGATATATATTGTTTCATAAAAACACGCTATTTGTTTTGACAGCGGGAATTAATTATTATATTAATTAATGCAACTTAAATGTTTTTAATTTTTTAAAATAGACATCATTTTTTAATTATGAATATCGAATATATCTTAGGGTGAATTTATGGTAATTTTCTGAAAAACATCAATTTTTGATGAATAGTGAAACCACTAAGTGGTACTTATAAAAACTGATTTTCCGTTTAAATGAAATTTTGTCACCTTTGTGTTTTGAATTTCAAAAATCCGACATACATGGTTGTCATTAAGAAGTAAAATTTGGTTCAATGGGATTAAAATAAGTTTTTGGTGAATAGTAACGTATTATGTTTTTAATCGCGATTAGAGGTAATTAGTGTAGTTTAAGGTAAAAATAATATTTTAATAATATGAAATGACCTAGACACATGTCCTACCCTCATTGGATGAGTCATGGCCGACCAAGAAAATCCATGGGTCAACTTGGGGACCCCATGGAGCCACTTTGGTTGGAAAATGACATAAACACCTTTTTATTTAATGTTAAAATTAAAATGACACAAACATGAGTTGTTTTACTAAAACAATTTTTAAATGGGGTTATACAAGTCCGAGTTTTGACTATAAATATTAATTGGAATGATAAAAATATTTCCTACATCATAGTATTTTTTTTATAATTTTTAGACTTTAAATAAATTAAATTATTTATGACATCATGATGATGCAGCGATGACCTCATTATTTAACGATTTAAATAAAGTAGGAAGATAATGTAAAATCTAAGACCTAAACATGTCCAAAACCTATTGGATGGGTGGCTTTATAACCCTTATCACCTTAGCTTCGAAACACATCAATGTGGGACCATTAAAATCTGAAACGCATTCTAAAATAAAGTAACATTTCTTTACTTTCCAAGAGTGCCCCTCCTCTCCTCTTATAAAATGCCCCCACCTCTACCTCCATACCCACAATTCCAAAGCCTTTGGCTCAGCCAACCCCTACCAATTTTGTCTCTCCACATCCCTCTATAACTCTAATAAGCCTAACATTGGTTAGAAGTCTTCCCAAGGAATCCTTTGAGCTTAAATCAAAGGGAGTTACCTAATTTTAAGGTAATGTCTTCACTTGAGTCCTTTTGTTTATTTTTCTTCTCCACAACCCTAAACTCTTATTATTCCTTTATTTTGTAACAAAACCAGTATATTATATATACTAGGATGTTTGTATGTTATGTATTCAAGCTACACTTACACACACCTTCGTCTAATGGTTAAAGAATATACTACTTCTGTGGAGGGCGAATTACTACCTCACGAAACGATGATAGTTCAATCATCTCTTAACACCTTTCATGGTGGACATTGTGATGTAACTAAATTTATATATTATATATAATATGTTTATTTTTTCCTTAAGCTTCTGTATTTTTAATTTATGGCATACCTTTATGGCTTCCATTATGGGTATACGCGATATCTTCATTTTTGGAAGTGCGTACTACCGCCCCCTCAAAGTGATTTGATTCGTTAATACCATATGTGGTACATATAAATGATATATTTAATGATATTATATATGATACCATACTGGAATTAAAATACTATTATGTATCATTATGTTTTAATTCCATTAAATATGAAATACAAATGTAAGTAGGGTTCATGCGTACGTACGGATTACCGTCTCCATGAGCGGTGAATTTCATTTCATAACTCTAAATGTTATGTAATATTATAAATGCATGAATATACTGGATATATATGATATATATGATATCTACATTATGAATACAATTCTGGATATAATTGATATATTACCACATGAACAACTTGTAATTATAAAGAGTTTATTTTTGACTCAATTACCAATGATCGTTAAAACGACCGTTATTAACATAAATAATAACATAGTGTTCATAACATGGTAATAAGTTATATAAAAGGATTAATGAACTTGAAAAAGTTTCTTAAGGATGTATAAATTAACTCAAGTTTATTATTCAGGAGATTAAAGAACGATCGAGTCAAGTCAGACCAGAGGTAAGGGATCCTACCCCTCTCCTTCTTTTTAAGTACACTCTTTTATGTCATTCATTTTAAAACCAATCTTTCTTGTTATTGGGATGTTCTTTTATATTACTCTTACTGTAATTTTTATGTTCATATGATGACAGACCCTATTCTCTCTCATCAATCCATTTTGGAAGTTTTGAGTTGCACCGTTAGGCTGCCAAATTTTTGTAAAAGATCTAACCTCTCTCTTTCTTTTTAAGTACTCTACTTTATGTAACTTCTTTTCAGCTCCTATTTTTTATGTTGGGGGATGTTCTTTTATATTCCTATTTCTATAAAAATTGTGTTAATATGATTAGAGACCCTATTTTCTCTCATCAATCCATTTTGGATGTTTTAAGTGGCGTCGTTAGGCTACCGAGTTTTTGTAAGGGATTTTTCATATCACTTTTATTCCCGTGATATTTATGCTACATTTGCCACAAATTCCTTTGAGTGGTGTCTTTACTTCCCATTATTTTACTCATTGTGTAATATACTTTCATTTATGAGTATTTACATCAATTTTGTATTGTCCTTCTTTCACGAGGTGCATGTTTCGAAAGATACCCATGTCGGTAAGGGAATCTTTCACCCTCCTCTTTTTAAAAGACTTATTTTGTTATGTCTATTAATTCACATAATATTATTTTGGGATATGTTCTTATATATCCTTATTGATGTAAATTTTATGTCCATGTGATGAGATACCCTTTTTATCTCTCATCAAATTATTTTCTGAATTTTGTAGTGACGCCGTTAGGCTGTCAAATTTTTCCAAGGTAACTTCTTAACCCAAATTTGATTCTTTGGGATAAACTTTTACTCCTTGAATATGTCGTTCTATGAATATGTGTGAATAAACTCTGATTGGTTTACACTTAATATCCACTTATATTTCGTGTATTCATTTGTCACACATAATTATGTAATTTATTTATCCTTAATCCAAGGATATAATCTTTGTATGGGACTTAGTCTTAATCTCATTTCATTGGGGCATATTTTGTTTTATACACAACTTTATTTTATACGTTGTATAAACCCCTATGACTTTTACGTTTATCCAAAAAGGAATTTTTTTTATACGAAGCATTTTAATAAACGTCAAAAGAGAATGTTTTTTTCGTACGTATGCGGCGACAACGACTTCTCCGCCGCCGTGACCATTATTTGCATTTCGGCTTCATCTACAAGCCATACCTTCTTTTTAAATGAAAAATAAATACCATGTTTTACATTTCATTTATTTTGGTATTGAAAATGGTTTTCATAATGTTTTTATATCAATGTGTTGTATTGATATATTGTGATTGAAAGGTGGAAATGTAATGTTTCCTTTATGCATGTTTTATGTGATACGATTATGTTATGGTTCTTGGGCATTGTTATGAAGACGGGTGGTTCCGTGATAAACTCAGGGCGGGTGAGCCCGATATAGCTCTCCAATTCATTGGGTAACGCAAAGGAGTGAAACGTTAAGGTTTCTCCGAAGAGACTTAGGGAATATACTGTGGCGGGTATTCCAAACGTAACCAAGAGGGTTACTCTATACCTAAGAATGTTATGAATGCCTCAAGTTACCTTTTATGTCTTATGATTTCTATGATTTATTCATGATTTTATGAGGTATGTTAAAGTGCATATGTTTTATGGGTAAAGTATGATTTCATTCTTATGTATATATGAACACATGTTTCTTTTCCATATTTTTTTAACCCTTACTGAGATTTTTATTCTCATACCATGTTTTTTGAAATGTTCTTCACAGGTCAAGGGAAAGGTACATGATGTGATGATAGTGTCAAGGATATGTCAAGAAAGAATCCACGTTTTATTTTAAATATGTTTCTGTTGATGGGAAAAATGAATACTGTCTTTTATGTAACCACTTTGTTTAAATGTGGAATGTAATGAATGTTTCATGATCTAATTCTCTAAAACTCTAAACCTGAAAAGATCCTTAATGTGTAATCTTGTAATAACTCAATATTAAGTAAGGTTTAAGGCTGGGGCCTTATAAAGAATGATGGATGTTGTTTCCACATAAAATGACCTAAATTAGTTTATCCTTATGGTGAGAAAATATATTAATCAATACAATCCATTTTATTTTTTATATCATGACTCAATTTCTCTAGGATAGGGATATTTTATTCATCACCAACATTATCTTTAGAATCTTGATTTTCCATACAACCACTAAATTGTACTTGATTATTGTCTTCATTTCTATTTCTTTGAGTTGGATCCATTATCTAAATTTTTTTTGGACTAGTATGTAATATTATAAAATAATAATATATAATAGATGACTTACATTTAATTTTTAAATAAAATAATGTCCAATTAATAAAATACGTATAAAACTAGTCCAGAATAATCTATATACTATTTGAAGGTATATTGTTTGTTCTACTTGTATGTTATATTAACTCTAGTTCATATGGTTTCTACCAAAACACGTTCAGGTTAAATGTATAATGACCCAACCCCTATTCACCTATAAGTGGATGGTTTTATATTATTTTTTAAGGAGAATACATGAGATTAAATTCAAATAATAAATATTCAGTACTACTCAAGAGACTAGATACATAGATATTATATTAAATGATGAAAATTAAAAGAAACGTGTACAAAACCATAATTTAGTAGTGTGATCCATATGTCAGATCATACACAAAATTCCACTTCATTAATTGTGAAAGTGAGAGACAAAATTAAAGGGTTATCTGAAATTTTGAATAATGGATTGCGTAATACAGATGTAGCCATAAATTAATAATATAACGGGAATATGAAAAATATTCTACAAAATATAATCCACCAATGATAATAGAAATAAATCAGTAAAATATTAAAATAAAATATAAAGGATAGTCTTGTATATTTATATAAATGATAATCATATTCATGAGGAATTTTTACTAGTCATTGTACATAAAGGAAAATGAAACTCCCATTACCCTATATTAGTTGGCTGACGAGATATACCAATGCATTGAGGGGATATAAACTTTATGGACCAACTAATAACATAAAATATCAATTCATTACATCATATATTAAATGTTAATGGTATAATACCAATGACTTAATAACATTAGTATATTTAGAATAAATTCTCAATGATGATTATCTTATAAAAAAATTATCAAATAAAGGATTATTTGGTCATGGAAATAATTTTACACATTGATTTGATTAACAAGGATATATATGTGAATTCCATGTACTCATATAAAGAGTAAATGGGGATTGCAAATGATCAAATATTTTTCCTTAAAAAGTTAGGAATATGGATATTTAGTTAATAGATAATTTTAAAAAACAAGGCTTACAAATGACTTTGGAAATTTGAAATATTGTATTTAAAATGCTGCATGATCAATGAAATTAGGGAAAAATACTTATAAAAATATACTCAAATCCACAATAATTATTAGTATAATGAATGTGAATTATCAATAACATATCCCTAGCTAGTTTCAAACTATATGTGCAATAAGGCCCACTTTTTGTGCATCAAGTGAATATCGAGTTAAAACCTCACCATATTTTTTAGGGTAATTAGCGTTATGTACATATATTACAGATCCTCATACCTTTTTAGTAATCCATAAATAGATTTAATATATTTTAAACTATACAAAATATTTCCTTTACCAAATTTTAGGATGGTCTTATAGCAATCCAAATGTTCTTAGCATTGTAAATACATGTTAATATAGTGTAATAAGATACAATGGTGATATTTTATGGTAAATATATCCATGAATTGAAATAAATGATTCATAAAAACACATCACAATGAAATTATTTTGAATTGGATGTAATAACACAATTGAGATAGAGAAGTGGTGAGGGAACCTTATATTGTAATGTATGCTCATAGATCTTGAGAATAGAAAAATTATATCATAAAAAATAATTGAAGGGGTATAGTAGATAGGAAATTTTTTTCATATTCATTTTTATATAATTTTGAGTGAATATTATGGGGAGATTGGGTATGTACTTATACCAAATGATGTGGAATTATTTATTAATTTTAAAACTTATTCCATATAAATATAGGTTGTTAAAAATGAAAAACTATTGTCATATATGTGTTTTAGCTCTCTATTTTCAATATAAAGAATTTGTGTTGTTATATTTGAGTTTAAAAACCTTTAACCATTATTTTATTTTACTTTTCCCATGATAATTTTATTTTTCCATATTTTTTTTTGAATAGTTAATTTCAAATCTCAACCAAAAATATGTTATAATAGGTTTGGAAAAATATGTTTAATTAATTAAAATACATTATATTTATAAAACAATGTATCTTTGTTCATATTATACTAATTATTACATCCTTTTACATTGTAAAAACTTCTTAATACTTACCATATATGAATACAATATTTTATTATTTATCAAAAAACTCGATAATCTTTATAAATAAAAAATTTACAAATGGATAATTTTTATGAGATGGTATAAAATTTAATATAAATTCAATGAGAATAATTATCATTATATGATAATTTTATATTTTAAGTAAAATATTTGTTTTATTTGAGAATCATGTGTTTGACACCAACAATTTGGAAACTATTTCTTTTAGTAAATGTTATTTTAGTTTTATGTTATATATGAATAATTAAGATATTATAAATTGATTAATATAAATTTCATTAATTATTAATTATATTATTATCAAATGATATTATTTATTTTAATAGAAAATTTCAAGAATAACTATTAAATCAATATTAAAATTGTCATATTTCTAATGATTAGTTTCAAATGATCATGTCTAAACCATCATATTCCAATAGTAATATTATAATGATCATATTACCCATTATATATATACACAAAATTATATCATCCAAGAATCAATTATATCATTTTCTATGTATTCATATCCATTCATATGTTTATTTATTTTCTTCATAATAGATATGTTATTTTTATACTATTTTTTTATTTTTCCACAGTGATTATCTGATGTATAGGATTATGGTTCCCTAAAATATCTTTAATGTTGTCATAGTAATAGTGCTACTTCTTATTGCAATTGTAATTAACTATTTTTATATATTTTTAACATATTATATTTTAATAAAATACTCTTATTCATTACTAAAATTTATTAGGAAATAAAAAAGATTATTTTTTTATGATGAGAAAGTGTGATGTTATCACCGTGTTAGAAAGTTTGGTTGTGATATGGTCAGGTAGGTGAGTCCCACTGTTGGAAGTGGCTACTTAAGAAACTGATCTATTTAGTTGGTTATCATATATTTTTTTGTCAAACTGATGTGCTTGAAATCATCTTAGTGTTCCAATAATGTCTGCTGATATATGCTTAGGTTTTGGTATGTGTTGGATGTGTGTGGCCAGAGATAACTTCAGGAAAAGATATCATGTGTATGATTTATTTAACATGTTATTAATTAGTATTAATTGATTTCGAATATCATATTTATTGTGTGTCCTTGGACCCTAACGTGGTGTTGGGGGAGTTAGAGTATGTGAGGAATGATGTCTATAGAGTTGTTCTGGGCGTGTGGATGGAATTATATTGAAGGAAGAATAACATGTTTTGAAATAGTGGATCACAATTTGGTAAAGGGGTTGTCCCTAATGTTATATTGTGTAAAAGGGGGATCCAATATGGGATGGTCAGAATGAATTATTAGGTATTGAAGCAGTCACTCTATGGTTAAGGGGGACCAAGGCATGGAAATATGTTGGTAATTATTTGAATTGGGAGTGAACTAGGATCACAATATTTACAAGGGGATCATGACATGATAGGTGTCTGAAAAGTTATAAAATGGATTATAAATTATATTTAAAGGAAATATAGTTTTAAGTATACTATTATGTGATGGTGTTGTGGTACATAAGATATAGAGGAAGTCATGTCGTGCTTTTTCAAGTCACACCATGATGGTAAATAAGGATTATCTTGGTGGTATAAGTGGATTGGGTGATTCATGAGGCTTTTGAATTTTTGAAAATTTAATACAGGGTAAGATCACACTATGTTTATAGGGGATGAAACGACGATATGACCATCAGAAAAAATGTCTAGGATCTATTAGTCTTCGACTGAGTTATGTGACACCATTACTGAGGGATAATAATGTAAGGGTATTCCAATCAGGGTGGATCACACATTGGTCCTAGAGGGGTCACATTTTGACCTACCATATCAACATTATTTAAAAACAAATAATTAAATTGTTTCAATAAATATAGGAATGTGGTTTATTCCTTTTAATCTAGTTTAATTAGGGTTATTCACTAAATATATCTCAACATTTTTTCATCCCCTGGTTAGATATTCATCAAATCACATATACTATTCATGTAATATTTTTCGATAATAGTAATAGGTATGTCTATTTTTTGTATTTATTTTCTTTTGGTTTCTGTCTCAAATTTATCATCTCTAATTTGTTGTCAGAAAAATAATGTGTTTTCTAGATTACTAAATTTCTTCTCATTGAAGGTGGGTATGTCATAGTTTATCAATGAGTGGAGACCTTATAATTCTTGTTAGGTGGTGGATAGTTATTTCCTTTTCTATACATGTTTCTATGAATAATGTGATAAATGAGATAGGAACTAAACGAATATTATAATGGAAACTAATCATAAAGCATAATGTAACAGGAACTATATACTGGATTAATACCCAATAGGTTTCATGTGACTTTTTGGAGTGGGAATACTATATTAAAATATATTGTGTAGTCCATGAAATGGTTGAAAAAAATATCTTTATGTATGTCATATATTATTATTGAAATAAAAAATTATAACAAATGTGCATATCCTTGCTGGAAGTCTTATTTTAGATTTTTAAATTTTTCTTTTTTTCAAAGCAGGAATATGCATTCTGAACATGAGCTTCTTCATTTTTGGTGCTCGAGATATCCGAATTTGATTCACTATTCCTTCCTTTGGGGTCGCCTACATTTTCAGAGGCATAGAATAAACTCTTCTACACATATATTTTGAATTACCATTATGGAACTTTCATAATGAATCCATGTAAATTAAATGTTTTAGCATTCAAAATAAGATATTATATATGCAAAATGTAATGAAGTTATAGAAACATAAAATTAGAATAGATATTATAAATTTGTATAGATGTTATAGGACTCGAAAGAGATATGTCACCTATATCAGGCCTTTGATCTCCGATGATTGATTCGTGGTCCGCAGTCTACAAAAATTTATTGACTGAAATTAGTAAGTCATTATTATATTTTATAGTTTAGTTAAATATTGAATAAAAATAATGTCTAAAATAATTATACTGGACTATTTATATAAATACAATTTTGAACCAAACCTCATTTTCATGTGCAGGACAGTTGTACGCTTTCATCTCGTGCACATCATCTGAAACAAAAAGTACCTTGAAATCATTTTTTTCAGACGACCGATGTCTGTTGTGGATGTTGTAATCTGAAATGTCATTATTCATGAAAATATTTTTATTTTTGAATACATTCAGCTCAGTTAGGAAAACAAATTCATCATTGTGCTATATTTTGTAATGGTATTTGAACTAATGTAGAGATATATTGATAAATAAAAATCCGAAATATAATAAAATTACATGAATAAGATTATTTCATAGATCGGATGCTGACTTTTCTACAAATTGCATCACTTTTTTCTCAAATAGGACAACAGACAGACATTGAGTAACATCAATAACCTCTACCTGTAATCGGTATCTATAATAACAAGTCATATATTTAGCTTTAAATTTTTGAAGTAGCATGTATTTTATGAGGACAATGAGTTATATTTTCAGAAATTGGAATAAACTAGATTCATGGTACTCTAACAGTGGTGAGAAAAAAAATCACCCATAATTGAACACTCATTAATTTTCATAATTATTAACTACCAATATTATCTTGGTAAAGTTTAAATTGGACTGATAGAAAAATTTGGGCAGTTTTCCTTTGCATTGAAGGAGCCTACCATCTTTTTTCTTGAATGGAATGAAAAATAATTCATGTTCTAATGACTTAGTATTTCTCTAACAGTGACTAAGATGATAAATTTTGTTTGCTGTAAAATAATAACAGTGAACCTTCTCTTAAAATATTACAGACAATGTCAAATATGTGTATTGATAATGTATGTCACTGCTGTTGTAATTATCATGCGTTACATTACAGTAGGTTTAAATTTGTACAATGTTTATCATGTTTTATAAAAAAGGTCTGTTTCTCAAAGAGGAGCATCCAACTCCAAAACGTTATACATTGATTTGGCCACACACTTTTATTGTTTTTTAATGAAACCCGTAAATTATTTACAATGAATCTGGTAAGAGAAATTTGTTTGAATGTAGAGTATTTTAATAATACATGAATTTGATGATGAATTTCTTTGTTCTCTTATGAATACATGAGTATTATTCAAAAAAATTTAACTAGAAACCTCATGTGACTGATCAAACATTAATGTTAGACTTTAGAATTTATCAAAGGGGAACAGTTCGACTACCTATCTTCAAGGGATCGCATGATAGGAAAATCTAGATTTAGCAGAATTTTGGTTCCATTGAAACACGTTTTAATTATATTTAGTTCTGAATGTCATAAAAAAAATACTTATAATTGTAATACATGGTATTATTTACAACATAATATATATATTTTTTTGATGTTTTTAATGGAAAAACATATTGGACACTCATTTTTTACAGACAAGTTGACGAACTAAATTTTACTTGTTGTTTTGTCTACCAATAGTGTACTGTGACAGTCTACATATTCACCCAAAAGAGTACATGTCATATAAATGACTTATTTTAAAGTTAAATTTCATTTAATTTCTATTTATGCTTTGTTTTTGGGGTTTCTCAAGCTTTTGTGTTGGAATGGGTGAGTTTTCATGAATTGGGCCAAACCGTGAGCCCAATTCCAGATTTGAAAATAAACATTGTTTCTTTTATAACATTTTCAATTTTTAATACTTTTCACCCATTAAAGTTCCTAAATGGTCTCCCCTGACATATTAACACCACCATTTATGTTTGGATCATTTTTAAATCCACAACCAGGTTGTATATGGGTTTTTATTTAAGGGATTGGGCCTGCCCGAAAGCCCAATTCTAGTTTTAAAAATAATTTTTTTTAATTAATAAGTTATCCAATATTAAGGATTTTTTGGTGATTCTAAGCCACACACAGGTCCATTGAACCCAGTCGCGCGTCCAGTTTCATCCCACCCTTTTTTCAGCTCATTTGCCTCGCGGTTTAGGTCGAATCTTCTGAAGAACTCACATTTCGGGAACATTAATAAAGGTAATGTGCTTCCTTAATAACTCCTTAAATACTCACTCTTTTTTCCCCCATTAAAATTCATACATGGTCTAATTATCCTTTTTCTAACCTCCCTTAAATTTTTGGATTTTTTAAAATTCAGCTACTGGGGTATGTGAGGTGATTTGTACAAGATCCCTAAAGTAAGTTGGTCTTCTTCATTATTCTTTCAATTTGCATAGGGTTACATTAAATATGATTAGGGTTTCAAACCTTATCCATAGGGTTCATAATATCTAGAAGTTAGGATTAAAACCTAGGGTCTGATTTCTTGTCTTTTGGGTGAATGCTTCTGGTTTTAGGTTAGATTTCTATTTCTTGAGGTGCGGCGGTGGTGCGGTTTATGTTTCGCACCTTGTTTTGAGTGTTTCGACCTAAAAGGTAGGTGATTCCATGTATAAACATTTTATAATGATTTATATTGCTTGGTTTATTAATTTAGTATGTTTCCAATATGTTTTGTGTGGTGCGAAAACTGTTTTTGTGATGGATTGAGTTATGTGTTTAATTTTGTAGTTGCATTTTTGCATGGAATTGTGTGCTTTTCATGTGTGGATCTGGGGGACATATTTGGTTGTATTTCATAACATGTGAAAGTGATTTATTAGTGTTGAAAGTGGCTTCAAATTCTGGTTTTTTAATGCCTTATTGTCATATTGGCCTTGTAATGGGGGTTTTGAATGGTTTTAATTTGTGAAACCATATTGTACTTCTTGAACGTGAATTGTGAAAACATGTGTTTTTCATGTGTACCTCTTGTGGTATTGTTTGAGGTATTTGTACAAAACTTGGGGGTGTTATAATAAAATTTTTTAGGGCTTAAAATTATGATTTATATTGTAATTGGAATTGTTTTGGTCCTGAATTAGGTTTTCGAAATGGGTTTTGTATGCAAATCATGGTGGCACCTCTTGGGTTGGTTTTATGAAAATCATAAATGATTTAATGAGTTACAAAAAGTGTGAAATGGTTTCTTATGTAATATTTTGGAGATAGTATGTTCCTAAAATGAATTTTTGAAACTTAATGTGGTCATTTATGTTGTAAAACAGTTTGGTAATATTTTGTAATTTGTCGAGGTGATTTATGAAATTGAGATGTGGGTGCAAAACGTGTTTTCGGGCTGTTTTACGTGAGTGTGATGTGTAAAATGGACTTTGTTTATGAAAATGGGATTATGTAACATGTGGTTGGGCTTTTATGTGTTGTTTAGAATCTTGGGAATGATTTTATAAAATTGTTAACGGATTTTTTGAATTGTGAGAGATGTGCAAAATGCGTTGTGGGCTATTTTTGGTGTCAGTATGATTTCAAAATTCATTTGAATGAAAAAGTGGAAAGATTTTCTGGAATACATGTTGGCTGTTTGGTGAACTTGTGATGTGAAAATGATGTTTTCATGTGCTGTATATTTATTGACTTGTTGAACTTTTCTGAGCACAAGGGGAAAACCCGTGTATCTAGGTGGGTGGACGTGTACTAGTATGGTAGTGAATCCGTGGGGTTTGGCCTTAGTTTCACTTAGCAAGATTGACACTTACAACACTAAATAAACAATGATGATGAAAATTGGGGATCTCTAGGTTATGGGTATGTTCCCTACTAGTGGCTCGTGCATGAGAACAGATATTGTGATGGTTACTCTCACCGAGATACGAGGTACCTGGGACCCAGAACGAGCTAGTGCCTATGGGTAATTTCCTATTGCTTGTGATCATTAGTTACATTGTGCATACCGTCAGCATATGGAATACTTGGCTAGAAAATTCAGTATTGTTGACATTATTTTTAAAAGTGTTGATTCTTAATGATAGCCCATTTGAAAACTGTTTTTTTAGTTTCACCTTTTAGAAATTGTAACTAGCATTTTCTATTTATGAAAACTTGCAAGCTTTTTGTCTTTGAATGTTTGTCACATGGAATCTCTTAGGGGTGGTATCCTACTAGGCATTGTCACACACCCTACTTACACCCTTGTGTGTAAGTATATTTGGTTGTCTTTTTGTTTCAGGTTTGGATACAGTTTTCAGTTCCAGGGGTTCAGGTTTCTAGCATGTCCTTGGTGGTGAATTCATGTGGAGACGGCATGAGGGTGGTGCCCCATTCCATGAGGGTTCTTGGACTGTTTAATTTTGATTTTGAACCTTTTTTATAGTCTTGTTGAGTTGTTCTAAAAGATGTAATTCAGTTCTGAATTTTGTAAAAGATGGTTTTAGTTGAAAAATCCAGATTCATTTTATTGAGTTTGTTTGTCGTATAATGTTTATAAACCTTTGTATATCGTTCCCAAACATCATTTTATGATACTCGGGAACTTTTTCCAGCCCATGGGGATTCGGAACGCCCTTCGAGCCTTGTTGAGGGCCGGGTCGGGTGTCGGTTTTGATGGAGATCAGATTTGGTTCGTGATAAAATGGTATCAGAGGAGGTTCGCCCTCATTGAGTCATGTTATTTGGGGAACATTCGGGATAGTCTGGAGTTAGGAATGTTGGGACTTGGAATTTCAATTATGACTAGTGTGGTAGATCACCACACCTCATGACAGGATTCAGGTCTCCAGAGGAAGTCGGGACCTTTCATAGTCCTTTGGTTTTCTTGGTTTAATAATGATTAGGGGAAATGAAAACAGAGTTGGGTTAATGGTCTCAGTGAGCTCGCAGGGCCTGGAAAGCCATGTTGAGCTAGGGATATTCCCTAGAACACTCTCTGTGATAGTTATGTGATTGGAATATGGCTGCCAACCATATGTCCAAGTCACCCACTAAAAAGAGTTTCCTCTCGCATTGTCTTATCTTCATTAATTTTGAAATATTGAAACTTTCATTTTAAAGTGACTTGGTTTTATGAAGTGTAAAGTTTGTGTGAAATGAATTTCAAATAAATCTGGAATGGTTTGATTTATGAAATGGTGGAACTGAATTTTCAGAATTATATTCAAATGGAAAATGGTGTGCATGCACCTCTTTTTAAAAGTAGAAAGTATACTGATGTTGGTTTTGAAAAAGTGTTTCCAATAGAGTTTTCTAAAAAATCAAATGGTGTTTTAATGGGATATGATGATAAGAAATTTATGTGAATAACAGGAAAGTGAGTTCTTGTCTAAATGGTTTTGTCATTCTGAAATATTTAGTATGATTTGAATTGGGATTTTCATCTTTTGGTTAGTATTTTTGAGAAAAAGGATGTGTTGGTTGACCGTTTTGTTTTTGAAAAGTGGAAATAATCTTTGTTTTAACCTTTGATATTTTTATGAGTGACCACATGCATGTAGTTATATGGGATGATGAATGGTTGATGGCATGACTGGATGAGTTCCGGAACGGATATGAGGAGGGTGCCCGATGTGGCACCAAAACATGCATGTGTGAGGCCCATGAGGTACCATTGGTGGGTACGCTTATCACTACACAATTTGTTTTCAAAGAAATTGTTTTAATGAAAAACATGATGTCTTGATAAATTGTTTGGGACGGTTTTTATTATGTGCTCTTGAAAAAGTTTATGTTGTGGGATGATTTGAGTTCAAGAACCCCTCTTTTTTAACTATGTTTTGAGATTGAGTTTGGTCGGTAAGTTGAGTTGTAGGGACGGTTAGTGGTATCTTTTGAAAAATGTTTTGGGATGCATTTATGGTGGTTCCCATCGTGTGTTTGGATATGGTTTGTGGTATATCTTGACCAATGAACCATCTTGGTTGGGTCCTTGGGTTCAATCGTTGGATAAGGTACACCCCATTAAGGGTTAGTGCACAACTGAAGTGCAACCCGGATTGTTTCGCCGTTTCCAGACCCTCCAGTTGATCAATATAAGGAATCTTTTTCTTGAGCTTTTTAGATTGAGTCTACACCCTTTCCATTACTGGTTTTTTGTACCCTATTTTAGGGGTACAGTGATCATGTAAGGTTTCAAGAGACCATAGCTTCTTAAGTTTTCAGATTTCCCTAAGGTGGACGTGGTCTGGGGTTGTTAGCATGGATGATTATCTAGATGGTGCCTAAGAGGCCCTCTCGATCCATCGTAGTCTCTTAGAAGAAGGAGTTCACAATAAACTACCAGTGTGGGAAATCTGGTCACAAGAGGATATTGTGGCCACTTTCTTGAATTGTGTGTCATTTGGGGATTTAGTATAAGGACCCTTTCCATTCATTGCTTATATTAGTCACAATGGTCATTTTCGGTGACTCCTTGTGATATCATGTGCTCGATTGACCATAAACATGAAATTCATGTAATACTCTGAGAGTCTCTATTATTTTTGGAGAATGTATCCCATGTAAAAACTTCAAAATCATCCTTTTTTTAGGAAGGTGAGTATAGGTGTTATTTACTTCTATTGTTTATCACCCGAACAAACAAGGTTTGTTGTGTGTGCATCTTCTAAGACCTTGCTTTAGTGAAATGTAGGGTTTGGGTAATGTTAGTTTGGAATGTGTTATGTCTTGGAAAACTTATCGGGGATTGCGGTGTAGTTTTTAGTTACACCGAATGAAGAATTCTCATTCAGGGGGTTTCCAAAGCCTAACAGTGAGGCCAAAGATGCTTCAATCATTGGAGCTCTAGCCATAGGTCTCGGAGAGAAGCTGGATCGTAGTCATGGGAAATCCCAAGTTCATTTAAACCCTTGTACAAATTCCTATCCTCAGTATGAAAGATAGGAATATTTTAAACCTTTGGTTTCATCATCTTCCTTCTGTTGTTCTCGTTCGGTGGAAATAGGTGGATGGCCTTGTACCCATGTCATCACCTAATGTCATTCTCTCCCCCCTTTAGTTTTCATTGAATCATTAGAGAATGGTTTGAAATTTGCATAGACGTGGTGAAAGAACAGTTTGTGCATGATTAGTTGTGACTATGTTCCAGGAATCCATATAGAAATAATGATCTGCATAGTTAGTGCACAGTTTCGTAAACCGTGTGCACTAACCCTCCACCCTTCCCAAATCTTTAAAAAAATTGGGTCTTTCTGTGTTGGCCCATGCTGGTCAGTTAAGATGGTTAATTATTATGGTGGGGATACACACTATGATTCTCATGTACGTTCCTTCGTAAACTTTGAATGGAAGTCTAACCTTTATACTAGAATGTTTGTTCAGGCCTCCCCTGTTAGTGTTGTGATTCTATCTCGGAAAATAATATAGGTTGCCTCTTATGGAGGGGTGCCTATTTGTGTCCCCCCATACCAATAGCTCAGATTTATCCATGGTATTGGCTTGGTGGTAGGTAGTCTCGTTAGGAACTATCTAGATACGAACATCTTCCATGAGTAAATGTTGGGATTGGAGAACTCCCAATGGTTTAGTTAATTTTAGGTAAGTGTAACCTTGTTCGAAATTGTTGTTCGTTTGGGTGAATTTCTTCAGTCTTGTTCGGATAGCGTTCGAGGAGTTTCATTTTGGGATAATGTATGAATGGGATTGATCATTTCAGTAAAGTGGTCTAAGTTTGAGTTGTGAGATTAATCATTCCATAATTGATCACTGGAGGTGTTTTGGCTCTTGGGGGTGAATCTTGGCAAAGAAGTACATCTTGGTTTATCGGTTGGGTTTGGTTTTGGTATTTGGACTTTTGGTAGCTTTCCGGGGATGGAACATTTTCATGGTGGGGATTATTGTCATATAAATGACTTATTTTAAAGATAAGTTTCATTTAATTTCCATTTATGCTTTTTTTGGGTTTCTCAAGCTTTTATGTTGGAATGGGTGAGTTTTCATAAATTGGTCCAAACCGTGAGCCCAATTCCAGATTTAAAAATAAATTTTGTTTCTTTTATAACATTTTCAATTTTTAATATTTTTCACCCATTCAAGTTCATAAATGGTCTCCCCTGACATATTAACACCACCATGGATGTTTGGAGAATTTAGAAATCCATAACCAGGTTGTATATGGGTTTTTATTTAAGGGATTGGGCCTGCCCGAAAGCCCAATTATAGTTTTAAAAATAAATTTTTTTAATTAATAACTTACCCAATATTAAGGCTTTTGGTGATTCCAAGCCCCACACACGGCCATTGAACCCCTCCGCGTGTCAAGTATCTTCCCACCCTATTTTCAGCTCATTTGCCTCGCAGTTTAGGTCGAAACCCTTGAAGAACTCACATTTCGGGCAGATTAATAAAGGTAAATTTTTTCCTTCATAACTCCTTCAATACTCACTCTTTTTCCCCCATTAAAATTCCTACATGGTCAAATTATCCTTTTTCGAACCTAACTTAAATTTTTAGATGTTTTAAAATTCAGCTACTGGTGTATGTGAGGCGATTTCTACAAGATTCCTCATGTAAGTTGGTCTTCTTCATTCTTCTTTCAATTTACTTAGGGTTACATTCAATATGATTAGGGTTTCATACCTTATCCATAGGTTTTCTAATATCTAGAAGTTAGGGTTAAAACCTAGGGTTTTATTTCTTGTCTTTTGGGTGAATGCATCTGGTTTTAGGTTGGATTTCAATTTCTTGAGGTGCGACGGTGGTGCGGTTTATGTTTCACACCATGTTTAGAGTGTTTCGACCTAAAAGGTAGTTGATTCCATGTATAACCATTTTATTATGAGTTAGCTTGATTGGTTTATTAATTTAGAATGTTTCAAATATGTTTTGTGTGGTGCAAAAACTGTTTTTGTGATGGATTGATATAAGTGTTTAATTTTATAGTTGAATTTTTTCTTGGAATTGGGTGATTTTCATGTGTGGCTCTTGGGGAAACATTTGGGTGTATTTTATAACATGTGAAAGTGATTTATTAGTGTTGAAATGGGCTTCAAATTCTGGTTTTTTAATTCCTTAATGTCATGTTGGCCTTGTAATGGGGGTTTTGAATGGTTTTAATGTGTGAAACAATGTTGTACTTCTTGAACGTGAATTGTGAAAACATGTGTTTTTCATGTGTACCTTTTGTGGTATTGTTTGGGGTATTTTTATAAAACTTGGGGTGGTATAATAAATTTTATTAGGGATGAAAATTATGATTTATATTTTTATTGGCATTGTTTTGGTATTGAATTAGGTTTTTGAAATGTGTTTTGTATACAAACCATGCTTGCACCTCTTGGGTTGGTTTTATGAAAATTATAAATGATTTAATGAGTTACAAAAAGTGTGAAATGGTTCCTTATGTACAGTTTTGGTGATATAATGTTCATAAAATGAATTTTTGAAATGTAATGTGGTCATTTATGTTGTAAAACATTTTGGTAATGATTTGTAATTTATCGAGGTGATTTATGAAATTGGGATGTGGGTGCGAAACGTGTTTTCGGGCTGTTTTGCGTGAGTGTGATGTGAAAAATGGAATTTGTTTATAAAAAAGGTATTATATAACATTTGATTGGGCTGTTATGGGTTTTTTAGAATCTTGGTAAAGATTTTATAAAATTGTTAACGGATTTGTTGAATTGTGGGAGATGTGCAAAATGTGTTGTGGGCTATTTTTGGTGTGAGTATGATTTCAAAATTCATTTGAATGAAAAAGTGGATTTTTAGACTTTTATGGAATACATTTTGGCTATTTGGTTAACTTGTGATGTGAAAATGATTTTTTCATGTGCAATGTATATTTATTGACTTGTTGAACTTGTATGATCACAAGGGGAAAACCCAGGTATCTAGGTGGGTGGACATGTACTAGTATGCTAGTGAATCTGTGGGGTTTGGCCTCAGTTTCACTTAGAATGATTGACACTTACAACTCTAAATAATCAATGATGATGATGATTGGGGACCACTCGGTTATGGGTATGTTCCCTACTATTGGCTCGTGCATGAGAACAGATATTGTGATGGTTACTCTCACCGAGATACGAGGTACCTGGGACCCAGAACGAGCTGGTGCCTTGGGGTCATTTCCTATTTCTTGTACTAATTATTTACTTTGTGCTTACTATCGGCATATGGTATAGTTGGCTGGAAAATTCAGTAGTGTTGACATTATTTTTAAAAGTGTTGATTCTTAATGATAGCCCACTTTTAAACTGTTTGATTTTTTTAGTTTTATCTTTTAGAAATTGTAACTAGAATTTTCTGTTTATGAAAACATGAAATCTTTTTGTCTTTGAATGATTGTCACATGGAATATCATAGTGGTGGTATCCTACTGGGCATTGTGTCACACCCTACTTACACCCTTGGGTGTAAGTAGATTTGGTTATCTTTTCGTTTCAGGTTTGGATACTGTTTTTAGATCCTGTGGTTCGGGTTTCTTGCATGTCCTTGGTGGTGAAGTCTTGTGGAGATGGATTGAGGGTGGTGCCCCTTGCCTTGAAAGTTCTTGGGATTTTTAATTTTTATTTTTTACCTTTCATAGTCTTTTTGAGTTGTTTTAGAAGATTTAATTCAGTTCTGAATTTTGTAAATGATGGTTTTAGTTGAAATATTCAGATTCATTTTATTGAGTTTGTTTGTCGTATAATGTTTATAAACCTAGGTAAATCGTTCCAAAACATCATTATATGATACCAAGGCACTTGGGCCAGCCCATGGGGAATGGGAACGCCCTTCGGGCCTTGTTGTGGGCCGGTTCGGGTTCCAGTTTTGATGGCAACTAGATTTGGTTCGTGACAGTACAGTTCATAGTTTCTCAACTGTAATAAATACATTTGAATTGTAATTTATAATTATGTTTTAGAATTGACATAATAATTTTACATATAATATTTATAAAATATAACCTGGCATCCTTCAATGTAATCTGTATACTTTTTTTGCATTTTCCCAAACCTGGGGAGCTTGATAATGAAGAAGAATTTCGAAAACATCTATATCATGTAGAGAAAACTAATTTTAAGAAATAGCATATATGGAATAGTCTAATTACTCCCTAAACAGAGGAGTCATGAAAATGGTATTTTTATATATACTATGTAACTTGATTTCTTTTAGTTTCAACTTAGTGATTTTATTTATTACAAATATATTTACTGATTTAATGTCATGTGTTTTTTAATATTGCTAACAATTTGTATGTGGTATTACGGAGAAACATAGTTAGTAGTTGTAAAATTGAATATAAAATGACTATATCACACTATCATGTTGTTTTCATTTTTTATGAATGGTAGATGAATACCTATAAGTAAATATTATGGAACTTTTACTTCTATGATATCATTGAAGGTATAAAATGGAAATAAAATAGGTGCAATCATGCATCACATAGTCTAAAATGGGCACACTAGTTTTAATGTAATCTTCACTTGTGACGGCTAGCTAAATAATTCCATTTATTCTTCCTGATTTGAAAATTTTGTATAATATAACAGGAACCTTAATGAAGTAAATAATTGTACTGTGAAATAATTTGACGACATGTAATTGATTCTTGAATTGTAATTTCATTCAAAATATAGTGTTAGTCATCACAGTAGAAGAAATGATTAAACAAACGTTGATAATCAATAACACTATAGACAATAAATATGTTAAGAATTATTTATACAACATCAGTAGCTCACAACATACTTCAGTAATAGATGAAACAATGTTTTGGATGCATTAGTTACGTCGAACTTTTAAAAATTGTAAATGAAAACCATCATACAGATGCATCTTCCAGAAGTAGATCGAGGACCACTATGTCAATTTTAAATTTTAATGCTCTTCTTTTCCATAGCCTTCAAATACACACTTGAATATTTAATGTCCCATCATCATCAGTAGAATTTTTTTCAACTCCATAAAAGAACATTCCATTTCAAATTGGTTGTAGTGGATTAAAATGAGAAATGTAAATATGCATAAAAGTTATATTATTGATATAATGGAAGATATTAGTTAATGATAACAGAATTCTACTATTTAAAGTAAATATTTATCCACAAGAACCCACAAATTATACCTATTTCATGTTTTGGAATATATATTTGTATACAATATTTGTGGTACAACTCTTAGGAATGTTCTCACTATCATATATAAGTATTTTTATTCCATTTATGTTTGTATCCCAAGACACTACTACATAATGTTGACCATGATAAAAGACAACATGGAGAAGTACAATCCCAACATATGATAATGATTGTCCATGGATTTTATTAACATTCAATTCAAATGAGACAGTCAAAGGATATTGTTTTCTCAGAATATTGAAATGCCACTTTGAGTCGAAGTGTTTCATATTAATTTGTGGTATGAAATCCTTATATCCTGAATGAATTCCTGTTAGGATCTCTACTACAATAAAGTGATTTCCTAGAAATGTGACGACCAAATGGGTTTCATTACAAAGTAAAAAAGATTGGTCATCATTTCTTAGCAACATAACCCGTATCCCCATTTGTAAGAGTAATTTATTATTTAGCAGTCCATAGTTATTAATTAAATTTATAATTTCTTGTTTTTATATACTTTATAGGGTGTCAAAATCTAAACATAATTCAAAAAATAAATTTAAACTCAAATAAACCTTAAATTCTCTAGCGATCAAAGAGATCATGTAGCCATTCACTTCCTGCATAGCTTGATGCGTCGGTGCTATAACAGCTTGTGCGTCTATGTAATCTTGGTCTGTGTAGCTTTATGTCAAATAGGAGTATGTATGTTGACCAATACCATCCAATGGATTCTAAAAACTATTGACTAAAGCTCCTTCGGAATATCAATATCGGCCTCACCATCTTTAGTCCCCCAAGAGTTTCATCTCTTATATAAAGTTTCCATTTTGAAAACTATTTTACTTAATGAGAATCATCAATTGTATCTGAATATAGTAGTATCATGTTCTTTGTCAACATAAGAACTGTACAGTGTGTCCCAATATATGAAGACCTGATACATTCAAAGATTATGTTAGCTCGAGTACCACGGTTTACTATAGGCAATATATGGAGAAAGTCCCAACCAAGGAAACCAATTTTACCACCAAAAGGAATGTTGGCACTATTTGATGAATTTGGTGTCAAAATATTATATAATGAGTGTTCAAGATCCTAAAAGTAGTATATATGAACCAACGGTGCTTCATCCCAAATAATTAATTTGGTTTTTTGTATAAGTTCCTCCAATAGTCTTCATTGTGGTATATTTCATGTAGAATACTCATTAATGTCTACCGATATACAAAATTAAGAATGTGTAGTTCTCCCACCTGCTAATAGTAGTGATGATATCCCACTTAAAGAAACTACCAGTACAATGTTACCTTCAGATCACAATTTTTAGGCTAAGGCTATCCATAAAGATGTTTTTCTAGTTCCTCAAAAACCATGAACAAAAAATAGTACACATATCGTTGTGCCAGATGCCTCAAGAATTTTGGTGAATACATGTTTTTGTTTCTCAGTAATTATCTTTCTCAAATCCTCAATTTCGTCTTGAAGTAATGCCTTGTCATTATTCTGTATAGCTACAATTAATATATTCCTAGTAAGTGTAGTTGTTGAATGTGGAATAGGCATCAGAGGGTAGTTATTCAATGATCTTCCCTTTCTAAGAAGGATGTTATCAATTTGTAGTAGTGGATATTTCCTCAATTGAGTGTCAGTGAGACATAAATATGTTGCATCAAAATTTAGTTAGTTGACATAATGGAATTTATTGAAAATTAATTAATATTAAAAAAATTATAATAATTGTACTAAGAAAAATGTAACTGAAATTACTATGGTAAATATAATAGAATTCTAGTAAGCAGATTCCTTCAATATTCATTACCATTCTCTAAGAATATAAAATATCTTCTAATATAAATTTCAATATATTAGTCTAAAAGGCATTTGGTTGGGAAACAGTGGTTTAGAAAAGATGGGGATCAAATAATCTATGCAGGGAATTCTGAGTTTCCCAAACTATAGCCTCTGAAAATGCATCTACAAATTATTTTTCATTAATAAATAATCCCAAGCTGTAACAGGCGTCTCTAAATGTTTTCAATATTTTATTATTTAATGTCAAGATGTCTTTATATGAATTTGGTCCTGCAAATTTAGTGAGAAATATCTGATGATAATATATTTCTCCCACAATGAGAGGCACATAATGTAGTCTCCCAATAGAAAATCCTCATTTTCTCAGATACCATTTACGATCAAGCTAGTGGAAAACAAATTTCATCAATAATTCTGCACATGTTAGTCAATGTGATCTAGGATATGTTGCAATTTCTTCAAACCATGAACGAAACATACTTTGTGATATTGTTTCATTTTCCAGAATGTGTTCAATATTGCATCCATCATTGTAAGTTACAGGTTGATCATATGGTAAATGGAATTGTAATATTTCAACATGAGTTAGCCTGTAATTGATAGGAAAACTGAATATTCTCTAGGAAGCCTCACACGTTGATATATATCAATAATCATAATACATTATAATTTCATCAACCTAATTTTGACAATTTTTAGAACTTTTTGATCCATAGATAGCTGATATGACTCGATCAAACCGCTTGTTTATGTAAATGAACAAATATTTGATGGAACATGATTGATTGCAGACTTCGAAATTCAGATATGACTGATATTTAAGCAATGTGGAAGTATTTTAAGGAAAAACATAATTTTTATCCAATTCAACCCCATTTTGAATATTTTCTATGGTTTTATCTCGCCTCATTTAAATTGCACAACCATCCTCAGCAACCAAATAACTGTTAACAAATTTTTTAGAAAAAAATTTATAATTTTTTTGACATTTAATGCATGGAGACCATGGGTTCGTAACCCCGCAGGGGCCATAATATATGTAATTTTTTACCACCACATATAACCAAGGATGAGCTGACCAATCTGGTATTTCAGCAGAAATAATTCCATTATCATCAGCAGAAGTTATAATCTTGTGGGAAGATTAAATTAAAATTAGTATATGTACATGAGGAAGACCACTATTTTAAAATTCAGTTGTTTGATCTGCTATAGTAGTACATAGGAGACAAAAATTAAAAATTTAATAATAAGAATCAATACGTCTTTCAATATAGTTTCCAATGATAATTACATTTACTTTATGCTTAACAGTAGTGTGATTTCCAAAATAAATCCCTCCTTGAGATATTTAATTAATTTTCCACCTTCATATTGAATTCCTTTGAGATTATTTTGTGGACAGTCTTTGTGAAGAAGATTTTGTGATTGCAGAAACTATTGAATCTCTGGCCATAATTGGTTGCATGTGTATGTTATGATAAAATCTAGATATCCGACCAAATTACAAATAGCAATTCCTTATTGGTAGTTGTGAATCATGTATCTTGGACTAAAAATAAAAGATGATGGAAGAATAATATTTCATCCAAATAGTGATCCATAAGGCTCACCACGGAAGAATGCTCAACTCGAAAGTAATTAGTTATTTTCCGTTTGTGTAATTTTTCTGATTCTATGGTGGAAAAACTATGATAAACATCATTTCAGTACCCATATTCACCAGTTTCACATATCAATGGGAACAACAATGAAAGATACATTTGGTGTAGTTCATCTATATGATGTAAGTCACCTGTTTTTATTTTTATGATAATATCCCTGGTGTTCTTCTCATCTGTAATGTCACCAACTATAAGAATAGAAATTTCTAAAGATGTTGGTATGTTTTAAGTATTTAAAACTAAATCTATCTTCTTGTTTTGATGAAATCTCAAATCAGGAGCACTAGTTGACATCCTAAAATCTCTTGATGTTCTAAAATGATTGATTAGTTGGTTAAATTCATCAATCAAACACTTTAGATTTACGACTATACCTAGGTTGACATTATGGGACTATTGTTTTTTGTTTATTTGAAATGAAATAAAGAGATACACATATTCAAACATCCATAATTTCAAACTACAGACATATCAATGTACAAAAATTAGGTAGGATAGAGAAGAACAAAACAATAAGACATGTTGGACATCTTAAAAATGTAAAATATGTATGGTATGTAAGTAAATTCTGAAATACGTTAATCCGTAAATACCTAAATATATAAATACAATGTGATGCTTAGAATATTATAAATTTAATCGCATACCAATTCGGTCAACCATTGGTTGACTGTAAGTATTTGATGTCAGTCTATATTAATTATTGAGGCGTTTGATAGATAAATTCACCAAGGTGGTATTTATTCTTCAATAGTCCGATCTATTTTCCTTTCCGAGAACATACCTAAAATTTATTTGATATGTCAATAAATAGTATAACGATAAAAACATTAAACTTTTAATAAACTGGTTTTAGTGTACGATATTGTATGATCCAACAAACTTCTTTTGGTCAATATGATTTCTTCAATGTTCATTCCTACAATAAAATAATAACATTACATAATATGTACTCGGTTGATAACCTGAATAGATAGTGTATTGGGGAAAACATACCTAGATTTAGAACAATCAAGTATGCCATCATGAGGTATTTCCCTTGCAATAGATCCATTGGCACATGGCCGCAAAATGAGCATTGACAGTGGACTATCATTATTTGATAAATTCCAAGATATTTTTCCATTATGATTAGTTGTATTAGGATGTTGTTCTCCAACAATGGTGTGTAAAACTATTGAAGCCACAATGGAAAACATATTACATATCTATAATGTGATCTTCATAGAATGAGTACTAGGTACCATTGGATGTCAATTTTGATACTGGAAATGGGTTTTCAACCCGCATTTCATTGTGTACCAAAGATGAATGTGTAGTTTCACCGACATTACTCATTGAGGTTTTAGAGCTTCAGAATAAAAATATAGCAGAGAATTCTCTAAAAACAAAAAAAAGTTAACATTTTTTAATCAAATATTAAACATCGGGTTTATGGGAGAAGGGGTATTATCCTAATAGCATTACAATGATAGTTAAGATAGACCTCTAGTAGTTAGTGTATTTTGTTTCATCATCATCTTTTGATTTTATCTCGCCTCATTGAGTATTGAAGGTTCACTTCCAATCATTTTAGATAGATGATCTATAATTTCGGGATTTTGATGTTGGTATCTGACAAGGGTGTTTGAAACTACTGATGCAACAATAGAAAAAGTATTGCAGATATATTGTTTTAACAGAAACAATATATTAGTATGCTTTTAGACAATATATTAATCAACACAAAATTAGTGGAAGGTACCATTTGCAGTGAAGTTTGATAATAGAAATCGGTTTTCATGCAGTATTTCATTGTGTACCAAAGACGAATGAGTTGGTCCATGGGCATTAGTCATTGACATTTTCTAGATTGAGAAAGAAAATCCAGTAGAGTTTTCTGTTAGAACAACATAAGAGTAATATTAAATATTTAATTAATAAAAAATGGGATTATGGTGGAAGGTGTAGTATATCAACAACACTAAATAGATAGTTAAGATAAACCACCTACAGTAAGTGTTTTCTGTTTCATCTTCATCCTTTGATGTTGTCTTGCCCCTTTTCATATTGAAGGTTTACTTCCACTCATTTCTGAAAACTATTCTATAATAACTATAGAAAATTTTCCATAGTGTTTTACATAAAGTATTTACTGATATGAGAGTTATGTAAATTTATCTGTATGTGGTTTTTCTATAAAAAAGTATATTTTATTTTTGTATCCCCATTATGTGGGTAGTACTGTTGTATGAAAATTTTGGAATAAAGTCATCAGTAAATGTACATTAGTATAACAATGCATATTAATTTGTTCAAAAATTAAACAACATCTTATTTAATATAAAACATAGTGTATAGGAGAAATATTATGAACTCATTACTAAATTACATAAACTAACTGCAAAATTCAAATATATCCTAGGAGGAGTCTAGTGTAATGGAAAAATTTGAAATATAACCTAACAATGTATCGAAACGTCCATCAATTTTTGAAAATAATGAAAACATGTATGAAATTAAAATCTTTTACTAGAAATACTACAGAAATCATATCATTTTTTCAATAATAATAATTATAGTCCTCATGTTTGGAGGACTGCCAACCTGAAAATAAGTTTTTTTTAGTTGAGAAACAATACAATGAGAAATGTATGTACTATAAAGAGGAAGAATTAACTGGATAACAGAGGTTAAATTGACATAACTGTACATATACACAATGTGTACGTAGTGTGGGATTTCCCAAACAGCGTAAGTTGGATTGATTTAGATCCCCACCATTTGGAATCTGCCTAATGCATATAGGTAGCAGGAAGTACCAACCATACCAAACTGTCCCCTGTCAGAAATAGAGCTATATGTGTCATTGTTGAAGGACGAGTCTACGCTGGGTGGGGTTTTGGGGAAGTGGGGATAGAGAATCATACCAGGGGATTGTGTAGGGACAAGTTGCGATATCTGTTGTGGCCAGAAGAGTGAACCGCGTGTGCGACCCTCCCTTGTAGAAGAACAAGAGGCTGTATAGGATTTCGAGGATGCGGAATCATCATAGTACAATGGAACGGTGGGGAGGGCTATGGTTTTGAAGGATGCAGAATATTGGTAGGATTTGGCGAGAGTCACAGTATTGTGGGAGGAGAGAGGAATCTCTGGTGGAATGTGTATGGGTTGTAGGTCGCAGTAGAGTGGGAGAATATGGGAGTCTTAGGTGGAAGTCATATGGTTTGGCGGCCGCAGCAGTGTTGGTGGAATACCGTACTCGTAGGAGGAATATGTTTGGAGGGAGATATAGCGCGAGTAGGGTTACACGTGTAACAGAGTCGTGCTTATTATTATATTTAATATATTTTGATGGGGATTCTTTTTATGACCGATAGAAAATTACATGGTGGATTATGTGCTTTGAAATAGTTGGTTACCTAAAGGAGATGTGATTAGTGTTATGTTCTTTTTATTCCATTAATACCCAGAGAACATTGTACACTCGTGTTAAGGTATGGGATGATGGTACCACCGTTTTTAGAAGAATTTTTTTGATTACCATGCATTATTTTCATTGTGTGATGATAAAATTAATCTAATTAATATAATAATATTGAAATTTAATTTGGAAATAAATATGGAATGGTTTATGGTGATCACATGTGTTTAATGATATATTGGATACAAATTATTATATTCTAAATTGATTCAAATTGAATGATTTGATTATTGTGGATTCTTGGAATAAATGATATGAATTAAATTGGAAGAACAACATAATAATATTTTTTATTTTGTTAATAATAAAATAAGCATGTACTGTTATTTAATAATCGTCATTGAAAACTATATAACATAGAAGAATTACATGACTATTAATATTGTTTATTTTCATCGTTATTATCTATTTAATGTTAGGATTCTTTTTTCTAAAACCTAAGCATTATGAGTTAGTTTAATAAATATTCTAAGTGATTTTTTTCAATAAGTTAAATGTTAATAGGGATATTATGATGCCAACCTTATTATTCAATATTGTGTTATTTATATGATGTCCTCGGTTTCCCCATAAAGTTAAAACTGGTGTAAATATGTTTTTCTTATGTTAAGATATATTCCATGAGATGCTAGATCC
Source organism: Viscum album (assembly GCA_963277665.1). NCBI lineage: Eukaryota > Viridiplantae > Streptophyta > Magnoliopsida > Santalales > Viscaceae > Viscum > Viscum album. The sequence continues at coordinate 530,430,775 of OY728133.1, forward strand.
CATAATGTGAATTTTTACAGAACCTGTTATAGTTGATATATTAGGTTAGGGATGATCTTGTATTCCTCAGCTATATTCAAGGGTTGATGGTATAGGTTGAGAGTGTGGCTTTCCTATTTTCCAGTTAGTTGTATTGGGTTTTTTATTAGTTGATTAATATGGTTTGAGATCTCATATTTTATTTCATTCAAAACAAATTTTGTCAATGTTTATGGTATTTCATTGTGATATATAACATCCATCTGTAGTTTGATTATGCACTACTAGTGAATATTCCTTGTGGTTTTTCATATTGAGTCCTATAATATCATGAGTATGGAATGGTAACTGAATAATTAATAAAATCATGGGATTGGTGTTAATGGTGGTTATGATTCACTAATTTAGAACCATTGTATTATTATCATTAATTCTTGGGGAACATGGGAATGAAATATGGGATATCAAATGTGAATTATAAACTCAACTTGAATTATGTTGATAAGAAATTGTTTTACTAGAATTTTTTATGGGATCATTGAGTGGTTGGGAATTTATAATTTTTAAATGGAAATGATTTTATGGTGAATGAATCTCAATGTTTGTGTTCTTATATGATATCTGGATTATTATTCCATTTATTATATAGTTAAATATATTTGTGGAGTGATAGATGTAGTTGAGTCAAAAGCTATGTATTTTACCATACATGGTTGTGTTCTCTAAAATTATTATGTTTCATGCCTTTATATACTCCCCTCATGAGTTGGGAAGATAGACAAGGATGAAATGTTTTGGGTTCCAGGAATTGTCTACAAAATATAGTTTGGTATGTAAATAAATGGATGACTTCTACAACTTCCCCTATCTCTATTGAGATGTAGTATGATCTGTATGATTTACTATGGTGTTATATACTATAATTTAGTTTATATTGTATCAAAATATGGTATGGGTATCATTTTATTTATACAGGTATTTGTGTTTATTAGAATATTGGGATTATAAAATACACATGCATCTAACAGTATTAATTGTAGTTACGTTGTGTGTATTATAATGGTTTTTAGTGGATTTGGGAATACGACACTATGCATGGGATTTAAGGGAGTCTAAATTTTATATTTATTATTGATGTGGTAGATAAATCTATTCTTAGTTTAAAGGATAAAATGATGTCATAGAATTTCTATGTGTGCATGGGATGAATGATACTTATGGAATAAATTATAGATGAAGACATTAGTTTTATGGTCATGAGAGAAACAGACTTGTTGTGAAGTTTATTTGGGGTACCATTCACACATATATTCTTTTGGGATTGTTAAAAATATATTTATGCATTTCCTTGTCAGTGATACTTCAATTGGATGGGATATCTTTTTTTCTCATAAGGTATCTTGATGATTTGATATTATGATTTACTGAGATTTAGTATGTTTCTTTGAAAGTTTCAAAAGGGGTTTTCAGGGAGGGACCTACTAAATGTGTATGTATACTCACCCCATCTTAATATAAATTATTTTTTGGGGTCCAAGATATATTCCTATTTTAAAGAATAATTTTGAATATTTTTATAATTTTTCTATTTAAATAATACCATATATTACATTTCATTATTAAAAAATATGAATTTTTAAGAAAAAAAATAATGGGACAAAAAAATGACGATTTTCTAATTTCAAATTTACATGAGAAATTATCGTTTTAAATTTTTACAATGGTTTATTGTTTTAATGGATAAAATGGTCATTAATGAGATATCCCTAGACCAATGGTTTCAAGCCACATATTATTGAGTCAGAAGTTCCCTTTTGACTTCTATATCTTGTTTTGGAAATCAAAAAAATCTTTTTAATCATACTGACTTTATCAATAGTATCGTACTGAACTTGTCAGTCGTATCATACTGACTCTGTCAATCATATCGTACTGACTCTGTCAATCGTATCGTACTGACTCTGTCAATAGTATCGTACTGACTCTGTCAATTGTATCGTACTGACTCTGTCAATCATATCATACTGACTCTGTCAATCGTATCGTACTGACTCTGTCAATCGTATCGTACTGACTCTGTCAATCGTATCGTACGGACTCCGTCAATTGTATCGTACTGACTATGCTATTCATACTTTCATTACTTACTTTTATTGTTACTTAGTCAAAAACACATGTTTCATATTAATCGTACTCTTTTTTATCATCTTCATATATCTTTTAACCAATACAATGTAGTTGAGTTAGTTATAAACTAATCAAAACAATGTCGTGCTTTCTGTTTCAATATGACTGTTATAATGCCAGGTGTCCAAGTCCCTCCGAGTTTTTCCGAGAAATATGACCGTTGGAGGAGATGTGATCGTTGGAACCTGAGGCCTATAAATAAGAGTTCATTTGAAGCTGAGAGAGAACAAGTGTGAAGGACGGTGATACAACTGTGATACTTTGCTTCTATCAAGTTCTAGAGAGAGACACTGGGACTTCTCTCATGATTTTTGCTTTGTGAGTCCGATCATCGTATCGAGGGCTTTCAAGTAATTGAAAGATAGAGGTTCCGATTACATACAAAATCGAGGGCTGTCGGGGATAGGCATACAGACGTTCTGATCATCGTATTGAGGGCTGCTGGTGATAGGCAGACAGACGAACCGATCATCGTATCGAGGGCTTACCAAGGTGGTGGTAAGACAAACCTCTTATCCTAGGTAAAAGGATAACCCTTCTCTTTGGGTCAAAAGAATTGTAATACTTTTACTTTTTCGCTGCTGTTTATATTAAGAAGGAATTTGTATTGTTTCCTTTATTCTTTACACTTTCAATTGTAATTATTTCAATTACAAATATTTTATTACATTCGGTATAAATATATTCTATACGCTTTATGGTAGAATCTATCACACCTATATTACTCTGATTATTGTATTCATCTTGAATACAATCAATTTACTTTTCTAATAGTATTACATTACTCCATACCTTTATATTCAATACAATTCTGGTTGTTTGAATTGTATTAGTTTAAGATCTTTTAAATTAATCTCTTTATGTGTTTAAACTCAATGTTTTTAAACATACAATTCACCCCCCTCTTGTATTATTCCATCTAATATACATATACATCTACATATTCGATCCAACAATTGGTATCAGATGAGGTTTTCCACTGATTTGTATTACTTGTTCTATTTATTTCATATTACCATTTTTAACTACTTACTACACTATCGTGTGGAGTGGAAAAGATTTTTGTTTTATTAGATGGAAGGAATAAATATTGGATCAATTGAAAACCTAAATCATTTTATACCACCAATATTTGATTAGAATGATTATGAGTACTAGACAGATCGAATGAAGACATTTGTGATCAATACTGGTGTAGAAAATTTTATTATGCTTACTGGAGGTTACAAAATTCCTGACAAAGAATTATGTACATTAACTAATCAAGAGAAGCAAGAATATCAATTGAATTACAAGGTCCACAATACATTATTATGTTCTATGACTAGGAATATATACTGCCAGATATCTTCATGTGAAGTATCCAATTGTATTTAGATGAAATTGGAAGTCACACATTTTGGTACATCCATGGTTATAGAAACAAGAAGAGAAATGCTTCGAGCAGAGTATCATGGTTTTATTTTTCCTTATGGAGAGCCAGTATGTAAAGTGCAACAAATATTTATGACAATTGTCAACAGGTTACAATCTATATGAGAAAAAGGCCTTGATGATGAAGCTCTAGTAGATAAGATTATACATATAATTGCAAATGAATGCGAGTCAAAAAGGACAACTATTGATGAAAACAGAAACGTTTCCTATATTACTCTTGATTAACTCTTTGGAACTCTTCTACAGCACGAGACAAGAATGAAAAGAGATGCTGATTTCAACAAGAATAAGAATGGGAATGGAACTGTAGCCATTACATATAAATCTAAAACACCTGAAGGGATTACAAGATCCAATGCCAAGAAATTTGTTTTATCGGAATCAAGTGATAGTGATCACTTAGATAATGATTTAGAAAATCTTGCTCGAAGGATGAACAAGATTGTGGGAAAGAAAGACTTCCAATATAGATTCAAAAAGAAAGATAATAAGGATAAGAAATATTTAGAGGTAACTTGTCATGAATGTAAGAAAGTAGGACATATAAGGCTTGATTTTAATTTACTAAAGAGGAAAGTTCGAAGGTAGAAACACTCTGAAAGAAACAAGAAAACGTATTATAAGACAAAGAATGTCTTGAAGGAAAATGATACTTAGAGTGAAAGTGGTAGCGATTCTTCAGAAAATTCTTCAGAATATGATTCCTGAGGAAAAATAAATATTGGACTTATATCCAGATTACCAATTGAATATCATTGTCTCATGGCTAAGGTACACAATGCTGAAGCTATTAGAAATGTCTCTTTAAATGAAAATTATATTGATGATAAATATTATGAATCTTCAAATGATGAATCTTCATCATCAGAAGATGATACATTACCTTATTTTTAAGAAGTATCTAGATTTTTTAAATTACTTGAAAATGAAAATTCTAAACTCAAGAAGAAGCTTGAGAAATCAAAATATAGAATTCTAGTTTTAACTAAAGATGTATCAGATCTTTCTAATGAATTTAATTTGAAAACTTCTGATCTTGAAAATATTTTAAAAACCCAAGAGAAATTCAAATCTGATAAGGATAAACTTTCTAAGGACCTAGAAAATGTGATTTCTAAAAAAATGTTTTAGATCCAAACTATAGTTTAAAATCAAATGTTTTGGAGGATAAAAATTTAGTTTTAAAACTAGAGTCAGAAATCTTTTCTTCGAAAAAATGTTTTTCAAAGTTTACTCGTGGCAATGAAATTTTTTTAAAAATGTATTCCCAAATCTGACCTTTGAGAAATCATTCTAGACTTGGTTATACTTCTTCTAAACCGGTTTTTAGTAATAACTATTTAGTTCCACAGAAAACACCTTTTTGTTCTAAGTGTCAATGTGGTGGAAACTAGAAGACAGAATGTTCTCTTAATAGAAATCAATCATTAGGATTTCATAAATATCATTTTGAAAAACAAATGTGGATATCTAAAATTCTGTTATCTAACCATTCTGGATCCAAACAAGTTTGGATTCCGAAAAACTAATTGTTTCTCTTTCACGAAGATGAGAAGTGTACCAACAAGAATATATGGTACATGGATAGTGGTTTTTCTCGACACATGACTAGAAACAAAGATCTCTGTGAAAATATTATCAAAACAAAAGGTGGAAAAGTTACCTTCGGAGATAATGATCAAGTAATGGTTTTTGGTATAGGTAATATTGTTTTTCTTAGAAAAGTTCTTATCTCAAATGTTTTGTTTGTTAATGTTCATAGGCACAATCTCATCCGCATAAGTCAATTATGTGATGAAGGATACCTTGTGAATTTTAGAAATGATAAGTTTCTTATTCACAATTCCAAGGATGAGTTCATTCTATCTTCCCATAGGCAAGAGAATTTCTACACTATTAACATAGAATACCTTAGAATCCAAAATTTACCCTGCTTAAGTGCAACAGAATACCATTCATGGCTATGGCATAGAAGACTAGGACACTGCAATCTAAGAAACGATTGTAAAATCTCAACGAAAAGACTTGTAAAGGGACTACCAGATATTAGATATGATACTTCAATAGTCTGTGATTCTTGTCAACTTGGAAAGCAGCATAAAACTAGCATTAAATCAATTAATGAAGTTTCAACTTCTAACGCATTATAGTTAGTACATATGGATCATTTTGTTCCTTCACAAACTAGAAGAATTGGAGGTAAATACTATGTGTTTGTTTTAGTTGATGAATTTACTAGATATAAATGGGTCTATTTTCTCACAAAGAAATATAAATCCTTTTCCTATTTCAAAACTTTTAGAGCCCAAGTTAAAAATGTCAAAAATCTACCATTGATAACCATTCATAGTGATCATGGGGGTGAATTTCAAAATTCAGAATTTGAAACTTTTTGTTGTAAGAAAGGTATTACTAACAATATCTCGGCTCCAAGAACTCCTCATCAAAATGGTGTTGTTGAAAGAAGAAATTGTATTCTTAAGGAAATGACAAGAACCATGTTGAGTGAATAATCAATTGCTAAGCACCTTTGGGCTGAAGCTGTTAGTACTACTTGTTATACTATAAATCGTATTTTAACTTGATCATTTCTTAATAAAACACCCTATGAGTTATGGACAAGCCGAAAACCTAGAGTTTCATACTTCAAAGTTTTTGGGTGAAAAGTATTCATTCTGAATACAATATATAATCTTCACAAATTCGCACCAAAATCTGATGAAGGAATCTTTCTGGGCTACTCCACAAATTCCAAGGCTTGTAGGGTTTTCAATAAAAACACATGTACTGTTGAGGAAATAGTACATGTAAAGTTTGATGAATCTGATCCTTTTGGTTTTAAACCATCCCAATCTATATCCTCAAATGTGTTTTCAAAAACTGATTATCAACCTTTGCTAGAATATCCTTCTGATAAAGAAAATGTTCAAGAAGATACTTCTGAAACATTTACCAAGATGATTTTCTACCATATGTTGATGAATAGGTTTTGAAAAATCCAAATCAATTGTTTCATAGGAATCATCCTATTTATAATATCATTGGTGATGTAAATCAACCTGTAAGGACTTGAAATTCCTTAAGAAATGAAATAGAATATCTTGCTTTTCTTTCCCAATTTGAACCTAAAAGTCCAAGTGAGGCCTTAGGTGATGATGATTGGATCAATGCAATGCAAGATGAACTAAATGAATTTGAGAGGAATCAAGTCTGTACATTAGTTGAAAGACCTAAAGAAACAAAATTAATTGGAGTAAAATGGGTTTTCAGAAACAAATGTGATGAAAATGGAATCATTGTACGAAATAAAGAAAGACTTGTTGCTAAGGGAAATAATCAAAAAGAGGGAATAGACTATGAAGAAACATATGCTTCTGTAGCTAGAATTGAATCTATTCATAATCTATTAGCCTTTGCAGCATACTTTAATCTCAAACTATTTCAAATGGATGTTAAATGTGCTTTTCTAAATGGTTTTGTTCAAGAAGAAGTTTTTTTCGAACAACCACCTGGTTTTCTAGACCCAAAACATCCTAATCATGTTTTTAAACTTATCAAGGCTCTATATGGTCTTAAACAAGCCCCTAGAGCATTGTATGATAGACTTACAAGATTTATTTTACAAAACAATTATACAAATGGTTCAGCAGATCCAACCCTTTTTATAAAAATTGAAAACAAAAAGGTTATGATTGTTCAAATATATGTTGAGGACATAATATTTGGATCAACTCAGCAATCTTTAACTGAATCTCTTGCAAATTTAATGAAATCTGAGTTTGAAATGAGTATGATGGGTGAGTTAACATTCTTTTTAGGTTTTCATATTTCTCAAAAACTAAAAGGAACATATATATCCCAACATATGTATATTAATGATTTACTCAAAAAGTATTGTTATGAAAAAACTAAATGTATCAACACTCAAATTGGAACCTCAAATGCACTTGATCTTGATGAAACTGGGAAACCAGTAGATCAAACAATTTTTAGAGGTATGATAGGAATTTTTCTATACTTGACAGCCAGTCGACCAGACTTAATGTTTTTCGTAGGCTTATGTGCAAGATACCAATCTAATCCAAAAGAGTCTCATTTAAAATTCGTAAAGTGAATATTTCGGTATTTAAAAGGCACTATGGATCTAGGAATCTTTTATTATTCTAGAAATGATTTTGTTTTAAAAAGTTTTTCAGATGCTGACTTTGGCGGTTGTAGAATGGATAGAAAAAGTACATCTGGAACATGTCATTTCATAAGAGATTCTCTGGTTTCATGGTCCTACAAGAAACAACACTCAGTAGCACTTTCCACTGCTAAAGCTGAAAATGTAGCAGCTGGAAGTTGTTGTGCTCAAGTGTTGTGGATGTAACACACACTCACTGACTATGGATTGAGTTTTTCAAAAATTAAAATTCTATGAGATTATACTAGTTCCATATCTCTTAGTAAGAATCCAGAACATCACTCTCATGCAAAATACATAGATATTAGGAATCACTTTCTTAGGGATCAAACACAAAAAGGAGATGTTATTTTAGTATTTATCGGAATGCAAGAACAACTTTCTGACATTTTCACAAAACCATTACCTTCCAATAGGTTTGAGTTTATAAAACAGAAGCTAGGAATGATTACATTAAAATATTCATTCATATCCACTTCCTGTTTTACTTTTCTCCTTACATCAAACAACTCCCTTAGAAAGGGGGAGAATATTTCTTAATACATATTTTACTATGTTTCTTTTTATCTTATGATCTTTAATTATTTACTCTCCTGGTATGTGTTTTTATATTTCATGTTTATCGTATTGACAATTTTATTGTATCATTTACTTTTCTGTTTATCATATTTACAATGTTATCGTATCATTTACTTTTTTGTTTATCGTATTGACAATTTTATCGTATCGTTTACTTTTCTGTTTATCGTATTGTCAATTTTATCGCATCATTTACTTTTCTGTTTATCGTATTGAAAATTTTATTGTATCATTTACTTTTATGTTTATCGTATTGACAATTTTATCGTATCATTTACTTTTCTGTTTATCGTATTGAAAATTTTATCGTATCATTTACTTTTATGTTTATCGTATTGACAATTTTATCATATCATTTACTTTTATGATTATCATATTGACAATTTTATCATATCATTTACTTTTCTATTTATATTATTGACAATTTTATCGTATCATTTACTTTTCTGTTTATCATATTGGAAATTTTATTATATTATTTACTTTTCTGTTTATCGTATTGACAATTTTATCGTATCAATTAATTTTCTGTTTATCGTATTGACCTTTTTATTGTATTATTTATTTCTTTTCCATCGTAACAACAGATCATGGTAATGAATTTCATTTCCATCATATCGACCGATCATGGTAATGAATTTTTTTTCCATCGTATCGACCGATCATGGTAATGAATTTCATTTCCATCGTATCGACCGATCATGGTAATGCGTTTCTTTTCCATCGTATTGACCGATCATGGAAATGAATTTATTTTCCATCGTATCGACTGATCATGGTAATGAATGTCTTTTCCATCATATCGACATTTCATGGTAACAAGATTGTTTTCCATCAGCTTCTCAGTTCATGGTAACAAGATTGTTTTCCATCGGCTTTTCATTTCATGGTAACTAGTTTGTTTTCCATCGACTCGTCAGTTAATGGTAACAAGTTTGTTTTCCTTCAGCTCATTAGTTAATGGTAACAAGATTTTTTTCCATCGGCTTGTCTATTCATGGTAACTAGATTGATTTCCATCGGCTTGTCAGTTCATGGAAACAATATTGTTTCTCCATTGGCTTCTCAGTTAATGGTAACAATATTGTTTTACATGGGCTCTTCAGTTAGTGGTAATGACTTTGTTTTCCATCGGTATGACGATTGGTTGTATTATTTTACTACGTACGCTTGTGTTTTTCTTTAATACTATCTAGAACCAACAATTATATTATGATCTCTGGTAGGTACATATTTATTTAAAATTTCTTTTGTTTGTTTTAATCCTATCCGTTGATTTCTGTTCATCAAATATCAATCATAGAAGATCAACGGTCACCCTTTTTCCACCTATAAATAGACCCCCCTCCCTATACCCACATTGGTTTTTCAGGTTTTGAGGTGAGGCTCTACTCCATTGTTTTTAAGTCATCATACGATCATTCATCCGCAGCACCTATATGTCTCAATCCTCTGCCAATACTCCTACCGAAATATTTTCAAGGACTTTTACAGAGAAAGACTTTTACAGAGAAAGGTTAGTTTCGTGGGACTGTTTTGATTCGTATGATTCCACAATCAGAAGAATCATTTTGTTTCAAGGATGGGAGCATTTATGTATTGAATGACCTGTTTCTCAAGATCCGGTTCTCTTTGATGAAGTCAATCAGTTCTATAAAATCGTATCTTTCGACAAAGACATGACAATCAATTTTGCTGTGTACGATAGAAAGTTGTCTATGTCTGTGAAACAAGCGGCTCATTTTCTGAATTTCCAAATAGAAGGTGATTCATTCTTTCCATCTCATAAACTACTGGAGGAGGTCGGTACATTTAATAGAAAAAGTTCTGAGAAGTATTTGTTTGTTATAAATGAAGAGAAGAGAAAAGTTTCTCATCTGTCTCCGGAAAATAGGTTTGTGACTTTATGGATGCAAGGTTTTCTTATCCCAAGGAATGGAGATAGAGAAACTCTGAAAGTTTCTGATATTTTTATGCTTGAATGTCTTGTATATATGAGAAAATTAAATCCCATGGGATATGTTTTTGAAACTATAAATAATGTCAAGACAGGATGAATTATGTCCCAAATGATTATGTATCCAACTATCCTTACAATGTTTATTCTCTAGACCATGAAGTTTTGCAATATTCCATTGAAAGGAATGATGATATATCTGAAGCCATCCATGATTAGTAAGAGTACGATGAAAAAGTTGAATTGTTTTTTTTATCCAAATTCAAAAATTTTTATAAGAGATGTAGAAGCTGAATCGGCTCAGAATCAATCGACACCTATGCGATCCAAAGACATTCCTTCTATTGGTGTTCCTCAAAAGTCTGATCCACAAACCAACTCAAAGCCAAAGAAGAATCCTATGTACAGTAAGGAGGTTGTAGCTAAATGGAGAAAGGATAAGGAACATAGAAAGGATGGTGATCCAAATTTTGGAATTGATCCAGCTGAATACTTTGTTGAGAGATTAAGGGTTGAGGATACCCTTCAGGCTGAAAATAATAAGAAGGTTATTTTGAAAATAAAAGCACATGAATATGATGTTTCAAATCTCTTTAATGTAGTTGAGGATTCTAGTGCTAAACATACCGCAGAAGTGCATCAAGAGCCCATCATACAGATCCTTCCTGAGAAAGAAAAAGGAAAACAAATGATGGAAGAGATAGAAGAAGATGAAGATGAGGAAGGAGATTTTTTTTATAATTCCTTCAGAGTTTGAGAAAGAGTAGAGAAGAATCTTATGTAAAGCAGAGTAAAGGTATTCAACAAGTTCTTCATGCTGATCAAGCACCTTTTGAAAATTCTCAAACTCTGGATAAAACACCCACTCAAGTAAAGCATAGTGATCAATCATCTCATACTGAAAAAGTTATTGTCATTAGTGAAAAAGTAGAAGAAGAAAGAAAAGAGAAAAACAGAAAAAGGAAAACAGCCAGTTGTTGACTCAAGCTGATCAAATGAATTTCCTTCGTACGATGAGGATAATGATTCAAAACACACAATATCTCTCAAGAAGATTGATTATATTGTTCATGTTTTAAGAAGGGTTGAAAAGACTATTCCCTACTTTCCCAGGATGGAAGGGAAAGTTGATGTCTTTAATGAAAATCAGAAAAATAAGTTTGGTTCTATAAGAGAGTTGAGAAAGAATGTTTTGTCAGTTGAAGTTGATTTGAATGTTCTAGCTAAACCTTCGGTTGCTCATAAGAAAGCTTACAATAGGATCACTAAGTGGTCATATAAGATAGAAAGCTCGGTGAATTACCATGAGATAGAAATTGAAGGTATAAAGAGATTGTCAAATGATCTTTCGATTTCTTTTAATAATATTGACAAAGAAACTGTTGAAAGGCTGAATTAGATAACTCATGGAACTAATATTCCTTAAGTGGAAGAATGGCAAGAGAAAATGAATTCTTTTCAGTCTGAAATCTAGAAGGTTTCATCCTTCAAAGATGAAATGGTTTTTTTGAAGAAACAAAATTCTGTGTTATCCAAAGATAACAAGAATTTTCAAGACAGAATTGATACCCTTGAGGAAGTAATCAGAATCCATGAGGAGACTATCAAGAATCAATATCAGATTTTGGTGGACCAACAAGAGCTTCTCAGAGATCAGGGTGATTCAATTTCTGAAGACAATAAAGAAATCAAAAATATGAAATCTATTCTTCATGAGATGATAAAGGACAAGGAATGAGAAAACAAATGATTGTTGTATTTTTCATTCTTTTCTTATGGAACCTGTCTGTTTTGTAATGAAATTTATGTTACTCTTTCTTTTGTCCTGCAATTATTTTCTCTAACCCTTTCCGGAAACTCAATGTGACCCCATTATTTTTGTAAACCACAACGGGGGAGAATGTTTTACAAAGGGGGAGAATGTTTTACAAAGGGGTAGAATGTTTTATAAAGGGGAAGAATGTTTTACAAAGGGATAATGATTTAATAAAATACTTATAAATCAAGTAAAATCTACAAATACAATCCTTAGGAAAGTATATACCTAAGGGGGAGTTAGTTGTATTCAAATTCATATTCAGAAGAGTTTCCAATAACTCAGGGGAGATAAGTTTTTCTTGTTGTCTTTACTTTGTGTTTTGTGCTTTCCAAAATGGGGGAGATTATTGATTCAAAAGTTCCCTTTTGACTTCTATATCTTGTTTTGGAAATCACAAATGTAATTTTAATCGTACTGACTATATCAATAGTATCATACTTTCATTGTCAATGGTATCGTACTTACTCTGTCAATCGTATCGTACTGACTCTGTCAATCGTATCGTACTGACTCTGTCAACTGTATCCTACTGACTCTGTCAATCGTATCGTACTGACTATGGAAATCGTATCGTACAAACTCTGTCAATCGTATCGTACTGACTCTTTCAATCGTATTGTAATAACTCTATCAATTGTATCATACTGACTATTCTATTCATACTTTCATTACTTACTTGTTTTGGTACTTAGTCAAAAACACATGTTTCATATTAATCGTACTCTTGTTTATCATCTTCATATATCTTTTAACCAGTATGATGTCATTGAGTTAGTTACAAACTAATCAAAACGATGTCGTGATTTCTCTTTCAATATGAACGTTATAATTCCAGGTGTCCAAGTCCCTCCGAGTTTTTCAGAGAAATATGACCGTTGGAGGAGATGTGACCGTTGGAACCTGGGGCCTATAAATAGGAGGTCATTTGAAGCTGAGAGAGAACAAGTGTGAACGACAGTGATACAACTGTGATACTTTGATTCTATAAAGTTCTATAGGGAGATGATGTGACCTCACTCAAGCTTTGTGCTTTTTACGTCCGATCATCGTATCGGGGGATTTCATGTAATTGAAAGACAGAGGTGCCGATTGCCTACAAAATCGAGGGCTGTCGGGGATAGGCAGACAGACGTTCTTATCATCGTATCAATGGATGTTTGGGATAGGTAGACAGACGTTCCGATCATCGTATCGAGGGCTGTCGGGGAGAGGCACACATACAAACCGATCTTCATATCAAGGGCTTACCAAGGTGGTGGTAAGACAGACCTCTTATCCTAGGTGAATGGATAACCCTTCTCTTTGGGTCAAAATAATTGTAATATTTTTACTTTTCCGATGGTGTTTGTATTAGGAAGGAATTTGTATTGTTTCCTTTCTTCTTTACACTTTCAATTGTAATTGTTTCAATTAAAATTATTCTATTACGTTCTATATTAATAGATTCTATACGCTTTATGTTAGAATCTCTCACACTTGTATTAATCTGAATATTGTATTCATCTTTAATACAATTACATTACTTTTCTAATAGTATTGCATTACTCTATACCTTTATATTCAATACAATTGTGGTTGTTTGAACTTTATTAGTTTAATATCTTTTAAACTAATCTCTTTAAGTGTTTAAACTCAATGTTTTTAAACATACAATTAACCCCACCTCTTGTATTGTTCCATCTAATATACATATACATCTACATATTCGATCCAACACATATCCATCCTCATGAAAGATCTAGCTGGGTATGAAATCCAATAAGAGGGACTACATAGGTGGTACGAGGGTGTAGGCCTATCAGTAGTAGCTTGTGGAGAAAATTTGGGACGAATATTACATAGGCCTAGTGGGTCGGCATGACCCATCTATGTATGAAGTTTTGTAACCAAGAAACCATCCCCATTTTGGGATTATGATCCTAGATGGAACACATTTCATTATAAGGGATCACACATCCATGATAATAACCAATCTGGGGAAACATTTTAGTTGGAAATTATCATACTTGATGAAATTGTGTCATCCCACATAGCCATGACTGGCCCTCATGCTCGGAGATAGTTGAGACATGACATATTCTACGTGATTCTTCGGTAACACCATTGAAATTAACATGAGAAACCGTAGATTCCACCTAGAAAGAGCGGTCTCGAGATTATTTTCAGTGGAGATGCTTAGGGTAACCATGGATGTTCATTGCGACCTCATATAACCTTGTATATGAAAATATAAATGGAGATCAAATCACTAAATGAATTGAAAACATCGTATAGACACTGTGAAGGATGGATGCACCTATGGAGGATTCCCATTACACTAAGGTGACCATGGTTTCATAGAGACTCAATCGAAGGAATGTACACCATGATTCCATGTTTCACCATATCCATGCTCATAAGAAGGATGAATCATTCTATATAAATATAAAAGTCCAGATGAAGTATCATAGATGAGAAGTGGTGGTTGATGAAGCTAACATGGGGAAATGACTATAGTAAATTGAAGAGGAGGATGATATAATATGTGTTCTACTATCCGGGCGACAAAATATTATGAACTATAGTGGAGTTGGTGGAATGGTAGATACTGTAATGGTTGACGATGGAATGGTAGCAAATGTTTTCGTACATAAATGTTGGTAGATTAGATGTTCTACCATGTTAACAACACAACTAAAATTGTTGAGAATGAACTATTGTGGATAATTTAAAATATATGAAGAACAATGTAAAATGGATAAATAAGGAATGAATCCTTCAATTACATCACCATTAAATAGAAATGATAATTTTTTTTGGAGTTTCACAAAAGAATTGCATAGCCTACCATGGATGCTGCAACTACTGTGGGTACTAGGGGATATCAGCATCCATGTTTTACCACTGGTGTAAGGGGAGGTTCACCATGAGTTTGAACATTCTCCATTGTCAAAATAATTCTACCATGTTTTCAAATAGATAAATTTGGTGTATCAAGGAAGATTAAATTTTACCATAGGGGGTGTCCATATACCAGATAAGGAGGAGCTACCATCCTACTAACATGCTATAATAGTTGGTGCTTCTATGAAGATATTTAATTTAGGAATGGTATATTATACTATCGTGAGTGTTTAATTTTGAAGGTGTAGTGGTAGATACAGAACTATAGAATAAGGAGTGATAACATAGTGAAAAAAATGGGAGATGCAAGTACCTTCAATATGAAATATTATTCAATGATAAAATTTTTGAATTCTTACTAATGCTGTAAATTTAATATGTAAAATATTAAAAAATATTTTTCATGAAAAAAATGAAAAATATAGATATAGTATATATTAATTGAAGGGTAATAATCCTTCTATAAATACAAGGATTGATACAAAAAAGGGATTGAAGGATTGCAGATTACAGAACAACAAAAACTGCTTCTTACTTTGTTTTCTTCTGATTTTATTTTTATTATTTGTTTCATTGATTTCATCCCTTTATACCTATATTGAATCTTATTTATAGTAGGGGTAGAAACCAATAGTAGTTTGGAATTATCCTAAGACATAAGAAATAGATACTTCCAAGGAAATAGGTATTTGGTCCCCCCCCCCTATGGTTAAAAATAAGGTCCTTATGTTTAATTAATTCACTAAGATAATTGATGATAATTTTAGGGTAGATAACAACATGAGTATCATTCATCATTATTATCTATTCCAACATTTGAATGTGAGAGATGATGGTAATTATAATGATCATTAATTAATCAATCAAAAAATTCTCAATATTATATTTTTAGAAGTCTAAAACTGCATATTCTTTTATAGTTATTAATACATGTCAACATTCTTGTTAGGATCATTTTGAATAAGTTCAACATGAAGTTATAGCTAGATGCTGTAGAGTCAAAGAATATAATGAAAATTCATATAGGATTATAATTTAATAGTTTCAATAAAATAGCCTAATGAATTACGAGGGATCAATTTTAGATCAGGTGGTCTAGGATTGGATGGAAGTGGTATTGATTTCATACAGTTTGATCCCTCCTTACAGGGAGTATTAGGTTCAATTTGTTGTTTTTATTTCACGTGGGAAAACATATTTGTGGTGCTTTGTGTTCATTGGTGATCATGATGAGTAAAATATTTCATGGGAGAAGTATTACTATTACTTGTAGTGTGAGATACATTCTTTGACTGTGAAGGAGGCTTGTCCACTGAAGATTCTTACTCTCAACTAGGGATGTTCCATTGTGCATAACTTCTCATGTTTGTTTAACATACCCTTACATTATGATCCAGAACATCTAATAATTATGGAGTCTAGGGAAATAAATATTTACGAGTATTTGTGTCCAGATATGTAACATTGTGTCAGCCTATTCATATTTAATAAAATAACATGAGTTTCTATAGATGGATGATGTTATTGAGAGGGTTATATCTATGACTAGAACATCCTTATAGGGGTGTCACCTAGACTCTCTCCATATTATATATGTGGAATCAAGTTCATAGTTTCCTAGTTATATGATGTAATAGATAACGGGGAGTTAGTTCTATCATTATCCATCCTATTTCATTGGGGGTAGTAGTTTTCAATCCCCAACTAGCAGATGAACCCTTATTTTTTTCTTTTGATGGACATAAACATCTAATGTTGTAGTCCATTACATTCCTTCATAGTCATTTTGGATGATTATACACTCATATGGATTATCAATTACAACAAAATCCTCTAATGATAAGACAACATGGTTCTCCAGCTATTGATTATAGAGAGGGAATATTGTAAGTAAAGGATATCCCCATGATTCCCCTCATCCTTAGGGACAACTAGTATATATTGAATATGGATGTGGTCTCTCTTATCTATAGAGACACAATTTTGTTAAAAATGGTTAGATGTATTCCTTAGTGTTTCTATCACCGATTGATCAATATGTTTTGTGAGGTATTATTTTCTTATATTCTACTATTATATATGCTTCATTTTATATGGATAATAGAGACATATTTATTGGAATCACCATAGTCCATTCTCTAAAACAGGAGGCGGTGAGTCTCCCAATTTTATAGGCATTACCTATTCAATTTGGTGGTTAATATATCTTATGAAATGTTTTTATAGATTTTAATTTGATTTTATAGCCTCATCACTCATTATGATTTCTAATATAATGGATTCTATTGTCACATGACATCTTCCATGGCAAGGCATGACTATATTTGGGGATGGCTATTTTGGATTTTCATTAGGAGGGAAGTTATATTTGACGATACTGATGGAGATCATGGAATGATTATAGGTAAGATAGGCACTATGATAAGGAAGATTCATATTGAGACCATGATTTTATTAATTGTTGAGTTAATATTGTGTTCAAAGGAAAGTCATTTATAAGATATTCACATGACTGTCTACTAATTTAATGAATTATTTTCAATAGAGGTTATGATATCTTCCCCTCAATGATAGATCTTGTTTATAATAGTGTTTTAGTGTGGCGTCACTCAAATATCGATGTATCAATATAGTATTTATCTTTATGTGAAGTATTTTCTATGGATCGATATTTATTATCATATATATTTATGTTTAATTAAGTATTTTGTGTTTCATTGTGGTACTGCATTCCTATTTGTGAAGATGTTGGATTTAAATCCAATTAAATGTGTTGATTGTAATCATTATAATTAGGTTATAATATTGAATTTCTATCCCCTTATAAG
This sequence comes from Viscum album, assembly GCA_963277665.1. Taxonomy (NCBI): domain Eukaryota; kingdom Viridiplantae; phylum Streptophyta; class Magnoliopsida; order Santalales; family Viscaceae; genus Viscum; species Viscum album. Next base: position 530,448,630 of record OY728133.1, read on the forward strand.
GAATGATGATTTATCCAATCTGTAAAAGGGAACAAGTTGTTTCTTAAGTAATGATTTTATATAATTATATGGCCATACAAAAGTGACAGAGACAGATATTCCATAGATTTCATTCCGAAATCATTATTAGAATTAATAGTTCATATTAATATTGTTTCAAGTCATGAGTTCTCTATTAAGGATTATGGGACTTCTGAATTCATTAATCAATGAATTTATAAGTATGTTCACAATGGTGTTAATTTATCAAATCATTGTTTATTAGTATTCTAAGGAGGAAAAATTATTGTAACTATTATTTGTCTAGGAGTTATATTCATCCTTCATCTACTTTTTAAAGCTCTCAATGTATAAATTTTAGTCATATGAGGTTCATTTTTTATAACATGACATGTCTAATTGTAGAACATCAATGGATCATACGATTTTTGAAGAAGGTTTTATATTGGGTGTTTCACAATACTATTTTATATGGGCGATATTCCTATGATTGACCAAATATTATGGGATGTTCATACATAAAATCCCTTATATTTTCACTCTATAGATATCATTGAAATAGAAGGTTTAATTTTTTTTACTAACTTATTCTTAGATATTTTTAAAAATTTATATTTAATAAATCTATGTTTTCTTATTCATTATGTTCAATATGAGGTATTCATGAATGAGTTTTAATTTTATTCTATTCATAATGGAGTGGAATGTGTTCTGATGTAGTATATTGCATTTATCTTCAATACGTTTTGGAAATAATGACCTCATTAATGTATCTATGATACCTAAGATCACGATTCTTCATAGATCATAGTATCCTAAGGTATATTTTATTCTCGTTGTGATTTGAATTTAAATCAGAGAAAATGGATGATTTTTTACAGTAATATGAATTTTATATTTACCATACGATACAGAGAAGGAATGTTGTGGATTTTTCCTAGAGTAGTATGTCACAAAGAGGTAGTGTGAAAGAGTTTAGAGATTTTTAGAGAGTGATGGATGACCCAACTATGTAGCACCATGATTTGAGAGATGATGAATATAGAGTGTGTCTTTATTAGATAACAATACAATTAATTTTATGAAATAAGGTTGAGGCATCTAATATAAGGGATTTGAATTTATTAATTTGATGAGATGAAGTGGTTTTTTCTGATTCTCTTGAGTTAGGGATGAGAAACATAAAATTTTTTATAAGGGTATGATATTTGTTTCATAAGTTTTGTGTAGTTTAATTCTATCTGAGATTTAAAATTGACACTTGAATGTATATATTGTTTTGGATATGATTCATCATTTCCCTAAAGGTCTGTTTTTTTCGTCTATGTTGATGTCATGTAAAAATTTAATTTATCAATTTCTGATCTTCCAGAAGGTGAAGGCCACTAATCATGTTCTTAGTGGATTCATCCAACTTCTTGATGTACCCAAAAGAAGTAGAAGGACATATCGATGTAATTAATCATGTGTTATCCCAAAAATCATGATATATTTGAATCCATATGGGTGATATTGGACCATTTTATGAATTCAACCTACTTCATGTAAATTAAGGAGTCGATATTAGTATAATTTTTATCCTTATAGAATTTAGAGGAGGCGGTGAACCATTAATGGGTTCTGAATAATAATTTATCTATTCATAATCCATATTTGACCTCTAGTGCCTGAGGAGGTATGTATTTGTTATTGATCTCAAATATTCCTTGAAAACAATATTCATCAAAAAAGGGATAGTCAAATAGAGATGATATTCTATACATTAGAGGTTATGTTTCACATATGTATTTCATATATTCAAGTTTCATGGGTGAGGCACATACCCTTGTTAGAATTATCTTAAAATTACAGTTATCACTCTACAATTTGTGTCAACATACATGATGTTTTTGTGGAAAAAATTACTAATCCATATTGTGTTATACTCAATTTATCGAGTTATAAATTTTTAGATTATAATGGATGAATTACATGATATAGATTTTATAGGTGATTCGTGATAAATTAATGATACCATAGGATTATCATGATTCATATTCTGATCATAGGGGGTGTACACTGGAATCAAATGTCTGAGATATTATGTTCTTAAAGGTAACTCATTAATGTGTGCACCATAAGTTTGGTTATGGGGGAATGATTTACTTTGTTTTTTGGGAACATTGGATTTTTTGGTGAATATTGTAGTTGTGATATATCAGTTAACACATCCTTCATTGATGATCTATATCTATGATGTATATCTTATATTGTAGCTTAAACAATATATTCATGGTGATTACGAAATAATAAATTGGGGTTATATGGTTGTTAATGATGATGTGACATTAATGGAGAATCAAATTAAAATTTAGGAACACTAGTATAAGCTATTGAATAGGAATGTTTTTTCTTTAGTTTTTGTACTATGACAACAAAGTGGCTCAGAGGTTTAAAATTGGAAATGTGATTCCTAGGTGGATAAAAAGTATCATGATATTTTTAATGTCTTATTTTTGTGATATTATGTAAATTATAATATATTAATTCAAGATAATATTTTTTATGATTCATCTTTATACAAATCCTTCCATATTATCTCACAACATGGTTTATAAGAGAACTTTTTCTTTCCTTTCATGGAATTTTTTAATGTTTTCAAGGATGACAATTAATTTAGAGGTATAGGATTTATGATACCAGTATTTTTTTGATTTTTAATTTTTTAGTGGTGGTATATAACAATAGGGACTCATTGACAGCATCAAAAACTATCCTTAAATTGGAAACGGTGTCCTAGACCTATAGGTACCCATAGTTGACCTGCGGACACATGGTCCCAATCATGGGGCCCCATAATGTGCCTGATCATGCCATCTAACTAATTACTATCCACATAAGGAAAAAATATTCATTAATATGTGCTTTTTCATCAATCATACAATACATGGGAATCTTCTTCAAAGGTTACCCATCCTGATCACAATTGTAAGCCAGTCACACTTAACTATCGATTTATAATCATGTAGGCTCTAGAGAAGAAATGTTCACCATATTTAGATGACTCATATAATTTATTCATTTAATCCATTATCATTTTGGGGTGTTATATTCACACCCCTTTTGATCAAAATGACCTCATTGTGGAAACTAAATCTCAATCATGGTATGGAATCACATTTATATCCGGGTCCCTCCTCTAATTCCAATGTTACATTTGAGCCATGATGTGAGCATAAAAAAACCTCATTAACTTTTCCATCAATCCCTAGCATTCCAGGTAAACCAGTTTCCCTACAGACATGTAGTCCCCTCCCTAGGGTCCAACTATGTGCACAAACAAGTCATATGACTACTGAATGTCCCAAATAAGAATACACATGTTAATTCTAGTATTATTTTCCACATTATCACACACACCATGATAAAAATTCATGATTTTCATCCATCCTGATCACCACTCCATGCCAAGTATTCTTAGCTCTTGGGTTTTTTTCTTGTAGGATCCAAAAAATAAAACTGTGCCTTGTTGACATGATTAATATCATATAATCAATTAAAACATTTTCATTCTCGGGTGTTAAATTATATGTTTCTGAAATAAATTTACTGGATATATGATTTCGTTTAAAATTTAGTTTATCTAGAATAAACTATCTGTTTTCGATCCATAGGTTGTGTTGTAGGTGATGTTTTTGTGGTTTAAAAGTTTCTGTTGTGACCCAGGATATTAAGTGGTGGAATTTTGGGAATGTGAATGACTCATCCAATGTTATCTGGATGTTTTTGGTTAGTTTTTCTGCATGGACCACATGAATAACTCATCCAATGTTACATATCCATGTTTTTCTATATATTTTTTTTGAAAACCATACATATTATATCATGGTCATTGGGAGTTGTGTTTTAGTGTTGTTAAACTAAAAAATGTATAAATTACAGACCTCTATAAAAACACTTATATTTATAATCATCTCCATCAAACCATAGGTTGATTCATGAATTAATTTATTGGTTTGTATCCATTTATATATGATTTATCGTCTACTATTTATGTATTAATTAGTGGGTGATATGAGGATGATTTTTTTTAATTCTCCATTACATTCTCACATTCCACGATATGAAATTGTGATCTCTTTAATTTTCATGGGTTTAATTTTTGTGATTGATAAATGATCCCATGGTTCCTGAATTACATAGAAGTAAATGGTTACCTATAAGAGAGGTTATTAGAGATAAGTGATGGTTATTATTTTTTACACAGTAAACGTTGACCGCTCAAGTTAAAGTAAATATATCATGAACATTATTGGGTTATGTAAAATTGTGGTATAACCATTCATTATTTTATTTGGCTACAGATTGGGTTTACCTAATGAATATAATAATTCAAAAATCCATGAAATAAAAAAATATGGAATGACAAGAAATTATGGCTTGTATTTTATCATATATTAAACACATCTTGATATTTTCTAGATAACTAGAAATGGATTTCTATAATTATTCTTATTCCATGGAATGGATGATATGCATGGAATTAGAAAAAAAATTATAGAAAAATATATGATGATTTGAATAACGAATAATGCATGTGAATTTAATTAACATTATAGGAATTTTTTTGATCATGGAAGTTGTTCTTGATCATGGATTTTGATTTTTGTCACAATTTTTGGTTATTGAATCGTTTATTTCTTGTTATCAAGGCTTATTCATAACAAATAAATTTAATAAATAAAGGAATTTATTTTTTTATTTAGAAACTAATCTTCTGTGTGGCTATTGTGTTCCTATATTTGTTTTCATAGTTTTTATACTGTACATGATAGCCCTGGTTACTCCTTTAGTTTACCAAGATGAAAATAAATTTTTTTTTCCTTTTATATGAATTACATTGGATAAAATATTCATTTATGTGAATTTTTATGGAACCATTTCTGGTTTTTATATTTATTGAAGGATGGGATACTTACCTCGATTGTGGTTGTGTATTAATAGAACATGTTTAGAGTGGGGGAATCCTATTTGATGATTGTGCTGGGAAGTTAATAGTTTGATTAGTAAGATGTGACATTAGGGAAATACAATAATTATTGTTTTTATGCTTTATACGATGTATTTCTAGATATTTGTTTATTTTTATTTCCCACACCCATCTACAATTGGCTAATGGACAGAGTGCGTCTTTATTTTTTTATTCTTTGGTTGGGTCCTAGAATACTTGGATTATTGAATAGTAACTGAATAATGAATGAACTCATGGGATAGGGTTTGATAGTGGTTATGATTAATGTATTGAAAACCATGAAATTTTATTATTAGTTCTCATGGTGTATGGGTTATAAATATAGAAATTATTATATTGGTTATAAAATAGAATTGTCTTTTATTGATATGAAAATGATTAAACCAGAATTTATTCTTGGATTAATGAATATTAGGCAATATATAATTACTAAATAAAACCAAATAATGAAAAAAAATATAAATTCTTCTGTTATAATAGGAGATATAGTTCCCTATATCATAATGGTGGTGTCCATGTTCCATGTGGAATGATAGAAGTAGTTGAGTCTAATGATATGTAGATTCCATTGGTTAATTGTGTGATATATATTCATTTTGTTTTATGATTTTCTATTCACCCCTCCTTATTCATTCAATTAGTCAATTACCAAAATCTTTGTCTTTCTGGTTTTTACCTCGATATATAGTCTATTGTGGAAATAGATGTATGACTTATCCTTCATCCACAATCTATCTTTCAACATATTATAATGTGTATGGGTGTCCCTTCCGCTATGAATTTAGTTATGGGGTGTAGTTATAAATGGGATATTCTAACTATAAGTTTTAAAATACATGTATGTGATCAATTTAGTGGATTGAGGTTATAACATATAATTGTATCCCAATGTTAATAATTATTTCTATTATGAGTGTACATGTATGGGATTTAGTGGGTTCCGTCGTGATGCATGATATATAGGCTGTAATTGATCCCAGAAATCCTAGTGATTTTGGGCTTGATAATTAATATTATTAATTACTTATAATTTTGATATGTTCTTATGGTTGTTTTATGTGGTAACATGGCTCAAATAGACTTATGTATGGGATTAAAGAACACAAAATTTTTTGTAGGGGCATGTGACCGACATATTAGTGGGGATGTAGATACATTGTACATTTCATAAATATGATTAGTTAGTATTGTGTTACTTATATCTATGTCTGAATTGGTGACTGATCCTAGGAAAGGATGTGATATGGTTTTACCTATTTGGGTAATGAGTTGGGTTTATATTCTTAGTCATTGGGCCTTAGTAGGGCTATTTGAAAATTTTAGGAGAGTATCATTGGAGGGTCCTACTATGGATAAATGTATGTCCACCCTATGTACATATAAACTACTGTGTATATATTCAAGTATTGGATGGTGATTGATTTGATCATTACTATCCTATAGTGTTTTTTGGGAGATATTTGAGTTATGATGACTTCCTAATTGTTTGTTATTTTTTTGGTTCTTACACTTTTTTGATTTACAATCATGTTTTGGGGTTTAATTTTTATTTTTTCATTGCATTTTATGGGATGATATCATATCTTCTCTCATACATAAATTAATATATTGATTGAAATTCTCCCCTTTAGATTCTTTTTAAAAACTTGATACTAGTCTCCAACTCATATCCTAATGGAGGAATTATTCAAGGGACATCCTCTTCTTTAGGTTCTGCCTAAGATGGGTATCCATGGAGGGGATCATGACATAATGTATAATATGATCCCATGGTAACATGAAGGGTTTAATATGTGATTTATCGATTAATTATGACCATTATTATTGGGGTACATGTATCTCCCGTATAATTCAATTAGGATTCACCATTACCAAGGATAATGATGAATGTTCATAGAGATACTGTTGAAGGATTTTGATTGTGCCACTCAATATGGGATGAAGACATTGGGGACATGAATATAGTGAATAGATCCCATGTTATGGGTTTAATCCATGATTTCTTGTAGTACCCTATAAATATTTAGTATATAAGAGGCAATGGTGTTCACCAAAATAATAGATGAGGGATACACAATATAAAGTGAAAGTATTTTGGTGGTGATTAATATCAGCAAGTTTGAGTTCAATACATACTATTTATGAATATTATAATGTGGTCAATTAGTCATCAATTGAGAGGATACGTGTCATAGTGCATTGGGTTCCCTATAAATTTCAATTTTTTATTTTTCAAGGGATCATATTACTGTGGGACTTGCAATATGATTATGGATGTGTCATTGGGGAAACATGGTTGATTAAAAAGGTTTCATTATGTATGGTTGGAGTTTGATTCCATGTGGTTTCTATTTTTTTGATGGATGAGTGCACATTGGGTATTGAAAACCACATATATCATTCTGCATCGACATTGAATGAATTAGGTAAATACTCACTCGTGAAAGATCGAGCATGTGTTATGTGGTCTTGGTGGTGTGAATTTATTGAAATTTATTTCACTCTACAAACACCATTACATTTATTAATGTTATTTAAGGAATTCAATGGTGGTGTCCTATTGAGATCACACTTACACCCATCCTAGGCCTTCTAGTATGTTTGGATATGTTATGGTTCATAGAATATGTATAAGTATGTGCTTATCATCTAGAGTCTTGTGGTTATGGAGGTGAAAATGGTGCATGAGCTAGACCATTTGTCATTCAGATTGGTTTAGTTAGTCCTCAGTGATGGGATGACAATTTATTTTTATACTATATTTATTGTATATATGTGATCAATCTGTGGGAGATAATCATATATTTTAATGTATTGTATGAAATTATATATGATTACATTCCATATCAAATATCGGTTCTTAATATAGTAGGTTATCTAAAATCCAATTGAATTTGTTAATTATATTACATGTATTTTCGAATACATAAATATTGATAATGATATTATCATTTCATGAGTATGATTCCATATAAAATAAATCTGATAAGGACATTATAGTATCTATTATGTGAAATGTTTATATAAGTTCCCCAATAAAAAAATGAATTTTTGTTCTATGAAAATATTCATATGTGGAACAAGATTAAAAAGAAATTTCTAATGTTTTCTAGGTAATTGGATATACATATCAACAAATATGATTATTGGACCTCATATAAGAGAATATTATCAATTTATATCATGAATTATGTACATTGATGTATTATCCAAAACCATTATGACATATAATGGTGATGAGGTATAATATGTTTGGTGTATCAAAAGTGATATGGAATTAATTGTATAAGTCTATAAATGATTTTCCCTTCATTGAATGAATGATAATATCTTAGTACAATTAATTGAACTTAATATTTATACCTAAGGCTATGGATTTGGTTGTTTATTAAAGAGTTAATTTAAAGTACATAAAGAATGTGATTCATGAATATTGTTTGATGAAATTTTTTTCCAACCTAATGGATGAGATATTAGGAATAATAAATTAAATTACACTCTAAGAGTTCGTATGTGGTTATGGTTTTTGATAAATTAAATTCTTTCTATATAGGATCCTTGAAATATTTTAATCCACTTACCATGCACATTAGGACAGCTTTCCTAATTTAGATGAGAAAGATTCCTAGAGGGTCAAAAACTAGGTGGATCTAGATTCAGATATAAATAAAATTTTAATTTAATATAATAATAATTATTAATCTCAATATAAAGGAATAATTTTTTTGATGTGTTTATCATACATATATGTATTCATGTGTTATTATGTTTTTGGAATATATGTAACTTGAATATTAAATAAATATTTATTCTCCATCCAGTTAATATAATATTTAATTATTTTTTTAATTAATGAATGATATATTTATATAGATTTATATAAATAAATATTATTATTCAAGGTCCAATGAACGACATGAATGATTTTTTGTCCGATTTGAGGGCAATGATGTAAATGATATATTTTATTGAATATAAATTAAAAAAATATTGATTAATTTTGTTAATAAACACATTCTCAATATTATATAGTCATTACATGTAAAATAATAATATAATAATAATATTACTATTATTATAAATTTAGTTTATTCAAAATAAGTAGATTTTTAAGGATTTTTTCAATAACTAATACTCAAACCCTTAGTATCTATCTAAACCTATGTCATTTTCTATAAAATGTAATTGTTGGGGACATTAATTATACTGAATGTTTTCCCTAAAAATGATAAGAATTATCCCTATAAAACTCTCAATAATGAGAGTAAATTATCCACATATTCCCTCTAAAAACCAAATTAAAAATAGGTAATTCATAAATCTTAAAATAATTATAATTACGATTAATTTTGGATGGAACGTGATGATATTTACTGTTTCACTATCAGCCAGAGTTCGATTGGTGATGTTACAAGATTCATGGAGCACAATTGTATACTTTTGGATGAATCTATCATTTTATTATTCATTATAATTATGATTCAACAATAAATTCAATATAATTTATTACTAATGAAGAAAAAAGAATCAAATGAAGGTAATTCTTGGCCATAAATTTATTATTATTTTTATATGAAATGATCCAATCTATGAATGCCTTCAGGTTATTATTATTCCATATCAAATTTTTATCATAAGAAATTGATGAAACCCATTTTTTTTACTGGGAATAAATTCTTCCACATTTCTCCATAACATTTAAAAGATATCAGATCAATCAAAAATTAATTTTTAATTTAATAATAATTTTTTTCTCCATTTTTTATTTCATTGTGAGTTTTTTTCTGATTTTTTTCGTTTATCATAAAATATAAATAACTTATTTTTTGGTTTTACATGACCAAGAAAATTCCAATAATAGATGAATCATTCAAAATGTAATGTCTCAAAATTTGTTAGATAAGGTTTCTGAATATGTCTGGAGCCCAATGCTGAGTCTGGGTGGGAATTTAGGGCCTAGGGAGCCTTGGTGCGGTGATATTAAAAATATTAAAATTTATTATATAACTAGTGCTAAATTTTTTCATGAAATATAATTAAATTCCATGTGGATTCTCTGATCAAATTTTTTATACTGTGGTTGAGTTTGAAACATCATGTTTACCCTTGGCGGGACCTATGGTCTTATGTGTCTGGAGTTCAGATTAGGGGCTTTTGGGTGATGGAGAATTAATAGGTGGATTAAATAACTTAAATGAAAATTAAATACAAAATCAAACCTAACCTTCCTCTACCCTCACATTGGGTTCACATGACAGAAGGAGGATCGACTCGTACTCCCCTCTCCAGTTATTCCCTTTGGCAATGAATGGAATCAACACCACATTGATGAAACAAGTTGCTGCTGATCACCATTTCTGACACAGATCATCATCATATCGAAGTGCAGCATGATCTAGGTGTTGTTATTCATCCAAATATTCATCATTTCACAAACGAGGTAGTAATATTTGATTTTTGGGATCAACCACTTTTATTATGCATTGTGTTGTTTGTTTAGAGACAAAATACAATTTCTACTAATAGCTGATATGTTGGCCTATGGATTTTTTGGAAGAACGAGGTGAATCGAGGAAATTTTCAGGTAATTACCAACAATAATTACCATATAAATGTTGTTTAGATTAGTGAAACACGCCATGTATCCCACTTTAATGTCTTGTTTTTTTGAAATGGGTTTCAATTACAATGGTTTTCGATATATTTTTCGGGTTTTCGACAGGTCATTTTTTTAAACCAAGATGTGAAACATAATCTTGATTTTTTGAACACTTAAATATTTTCTTTCTTTGGACATGGGTGAATACAAGATAATAATAATGGGTGTCCCAAAAAGTTTCAGGAGCACCGAATATGAAAAATTCCTCTTTAATGGATCTATACAGGATGCGCATGATTTTAGTCCAAACAGTTCTACCTAACTTGTTTAATATTTTATTTATTTTAATTAAATAATATTAAATGGGAGACTTTCATTTAAATAGAATAATGTGTAAATAATAAAAAAAATATTATTATTATTATGTTGTCATTAATTATTTGGATGTTAAAATATTTTAATTTCCTGATTAATGGGGTGTAGCATTTATATTAAAAGATATTAATTGTATAACTAAGGAGGTGTAGCATTTTTATGAAATCATTTTGTTTTTTGGGTATCCCAATGATATGATTAATAAAATGTGGAGTAAATTTGATGGGAAATTAAATTAGGAGTTTTATATTTAATTAATATGATTTTAAATAAATAAGAAGTTTCAAAAGTAATAAGAAATTGTTTTTATTTAATAGATGATTTGAGTTTTATCTAAACATTAATTATAATAATAATTTGATTATTATTATTATGTTTTTATTAATATAATAAATATATTTAAATATGGTTGTTTTTATTATTATGATGAAATATAATAATGTATTTTGGGTTTTCCTTAATTAAATCCAAGGAAAATGGGTATTTAATTAATTATTGTGAAACAATTTTTATAGTTTATTAACTTCAGTTAAACAGAATTTAACTAAATGGAGAATAGAGGGGATTTTTTGGGTTTTATCAAAGAATTGTTTTATTAGAAGATAATAATAATTATGGTTATTGTTTTGGAGGTTTCATGTTTTTAATTTGAGGTTGAAATTAATTTAATTAAATGAGTTTTGTGGGTTTCTTCTAATTAAATTAATGTTTTGATTATTCAATTAAATGTCGTGTAAATGTGGAGTTGGGTGTTATCAATGAATAGTAATATAAATTGGTAATATTAAATGATGTGTCAATGGGGATATCGAGGTTATCAAATAATGGTAATATTAAATTTCAATGTTAAATTAGGAATAAATGTAGAGTTATTTTAATTTAATTACATTTAATGTAATGGGGTATCTAATTAATTATGGAGAAATGGAGGATTTAAAAAAATTAATTTGATATTAAAAAAAGTTTAATTAATCTCTATGAAGCAAAAATTTCATTTAATTAATTCAGGACAGATAATTAATTAAATAAATGAGTACGATTTTTATTTAATAAAACTATGTTGGGGAGAATTTTTTTTATTTTGATGCGTTGAGGAAGTATTGGGTTTTACCTAATACGGGAGTAAAATAATTAATGATTATAATAATATAATAATAATAATATCATTATCATTATTATATTAAATTTATTAGTTTAATAGAGTATTAATTAGATGAACAAGAGAGGTGATTGGAAGGAGGAAGCACACTTCATGAGCAGTGTGACCTACACCAGCCTGCCTATGAGGCACGCTAAAAACCTTCAACTGGGATCCTTTTCATGTGTCGAATCCTTCCAGTTTCATAACGATAATTTTTTGCCTCATCATGGTGAGTCTCTCTGCGTGTGTTTTGTGATTCACATTAACCATTGGGATCCTCCCTCGGTCAGTTTTCTCAGCAGAAACCCTATAGATACTGTTTAAGTATGATTCATTGTTTCTGAGATTCTATGATTGTGGAAAGGGACCCTCATGAACCGGTGGTCAGTATTCCCACTACCTCCACCAAGGCCAAATAATTTCAGATAAATTCATGTTCATTTCTTCCATATAAGGGTGTGCGATTAAAATAGTTATTTTGAATCTCACCCTATGGATTAGATTATTAGAGTGTTTTTTGTTGTAGTTAATATTTTGGGTGCGCGTTGTTCCCTGCCATGCAATTAATGGGTGATGGTTAATGGTTATTAGGTGCGATGATAATTTTTAAATACATGTTTGTTTTTGTTGACGTACATGTATGAGGGAAGATCAAAGTTGAGTTATAATGCTTTGGATTGGCCAATTTCATTGAGGAAGGGTCCCTTTTGAGGTCATAAATTTGATAAATGAATTACTAAATTTCATACAATACCTTTGTGAGAAATTAAATCCATATAGTCAATTATTTATATTAAATGCCTCTTAATGTGAATTTATCATGTTTCATGATTTAAAATAAAAAATTTCACTTCTGATTTTTGTGATAAGTAATATCATGTTTTTGTTATAGAACCCCTCAATCAAGGTGCCCTCCCTTAAAACCAAAATGTATTGGTAGTGTTATACCATGTTTTCTTGAGTTTTTAGTTTTCTATATATCTTTTTGTTACTATTGATATAAGATAGGTCGATTCCACAGAATGAATATTTTATTATTGAGTTAATAATGGAATTATGATGTCTTGAATAGTGTTAATTATTTATTGAATTAATTAAGGGATGTTGACCTTATTGAAGCAGGTTAATTAATTGTGAATCAATTAAATGGAAATGATGTGATAAGTTAATTATGAAGAGTTGAGATTTAGGATGAGATAATTACTTCTAGAAAAAAAATTATAATTGGATGTGATTCGTTTTGTATATTAATTAATTGAAGGATTAATTAAGATTAATATGTACTTAGTAAATTGTTGTGCTAAAAATAGTTTTTGTATATTTACCCAATAAATTGTATTAGTAAGGGAATAAGGATAATTGATTGGTGAATTAATTATCATGATTTCAGTTAAGGAATTGGGATAATTAATTATTGAATTAATTATCTATTTGACATGCTTTTGGTTAAGAATAATTTAATTTTAATTAATTATTAAATTTATTTCTGTTGAATAGTTAAATAATGTATAATTATTTGAAGATAGATTTAAATATTTATTTAGTTCATGAATTAATTAATGGATTTGATTATTTAATTTATGAATTAATTAATGGATGTTTTTTGGGTGTTAGACATGGAGTTCTACAACAGTGATAAATATATATTTATGATTCATTAACAGGTTGTGATACATGGACTAATTCTCCAAATACCCACATGGTTCTAGACATGGAGTTCAACGGATGTATTTCATGTAAATATTCTTTTAAGGGACTGGGATGGATGCTCTAAATACTCATGGGTTTTGAGATAAGGGACGATACTCCAAATACTCATGAGGATTCTAGACATGACATTATACACCCATTAATTGACATTGGACTATAGATCTAATTGATCGTACATAAACATAATGAAATGGTTAATGAATGTTAATGTGAAGTAATTATTTAATAATTTTATATGAGAAAGGGTTAACACAGGTTAATGAGTAGGGTGAATCACCATTTTGTAGACAGACCAAGGAGAGAATCACTATTTTAATGGATAGGCTCGGACATAGTATATGCAAGAATAAATTGAGTATATTATGATGTGTTATCCAAGACAAAGCACAAGCTTGTATTCAATCTTTACATTGGTTGCTTAAATGGTCTTTTGAGACATCTATAGTGAGTAATTTATACGAGGGATTTCAGGATTGCGCCAGATCTCGAGATATGTATAATATAAAAAGGATTGAAAAATTGATAAATGAAAATGAATGTGTGATGATTGTTTTGTAATCATGAAAAATGTATGATGCAGTTTCAGACACCAGCTGAGGGCAGAAGAAGGTACTCGATTATATAGTTACATTGTAATGATTAGTTTATCTATGCTTATTGTCACGCTATTTAAATTATTTAATGAATATATGGATTTGGGGTAGACACCGGTGGTTCAGGCCTTATGAGATTTATATCTCACACCCTACTCAAGAGTCCATTTCAATAGGTTAAACGAGTAGATTATGTTTGGTTTTAGTATTGTGTTGTTTGCATATACATTGGAGATATGAGTATAGGACCTAGAGGAAGCTCAGCATACACGAGGAGATCGCCATCAGGGCATTGAATTATTGTTTATTTATTTATTTATTGATATGTAATCCATGATGTAGTTTTTTTTCAATTCATAGGTTTCCCAACATAAAATGCACTAATTGTATATCATTGGTGTCGACCACTTGTTTTAAACAAGATTTATAAAATTATGTCTTCCGCTGCTTTATCATTTTCAAACTACTTTCGCGATCTGCTGATATTTTCCACTAGTTTTACATTGATAATATGATATATTATACCCATGTACAATACATACACCCTCACTGAAAGTAGACAACCTCTGGATTATTGGGAGATTCACTTGAGTTCATGTGAGCAACCGGTTTGGCCACCATCTTAGAGGTGAGCTAGGTCAAGATGTTACACAGTGGTATCAATGGTTTCTTTTCCTTTTTTGATTCTATTTTGGGTTAGTAGACAAGAGATAAGGTAAGTAGTTCTACATGGTATAATATCAAAGCTTGGGACTAATCACCCCAAGTATGGGAAATGACCAAGTGGCCAGGAATGGGAATTTATGTTCATGCTTTTCGATATTACAGTTTATGTGATTTCACCTTGGGTGACTGGTGTATTTTCTAGTACTTATTGATTATAAAAATTATGAAAATTTTACCTTTCCATGAAATGTATATGAGGTTTCATTGCATGGATCATATTAAGAATACATAGATTAACATTCCATGTATATATGCTATGTTATATAGTTTCATTAGTAGGATGCCTTCTATTATGGAATGAGAGCCTGGAATATAATCCATGTATTTTACTTATTTATCATTCCTATTATATATCATGTTTCAGTGATATAATTATCATGATTGAGTGATAATATGCAATTCATATGTGTCATACTTCTATATTATAGCATGTTTTAGTGATTTCAACATGCTGATCTGAGTTACCCACTTGTAGTGACATGTTAGCTTGCTGATAAACGATTAGTTTCTTCGGATAAATTTATTTTCTTGCAATTAAGACCGAACCATTTTTTAGTTGTAAGGTTTTTGGTTGCCTTGTAACATTGAAAATGGGAAACTGAGGTATTCTAACATTTAAAAATGGATGAAAATGATAAAATGTTAAATGAAAATATGATATCTTAAATCGGATCCAAATGTTAGTGGTAAGGAGTATGGGAACCTTAATGACAAGAAGATGGACAACCATGGAAGTGAACCATTTAACCGTAGTATGTTTGAAAATATTTATCAATGTAAAACTGGTGATTTTTTATTATAATTAAATGTTGTGGTTTTTCTTTGTGAAGAACCCAAATTCATAAACTGGGACCTTTGGTGGTCACCTTTTTGTTAAAAGGAATTTAGATGCTGAATTGCCTATTTATATTTGGATAAAACTAAATGTGAAATGCTGAAAGAGGTTATTTATAGTATTCATGTTTTTCCTTTGGGGGAATTGATTAAAAACCCAAGTGACTTTTTATGAAAAATTACTTCTGTATTTTTTGAAATTCATTCAAATGATGAAAGGTTGAAATTAATTCATTAAAATTGGTAAAATGAAAAGGTTGATTTTGAACATTGTGATGTATGTTTTGCATGACCAAGAGACTGGGTCGGAGATTATGTTTCGTATGGGCCTATACCATGGTAGGTAGTAGCCTTATAATGTTTTGGTAATAAAGGAAAGATATTCCCACTACTTGAGATGACTTTTTCTGGATTCTTGTGTTTTGAAACACTAAGAAGTTTATATTACAGATTTTATGACCAATAATTGATGTGGGGATTGTCGTTTTACGGAATGATACATTCATGCATTATGGTGTTCTGAAATATCATGCCGGTGAGCAACTGATCTTTTATATCGGAACCTTGAACTATCCAAAGGTGAATAGTATCTCATCAAATTCAGTAAATGTTTCGGCAGGTGATGCCGAGATTTTTGAACTTAGTCACCCTATTGTAGTTCGACAGAACATTTTATTGACTTTGGTTTTCTCTTTGTCTTATCTCTCAAAAGAATTATTCATGTCCCCTATCTTGACCTTCTCATGGAGAGACTAAGATAGTGTTTGTCTTATACAACACAAAATTTTAAATGTTGCGGGGCTTGATGAGTGGATGTTAACAAGGTTGTACGTGGGATGCATGGTTTTTATGGGCAATGTCATCATTCATGTGGGGTCACATTGACATTTTTTCTTGTAATGGATTGACTTGTAAATGTTAATGGATTTCAAGTAAGGACTTCAATGTACATATGT
This sequence comes from Viscum album, assembly GCA_963277665.1. Lineage (NCBI taxonomy): Eukaryota > Viridiplantae > Streptophyta > Magnoliopsida > Santalales > Viscaceae > Viscum > Viscum album. The sequence goes on from OY728133.1 coordinate 530,465,575, forward strand.
TTGTTGATGGAATCATTTAAAAATGAAATTTTCTAGTTTAAGTGTGAGTGTGGGTTTTGGGAATGTAATGTGTTTCTATGTAATCATGTGTAACCAGTTTATGTTGTTCAATCAATATTTGACCTTTTTCAACAATGAGGTCCCTATAATAGCCTCAGATGTAATCTCTGTTTTGGTGATCTTGGCCTCATGTTTTAAATAATTAAGCGGTTGGACAAATGTTTTGGATAGTAGTGCGTTTTGAGTTTGGAAATGTAACATCTTTATTGAAACAAAACGTGCCCAGCTTTTTAGTTTTTACATTGACAATATAAGGGATTGAAAATAAAAATTAGGTATGTCAATATTTCCATATTTTTATAATATATATATTCTTGGGATGCATATAAATTGGATCAAAAAAAAATAAGGGTACTGAATTTGATCTACTATACTAATTGGTTTTCCCTATAAATAAAGAGATGCATCATGACCAATCAAAATTGTATAGGAAATCATCAAAAAAACTATGATCATTCCCTAATGTGAAGGAATATTATTTTGGAGTGTATGGTGAACTATATTGATAATGGATACCATTAATCTAAAGACAGGATTCACATGTTACACAAGAATATTCATTGCCATTTCATGTCTATATCTTCATTAAGGAGTAACAACACTCATTCTCGGCACTTCTTCTAAAACAATTAAAAAAATTCTGTGACCCAGACATAGGATTTATTAATATTTTTCATCTTCTAAAATTGAATTTTTCTATGAATAAAATTCAATACTTATCTCCTTTATTATATTTCTTCACCATATGCACAAAAATATAGGAATAAATGTTCTCTAATGGGTGATATGTTTCAATATAGTCATTATTGTGGGAGAAATTAACAATGATACCATTTTGGAATGTAGAGAACAAAATATATTTCCATATATTAAGTATTGGTAGAACATCAATATTCAAAAATTACTTAAGAATAATTAAATTATATTTCATAATATATCCAGTACATCAATGTTATAATTTATTATAATCTTTTAAACATATGTAGCATGAATTATAAGAATAAATAATATGTAACATGCTTCCCCAGGATTTCATTACTCTTATTACTTCACATATATATTTTAAAAAAATCTCAATATTCTAAAACATCACATGATTTCCACAATCATATATCTAAGATAAAATTACTAAATTCTGTTTCAATGCATCTACATATGAAAAATTCATGTAAATAAGCACATTTTGTTTTGGAAAAAGTATCATTTTAAATAATTTTATTTTATGTGAAACATGTTTTTAATGATATTGAGAATTCAATTCACATATTAACCTCATTTAATTGTATTTAATCACATTTCATATTAATATAAAAAACACTAAAAAAATCACATATACAGTTTTTTATGAATTGATTGAAACTTTAAAAACTAATGATTTATCTTTTACTTTTTTTCTTATTTTTCATATTTTGTTGATTAAAATTAAAAAATAGTTTTATAGGTGGAATGGTTTGACAATATTAAGAAAATTTAAAAAAAATTAATATATTCCACAATCATCTTCCACTTGACGAAATTTTTTCTAAACATTAAATCAAATATTTTCAACATTACTTTTAGTTTTTTTTCTTTTTCTAGGTTGAATCCAGTGAAACAATTATATGAAAAATATTATATTCTAATATATTTATCATCAATTAAAACAAAATATCACATTTTTTTGATAAAATCATACAATATGCTAATAATATTTCCTCAAATTTATAGTTTCCTTTGAAAATAACATTTATGCAGATGTTGAAACCTATTCATCATAAATTTTTGGTCATCCATTCAAACTCCCTTTTATAAATCAATATTATGATAGAGTATCCACATAAATGTCATCATTCTAGAAATATTCTTTAAATTTTTAATTTCAGCATTTATATTTGTCTTCACATTCAAATGAGGGTTTTAAAAATTTAAATATTTCTAATAATCATCATGTTTTTCCATAAAGTTTCCATTATTAACTTATAATGTTGAATTATAATATTCACCAACAATTATAAGATATTGGTTGACCTTCGAATCGGTAATTTACTGGACTATTTCAATTTTAAATTTTTTTTATGATTTAAATATTTACACAATCATATAATTTAAGCCTAATCTATATTTCCGCACTAGATTTTTTATTTGAATTTGAATTTTTATAATTTATTTTATATCCTCTAAAATTTATTATTCATGAAGTTATATCGCTATCATCCCATTAACATTCTCTTCCACATAAAAATTAAAATATTTCACATCAATGAGAAACTTTTATAATTTATCAATATATTTAAATATCATTGATTAATTTTTATCTTGAATAAAAACATTATTATTTTTATATTTATTGTAGATCATTAGTATTTTCATCTATTTATAAAATAATAAGGCCTCTAAAAGAGATTACTCGAGTTATTTAAAAATATTTAATTCTATTATATTTCATCTTTACTTTAATCATCACAAAATTCATGACCAATGAGCACATCCACATTCAAATTTGAATATGTGATATTTTTATAATCTCAGTCTAATTATTATCTTCATCATTATCATCACTCCTATAATTAACTAAAAGTTTTATAATGAAATTTTATTTTAAGTTTTATAAATTCGTTGACATTACAACATTATGAAAAAATTGACCTTTGAAATGTTTTGGCAATATTATTTCAATGAATCCTTTCCCACTCATCATCATCTTTAAAATATTTTTCTCCTTTAAAAATTAGATAATTTGTTATATATTTTCATATATATCGACACATGTAAAATATTCATTGATTCATTCAATGGAATATTAATTTCCCTCTTCTCATATTTCATGAAATTAATGACGTTATTTTATTTGGTATCCCTTCAACATATTCATCTACATGAAAATAATTAATTTTTTAAAAAAATTTGTTTCAACAATTCTATTCTTTGAAATATTTTAATGAAATTTTCATATCATTCTTTCTATTCCTCTTAATGAATCCTCCCTTTAGTATCTTATATGTAATTATAATGACATGATGATAATCCAATGAATATTTACCTTGAACAAAGTATTCAATCACCAACTGTTTTTCATTAAAACCATCTCATATATTATTAATTATTTTCTAAACAATTTTATAATCCTCAAACTTCTCTATAAAATTTCATTATTTTTTCTAATTCATTAATTCTAGGGAATAATTCCTTGATTTTTTTGACATCATTAATTATGAGATATTAATATTTGAACCTCTAAAGAGTAATAATTGAATTCTTCCCTTTCTTATTTCAATCATAAATTCTTTATATTTTATCCAAAATGTCTTTATCTTCTTTGATTCCTTCATAAGAACATCTTTCTCTAAAAGTGTTGAAAAAAAGACATTTTGAGCACAACGATTACTCTCTAAAAACATTTTATCAACTAAATACATAGTTACAAAATCATTAGATGTAACAAAACTACTAATATAATTATCTAAAAAATACATAGAAATTGTTAAAAATAATGTAAACATCCATTCATTCAATACAAAATAATCTTCCAATCGAGTGTGAGAATTATCATATTAATCATTCTATTTTTGTTTCCCATGATCATAATAAATATTTAGATCATGAATATACTTATATAAAATAAAATATTTGACTTAACCCTTAAAATTGGTTAACATAGATGAATGAAAATTGAGTGCTCTCATACTACTTGAAAAATATTCATAATATTATTAGTAATTTATTAACGGTGAATCAGTTAACTCACTACAATTTTATATTTACTTAGAAATAATCCTCATAACATATAAAAGTGGATAATTAAACAAATTTCACAAAAAACAATGAATAAAATTATTCAAAATATATTTCTCCATGTTTAACTAATTAAAATGATTAGATACATCCTTGGTATGGTTTGGTAAACCCTGTGATCACATGATATTCTTGAATCATAATTTGAGAAATAACGACCAATGGTTGTCTATAAAAGACTGATAAATAAATGTATCATGAATTATTATAATTTTAACCTCATAGAAAATATATAATATTATTTTCATCAAAAGAGAGTCTTCAAATGAGCGATACATCAATTAAGTTTATATTGTGCATAATGCTTCTATCGTTATTTTCCTACCTATTATTCAACAACTTTCACAATATTAATTACTCTTCCCAACCACTCTTTTTTTAATTTCATCATCATTATATATACTTACCATATATTTTAACAAAAATAAAAATAAAATATTATCTATTAACATAAATAATCCTTACTCTTCAATTAAAAATTTAAAATTTAACAAGAAACATCCTTCTACATCATTTCAACTATTTATATACAAATTCCAATTAAAATATGATCCCTTTTTCCAACAAATTTTTGTTTCACCATTAATTTATTTTAGAGACTCATTGTGTGAGATTTAGTCTACATTGAGTCATCTATATCCAAAATAGATAGTTTACAGGTAATTTATTTTCAATATCATCTCAATCCATTCAAAATTTTATTTTTAATTGTTTTTAATCCTTACATAATAGTATATATTGTCTGTTTACCAATATTTGTCAGGAGGAAACTACAATTAGACTTTACATATCTTACGAGTGACACTTATATATTTCCTTTTCTTTAGAACAAACCTTATGTATCAATAGATCAACCATTTTGTTTTACTATTCCAATATGTATCCGCATATCATCTTTTACATATTTCATTTGACATGAATTAAATATTACATATCATAAACTAATGATATACATATATAAATTTCTAATTTAATAAAATATTCTTTTTTTACCATTTTTACCCTTATGTTTGAACCATAAATTTTGATAAAATGTGTCTTTATACATGACCCTTATCTATTGGGAATCACTCTTACCATTTTATATTGTGATAAATTACTACAAAACTAAATCTATCTATAATCTATAAAACAGATATATTGTTCCAAAAAACCTTCTACTCGCATAATAAACATTATTATATGTTATTTTGAACATGATTTATTTACTAAATACAAAATCCAACATAGAAACCATGTCCAATTCATTATCAACACACAGATTCTTCCATTTTACAAAAAACATGATAAGAAATAAACAATGGCTCTTTATTTAAAATATCATTACTAGGTTCATGTTAAACTCCCCTAGGTCACAAAAATTTAGATGTCAAAATCTCTTAAAAAATCAGTTTGACTCTACTAGAGTTATAGTGAGGTATTATGATATATTTCAATGATTTTATACATATAAATGCAATGATTTGATGAGTAATATCCAATTTAAATATACGATACAATTCTTAGAGATTTGAAAATATTAAATAATTAATTTAAAATGTTTTTATTTGATTTAATATTTATGGTCATATATATATTCGTATGGTTTGTATAATTGTAGGTATTTTTAAGGGTTGAATCCACATAAGTTTTTTTTAGCCGCACTCTTTAGAGTGCCTAAATCTGATAAATTGGGTGGAATTTTAATAGGGTTTACATATACAATCCAATTATTGTCTTTATGTAAGATCTACTAGAACAAAATGTATTTTTATATATTGTACAATCCCCTTTTAGGATTATATTTGGAATGTACTTGAGGAAAATGGTCTATTAATACTACATCGTGAATGATTAAATACAAAATAATGAGATCTCTCCAAACAAAATTATTCAAAAAAATATAATTTTATATGTATTTTATGGACTATTTATTGTAAATTTATAAATACTAATATAAGATGTATACAATTCATATGACCACATGAATTGACCACTACATCTCTAAAAATGATGTTCCAGCTATAAAATATTTTCACACTACATGGTAAGCACTACAAAATATAAAAAAAGACAAAAATTCATATGAATTCAACATGGAAATAAAGGATCAACACATAATCTTCAAAAAAACAAATGAGTATAATGTAATGATTTTAACTTATATGTATGGTATTTGTGTCCTCCTCTAGTTATATAAAACTAGACCCTACCTGATTCTTATGCCTTGACAACAAAATTTATTCCTATTGAGCCCTTTAAACGTTCTTGTGTGATAATATTTTTCCAATTTTTTAATAATTCTTATTGAAAAAATGTTTATTATCATTTCAAAGTGTTGAACATCACAAAAATATGTATGATGGAGTACGAGTTACAATGATTATATTAACCTAGTTTTAAATTTCTTATAATTACATTTTATTGGTTTTTACTAAATCATGATAATATTTATGGTTTCACTGTTGTATTCTTATACTGGAGTGGAATGAATGTGTCTGTTCATACATCAGACATGGAACATAGTTTCAAATTAAATTAAAAAAATTGATTTAGAAAATTGGTGTTTGGAAAAAAATTGTCTATTTTTTTAAAATTTGTTTTATAAGGATTATTGGTTAAATTAATGTTATAAATAAATTATTTAGTGTTGTCCAAGATATGTTATTTGGGAAATATTTATCAATTTAACCATATATGTGTGTTTTTCTAGATGATACCCCATTATAACAACTATGTGTATACATATGGGGTAAAAGTAACCCTTAATGGATGGGAAATGATTTATGTAACTTGGGAATGGGCCATAAGAGGCATGATGTATCTCAAAATGGTATAGTATGGACCTTATAGGTCGAGATAAGGGATTTTCTGGGTAAAATAATCTTTGATATATTAGATTACCTGTACATGGTAGAGTGAGGCATGTGGGAAACCATATACAAGAACATATATGATAATATCACTTCGTTCATATAGGATATACATGATCCATAAGATATTTAGGATGGATCAGATATTATCACAATCAAGTATGTTTGTGGTCATTATTATAGTGTGATGGGACATATGGTATCATGGGTTCAGTGTGGGAGTAGGGTAGTATATAATTATTTAATTTCATTCATCTGATTCATGATTTCATAAAGTTGGTATGTGATAATGGATTAACTCTTTCCATAAAGGAAAGTGAGGGAGTGTGGTTCAACCTTTTGAATTTTGAGGTCGATAATTAGTAATTCTGAGTTTTTCGTTTTTTGAATTTAATCCTTCCATATAATAAAAAGTATGTGTATCAATATTATATGAGGTTTTAGGATGACTAAATTTTGATATTGAGAGTTTCTAGTGTAGGATCTCTCTTATATTTGAGATAAGACAGTGTGAGGTTGTGCAATGCATTGGGAAGTTTGGATTATACGGGTTGGTCTAGATTATGTGATTATTCGATTTCTGACTATCATAGGATAGTAATTGTATGAGATGTTTATGAATTATGTTTATTATGAATTGAATAAATATTGGGAATTATATTTTGAATTATATTTTTTCCCGAATCCTTCATAGAACATTATGAAGATAAATATATGTGATGAATGATATATCAAATGGAATAATAAGATAATTTCAAGAATTAATGACTAATAAGAGGAATTGGGATCCTTGTGAGTTGTGCACATTATGAATGTGATGTGAGTTAGGAGTAAGCATGATTATAATAAGAGCGACTTTGGAATGAATATTCTTAAGTGGCCTTTAAATTAAAAAGAATGTGTAAGATGTACTTTCGTTAAGTACGATGGATGGATCACTAAACAATGACCATCAAGAAAGTGTCATAGTGTTGATATGTGATTTAAATGATATAGAAACTTGTAGAATATCATTTGTGTATTGTAAGTGTTATTGTTGGGTATTACCCTAGTGAAACAACCCTTTATGTGATCATGTTATGAACCTTTATAAATATAGTAATGTGTATATAAAGGGTGAATGATTGTAGATAGTGTTTTTCATGATCACAATATTATTTTAAAAAAATTATGATTTTTATATAATGATAAAAAATTTATTTGAATATTATATTTTTTGTTATGTGGATTAATTATATGATGGAAAATTATATTTGGTCTGGGTTTTAAAATATAGGGAAGTAATCCTTCTTTTCATTAGTGTAATATATAACTAGAGATTATAGATTAGGATATCTCCAAATTGGATGATTTGGGATATTCATGAGGCTTTTTAAGATTATATATAAAAAGGTATCAAGTTGGAAAGAGGTTATGCTTCAGAAGTGTGATGTGGAGGTTTGGGGGTCTTAAATTGAGGTTCAACTTGATTTGATTGGTAGATTAATTATGTCATCTAGTTGTAACATGAAATGGAAATGGTTTACGATAATGAATAATAACTTTATTAAACTAATAATAGTTTATTAGAATAACATTATATCATATAATCCGAGAGTGCGGCTGGTGGGAAGGGATTGATTTGTTTAAAAAACCGGGTATCGTGGGTAGTGGTCCATGAAGAATATTAGTTTATAATCATGTTCATATTAATAAGATGATGATATGAATTATCCTATGGTGGGTAGTTCTCTATAAATCACTAGCGATAAAACATTGGTTGATAATTAATAGTTTTTTAAGGTCAACTGTTTCCTTTATGGGATCATTCTGTTAGGTAATGCATGGAAATAAATTCAATAAAAAATAATTCATAATGGATTCATTGGAAAAAAATTCAGAATAATTTTGGATCAAGGAAGATGATTTTTTTTGTGGAATACCAATAGAATATGATGATATGTAATTGATTTATTTTTGAGATATTCTAGAATAAATTGTTCATTGATAACTATTTTTTGGATGCACTGGATTAGAAATTCATTTATTAATTTAGAGTACATTATATATATGGTAATATATGTAATGAAAAATTGAGTATAATCTGAGTGAAATATTGTTATAAAGATGCAGGTGGAAATGAGAAGAGTATAATTATAATCTTGTTAAACCAGAGATTTTTTTGTAGTTATATCATTGGTGGGTGTCTTTGAGATAGGGGAAGAATATTTACTAGATTTATCTGAAAATTGATGTTTATTAGTGGATTGTGATGTAAAAAATAATTCTCTCATAATATTTTATCTATTGAATAGATATTATTGTGCTAAAAACATACCATTAGTCAGAATTATACTTTCAGGGTAATGATTATTTCGAAAGACAATATATATGGAATTACTTTCTAGAGAATTAATAAAATGATTTATGTAGGATAGATTCAATTAGAGTTAGATACACCATTTTAATATGAATAATATATTTTATGTATCATATTAGTATGAATTTGGAGAAAATATAGTTTGGTTTATGTGTAGTTATTATATGACCATATATAGTAAGATATTTGAGTAATGAGGTCTCCATTGGACATTCATTGACACAGTGGTTCATGGGAGACACTTGATTATACAACATGTTTTATGAGACAAAATATAATGGGGAATTATTAATGAACCATGTTTTTATGTATATGTAAAATAGAAAGAAGACATATCAATGGATTGTGATATGGGTAAAATTAATTTTTTTAGAATGTAGATCATTGGAGAGGGTTTTGGACATGATTTACATATAAAAATGAAATATTAAATAATGTATCAATCTATGTCATTATATTTTATGAGATAATTGTAGGTACATCAAGTATATCATCCATGTGACTCCCATAATAATCCTTATTACACTTTGATTCTTCATGACCTTGATCAGAATGTAGACAAGACTCTAATACATACATTTTACTTTCATTTAATATAATTATGTAAATATTCTAGTAAGAAACTAGGAATGGAAATTTAATTTATTAAATAATGATAAAAGTGAATGTATGGTATTGAATTAAATTTGATACAACAATTAAAACATTTTATATTAATTATTTTTTCCAGATAAATGATTATATATACATTATTGAATTATTATCCCATAAGGTTTAAAATTATTTTCATAAAATTAAAATAGCCCTCAATAATTTGATTCAATATATTTATTATATTGAATATAATTATTTAAAATGATCTATAAACATATATCCATAATATAATTTATGGAAACAAAATTTAAATGAGTGTTTAAGGTAGGAGTTTTTCTATCATACTACATTAACTCACAACTCCCTAATATGTTGAGTGGATTCCTATATCCCACAAATCGAATGAGTGGATTTACGTTTTTTTTCTTATAGTAATTCTATAGTATATTGATGTATATTTATTTAATTATAATTTCTATTAATTCAACCAACCTTTCCTATCAGTACTCTCTAAAAGGTAAGGGTACCCTCAACTATATTTGATAGAAAACCTAATAATACTTTTATAAAAAATCATGTGATAAAAGGATGTCATGACATAAAATTATTCTATGTTATTTTTTTCATTTATTTACATGTAATGTGAAATGTGATTTTATTTATCATTATTGTGAATTTAAACTATTTGATAACTTTCAAGAATATTAATTATATATAAATTGAGAATATTTATCATTGAGTAACTGATTTTTATGTATGACTGTTTGTATGATATCCAATATGATAATGTCGCATTCAAACATATACATATTAAAATAATATACCATTTTATTGAAAATTGAATATGAACATCATCATTATATTAAAATAATAAATCATTTATTGAGTAAATGATAACCCAACCAATAATTTGTTGCAACAACCGGATTCATGGACTAGTATATGTTGTATCATCCCCATTTTCAATGTATTTTTACTTTTTTGGGTTCATATCATTTCGTTACTCTATATATATATCATCATAACAACCATTATTCTCTATTAGAGTTTACTGGCATATAGATTACGGTAAATTGGGATGTTATAAATACATTTAATTAATAAAATGATAAAGTGTATGCCATATCAAATTTAAAAAGGTAAATATAGTTTATAGAACATTTAAAAATTATTATATTATTACTAATTAAAAAAACGGTTTAAAAATAAAAAATTAAATAAATAATATACCTAAGAATACATAGGTCTATCATATATTGTTAATTTTGATGTATTAGATTATTAATATTTTAGAGATTCCACATCCATGTTTTCATGTACTCTTTTACCCTTGTTTTGAGTATATCTAGGATCCATTTTTTGGGGTTATTTTGGGTTAGATTGGGGATTTTTGGAAGCCTGAGGGATTTTGCATGGTTGTATCATGGTTATGGAGAACCATCCAACATGACCGTGAAAACCTTGCACTATTTTTTTTTGTTGAAATAAGAGTTGTTGCATTGTTATATAACATTTTTGGAAAATGTTATGACAAACCTCCCAAAACTGTGCACCATGAAATAGTAATGTTCTTCATAGTTGGCACGTGTTTCATCATACCATGTACCACTTTGAAGAAATTGTGCTCCCCTAAGATGAGGCAGACCGTTAAAGCGCATGGTTTGGAAAAACCATTCACATGTAGATATGTGTGAAAGTATATGTATAATAATATATTATTATTATTATTATATAAATCATAAAAAACTATATGCTTTTATTTGAATTTTCCTTAAAAGAAATAATTTTTATGTATATATTTATAAAATATATTTATATTTATATATTATAATTACAATTATATAATAGAAAATATATACATTAATGTACACATTATACAACTATAATTCTATATACATATAAATATGATTAAATACAATCATATAAAATATTTATGTAAATATATTTATATAATATTTATATATAATTCATTTAAATCCAATAATGTATTGTTTTTTAATTATATATATATTAATGAATTTTATTTTTTAGGAAAATAGAGGGAGTTCAATAGCAACTATAATTTAAAATATTAGTGGGGGTTTTGAATCAAAAATATTTTCATAAAAAAGAATACATATGTAATATTTAATACATCTGAAATCCAACTATATATATATATATTGTAATTATTTTAATAGTGGTGGTTTTGATATAACCTCCTCTAAAATCATATTGAATATTATGAAATTTTGAAAAAATTTAGAGCCATATCAAAACCCATCTACATACGATAATTACATGGGATTGTGAATAAACCATGCTAATTTAAAAAGAACTTTAATATATAGGGTTTTTTAATAACCCCATTTGAAAACTGCCACTAATCTTCTATTTTATTTGTGAGGAAACAATTTATGTGGGATCTAACCCCCCCTAAAATTTTATTTATACTTTTTAAACCCTCAATTTTAACCCCTACCCTCCCCCACTCAGACTAAACAATTTGCATTCTATTTTTGTGGATTATTATTGGATTACGAGGATTGAAATAAATATTTCTTGATGAATCAAATATCTTATTCAAGAATCATTTCCACTATGGTAAGTGAATTCTGCCACATTTAGTATCTTACATTTCCCATCTTCATTTCTTGATGAAGAGGGATGGGTTATCATCCGTTAGTGATGGTTAGATCTAGGTTTTTAAATATCTTCACCCATTGGATCATGAACTTTTTTATTGTTCCTAGATCATCGACACCATTTTTATTTCATTATTTCAGCATCAAATTAATGATTTTGGGTTGGTGATTTTCTGACAACAACCTTGATTTAGGTTATATAATTATAAATTTCTAATGTACTTGACTATAATCATGTTTTTGTGATTGAAAAATTGTAATTTCAGGAAATGTAAATTATAATTTAAATTTAATTAATAATTTGAATCACATTCCCATCTCATAGTGAAATTTGTTGAGTATGGGATAATGAATCATGTGAATACGGAGATTATAAATTTTTTTATTAATGGTATATGAAATTTATAGATACCCATGAAGTGTTCTTATATGACTAAAACATATAGACACCCTTTGGGTGTTCCAATAATTTGAAAATTTTATTTTATAAACTATTATTGTTTGAATGAATGAAATTGTAAAATTGGTTGAATAATGAATTATTTTAAAGGATGATAAATGGTTGGAATTTTGTAACCATGAAATACTTATATTTTTGGTTGATATGTGGTACATGGACTACTGATCCAAATACCATTGGGTTTCAATACTTCCACTCTTGGACCCGATTATATTTATGTATACATGAGATCATTGAGTTGTGGGATAGTGACTACTGCTCGAAATACACAAAGAGAGCCGGATTGTAGAAATAGTATCCCATTATACAAATGTGAAATTAGAATTTTATGAATGTATGAAACACATGATGGAATAACATTATATATCCCAATGGGGATGGTTTAGATTTTAGCATTGGCTAAAGCAGGCGTTGATGGTTTGTGTTTCATCATGATCCTAGGGTTCTATGAAGTTATATAATGAATAATTTTATATAAAATCTATTTATTTTATTTTTTTAATTATACAAATTCGTACATTATTATGTTATGGATAGTATTTTTAGATGTCAATATAGGTTTTTTAAATAGTTTTACTCATACTCTACTCAATTTTCCTAATCGGTAGTTGAATGGGCTCCATCATTGTAAGAAAGGATATAGGAAATATCCCTATGATAAATAGATGATTTGGAAAAGACCATGGATGAGGGAATGAGGCAGAATGTTGGGACATGCATGGGTTTTTTTAGTGTGCCTTTACTTTTGGGTTTTACATGAATCTTGACACTTATATGGAATAAAATACTAGTTAATTATTTTAATTTCATTTTTCCCTACCTTCATATTATCATGTAATGTTATTATTTATTAATATGGTATCAATATGGTTATTTTTTACCTTAATTTGGATATTTTTTATTTATTTCTGCTATTTTGCTGCATTGAAAATGATGGTATAGTCTCCCCACTATATAAATAATAGACCCTAACTACTAGTTATAAGCCTCTCAAATATGGGGTGACACACATGAGGTCACATAGTGAACCTCCTCGGGATATCAGTATGTGGCCCCATGGTCATGATATTTCATAGTAGTATCAAATGTGGTTCTACTTTCATTTCTCTTATCCTACCATTAGGGAAAGGTATTAAGTACACTAGTTCGAGTATAGACATCTTGCTGAGATAGAGCATGGGAGTTGCGAAACCATGTACGAGGGAAAATTAATCTACCTAGAGTGTGGTGATGTTATTGATGATTTATATTATCTATGAATTTTATTTCACCATGGCTGACTTTTTTCATGATAATTTATTTTATGAGATTTTTCATAATGACCCGATATGGCACACGAGTAGGTTGTACAAGCATACTTCTAGGAACTATGGATTTATTAGAACATAAATTATTCATGAACTCATAGAAAATTGGGTTTTGGGTGAGTTTTATAAATGTAAATACTTTACATTACATGTGTAATTAAAAAAGAAGAGCATCATAATATGAAATTTATAATTGTTAATGATTGTAAATGTGTTAAATTAAAGTGTATTAAAGGGTTTCTAAAGGGAAACCTTGAAATCATAAATTTTTTCCCCTATGTTATAAATGACTTGGGTGAGGTATGGATGAGGTTAGTGATTGTTCCTTGTTATTTTCTTTCTATAGGGGTATCAGGGATGTATTATCGTGACATAATGTTAATACATCTTGTAAAAAAAATTTGATAATTTTTTATGTAAACTATGAGGTGTTTTTGGAATTGTAGAGACATATCTCCACGAAGACCCTTTTTCATAGAAATGCATGTGGTCATTTCTAGATTTGTTATTCCAAGAGTGGAACCTGAGGCCCAAATAGTTTCAAGTGAATGACCCAGAGAGTAGTTATAGGATAAAATTGATACCATAGAATGATAAAAGGTTAATAAACTTAATTATATGGCTCATGTCACCACAGTGCACCTTTGTTTTTATGAGCATACCAGATTAGAGCTCGACAGTTAGGCATCCTTGGCCTGGAGTAGTTGTTGGGATGGGTGACCTTCTAGGAGGTTTTCCAATGTGTGTGTGTGTGTGTGTGATTAAAAATCACACTCGAAAGAAAAATTCTAGTCTTGTGTAAATTACAGTTAGGTAGATGACTTATTCGGGCCCGTTAGTGGGCCCCTGTGTGGGCCCCACATGTCTGTGTGACAAATGGTGGAACCTGGAAAGTGAGGACCCGATGAAAATATTATAGCGGGGTATCTATGCGGTCAGTGGATCCTTGTTGTTACAATAACCTTTCACATTTTGTGAAATTTATATAGAGATACACTTGGAAGGTTGTAAAACTAATTTCTAACATGACATGAGAGTTACTGTTTCAGTACCCTCTGACATT
The DNA here is from genome assembly GCA_963277665.1 of Viscum album. NCBI lineage: Eukaryota > Viridiplantae > Streptophyta > Magnoliopsida > Santalales > Viscaceae > Viscum > Viscum album. The sequence goes on from OY728133.1 coordinate 530,480,665, forward strand.
CACCAGAGAGGGTGGACTAGAAATAGATGTGTATTGGAATGATACTATTAAAAATATCATTGACCATTTATAGATTCTTAGTGAGATGAGAGTCAAACTATCTACTTATATGTTACATGGTCAAGTGTACAATTGGTGGGACATTCAAACTTAGGATGGATGGATAGAGAGGCTTTTGTGGATGGTCTTATAGGAAATGTTATTGTTTCACTTCTTCACTATGATTCTCAAGCATGAGAGTGAAGCTGATATTATGTGGCTGACCCATAAGAGTAAATCTATGATATACAATAATAGTCACTTCACAAATTTCAACACATTATTCCATCATTTGAAGGAGATAAGGAAACTATGGTGAAATAGTTTTAGGATGGTCTTAAATGTGATATTATGTGTCATGTTATCATATATAGGTTGAAGAAGTTTTCTTAAATGGTGAAACAAGGTCTGATTTTTGTGGGGGTATGAAGGAGGATTCAAGTGGAATATCAGTGGTATCATATAGAATACAATGAGGTAAATATTCTAATAGTAGGAATAATCTATTTGAGAATATTAACTAGGGAGATGGAAAACTATGTGGAAAAGGAGAATGATCTGTTACTGATTGTAGTATCCACATATTATATGGTGTGGTAGGTTGGGTCAGATTCGTAGAAAGGGTCCCCAACCACTAGTGGAGTGTTGATCTTATGGTAGGATGTGTAACACATAGAGGTATTTCAGGAACCCTCTTCTAATTGGTGGTTATACCAGAGCCATGAAATATCAAAATGTTGGTAGAGGGTCTTCTACCTCATATAATTCTAGAATATGGAGTTGTTCTGGACATGGTATTCGAGGTAGTGGATGTGGTATAACAGGAAAAGAGAACATGTATCTACAGAGTGGTGCAGATCAGGTGACTCAATCTTCGGCATAAGAAAGAGGGGAATAGAAGCTTCATGTAATTCATACAACACTTGTGGATTGTGAGACCGATCCATATACATTTAGAGATAAATTTCATGAAAATTATTTGATTTCTATATTCTTATTTGGTATATGAGGATCTCCTTATTTTTTATATTTACAACATGTGAATAGTTTGATTCTAGTGGTGGAGATCTTGAGTAGTGTCAGGACTATAAAAAACTATTAGAAGTGCGGTCGAGGGATATCCATTTCTCTATGGGTAGTTCTATTGAGGTTGGTGAGAAAATTTTCTTTTGGGATATCATCATACATTCCATATTCATTTTTGAATTGATTATGGGTACGGACTAGTTAGTAGAATTTTGAACCAACATTGGTTGTTACTGTAGTTCAGTTATTTCTACATCTCCCAAGGATGAAATTCATTTTCATTGTAGAGAGTAGGATATTAATGATGTATATGTATGGAATGTTCATTAGAAACTGGGGGAGCTCAATTGAGAAATTTTATTTCATTTTATAGATGATAGTACTACGAAACATGAAGTCCTTCCACCCATAATGGATTGATTTAACGATGACATTATTGAATAATTATTATGGATTCCACCGAAGAGTGATATTGAGATTAAAATTTATTTCATTCATTGATATAAACCACTTTTTATTCCACTGTATCAAATGAAACTAGATTAACCTCAGGGGATTATGACTAAATATGAATCATTTTTGGATAAGAAATTTATCTATCCAAGTACATAGCCATTGGGTTATTTTTTCTTGTTCACTAATATGTGTGATGGGACATTGTGTTTATGTATTGAATACCAGATGTTGAACTAGATGATATTGATTAACTGATATACCCTTCCACGTATCGATGATGTATTTGTTCATTTAAGAGTTTCTTTTGTATTTTTCAATATAGAATGAGATTTGGGTAGCATCTGTTGGAAGATAGTACTTTTGATATTGCATGAAAAACTTTTAGAATAAGGTATATGAAATCAACATCATACTATTTGGTTTAACAAATTATCCTACTATGTCTAGAGACATGATAAACTTAATCTTTCGGCCGTACATGGATCAGTTTTTTTTTCGAGGACATATTAGTGTAATTAAAGACCCATGATGATAATTCACAACATCTTGGAATCATCAAGAGTACACCGTGAGAGAATATTATATATAAGAAGCTATATATGTGTCAATTTTGGATCGAACAGGTGCATTTCATGGGATATATCATCTTTGATGAAGGTGGTTAGTGGATCTAGATAAGGATAAAGTAATTGATTTTTAGGAGTATTCCAATAATTTTTTTTGATATTTAAAGCATTATGCAGGTATAAGGATATTATTATATGTTCATATAAGAATATTACCACTTTTAACAACTACTATCTAGTTAACCAATAAGGTTAAAACATATTAATGGTAATGGTAATGTGTAATTTATTTATATTAGTGGATGAGGTGTCTGAATACCACACCAATTTTGAACATAATATAGCTATGTGAGGAGTATACCATGATTTTTTATTCATGAGGGGTTTTAATTGTAGTTCTATTGATATAGGGTGATCTTGTTGTTGAATATGGATCATGGTATTCAAGGGTAAATGAATAGTATTACCGTATGAATGATAACGAGTTAGTGGTAGTAGTTTAGGCCTTTTGGTATTCATGGAATTATCTGTTGGGAGAAAATATTACTATGTATACGAACCAAAACATCATAATTATATATTTTCATACTAAGAATTGAATCTATGGAAGTAGATGTCGGTTGGGTATATACAGTCATTTGATTTTATGATACCATGTACATCTCATAAAGGAAGAAATGTTTCATAGGATGTGATAAAAATGTATATACGCAAAAAGTTGATGATTATATGTCTGTGTAGAAGATGATGATTTTTCTAGAAACACATTTTATAACGATGTAGGAGTTCTTGGGGAAGATGACCTTCATATCTGTATCAACTGATTACCATTTTTTGAGGAGGTTCAGGGAATAGAACTATGGGGATTCTGAGTGTGTACCCTTGTGGGAAATCCTTAATGTTTTGGATGCACCATCTAATTTAAATTTAAATGAGGATGATATCATAGAGGTCCAAAACTATGTTTTTGTGCCTATGCGTATGTTAATGAAACTGATGCATGAATTTCATGAATCAATTTGGATTGTGAATCATATTTTGAATAAAATGTACCCTGAACTATGTTGATAATATTAGGGACTATTCATGAAAAAAGATATATAGGTTTCATAAAATAATGATATGCCTTTCAACAGGTAAATGACGGGCATCATTGAATTGGTAGTTTTCAACAACTGTTTCTCATTTTATAATGGAAATGGGATGACATTACCATGAGATTCATTTTGGGTGTTATGGTGATGCCTCAGAAGAAGAATTTCATATGGTTGATTGTGGACTTATAGGTGAATGTTTCCTATTTCTGATCTATCCATAAGTCATTCCAAGTGGATCAGTTTAGATACACATATATTCAGAAGATGGTTCATCAGCATGGGGTTTTGTGGAATATAGTTTGAGACCATGAATCCGATATAACTTTACACTTCTATAATGTCTTTTTGGATATAGATTGGTACTTATGTATTTCTGATTACAACATTTCACTCATATAAAGATGGATAGTAAGAACATATGATAGATGTTTTCAAGGATATTCTTTACATGTGCATTATAAACATTGATATGTCTTGGGAGAATCCAATAGAACTCAATGACTTTTCATATAAGAATATTTATTAGAAGACTATTCATATGGAACCAAAATGAGGCCCTTTATGGTAAGCATTACACATCACCTCTATCTCAATGGAGGATGGCGAGTCGATGTTGTTGCGACCAAAACTCATTTAGGAGAGATTATAGCATATTTAGTTGATTTTTAAATGTATGGATATGGTTTAGAATAGGCAAAATTTATTTGATGATCAATTTCTATGAAACTGTGAGTTTACAATGGGTGATCATGTGTTTCTTTGAGAGTCTCTATAATAGGGTCATCATAGGATTTAAATGTTGGGAAAATTGTGGCACATGTCTTTTCAATTTTATGATATTAAGGAATGAATCTGGAAAGTGGCATACTAATTGGATCTACAATTGAGGTATAGTACATTGAATTTTTTTATATGTAATATCATCATCATTATCACCCTGACACTTCTCATTTTTTTTATGTTGATTATTTTTATCTTGAGGTTGATGTGTCCCTTTTGGAGAATATGGGTCGTGTTATGGATCATAGTGAGAATGATTTCTGGAGAAGGAGTATTCCAATAGTTCAAGTATTTTGGTGTTTAGGAAGAAACAATGGAGAGGGAAGAAGATATGTGGGATTAGTGGATGGATATGTTTTTCTTGGAATCTTAAAAATACCCGACAATGCATCTTGAGGATGAGTTTTTATAAGTATTGGTAATTGTTGGGTTCATACCTTTCTGGATATTTCTCTTTCATAGTCCCATGTACATATTCCCACTATTTTGAGAATATCTTGTGTGTGTTTTTTGGGGGTTTTTTCGGTGAAATTAGAGATGTTTGGAATCAAAAAGGGTTATGAATAGTCGATGCATTGTTAGGGAAAACTATGAAGCTTTCCCCAAAAATATATGCACCGTATTCTGGTGAGACATGATGTGGAGTATAGATATCTCTTGGTTTTTTTAAACGATGCATCAACCTTCCCATATTGTGCTCTCCAAAATATTAGAATTTTCATAAATGACACGTGGTTTGTAATATATTTTTCTAATTATGAGGAACCATTCATCCCAAATAAGTGACACATTGGTAAGGCACATGGTTTTGAATACCAAGTGCCCCTTCCTAGGAAACCATATCTACATGAGTTAACTCCCCCAAAAATTTATGTAAAATTTACAAATCCTCAGTTTAAACACTTATTCACCACCTCTTGTACAATACCAATTTCATTAGATTTTGGAGGGTCCCATGTGGATCAAAAAACTACAACAACTTATTTCATGATGAATTGATTATATGATTGAATTATCGTCTCCTCTGTAGAATGCGATTTCAACACATTTTGGTTTCCTAGCTCATCTATCGATCTTTCTCGAGGATAAGTGATCAATTTTCCTTAGTTTGTGATGGTATAGATATACCGTTAGATAGCTCATTATTACTTGGATCTTGATCTATGGTATTGGCCCCTGATCATCCTCTTTGTTTTGATTTTCGGTCATTCCAGAATAATTTGTGGTTTTTGGGTAGGCGAACGTCCATAAAGAAACATTATGGTTTGTGGTTTAATTGAAAAATCACATATCATTGATTATAATTGGGAGTATGTGATTTTGAAACTATAATTTCTATGAGAGGAAATATCATTCTAAGTATAATTAAATAAATTAATGATTTTCCAATTCTATATTGTAACCAATTGAATATGTGAAAATGATATTGAGAATAATTGGATTATGAAATTTATTGATTAATGATTTATGAATTTTCTATTGACCCATGTTGTGTCCCAATATGATTAATACTGGTTACCCACCTTTGGTTGTTTTGAAAATATGCATATGTTTTTTAATTATTCCTTGTTATATAAATTAAATTATAAATGGGATGAATAAAGAATTATGTTAATGGATTATAATGGAATGGATGTTTGGAACCCTGAAATATTATTTTTGTGAAATATTTGTGGGACCTGGACTGCTTCTCTAAATACACATGGGGTTCCCAACTATATCTCCTCCCCCCCCCCATTATATTTTTCAATGATTGAAGTCACTATGTTATTGGATATGTAATACTTCCCCAAATACCCATGGGTTTCTATTAAACATCTATTGGACACCATTGTATGAATGTAAAATTGGAATGATTTTATTAATGTAAACACTTTATGGAAAAAAATGTGACATCCATAGGGATACAACTCGTACTTCGGCACGAGAAAAAATAGGTAATGATGGTTCATGTGCCATTGTGATCCTATGATTTAAGTCCATTTTAATAAATAATTTAAAGTGAAATTTTTTTCATTATTTATTTCATTTGATATTTATAATAAATCATAGAATTATATAGAATAAGTATTTTTTTAGATGTCGTGGGTGGTGGCCGACTAACTTTTACCCACTCTATACTTGGGCCGCCTGATTAGTTATCAAATAGATTTACTGTTTGAAGGATAAGATAAGGGTAAGATCCCTGTAATATATGGATGAGTTGGGATAGATCAGTGATGAGGGAACCACACATGATCCAGGACCCACTTGGGGATCTATTAGTGTGGCATGACATTTGGTTTTCATTTGACACATAATACATATATGGAATAGAATACACAATATTTTATTTTGGGGTCATTTATTGATGTTTTAGATTATCGTGTGATATTTGTATTTATTGTTATGGTATTAGTCTTGTTATTGATAATTTCGGTTTTCTATTATTTATTTATTTCATCTATTTTCCTACTATGATAAAGAGTGTATAGTTTCCCCACATTATAATTATTAGACCGTCATCGCAATTTGGTATCCTCTATCATACGAAGAGGTGCACTAGATGACACATAGTGAACCAACCTGGGGAATCAGTATGTGGACCCCAGGTCAGTACATTACACATGTTGTATTCATAAATTCAATACTAAAATCAGACATGGTAAAAATATCATATAGTAATATAAATTATTGAATAATATCAGATAAATAATATAAATTTGTAAAATATATGTTTTATTATCATAAAAACATATAATATATATATATATATATATTTAAAAATTTATCATCTATTATAGATATTTTTGAGACCTCCTAGACATGTTTTGTGAAAAATAAACATGAACATGGTTGGTAAAACACAATTATATATATATATATATTCCTTTCAAATAATTTTTTTGTATTCAATGAGTAATTTTACACACAACCGTGAGTCTATATGAATAGTGATACAATAAACCATTTTCAACATTGAAATTAAATTTGAGTTTTGAATATAAATTATAAAATTATTAATAAAATATTTAAAAAGTTTTTATATCATGGAAACGTATTTAATATCCCATTATAAATATTCAGCAAATTCCCAATAAAGTAATCTAATGATTCAGCAGTATGTTTTCTTCCAAATCATGTGTCTTATTACATTTCATACATGGATAATAAATTTATTTTACCCATTTAGAAATTATATTTTATAAAAAAACATCTAATATTTGTAATATAGAATATCAAAATAACCATCAGGTGAACTTTTTGGATATTTTGGGGAAGATAAATTTTTCCCTAAATAGTGAATAAATATGAATTTTAGAGATAATTTCCATTTCTATTCATGTATTTAAAAAGTATAATTTTTTTATTGAATATAATGTTATTATTTTATCTTTATAAAATAAAAAACAATTAGTTTTATTTAAATTTACATTATGATTAATTGAAGAATGAAATTTTCATAAATAAAAATTCTATTTTCTAGAAAACTATATTTCGTTGGGTTTTATGGGCCTATTTTAAAATTAATTTCATTAAAATAAAAAATTATAATTTAATAAAATATAATCTTTTATTGTAATTATCATTTCAAAATTTTATAAATATTCCATTTTGATTTTCTGTCCCAATGAATAGTGACTTCTAAAAACGTCAGTTACCATTATAAGAGGTGACATTGGTTTGAAGTGTCAAAACTAAAATGATAATAGATAATATGACTAAAAACATTTACAAAGCATATTTATTTACAATAATTAGATCCTATAAAATATAATCTTCTATTATGGGTGGTTTTGGAGGATAATTTTGAATAATAAGATATTGTATTATACTCTATCGACAAATGTCACATGTGACCTTCCCCTTACACTTAAATGGTCACTATATACCATCTATTATACAAAATTAATGATTATCACAGAATGGACAAGATCATTCCCAATAAAATTTTAAAAAAACTACCCATATCTTAGGGGTACATGATGGATCAGGATACGATCATTTATGATAGATGTGTATTCCCAATGTGGATTTTCAATGAAGATGTATGATCTTATCCATGTAATTTCAATTCTATTTCTTATTCAACCTTATATAATCATATTTTACCCGCAATAAAATGTATATTCATGTATCATCAATATAAATTTATTATATTATGTAACATACCAACCATTATTCATCTCATTCTTTAACAATTTTTTAACTGAAACAATCATTCATGTGTGCATGTGAACAATCACCTCATAAAGATATGTATTTAATTTTTCATCATCACCACTCACTGATGGTCATTATGATAGATATAATGTTTATATATGATATCGATGATATAATTTTCCTAATATAATTATAAAATCTTTTCTACCTTCTTTTCAAAAAATCCTTTAGATAATAATAATGTCACTTGTGCGCATGTGTGTACTAGAGCCTCTATGATGTGATAATATATGATATTCATCACCACATTATATGAATAATAAAATGATTGTATATGATGAATAAATATGATACTTATTCCATTGTTAATAATCTATAGTTTATGAACCCTTGACCAATATTAATGTACTAGATCCACCGAACTGAAAGATCCATGGAAAATATAAAATTTTTCAAACGAATGTTAATTTTAAGGAAGAAATTATTAATAAATGTGTTTGAAAAATATAAATGCACAATATAATTTAATTTATTTATTAATATGTTTCATTAATATACATATAATAAAAATATATTTAGTACACATGATATTTTAATGAGTATGAATTAATACAAGACTTGAGGTTTGGATTTATTATACAATCCCATTTCATTTTGGGATTTCCAATGATAAATTTCAATTGTATAAAATTATATAGTTCAGATCATTTAAAACCAATATATATTATTATATTATATTTATTCATATATTTGTTATTTATAAGTACCATCATCCATTATTTTATTCATAAAATTATAAAAAAATTGAATTAAGGAAAACCATCATTATTTTTTTTATTCAATAAACATTTTCATCCAATTTAATGCTCTTAAAAATGATTTTATAAAGGTTTACAACTTTAAAATAATTTTATTTAAGGGTATTTTTCGTCATCAATTTTTTTATTACCAATAATTAAAAGGATTATTTTTAATCAAAATATTTTTGAAACAATTTATTTTTTGATATTTTATATAAGTGTCAAAATAATAATCAATTTTAATTTATGTGATAATAATGAATTCTTCCACTATCATAAATTTTATTTTAAATTATTATTATATTTTATATTTTCTTATTTATTTTCAATTAAAATATATTTATCAATATTTTGGTAATTTTAAAATAAAATAACTTAATAAATTGATAGTTTTTTATTCAATTAATGGTTTGAATGTTATTTTATAAGAATTTTCCCCCCATGTCATCATAATTTATGGATTTTTATGATTCATCTGAGATATGATTGTTTCTTACCATACAATTTCTTTCTCTATATAGATTATTATGATGATGATTTCAGTATGATTCAATGAGCCCATTTCATTCCCACATATTAATTTAGTTATGATGATACCATTTTGAAATATGTTTCTTTTGAATGGAAAATGTTATGATTAAATGAAGATATGTTTATAAAACTTGTTTCCATTCTATAGGTTACAATATTATGATATTATTATTGTTTTATTATTTGTATCATAAAAGTGTATGGTTCTTTTTATATGACGGTAGGGGATGAGATTTTTACCCCCTATTGTATTCAATAATGATTGATATATTTGTTATAATATGCACTCAAATGGGGACTAAACCCTTTTTAATAACAGGATTTTTCCACTATGATTTTCCAAGGAGTGATCTTTGACTATTGAGATAATGGATTGTAGACTGATTATGAACTACTTTGAAATACCAAAAATCATTCCATGACTAAGAAAATGTTTGGATATTTTCAATTTGTGAAACACATAATTAGGTCTTGTTCTTATGATTGGATTTCGCGGTTCATGACTGATTATTGATGATTTCGTACATTTATGTATTATTAATTTTGATTTACAATAATGTACACCATGATTCATGATTAACAATATTTTACTAATTATGTATGACCTTTTTAATGCAAGATCATGATCTTATACACTTATTTTTATGCTCACTTATGTTTATTGAAGGATATATTCTTTGATTCCCCCCCCCATGAAGTTGAGATCACCCTGTCATATGTTTCCTTCATCCCTATGTTACTGAGAAAGTTATAAAGTTTTCAATTTCTATTAACTAGACTATGAGAGAAGGATATTATGTATCATGTTGCATATATTTTATGAAATTTATTTATTATTTATATTGTATCCAAATATACTAAACATTTATTGTCCTTAAGAATGTATTATTTTGAAATGTATTGAATATTCATCTATAAGATCATAATATTTAAGTATGTTATAATTTAGTTTACAAAAGAGATATTAAAAAAAATTTGAGTTAGTTCAGGGATATTAGGGTTAGAAAAAATTTGGGAAAACCATAGAGATAAATCTATAACAACGATATGATAATAATGTTTTGATGAAGTTATGATTGTGTTTTTTTCGAACAAGTTACAACCCTCTATGGATATTGGAAAGAACATGTGGTAGTTGAATTGATTCACTTAGGGGTAAAAACTATAAAAATAATGAAATGGGTATTATCTTGATCATCACTAATGCAAGATTATTAGTCCCAATATTAAAAGCATGTGTAGGTAAAATCAGGGGACATTTTTGGGTTAATTTATAATTTCATTACAAACCATTTAAAGGATTTAAAAGTATAGTGACCATGAATTTCCATATTCATACCTAGAGTGTCAAAAATTTAAAATAAGGTTTCATAATTTAGTAATAAAATGAAGGTTTTCCATGATTATATGATTTCACATTTTGATGTATATTCACCAGAAAAATGTGTATGGTTTTAGTAATGAAATAATGTAGAATGGTGAAGATGAGGTGGTGTTTTGGAAGATCATGTATAGAAGTATCATATTTGAATGTAATAATATTATTTCCACAATGACTTTTTAATTTATATATGGATTTCCAATGATAACCTCAATGATTAGATGTTTATTTATAAATAAAAAATATATATTTGTATGATGGTCGCATAACAATATTATATATTCTCCATAATAAATCATATTTGTAATGTTCTACTACAACATATTTTTATTAATTCATTAGTTGAATACTATTTCATTTTACCCATCTATTGGATCTCTATATATTGGGTTCAAATTAACTTACGTGGAAGGGGAGTCTTGTTCAATATTCATAATAATTCTATTATCATCTTTATATGCGAGGATGAATATAAACATCAAATGGAAGTTTCATATATTTCATGTGCCTTTCATTTTATTTATATTGGAAATTTATCACAATTGTTTGTAGAGAAACAAAAAATATAATATATTAAGGTTAGTTTGACTTATTTTTATGTATTTCATTAATTATTTCATTTTTTTCCTTTTAATTATAATGAATATATTTCAAAAGAGTCCATATCTGAAGACTCCATCTAGAATAAACCCCATTTTGTTGTAGGAATTGATGTATAAAATCCAATAGGATATTGATAAAGGTTTAATAATGAATTTTTAATCAACATTGGGTTGACCTATTAATTTTGTTAAGAATAATTATCATTCAATTTTCTATATCATTGATAATCAAAAACCTAACAAGATCACTATCATAAAAAAACCTCTAATAAAAATCAATGTTATATATGATCAATTATATTTTAATATATACTTTTCAAATATTTAACTTTTCATTTGATTTTAAATATTCATTTTCAGAATATATACTCAAGAAAACCTTCTATACGAGGTATAGTCATTATGAATTTATCATGATTCCATTTGAACATACAAATTCCCCTTCTATATTAATTTATTTAATGAATAGAGTCGATAGAGATTACCATTATCTGTTATTGGTATTCATTATGGATGATGTTTTTATGTATTCCAATAGTATGGAAGATCCTTAAGATAACATGATGATTTTACATGTATAAAGGAAAATCATTATGAAAATTTTACCAAGTGTGCATTTATGTGATAATTAATTTCATTTTTTGGTTATATAATATCACGAGGAGGTATATATGTGGTTCCCTAAATGATATATGTTAATTAATTTTGGTCTAAACCAACCCGTATTAATAGGATTTGTAGTAAACTATGGTTTTATTTCTTAACAGTGATTTGTGTTGAATTTACCATGGTTATCTAATACACTATCAATGTTAAATTGGAATGGGGTCTCGTTCCTTTGGATAGATGAATGGTATGAAACTTTTAGGAAGAATTTTTTTTATTCATTGAAAATATGACTATACTACCCAAAAATGGATATTGGATTATTTTATATCGTGGTTTACCAAATAAGGTATAGATACACATCTTTTTGAAAATTGATATGATTGTTTTTTATGACTCACGCAAATGGTAACATCATGAAAATATACTTTTCTAATTATTTGATATCGAAAGTAGTAATTTATACACTGAAATTATGGAAGAATTATATTTACATTCAAATATGTTATAAAGATAATAAATATTGAATAATGAAGAATATATTTGCATAGAAACTGTTGAATATATTCAAAAGTAGATAGTTATGATAGAATATTTAGTATGAGTTCTCGATACAATATAACCCTAGGATGTTGAAGATTATAGTAGTTGATTTAAATTTGAATGACCATTCTTATTTATATTAAAAATATTGTATAATTCTAAAATTTATGGATATGATGAATATCTATCTATATATAATAAAAAATGGTAAAATTCAAATCATTCTTGCATAAATGTTCAACCTTCCCTAAATGTGAGGGTTAAAGTAGGGTAGAAGGATGATGTGGAACTAATAATTTGGGTAATGAATTTTCCAGATATCAAACATTATTTTAAGATAATTATACGTTTTAGGAATAATGTGTGTCTCTAATTAATAACAGATATGAATAAGGATTTGTTGGACGATTCCTGTAGTTCATCATTCTCCATTATCATGGAAGTACAATGATGTTTATGTATTTGAAATATTTTTTTCTATATATATAATTTGAAGAGGAACATTTCACAGTATATATGTTGGTGAATGTTATTTAATAATTATAAGGCTAGGAGAAAGATGTATAATGGAATTTTATGGCCATTAACCATAACTAAATTAAAAGAAAATTTTTTATATATATATAATTTTAAGAGTAAAATTTCACAGTATGACCGTTTTCACAGTAAAATTTTATGGGTAAAATATCATAGCCCTTTCATTTTTTATGTTATTATATTGATATTATCTTATGTTTATGATTTATTATTTTTCAAAAAAGTTAAATTTTCTTTCGAAATGTAAAAATAGAACCCCTTTTATTAAAAACTATCTTTTCCATTTAATTAACAATATAATTAACAAAATTTAAGAATTTATTTTAATTTTCCACTATTTTCATTTTATTAAACATAATATAATTAATTTAATTTTAACCAAAATTATGAAAAAGTTTCCTTAAAAAATCATAAAAATGCATTTTTATAGAAAATTGATTTTTATTTTCTTTTATATTGTTTTGAAAATTAATTTATTTCACTACTAAAAATTAGATTTTATATAATGGATTCTATATTTGGAATCATAATTTCCAATGTGGGTAATGCGAACATATTTTTTGTCCTGATGAATAGTAAAATTGGTAAAAATTATGGAACCATGGTATGTGTTAAAACATGTTAAAAGGGTTTAAACTAAAATGAAAATGTTTAATATTAACTATAATTCAAGGAATTAAATAACTTTATATCGACGCTTATTGTGAATTTTAGGCTTTAGGTTCTCATAGTAAGCCTATAAGGATTTTGGAGGGGTTCATCCTCTAAAATATTGAAGAAGGGTAATGCATGGAAATTAACTATTTTTTACATCATGTATTTTCATTTCACTGTGTGTTAGGGATGTTTCATTGGATATTTCAGGACCTGTAAATATTAGGGATTAAATTATTTTGGGTGATGTCTTTTATAGAAACATTAATCTATAAATTTACACTTAATTGAAGTGTAAAGGACCATCACAATGGACTACACAATGTTTTTATAAAAGGTTCAACGGCATATTTTTTCCTCAAAAACAATGGATATCTATAAAATATTCGGAGATCATTATACCCCTGCTAGGTTTCTTAAATTCATTCATAATGGATGAATCTTTGGCTTCCCATCTTTGATTTTTGGTGATATGATGTATGTTCTACCACATGTATTATGGTTTTCGATCAAACTTTTCTTGTTTCTTTTCTTTATGTGATGGAAGATCAAATCTCATGATTGTAATTTGTTATTTTATATATATTTTTTATGTTTCTCTTCCATGACTCTATGGAGGGATGTGAATTCTTGCATGATAGGTGATCGGGATCTGTAACATTTGATTGTTCTCATATGAATAACATTGACACCATTATCGAAGAGGATTTTTTACATATATTATTTTATATACATGAAATAAAAAATTGATCATGGAAAAGAAATATCGATTGAAATGATATTAACCTAATGAAAATTTATCATGATTAAAGGAATTGGAAGGCAATCACATTTTGATGTCGATGCTTTATTATGTTATGAATGGATATATCCTAATTTTATAGATAGTGTGATGTATATATGATTATTTTTCAGAATGATATTATTAATCGAGTAGACTATTGAAATTTATAAATAAAATAAATACATAATTAATTTATAATTAATTTACCTAAAATTATTAAATGAATAATCATGTTTGAGTCTAGGGTTTGATAATGATCAAATTGATGTAACGAACATGTGCAATTTAATGTGATCCTCAATGTGACTAATGGAATTATTATTATTGTTATGAAATTTTATTCTCAATGATAATAAATAATGGAATAATAAATCGAGATTATATGGTTGATTATAAGCATGTTAAAATTTATTTTACCTTTAATTTGGTATCCTGATATATCTTATTGAATTAGGTTTCATAAATTTGGAACAAGTGATTAGTGAATTCATTTATTCAGAATAGAATTTTAACCTCTTGTGTGATAAATATAATTTGGGAGGGCCTATGTTTTATTCTTTCTTCAAAACAAATTCCTCGAGTTCAGAGTATTGATAACTAATTTATGTGTGAAGCGTGGATGAATTTTTATGTCATGGATATCCATTTTTGAATATTTTATGTTTCCTAATGACATTAGGATGTTACCCTCTAATGGATGATATTGGTATTGATGATTTGATATGACATTGGGATGCCCGTATGTGGTGATAGCCTAGTATGGTTTAGCCTAGGATGAATGATGTGATATCAGATGGGAATGCACAGATTATTTTGTTTCAGTTGAATTATGTGAGGATGAGATTCATCAATATATGAATATGAGTGTTAGGGATGACACTAGATATGATGTAATGGGTTGAATCTTGTATTACACTTTGATATGATGTTGAGAGATAGTATTCTCACTTGTAATTGTTTTTAATTGCTGATGATCAGGTTTATTATATTATGAGCAATAAGATTCCCACTACATGATGCAGTTGGATGTTCTAAGTTTCATTCTTCCTCTTAGAGACTGCTTAGTTTGGTATCTTTGAGTAACAAGAATATGGAATGATTCTAATAATGGTTATATAATTCATAACCCATGGTATTTTTATTCGATTATTTAAAATTCCAAAAGAAGTTAATATTAAAAACAGTCAACTTTGTTGGATTATACCTATAGGGATTACACTTAACAATATTACGTAATGTAGTGTAATTTTTTATAATAATATATATTAGTTAATGTAAAATTAAATAATTGAATAATATTTAGTTTTTAATGAAAACACCTAATTTAATGTATATCTCTATAATGATTTTGTTCATTAAGGAGAACTGGTCTTCGTAGTGGTATAAGGGAGTTCGATATTTGTTAGTTGCATTCGATTATATGACTTGGTAATCCCATTGTTTTTTATGAGATGTAGTATATCTAATATATATTATATAATTTGATAGGCTTCCCCACACAAGAAGGTTTAGGAATATGAAACCTAGTGTATTGTGGGAGGGTGTTTCCCCAACATCATAGTGTGAGGATGGTTGTATGACAACCCCTCATTCCCTCCTCTATTCTAGAAGTAGTTACTTTCCCTAGTATGCACAAATACATTTTTTATCATATATGGGTGTAGAGTGATGTGTCATGATGTAGTTATTTCACACCCATGTATCACTTGATATAATATCAAAAGGATTATGATAGGTATCACATGTATATGTTGTGTTATTTTGAATTACATAAACATTTTATCGGTTATAATGACTTGAGTTATAATAGCCGATATATGATACAAGTCACACGTGCTATGGTGGATCCAGTAAATAGCTTTTTTACTATGTATATTAATTTCATATGGAATTTTTTGGTACTTTGATGAAGAAAGTACATAATGTGATGCCTTTACCAAGTGTATTCTTGCTGACCTCTATTGGAGAGATATGTCTTAGGGAAAGTTACTTTGCGTTTTAGTGGAATACTAGTGTGTTTTCTCTCCTGTATAAGATAAATGGTTAGTGTTATCTATTGTGAGGTTGGGAATTTTGTATTCAACTTTTGTTGACTAGTCAGTTTCATTATTATTTAGTATGCTTTAACATGCTTTCATTAACTTTTTAACGAGATGATCTAGGGAGGATCCTACTAAGTATAATGTTATTCTCACCTTACATTTATACAAACTATATTTAAATCATATAGATCATGTTAGAGATCAATAAGGATATTAGTAGTTGTTGTTTAAGTGGAGCTATATGGGCATTGTGGTCACTGTCATCTTTACCATTTTTTACATGTATTTTTTAATTCATTTTTAATAGTACTATAAGAAATTAAATATTTGAACATAGAATATATATGTATATATATATATATATGATAAGGTTTTTTTGGTGTATCCTTTTTGTCTCAATATTTTTCACATTTTTCAAAAAGGGTAATACATCACATATTAAGGTTTATTATACACTCAGTGCAAGACAAAAACCCGATGCCTACTAGAGGAGGGACTTAGGAAGTCACCCTACCTCTCACATCATTGCTAAATGTTTTTAAAGAGGGAGTGATGACATAGGTTTATCTAATTTTTAGGTTGAGGTATGGGATGATGTTTAGAGATACAAACATGTGATATAACGGATTAATTATTATTAAATATTCAATCTTATAGGTTTATGAGTATCAAAAATTTCTCAATCTTTTTGAGAACTGAGCTGGTTTGATTCCCTCATCAGGTTCACACCAAAGATGTTTATAAGGATGTTCCAGAAGATCTCTACCAAGTTGTTTTAGATGATGAATAAAATTAGAATAAGGCACTATAATAGTTTTACATGTAGATTCTAATTACATACGATTGATATTTTATGGATTCATTCATATAATACTGATAAAAGGATGTTGTGATAGCTTTCAGATTGATTTGTTCATAGAAGTATAACTGGATTTCATTGGTTGTGAAGATGCTATATGGAGTAGAGAGGATGTGGTGGTAGTTTTTCAATAGGGATTGTGAGGATTCATCAATATAATGATAGAAAATAAGTGACCAATTCCTGGAATATTTCATTTCCTCAACCATGAAGGTGGAAAATCTCTAGGATCTTCATGTCCTTCTACAGGGGAGTTCTAGTGGGTAGGTGTTTGTGATCCATTTATGACCTTTATGCGATATGCTTCAGACCTATTACCAAATGAGGATTCCTATGTGAGGCATTTTAGGGAGGCATTTTGTTTCGAGATCTAGTTCCATGTCAACCCATTTTTTATAATGAGATATCTCAAGGTAATGAAAAGAGTATAGGTGATTTTGGGGATGATTTCTATAACCATATTGTCATTATAAGGGTGTATTTTGGATTTTTTATAATGCCAAGCAATGGTTATGGAATAATTTTTTTTATTATAGTGTATTTGTTGGTCATCCGAGGTTAGGTCCCAACTCACATCATCTATTTTCTCTAGGGGACATGGATCTTAGACCTATGATAACGGGTCTGATGATTGTTTTTATTGTGTAGGATGGTGTCATTAGTTGAGATAGTGCTCTATCGTTCTGACAAGTCATCATTCACGATGAGTTCTACATTATGATCCATCAATAAGGAAGTTTCAGCTCAGTTAATAAAAAATGCTATCCAGTTTGGGATCAGTAAAGAGGATTTGGGGGAAGGAATATTGAATCATTGTGATACTCTTATCCGTTAGAGAGAAGACCAAATCCATTAATATTATAATCATTCAAGTACGAGAGGTCATGGATCAGGTTATGGTAAACTTCCTGCTTTAGTGTTTCCAATGTCGGGTAATCCAAATATCATTTGAGGTACCCATAATTTTTTTTATTTGTATATGATTTTTTTTAATTTTGATAGATGTACTCCTTTATTTTACATACACTCAACCATGCATTAGGAAATGAGTAAAAGATGAATCATGGACATTATAATTGACTATTCTAGTTTTTTGTCAATCATACATTTATGATGCTTGTAGATAATGTGGGATAATTTTGGGGAAGCTGTAAAGACCTGTAAATTTCAAGGAAATTTTTTTTCTTAATTTTCTTTGAAATTTTACAAGAGCGCGGCTTCTGACGGCACCTGATTCCGAGGCCCGGTGTGCCCGGAATCAATTTCCGAAGTTTGGCTCGGGTACGTTCAGTGAACGGATGAGCGGGTTTTTCTAACATTTGAACCGGTGCCCGGAATCGAATTCTGAGGGCACCGATGAAATCGCAACGCCGGTATTTTCTTAGAAACGCCTCTTCCGGAGTTGCGTTTACTCGGGTGTGTTTTTTAATTTTCGGGCTTAAGGTTAAGAAATAAAATAATTTTACGACAACTTTATTTTATCTCACTTAAGCCACTTGGAAGCCACTTGAAGCCACTTAAAAGCAGCTTAAACTGAGTTGAAACGGATAGGGTACTATCCAGATATATCCTACCCTCTTGGTAAGATATTTGTGAGGTGGGGCCCGCACGATCCCCGCCGTTTCTTTCCGCTAAGTAACGCACCCGTGAGAACCCGTCATTATGAAAGTCAACGGACGCGTTTTATTAAATCCTTAACACACCATTTAATTGGGCGGTTTATTTCGTGAATTAAATGGGAGGTTTCTTTCGTCGAATTAATTCAACGAATTTATGGGTCGTTACTTACCTTTTTCGTTTGTTGGCGTAATAATAAAATAAGACCAACAAGTCTTTTGGAGGATTACTCGTTGAGAGGTTTTGTCAGAGTTCCTGAGCCTTCATCCTTTTTCGCGAAGAACGCGAAGAACGCGAAGAACGCCGGCCTCCGACGAAGAACGCCGAAACCGCGGAAGTCGACGACGCGACGCCGTGTTCCGCGACGCCGACATTCCCTTCCTGCAACGTTCTTCTGCGACGTCTCTTCCTCCGCAACGAATCTTCGATCAGCTGTTTGAGGTAAGAGACTTCAGGATTCTCTTAAATCTCCTTTGTGTTTCTTTTTAACAAAACACGGATTTAATTTTATATAATTAAATTAAATCTGTTGTTTCTGGGTCCGTTGAGTTCACCGACTCAGTGCCGGATCCCGTGACGACGCGGCGGCCTTCCGCGATGACGCGACGATCCCATCCTTCCGCGACGAACAAATCCGCGAAGAATGTGCGTACGACGACGACTACGAGGTAGGGGCTATTGTTAATAATTCCTTTTTCCCGTGGTATTTTCATTTAAAAGTGAAGAACCAGACAATAAGAACAATTTTAATCCTCTAAAATTGTTGATTCATGTGTTGAATATTTTTCTCCCGTTGTTTTTATCTAACGCGGAGGGTGCGGGCCAAACAAACACTGCCCAACAACCCTCCACCGTTCTTCGTTGTTGTGCGGATTTCACGGGCAACGACGGAACGTGCCGCAACAGAAGTTTGATGGTTATGCAGTGATGAACGAGTCCCGGGAGAAGCACCGGTGCAGTTGAGAAGGAAAATGGACCACCAGAGCAACTCCGGTGGCCCGTGGAAGATTCCGGCGGCGCGGGCCGCCGGCGCGGCGGCGCCGGCAGACGGAGGGGGCGGCGCCCCGGCGCGCTGCCGGACGAGGCCGCCGAGGCTTCAGCCGCGGCGGGGGCGGCGAATGGACCCGCGGCCGCGCGGGTGCCATGGGGTTGTCACGTGGGGGCGGCGGCTCCCCCCCCGCGTCGCTCGGGTCGTCCAGGCCGACACCCCGTGGGTGCCGCGGGGGTGTCACGCGGGGGCGGCTGCTCCTCCCCGCGTCGCGCGGCCGAGCCAGGCCTGGCTGGATGAGCCCGGCCGGTCCAACCGGCCGGGCCGGACCGGGATCCGGCCGGGTCGACCCGGTTCGGCCGACCCAGGGGGGGTCGGGTCGGGTCGTCCCGGGCCCGGACCCGGACCCCCCGTCTTCAGACCGTTTCGGTCAAATGCCCGTAACGTGAGCTACGAGCCTCCAAAAGACGCGCCCTCAGTGGAAACACGATCCTTGGATCGATACGGTCATTTCACTATATTGCACTCAAGGTTTCGTAATACTTTGAGTTCGGCCGGGTTGGTTCGTACAAGAAACCAACTGGGGCCTCGGAGCGGAAACGCTCATATCTTGAGCTACAGACGTCTGATCGACGTGCCGTCAACTTCGTTGAATTAATCTAAGTGAAACGGATCTTTTGGAATACTCCTCCAGAGGTTTGTATGCAGGTGGAGTACGGTCGGGTTGGTTTTGCCTTAAAAACCAACAGGGCCCCAAAAACGAAAAAGCCAATAACTCTCAGGTCGGGCGTCCGATTGACGCACCGTCTGCGACGTTGAGTTCATGTTGACGATACGTAACTTTTGGATACATCAACATATGACTTTGTGACAGTTGATGTATCGGCCTCTCGGCTCATGGAGCGGACCCTCCCGAACGAGCTTTCTGTGTGCGGGAACCCTAGAGCTGGCTACGACTGCTACTTCGACAGCGACGACCGTGCAGAGATCCTCAGTGGACTGCGGCGACAACCGTGCAGAGATCCTCAGTGGACTGCGACGACGACTGTGCAGAGATCCTCAGTGGACTGCGACGACTACAACACTCAGCGATTTTACGTGGATCAGTGCTACATGTCCTGTGTGGGCCCGATCTTGTGTGGGTCCGATCCTGTGTGGGTCAGCGCTCAGCGGTTCTGTGTGAGCCATCGCCTACAGGTCCTGTGTGGGACCGATCCTATATGGGTCTTTGCAGGGGTTAGTTACCTATCAATCCTTTGTGGGTCTGATGACTTATATGGATTAGTGATCATCTTTATCGTCATCCGAAGAAGTATACCTGTGTGAGCTGAATCATGTTTACTCTCCCTTGTGGATTGTGTTGATCTATCCTGTGTGGATTTACTGTTTACTCTCATTTGTGGATTGTGTTGAGCTATCCTATGTGGATTACTGTTTACTCTCCTTTGTGGATTGTGATGTGCTATCCTGTGTGGGTATACGTTTTCTTTCCTGTGTGGGCTGGGTAGTTCTTGGGCTCGGACGTTGGAGCTAAATGGGAATAGATGACTTAGGTATATGTATGGGCATATACCTAAGATGGGTCAGATATTACTTCGTGATTGTATCTTTCCTTTGTGGATTATACTTTGTGGATTTCGGGAGACCTTAGGGGGTCTTGGGGTCCCTACTGAGTAGATTATACTCACCCCTGCATGGGCTTTGCCCGCAATACGTTGTGTTTGTTGCAGACGACGGACATCGCTGATCGTGGTGGAGGCGTGCGGAGCAGGACTGTACCTGGAGGTGGACCACTGGGCGGGACGTACTCGTAGCGGTCAGGTGGACCCGAGGAGTTGTGGAGGCTATCTGTACCCACCCTTCAGGTGGGACTTCCAGAGCACGTCTCGACGCTGCGACATTTCTATTCAGTTGCTGTTTTTCCCTTTCAGTTGTACTTTACAGTTGTGCTTGTATTTCCGGACCCTTGTTCTTTCAGAACAGCTTGTTACAGTTTTTACATAGTGTTTACTTTTACGCTTTCTTACTCTGTGGTGCTTGTTTACTCTACAAAGTCAATGCATTCCCTTTTTCCGGGATTTACGCCTTGGTGCTAGTCGCCAGCCCCTGGCCTATGGAAGGCGGGCATGGGGTAGTCATGGCACGGGCCCTGAGGACGGGTCATGACAAACTGGTATTAGAGGTGGTCGGTTCTACCGCAGACTCTGATCATTCTTCTATGTGAAGCAATAGTGTTTAGCATATTGGGTGTGGTTATCAGTCCAGGGAGTCCAGTGTTGGTGCCGCGGCCGATGTATCTGTACACTAGGACCCTGACTTCTGATTTCCGACTTAATGCACGAAAACATTGATTGCATGTGTGTTTCATGTTTTCTTTGTGATTACTTGTGTCAGCTCACCAGGTATACTGTTTTGACCGTGGTGCACTTGTTTCCTTTTCAGGATGGCCCCACGACGGCAGCCAACTAGGGTTCCGAGAGTAGAGCGCGACGACAGCCCGCCGATCGACGAGGCCTCGGTACAGGGTCCGTTGACAGTAGAGGCACTGGCGGTACCTTTACCTGCCGAGCCCCTGATGCTTCCAGCACCGACCGCTGACGATGCACGACGCCTCGGAGCTCTTCACGAGTTCCAGTGCCAGGGACCACCCATGTTCCATCGGGATATGGACCCCCAGGCAGCCGAGAACTGGCTGGAGGCGGTCGTTCGAGTTTTTAGGCTAGTGAGGACACAAGCAGACCTCATGGTGATCCTCGCAGCAAGCCTAATGCACGCAGCAGCAGGACGATGGTGGAGCTTGATGTTACAGGTACACGATGAGGAGTCTCTTCTCTAGACGGACATCAAGAGCCTCTTCCACTCAGAGTTCGTCTCAGCCACCCTCCGTGCGGTGCGCATCCAGGAGCTTCTTCAGCTGCGGCAGGGCAGCTTGACGGTCGCCCAGTACGCGGCGAGGTTCACAAATCTTTCTCGATGCTCGACCGACATGGTATGGGACCCCTTCTTCTGGGCCCGAACCTTCAAGCAGGGATTGAGACATGAGATCAGGGCATCGCTGATCTCCCTCAGCATCCCGACCCAGGCAGGAGTGCTGGAGCGAGCCCTTCTGATCGAGAGCTTTCTGGCTGAGTCTACAGCGAGACCTACCACAGGGCAGCAGGTGGCGGAGTCTTCGGCACCAGGTAGCCGACGGATGACTCAGTGTTCCAGGCAGACCAGAACTTCTGGCAGACGACCTCAGGACACTGGCTCATCAGTGCGGGGCTCCCAGCGCAGAGCCAGTCTTCCGAGAGGCAGGCAGTGCTACTCGTGCAGCGGGCAGGGCCACATGGCTCGTGACTGCCCGACCCGCCATACCGAGGAGCATCAGACGGTGGAGGGGCCACCTAGGCAGAGGCAGAGGGTCGACCGTGGCGGTCCGCATGAAGGAGGCGGAAGAGGCAGAGGAGCCGGCCGAGCAGCAGGTGGTGGGCGACGCTTTGAGGCTCTTCCACCACCACCACCAGGAGGTCCGCCCCGACCACAGGGAGCTGGCGGGCAGAGACAGGCACAACTCCAGCCAGCGGAGGCCTACGACCACGACACTCCAGAGATGATTCGAGGTATGATATGTGTCTATTCCACCCTTGCTGCAGCTCTTATAGACACAAGAGCGAGTAACTCTTTCATAGCCACTGCTCTTGTTCGGAGCTCGGAGATTCCGACAACGCTGTTGGCTCGATCCTTACGGCTAGAGACTCTTACGGGAGGAGACTCGACGATTACGCACTGGTGCCGGCAGTGTGAGCTTACTCTAGGAGGCAAGAGCTTTGGCTGGGATCTTCTTGTAGCAGCTTCGAGGCCTTACGACTTCGTCATGGGCATGGATTGGTTATATACAGTCCATACTCAGATTGACTATTTTAGGCGCAAGTTGCGATGTGTGCGCACCGACAGGAGCAGGTTCACCTTCACCGGCGAGAAGGGAGCCTTCGCAGCACAGGATGGACTCACGCAGAGGAGAGGGAATCCTATCACTCATCAGTTGGCTAGACTCATCCTTGGAGCAGTTGACGTGCGGAGTCCTAGTTTTCCTGCAGTGGTGGATCAGTATGCGGACGTCTTTCCCGATGACGTTCCAGGTCTACCTCCTCGCAGAGAGGTAGACTTTTATATTGATCTGTACCCCGGGACATCCCCGATATCCACTGTAGCGTATCGGATGGCCCCCGCTGAGCTTCGAGAGCTACGGGTACAGTTGGAGGACTTGCAGGGAAAGGGGTTCATCCGACCCAGTGTTTCACCCTGCGCTTCGCCGATATTGTTCGCCAAGAAGGTGGGCGGGAGCTTGCGACTGTGTGTCGACTATCATCGCCTGAACCAGGTGACAGTGAGGAACAAGTATCCGCTACTGAGGATTGATGACCTCTTCGATCAGCTCAAGGGAGCACGGTGGTTCTCGAAGATAGACCTTAGGTAAGGCTATCATCAGCTCAGAGTTCGAGATGAGGACATGCAGAAGATGGCCTTCAGGTGTCGGTATGGCCACTATGAGTTCTTGGTTATGCCATTCGGCGTAACCAATGCTCCAGCAGTGTTCATAAGCCTCATGAACAGGATCTTCCAGCCATGCCTAGATCGATTTGTCGTGGTCTTCATCGATGACATTTTGGTGTACTCAACCACCGAGGAGAAGCACGCCTACCACTTGCGGGTTGTACTAGACACACTCCGAGAGCACCAGCTTTATGGAAAGCTCTCGAAGTGCCAGTTCTGGTTACGTGAGGTCCACTTCTTGGGGAATGTCATTTCTGAGGCGGGAGTTGTGGTGGATCCCACGAAGATCGAGGTAGTGCTAGCTTGGGAGCCACCCAGGAGCGTGACGAAGGTGCGGAGTTTCTTGGGTCTAGCCGGATACTATCGGAGATTTGTGACGGACTTCTCCAGAGTTGCGGCGCCACTCTCAGCGTTGAAGAAGAAGGGGAAACCCTTCATGTGGTTAGACAGATGTCAGCAGAGCTTCAAAGAGTTGAGACAGAGATTGACCAACGCACCTATCTTGAGGTTGCCTGAGGAGGGAGTTGGATATGTAGTCTACTGCGATGCATCAGGGACCAGACATGGGTGTGTCCTGATGCAGGAGCGGGCCATGATTGCCTATGGATCACGTCAGTTGAGGCCGCATGAGCAGAACTACGCTACCCATGACCTGGAGTTAGCAGCAGTGGTCTTTGCTCTGAAGACATGGCGACATTATTTGATTGGCAGGAGCTTTACAGTCTTTTCTGACCACCAGAGTCTTTGGTACATCTTCTCTCAGAAGGACCTGAACCTGAGATAGCAGCGATGGCTCGAGTTCCTCCAGGACTATGACTTTGAGATAGTCTATACTCCTGGGAAGGGGAACATGGTAGCCGATGCCCTCAGTAGGAGGACGGGCATCCAGCTACTTGAGGAGGCGACAGAGCAGCTAGCCGCTTTGCAGATATCCTTCGTGGATACAGATGGAGCAGCCTTCCTTCAGTCTCTCACAGTCACCCCTGCACTACTGCTGTAGGTCAGAGAGGCACAACGTGAGTACGCTGACTGTGAGACGCGGCGTGCACAGATATCCTCGGGACAGGCACCTGATGGCTTCTCCTTTGGAGCAGAGAACGAAATCCTTTTCAGAGGACCTACCTTGGTACCAGTCGCTTTACGAGAGGAGGTGCGGAGAGAGTTTCACACTTCTCCTTTGGCGGTACATCTTGGAGTGGCGAAGATGTACCAGGATCTCAGACGACAGCACTGGTGGCCGGGCATGAAGAAGGTTGTGGCAGAGTTCGTTTCACGGTGCCTCACCTGCCAGCAGGTGAAGGCAGAGCATCAGGTACCAGCAGGCTTGGTACATCCCTTGGAGGTCCCGGAGTGGATGTGGGACGGGATATCTATGGACTTCGTGACTGGACTTCCACGCACATCCAGAGGTCACGACTCCATTTGGGTGATTGTTGACCGACTCACTGTAACGACCCGAAATTTTGAATAAATCTTGTTTCCTAATTTTATGTGTTATTTTTATTTTATTTTTACACTCAAAAAAAATGTTTCATTTAATAACATGAGTATAATTAAAATGATATCATTGGTTTTTGACTGTTATATGACCATTGGTCAATATGACCGCTGGAAACTAAATGTTTTGATTATTGTCTCTAAATACAAGTAATCTTGGTTTATTAAGGTAGAAAGAAGATTCAATGGCCTCACCCAGTAGTCTTGGACCGATCGAAGCCCATCTAACAGAACTTGGGAAGGAGGTAGCACCACTGGGATTTGCTCTAGACCAAACCCAAGCTGAACTTCACCATATAAAGCTAGAACGGGATCGACTTTGAGAGAAGTTCAAACTGATAGAAATTACTACTCGTGCGATGTTGGTCGAGCCTCCCTCTGATTCTCTCACCTTAGCACACCTTACACTTAGGTCCTATGCTAGTGTGATAAGGGGCTATGTAAGGAGACCGTAACTGTCTTGTGTAATCCTTTGTTTTAAATTAAAATTTTGATTTATTTTATGAATTTTCAAATGACGGGATAAATATAGTATGCATATTTTTGATGAATTTTAGAAAAAGGATATTTTAAAAATGGTTGTGTAAACCTTAAATAATTAAAAATGTGTAATGATTTTCGAAAAATGGTCTTCTACAATTATGTTCAGTACGAAATTTAGAGTCTAATAAGATCAACTTAATTTTTGATGAATAGTAAATTATGAATAGTGATTTTATGATTAGGATTAGTAATGTGTCCAAATGGATTAGTAATCTCACTTAAAGAAAGTATTAACATAATCTAGGCACCTTGATTAAGTAATGTGATTCAATAAAATGGTTAAATAACGGTTTAATAAATTATTATTCAAGTATTAGTTTTTTCGGGTGAATAGTGTTTTTTAATTAAAAATTTAATTAAAAATATTTAGATAATTATTTTTATAAAATGGATTTCATTTTTGAACTTAGAGCACCGATATTATGCTATGGTAGTTTTTGGGGTATTTTCTGAAAAAAATGAATTTTCGGTGAATAGTGTTTTTATTTAAAAATTAAGTTAAAAATATTTAGAAAATTAATTTTATAAAATGGATTTCATATTTGTAATCAGAGCTTTGATATTTGGTTAAGGTGAAATTTTGGTATTTTTCTTAGAAAGTTGAATTTTCAGTGAATAGTAAAAATACAGTTTTAGGGTTTCAGAATGTTTAATGACATCATTACTATGTCATGATGATTTCATGAGATATTTTAAAGGATGTTCGATGAAAGAGGATGAATTATTGTTTGGGGGTCCCCATGTGGCCTAACATTATGGGTAGTACCATGGGAGGGCCCATGCTTTTGAGAAAACCACTTTTGAGGTGTCCCTTGGCCATTAATGCCTTGTCCCTCACTTTCCCTATAAATACCAAGCCCTCCTCTAATCTTTTCGACTCCAAAACCATCCTCAACGAAGTTATGGTCTCCTTACCTCCCAAGGAATCCTCCCAAGGTGCCCCCAAGCCCTCAAGGTCCCAACCTTTGAGTTTTAAGAGTTATGTTTTAAGGTAAGGGATCCGACCTCTCTCTTTCATTTCAAGTAATCTCTTTTATGTCATTCCTTTTATGCTCCATGTTCTTATGTTGGAGGATGTTCTTTTATACTCCTCTTACGTCCCTATTCATGTTCATATAATGAGTGATCCCCTCTTGCTCTCATTATTTCGTTTTATGAAGTTTTAAGTGGCGCCGTCAGGCTGCCGAAATTTTTGTAATGGATTCTTTCTCCCTTCTCATTTTTGAAGATCTATTTTCATGTAAAGTATTTCAACTTCCTTTTTATTATGTTGGGGTATGATCTCTAAATTTATCATACTGATCTTTTATGATCATAGGATTAGAGACCCGATTTTATCTCTTCAATTCAGTATTTTGAAGTTTTAAGTGGTGCCGTTAGGCTGCCAAATTTTTAAGTGGTTCTTCACCCTTCTCGTTTTGATGTTCTACTTTCATGTCAATTATTTCAAGTTCCTTTTTGATATATTGGGGTATGATATCTATATATATCATACTGTACTCTTATGTTCATATGATGAGAGACCCCATTTGATCTCTTCAATTCAGTATTTTGAAGTTTTAAGTGGCGCCGTTAGGCTGCCGAATTTTTAAGTGGTTCTTCACCCTTCTCGTTTTGAAGTTCTACTTTCATGTCAATTATTTCAAGTTCCTTTTTGTTATGTTGGGGAATTATATCTATATCTATCATACTGAACTCTTATTTTCACATGATTAAAGACCCTATTTGATCTTTTCAAATCATTTTTGTTGATGTTTAAGTAACGTCGTTAGGCTGCCGAACTTTCACAAGAGAAATCGAATTTTTGTCTTCCTTCCATGTTTTTCATTTCAAATGGTATGTCCTTGAAATTTCATTACCATAATCATGTATCCTTCTTATTCTGTCCATGTACTATTTTATGGGTCATTTATGAATGTTTTACCCATTTTACCTCTCTTTTAATGTCTACTAAAACCTCGGAACATAGTCGTTATGCTGCAGAATTTCTGTCTCAAAATGTCTCTTTCTTTCTCTAAAGTTCTTTTATATTATTAAGTGAATACTCAAAGCTCTTTCTTCTAAAGGTGTATTCACATATATACCAAAATGTTCTATTTTAAATTCTGGTATTTACATACATGAGACCCACCTTCCTTTTCTGTGGGTTTTAAAGTGACGTAATGATCATGTATTTAAAGCAGTTTTTAAAACGTTATGATTATGAAATGAAACCCATTTATTTTATTCTATATTGGTTATTTATGAAATGTTTGATGATGATATATGTGGCTCACATGATAATAAACACAAATTTAAGGGCGCACCCTGATAGCGCTCCAATGCATTGGGTAATGATGTAACCACTAGAGATTACAATTCTCACGATACCTTGGTGAATAACCTTGGTAATTTTCAAATGACACCTTGGGGATGGACCTTGGTGATATGTTCATTATTGTCTATGTTAAATTATGTAGCCACATTTTCACGTTATGAAAAATGTTATTTTTATTATGATATTCCTCCTTATTTCATTCTCATGCCTTAAAGTTCTTTTTAATGCCCTATTGAAGTATCTCAAGTTCACATGTAAAATGTTTCTCTTGTTTTCCTTACTGGTCTTTTTGCTCACCCATTCTTTTGATGTATGCTCCCAGGTTAAGTGATGCAGTAATGAACCTACGATGAACATGAGGAGAATCCTTTCAAGTGTTTTAGAAGAATGTTTTATGTTTCCATGTTTAAAGTTCCTGGTTTCCAAGACACTAAACCTTAAAGATCCTCGGTTTTGTAAAATGTAATGAAAGTTTATGTGATAAAGAGGCGGGATTCTATAGTTGGTATCAAAGGATGGTTTAGTTATTTGTGGAAATTAGGATATGAAAACTCTTGGAATAACCCTATAGAAAAGTTTAAATATAGGGAATCTTCCTCGTATTTCGGTGAGTATTGAGTAAGGGGTTTCCAAGTAAATACATCCCTGTCTGGATACGAGCAGGTAGAGGTGGCTCTGGCACAGATGTACATAGGGGTAAAACCTGAAAACACCGCTTTGAGCTAGACTCGAACGGGAACTGGTACAAGACAACGGGCCTTGCTGCACTCTTGGTTACGACACTCCCGGGGGATATGCTTTGGTAAATTCATAAGCTTAGGATGAACCATTGTTAAAGGAATAAATATAAAATAAAATAAAGGTTCACATAAGAATATACGATCATGGATAACCTAGATGGGAACCTAGGGGATCACAAGTTAGGGTATACTTTTGAACTACTAGTTATCCTTATATGCTTTAAGTTTATTTTCATGAATATTGGCTAAGTATTTAAGCCCCTATTTATAGTTTTTTTCTTAGTTAATGGCGGGAAATGGAAGAACATGTCCCAACAACCAATGTGAAAGGAAATGCTACGATTGCCGTATTAATATGACAGAGATGATTAGGGGATTAAAAGATGATTATTATTTTGGAAGACGTTCACTATTTTGAGAACCCTATATGATCGAGGTAAATAGATTACTAAAATATTTTCATTGAGGAGTAAGGATGACTTATATTTTGAAGAATCAATGAACTTAAGGTGGACTTATATTAATTTAGGTTACTTATGGGAATGATTAACCTATCTTGGGTAAAATATGTTTAGGTTAGATACATTTTTTATAAGATGTTAGGTGTGGTTGATGTTGTTTGGAGATGAACAATGAAGTTTATTTTGGAAGACTATGTTATCAAATCCCTCTTGTATTTGGGTTTCAATATTAGTTTGGTTTATTTTGAGGAATTTTAAGGACCGTTATTTATGGGATGGTATATGATTAACTTTGGGTAGTACCATGGAACTTTGAAGATTTAAAAATAGTTTCCCTTCCTATGGGATTCTTTCTTTTTGAAGAGTTGTTTTACCTTACCCTTTCTATTTTGGGATAATATTTAAAGATAGAAGAAATAGATAGTTAATCTTTTGTGGATTATGTGATTTCCTAGAAGATGATTCTTGTGTTTTGATGAGACCAAGTAGTTTTGAATGCTCATCATTGGGAGAAAAGATTAGTTTTGGTAGAAACTTATTAATGGATGAAACTCTACATGAAGGTAGGTATATTTTCTTATGTTTTTGTTCTATGTAGTAAATGAATTCCTCAAAATTATGAAAAGGAACGTAAAACGAAAATGTTGTTGGTTTACGTTTCCTACTAGGTAATCAATGACCATTTACACAAATCATATGTTTGGTATTTTCTTATGGTTAAATTTCTCCTAATCATGTTCTCTATCACTCTCCCTTAGAACTTGACCCTTTGTTTTTCTTCCATGTCCATATTTTCCTATATGGAATCCCAGTGTGGGATAACTCGGGTGACCTTCATACTTCACTTTCATTGTTTTAAAGTAATAGTTTTACTGAATCCCTTTCCGATGTGGGACTTTCAATGAAATTTCATACCCTAATTTTAAAAATTGCGAGGACGCAATTTCTTAAGGGGGGAAGATTGTACCGACCCGAAATTTTGAATAAATCTTGTTTCCTAATTTTATGTGTTATTTTTATTTTATTTTTACACTCAACAAAAATGTTTCATTTGATAACATGAGTATAATTAAAATGATATCATTGGTTTTTGACTGTTATATGACCATTGGTCAATATGACCGCTGGAAACTAAAAGTTTTGATTATTGTCTCTAAATACAAGTAATCTTGGTTAATTAAGATAGAAAGAATATCCGATGGCCTCACCCAATAGTCTTGGACCGATCGAAGCCCATCTAACAGAACTTGGGAAGGAGGTTGCACCACTGTGATTTGCCCTGGACCAAACCCAAGCTGAACTTCATCGTATAAAGCTAGAACAGGATCGCCTTCGCGAGAAGTTCAAATTGATAGAAATTACTACTCGTGCGATGTTGGCCGAGCCTCCCTCAGATTCTCTCACCTTAGAACACCTTACACTTAGGTCCTATGCTGGTGTGATAAGGGGCTATGTAAGGATACCGTAACTGTCTTGTGTAATCCTTTGTTTTAAATAAAACTTTTGATTTATTTTATGAATTTTCAATTGACCGGATAAATATAGTATGCATATTTTTGATGAATTTTAGAAAAAGGATATATTAAAAATGGTTGTGTAAACCTTAAATAATTAAAAATGTGTAATGATTTTCGAAAAATGGTCTTCTACAATTATGTTCAGTACAAAATTTAGAGTCTAATAAGATCAACTTAATTTTTGATGAATAGTAAATTATGATTAGTGATTTTATGATTAGGATTAGTAATGTGTCCAAATGGATTAGTAATATCACTTAAAGAAAGTATTAATATAATCTAGGCACCTTGATTAAGTAATGTGATTCAATAAAATGGTTAAATAACAATTTCAAAAATTATTATTCAAGTATTAGTTTTTTCGGGTGAATAGTGTTTTTTAATTAAAAATTTAATTAAAAATATTTAGATAATTATTTTTATAAAACGGATTTCATTTTTGAACTCAGTGCACCGATATTATGCTATGGTAATTTTTGGGGTTTTTTTTGAAAAAAATGAATTTTCGGTGAATAGTTTTTTTATTTAAAAATTAAATTAAAAATATTTAGAAAATTATTTTTATAAAATGGAGTTCATATTTTTAATCAGAGCGTTGATATTTGGTTGAGGTGAAATTTTGAGATTTTTCTGAGAAAGTTGAGTTTTCAGTGAATAGTAAAAATACAGTTTTAGGGTTTCGGTATGTTTAATGACATCATTACTATGTCATGATGATGTCATGAGATATTTTAAAGTATGTTCGACTAAAGAGGATGAATTATTGTGTGGGGTCCCCATGTGGCCTAACTTTATGGGAAGTACCATGGGAGGGCCCATGCTTTTGAGAAAACCACTTTTGAGGTGTCCCTTGGCCATTAATGCCTTGTCCCCTCACTTTCCCTATAAATACCAAGCCCTCCTCTCATATTTTCGACTCCAAAACCATCCTCAACGAAGTTATGGTCTCCTTACCTCCCAAGGAGTTCTCCCAAGGTGCCCCCAAGCCCTCAAGGTCCCAACCTTTGAGTTTTAAGAGTTATGTTTTAAGGTAAGGGATCCGACCTCTCTCATTCATTTCAAGTAATCTATTTTATTTCATTTCTTTTATGCTCCATGTTCTTATGTTGTAGGATGTTCCTTTATACTCCTCTTACTTCCCATTTCATGTTCATATAATGAGAGATCCCCTCTTACTCTCATTATTTCGTTTTATGAAGTTTTAAGTGGCGCCGTTAGGCTGCCGAAATTTTTGTAACAGATTCTTTCTCCCTTCTCATTTTTCAAGATCTATTTTCATGTAAAGTATTTCAACTTCCTTTTTATTTTTTTGGGGTATGATCAATAAATTTATCATACTGATCATTTATGATCATATGATGAGAGACCCCATTTGATCTCTTCAATTCAGTATTTTGAAGTTTTAAGTGGCGTCGTTAGGCTACCGAATTTTTAAGTGGTTCTTCACCCTTCTCGTTTTGAAGTTCTACTTTCATGTCAATTATTTCAAGTTACTTTTTGTTATATTGGGGTATGATCTCTATATATATCATACTGGACTCTTATGTTCATATGATGAGAGACCCCATTTGATCTCTTCAATTCAATATTTTGAAGTTTTAAGTGGCGTCGTTAGGCTGCCGAATTTTTAA
This sequence comes from Viscum album, assembly GCA_963277665.1. Taxonomy (NCBI): domain Eukaryota; kingdom Viridiplantae; phylum Streptophyta; class Magnoliopsida; order Santalales; family Viscaceae; genus Viscum; species Viscum album. The sequence goes on from OY728133.1 coordinate 530,513,958, forward strand.
GTGGTTCTTCACCCTTCACGTTTTGAAGTTCTACTTTCATGTCAATTCTTTCAAGTTCCTTTTTGTTATGTTGGGGAATTATCTCTATATCTATCATACTGAACTCTTATGTTCACATTATGAGAGACCCTATTTGATCTTTTCAAATCATTTTTGTTGATATTTAAGTAACGCCGTTAGGCTGCCGAACTTTCATAAGAGAAATCTAATTTTTGTCTTCCTTCCATGTTTTTCATTTCAAATGGTATGTCCAAGAAATTTCATTACCATGATCATGTATCCTTCTTATTCTGTCCATGTACTATTTTATGGGTCATTTATTAATTTTTGACCCATTTTACCTCTCTTTTAATGTCTACTAAAACCTCGGAACATAGCCGTTATGCTGCAGAATTTCTGTCTCAAAATGTCTCTCTCTTTTTCTAAAGTTATTTTATATTATTAAGTGAATACTCAAAGCTCTTTCTTCTAAAGGGGTATTCACATATATACCAAAATTATCTATTTTAAATTCTTGGATTTACATACATGAGAACCATCTTCCTTTTCTGTGGGTTTTAAAGTGACGTAAAGATCATGTATTTAAAGCAGTTTTTAAAACGTTGTGATTATGAAATGAAACCCATTTATTTTATGCTATATGGGTTATTTATGAAATGTTTGATGATGATATATGTGGCTCACATGATAATAAAGGCATATTTAAGGGTGTGCCCTGATAGCGCTCCAATGCATTGGGTAATGATGTAACCACTAGAGATTACAATTTTCACGATACCTTGGTGAATAACCTTGGTAATTTTCAAATGACACCTTGGGGATGGACCTTGGTGATATGTTCATGATTGTCTATGTTAAATTATGTAGACACATTTTCAAGTTATGAAAAATGTTATTTTTATTATGATATGCCTCCTTATTTCATTCTCATGCCTTAAAGTTCTTTTTCATGACCTTATTGAAGTATCTCAAGTTCACATGTAAAATGTTTCTATTGTTTTCCTTACTGGGCATTTTGCTCACACTTTCTTTTGATGTATGCTCCCAGGTTAAGTGATGCAGTAATGAACCTAGGATGAACATGAGGAGAATCCTTTCAAGTGTTTTAGAAGAATGTTTTATGTTTTCATGTTTAAAGTTCCTGGTTTCCAAGACACTAAACCTTAAAGATCCTCAGTTTTGTAAAATGTAATGAAAGTTTATGTGATAAAGAGGCGGCATGCTATAGTTGGTATCAAAGGATGGTTTACTTATTTGTGGAAATTAGGATATGAATAATCTAGGAAGAACCCTATAGAAAAGTATAAATATAGTAAATCTTCCTCGTATTTTGGTGAGTATTGAGTAAAGGGTTTCCAAGCAAATACATCCCTGTCTGGATACGAGAAGGTAGAGGTGGCTCTGGCACAGATGTACATAGGGGTAAAACCTGAAAACACCGCTTTGAGCTAGACTCGAACGGGAACTGGTACATGACACTCCCAGGGGATATGCTTTGGTAAATTCATAAGCTTAGTATGAACCATTGTTAAAGGAATAAAGATAAAATAAAATAAAGATTCACATAAGAATATATGATCATGGATAACCTAGATGGGAACCTAGGGGATCACAAGTTAGGGTATACTTTTCAACTAAAAGTTATCCTTATATGCTTTAAGTTTATTTTCATGAATATTGGCTATGTATTTAAGCCGCTATTTATAGTTTTTTTCTTAGTTAATGGCGGGAAATAGAAGAACATGTCCCAAAAACCAATGTGATAGGAAATGCTACGATTGCCGTGATAATACAACAGAGATGATTAGGGGATTAAAAGATGATTATTATTTTGGAAGACGTTCACTATTTTGAGGACCCTATATGATCGAGGTAAATAGATTACTACGATATTTTCATTGAGGAGTAAGGTTGATTTATATTTTGAAGAATCAATGATATTAAGGTGGACTTATAGTAATTTAGGGTACTTATGGGAATGATTAACCTATCTTGGGTAAAATATGTTTAGGTTAGCTACATTTGTTATAAGATGTTAGGTGTGGTTGATGTTGTTTGGAGATGAACAATGAAGTTTATTTTGGAAGACTATGTTATCAAATCCCTCTTGTATTTGGGTTTCAATCTTAGTTTGGTTTATTTTGAGGAATTCTAAGGTCCGTTATTTATGGGATGGTCTATGATGAACTTTGGGTAGTACCATGGAACTTTGAAGATTTAAAAATAGTTTCCCTTCCTATGGGATTCTTTCTTTTTGAAGAGTTGTTTTACCTTACCCTTTCTATTTTGGGATAATGTTTAAACATAGAAGAAATAGATAGTTAAGCTTTTGTGGATTATGTGATTTCCTAGAAGATGATTCTTGTGTTTTGATGAGACCAAGTAGTTTTGAATGCTCATCATTGGGAGAAAAGATTAGTTTTGGTAGAAACTTATTAAAGGATAAAACACTACATGAAGGTAGGTATATTTTCTTATGTTTTTGTTCTATGTAGTAAATGAATTCCTTAAAATTATGAAAAGGAACGTAAAACGAAAACATTGTTGGTTTACGTTTCCTAATAGGTAATCAATGACCGTTTACACACATCATAAGTTTGGGATTTTCTTATGGTTAACTTTCTTATAATCATGTTCTCTATCACTCTACCTTAGAACTTGACCCTTTGTTTTTCTTCCATGTCCATGTTTTCCTACATGGAATCCCTGTGTGGGCTAACTCGGGTGATCTTCATACTTCACTTTCTTTCTTTTAAAGTAATAGTTTTACTGAATCCTTTTCCGATGTGGGACTTTCAATGAAATTTCAAAACCTAATTTTAAAAATTGCGAGGACGCAATTTCTTAAGGGGGGAAGATTGTACCGACCTGAAATTTTGAATAAATCTTGTTTCCTAATTTTATGTGTTATTTTTATTTTATTTTTATACTCAACAAAAATGTTTCATTTGATAACATTAGTATAATTAAAATGATATCATTGGTTTTTGACTGTTATATGACCATTGGTCAATATGACCGCTGGAAACTAAACGTTTTGATTATTGTCCCTAAATACAAGTAATCTTGGTTAATTAATGTAGAAAGAAGATTTGATGGCCTCACCCAGTAGTCTTGGACCGATCGAAGCCCATCTAACAGAACTTGGGAAGGAGGTAGCACCACTGGGCTTTGCTCTGGACCAAACCCAAGCTGAACCTCATCGTATAAAGCTAGAAAGGGATCGCCTTGACGAGAAGTTCAAACTGATAGAAATTACTACTCGTGCGATGTTGGCTGAGCCTCCCTCGGATTCTTTCACCTTAGCACACCTTACACTTAGGTCTTATGCTGGTGTGATAAGGGGCTATGTAAGGAGACCGTAACTGTCTTGTGTAATCCTTTGTTTTAAATAAAAATTTTGATTTATTTTATGAATTTTCAAATGACCAGATAAATATTGTATGCATATTTTTGATGAATTTTAGAAAAAGGATATTTTAAAAATGGTTGTGTAAACCTTAAATAATTAAAAATGTGAAATGATTTTAGAAAAATGGTCTTCTGCAATTATGTTCAGTACGAAATTTAGAGTCTAATAAAATCAACTTAATTTTTGATGAATAGTAAATTATGAATAGTGATTTTTTGATTAGGATTAGTAATGTGTCCAAATGGATTAGTAATCTAACTTAAAGAAAGTATTAATATAATCTAGGCACCTTGATTAAGTAATGTGATTCAATAAAATGGTTAAATAACGGTTTTATAAATTATTATTCAAGTATTAGTTTTTTCGGGTGAATAGTGTTTTTTAATTAAAAATTTAATTAAAAATATTTAGATAATTATTTTTATAAAATGGATTTCATTTTTGAACACAGAGCAGCGATATTATGCTTTGGTAATTTTTGGGATTTTTTCTGAAAAAAATGAATTTTCGGTGAATAGTGTTTTTATTTAAAAATTAAATTAAAAATATTTAGAAAATTATTTTTATAAAATGGAGTTCATATTTGTAATCAGAGCGTTGATATTTGGTTAAGGTGAAATTTTGGGATTTTTCTGAGAAAGTTGAATTTTCAGTGAATAGTAAAAATACAGTTTTAGGGTTTCGGTATGTTTAATGACATCATTACTATGTCATGATGATTTCATGAGATATTTTAACGGATGTTCTACTAAAGAGGATGAATTATTGTGTGGGGGTCCCCATGTTGCCTAACTTTATGGGAAGTACCATGGGAGGGCCCATGCTTTTGAGAAAACCACTTTTGAGGTGTCCCTTGGCCATTAATGCCTTGTCCCCTCACTTTCCCTATAAATACCAAGCCCTCCTATCATCTTTTCGACTCCAAAACCATCCTCAACGAAGTTCTGGTCTCCTTACCTCCCAAGGAGTCCTCCCAAGGTTCCCCCAAGCCCTCAAGGTACCAACCTTTGAGTTTTAAGAGTTATGTTTTAAGGTAAGGGATTCGACCTCTCTCTTTCATTTCAAGTAATCACTTTTATGTCATTCCTTTTATTCTCCATGTTCTTATGTTGGAGGATGTTCTTTTATACTTCTCTTACTGCCCTTTTCAGGTTCATATAATGAGAGATCCCCTCTTTCTCTCATTATTTCGTTTTATGAAGTTTTAAGTGGCGCCGTTAGGCTGCCGAAATTTTTGTAACGGATTCTGTCTCCCTTCTCATTTTTCAAGATATATTTTCATGTAAAGTATTTCAACTTCCTTTTTATTATGCTGGGGTATGATATATAAATTTATCATACTGATATTTTATGATCATATGATGAGAGACCCCATTTGATCTATTCAATTCAGTATTTTGATGTTTTAAGTGGCGTCGTTAGGCTGCCGAATTTTTAAGTGATTCTTCACCCTTCTTGTTTTGAAGTTCTACTTTCATGTCAATTATTTCAAGTTCCTTTTTGTTATATTGGGGTATGATATCTATATCTATCATACTGGACTCTTATGTTCAAATGATGAGAGACCCCATTTGATCTCTTCAATTCAGTATTTTGAAGTTTTAAGTGGCGCCGTTAGGCTGCCGAATTTTTAAGTGGTTTTTCACCCTTCTCGTTTTGAAGTTCTAATTTCATGTCAATTCTTTCAAGGTCCTTTTTGTTATGTTGGGGAATTATCTCTATATCTATCATACTTAACTCTTATGTTCACATGATGAGAGACCCTATTTGATCTTTTCAAATCATTTTTGTTGATGTTTAAGTAACGCCGTTAGGCTGCCGAACTTTCATAAGAGAAATCTAATTTTTGTCTTCCTTCCATGTTTTTCATTTCAAATGGTATGTCCTTGAAATTTCATTACCATGATCATGTATCCTTCTTATTCTGTCCATGTACTATTTTATGGGTCATTTATGAATGTTTTACCCATTTTACCTCTCTTTTAATGTATACTAAAACCTCGGAACATAGCTGTTATGCTGCAGAATTTCTGTCTCAAAATGTCTCTCTCTTTTTCTAAAGTTCTTTTATATTATTAAGTTAATACTCAAAGCTCTTTATTCTAAAGGGGTATTCACATATATACCAAAATGTTCTATTTTAAATTCTGGTATTTACATACATGAGACCCACCTTCCTTTTCTGTGGGTTTTAAAGTGACGTAAAGATAATGTATTTAAAGCAGTTTTTAAAAAGTTATGATTATGAAATGAAACCCATTTATTTTATGCTATATGGGTTATTTATGAAATGTTTTATGATGATATATGTGGATCACATGATTATAAAGGCAAATTTAAGGGTGCACCATTATAGCGCTCCAATGCATTGGGTAATGATGTAACCACTAGAGATTACAATTTTCACGATACCTTGGTGAATAACCTTGGTAATTTTCAAATGACACCTTGGGGATGGACCTTGGTGATATGTTCATGATTGTCTATGTTAAATGATGTAGCCACATTTTCGAGTTATGAAAAATGTTATTTTTATTATGATATTCCTCCTTATTTCATTCTCATGCCTTAAAGTTCTTTTTCATGACCCTATTGAAGTATCTCAAGTTCACATGTAAAATGTTTCTCTTGTTTTCCTTACTGGGCTTTTTGCTCACCCTTTCTTTTGATGTATGCTCCCAGGTTAAGTGATGCAGTAATGAACCTAGTATGAACATGAGGAGAATCCTTTCATGTGTTTTAGAAGAATGTTTTATGTTTTCATGTTTAATGTTCCTAGTTTCCAAGACACTAAACCTTAAAGATCCTCGGTTTTGTAAAATGTAATGAAAGTTTATGTGATAAAGTGGCGGGATGCTATACTCACCAAGTCAGCACACTTCTTACCCATCAGAGAGCAGGGCTCAGTGGAGAGCTTGGGGAATCTCTACATTCAGGAGATTGTACGGCTTCACGGTGTGCCATCGACTATCGTCTCCGATCGGGACGCTCGTTTTACTTCCCAGCTTTGGAAGGGGTTGCAGGAGGCGTTCGGGACGCAGCTACGTCTGAGCACCGCCTTTCACCCTCAGATGGATGGTCAGACGGAGAGGACCATTCAGACTATCGAGGACATGCTCCGCGCATGTGTCCTCGACTTTGGTCGCAGTTGGGAGGACCACTTACCTTTGGTGGAGTTCGCGTACAACAACAGCTACCACTCCACCATCGGGATGGCACCATACAAAGCGTTGTACGGCAGACCTTGCAGATCTCCTTTGTGCTGGACAGACCCTGGGGAGTCAGCACTAGTGGGACCAGAGATGGTCCGGGCCACAACAGAGAAGGTCCAGGTCATACAGGAGCGGATGAGGACAGCTCAGAGCCAGCAGAAGTCTTATGCTGACAAGAGGCGGAGGCCATTAGAGTTTGAGGGTGGCGACCACGTCTTCTTGCATGTCTCACCTCGACGTGGTTTGCGGAGATTTGGCCGAGGCGGAAAGTTGTCTCCATGCTTCATTGGTCCTTTCCAGATCCTCAGCAGGATTGACGAGGTGGCTTATGGCCTGGCTCTACCACCTCAGTTGCACCGGGTGCACGACGTCTTTCACGTGTCTCAGCTGAGGAGATACGTGCACGACCCGACGCACATCATTGACCATAGGGAGCTAGACGTGGATGATGTGGCGACTTTTGCGGAGGTCCCGGTGGAGATAGAGGATCGACAGGAGTGGGTCCTACGTGGGTGATTGATTCCTTTTGTGCGCATCAGATGGCATCACAGGAACCTCCAGGAGAGCACATGGGAGCGGGAGGCTCAGATGCGTGCTCAGTACCCACATTTGTTTCTCTAGTTTTTGATATATCTTTACGGGGACGTAAAGCCCTGAAGTGGGAGTAATGTAAAGACCCGTAACTTTCAAGGGAATTTTTGTTTCTTAATTTTCTTTGGAATTTTTCAAGCGCGCAGAATCTGACGGCACCTGATTCTGAGGCCCGGTGTGCCCGAAATCAATTTCCGAAGTTTGGCTCGGGTACGTTCAGTGAACGGACGAGCGGGTTTTTCTAACTGTTGAACCAGTTCCCGGAATCGAATTCTGAGGGCACCGATGAAATCACAGTGCTGATATTTTCTTAGAAACGCCTCTTCCGGAGTTGCGTTTTCTCGGGTGTGGTTTTTATTTTTCGGGCTTAAGGTTAAGGAATAAAATAATTTTACGACAACTTTATTTTATTTCATTTAAGCCACTTGGAAGCCAATTGAAGCCACTTAAAAGCGGCTTAAACTGATTTGAAACGGATAGGGTACTATCCAGAAATATCCTACCCTCTAGGTAGGATATTTGTGAGGTGGGGCCCGCATGAGCCCTACCGTTTCGTTCCGCTAAGTAACGCACCTGGGAAAACCCGTCATTATGAAAGTCAACTGACGCGTTTTCTTAAATCCATAACGCACCATTTAATTGGGCGGTTTATTTCGTGAATTAAATGGGTGGTTTCTTTCGTCGAGTTAATTCAACGAATTTATGGGTCGTTACTTACCTTTTTCGTTTGTTGGCGTAATAATAAAATAAGACCAACAAGTCTTTTTGGAAGATTACTCATTGAGAGGTTTTGTTAGAGTTCTTGAGCCTTCATCCTCCTTCATGAAGAACGCGAAGAACGTGAAGAACGCGAAGAACTCCGGCCTCCGATGAAGAACGAAGAACCCGCGGAAGTCGACGACGCGACGCCGTGTTCCGCAACGCCGACGTTCCCTTCCTGCTATGTTCTTCTGCGACGTCACTTCCTCCGCAACGAATCTTCGATCAGCTGTTTGAATCTCCCTTGTGTTTCTTTTTAACAAAACACGGATTTAATTTTATATAATTAAATTAAATCTATTGTTTCTTGGTCCATTGAGTTCACCGACTCAACGCCGGATCCCGCGACGACGCGACGCCCTTCCGCGACGACGCGACGATCCCCTCCTTCCGTGATGAACAAATCCGCGAAGAACGTGCGTACGACGATGACTACGAGGTAGGGGTTGTTGTGAATAATTCCCTTTTCCCATGATCGTTTCTTTTAAAAGTGATGAACCGGACAATAAGAACAATTTTAATCCTTTAAAATTGTTGATTCATGTGGTGAATATTTTTCTCCCGTTGTTTTTATCTAACGCGGAGGGTGCGGGCCAAACGAACACGGCCCGACAACCCTCTGTCGTTCTTCGTTGTTGTGCGGATTTGACGGGTGACAACGGAACATGCCGCGACGGATTTTTGATGGTTCCGCAGTGAAGAACGAGTCTCGGGAGGAGCACCAGCACAGTCGGGAAGGAAAACGGACCACCGGAGCAACTCCGGTGGCCCGCGAAAGATTCCGGCGGTGCGGGCCGCCGGCGCGGCGGCGGTGGCCAACGGACCCGCGACCGCGTGGGTCCGGCGCGCGCGGGACGTGGCTGAAGCCGCGTCCGGCTGTCCAGGGCGACACCCCGTGGGTGCCGCGGGGTTGTGACGCGGCGGCGGCAGCTCCCCCCCCCCCCCCCCCCCCCCGCGTCGCTCGGGTCATCCAGGGCGACACCCCGCGGGAGTCGCGGGGGTGTCACGCGGGGGCGGAGGCTGCCCCCCGCGTCGGTCGGCCGCTCGGCCGAGCCGGGCCGGACCGGGTATGGCCGGGTCGACCCGGTGCGGCCAACCCAGGGGGGTTGGGCCGGGTCGGCCCGGGCCCGGACCCCCCGTCTTCGGACCGTTTCGGAAAAATGCTTGTAACATGAGCTACGGGCCTCCAAACGACGCGCCGTCAGCGGCAACGTGATCCTTGGATTGAGACGGTCATTTCGTTATATTGCACTAAATGTTTAGGAATAATTTGAGTTCGTCCGGGTTGGTTCGTACACAAAACCAACCAGGCCCTCGGAGCGGAAACGCTCATATATTGAGCTACGGATGTCCGATCGACATTCCGTCGACTTCGATGAATTCCTCTAAGTGAGACGGATCTTTTGGCATACTACGCATGAGGTTTGGACGCAGTTGGAGTACGGTTGGGTTGGTTTTGCCTTAAAAACCAAACGGGCCCCTGGAACGAAAAAGCCAATAACTCTCAGACCGTGCGTCTGATTGACGCGCCGTCTGCGACGTTGAGTTCCTATTGACGATACGGAACTTTTGGATACATCAACTTCGGACTTTGTGACAGTTGATGTATCGGCCTCTTAGCTCGTGGAGCGGACCCTCCCGAACGAGCTTGCGGTGTGCGGGAACCCTAGAGCTGGCTACGACTGCTACTTCAACAGCGACGACTGTGTAGAGATCCTCAGTGGACTACGGCGACGACCGTGCTGAGATCCTCAGTGGACTGCGACGACGACTGTGTAGAGATCCTCAGTGGACTGCGACGACTACAACACTCAGCGATCCTACGTGGATCAGTTCTACAGGTACTGTGTGGGCCCGATCCTGTGTGGGTCCGATCATGTGTGGGTCAGCGCTCATCGGATTTTTGTGAGCCAGCGCCTACAGGTCCTATGTGGGCCTGATCCTATATGGGTGTTTGCGGGGGTTACTTACCTATCAATCCTTTGTGGGTTCGATGACTTAGATGGATCAGTGATCATATTTATCATCATCCTAAGAAGTATACCTGTGTGAGCTGAATCCTGTTTACTCTCCCTTGTGGATTGTGTTGAGCTATCCTGTGTGGATTTACTGTTTACTCTCCTTTGTGGATTGTGTTGAGCTATCCTATGCGGATTACTTTTTACTCTCCTTTGTGGATTTTGTTGTGCTATCCTATGTGGGTATGCGTTTGCTTTCCTGTGTGGACTGGGTTGTGCTTGGGCTCAGACGTTGGAGCTGAACCGAAATTGATGACTTAGGTATATGTATGGGCATATACCTAATCGGTGTCAGATGATACTTCGTTATTGTATCTTTCCTTTGTGGATTATCCTTTTTAGATTTCGGGAGACCTTTGGGGGTCTCGGGGTCCCTACTGAGTAGCTTATACTCACCCCTGCACGGGCTTTTCCCGTACTACGTTGTGTTGGTTACAGACGACGGACAACGCTGATCGTGGTGGAGGCGTGTGGAGCAGGATGGTACCTGGAGGTGGACCACTGGGCGGGACGTACTTGGAGAGGTCCGGTGGACCCGAGGAGCTGTGGAGGTTATCTTTACCCACCCTTCAGGTGGGACTTCCAGAGGACGGCTCGAAGCTGTGGCTTTTATTTTCAGTTGTTATTTTTCCCTTTCAGTTGTACTTTACAGTTGGGCTTGTATTTCCGGCCCCTTTTACTTTCAGCACACCTTGTTACAGTTTTTACTTAGTGTTTACTTTTCCTCTTGCTTACTCTGTGGTGCTTGTTTACTCTATAAAGGAAATGATTTCCCTTTTTTCGTGATTTACGCCTTGGTCCTAGTCGCCAGCCCCTGGCCTATGGAAGGCGGGCTTGGGGTAGTCACGACACGGGTCCCGAGGATGGGTCGTGACAGAAGCAACTCTCTTGGGTGGATTTCTTATGTTTGTGATGACATCCTTATGAAATATTCCTTTCTATGGATTGGCTATGTTTTGTGTTAGATATCATAGATTTCATTAGGTGGAAGGTTGTGTTCAATGACACTAATGGAGTTCTAGTGGTGTTTATTTTGGAGAGTGACCCTCATATAGGTAAGAGTCATGTTCTTTCTTTCTCTTCGTTTATTGTTAAGAAGTTTTTGTGCTCACTAAAGTTTCATTAGTTGATGCTTCATACGGGATTATTAGAGTAATCTTATGTCTTTACATATGAGTTCAATTCCCTTACCACTTTATGGGATATTGGTTTTGGGATCAATATATAGTCAGACATATCTTTTATCTTGATGTCTCCATATGGGATGGATCCTTCTGAGTTTTGATAGTTGGAAGTACAACATGATGATCTCTTGTAGTGAGGTTTTGTTATTCTGAGTGTGTCACATTGGGAGAACTGTTTTTTTGTGAATATGTATTATGGTAGTCTTAAAATATCTATTGATTATATTTACATTATCCAAGTGAAAATGAAGAATCATTATCCTCTCACATGGATTGATGCTTTACTCGATCATAAGAATGGGAGAAATTTTGTTCCCATAGATCAATCTTGGGTTAAGATATCATCAGATGTAGGTGAAGGATGAGGATATATAAAAGAATTATTTCTATTTCCATCATTTACATTACATTTACAATGTAATATCATTTAGTAAGATGAAATCTCAAGATTTTTTCATGGTGTTGATGAATGAAATGTTCATGGTGTTCCTTGATATGATTGTAGTTTTTTTCATCACGGAATTACTTGGGTACTCTATATTTGAGGAGGACCAGGAATATAATTTTCATCGTATTTTGGGAGTTCTCTATCTTGGTATGTGATGGTTGTGTTATGGGAGTTATATATATCAATGTATTTTGGAGATTTCGAGGTTTTGGATTGTGGTTGAGTCATGGATTATCATATTGAACATCCCCAATAGACGAGATCGATTTAAAATGTTTTTAAAATTTGAGAGCTCTATCATCATACAAAGGATGTCTCTTTTTTAATCCATGGGGTGATATCACTAGTGATGTTGATGGGACATTTATAGAGTTTCTTGTTAATATCCAAGAATGCAAGGAGAAGGTGTTGCATGGGTGTTTTATTCTTTTGTTCTATGACTTGTGGTGGAATGGTAGTGTGGAATGGAGTACCGGGGAATATTATTTACATGTATTGAATCATTACCACAATCTCTTTAATGCTCATATCTTCCCATTGACATTGTTATTTTTTGGATGTTGACATTTCCCCTTTATGACATGATTTACCCTTGTTTGTTGTAGTGTATTTATTATTTTTTTATCTGTATATCCCTGGGAGAATTTTTCATAGAGGGATATTTTTTAGAATACTATTTCACTATCTTTCTGATTGGATGGTTGAACACTTGAGATAGAAATATCATTGAAATGTATCTCATAGGGTGGTTGTTTGGATTTCCCATTTTCATCTCCTATCTATTTTGGTTTTGGATTCCTGAAGAAAATAATTTTTTAGAGTTATCAATTTCACGTTTACGAATCCATATAAATCAAACCATTTCATGTTCCCAACTCTCGAGGAACTTATTAGAGTCCTAGTCTGATTATGTAAGGGTCTAAATACTAAAATAAATATTTATGGGGTAGGCATGGTCTATATTTGTTTTTCATGCCATGTATTTTCAATTTACTATTGGTTACAGATGGCTCATAGGGTGCTTCATGTAGGTAAAATATTCGTGATTGAATTATTCATGGTGACATTTTTTTCATGAAACATAAATGCCAAAATTATCTGGATTTGTAAGGGTTAAACACTATGAAAATTCAATTTGAAATGCATTTATTAGATGTGAAATATCTCAGATTATCCTCAATCCCTATGGTTATCTCTTTACTTTCTGTTGCTCAGAATCCCCACCTTTACAATTTTTAGATTCCATTGATATGGATCAGTCCATAGAATATTGTACTAAATACATGGTGATTTTAGGTATGTTATTCATTTTTCTTATGTATTTACTATGGTATTCAACATGTTTCTTATTTCCATGATATGTAGGACCATATACAATGTTTCTAGTGGATTATTCTTGGTTTTTTTGAGGTGTTGGTTCCACATTGTCCAAGAGGGGATGAATCTTATTATGAGTGAGGTGATCAGAATCCACAACATTGGTTTATTCTCATGTAAATAAGATTGATTCCTTTGAGGTATTTTAATCATTTATTTTTTTATTTTATTTATGTTCAATCATAAATTCAACATATTTTACCCATTAGATCGTAATCAAATTAACCTAATTATTGTTCAATGGTATTAATGGAATTGTACAGTTATCACATGTCAATGTTTATTCATTATATCATTATAATGAGTGACCTCTTTATTATTAGGATGTTGATATATCTATTCCTTGATTTTTTTTAGAATGTTATTATGCATGGAGATGCATGTTGAAATAAATAATTATCGTAAAGATATAATGAACTGGTAAATAATTGTATTAAGAGTAAATAAATAAAATTTATATTTTAATCTAGTTTTTAACAATAATAAAATTGAATAAATTTATATGTAAAATTTATTTGATATTCCATGTGATTAATTTAATTGATAAATAACGTGAAATTTTATTCATTGTTATAGTAATTAAAATTCATGTGAATAAAAAATTGTTGGTAGCTTAGAAGCATGATAAAATTAATTGTTAAATTAAATTATTATCTTGATGTAACTTGATGCTTTAGGTCACCCATAGTTGAAATGTGTAATTAAGGAATTTTTTAATTCAATATGTATTAAATAAAAGTTCTATCATAATTATAATTTTTATGACCTCAATTTCTTGCATTCATGAGTACGATGATTCCTTGAGTTTGGATCCATGACAACTCATCTATGTGTGAAGGATGCAAGAATTTTTTAGGCATAGATTGAACTGTTGAATATACTTCTATTTTCCAGATGCATTGGATATGTGAGACTATGATGGATGATCATAGGATGGATTTTGTGATATAGGGTGGGGAGGCTTAGATTTTATGTGATCTTCATATCGATACACTGGGGATGGATGTTGCGATTTGGGGTGGGAGTCCTGAATGATGTTGAAATATTTGATTCTTGTGAATGTGATCTTGATTGGTATATGCATCTGGGTTTTATGGATGGAACCAAAGATGATGGAATGGGTAGAAGTTGGTTTTACCAGTTGATGTGATTTTGACAGATTGGATGTCCGATTATGAATCTGTTTAATGGCGAATGACCCGGTTTCTTGTTTTGTATTTATTCAATTCCCCCTGGTTGATGTATATAGATGTGATTGGTTTCATGATTCCACTCTCTAGTAGATTGGGATGGTTTCCTAGAGTACTTGTATTGTGGAATGATTATAATAATAAATTAGTAATACATAACAGGTGTGGTTGGTGTTGATGGGGTGGAAATGCTAAAAGATGATAATCTTGATAAATCTTAGACTATGTTTTGGATTATTACTAGGGGGAATATACAACACTCTTTGGATTAATGTTAGGTAATATGGAATAATTATATAAGGTAATTAATGTATAATGAATTAATTAACATATAGTTATTTTTAATGAAAATATGTAATTTAATATAAATCTTTAAAATGACTTTGTCTGTATAGTACATATGGTTTTAGTAGTGGTAGCCATGAGTCCGAGCGATGTTAGTTGAAGTTCTATATAATACTATGTTATTCATATATTTTGGTTATGATATTTATTATATCTTTTTTATTTTGATGTTCTATACACCTTCCAACCCATTTTAATTAAGAAAAATATCACCTAGAGGATTCTATGATGGAGTTTACCCCCATATTCTGGTGGGATGACAGATGGATATCTTCCCCCCTTTTCTCTACACTCTTCTCTTGATAGTTACATGTGATTGTATGAATGGTGGTTAGTTTTACCATATATGTGTGTAGAGGTATGTAATGGATTGTGCTAATTTGATACACATGTATTGTATGAAATAGTATCCTAAATATTATTATATGTTTGACATGTATAAGTTGTGATGGCTTGAGGTACATACTCAGTGTATGAGTTGTGATGGCTTAAGGTATAACAAATTATGTATGATACATGTCATGATGGATGTAGTGGATCCCTAAAATAAATGGTTTACTATATATGGTAATTTAATATGGGTCGATGTGATGATGTGATGCACGAGGTGCATTTGTGTTTCCATTACCATGTGTATTAGGGATGTACTATTTTAGAGACATATGGATCAGGATGTGTGATGTTGGGGAAGAGTAGAAAACTAGTGGGGATCTAGGAATGCGTTATCCATTATGTTTCATTAGAAAATTATATGGTATATTATTTGTGATACTTTGTGAGAGTAAGAAATGTGGAGGCTGGGAACATAATATACATGTTTAGGTGATGAGCTAGATTCATTGTTGATCCCTATTATCTATCAGGATTTCATTATTGTTTTCATGAGTGTGTCCTATGAGGACCCTATAACATCAGTTGTTATTATCTCTCTATGTATATATAAACAGTTTTTTAGTTCATTTGGAGTAAGTTAGAGATCGAGGAGGATATTTCTGTCTTTTCGTTTAGATGGAGTCGTTTCAGCTTCATGGTCTCTATCATCATTACTATTTTAGTACATGATTTATTCCTATCAACTGTTACAATACATTATTTAATTGCATGTATTCACTTGCCATTTTTTTATATATGTATATATATTTGATTTTTGGGGTTTCTGTGAGTGTGTGTGTTTCTGAGCTGGTTAGGATGGGTGTATCCTTTTTTTCAATCTATTATACATATTTCTAGTAGAGGGTAATTCCTCTTATATATGTTTTAATTATACCCTCAGTTGTAGTAACCATCTTGGTTTCTACTGGTGGTGGGACTTAGGTAGTCATGTTCTCCCTCCCCTTATTGCGGTAACATTGTTGGGATAGGTTCATGAAATAAAAAAAAATTATACATCTTTTTTCCATAATTTGACACTATATCATATTATATTTCAATATTAGGCATTTTATAAATTTTATATTAATTATAAATTAGTTTATTTTAATCAATGGAAACATTCCATTGGTGTCCTCTCACTCACATTTAAAAGGAAATTCCATATCATCAATTATCAACACATCAAAAGACTTTTATCTCAAACAAAACAACCCTAAAATCCATTCCAAGAACCCCTCTAGACATAATATTTTTTTTTATCAAAATAACTTCCATTAAATGATTATGTTTTATTAAAATGTATTTATCTCAATGAAGAGGTATAACTCATAAATGAGTACCTTAAATTTCATTAATTATTACACCTTCAATAATTCAATTGTAGTTGTCACAACAGGATAAATAAAGTATCATCAATATATTATCTTATTATTATTATATGTTCAAATCATTTATTATTCACATTATTCATAAAATGTTAAATAAATGCATCTTTTATCTGTATGTGTGGTCTTTCGCCTCCTAAAGTGATATATTTTTATTTTTTCACCACAATTCATGGATCATTGTTATGGTGGATATAATGATTATAATTAATATTTTTTAAATAATTATATTTATTGAGTTATAATATATTTTTCACCTTGTAAGCACCATATTTGTTTGAAAATGAAAATGTCTCTCATGAAAAAACATGGACAACCCCCCCCCCCAAGAAGTCATGTTTTTTAAACACATCATTATATTATTAATTATAAATGTGTTTATGTTAAATATATTTGATAATTATCCCCTTATTAATATAATATATATTAAGAAACAATTGAAAATGTTCGATTACGAGAACCATATTACTAAAATAGGCATGGATGATACATGTGTTTTCACAAAATAAAATAGTTTTTAATGATGTAATTGTTATGAAAAAAGATAATTTGGAATTATTAAATAATGATACATAGTATATTGTGCATTAATAAAATTTTGGAATATATTTATAACAGATATATATTTATTATAATGGATATCTGAATTCAGGCAATGCATGGTGGTAATTGAGGTTGGGATTTAGGCTATAATCTCGTTTCTTTTAAGGATTTTCTATGATAAGTTATTGTTGAAGAAAATTATATTATACTTATCATTTAAAACCCATATATCTTATTATATTATTATTTCAAATAATATAGATATATAATTTTTATTTCCCTCTTTTTTGTCTTGAAATTATCAAGATTATGTTTTTATAGAAAAAATTCATTAATTTATCCTTAGTTGATGGAATTTTTCTTCTAGGTCCATGCTCATCAAATTTAATTTTTAGATGTTTTTCCCAATATAATTTTTTTAAAAAATAATTTTCATTATATTTAATTTTAATTAAAATTTATTAAAAGGTTGTTTTTAAGATAATGTTTTTTTGAACATGTCAGTTATTAATTTTTATAATAGATTCAAAGGAATATCCTTCTTTTAAATATATGTTATGAATAGAATTTTCCACCATCATGAACATTATTTTAATTGAATATTTTTTAGAAGTATTCATAGTTATATTTTATGGAAATAAATTCCTTAATATTTGTGAAAAATTTATTTATAATGTTATCGAAATAAAATTATATTTTCCAAATGTTTTCAAAGAATGGTTTTAATGATCTTTTAAAGGTATTTTTCATATATATAAACATACATTAGTGATTTTTATTCTTCATTAGAGATATGATCTTATGATACAATAAAATTTATTTCTATTGATGTCTTATGATGATGTTGACTTAAGAATGATTGATGAAACTCATTTCATTTCCATGAGTTAAATATGTTATGAGAAACCTTTATTATTATTGATTACTTTCCATGGTTTATTCTAGGATTTGATATTTATGAATCATTTTTTCTGCAACAGGTTATTATTTATTGATATGATAAATTTTTTTTTGGTTATATGAACAAAATATATATATTTTTAATTATGTGAAAATTGGTCTCTAAATTATAAAGTCCTCAAATTCAGTTGGTATAAAAAAAATTATCATGAGATAATAAGTAATGAAATGTGGTGTGAACATCATTTAGTAATGGAATGTTTCCACTATTATAGACTTGGGAGTAATCCTTGGATAAAGAAATGATGGAATGTGGAGGATCTAATCTACTATGATAGAAATGGCAGTGATCATTGTCTTTGTATATGATTTAATATGTTTATTTAAATGCCAAAAACAATTGTATTATTGTTAACATATGTTTTCGTGGATCATTAATGATTAATAATGATTATAAAATTTTAATTCATAATAATTTTGGTTCAAAATACATTATTCCATGATTTAGGATTAATTATCATTGACTGACTGGGTTTGACATACTTATGTTATGATCATATTATCATACCATTTCTATTAATCTTAATTATGATCATTTTATTATATCTCCAATGTTTTCCCTTATAGGAGAATATGAGGTCCCCAATTTCTAATGATTCATTCTTTCTCGGGTTATGATGAAAGGTATTATGTAATAAATGAATAAGATGGGTACTATGAGAGAATAACCCTGTTAAAAATGTTGAAGATATTTTATGAAATATTTTGACCATGTATATTGTCTCTGAATACAATAACCATTTACTATCCTTATGTGGGTTTTTTTGTGAAATTAATTGAATATTCATCTAAAATAATGTAATATTTCTTTATGTTTTTCTCAGGTCGCCATAGTTTGGGTAAACTAAGCTATGTTAATTTTCAGGTGAGTTAGGACAGCGGTGGATACATAAATCATGCAATGTTTAGGCATGTGAGCACATTCACATAAGTTTTACATAGGGAGTGACACCGCTATTCATATGGGAGACAGGGTTTTGTGTGGTAGGTTGGTGGTAGTAGTTACCCATATAAATATTCCCCCACCAGTGTGTGTGCATTATATGGAGACCTACTCCACCCTACACGGTGGATCACCAGCATCTACTAACCTTATATCTTTTATTTGAACTCTTATTTACAATTTTTTTATCATTAAAATATTTTCTATTTCTTCTATTTTAATTTTCAAATATATAATTAAATATATCAAAATTAATTGTTCTTGATCACTTTAACACCAATTGATGGCTATTGGGCCGTTGAGAAGTGATCATGTAATGAATAATTAAAAAAAATCATCCTATACAATGTTTTTTCAAAAACAATTACGAAAAAACTCTATTTTTTCTTTATTTCATTCAGCTGGACTGTTTCATGAACCTAATCATATAGCGACCAAATGATGCAACGAAATTGTAAATGGGTTTATTGGACATAAATGACCCAACTTCAAAAAACGAATCAAAAAATAGAATAAAAGACTAAATATAAAATAATTCTATTGGATAATGAAATAATCCATATATAAACATGTATACATAAAATATATTAAATTTATTCATTCATTAAAATATTTTTTAATGTGTCAAATTGGACTTAACTAAATAATCAATGAAAACTCACATTCTCACATATAAAAATTTTATTTCTTCATGGAACTAACATAAAATGATTTTAAATAAAGAAATAAAAATAAATATATAAATATGTTTGAATGTCTATGGGAGGTGTTAATTTCATGTGTTAGGTTTCTTTGTTCTTTATGTGATTCTAATCTATGATAAACTTCAAGATTACTTGTGATCTCTTAGAGGGGAATGTGAAGAAAATATTAAGCATTATATAAGTTTACCTTTAGTAATATTTCTAATTATAGGTTTTCATGTGGGTTTTCTCCATCATACCATTATATGTATTTGAGTTTTATATTATTTTCCACACATGCACACTCATATGATCATGTTTCGTACTACATATTCATGTGATGTTTCAGAAACCATTGTCCATTTTTAATTCCTCTATACTAATAAACTTTTATTGGGGGGATTTTATTTCCCGATTGAATCAAAATTAATAAAACTAAGACATTTCATATTTATTTAATTCATTTATGATGAAAATCATATCATCATGTATAATGCATGTATTTCCTATGGATTTTAATTTATGTTTTTTTATTATGAAGTCAGACACAAATCACTCAAACATCGTTTGTAGCAAGTGAATCACTTCCAGTTTCTGATCAAAAAATTAATATATCATTTTAAAAACTCAGTGAAATTATAAGTTTATGTGTTAATTATTTGAGATTAAATATTTAAATTTATCATTTGAAGTGACAATGATGACAATCAAGGTATTCTCTCAGGATGGGTCATGATCAATGTTATAAATTAGGTTTTTAAATATATTTTATTATTATATTTTGTATAATTTATTGATTGGCCCAAAACCCAATAGTCCATAATATTTATTATTTTTTAGATGATTCTAATGATCTGAATTAATGATCTAAATTTTTTGGGTAGAAGTTATAGGGTTATAAATTTACTAAAAAAGTTATATTCATAATTAAAAGTCAAATTTCTTATGTCATTAAAAATAAATACAATCATGGAACCATATATTGAAAATTACATGATGGTTTTTTTACTTATATATTTTTTATTATTTTTAAATTTATTTATATTTTAAAATTTCTACATTCCTTATCATATTTTTCATTTTATTTTTTTCCAAGTACGTGATCCTATATTTTTGTTTTCATGATTTTTATTGAAAATTGTTCTTATTACAATGTATTATTCATATCATTACCTTAAAGAGTTATTTGATCAAATAAAATTATACAATTTAAAATTAAACCAATCAAATGAATTTCATTATTCGAAGTTGATATAATGTTTCAATATAAAAAATGAAATATCAATATTGAAATAAGTAGATATTAGAGAAAATATTATTGATTTCATTTATCATTCAATGATGAAAAAAATAGTTCAGTTAATGTAACCACCCAACCTTACACATTAACTAATTGTTTTATTAAAAAAAATTAATAAATAATTTTTATGGAACTATTCACAAACACCCCTTAATTAATTAATAACCACATTGAGTAAACATATTATATTAATTTTCCCCAAATTTTTGAGAAAATGTTTCTTTTGAATTATTCTAGTTTGTAATATTGGATTCATAGATAATGATATGTGTTTTTACGTAGTATCATTAAATCATATTTTATTTTAATTTTTTATAAGGATTTTCATTTTCTTATTTTATAAATTTTTTTGATATATTGACACATGATGTAAATGAGAAACCATTACTCAAGGAAGAGGGTAAAATTTACATTTCATCTGATCATTTTTGGATAACAATAACAATATTATTTAAATGGAATATAGAATATATTATAATAATAAACGATGAATGGGTTACAACCTAAACAGAGAAGAAACTAATTGTATTGCAATGTTTAAAATAATCCCCACCCACCATCTTATTATGATTGATTAATATCTCGATAATTCTGTTGACACTTAAAATATTTTAATTTTTTCTGTATGTGTAACTTGATCAGAAAGAAAGATGAATATATTTAGGTGTGGGGGATAGAAACAAAAAAGTTGTTTGTATTTTAGTTTTCTATAAGTAAAAATATCCAAAATAAAATAGAAATCTAGGTTCTATTTTTTCTAATTCATTTTATCTGTGTGTTTATAGAGATCACATTGAGTTCAAGCTAATATCTATCATTATTATTTGCACATCATTAATTTTGAGAAGAATTACATGATTTTATATAAATTGTTTCAAATTAATTTTTTTATGAATTTTTTTGACTATTTATTTTAAAACAATTATACGAATTGTAATGTATTTTTTACCCATGTCCCAATAATATTTGTCCAATAATATTTTCCCTTCAAAAGTTGTAATGTAAACAATTTTTTTCATATTCATCATAATAGCCTCAATTATCATGACATATAAACTTCATTGGATCAACCACGTTTTTTTGAACTTTGATACTTACCTTTTCATTAAAAATTTAAATCTACTATTATAAATGAAATACCTTGTATTGTAGACACATTATATTCCCATTTTACTGAACTACCTCCAATCTTATTTATAATTGATGATTATTATTCAATATGTGTGTTGGTGAATCAATTTACACCATGTGTTGTCATGGGAATCTCTCATAATCTCAGAGCTTTTATTTCATCTTCCCTACGTGATAAATCTATAAATTTCACCCAACCATATAAGAAGGGTGTATCCTTAAATGTGCAATTATTCATGAGGGTTGAAATTCAGAATGGATCCTTCTAAGAAATGAAAGTCCATGAAAGATTATTGTTGGTTTATTATTTCATTAGATTAGGACACTCTAAAAATGTAGTTTGAGAATTAATTTTTTTTATCTAATTGGTAATCTAATGATGACTAATATATACACACCGATGAAAGAGGAATTTTTTTATGTAATGATTTACAATATTTTAGGATTTTATTATTTGAAGATTATTATGAATAAAATAAGATAATTTAAAATTATCTCTCATTCCAGACGTCATCGATATGATACAAGGAAATTTAGATTTTACAACCTCAATCCAAGTTTCCTTAGACAAAAGACATGAGATCTCAACTTCAATACTCACAATCGAAATCGCATGAATCCTCAGATTTCAGATCACACTCATAGAATAACCTTAAAATTATTGCATCCAAAATCCTTGAATGACATTGAATCATTCATCAGGTACCCTCTTATGATGGATGAACAAACAATTTATGAAATACATGGAATGTATGTGAGAGTGATGGTGGATGAAGATCTCCAAAATTTTCATCATTATAATGCAACATTTCTGATCGATTGAATTAAAAGATAGGTAAAATTTTGATATTAATATTTTTAATCATTACGAATTCTAAACATTGTATGGCATTATGATTTTCAGTTTTAGTCATGTCCATAAGACTAATGTGATGAAATACATTCCTCCTAGTAAAAAAGATACCGGGACATTAAAAAAATAAGTATAGAATAATATTCGAAAATATATTTACATTAATTATAAATTAATTATAAATTGTTTATCATTCCTAAAGGAGAAATATATGGAGGGGATCATTGATCCCCATGATCATCCAGTTTATACAGTGCATTTCCATGAAAAGGATATCGTTGAAGGGGATATAAAGAATATTTTTGCAGTCCCCATCAGGGTGAAATTATAGAAATCTATAAAGGGATGAAAAATTTCCTGAAATAAATATTTTTCTTTAGTTTAGAGTGATAAATGGAAGTGGCATACTGTAAAAAAACAATCATCTATTAGAAAGACAGATAGACTGAGGGTTTGTGGAGTTGATGAGGTTTTATAAATTAAGACAGTATAGGATATGGAAGTGAATGATATCGCAATGGGAGATTAGGACCTATCATTTAAATCATTGAATTCACTTCAATTGTACAAGGAGGTTAGTGAAACATGGATTTGGAGGATTTGGTTCAGACAGATTTTTCATTAAATAATAGTGATCTCTTACTTGAATAATTTAAATATATTATATATGAACCTCAAAAGTTAGGGGTAATTTATCCATGGATATTTTTTTTCATTCTACCATCCTTAGAAATTCTATGGTAGGATAAATAAAATAGGATTAATGAAATTGTGGCACCATCATACAATAATGCAATAAAAGTTCATATAGATGTGGTTAGTGTAGTAAACCTAGAAAATAATCACAAGAGGAAAGGTCAGGTCACTAAACAGGTTAAAGGTAGTCCAAGTAATTTTCTTGGAAATGGAATCACAACTATAAAAAAAATTAAGAATGTTCATATGTGTAGAAGGAAATAAAAACAAAGATTATATAAAAATTATTTTCTAATTTATAAGGGGATGGAAAATAAATCCATAAAACCCCTTATTATGTTATACATCATCTACCATCCACATATAATTATATGAATTGCATAAATAAGGTTTATTTGAATATATTTAAAGGAAATAAAATTAATTATTTGGGATATAACATTTTTTCATCAATACATACATTAATGGGTTGGATAATAATTCTTTGTTTATATTGAAGTCCAACATTAGTGGTACTATAATTCATACCACCTAGAAAATGTTAATAATTATGTTTACCATGGCTTAGAAAAACATATTTTGTCACTTTATTTATGGTATCAAAATATACTATGGGATAATGATTCAATTGGAGGATATGATGATTCATCAACATTCTATAAATGTAACATGGTTACTCGTTCCGAATTTTAATGAATTTGTGTAATCTAATAAAAGTAGGTGTATGTATTCTGATGTTCTTTCTACTAGAGGATTAATTTTTTTCATAGTGTGTAATAAATTGGTTAGAGTGTCTTTTAAAGGGGGTAGATTTACTGAGTATAGTAAATCATTAAATCAGATCATGGCTATAAATCCTGATAAAATATTTGATCAATAATTGTATTTTGATGAAAAGGAAAAAATTCAATTCAGGAAACTTATGAGTAATTATTCTAATAATCACTCAATACATAACTACTACATAATAAAAAATGTAAAGATAAACTTTTCCTTTTATATTAAACAATTAATTTATCAATCATCCTAAATTCATAAAGATTGTATAGAAGGTGTGGTATAGTATTAAAATTTCTGATAATTTATATGCCTATTTTATTGAGATTTGGAATCATAAATTCATTATTATAAAATAAAAAAGTAATTAATTTCTTCTATTGATGATGATGTCTTTGGGATGGAAAATGAGCTGTATGATCATAAAAACAAAAACAACGAGTTACTTGAAATGTATATTTTTAAGAAGGAGAAGAATGTATCCTCAATGATAAATGAAAAAATTTCTCTATGGGAGGAACCAATCATCTAGAACCACAATATTAAATAGATTAAATGAGGGGATAGAAATATTGGTTTTTAAAATAAATTACATATAATTATGAAATCCTATAATCATATAACATATATGAAGAATGGGAATGACCTCATTATTATGAAGATGGATTTTAATTCTCAAGTTTGGTACTATTTTAAGGATAAGTTTAATAGTGTGAAAGTAAATAATCATCAATATTTCATTACTTTTACAAAAATGTTATTTAATCAAATTGACAATACAATAATTACAAGGGAACCGAATTTGTTTGAGGTTAAGGTTTCCACTCCCTTTTCCAATAATGGTGGTTACCCAATCCTGGATGGCTTAACTATTGTTATCTTTTAGAAATAATGGGATATTATTCTGTGCAATCTAAATAAAATTAATTACATTTTCTTTAGGAATTGAATTATCTTTAGTTGTATGAATTAATTCTTATAAACTTATTCCCAAATGAAATGTGTATCACACTCTAATTTTTTTTTGGGATTTTTCCTTAATAAGTTATATTTAAAAAATATTAAGAAGTATTCATTCCATTTTAATATCTATTGTCATCAATAATGTGGAATCTCCACATTAATATTGTTTTTTTCATTATATGATAATTAATGAATACCAATTAACTGGTAATGATTGAATTTGCCTATTGGGGATTATATAAATGAATAACTCATTTCTCATAAATACAATTTTAGAAAGGTTATTGATCCCATAAATTTGGACCTATAAAATATGGGGTTTCTAATGAATTTTCATTATTAATAATTAAATATATATGATTTTAATCATTTATAAATATGTAAATAAATCTATTCTCCAAAATGGAAACCCTATATAATATATCTATTCCTCATGTGGAATGAGATATTGATATCCCATATCTACTATTCTCAATAGAAATGATAAATATTATTTAGGTAATATTGATATGGTGGACTATGGATGTACTTAAATAATCCCTTTTCGAGGATTGAAATTTGAATGATCTCCTTTATTTATTATCAATGTATTATTTCTTTTCATATGGGAACAAAGTAAAAAGACATTTACTATGTAAAAGATTCATTGTCAATATGGTTCCATTTATAATCAGAATATAAGATGGGAAATGTATATAGTCATCTCCATACACAACAACATCAATTATAGAAGGATGTACCTTTAGACATGTTTTAGAATTTTGAAGGGGTATTTTTTGAAATTTTATAATATAATTACATTTTTATAGGGAATTATATGTATTTACCCTATTGATCTATCCTTGATGTAGTTAAGGTTTAGCTATTTTCATAGAAAACAATGTGTCTTCCATTTTATAAGATAATCACTCTTGTTAAATCTGTTGATATCCCCAATTAGGTATATTCACAAATCAACTAAAATCCCCTTCCTTAATGATCAAGTGTTTGAATCAATGTATCTAGAACTTAATTTGTATTTGATTTATATATAAAAGTAAAATTATCATTTATAAGTGGAAAACATGTTTCAAATCAGTATAAGAGGGGAAATGGGTAATAAAAACCATATTTTCTTCACTGATTCTTTATAAGATTAATTTATTTGAAAGATGATGACATCAGATCCTAATAGCTTAATTATGTGATTATTTTATAGTATAAAAAGTTCTAGGAAGTAATATTATCTCCTCTAAACAATTTCTCTACTCATCAAATAATCTTATATAGAGCTTTTTAGGAACAACATATATCATTGTATATATTAATTCAAGTAACTAGTTATAGAAAGATAACTATATTGAGATTAAATGTCTAATGATAATCAATATCTGATTCAAGATCCTGAATTTTTAGTCTATGTGAAGATCTTTTTGTCCCCATATTAGTTACCTTAACCTATTAGGGGGGACATATATTTCTAACCTTTCATGAAAAATGTTGATTCCCATGTTTGGATTACAACTCAGCATGGTGTCCTCACTAGTAGTATATTTTATAACTTCAATATGGGAGGACGCATAAGAATTTCTTGAATCCAAAATAAATTTCTTATAAAATAGATTTTCCCATCTCTCTTCACTTTAATTTAGAAGAATATTTTTTAAAAAAACTATATATATAACAATGTTATGATGTATGGAATACATTTTTCTCTATGTGTAGTGTCATAAATTATAGGGAATATTATTTTGATAATTTTTTCCTTTAATGAACCTTTAATATATTCCTTTTTGGAATTATCAAATTCATATAAGATGATTATCCTCTTAGTGATGACCCTATTAACGGTATTTTTTATCACTGTATCTTTTAGAACATCCCAAATCAACTCTTGAACCTTTTTTGGGGTTATAGAGTCTAAATTGTTTCACGTTATATGGTAGAACATGAGCTGAATATTATATAATGGGGAAAACCATATTTATGAATATTTTTATGTGAAATATCTTCAATACTATGTAAGTTGATGATTCTATGGTCATTAGTATTGTTGGGTACTCTATTGAGAGACATTCTATTTCTGATAGGATGAGCATACAATGTAACATTAAAATATTAAAAAGTTGAATCTATATGTTTTGGAAACCACATATTTCTTATTAGATGAAGGTAAATACATATTAGACATCCAAATTTAATACATGTCCCTCAAGATGCATGGATTTATTTTGGGACTCCAATAGTAGCAACATTTAAAAATTCTCCAATGAAAATGGAATTGATGTTACCTATGAAGAATAGTTTGAAATGGTCATTCATGTGATTCATATTTATAGATTCAATATGTGGAGGTATAATTGGATGGAACCTGATAATACTTTTACCATTCAAGTGATCAAAGTTTACTCTTCCCAATCAACATGGATACTTGTGAAGACATAGATGATTTCATAGAGTATTGAATGCAATTAAACATTATCTTTTAAAAAAAATTATAAGAGTGATATTTAATTTTAGATTTAAATACAAATATAGATGTGGTAATGTTGAATTTTTAATATATCTAGACATGTCTGAGTTGATTTAGAGTATGTAGTTTTTAGATATTTTTAATACGAATTCAAAATATTTTAAAAAAAGTGGCTTATATGGTATCAATATGAGGGAAGATTATTATTATTATGGGGATGAGTTATATTATATAAGAATGTGGAGTGGAGTTACAATTTTAAGGAATGATAATGAGTCATTTATTTTCTAGAATGTTTAATTGCTTCCTCTTGATAATAATTGATTTAAAAAAAATATGAAATGTAATTGAATCCTTCATCATACTCAGTTTTGTGGAGGATAACAATCATCAAAAGTAAAAGGATATGTTTTTTAGTTTATTAAATTGTTTCATTTGTTTTCCCAACTTCATAAAAATAAAAAATGGTTGAAATTTAAGAAAAAATATTTCATTTCACATTGTTTTCAATGAAATTCGATAGATGTTTAAAAAAGGATTACTGACTTGTGTTCTTAATTATATTTTACTTTAGAGAGTGTTTATTTCATTAAATTTTAAATTATTGATCATAAATTATATTATTATATTAAAAATTTGTCATTGAGATGTTATATTTTTTTACTAAGGCCCAGAAACCAAAATCCACAATACAAAACTGGAAAACCCTCATGATTAAGATTATATTATTAATATATTATTGGATAAGATATGATTTATTAAGAATATGGTAATCCTTTCATTATTTTGAGATGATAATATATTTTCACATATATCACAGCTTATAGTTGAGTGATAGAAATTCTTTTTGAGGTATGTTCTGACATGTGGCATTAGAATATGACATAAATTAAATGAATTTGAATAAAATGAAAAATAATGAAATTAAATATTATCAAATTAACCAGATTTTATGAAAATATTTATGATATCTATGATTAAAATTTCACCACTTTTTACTTATGTGAGGATTTTGATTTAGATATATAATTTTTACCAAGAGTGGAAACTCTAGTGTGAGGGTGTGATATTTTATAGAATTATATAATATTTTAATTCTTATATTTGTGATTTAACGAGTTTTGAAGATTAAATAGTTTTTTGGTATCATTTCATTCAACTGGACCATTTGATGAACCTAAAAATATGATTCCAAAACGAAGCATTCAAATTAGAAAATTTGTGATCTTACAAAATTGAGTCTCCTTCAATAAATAGATCATAACATGTCCTAAAAAATCTAAATGGAAATTATCTAGTGGATAATAAATTCTATCTTAATAAAAAATATATCTATAAAATAACATATAAATATTTTTTTATTAAGGGAGTTGGTGGATGAATTAGAGTGGAGGGAACGAAACAAGAAAATATAGTTCATTTTATTAAATTGAAAACTAATTTATTTATAGAAAATACATGAAATAATTATATTATAAACCACCAATATCCACTGCTATGATTATTGGAATTTCTAGGGGAGATTGATATTAAATTTTTAGTTATTTTTTATCATACTGTTCTTATTCTCCCACCCAAATTTCTAGAATACATGGGATCACACATGAATGAAATTCATGTAAATTATATATATTATATATATAATACATGAATGATATATCTAGTAAGCATTTTTCCTTTTTTTCTCCATTATAAATTTTTTATTTCTCAAATTTATTCACTGGTATTTCACATAAACCTTCAAATGATCCATTTTTTTTATACACAATAATGTGATGTTTCAAACACCATTCTCTATTTATTCTTCATCATTTCACTATCATTTTTGTTATGTCGATCACATTGATTGTTTAACTGAAAATTTAATCACATATAAACTTATGCATCCATTCTGTGGGTTAATTATCAAAATAATACATATATGTATAATAAATAATGTTCCTCAAGTTTTTTCATGATGATTTTTATTACAAGTCCTGAAAAAATTCACTTGAACATCAACGTTAACTGATGACTCACATTGGGTTATTAATTGAAACCATAGAATTAATCCATGAATAATATTGTTAACATTAAAGGTTTAGGAGTTACCCATTGGGTATGAAAATATGTATCCATATATATTCAAGAAAAAAAGAATGTTCTTCAAGGGATACTCATGGGATCAAACATACTTAATGTTATAATAGAAATTTACAACATTAGTTTATTATTATATTATGTGAGATTTTTTATAGAAAAACAACATATCATTCCCAACATATATTTGTTTTGATAATATTTATATTATTTAAATTTATTATTTATGTATTTTATGAGATATTAATATGGGTTACCTCTATACTACGAAAACCTAGTCCAAACTAACAATCTAATTGGGAATGTCATGAGAGAATGATAATGAGGTGTTCATTGTTAACATTTTCAAAAAATAATATCTAATTTGATATTTTATTTCATATACTAAAAAAATTTCAGTAATATCAATCATGGATCATATTAATTAAAGATAAATAGAATGAACATAAAAAAGGGTCACCTTAATTTGTCTTCTCAACATTCAATTATAATTTTGGAATCATCATTGAATAATGTATTCATATTATAATCCATATAAATCATCCACATGTTGTCAAAATTCCCTTGCTTCATTAATCTATGTTTGTTTTTTTAAAATCTAGAAATAATCAAGTCATTTCAATTCCTGTATAATCGTAATAAGATGATAAATACTCTCTATAAAAAATGAATCAGATCTTATATGTTCATCCAACATCATTCAATCATTAAACCATGAGAAATAGGGAGTGTAGAAGGATCTAATTTTATTTTATTTTTTCTGCCTCATAATATTTGGGATAAAAAAACATTATATAGTGGAATTATTTCTTTTCACTTTAGTCCCATATGAAAATTGATCTTTATTAAATAACCAAAATTTCAATTATTATTTAAATGTTGTGAACATTCAATAAATAACTTTTTTACAAAATAATATTTTATGGGATTTACAAGGAACCATTAAATTAATTAATTCTCATCAAATTACTTATTTTAAGCCTCCTAAATTTAATGATAATCCAAAAAATAGAGTTCCCATATTCTCTTATATAATCATTAATAACTTGTGAATACATAGATAAATAAATTCCTTTCACATTATTCAAAATTTAAATAAAATAAAATAAAATTTTATTTATTTGTTTGTGATGATTCCCAATTCAATGATTACAAAAGTATTTATACAGGGAACCACATTATCTTTAACTCTGATTATTTTGAATTGGTGGATCTTCTAGATACAATTTTTATGACCATATATGACATCAGATCAATATTAGTGATATGATATAATATACCAACACTAGCAATTAGAAACACATATTAGATACTAAATATACAATGATAATTAATGAATATGAAAACCACTAATGAATAATAACTA
The DNA here is from genome assembly GCA_963277665.1 of Viscum album. Classification (NCBI taxonomy): domain Eukaryota; kingdom Viridiplantae; phylum Streptophyta; class Magnoliopsida; order Santalales; family Viscaceae; genus Viscum; species Viscum album. Next base: position 530,544,997 of record OY728133.1, read on the forward strand.
TGTAATACAATATATTTTTCATTAAATATCTAATAAAGAAAGAGGCATTTTTTGTGCCATTACACATGTAACTTGATTAATATTTATTTATATATATTTAATAAACTTCATGAAGTTTACTAGGGATGTTGATTTAATATGTAAAAAAATATCTGAATAAATGGTTTAAAGATAACATATTCGATACTCAAGTGGGAATTTTTTTTAACATTTAATTAATTTCAAATCACTTATTAATCATCTAGAATAAGATAACTCACCCCAAACATAATAATATTAGGATGTTCAGTATGCAACAAAATATGCAATTCACTAATTTTTGAAATTATGATCATATAATAACATAATAATACATAATCTATTTGATATAAACATTGAATAACGATGATGACATGTGTTATTCAAATTGGTGATTAAAAAATCATGATCTCCTGTACCTCAGATCATAAACTGATAGTTTAATGAGAATAATATTCGATGACTATGATCTCTGAACACTTGATATTTAAACATCATTTGTGTATTGTCATATTGTTTTATATTGATCGTAGTACATACATGAAGATCATTATTATAATATATTTAGTTTCTCTTTAAATATAGAAACATAAACAAATTCATGTAATTTTTATAATAAGTTAGTAATCATAACAAATAATGAGACAAATATAATATATCATATCAAAAAATTACGATTGGAGTCTTGATCATGTTATATTATTATTAACAAGTTCATCTTTAGGATCTCCTCCACTTGATAATAAGATATACAAGATTCATGAGAAATAGTATCAATGCTTATATTCCCCAACTCTTGATAGTAAAAAATAATATACGTCCTATCAGAATTATGTATTTATACTATACGATAGACTTTGATCTTATTTTTACAATATTGAATGTTTCTGATTATGTAAGAGAAATTTATCTTCTAAGATGTTAGCTATGAATTATTCCAAATAAAATACACTATTTCTAATAAATGTTTCACTTAAATATAAGTATTACATGATATTTATATAACCACTTAATATAACCATAAAATAAATGTATACCCAATTTCTATATATGACTATGTAGTATATAACAAACACACTAATCATTTTATTTTATAAAAATAACAATACTTAATTATCTAAAACCAATAATCCTATTACTCTATTAAGAATTTATAAAAAACCTTTAATCTTTTCCTTCATTATATAATTATAATCCGTGATATTATTTTTATGGTAGAATATAAGGAAGCATAATTTAATTTTAAATTCTATTTATTTCATTATATTATTAATCATATTAATGTTTTAATTGTTTTTCTCCCTATATGTTTCATTCAATAAATTTTAATTTTTCGTCTTATGAACTCAATCATTATTCATTTAGATATTGCATAGGTCTAATAAATGTTATGAATATAATAAAATTTAATCTAAAATACGAGGGGTTAAATTCCCTCAAAAAGCACATCATCATCTGATATCACATTAATGATATAAGAATAGATTGGATAATTTTATTTTATTTCATCTCAAGGTTATAATTTCATATTATAACACATATGTTACCTTCATATATGTTTTTATAGGTGAGTTGTTTTATTTTATAGAACTTTATCTCTTTGATCTAAGATCTCCAATTTCTTATAAGAGAAAGAATTGTTTATTTATATAACCTCTAATTTTAGTACATGTGATTAATCATATATGTACTTATATATAAGTGATATATAGAAAAAAAATTATTCATGTGAGAGGATCAATGGATGGGTTATTATATATTATAAAATTCTTATTCAATTAATAAACACAATGGTACTGATGTATCTAGGGCTTAATAATCCATTATTCCTGAATATCATTATATGTTTTCCTGGTGATTTTTGAAATGAAAACTTTTCTGTAACACATAAATTTCGATCTCAACAATGATTATCCATATGTCTATTCTATCAACAAATTTTTTATACATTAATTAATTATTTGGGACATATCTATTATTTTCTATGTAATATATTATTACAATAGTATTAAATCTCCACACTAAAATAAGCATATGAAAATTCAACATTTTTCCCTTATAGTACGTAGATAGTTCCATTTTAAGTGAAAAATATTCATATATAATAAATAAAAAAAATAAAAGGTGTTGGTATAAATATATTTTGAAATTTATCAATAATGATTTTTTAATATTTTCTAATGTTTGATTGATCCTTTTATACATATCATACCTTTATGGATGGTTATAAATTTTAATTTTCAATAATTTTTTTCAATGATTAATGATAAAATGTCTAAACATATTAGGTGAAATATTGATACCAATCAAATAATATGGAATAAAATACTCCATGCAGCATTACCACTTCATTTAACTATATCATACTTAGTTCATTGAGTAAGAAACCCCCTCTAATAGAAATGAAATGATTCAATATTTTAATGAAATTGACCATAACCCAAATTTATTTTATTCATTTAAATATATTGGGAAAATATATGATGAAATTTGAGATGAAATAATCATAACTTTCATATACCTCACATCATTTAACACAATAAAATATTATATATCCAAAATAAAACACAAACCGTGAAGGGAAAAAATTATTATTATTATAGATATTTTAATTATCATATATTACTACACAACATATATTTATTCTATAATGTTATTACATTATTTATTACCATTAAAAATATCACACATAATACACTTTTGTAACATTTGGTATTTTTTGTGTTTTATTTTTGGATATTATAAAGACTATTTTTTAGACCATGCGAGGAGATTTCATGTGATTATTAGGCTTGGCGTGACATGAATGAATTTTACCAATATATTAAATAGCTCACACACACTATTTTACTGCAAAATTTAAATAACTTATAACATGTTTCTAGAATTGTAATTTGAGGGTATTGTTGAGTTTAATACACAAGGTGTACCCCATGTGTGACATAAACTTAGTAAGTATGCGTCATTTGTGGAGAATCCTCCAGTGATGTAAAATGAATAAAATAATTTTCTTATGTTATTTAAATTTTTTGGTTGATGCAATGATGTATAATCCTAATCCTTAGTATTTAAAGAGTCTACTATGAAAAAATACCAGGTTTAGCTGAATAACACTAGAGCATTTGGAGAGAATCTAGAGAGAATGTTGGGGTATTTCTCTCCAGAAAATAATGATTGAATCCTGGATAGATGATCAACACACAATGGATTCAAATGATATCACCAATGTCAATTATATAGAATATTTATTCAGTAGTGAGTGATCCAAATTGAGGTATGGTAGTTGTTTTTAGTTTATTTCTTCAATATTATAAATTTTTGTGATGAATAAAAATCAATCGATTAACGAATTGATTTTTCGATCAATCATATTGTGGGATATGTTTGTTTCGATGTTATTTTGTGAGAGTTTATGATTTAATATTGATTCATTGACTTTAATTATAATGGATATAATCCTATACTGACCTAAACATCAATATAGGTTTTTAAATTTTGATCATTCATGTTCATTTCTCCCAAAAAAAAAATTCTTTTTGGGTATTCTTCATTTGGGCCGTGCTTCAGCATATCCAGATCGTTGGTCATTGTGTACCTTTTTGTTGTAACATTGATCTAATTTCATTGATCTCGGATAATCATAAATTGATAGTGGTGAGATTATGGAAGAGATGAAAACATAAATGATAGTGGATACCCAATTTTGTGTTCTTCAAAATTATTTGGTTCATAATAAAAAATGATACATAGAAATGTTTTCTGAGAAGATTTTATGATTGTGACATGATGTTTATCTATGTAAAGGCATGTTAGAGGAATTTACCTTGGTTTTTCTGCAGTGAATACCCATATCAGAGTGTATATTAGTAGAGAAGGAACACATACGATAAAGATGTGATTCTAGAAAATTAGAAACCACTTGGTTTGAAATCCTGGACTGAAAATCACATGTGGACCTATTTTTGGAGGATAGGGTTTCACGTAAGTGTTAAATATCAAACATCATGTGACCCAATCACATGTCATATAACCCCTCCCCAAAGACATGGCATCTAAATCAGACGGTAAATGGATACAGGGTGGAATACACTAGTATGAGCACAATGTGTGCTCCCCTAAATAGAGATATCCTTCCCCAGGTGCATGGGCTAAGCCATTTTCTGGTACATGGGAAGAATCCTTGTACTAGAACATCAGTAGACTATACGGGTACCCAAAATTTGACATAATTCTACATTGAAACATGATAAATACATGGAACATTTACATGGCCATGAACATTGGTCAAGGGACACAGTGTTCTACCCCAATAACATGTTGTTTACATTATTATACATGGCTTAGATTCATTTTCTTCTATATCATGGACAGTTTTATTTAGGTTACATTTCCCTTATCCTTTACCTAAGGTTATGTGAGGAATAATATCCAACTAATAAGACTATGATCCCTTTAGACTAACATTACATACAATGTTATTAAAATCAATCTAAGAGGCATATATTGAGATCCTATATTCATCGTTGTTCCCTAGGTGGAGGTCATTGCATCGTTGTTACAAAAAATCCATTGGAATCAGTCCTCTACATTAAAAATTATCCATATTGAGCTATTAGTATCACATCACATATATGGTAGTGATCCTCACTGATGTATCATATTATCATCAGAATATCAACATGTAACTCTAATGGAATGTTTTGATGAGCATTATATCTTGGATAGACATCATAAGTACTATCATACTTATGAGTGTGTTACCAGTGTTGAGTTATTTTTGTAATATTTTAGTTAGGATATTTGGCGTTTATACAATAGTGGTGACATAACTCTATAAATTATTTAATTTCTAAATATATCATCATATTCTTGTTATATGTATTATAAACATCTACCTTTGTAGATATAACGATATTTACATTGTTGCATTCTTTGGGATTTTGAGATGTCCTAAAGAGTTTTTTTCTACTATCAACTGCATGGTATTTTCCTAAACAGATTGTCTAATGTGTAGATTGTCGCCCTTTTGAAACATTCATAGGAGGACCATGACTAGATCGTTCTTAGTGATTCTGGATAAAATGAGTTTTATTCATACCTCTCTCTAATAGTAGTCTCATTATATACATTGAGGTTGGACATGTGTTTCAGACTCATAGAGGTGGGATTTCATTTAGTCCAATTTATGTTCAATTTGTTCACATTATACTTTGGTAATGATATTTAGATTTATGAATGCATGGTTGTTCTGTTTTTTTTACATTTCATCATTCTATAGGCTTAATGGTGTTTGTCTATGTGTGTGTATGTTTTTTGGCTAAGGAAACCCCTATTAGTGATATGCCTTCTCGGTGAGAGATTACATCCCCTAGTCTATTGGTGTTAGGCTTGGGAATTTACATCAACAGACCCATTGGGATGGGTCAGGATAGAGTGGTATCAATGTATTTAGTTATACTTTAAGAGTAAGAGCCTGTGATACAGGTTTGTGTGAAACTTTTATGTGTGTCGAGTTCCGATTTTTGGAAAGGGACTCAAATTTTGGAGTGGGGTCCAATGTATCCATATACTCAGACTCTGATCACCTAATTCTCAACATAGTACATGAGAACACTAGTTGCGTGGAAAAAAATGGGACATTAATCATAAATGAATGCATTGTGGTTTCCATGTCCTTATTGACTCAGATATCTTGATATATTCATTGATCATGGTATATCTATTTTACTTTAGAATCCATTTGCGACGTATGCTAGCTAGGATTTTTCATCAGGATATTGAGGATAATCACCTCAGTGGTGAGACAACGATACATGGAGAAGCTTTGAAGATGTTAACACCATGTGTTACAACAGCTATAAAGCCACCCGTTGAGTAGGACATGAAACCTATAATACCAACAAATGGGGTGCGTAGGTTCGGTTCTCATCATGAGTCTCAATGATAATGACATCTTAGGTTCTAACATGAGCCCAAACCACAAGAGTATGAGGACTAGATTGATGTGGTGACATAAGTTTTCTATCTTTTCTAGACATATATAGATTAGATGGTTGTCTTGGAGGCAAGCTATACACATTTCTCAGCTGGGAGATGGTGGGGTTTAGTGACCGAGTATTATGATGAGGTTACACATTCATTAAAATATTTAGAGAATATTTTCACATAGTATTTATAACCATCTACATAGAGGGTAGTATGTGTCATGGAGGTTCTTCATCTCTTATATGGAAGCACGATAGCATCCGAGTATTCATCATGGTTTACCAAACTATCATGGTTCTTGATATATATGGTTTACGATTGGTTCTACATGGATCAAAACATTTATATATGTATTAGTAGAGACAACCAAATCAGTGTTATTCATATATGAATTCCTACCGATAATTGGGTTCTAGATCATTATTTGGTGGTTGATATTTTCTTAGATGAGCAGATATAGAATTTGGATGTCAGTAGTGGGAATGGAGGAGAAGAGACAACTGCAATAGGGAGCTATCGTCAGTCTCAGGGACATGGACATATGATTCCTTGCAAGATGAGTCCATATGACAGAGGATCTATAATTCAAGGCTCACATGATTAGTATAGTTATCCCAGAGGGAGGTGGTTCTATTAATGGGACAAAAGGTGACATCTTGCATGAGATTGTATGACCGTCCATATAGATGAATGAGAGACCATTGGTGGGACACCGATGCATAGAAAACAACATAATCTGATAGGTTAATAGTGTGGAATATGTGGAAGAAGAGTAGGTATGGGTGTATGAGGTGGTTAACATTTTGACTTGTTACCACCACTACCCCCAAGTGTTCCACACTAGGCTAAGGGTGATGTAGGAAAGGGTCAAGGACATCTGCAGCAGGTCGAGGAATATGAAACATAGGCTTCAGAAATGATTAATGGTATTATCTATTTCTTATGTAAAATAGATATAGTTGAAATAGACAAATGTTCTAAAAATTTAATTCATTAAACATACCTTATCGAGACATAGAGATTAGGTATGAACATTTGGCTCAAACCATATACATTTATATTACTGTAGGTGAATAATCTATTATCAAGAAATTATTCCAAAAGTGTGATCGTAATCTCAGATGTTATAGTTTCAATTGGAATCTCATTTTAGTAGTGTTGACGACATATGATGTAATTCTTTGTATGGAATCATTATCTACAATTAATTCACATAATAATAGTATTAGTTGATGTATATGTTATATCTGTAATGAACAGACAATTTTTCCCTTTTTCGGTGAAGGGGAAACCTAGAAATCACTATATGGAATCATGCATTGGTCGGTAAAGACAATAATTCATTAGTTGGATAGACTCACACTTTTTGAAGTGGATTCTATGAGTTATCAGTTTAATGATGTGGTGGGAGAGTATAAGGATGTCTTCCCAGAGGATGTTGTATGTTTTCCTCTACATTGGGAGATAACTTCTTCATTTATCTACACATCGTAATAACATCAATATCTACACTGAAATAAAATATGTCTCCCAGAGTGCTTCACAAGATGAGGGTGATGTTGGAGGATTTTCATAAGAATGGATTTGTTTGACCCTGTGTTCCACCCTGGGTGGCCATGATTTTGTTTCCCAGAAAGGGGAATGAGAGCTTAAGCTTGTTTGTGGACTAACGATGCATAAACCATGCGAACATGAAGAAAAAGTGTCCACTATTGGGGATTGATGACCTCATTGATCAGTTTACAGGATTATGATGTTTATCTAAGGATTACCTATGGTCAAGATTTTACCAGTTGTGAGTGCATGATAATGATGCATCAAAAACAACATTTATAAGTCTATGTGGTGACTAAGAGTACTTTGAAATTCATTTAGTAAATATGATAATCCCCAAAAAGTTAATTAAACACATGAACTAGATCTTTTAGCCTTACATTGATCGACTCTTGGTAGTCTTCATCGATGAAATCCTTCTGTACTCGACGTCTGAGGTGGGTAACATGACACACATGAGGATAGTTTTGGATGTACAATGAGAGAAATAACATTAACATAATCTCTCGAATTGGTTGTTTTTTATTCAGGAGGCCTACTTTTTTGGACATGTTATATCAATAGATAGAGTGTAAATGGAATTAATCATGTTCGAGTTAGTTTTATATTGGTAGCCACACAATATCATAACAGAGGTGTGAAGTTTCCCAGGGCTTGCAGGAATTTATAATATATTCATACTATATTTATCCAAAGTATAAAAATCCAATAAAGATTTTACTCAAAAGGGGAATCCGTTCATGTGGAATTAGAGGTTCCAATAGGCTTTTAAATAGTTGAGGCAATGTTTGATGACCACTATCATCTTGAGATTTTTATAGGAGGGTGTCGTGTATGTAGTGTTCTATGTTGAATCGGGAACTAGTCATGGTTTTGTTTATATGAAGAGGAAATAGATCATTGAATATGGATCATACCAGTTGACACCACATGAGTAGGACTACACAAACCATGATTTTGAGTTAATAGTGATACTATTATCACTAAAGATGTGTTGAGACTACATGATGGGATAGTTGTTAATCATATAGTATGATCATAAGATTCTAAAGTATATCTTCTATCAAATGGATCTCAACAAGAGGTAGAGGAAAATGTTATATTTTCTCCATAATTATGGAATTAAATTTTTACATACTCCTTGTAAGGGGATTTGGTGGCAGATTCATTTAGAATGAGTTCTTGTTATCATTTCATGAACAAGGAATCAGAGAAATTGGACTCATTATAGTTATCCATTATGGGTGTATTTCAGGTATCTTACCTATATTTGATGGTTTTACCCTCCTTTCTTCCTATGAGTTATAGAGTCATAACTCGGGGATACCTACTATTAGACTCTACGTACTAAGATACATAAGGGAAATTATATTGATTATTTTTCTAATGGCTGGGATAATGTTGATATTTTCAGAGGATATTCAATATTTCTAGTAGCATTGCAGTAGGAGGATCTGATAGAGTTTCATACATCTCCTTTAGAAGATCATCCATTTGTCGAAAAGATGTACCAAGACTTCAGAAGTCGATTTTCTCAGCAGAGTATGAAGAATGGAGTTTCCAATTTTATCTCTCAATGCATTACATTAAGAAGGTTACTGATGAGAACCATGTTCTAGTGGGTTTAGATCATCCCCATCTGGTTACATAGTGGATGTGGTATGAGATATCTATGGAAATAATGATGGAAATACCATGATTGTAAATGGCACATGATACCATCTGGGTGATGATTGAATAAATCACCATTTCTGACCACATCCTATCTATTCATGAAATGTGTTTAATAGAGTTCTTAGGAAGCCACCACATGTAGGATATAGTAAAACATCATGGAGTGACATTGATGATCACTTCTTATTATGATGGTATCTTCTCATCCTATTAGTTGAAGGGTTTTCCGGAGGTGTTTGGGAATTAGTTGCACTTGGGTATAGTGTTTCAACCCCAATATTATGACCAATCTGAACTGACCATTCAGGTTTGAGGGGAAATGTTGTGATATTTAATGCTTGTATTTAGTCATAGTTCAAATGATCACCTACCACTAGTGGAGTTTCTATGCAATAGCTGTTACTATTCCACTTGTGGTATGTCACCATTAGCAGCTTTGTGCAGCAGACCCTGTAGGTTACCACATTATTGCACTGACCTAAGAGATTTATCACTAATGGTAGTGAAGTTGGAATGAGCTACAATAACGAAGGAAGAGATCATCCAATAGAATATAAAGATTTATGAGATCCATTAGAAGTCTTATGATTATAAGAGATGGAAGAAATTTTACATCAATGAAGGATACAATGTATTCCTATAGGTTTCACCTCAATGTGTATTATGAAGGTTTGTCCATGGAAATAAGTTATCTATGAGATTAATTTTCCCTATACATATACTGTGTTGATTTGGTGAGGTGGTGTAATTTTTAAGTCTACCTCTGTTTTTAGACCATGAACAAAACTTCTTCCGTGTGTCATAGTTGATGGGGTATGCGCATGACCCATCAGACATATTCGACTAGGGTGAGGTATCCATCGATGATGGAGCTTGTATAATTTAAGAAGCCTCCATAGTTGATTAACTAGTAGAGATTATGGATTTTTAAAAGGGGAATCTTCATGGGTGACCGATTCCTTTGGTGCATGTCTGGTGGAAGTTTGAGAATCTATAAGAGCATGTGGGAGAGGGTGGTCAAAATTCCTTCTTTGTACCCAAATATTTTTTAGTAGCTCACATTTTGGTTTTTTGGGGATATAAATCCCCATGGTGGGGATAATTTAGGGACTCAGATTTTAAATGAATTATTAAAGGATATTATATGGATTATTTCCATGTCAAAGGGTTGAAATTGTATATGATTTAAAGACCCGATGTGCCCAGAATAAATTTTTTAAATATATTAAATATATTAAATATCATGCATGTTTATTTTCTAAAAAAAGTGGAATAACATCTAAATGGTTGTTTTAATCCAGAATATGAGGTAACTGTAGATTGTAGAATATATTTTTTACCCATGTTTCAATATAAATGTGTTCGTAAAATATAGTTTGTTGAAAATCAATTAAAAGAAAAATATTTAAAAACTAATTTAATTAAATTAATTTAATTATTATGTTCAGGAACTGACACATTAAACTAATCCTTAGAATTTATATATAAATCTATGGAAAAATATCCAGTTTATTACCATAACCATGTATCCATTTGAGATCCACTATAGTGAACGTTGGAAGATTTATCTCAGGTGAACTATGAGTACTTGGTGTATCGACAATAAGTGTGCAACTATTTCAAATGATCAATCCAAATATAATGATGAAACATAATTATTCAATAGTTATTGATCCAAATCGTGAAATATAAATCTTTTTAATGTATTTATTCTTTATTATTAATTTCTATGATGAACACAAATAAAAAAATGAATTGTTTGATTTTTTGATCTGTCTCACTATGGTATGGGTTTATATCATGGTTATTTTGGTATAATTTTTGATTTAATGATGATTCATATATTTAATTTATAATAGGAATAAACTAATATAAACATGAACATCGATCTAGCCTACTCTTATTAATTAATCATTTTCTTCTCTCATCCCAATTTTGTGTTCATCGTGGGTGTTCCTCATTCAGACCACAGTTCGACATATCTCGATGAATCAATCATTTCAAACATGTTTCTCAGCACAATGATATCGTATAATAGATTCAAGATCATTACATCATGAAGGTTTTGGGAATATTTATGTGGCGATTAATCAGATGGTGGTGGATGCATGATTTCTTGTTCATTATGTTTTAGGGGAACAATGAAGAACAACTCTTAGATTTATTTTCCATGAATATTTTATGGAATGAATCTGATGTTCATCAATGGAGGGGAACATTCTAGCAATTTCATTTATTTTTACCGAAATTCATGGTGCACTATGAGGCCGGATCAACAGAGAATCCACATAGAGTAAGAACCACCAATTATAAAAAATCATTAACCACACGGTGTGTATTTTTGGAGGAAACAGTGTGTGGGGTCCCCTTTTATATGACTTGGGTTTAAAGTAGGAGTTATGAATCACAAGACATGTATCCCCTTTTCATGGAATGTGGATCCTCCCTAAAGACATGACATGTACCTATGAGGGTACATGACCCTGGTGTGGAGTACATGGGTTACAACATGTCATGCACTCCCCTACATAGACACATCTTATACCAGGTACAAAATCTATATCTTGTATTGATACACTGGAACATGTACACAAGATGATGGTATGCACTGGGACATGGGTAAACTATGAAGGAAGCCTGCAACCCTTGTACTTCTACACAGAAAAGAAATGAATTCACATTCCATTTACTTGGGAAGGACCCAAGGTCAAGGAAAACTATGTGTCACCAATACAAATAATCATGTACACTATTATAAAAGGATTTGAGTTCTTATCCTTTGAATCATGGACATGTTTCATCATTTAATTTTCCCCTTATACAATTCAAGAGAGTTGGTATGGAATTGTCTCATACTCCTCGGAATATGATACCTTCAAAAATACTTCTTTGATAGAGTCATTGGAATCACTCCAAGAGGCCCAGAGTGAGATCCAATATTCATCATTGTGCACTAGGTGGATTTCATAGTATCATCATTACCAACACATTGCTGGATCTAATACTATAATTATTGGGTTAATCTAGATTGATTTGTTGGTGTCACCTCATTGCCTTGGCAGTGATACTCATCTATATATCATATTGTCTTATGAAAATAATTGGGTACTTTTAATGGCGAGACCCAACGAGAACTGTCTCTAAGACGAATGTCATCAGTTCTATCAAACCCTGTTGTGTATTCTCATAGATGTGTGCTTTGTGGAATCATTGAATTGGAATCCTAGGATGATATATTATGTCTGTGACTTACATCGATATTGTGTATCTTTGTTGAGTATATCTGGATACTTTTGTTATATATGATATTAAAATAAAATTATGTCGATTAGACTAAATTTAATATATTTTACACTTTTTTTGGGTTTCCTAATGAGTATATTTATACTCACCCCTGTATCATCTTTAACAGACCATGTCATTTCATTTGTAGATGATCGACCTTTTGGTAGAGTTCTAGTCAGATCCAGACCAATCATTTCTTAGTGAGACAAGACAAAATGAGGTGTGCTCTTATTGGTTTTTGAGAGCTCTCCCACTATATAAATTTTGTTTGGACTTGTTTTTTGGAAAACTTGTGGTGGTATTGTATTTAGAACTTTTTCACTTTCCATTACTTCCTATCAAACTATGGTTAATATATCTAAATGTTTGTATGCATGGATGTTTAGTTGTATTAAAATTTTATCATTTTATAGTATCGGAGATGTGTCTGTGTCTATACAGGTACACAAGATAATCCATCCCATGTGAGTGATATACCTACTCAGCAATAGTCTCCAGCACCTAGCCCATTGGTGGTGAGCACAGGGAGTCAAGGCTTGAGCATTATTAGAGTTCTTTTAAATATCTTATTTTAAAACACAATAAGCATTTATTCTATATTGTTTTTCCATTATTTATTTCCATTTAAATATATATAGAATAATAGTATTCTGTAATTTTCGAGATTTTTTGTGTATTGTTTTTGGATATTACAATGACTATATTCGATACCAAGAGATGAGATGACGTACGATTCTAAGGGTTGGTGTGACTGGAAGAAATGTTGGAAATATGTTAAATATATTAAATATATCACACATGTAGTTTTACTAAAAAAATGGAATAACATCTTACATGTGTCTGGAATAGGAATAATAGAGGACTGTTCAGTTGAGAACAAAAGGTGTACCCTATGGACGAGTTAACATTAGTCGGTATGTGTCGTTTTAAGAAAAATCTCCTTGGGCGTAAAATGAATAAAATAATTCTGTAACATTATTTAATTTTTTTTTTGTAGATTCATTGATGTAGAAACCTACACCTTTTTATTTAAAGTGTACACTATGATACAATAATAGGGTTATCCATATAACCCATGAGTTGTTAGAGACAAGCTCAAGAGAATGTTGGAGGATTTATCTCCATAAAACGGTGATAGGGTCCTGGAACGATGATCTAAACACAATGTATTCAAAAGATATCACCAATAAAAACCATTTAAAATATTTATTCATTAGTGATTGATCCAAATTGATTCATGGATGTTGTTGTTAGATGATTTCTTCACAATTAGTAATTTTTGTGATGAAAAAAAACATTTGACAAACAAATTGATTTTTCGATTAGTGAATTTGTGGGATAGGTTAAATTCAAGGTTATTTTGGAGTAATTTATGATTAAATGTTTATTGTTTTAGTATCATTATAATGGATAAAAAGCCATATCTACATGAGAACCTATCAATGTTTTTACATTTTGATTATTCATATTATTTTCTCCCCCAATTCAACGTTAATCATGGGGGTTCTTCATTCGGACCACAGTTCAACATATCCTGATCAATTGGTCATTGTGTGCCTATTTTATGGAACAAAGCTCTGATTTCATTGATCTATGATCGATGTCACTTGATGTGGTGAGATGATAGAAGCGATGACCAATAAGATGATAGTGGATACCCGATTTTGTGTTCTTCGGCATTATTTGGTTCACAATAAATAATGATACATAGATATGTTTTCTAAGAAGAGTTTATGGATAAAAAATGATATTTGTTAACATAAAGGATGGTCAGAGGAATTTACTTGGGTTTCCAAGAAATGAATGGTCAGATAAGAGTATAGAGTAGAAGAGAAGGCTCACGGAGGAAGGACGTGTGATTTTGGAAAATCACAAACCACATGGCTTGTAATCCTAGACTGCTAAGGATGTGGGGCCCCATTTTGACGAAATAGGTTTTATTTAAGAGTTAAGGATCAAAAATATTGTGAGCCTATCACATGTCATGTGACCCCTCCTCGAAGACTAGGCATGCGAATTACATGGCACATGAATACAAGGTGGGGTACACAAGTTTGATCACACCCTATACTCCCCTACATAGAGAATTCTAGGACCCGGTACATAGGCTATTCCATTTACTGCTACATGGGAATCATTCATGTAATATCATAGGATTAGACAATATGGGAAGCCTACATACCACACAATTCTACTTGGAAATAGATAAAAATAAATTGTATATTTAATTGGGGCTTAACGAGGATCATGGTACATGGAACGTGAATCTAATAACACATTTTGTACATTATTATACTTGTATTAGAGTCATTTTTTTCTTTTGTGTTGATAGTCATCCATTTACCACATTCATAGGTAGACCATGACTATACAGTTCTTAGTGTGTCTGGATCGACTGAGGTGTTTTCATGGCTCTTTATAATAGCAGTCCCATTACCTACGTTGAAGATGGAATTTTTTTCAGAAACTTAGTGGTTGGATTCTATATGGTCATGTTTATGTTCCATTAGTTTTTGTTATAATATGGTTATGATATCAAGATTTATGAATTCATTTTTTTCAGTTTTTTTACATTTCATCATTCTATAGGCTCACTATTGTGTGTGTCTATACATGTTATTAGGATAAGGCCACCAATATTCGTTATATGCCTACTCGGTGCATGTTTCCATCCCCTAGGCTGTTGGGGGTAGGCTTGGGAAGTCACATCATGGGAATTATTGGGATTGTTCATGACAGAGTGGTATCAATGTATTCAGTTCTACTTTAGGAGAGAGATTTTGTGATACTAGTTTGGGGGAAAATGCTAACTTTTTTGAGTTTAGATTTCAGGAAACGGATTGTAGTTTTTGTGTGGTGGCCAATGTATCCATTCTCTAGGACTCTGATTACCTAATTTTGGACTCAGTACAAGATAACATCGGATGCAAGGAAAACAATGAGACATTAAACATTTATGAATTCATATTGGATTCAATGTCATTAATGAATCACCTATCCAAATATACTCATTGATCACATAATAACTTGTTTATTTTAGAATTCCTCCGAAATGTATTCCATCTTGTATTTTGCATCATGATCATGTGGATTATCCCCTTTGAGATGAGGCATCAATAAATAGACCAGTTCTGATGATGATACAACTATGTGGTGCAATATATATAAAACCACCCATAGAGTAGCACATGGAATCTACAGTACCACTAGGTGTGGTGTGAAGGATGACCTGACATCATGAGTTTCAGAGACAGTGACCCCTCATCTTCTATGGTGAGCCCAAACCATAGGTGTATCGGGACTGGATTAAAGTGGTGGCCTAATTTTTCTATCTAGTATGGAAATAAGTATAATAGATGGTGGTCTTGGCAGTGAGCCTTATACAATTTTCAGTGGGGGGATGGTGGGTATTTTTGACCCTGTATTAGGATGAGGTGCCTCTTTCATTTAAATAATTAGAGAATATTTGTAGTGAGTATTTTCCACAATCGATTAAAGGGTTGTATATATCATGCAGGTTCTATATCTACTGTAGGGTAGCGTGATTGTATCTGAGTATTCATCAGGTTTAACCATCCTTTCTAGGATCTCAATGTATATGGTTCACAATCAGTATTCCAGGGATTGGATCATTGAGGAATCATGAGTGGTAATGGAGGAGAATATACCCCAAAAACAGGGAGATGATGTGAGTGCCAAGGATAGGATATGAGATACTTTTCATGAGGAGGTCGTGTGACTGAGGATCTCTAGTTCAAGGATCACACGGTTGGTATAGTCAACACAATGAGAGGTGATTCTAGTCATGGAATGAAAGGGGACATCATGCATGATATTTTTTTACCTATTTTACAACTGACTAAGAAACTATAGGTGGGACATTGAGGCAGAGAAAGCAACATAATCTATTTGGTTCGTAGGTTGGGACATGTTCCAGAAAATTTGGGAGGGAAGTAGGAGGTTTTCAACATTTTTACTTAGTATCACCACTACCCCCATGTTATCCACTATAGGCTCATGGTGCTATATGAAAGGGGTATGGACATATATAGGTGGTCGAAGAATAATAACCAAATGCTTCAAGAATGATTCGAGGTAGGATTTTCTTCTATTCTACCATAACTATAGTATAAATAGACACATGTTCTAGTGATTTATTTAAATTGACATACCTTGTATGAGACTAAGATATTCGGGTTGAAACTTTGGCTCAAACCTTACTCTTTTATATTCCGGCAGTATAACACTCAGTTATCGTGAATTTGTTCCAACATTGGGACCATATTTTCAGAGGTGATAGTTTCTATTGGAATCTCATTGTATTAGTGTTCATGACTTTTGAAATCATTCTTCGTAAGGACCGATTAGCTACAATTCATTCCCACAACGATAGTTTTAGTTGAATGATATGGTATCTTTAGAATGACAAGACCATTTTAACCTTTTTCAGTGAAGGGAAAATCGAGAAAGCACTACATGGACTCATGCATAGGTGGGTGAATCCGATTACACATCAGTTGGCTATCCTCTCCCTTGTTGATGTGGTTTTTATGAGTTCCTAGTTTCATGAAGTGGTAGGAGATTATGAGGATTTATTCACAGTGGACATTGCACGGTTACCTCTATTCGATGAGATAGACTTCAAAAATGGTATACTCACAGGGAAAACACCAATACCTATTCCAATATATCAGATTCTTCCTAGAGATCATTGAATGATGAGGTTGCATTTGGAGGACTTGTAAAAGAAGGGACTTTTTTACCCAGTGTTCCACCCTTGGTAGCTCGAATTTTGATTCCCAAGAATGGGAATGAGAGATTGAGGTTGTGTGTGGACAACCAATTATTCTACAGTGTGACCGTGAAAGAAAAGTGCCCACTGTTGAGGATCAATTAACTCATTTATCAGTTGAGAGGGGCATTATGATTATCAATGTTTTACCTATGGTTAGGCTATCACTGGTTGTGAGTTCGTGATGAGGATTCATCAAAATAAACATTTATATTTCTCTATTGTCACTATGAGTACATTATGACTCTATTTATAATGATGTTCATCCCATAAATGGTCATGGAATACATGAATTAGACCTTCCAACCATACATTGATTGATTATTGGTATTCTTCATCAATGATATCCTTCTGTACTCTACATATGTGGAGTATCACATGAGACACATGAGGATAGTTCTGGATGTAAAAAGAGATAACAATATTTACTTGAATATCTCAAAGAGGAATTTCTTGATTTAGGCGGTACACTTTTTGGGACTTGTTATATCAACAGATGGAGTGGAAATGGATCCAGCCAAGGTCGAGTTAGTTTTATATTGGAAGCTACCCAATGGCATGAAAAAGATGTTAAGCTTCCTTGGGGTTTCATGATTTTAATAAAGATTCATACCTGATTTCTCCAATTTATAATCACTAATGAAATCTTTTAATCGAATAGAGGATACATTCGTGTCCATATAATGGTTCCAATAGGCTTTTAAATAGTTGAGGTAGTGTTTAATGAGAAATCCCATTTTAAGGTTTCGATAGAAGGGTGTCATGTACATAGTGTTCTATGATAAATTAAGAACTATTCTTAGTTTTGTTATGATTAAGAGGAAAGAGAATACTGTATATGGATCATGCTAGAAGATACCACATGGGTAGGGCTACACAACCCATGATCTTGAGTTATCAAAGATTTTTTTTTACTAATGATGTGGTGACACTAAATGATGGAAGTGTTCTTAATCATCTATTATGATCACATGATTATCATGTATATCTACTTTCAAATGGATCACAAATAGAGCCAGAGTAAAACTATAGAGTTCCTCCAAAATTATGGGTTTGAAATTATATATACTCCTTGGAAGGGGAATTTGGTAGCAGATTCTCTTAGTTGGAGTTCTTGATCGCATTTCTTGACCAAGGTGTCAGAACAATTGGCCTAATTGTAGTTATCCATTATGGGTGGATTTGGGGAATCTTACATATATTTAATGTTTGTTACCCCAGCTCTCATCTCTTGATTTACGGATTCCTAGCCCAGGGATACCAACTGTGAGATGCTACATACTTAGATACCCAAGGGACATGCTCTTGATGGATTATCATAAGGTGGGGAACACATCGTTATTTTCAAAGGACACACAATCCTTATAGTGACATTTTTGGATGAAGATATGACAGAGTTTCATACATCTCATTTAGTGGTTCACACAGTTGTGGAAAAGATGTACAAGGACCTCTAAGGTTTTTTTCCATGTAATGATGAATATAGTTTTAAATTTTCATTCTTAGTGTAGTACATTCAAAAAGATTCGGTTGAGAACCATGATCTAGTGGGTTTATCTCAACCCCATGAGGTTCCATAATGGATGTGGGATGGTATATCTATGGAATTAATGATAGAAATACAATTTACATACATGGTACACGATTCCATCTTGGTGATGATAGACTGGATCACCATGTCATCCCACTTCCTAGCTATTTTTAAGAAGAGTTGAGTAGAGAATTATGGAACTCTCTACATGTAGGAGATAGTTAAAAATTAAGGAGTTACATTGATGATAACTTCTTAATGTTATGGTCACTTCACATCCTACTTGTGGAAGGGATTTTAGAATGTGTTTAAGAATCAGTTACACATGGGTATAGTGTTTCACCCCCAAACTGATGACCAAACTAAACTGACTATTTTGGTTATGGATGAAATGATGCAATATTTCATGTTGTTGTTTAGTCATAGTTCGTAAAATCACCTACCACTATTGGAGTTTCCATACAATAACTATAACCATTCCGCGAGTAGTAGTCACTATTAAAGTCTTTGTATGAGAGACCTTTTAGGATTCCACGTTACTGGACTGACCAAGGACAATTAACACTGATGGTTCTGAGGTTAGTGTTAGCTATAACAAAGTAGTAAAATATCATCCATGAGAATATACTGATTTCAAAGATCCATTAAAAGTCATGTGATTATTGGATATGGAGGAATTGTTACTTCAAGTACGGATACCATGTCTTCCAATATGTTACACCTCAATGTGGATTATGGAGGTATGGCCATGGTAGTATGTGATAATTGTGTTTAATTGTCCCAATACATATACTATATATAGTTGGTGAGGTGGCATAATGAATAAAAATTCTTCCATAGGTTAACCAAGTACATGACTTTTTTTCATGTGTCATATTTGATGGGGTATGTGCATGACCCATCAAACATAACCATCTAGGATGACGTAGAAATTAGGGATGGATCTTCCTTTTTCAATTAACTAGTAGAGATTTAGGATTGTTGGGAGTGTATTGTTAATGGGTGATATATTCCTTTGATGCATGTATGGTGGAAGCAAGAGAATCATCAAGAGCACATGGTAGAGGGAGTTTCAAATTCCTTTTCTGTACCCAAATCATTCAATGTATCCCTTGTTTTACATTTCTGGGGAGATAAATCCCTAAGGTGGGGAGATTTTAGTGTGTTTTATTTTCAATTTATTAGTTTTAGATAAAATATTGATTATTTTTTAGACCAAGAGCAGAGATCGAATATGATTTTGAGACATGATGTACCAAGAATAAATGTTTGAAATATATTAAATATATTGAATTGTATTATGTGTTGTTTTCCTGAAAAAGTGGAATTACAACTAAATAGTTGTTCAAATCAATAATATGAGGTGACCATTGATTAATTAATGTTAGGTTTACCCTAGGAGCAATATATCCTTTTTCAGCATAAGTAGTTTGTGTAAAATCTTTCAAAAGAAAAATATTTTAAAAAATAATTTAATTAAATTAATTTATTTATTTTTTTGATGCAACGACATAAGAAACTATCCATTCCAATTTAAATATAGTACTATGGAAATATATCATGGTCATACTCATAACCATGTAACCATTTGAGAGACTCTGGAGTGAATGTTGCAGGATTTCTCTCAGGTTAATGATGACTAGATCATGGATTGATGATCAGTGTGAAATTGATTCAAATGGTCATTCCAAAGATAATGACGCCACACCATTATTCATTAATGATTGATCTAAATCTTGACAGAGAATATTTTTATTTAATTTCTTCTTCGTTATTAATTTCTATGACTATGTTTTCAGGTAGGAGGTAGGGATGAAAAACAATTGTCCCTTCCACATTGCATGTGACCCCTCCCTAAAGACTTGATGTGTACCTCAGAGGGTACATGGACTTGTGGTGGAGTTCATGGAATGGAGCACAGACTGTACTCCCCTACAAGAACACATCCAGCACCATGTACACAAAATATTTCATGTATTGGTACAATGGAACATATTCATATGCTGAAGTTGTGTACTGGAACATGGGTGGCCTATACATGAGACCTACAAGACATGGACTTCAATAAAGAAATGAGATGAAGACATGTTACATTTACATAAGCAGGACCGAAGGTCATGAAAAATAGAATGTGACCCATACTGAACATAATATACTTTATTATACTTGGATTTGAGTCCTTATCCATCATATCATGGACAAGTCTCATCAGTTTATGTACCCCTTATAAATTCTATGAGAGTTAGTATGGAATTGCTTCTAACTAATAGAAATGTGATCCCTTCAAAATCACTTCTTAGATAGAATAAATGGAATCCCTCCAAGAGGCCTAGAGTGAGATCAAATATTCATCTTCAAATAGTAGCTTGATTTCATAGTATCCATCCAAGGTCCCAAAGGCCTGTAATTTTTCTTATTTATTATATAGGAAACAACTTTAAGGGAATAATAGAGAAACACAAATTGACATCATGTCCATAAGACTTATCATGACCCGAAAATCATAAATAGTTAAACCAGAATGATAACATGGAGTTTACCCTCCCAAGCACTTCAATATGATAAATCTCTTCACCATTTCATGGATGATCATAAAGTAAGTGTCATGTGTCAAAGAACATGCATGATAAGATGGTGATTCATACACTCTCAAACATAAAAATCCAAAAAAATATCTATAATGATGAACATCCATCTCCTGAACCTGCTCTGGGGAATGTTCCTTGTGGTCGAGTCGAGGTGCATCACCATTCCGACAAACAACATTTTACACACACCAAAAAGGAATTATGCATAAAAAAACTCAATCCAAGAGTAACATAAAGGATGAAAACCATCACCACTAGATCAGAATGACACTGGAAGAAGAAAATCATAAAAAATCATAGAAAATTACCCCACTGCAATGATCCCACAACAACCCTAAAACACAGAAAAAACTCAAACTCTATTGGGGCAGGTGCTCCATGATGTAAGGTGTTGACTAATGGTCACTTATGGCTTGAAGACCCAGCAAGAACACCAAAAAATCACCACCAATGAGAGGATCCGTTTCGATCTATGCTAGAAGTTCCACTTTGGGATGAAACTGGGAAGATCTAAATAGAGGATGAATCCTCAACATCTAACGAGTCAGAAAAAACCATCGAACATCAAGAGGGAAACATCAAACTGGGAGAAGGGCCCTGTCGGTGGCTCCAAAACCATAGATCAAACAAAAACCTAAAAAAACCAAACCACTGCAACACCATATCATATAATTAATCTTGTTTATCCTAGAGAAACAAAGCCACTATAGAAGTCAAAACCAGAAATACTCCCTCCCACTACGTGCTACTATGGACACAACTCCTTGCTTTGCCTCACCGGTGCACCAGAACCATCACCATGACATGCCAAATCTGAGCCAAATCTGGCCACAGACCAGATCTACACTGGAATCCAATGAATTCCATCCCCACCAGAGAAGACGAGCATGAACACAATTGAGTCATCACCACACCTTGTCAACACTAAGCCAAGGACGACAACACTGAGAATCCCAATCACAATGAAGGAGAGAAGGTGAAAACATCGAATGGGGAGCCCTAGTCACTATGATAGAAAAAAGATGCAACTCCATGCACCTTTCCCTTATAACATTATTAACATACAAATATGACCACATTTTTCCCATGAAATGAGGCTCAAATTGATTTTATAGTATCATAATTACCAATAATATGTGGGAGAGAATACAATACATAGTGGGTTAATCTAGATTGAGTTGTTAGTATCACCCCGTAACCTTGGAAGTGATTATCATCTTTGTATAAAATTCTAGTTAGACATTTATTGTGTACTTTTAATGGTGAAAACCAATGAAAACTATTTGTCTGGAAGACGTCATCCGTTATATCAAAATCAGTTGTGCCTTCTCCCAGATGTGTGCTGTATGGAATAGTTGAATTGGAATAATAGAATGATATACTATGTTTGTGACTTACCTCTAAACTATGTGTCTTTGTAGATTATATCTGTATATTCTTGTTATATATGGCATAGAAATATAATAATGAAGATATGAATACATTTACACGGTTGTACAATTTTTGGTTTTTGGGTGTCCTGCTGCGTATTTTTATATTCACCCTTCATAATCTTTGAGTGCACATGTCATTTCATGTGAAGGTGATTGACCTATTGGAAGACTCCTAGGCATACCATAACTAGGAAGTTCATAGTGAACATACACACCGAGGTGTGTTCTTATGGATTTCAGAGAGTAGTCCCTGTACATACTTATAGGTTTAACTTTTCTGTTAGACACTTTGGGGTGAGATTGTATTTAGATCTTTTTACATTCCATTACATCTTATCATAATATAGTTACAGTATTTAAATATAAGCATGTATGGTTTTTTTATATTTCATCATTTTATAGGATCAGATATGTGTCTGTGTCTATACAGGTACATAGGATAAGTCCTCCCATGTCAGTGATATGCCTATCCATCACTTGTCTCTCGCACCGATCCCATTTGAGGCAAGAATGGGGAGTCATGGATCAGGAAATATTTGGTCGGTTTGTGAAATATTCTCCATTAACTACAGAAATGATAAAAAATGAAACGATGGAGTTCAAATTCTCATTATGGAAAAAACATATCACTGATTCACAACGGATCTATCATAACTACATAACCATGTGTAATACCTGAACATGATATAAATGATATGATTAATTGATTAAGAACCTGGAATCATACTACGATATCATGACAGAAGAAATAATATAATTAGATAATGGAATAAAAATATAGAACCTAAAAAGGATGAACATGAAAAAATATCATAAACAATGGACTAAGAATTTGAAATCATAAGGCAATTTTAATGAAGAATACATATATAAAATAGTTTTTCAGTGTATGTATAATCATAAATTATCATAAAGTAATTCATGGTTCGTCACCATGACATTCCTATCTTAATAGACTAATATAATCACTTTTATCCCAAAACACAATGGGCAAGGCTAACCACCCATGTCCCATTGTGTATTAATATCAAGAGATTTAAATATTTTTCTAATGCATTAGGGGGATATATAACTCCAGCACTGCCCATCACATAATGAAATAACTATACATATATATCCCCCAAGATTTTAATCATATGTCGTATCTTTTTTTATCAATGGAAATAAATTGGTTACATTAAATTTTAATAACAAGTCACTTTAGAATAAATTAATAATTTGAAAAAATAAATTGAAAAATTAAATTACCCAAAAACATATAATTAAGGGGATGATAGAAGAATAATTTTATATTTTTTCAAGTGATATATCTTACAAAAAATGACTTTGAAATGGAATAGAAACCATAATAATTGTTTTGTTAAATTTATTTTTAAATTTATCATAAGAAAAAATAGATAATTCATATTCAAAGTCATTTATAAAATGTGATAAAATGTAAATAAATTATTCTAATAATAAAAATAATTATATTAGAACATTGAAAATAAATAAAGGTAAATCTAAATAATCATTTAGAATAATGTAAAAATTATTATAAAAATTGAAATAATTACTTTTTAAAAAATTTATATTGTTTTGAAAAAAATATCACTAATGATAAATAAATAAAATCGAATTTAAATTATAAAAAATGATAAATATTATTTATATATAATAAAATGATTATTTGACATTAAACATAAGAAACCCAAATGTTTTCGGTATGAAAGAACAAGGATATAGTAGAAGAATTCCATGAATTAATGGTGGAAATTATTTATTACAATATCATGATATGAATAATGTAAAACAGTAATTATGGGAAGGAAAGGATATCACAGATAAATAATTATGAAACACAAAATAATAAAATCAAATGGTAGAATATTACTAATAGAAAATTATTTTTTAAAAGAATTAAAATTATGACACAACAAAAAAAATGAGTCCAGAGAGACAATACATTAAATTCCAACTTATAAGGTCATACCCAGTCATCTATTATAATAAATTTCAATTTCATATTATTCAATATTAAAATTTTTTTTAAATAAATATTTTACAGAATTAAATAAATTTATATTTCTATATTTCCCATTTATAAAGAAATTCATAGATAATATTAATGGGTTGGTGTTAATTATTCTATTAGTTCAATGCTTCCATTGGTATAATGGTTTATTTCTATTATCCATGATCATGGGTTTATAACCTATATCAATTTTATATAAATCACACATTTATGTTTTGTATAATTCTAGCATCCTATGATTATTTCATAGATGTTACCAAAATAGTTCAAAAATAATTATTATTAATTTACCAATATAATTATTGATAAATTAAGGAAACAAATTATTATCTTAATAAATAACATATATATATTACCGTTGATAAAATTAAAACATTACATAAATTATTTTTTAAAATAAAATATCATCAAAATTTTGGATTAAATATTTATCCATAATGAAATTATTAAATTGTTTTTAATATATGTGGTTAAACTGAAAAAACATTAAAAAAATTTATTTTAAGGGTTGAGTATGAACATAATGTAATTTAATAACATTTTAAAAAATTTATAATGATATTATTTACATGATATAAGAAGTGAAACAAATATTTAAGGTAGGATAAGACTAAAATATATAACTAAAATACATAGATGTCTTTGTTATGTACTAAGTATGAAATTAATATCCCTTGGATACCATCTATTATATTCACGGATATAGGGATAATTCTTGATAAAAGAGGATAAAAATATTGGTGAGGAAAGTTAAGATGATAAATTCATATGATATTTGAGAGGATATAAAATTACATTCCTAGTTTTGAATTGTTCAAAGAGGGGTTATTTTATAGAATGTTTCTAGTGAAATATTTTCATATATATATTCCACAAAATAAAATGATGGTAATTTCTAGTCCCAACTATGTTAAATACTGTGATATGTGTGGGGTGTTATTAGAGAATGATATAATAAAACAATATTCCCTTTGGATATTGTTTCATTTTTGAATAAAAAAATTATTCTTTCTTTCCCATAGAAATATATAAAAAAATAATTGAATACATGATACAAAAAAATTTGACATGGTTCATCCTCATTAGGCTATGTCCCAGGATCATATAATGAAAATTTTATGATATACAAAATCCACTAAAAACATGCCATTATTTACAATTTTTGGAGTAGACTAATTATGCCTCCAAGTTTAAAACAACTCACAAAACAAAGGATCACTAATTTCTCAACTGAAATGTGATCACTGTGTCTTCAGAAGATCCTCATTTGATTACATGAATCAATATTATATACACCGCATTTAGTGTATCATTATGTTCCAATTTTATCCACATGATTACTACCAATTTAACCTATATTTACTGGGCAAATCCATTTATTTCACACATAATGTTTCATTAAAAAATTGAATGGTTTGTGTGAAAATTTATCATCTTTCACATAATATTTTACTATGGTACTGAAAAACAACTTGTGTGAAACCTTTATGTTTTTTGATCAACTATATTTTTTCAGGAAACACTCTTTTTGTTTGAAATTCCATTTGCACACAATTCTTATGTGATCCAAAGACTGGATTTTTTTAAGGGCCAAGCTATTGAATGATGGGGTGTATACACTTATTTATAGTCATTTCAGACCATGTGCAGAATTGTTTCTCCTGCAGAACGCCTATCTCGCAACATTTCCGCAAAGTGAGGAAAACCAAACTTCACGTATGATTGAGGTTGTAAGTCTCATTCACACAAAATTTTTATCCCATTATCTCTATAATTCCACAAATGAACATGGAAACCTACATTGTCAATAATCACAATTAGAAAAATAATTAAATTTCACCTTCATGTATTTTTCCCAAAAATTCCAAAACTTTTCTTTTTCTGACAATTCTTGACATTTAGTTAACATGTTAAATCATCCTTCATCTTCTTCTACCATCCAATTATTATGATTTATATGGAAAAAAATATTTACTCAAAAAACACTCTATGACCACATGAGACGTGATCATTGTTAGAATGAAGAATAACATCCAAAGTTACTTAGTGAAACACATTATTCTAGAAACCACTAAACTAAATTCATGATGACTTCATTTATCATAATATATATCCTTCAATCGATCACCTTTAGAATCTTCAGATTTAGATCCCCCCAACATTGCTTCTTTGGTTATCATAATTTTTTATTATTTAAAGATGTCTATGCTAAGATCTAATATACATTAAATATATACACAAAACACTAGACTCTCTTCATGTCACAAACTCATCACATTGTTTTTTATAAACACGTAACATTTAAAACCTTGAATCTCTACCTATGTATTAGCTCCCCCAATCAACTTCTCTCATTAAACTAATTTAGAAATTTTCTCTCCATCAATAACCACAGTTTCACCCACATTCTCAACAAACCCAAAGGCCACATTATTGTTGTCTTCAATAAGGTAAAGAACATAGATCAACACATTACTAAAAAACAACACATTCATCCTGAGAGGGGATCTACATCCACACATTTCATGTGGGGGTGGGGTGGTGGGGTTCGACTGAACTCCCTAATCCTGTTGATTCTGTTAAAGTGATTCTTTGGGTAGGGCCTTCATTAGAATGTCAACAACCAATAGTTTTGTTATAAAATACTACAGCATCACAAGCTTGTGTTTCAGCTTCTCATTGATAGAATGATATTTTATTTCAATGTTCATTTTACTTGAGTGAGGGAATGGATTCTTTCACTATTATTTATAGAAACTGAATTGTCACAATGTATTCCAATCATAGATGTCTCTACATCCCCCATATCATCATGCTGGTGCTTTATCCAGAGTAATTTCATGCATGCATGAGTATAAACAATAAATTCATCCTCATTGGTGATTATAGAATTAAAATTTTATTAATTTATTAAAAATGGAATAAAAATATACTAGTATATAATATGATAATAAATGATGATTTCTCATCCTCAGTTGTATATATCAATCAACATATATATATCCCATAATCTCTTGTCATGATTTGTTATTATAATGTTAACCTAAATAAAACAAGAACTTGATATAATGAATTATTATTTTCACTTAAATAAAGTGACATTCCATGGGATTTCCTAGATACGACGATTCTTGGAATTTGGGAAAACCAAAACTAGGTATTTTTAATGTCATGTAAAATAATATTCCAATTATTTTCTTATATTCTGTTACATTAACTACATTACCTTCTTCATCATGATATTTTTTCATCCGAGGTTCTACCAATGTTTTCATATTTAGGGAAATATAAATTCTAAACCATCATAGAACGTACATGGAATATTTGGTTTGAGAAATTAATGGTCCATTTCTTTCTTGTCCAACATGTAAACCATGTAAAATGGTAATTTCAACAATCACAAACATTTAGAACTCACTTTACATGATTTCAAAAAATATAATTCACTGACCATCATCTGTTCCGTGAAATATTACATAACTGACATACACGAGAACTATCATCAATTAATTACTGTAATTATTGACATAAAAATTGGAAACAACTAATTGAGACTTGAATACAATTATATCTTTTCTTGTTTCAACCCATAATGACCCTTCTCCATAAAAAACTATATTCTCGTATTTATAATTGTGAAAACCATCTAGCAACATGATATAAACTTCTTCTTCTAGAACCACTTTCAGAAATGCGGAATTTATGATCATTTTGGAAATCCTTAAACATTCATTGTATAGTTATGGACATGAGTAGTCTGATTGTTTATGACATTGAAATATGTGAAAATTCTTCATCAACAATGATACCCTCTATCTAGGATTACCCTTTTCACACTAGTCATGGTTTGTTTTGAATAAAAAAATCATGTCCATTCATATTATTGTGAATGGCCCATTTAGTTATGATAACATTCTTATTTGTTTGTCACAAAACAATCTCACATGTATGATTATAGTTAATTTGGTCTACATATTCATTCAAATCCAAAACCCTTTTCTCATCACTAGTTAATTCCTAAATTGTTTTTGGCACTACCTGAGATAAAATGTTATTTTTTGAAGAAAATCATTCTACTTGACTAAACATGTGTTGCATTATCATTAATAATATTTTTCCTATAAATTTAATCCCAAATAATGGGATTATTTATAGTGATATATTTAAATCCTCTTACTCATCAATAGTATATTCTTCTAATTTGGAATTTTCCACTTCTTCTACCACTGTGTTTCTTACCTTCTCATCACTTTCATCTGAGAACTACCCACTATAATAATGATGATTCTGGTTATTTCCCAACACAGTTTCATAATTACATTTAAGTATATTTCACATACTATTATTGAAGAATTTCTATTCTTTTCACTTTCTTTAGTATCCATATAATATTATGTCTTCTCTATATGACTCAAATTTCATATGATTGAATTTTTTGGGATTAAAATACTTACTCTAAATGATTTGAAAATATTTCAATGTTGGGTTCCTTCTCTACCACATATCAGATAGATTATTATCTTCCTTCAGACATAAGGGATCACTATTATATATGTAAATAGATTTCAATACATCTTCATTATAAAATTTTTCTAGAATGTCTTTTTCAATTATAATTATTCTGGCCATGTTTTTGATAATCCTATTTCTCTTATTAACCACTCTATTTTTTTGGAGTTCTCATGGCTGAAACATGATTCCATATCACGTTTTTTTCAAGATAATCCTCCACCTATCTTTTTTTTAAATTCCTTTACATTATCATTATTGAACAAAAATTTTTTGTCTAATAACTCATTCTAATTACCTACGATATTTTTAATAAAACTAAACACATTGAAATCGTGGGAGTTGAAGAATAACAATTTTACCCTTCTAAAATTATTAAATAAAAGAACAAAATACATCTTCCCGTGAATGAATCTTAGTGAGATAGGTCCACATACATTTTCATGCACCCATTAATGAACATTGGTTTTCTTTTTTTATTTTACCTTTTATGTATTTTGGATGATATTAACTTGTTGAAAAGCACCACACATATGAGTAATATCATGTGATAGATTAGCGAGACCTCGAGCTACATCACATTTAACCAAATATTTTAAGGATGGGTGGAAAATATGGCCATGAATATTATACAATTCTTTTCCTCCAATCATGATAAAAACAACATATCTTCTTATCTAATTAGAAGGAAGAGATCACCATTTATTATTTTTCCAAATAGAACAACTATATCATATATTACCTTGAAGAAACACATCTTCTTAGAAAATATCATTAAATTCCCTAATCCATATAGTTGACTAAAACATAGAAAGTTGTTACTGGGACATTCAACTATTAAGGCATCATCACGTCTCATTTATTTCCCCACAATCATGGATTCTCCCAAGCCAGTTGTTATCATGGATACATAATTTCTAAATTTGACAACAACATCCATGTAATATATTATACATGTAACAAGGTCCTCATTTCCTATCATATGGTATACCAAAATCTATTATGGTTATATAAAACAGAACGATTTGATGCATTAATCAAAATTCATGAAACCACTACATTCTCAAATCATTTATTTTTTATCCATGTTTTCAACATCATACATGGTATAGATTGATAATATTAGGGCTCCTCAAATAATGATGGACCAATTAATCTTGATGAGAATAAATTATGTATTTCATATTCTTCTCACTAGATGATTAATTTAGTTTCTACGTGGATCAAATTAATTATATGTCAGCACATTTATCTCTATTGTTTGGATGCTTATTTTTCTCTTGTTCCCTTTTTTATCCCATGTCAATAGAACACATATTTTGTGAGTGTCCTATATTGTAACAACAAAAACACCATTGTGGGGTGAATTCATTAATGTTACTTCTACACCAATGTTTGTCCCTTAGGTTCTCTGAATCATATGATTCTTCTTTATACCCAAATCAATCATCAATATAATAATATGTTATTATTGTGTGGCTTCTTCCATTTCAACTTTCTTCTTATCATGAACCCCATACCATATTTATAATTTGGATATAATTTTTTTATATTATGTTGCACCACTATGCTCAACATTCAACTATTTTTATAGACATAATGTTCTAGGTTCAAGATTTCATTTCAACAGTTACGAGTTTTTTTGATCCAATAAAAATTTCCACAGACAGAAGAATTCCTATTAATGTTCTTTGATACATTTGTTCGATCATATCTACTGTAAGTAAAAATATTTATTTCTCATTTTTTACTACAAATTTTGTTCTTATACTCAACAGTTTTATTTGAGATCTCTTCCATTGATAGGTTCATCATTTATATTTAATCATTACGATCAAACATCTCTTATTCATAATGCTACATATAATTATTTCTAACACGAATCACTTTGTTGGATTTATTCTTTCATGCTCTCCAAAAAACTCTCTCTCCAAGAGAATCTTATAATTTATCATACATATCAACTCTTCCATAGATATATTTTTCATTAATTAAAATTATTATAATTTTTTAGATGATCCTATTACTACCACCAAATAATTCTATCTATGATCATTGTATTTATCTTCTTCTTCATCCTCAGATTGATGTGAAATGTCATTTTTTTATAAAGGAAGATACTTATTTTTTTAATAATTTAATCTTATACTTTTTCATGACTTTCACGTATGATGAAGAATTATTTGTGGAAATTTAAACTTCATCTTCCACATAGTCTTGAATCTTATATTGTATCCTTTACAAAAGATGTCAAAATTTCGACATGGGAAGCATTCAAGTGAGGTTTTACCTTTGAACTCTTCATTTATTCACTGACGATTTGTGGAATTGAATGACATTACCTCATATATTTATTCTCTTCCGGTCCATCTTTAATGGTGATATTATTCATGTATTTGAATGTCACCTCTTTGGAATTATTAGTTTCTCCTGACTCAATGCCCTTATTTATCATCTCATTTTTGAAAAGGGTGCTATGAAAGCTATCCAATGTCACATCCTTTGGAGGTTTATCCATGAACACATAAACATTTACATTGAACTGAGGTGGATGTATTTTTGAGATGTGTTTAACAATCTATAAATCTTCAATAATTTCTCTATGTCCATGAATTTCTTCCCCATATACATTAACCCTGTCAAATAATGCACCAAAACACTCATCTAGGTACATTATGAGATCCTTAAAATTATTCCATAGAACATAAGACATTTATTATATTAATTTCTAACCATGATTATAAATATTTATAAGATTTTACTATATAGTGTGTGACATTTTACATGACATCACATTCATACATATTTCATTGTTTATGGATCCCCCTAATGAATTGATTCCTACCGAATCAGCATCCAATACTCTTTATTCATATTTTGAGAGAGCACCACTACCAATTCTAGCTAAAATAACATGCATTGATGTTATAACAACATCAATTCTTAATGATTTGAAGTAGTGTTACAACCTTAATTAAAAACATTGAGAGGGAAACTTTAATATTATTTATTCCCTCTCATGCCAATTGTATCCCATAAATGTTAAATACCATGATATAAGGGGTGAATTATGGATAGAAAAATTAAAACAACCACCCCTTCAGATATTTTTTAATTGAAAATCAAAACACAGTTCCCTCACATTCTATTAGCAATTTATAAACATAAATGAAATCATGTAAATGACACATAAATTTTACATGGTTCATCCTCCCTTGACTATATTCACAGATAATACAACGACATTGTGCCGATGTTCTAATTACATTAAAAGTTTGATACCATTTACAATATTTGGAGGGAACACATTGTCTCGCCTATTTTAAAAAAATATCAATATAAAATATTACAAATCTCTCATATGATGTGGGCCCACTAATTCCACTTATTATCCTAATTTGAATACTTAAATTAATATTTTTTACATCTTCTATATTGTATCATTATTTTATACTTTCATTCACATAATTAATACCACATTACAATTAATTAACTGAGAATCCCCTTTTTGACCACACATAATATTTCACGCAACATTTTAATTCTTTGTGTGCAAATTTATCACCATGCACGAAGTATTTAACTTTGGAAAAGAAACCAACTTGTGTGAATCAAAGATGTTTTGATTGAAATTATTCTTATTCATGATACTCTATTTCCGTTCATAACTCACTTTCCATGTACTTATTACATGATTCAGATCCCGAATATTCATTGAGGGTTGTGCTACTGAATGAGGGGATGACCACATAATTATAGACATTTAAGACCATATGCACATGTATTTACCCAGACTGCATTGTAAGAAAAAGTTCCATCGAGTGTGGAGAACCAAATTTGAATTCTTTTTGGGCGTGTGTGTCTCTTTTGGGATCAATCTCTATCTCAATTTCGTTGACCAACACAACACTTCCATTGTACAACAAAATCATATTTTGTGCCTAATTAAATATTTCATAGTCTTCTATCCTCATCTATATTTTTATTAGAAGATCCTAAAATATGACGTGAGCATATTATTCTAAT
This sequence comes from Viscum album, assembly GCA_963277665.1. Classification (NCBI taxonomy): domain Eukaryota; kingdom Viridiplantae; phylum Streptophyta; class Magnoliopsida; order Santalales; family Viscaceae; genus Viscum; species Viscum album. The sequence goes on from OY728133.1 coordinate 530,578,406, forward strand.
TATCCATCTATTTTTCTCACTACATCTTTTTTCGAAAAACAGTAATATACATTTTCCAATTTTGGACACCAAAAATATTAAAAAAACTAGAAAATGATTCCATATTGTATACACATTTCTCATATAACCTCTAGAGTATCCATTCCTTTTTCATGGAAATCCATCTCCATAACTTGTTAACAATATCTATGTAATTCCATGACTAATAATGGACACCTTCATCGTCAACAAAAACAATCAACCTCAAAATAATGCAATAATACCTCTAGGGATTTTTTCCCACCTATAATTTATAATTGAATATGGATAAGAAGTATTAAAATAATATATATGTTTTGTTAGTAAAATTATAAGTAAAATTATTTTAAAAATATTGATAATAATTTATTACATTACTAATAATTTAACTACTTAAAATATTTTATCTCTTATCGTCATCACTAAAAGCTTACCATTGTAACTAATTTTTAATAAAAATAATTTAATCAATCCAATTACCTAATGTTTATATGATGATTAGAAATATTAGATCTATTTTATAAAATTCAATTTAAAATGGTATCAAATTTATCTTTAAATTATAATTTCATAAAATATATTTTAATTGAAAAATATATTTTCCCTGAAATGCATTTTGTATTATTTCCTACTAATTATTAATTGTTCTATGACTTTTTATTTATTAAATATATATATAACTAATAAAATTTATTAAAATCAAGCATTAAATCTTACCCATTTAATTTTTAAAATTATAATACATCACTTTTAAATGTATTCATTTTATAATAAAACATGAAATTTTCACCAATGAATTAACTTTTTAATTTATTTCATAAATATTTATAATATGTTAATTATATTTGAAATTAATAATTTATAATACATTAGTAACTACAACATGAGTGTTATCATCCATTAAAATTAACATTAATATTCCGATTAGTTATATTGATATTTAAAAACCATATAATGATTGTGTTACACTTATCAATATTTTATATATCTATTAATACATATCTATAATATTCCATCTAATTATCTTCCTAAAATTGTAAACTATATTTACTATTTTATTATGTTCAGTAAATAATTATTCTTAGTGTCATGATATTCATAATTGAATATGAGGATGAATATATTATTCTTGTAATCATTTCATTTACCTATTATTTTATTCCACATTTAATTTTCATAAATTATATTCATATAGAATTATTATGATGCCACAATGATTATTTATATTTATACTATAATATAATAAGATAATGTAACAAGGTATTTTCCATTTTCATTTTGTGTTTTATAAAATCCACATTTTTTAACACATTAGAATTACTAAAAGAAACATTACACTAAAATATGAGGCTTTACAATTTCCATTTATGAATTTTTCCCTAAAAATGTCATTACATTGAAGATAAAAAATGAGGATACTTTTGTCTCCATACATCATTGGGTTCCTATGTTAGTTCTTCAATTTTTAAATACAATTTAACAATGTGAGTGGTTATATTTTATAGAACTTTATCTCAGTTATCTACCATACCGACCAGTATTTCCTCATAATTATGCTCGTACTGCAATTGTAAAGCCTGTGAAAATAGTACATGTGATGGATCTGTTATGAAATTCATCTCAAGTGATACATAGAACAAGGTAGGAACCTGATATAGGTCTGTTGGGAGCCTTGGTCAATAATATGCATCCCTCAAATGATTAGTAATATCAATGAGGATGTTGTATCTAAGCCTCACCATCCACATAGTACCAAATCACATCGATCACTCATGTTTTATTATTTAGAGAGATACATTGTCTCCATATTTACAATATATATATCAACTATGTTTATCAAGAATGCATTTTTTCTAAATTTTTTCTACTAGATTATTTAAATACTGGATTGAACCTTCTATTTCAATTCATATGAATGATCTAGTACTTGTAACTTATTATCTCTAGTTTTGCACTGATATTTTAGAGTTCTACAATTTTTCATATTCAGAGAATCATATAGTTTAATTTGAAGGCTTGAGTGGAAACTATTGTTAATTAAGAAATCATCTTATGGTTTATATTGATCTCAACCTCTATTAAGATATAACTAGTATGAGATCATTATATCATATAATGTATTAATGGTTCTTTCAAATTAACCACCATTTGAGTATGATATATAGTGCCACATTTTATGTACACATTAAATTTTTACTTAATCCTTCTCTAAAACATCAACATGAATACTGAATCTGAATGATATACAATTAAATGTGGAAATACCTTAAACATTACAATTTACGTCATGTAAATCATATGTAGTTTATCAAGTGTGAAATCATATTGAATAATAATGAAGTGTGCTAAAACTGTAAAGTAATAAAATGTAACATAAATGGAATTATAACATTTAGAGGTATTGGAAATAAAAATGATGAATTTCATGGTATTGTTATCCCATTACAATATATGTTTTTGCAATGGTTTCATCATCTACATTGAAATTATAAGATAAACTATATCTTTCTTGAAAACCTATCGTCATGATGAATACTCTTTGATATTCTTCATGATGTTATCCTACCATATGTGATCCCAAAGAACTCTATACATCATTGTGCATCTGGGGAGAATATAGAATGGTGATATATGTGCATCAAGTTGAATCAAATTCTTCAATATTTTCTTTTATTGGATAGATATTTTTGTTCAAAATAATATAAATCTATCCTTTTAACTATTAAACACTAAAAAATTTCTATCATATTTTTTTGATCTATATTTTTATTGTATTTTTATTTGATCTTTGGGTGGATAGATGGTTGAAAATTTTTTATATAAAATTTGTAATTTTTTCATCCCATTTTATTTGTGTCTATAAAATATTTATATCTATGGATGATTGGTATCTTTTAGTCCTCATCATTGATAAGGTAGGATGCTCCTTTCAACACAGAGCATCATACACCTAGTTTCACTCCATGTATGGTAATGTGTCAATTAATCAAAACGCTTCATCATCTCTAAATATAAAATTCTATGTCACTATATAAATTAATTCCTTGTGATAAATATATATATATATATATATATATATTTGTATTTATCCTCCAATAAATATATTGTGTCGAAATGTTTTTTGAAAATATCATCACTAATAACTACTGATCATATTTCAAAAAACATTATTATGAACCATTAATTGATGAAATCCATAAGTTATCACATTATTATCTTTCATAAGGACATAACCCAATCCATTATTTGATGTATCATTGTATATATCACAAATCCTTATATACTAAAGTGTAATGTTTGTACAAGTGATGTGACTACCCTTTTCTTAATATCAATTACGTTGTGTTCATATTATTATTACTAGAGAAACTCAACACCCTTTTAATGTAACATGGTTAGTGTATTTGATAATTGTGAGAAATATCTCAGAATTCATTCATAATATGAAGCTAATCCAAACAAATCTATTAATATATATTATAAATATTGATATATTGCATTCTATAGTCACTAATATCATTGAAGGATCTATAGATATACTCTTTCATATCATTATATATGAATATAAGGATAAACTTTTCTAGACAAAATAAAAAATTTAAAATTTTAAAAAATAATATCTCCTTTGTTAATGTCTTCATCATGATCCTCACATGCTCTTCTTATTTACCCACACTCGTGGAACATATAATAAATCCATTTTTATTGATTACCCAAAATATATAATCATAATCTATAAAGAATAGAATCCTTAGATTCATTATGATAATTAAAAAATTTCAAGTATAAACATTATAACTACGAATTCCTAATATCCATACCATTTATCAAAATCTATTATATGTATATCTTTTCTTTTCACCCTTATTTAAGCATATCTAGTTGTAACATCCACTATTGAGACGTATTTATCCCCAATATGTGGATAAAAAATCCTTTAAATAGGGGAGTGGATAATTTTCATTTATCATAAAATTATTTATCTCATGATAGTCAAAGAAAAGATGCATTAACCCATCATTCTTATTAACAAAAAGGATTGGTCTACGCCACAATGAAGTTAATAGGAATATAAAACCCATTTTAAATAATATTATTTTATCTTCATTGATTTGATTAATTCAAAAGTTTATATTCTCTAATGACTATTTGATATGGTTATAACATCATATATATGGTCAATTAGATAATAAACCTCAATATATATGCAAAGAACATACAAATCATAATGAAATGTTACAATATATTCTCTTGATTTCATGAATATCCCATGCGGGAAACCCTCCTAGGCCAACAATGAGGGTGCGAGTGACACCAAAAAAAAATCTCAAAGAGACCCTGAGATTAAAACTAGAACTAAGGGTTTGAATAAAATATATGGGTGTAATTTACCTCATTAAAACAATGGAATTTTAAATTTGGACAACAGATCAATACCAAATCATTTATATTAAGGAAAAATATGTTTTTTAAATCCCAAATGGCACATAGATTTCATTCAATCATCATAAAATACATGATAGAAATTATTCTAAACCAAAAAATCATAATTTTCTACATATATCTTAAATAATAGCTCCCATTTCTATCAAACTATCCCACTGAATAAATAGAAAACTATGGAGGGATGAGAACTTGGGAGTACTCAGTTTGTTAGTCTTTCTATAAAAATCTTCATCCATGTGAAATAAATAATAAAGTGTAATAAATAGTGATATTTGGTGATGAAAACATAACAATATTTATAATAAAAAATAATCAAGAAAAATGAAAATAAAATTCTCCATAATCCACCAATTTTACTACCATTTCCTATTTACCCTATACAAATATTAACTATTTCCAAAAAATGGATTCAAAATGAAACAAAATAAAATAATTGAATCATATGGTTTTACAATAATAACTTGATTAATGATATAATCTACTCCATAAACATAAAACTAGACTACCTTTAAAAGGGATAGAAATTTACCACCACATTGACTTTTTATATTAGTGGTTTCACTACATCAAACCAATAGTGGGTAGGTTGGAAAAAATATCATCATCTAAACCAGAACATAATATTGGAGTGACAATGAACCGTATTAGATAAAATCTCATAACACTACAATACAATCACATCATTAAATCTCCACATACTAATCCTTAATTACATAACAAAAATTACATTATCACACACCATTTCACAATATATATATATATAACAAAAACAAATCCCCTTTCAAATTAATATATTTTGGTATGGTAACAGAAACCTAATGTTGATAAACCATATGACATAAGCCATCCGTGTATTATCCACACACATATCCACATATTGACATCCTACACATCACAACCATAATAAAATAATTGTCACCAACACATCCCACATAACACAACATATTCACCCTTGAATAGGGTATCTTAATCATGAAGTAACATAACCTCATTACCTACTCTCACTATACATTAACCATGTATATATCATCTCATAACTATCACATATTTTATTCATCTAGTGAATCACATACTATAATATTAATCCATTACAACACATATATTACATCTAAAATGATCCGTCACACCACATTAAATTCCACCCAACTTACCACCTTTCCACATTATATTCCCAAAACCACTTTCATAATACTTACAATAACATTTTAACCATACACTAAAGAAATTGTTTTATAAAAAACAACATCTTTAAGAGCATTGACACTTGATTTTTAAGAAAACAATATGACAGAAAACATTACATATCCACAAAATTCCTAATCTCATTATATATTTCTTAAAATCCATATTATTATTTTTACAAATCATTTACCCAGGAAAATCATTTCATACATTTACAACCAATTTTGGCCATTCATTCATCATTAGTGTAATTATTCCTGCCATGTAAATTGGTCCTCAACTTCTTCCCATCATTCTATTTTAGTACTCATAATTACAAGTAATTACATTAAAAATATATTCATTTTGTTTACAACATTACATCTAATGCATCATGATCATTTCATGATATATTTAACTTATCATGTTTATTAATATTATTCTAATATTCAAATTTCTTCCTGATTAAAATTTTAAATTAAATCATAATCCATTATATATACATTAAAAATGAGAGACAAACTCCCACAACAAATTAATACCGAAATTCCAACTATTGAAAATTAGCATAAGAAAATTCAACTCATTCTATAAAAATATTAGAATCCAATAAACACAACACATTCCTGCAAATCAGTTTTTTTATTTTTATAAAGATTTCATAGAGTTGTCTGGTGCCCAAAAAACAAGATCCAGAAAACCAATAAAAAGAGGAAAACTAAAAACCAAAATGTTAAAAGTCATAGTACCTGAAGTCTTCACTGCAACCCAAACTAGATTTCTCTTCCCCAGTGGTTGATTCCCACTCCGGGCTTCTCCAAAAACTCACAATTTGAACACGATTTCTATGTTTCTCTAGAGAAGCCATGTCTGCTGAAGTCTTCTTAGTCCCACTGCCCTTCTTGACTACCAGAGTGACCTGGTAATTCCTTTTTTAAGTAGACCTGGTCCACATTGGTCGCGGGAGATATGAATAATCCTTCCTTGATCTCCTAGTTGCAGTTGCAGTCAACAGTCTTTCCCCTGCAGTTTCTTTCTGCATCCCCTGTTAAATAATCTCACTGATGGGCCGGACAACCAGAGCACTCAGGATCTTCTTACCCTTATAATTTTCCTTTCCCACCCCGGGCTGTTCAAAATTGTAGTCCCTTCTTTGGTCTGGAGTTCTATTCTCTTTCAAAGGAAGACGCACATCCTGTAATGGAATAATCTCCACAACCGTGGAGTGTGCTTCCGTCCCTAAGCCACCAGCCTGTGGATTTTCTGAACTCTGGTCCGCACTTACCACTAGATAGTTGCTCCTGACCATACTTTGGAGGTTTAGGACATCAATATTCTGCCCCAAGTCATCCCATGGTTGAACCCCCTCCAGCTCCTCACCTTTCCTAGCCTGTTCAATTACAAAGACCTCAGTCTGTTGATTCTCCAAGACCACCACCTCATCCCCCTTCTCTGTAGTATCCTCCACCTCTATTTCATCGGCCAAAAAATCCTCGGAAAATCCATTAAACCTGTTACTTAATGAAAGAAAAGTGGTATCCAAAGGATCCAAACCCGTAAAATTCCTATCACCTGTCATGAAAACCACTTATTCTGTGTTTAAATCCAATTAAACCCCACCCTGCTCTGAACTCGGCTCTACCATTAAACTAGGAGAATTTATGACATCATACAAAGCATCCCTTCTAGGCCTTGTAGTATTACTCTCCACATCCAAACCATAATCACATGAGACCTTCCATCTAACAGTAGGACCTTCCAGATTCTTGTCCATGTCCATCTCCAAATCAGCTCCCATGGTTTTGATTCTAACATCAACACCTAGGATCTCATGAGAGACTTTACTACAGTGCTCCTCCCTCAACCGTGCTGGATAACCACCTCGGCATAACTCAACTGAGTGACCCATCCTCTTGTAGGAGCCAAAAAAATTAATCCAGTTCTCGTAGATAACCCGTTTCTTGCAACGGTATTCCTATACAATCGTGATCCAGAAAAAATAAAATGGGATGCGAGAGGCATCAACCTCAACACATACCCGAGGATTCACTAAATGGAAAACAACCTTTCGTGCGTCTATCAGAACAGAGGAAACGACCAACCATATTCCCCAATATACGAATTATTGAGGGATTTTGAAATGGCAATGGAAGCTTAGGAAAACTTACCCAACCCGCCATGGAAGCTGAGTCACGATTCATGTGAAGGTCAAAGGACCACAGAAGAGGAAGGAAACGAGATCCATTGAAGTCATGAGGGGCTCTCGACCATGCTTGGATCAGATCTTCCTCTGTCTTGAACCGAATCATGATTTTCTTTCTATCCAGTAGGCCTACCACCCCTCGTTCCAAGAGATCCAAAGACCCAAAGATGAAATGGTCGAAGGCATCAACTGAAGGCCTCTTTTGATTTAACCGAGCCACCAGTGTGAGATTTAGCAAGCCCGAAGCTTTAGAAAATTCATAAGTGGAAAGCTGTAGATTTGGAGCCCCGTCAATTAGATCAGTAACCATAGGTTTTAGCACTGCTTTTGGAAAGGGAGGGAGAAAATCCGTGATGGAAAATCGCTGGATGTGCCATGATCTTGCATGTAACGACGATTCCCCCTCCCCCACCAAGGTGGAGGGTCCGGCTTGGTGGCCGCCGTCATCACCGAAGGGGAAGGAGCATCGAGGGTTCCTCCTCCCACCCACGAACCACCTCTAACCGGGTACGGATAACACCCTAATAATAAATCCAACACAAAATGTAACAATCAATGGAAATAATATTGTCTCATAATTCCTTATATTTTCATTCAAAATGAAAATACCATCATAAAGTAATTATTTGATTATAAAGTTGAGATGTATATTCAACAATAGAAGAAAAAATAAACCCATATAAATAACTACCATCTTGTAATGATCAACACATAACAGATATCCTAAAAATGATAAATCACATGTGTCTCTCATTACATTTTTCATTTTCCATTAACTACATTTTTATCATTATGAAGTTAATTATTCATTAAAGATATTTCCCCACATGTTCTTAACTCTTTCCCTAAACATAAAATACCCAATAGGCCCCATAAAAATTATAGTTGATGAATACAAGAATATTCAGAGAAGGGAACCCAATAAGAATGTCAAAAACATCATTATATAATATAGAATATGAGTTTAAAAATACCCTATATCAACCAATATTTCACAACATATCTATAAAAATAAAGATAAGTACATGATAATATATTCGATAACATCTATGGTATATCCTAAAATATAAAAACAATAATGATCCATTATTTTCCAGACTCAAAATCAGATAAATCCTTCTAATATTTCTTCCAAAAATTCCAATGCGTATGCCCCAAATGAAATTAAAAAATACAAGAAGAAAATCATATCAAATGGAATTATTTTAATCTCATAGTATGAAGGACCAAGTGATAAAAATAAATTTTCAAATATTTATAAGGTTTTCCCTCTAGTGAGATATTTTTTGTGCATAATACCAGAAATAAATTTATTTTTAATGGGCTTCCAAATTTATCATAAAATTAAAAACTAATTCAATTTTAAAATGATATATTTTAGATAAGAAATTATGTGGTTCAATCAACTGAATATATTGAATTTTTTAAGTTATACCCCATATACTTACATTTATATCATGACCAAAAACATCGTATTTATCATATATGTAAATCTCTCAAGATGATGATTATCAACACACCACAAAAAATTACTGAAATGTTTCTAAGGATCATGAACATGGAACATAGTTTAAGATATGAAAAATGGTGAAATGATATCCAAAAAATAAGAACTACCATATAACCTACCTGTAACTTTTCACTATGATATTTATGTCCACATTTTTTTTGTTCTGAAAAAATAAAAAAACTCATGTTAACTACCCTATCCAGGACAAACTACCATTTTGGGACAATAAAATAGATTAAGGTAACATGTATAATAATATATCCCAATTATAAGATTATTTTATACTAATTTATGTTTCCATTTAACAAAAATCCCCACAAAAAGTAAACGCTAGGACAAGAATAACCATTCCAACGCCCAATTCCAAACTTGAAATAGTTTATATATAAACGGTCAGGGCCGAAAACCCACACAAAAAAATAATATATCAACAAGATAAAACCTCCTAAAAACCTAATTATAAAATGATGGGAAGGTATATGAATTTAAATTATTTACCTATCGAATGATTCTCACCATCAAAAAAAATATGAAGAAACATGGAAAATAATGAATTAATTTACAAACACTTCCATGGGTGATACCTCTTAAACAAAATGAACATAAGAAAAACACTTTTAAAAAAGGGTTGAACCACATCCCATACTACATTGGAGAATAATAACACCTAGAATCCATGAAAACCTTTAGATTCACCTTGAATAAATAACATTAATACATCAAGAATCCCAGAAAGACAACAATCACCCGGGCACAAAACTAGATCCTCACTAACTACTCTCTTCACCTCGAGTATACATTAAAGTGGTTACATTTAAACACCATTAATTAATATAATAACACCCAAAAAATATCAATAAAAATACACATTACTATAGTTTCAAAATCTAGAATATGTATTTTAATGGAAGGACTAGGATCACCCCCATAAATTCATTTAGCTAACTATATATTGATTATTTAGGAGAAAGCGGTTTCTTTGACTAGTCATATAGAAAATTCGACAAAAAATTAAAACATAATCTTATAAAATCTCTAGAAATGGTACACAATAACCTACAAAATTCTAGGGATAGAATCCATTCATAAGTTCTAGAAAATTTACTAACACTCCATTTATATGAACCCCAAGATCCAAAACACAGAGCATGCATCTCAACCTTATCAAATACTTTGGAGGGGTCATAATTGGAACCCTCAATCATATATAAACCAATATCTATGATATATACATGATCTATCACCTCATAAAAAAATAATTGATTGTAAATAGAATGATATATCTCTAAATTTACTACCTCTATGTGATCAAAAAATATTATGGTCGATCTTTATATTTAGGAATGAAATATAATATTAGTCTAATATTGTTTAAAAAATAATTCCAAATGTTAAAAAAATTACTCTTCTTATTAAATCATATATGCATCCTTCAAATTATCCCACATAAACAATATGGAATCAAATAAATTATTTAACTGTTCATGACAATATTCCACGAAATCCCTTTCAGGAATGCATGCTTCATATCTCAATATATTAGTTCCTCCATCTAGAATAATTTAACTACAAATAAAAATCATAATTGATCTAGACTCTTCAATAAAAAAGAGGAATTGTCATTCTTTTCTATCTAGTCTTTACCCTTAATACTATATTTCCCAACTAATAACTCTACTACTTACATAACAAAAAAATATAAAATTATATGTCCCATGATTCACATTATCATTCTCATGACCAATATGTAAATGACATTTAAAAGGAATATATTTTAACCAACAAATAATATATTTTGTATAAACTACACAAAACATGTTATAATTATAAAGAGGGGTAAAATTTCATTGAAAGACACATCAATCAATATGATACTATTTTTAACCATCTTCCCACAAAATACCCCACATATCCACATCACCACTTCGCATAATGTACAACATCATTCAATCTCTATCACATTACCCACATTTTTTGACAATAACTGCGGGGAAAACCCACAAAAAACAGCACTAGTAACTTCAAAAACCACCCCATAATATAAAAAAACCATATTCATTACATATAACAAGATATTATATCATTATTATACCATAAAATTTCCCATATATTACTAATGCAATAGCCACTTATTCCTCCATTCGAACCGATGAAATAGATCTACAGCATCCATGACATAGTCCACACAAAACCCCCAATACAAGACAAAAAATTCTATTACAAGGAATAACATAATGTAAAAATTGAATCAATTACATTAATATAAAAAACATTACAAAAAAACCTCTATAATTCCATTTTCAAAAATACCTTCTCATTATTTATGAAACACTTTTATTTGTAACATCGCATAAAATCATGATTTTAAACATCCGTATATTTATAATATTTAAATGATTATGCTTTTATAGAAGGGGCCATATATTCTGTAAACACAAGACTTAATAATCCCAAAAATTAAGAAACAACATTGTAAATTACAACTTCACATAGATTTGTAGAAAAATGGAATATATATCCCATGATTAATAGACACACACATACACACCTTAAAAAAATATTCATAAAACCATATCATAAAAAATATTCCACCATATTTAAATAATTTTATAATTTAATTCAACAATATCATAGATACATGATTCTCTATTATGAAATGAAAATAAACCATGCAATACATCCATTATTTATGTTTGTCAATATCAAACTATAATTTATCTTAATATATCATTACGAATTTATCATGATTTTATATGACCCAAAGTGTTTCATACTTATAATTCCATATTCTATGTGAAACATAATAAATAAGAAAATATATTTCATGGAATATGAATTATTTATTTTAATTAATGATCAGAGAGGTAACATCTAACATGCATTCTGGCATGGTTCGATATCAATTCATGAAACAATTGTCAAAAATATTAGTCTTTATTTATATATTAATTAGTTCATAGTTATTCTTCATTCTATATATTAAATTCATATAATAGAATACTTACCATGAATCATGTATTAATATTTGAAAACATTATAAATGGAATTCTATTGAATGATCCACGTATGACATATAAATGTTTTATTCTTCCAAAACATTAGTCTTACCTACAAATTAAAAATATGTTCATCATGGAAATTTTATCTAAATTAAATGGTTAATTATTATCCATGCTCATTCTCATCAAACCACTATAGAATTAATTGACTAAGATCACATCCAATAATAAATTCATATGAAATTTTTATAATCTAGGATGAATTAAAGGTAACCCGTGGAAAAAAATGTAATTGGAAAATTCAAAACTCTTAATGAATTATTTTATAATAAATTTTACAGAAAAAAACATAAAATTTATTAATGGATACATGTATTATAATGGATCGTAAAATTTTACAATAAATTACAACATTATAAATTTAAATATTATTTTCTAATAATTCATAAAATTGTGAAATTAGATCAATATGCTATTATTTTAAATAATAATAATATATAATAGAATTATGTGAAACAAGTTGTACTAAGCATAAGAATAATAAATCCCTACATCAATAATTTTTTGTTGAAAAATTATATTCTAATTAATAACAATTTCATTATCTCCTTAACTAATGAAATATGTTTGGGAAGATAACAATAAAAAAATAATAACAAAAATATAGAAACACAATCACAAAACATATTGAGGATTCAAAATTTAAACACTAATGCATTTAATGAAAACAATGTATGTACCTCTATATGATATCAACCATATGATGGTTAGACTTATACCTAACATATTTTCAATAACATATCAAATTCATTTCATCGGATCATAGTTACCATTCAAATATTTCTATCGAATTTGGTATCTTAGTCTACATAATATTTTTGAATCATTCTTCACCACTTTCCACAAATCCCATCAAATATCATCCTATTTGTGGAATAAAACTACACTATAACTGTCAACCAAAACCTTTAACGCGACTATTTCACAAACCAACCCCTCAGGAAACCCTAATTTTCCTACATTGATGGCATGAGTATTTGTAAATGATTTCCCCTAATATGATATGAGTTGGAGGCTGGCACTGAGGGTATAAAATGTGCATTATAGGGGAAATACACTAATAAAATACTAGAAAGAATAAAAATAAACCACCAATCAACCTAAATAATCAACCATTAATCAATTATTCTATTTCCCACTACCAAAATATCACCTAATAGTTATATAATCATATTAAAATATATGAAGGATAAGATCCAAATAACCCCATTATCATCCATTTCTATTCAAGATACATAGGAATTATCACCAATATCAATCAAAATATCCTAAAAACCCATAGAAAACTATGGTGGGGTTAGAATTTTGGTGAACTTAGTTGGATAATTCTTCTAAAAAATAACATCCATTTTAAATATTAATAAAAGTGAATTAAATAGGTATATCAACCCTTAAAAACATAAACACATCCATAAGCTAGAATAATTAAGAGATATAAAATCCCTAAGATCTATATTACACCTCTTTTAAAATACTTTTATTTATATGCACAATATACCAAAACATTTCCAAACCCGGAGTCCAATCCCACATCATTTCATATGATAGTATTTAATATAAAAACCACTATATATAAATTAAATATTTCACCAACTATATAAACATTATCATACTAAACCAAAATAAATGATTAGAAATTTCCATCGCTATCCCATTCACCTCATAGGTTTCATGAAATTGAATCGGTAGTGTTCAATTAATAAAAACTATAACCAATGAACCTAGAATGAAAGAATTAATTATCAACCCAAAATATAAACCCATATTTTCAAAAAACATCTAAAACACTGCAAAACACTTTTAGATAAAAGTATTTATAGCCATATACATAATTCCTTTTTTTCACACCACACCACAAAATATCCATTATCATAACCATATATCCCCTCTAAAAATTAAATTTCTATAAGCAAGGTAAGAAAATTATGGACATTAACCTCAATCCATCATCCTTCTATGATGATTCCCCACCATTCTCTACATATCTATGTCATCCTCATCATAGACTTAACAGAAACATAGATTTAAAAACTTTTTTTATACTACATTACACAACTTACATCATCCACCCTTCATATCAACCCATTATTATGTTATCATAGATTTAAGATAAATTCCTGCATGCCATCCCTGTATCATGAATGATCTCCTTCATATATCATCTCATCATCACCATATAACTTATTCATCAAATATATCAAATTATATAACTTTATGCTATTGCAAAACATATATATATTTACAATGAACCATCAACACCCATGAAACTCAACTAATCTGTTTAATTTACTAAGTCATATCCCAAAAACCATTATAATAATATTAATAACAACATAAAAACTGAACCCAAATGAAACACTTTAAACAACAAACCACCATCATCAATAGAAAGACCATGTATCTAGAATATAAACATCACATTAAACAACATCAAGTTTACACATCATTGGATGTCCAACTATTTAGTATTTACCAAGTTTCATAAGTTCATTATTACATTCATCTAATAATTCGTACTCATTCAACATTTCTCTTCCCATTTATTCCATTCATTTATCATTAAACATAAAAAAAATCCATGTTTATTTAAAGATAAACTATCGCCTACATGATTTTTAAGTTCTCATAACCACTAATTGATATATTAAATACAAATTCATTAATTTTCTATAAGTTTTTCTAACCTTACATTGTCATTTCATGATTTAAATAACATATAATGTTTATGAATAATTTTTATATCTTCAACTATCCTCCCCATTCCCATTATCAATTTAATTAATAATAATATTTAAGAATTTTCAAAATGAGGAACAACAAGGAAAAACTCATTTAAAACCAAATTCCCCCCATTTTAAAAAAAACTATCCAAATTTGCTGCAAACCACAACATGATTATATGAAATCCAACAAATCACAAAACATAACTTTTAATGAAAAAAATATCTTCTAAAAGTTAAAAATTTCTTCCATCCTCATTACATTATAATTATAATATAATTATATGATTATAATTTGAACAATTTTATTTAGTAAAAGTATAAATATTGAAGACCCATTAGTATGTATCAAACAATAAGAATCAACACATAATAATTGCATTAAAATCTATAAATCACCTGAATGTATCCTTCCACTTCTAATTACCTCTTAACCAATTTACTATCTTAATTTAGATAATTATAATAACAGAGTTCCAAAAAAGTTACATAAAATCAAAAAAAATTCTAATCACCCTCGAATCCACATACAATTGTAAATTAGAAGAGTATTAGAACAATAAAAAGGGATTATATCAATATTTTCAAGAACATCATCCAAGAAGACAAAATTTAAGTTCATTACTCTATCATATTATTTTGTGAATCACTATAAATGGTAATAAAAAAATAAAAAAATTGAAATCACTAAATGGAAAATCTAAAAACCTAAAACACATATGGATGTAGAAATATATTGAGACAAAATAAAATAAATTAATCTAAAATAACAACCAACAACTCCAAAGTAGAAAGACCTATAGATATTACAAAATAGGGGAATAAACACACCTAAGATGTAAGGATATTGATTTGATAAACCCATGGACTGAAAGATATAAAATTGGGATAATATTTTTACACGTAGTAACTATTTATGTTTTATAATTAAAGGATAATAATAGATGTTAGGTAAATTTATAAGGTCTTCTTAACTTATAATAAAACTAGAAACTCTTGGGATTACAGTATGATAGGTGACGCTCAAACATTAATAGGGCTATTTCAATTCAAACCCTTGTTAAAATTGTAATGTTATCCCAATAAAATACCAATTTTATTATCTTAAAACACTTTAGAAAAATAATATTATGAAATTCTAGAACATGAATATTACCTCCCCACTATATCACAATATTTCAGAAAATTTATTAAGGGGTCATGAAGAAAACATTATGTATAACATATAAACCATGGTTCTATAGAATACATATAATAAAAACTATAATATAATCCTGTTAATGTTTTACACCAAGATATATATTTCCAATATTTGATATACAACAATAGAATATAAAAAATACTCCCATGCTAAATTTTAGCCATGTCCAAAACCTCAAAATTTGATTTGAAAATAGGTAATAGAAATCTATATGATTAAATATCACATTCATAAGTTTATCTTTGCAGAACGAAAGGTTTTATAACTACCAAAATAATCTCAACACCTCAAAAATATTTACCTGAAATACAATATTGTGACCCAATTCCACCATTGAATCAATGAAAAACCTAACACTCAGGACCTACTAACCCAACCATGACATAGTTAAATGTTCTAACATAGACTAAAAACTGACCCCTCATGGAATGAAACATGTAACTAATGTACAAATCATATCTAACAGTATTAATATTATCTATGTTATCTTATTCATTCCTCCAACTATCTCTTGACAGATCCAGAAACTAATATACACTCTATATGTAAGGCCACATACTTAAACATTTCATAATATTAATTTTTGATTATAAATATACTTTACTTCATATTGAGGATATTTTCAGGTTTAAATTTTTAGATAATTACTCTATAAATATTACATAATTGACATAGACATTATATGTGGATAATTACACTCGTTATACACATTTTCCACCAAAGGAATCCCATTAAACAAAACATTATTTATTTTTCATGATAAAAATCATCTTAACAGTAATCTTGATTTCACCCTCTCACTTACCCATCCTTATACAATACAGAAAACCTATCAAAAACATGGGATGAGAACAATAGGATTACTAAGGGTTATAAAATAAGGAATGAAAACATTATCCGATGAATATTTTAAACTCATTGAAAATATTTTCAAAATATACTAATTTTCACCTGAAGAACATAAACACTTATAAATTTCTCAAGATATCAAAATATTTATAAAAAATTTCATAGTATTCCTAAAGTATAAAAAATAAATCATAATGGTAACCCATGGCGTCCACGTCATACATTCATTGTAGATTTCACAACAACATAGGGAGTAACATTCATGGTTACGTTTGGAATTCCCATCATAATATATTCCCTAAATCTATAAGGGTAATCCTTATTGGTTACCTCCCTCATGTTACCATATTCAATGGAGAGCTATCATAGACTCACCCACCATTTATTTATCTTATAACCACTCGTATACATAATTAATGCCCAATAACCCTAACATAATCATTACACATGAACAAGAAAAAAAGGAAAAATAAAATTCCCACATTGAAATCATAATATTTTTTTAAAAAACATTGATATAATCAATAAATTATCAAAAACATTTTTAGTTCTAATATACCATGAAAATGAATATGATATTTACTTGTCCTTTTTTAAAAACATTATGGCTTGAAGAGCAATGAAAATATAAAAAAATGGTCACGACGATGTAAAATACCATTTTCACGTTGTATATTAAGTAAACATTCCTTTTGTTTCTTAGTAAAATTCATCTTAGAAAAATATTACTTTTTAAAACCGTTGAATTAATTTAAAAGAAAAAATTTATAATGATACAAAATATAAAATACTTTGGTGTATATTATCAAAATTTTCCTCAATGAAAGGATATTGAAACGAAGTCCCATACAAACATAATATCAGTAGATTAAGGATAAATCAATTACATTGTTATATTTTAAAACAAAAATACACATAGTATAATTGGATATTCCATGTCAATCAATTACAGTATATCCACACATATTCGTTGAAAAAAACCAATGAAATTGATATTCAACTTAATGAATAGAGATTGAGTGAAGATTTCCCTAACCTCAAGAATTACATATCTATTTCGTTCATTATATTCATGAATAATAAAAATAGGTTAATTTATAAGTGATTCAAAAAAAAATTCATGTTTATTTTTTTATATCACTTGTAACAATGCTATAAAATTTATATAACTATTTAAGATCATATCAGATGTTTTGTCGATATTGTATACTGTAGGAAAATATTAACTCCTTTTTACGTAAATTTTCCACCTGGTCAAAATTTCATCATCTATATAATATTATTCATTTTTAATTATCATATATATAATGTATACATTTATTTATAATAATCTACTACATTTGGAGATAAGAAATGACATTCAACGTTCATTGAGATGATTGGTCATACGTACACATTAACACTATTTTTATTTGTTTTTCGTATTAATGGAATTATAATTAAATGATACATAGGTATATTATAATTAAATTATAATAAACATGTTATAAATTTTACACAATTTAAGTAAATCCATCCTTTATATGTTTGATGTATGGAATGAACGAGTCATGTCAGTTTGAGTGGGTTGTAGTCCACACTTCCTCAAATGAAATTATCATATGTACAAATTATGTAAAGTATAAAGGTATGAAGTAAATAATTATTATAGAATAATAGTGAAAATATAAATATAATATATATCATATATAAATATAGTACCATCATAATGTCCACCATGATAGGTGGTAGGTGAAAATTGATCAACCATGGTTTTGTGAGGCAGTAGTTCATCGTGGACAGAAAAAATATGTTTCTATCCATTAAATGAAATACTGTGTAAGTGTAGTTGGAATACTTCTCCTAAAAAATCCTATTATATTTAGGAAAATTTATTAGTTATTTAATCAGAGAATAAGAATATCATAGGGACTGGATAAGGAATAAAAATTAAGAGAACTTGAGAGAAGACGCTACCTATAAATCAGTTAACTTTTTTTGATTTGAGCGAAAACACTTTCTTTAATTGCACAATTTGAAATGTATGGATTCTAAGAGGAAGGGGTGGATTTTGTTATATTATTTTAGAAGATGTTAGATTGGCCATGGGTCTTGAGATTTGTGATTAAGTTGGTAGAGGTGGTGGCCTTTTATAATTGGGAGGATGGGCACTTTCACAGCATCTTGAAATAATATTTTATTATAAATTTATTTTTTCAAATT
This sequence comes from Viscum album, assembly GCA_963277665.1. Taxonomy (NCBI): domain Eukaryota; kingdom Viridiplantae; phylum Streptophyta; class Magnoliopsida; order Santalales; family Viscaceae; genus Viscum; species Viscum album. Next base: position 530,597,775 of record OY728133.1, read on the forward strand.
ATAATAGTTTAAAAGTGATATATTTCTAGGATAAATTGATTATGGGTAGAAATAATCTCAAAAAATAGTTTTTATTCATGATTATGACACTAATTTTACCATATCTTTTAGCATTAACCGTTAGTTAAAAACATTAACTCTTACCATGTCTTCTTGTGATTTCATAATATATGGTTACTATTGTTACTATAAAATCCCAATAGAACTAAAAATAGATCTTTAAGGACATTTAAAATAATATATAAGTCATTTGGACAAATATTATATATTTAGGGCTATTATATCATTTAATAAAATAATATTTGTTTTAAAAACTCATATATGTGAGTTTTGACTCTATTTATTAATTGATTTTTGTCAAATTAATAACAGACCTATTACTTCACAAAAAATTAATTAACTCATCCCAGACATTTCAATGTCTTCCAAAAAATTATTTTATGGAATAAAAATGTTTAAATTATATTTATTTTAATATTTATAATATCTTTTATTTGAATCATTCATTAATATGGTAATCACTCCATTATAATTGTTTCATAAATAAAATTATTTATTTAATTTCTAAAAATAATAAACAATAAAATATGATGTAGGAAATAATTTCATCTTTAAAATTACTACTTATTGTCAAAGTGATCAGTTATATAACCCTATTTTAAAATTGTATTATTAAATTATACATGTTTATGTCATATTTCCCTATTCGTTAACTCAAATATTATAAAAGGACATTTTCACACCCAAGTGGATCCCAAAGAACAAAGTTTATTCCTAAGGATGATCATGGTTGTAATTATCTCATCCAATAGGGTGAGGACACGTTTTGGGGTAGTTTTATATAATTCATATACTATTTTTTTACCCTTATTTTCATGATTTACCCTTTAACCATGGTTAATAAAAATAATTACTGAAATTTATTGTCCATAATTTCAAAAAATAAAGGCTACCAATTTAAATAATTTAGGAATCATGAAAAAGAATTTGTAATCCACTTTTCTGAATTCAATAAAACAGAATTGGATGAAAATAATTTAAAATTAATTCCTGTTATCAAAACTAGAAATGGGGTTTTTAAGAAGTAAAAAGTTCCAAAATTTTGACACGTGTTTATGTATAATTAAATTATTAAATTACATACAATGACCATAATTTGAGTAAATTATAATTACATAATCTAGTTACACATTAAAATAAATGAAAACGGTAATCTAACTATATAAATTAATTAGACAAAAAGACATTTTTTAATTAAAAAACATTATTTTTCACTATACTTTAAAAAATTAATTTTATCAGAGAAATACCATAAGAAATATTTGATGTCCCACTTCTAAATGAGAAGTTTATTTTATCATATATAATATATTATAGTGGAAAAACCATTTTTAAAAAGGGTTCTCCATAAAAAGGATATTAAATGACCTTACAAAAATATTAAATTATTTTATGCATAAAATTGGATAGATTCTCATTTTGAGCCGATAAAATTCATTGGATAAATTTATAAACAATTAATAAATTTTTAAAATCCTAATATAGATAATTCAATTAAATATCTCCAATAAAATGGATAAGTGTTAACTGCCTTTTTAAATATTAATATTATCGTCGTATTATTTTCTGTTATAAATCAGTGTTATGTGCAATGTAGGATTTCAGGGAATGTAATGGTTGCGTGTCTGATACAATATCATGCATAGTGTCATATTTAAACTAAGATTTATATTAATTCCAAAATATTAATAGATAGTAAAATATAATATTCTATAAATACCTGGGATGTTACATCATTCCCCCTTTTTGAAATTGCGTCCTTGAAATTTTAAAATTGGGCTCGTTATATAAATTCAAAATTACATAGTGGAAAAAAAGTAATCAAAACTATCATGTTAAATGAAATAAATAGAAGTAAAAATCTCACCCTATATTACAAATTCAATAATTCCATATACCAATTCTTGGATGTGGAAATGAAACTAACCATCTTGGTTTATTATAGAGTGATAAATAAAATGATCAGAAGAATGTTAATAACCAGAAAACCATAAAATTATGATGTGTTAAACAGTATTTGATTTCCTAATAGTAAAAGTAAATGGAAAATATTTTTTAAGGTACTTTTAAAAATTATGAAGAATTTATTTCGGAGCTTTTCTAAGAACATAAGGAAACATACTTACTTTCCATGTATAGTTTAATCCTTTAATAAATTTCCACCACAAACTCATATTTTCTCCAAACAATGAGTATTAAACATGGCATAATCACACATAATGCACTAGAATCAACTAAAAGAGAATCAAATAATCCAAATAATATGAAATATATATTTTACCTAACATTATTCATTATAAAACCCCAAAATGGGTGGTACAAGATCAGATAATCCCTAAATTGGACAATCCATTATAAAAATAAATATTACTCTTAATCTACAAAATCAAAAAACAATACCCAAATTTAAAAAAGACTATTCGAAGACAATTATCATTATAATATTTCAATGTAATCCAAACTAAGATTTAATCCCAAAATTCAGAAGGATTTGATCACCTTGACTTCCTTGATAAATGTTAACATTGATCTCAAAATAATATCGACTACTCTTAATGTTTAATACTTGAAAGTAATTATCCTAATCACATATTCTCCATTGTAGGTTAATAATTTCCCTACATTCCATATGTCCAAGATAAAAAAACACATTCATCCAAAATAAAATTTATCCATTACTCCTCACATGAAATCCTATAGTATTCAATTTTACTTAGGTATATTGTGTTCCCAAAAGAGAAAACATTTTCCAAAAAAAATTTATCACATAATCACCAAATCATTTTCATATAATAAGTATATCAATTTGATAAAACATAAGTTCTAAAAATCATCTTATTCTTGATCCTTAAAATCATTTAACTAAAAATAATAATTCATTCTAACTAGGTACTTCACATTAGCCAGTGGTAGGAAATAAAGCCTTATCGCACTTTAGTTGTGGGTTCGATTACCTCAGACTTTTCCGACATGATGAGTTGTCACACATACCATTGATTTTATTTCTCATTAAACTACATATTTTTTAAACATTCCCAAAATGAGATAAAATATTCAAAAATTACCATGACCTAATTAACATCATGTATAACTTATTCCTTTCATTTTCACCTCAACATGTAATAAACCATAATTACCCCAAAATAAAGCATCATATTAACCATAAAGATTATTTATAATTAAATCCACAAAAGTAAAGGTAATTATTCCTAAAATAGGATTTTAACATATAAAACATCGAGGATACACATACCAAACAAAATTCATCCTATATAATATCATCAACAAAAGAGCGTTATTACTTTTAAGAATTTCATCACCCATAGGTCAAACATAACTCTCATATTTCTAAAATGTAGACATATTAATTGTCTAACATTATTTTTGATCCTTTATCCATGTTTTCTAAGTTATTATATATTAATTATTCACTAAAAAATAAATCATGAATCAAGTCCTAAGATTCAATAATTTCAAAACACGAGGCAAGAAATAATTTATACCTTTCGTATGTCATTTTATGTTTCCTCATCTTCATGTGGAATAACAGTAGGTATTTCTAAACATATATTTTTAAGGTCATACTGATCTCATTCCCCAACCATCTTCATCATATATCTATATTTATAATTCCCATATTCCTCAAATTTAAATAATTCAATTGATAACTTGAAAATAACATATTTCTCTATCATTGATTCAACTAAAAACTTCGTTTATCCAGGGCAGGTTATTTCTTTTTTGCATTCATTATCACATCTATAAAATTTTCCAATCCCTTTAAAACATGTTTCTACTATTTTCATTCCAAATACATGAAACATACTTTCTTAAATATACATACCATTATTATTATTACCTGATCTTTTATAGGGATTTTTTCTCACATATATGACTCTTTATGAAAATTGAAAGGGTTTAAGTGGTAATTTATGATAGTAGATAGTTGGTTATGAATAAAAACAATATTAATTATTGGAGATCTCGTTTAAATTTATGGGTTATTCAGAAAACCACCACAATTTCATTCACAACCATTTTTTCATTGTTGTCTGCTAGATCCATTTACTAAAACCAAAAAGGTATGTGTGAGTATATCAATAAAATAATATTTAACTATATTATGGGGAGTGTAAATAATAAGATATACTTATCCATGTAATATTATACTCATTCAATTTATATAAAATAATTCTGACCCTTTCTAATATGATAACCATTGTGGATTTATAAAAAAATGTAACTTATGGCTAAATAACACACTCCCATTTAATGTTATCTATACCAACCTATGTTACCAACTGTAAGGCCCTATCCATAAGCATTACATCATCCTGATTTTTGATCATGAATTTAATTTCTTTAACATTGAGGATCTTTTTTAGTTTAGTGTTTTATGAATTTAGTCCATAACTATTACATAATACACCCATGAATTACATGTGGATAGTTACACACAGTATCGACATTACCAATAAATGAAACCCTTATTCAAAACATGATTAATGCTTATTAAAAAAATTCATAACATTCATCTTGAGTTCTGTATTCCTCTTACCCATCCTTATACACTATGGAAAACATTTCAAAAAATTGGGATGAGCATAACATGCTTAGTAAGGTCAATAAAATATGTACAGAAAACATCCTCCCATGAATATTTTAAAATCATTCAAAACATTTTCTGAAAATAATAATTTTCACCCGAATAACATAAACTATTATACATATATAATGAAATCCAATGATTCATGAAAGACTTCTTAGGAATCAAAAAACATAAAACATAAATCATAATGATTACTCGTGGAATCCATATCATACTTACATTGTATCTTTCATGGTTACGTAGGGAGTAACCTTCAAGGTTATGTTTGGAATACCCATCATATTATATTATCTAAATCTCTTATGAAAAAAATTATTGTTTACCTTCATTAGATTAACCAATTCTTTATAAATATATCACAGGATCACCTGCCTTTGGTTTATCACAGAACCACCCGTATAAATAGTAAATTCCCCCAAAACATAACATAATCCTAACACATGGACAAGCATAATGGAAAAATAACATTTCCATATTTAAATCATAAAACATAATTTTAAAATATTTATATATTCATCCATTATCAAAACCATTTTCAAAAAAATAACTACAAGAGTAACAAGGTATTTACATTTGATTTTTTTAAAAAAATTATGGCTAGTAGAGGAATCCAAATACCAATAAATGGTTACGGAGATGGAAAATGTTGATTCCATCGCGTAAGTTAAAAAATGGTACTTTTCTTATTTAGTAAAATGATTCATATAAAAATATTAGTTTTGAAAACTATTGAACTAAATTAAAACAAAAAGGGTATAATTATATAGTATATAAATAATTAGGAGTATATTATCAAAATGTGACTCAATAAAAGTAAATTTATAAGAAGACCCTTAAAAAGATCGTATCATTTGAAAAAGGATATATTAATGAAATTATGTTTTGTAAAAGTAATAATGAACCCAATATAAGTGCATATTCAGTGTAAACAAATCATAGTACATTCACACATATTCCTTGAAAAACAAAACCAATTAAATAGATATTTATGTCTATGAATGGATATTGAGGTAAAATATCCCTTAGATCATGTCTAACTTATCTCTTTAATTATTTATATTCATGAATAATAAAATTAGGTTAATTTCTACTTTCAATGGAAAAAATTTTATGTTTATTTTTTGTTTTATATAACTTATTACCATGTTATAAATATATTATAACTATTCAGGTTCATATTGGACGTTTTGATGATATTGTGTAATTGAGTGAAAAATGTACTTATTTTGATATAAATTGTCCTTATGGTCAAAATTTTATCATATCCAGAATATTATTCGTGACTTATATATTATATATATCCAGTGTATATTTATTTATAATAGTCCATAACACTTGGAAATGGAATGCACCATTCATGGAGACGGTAGGCCGCACGTACGCATGAACGCTATTTTCATTTTATTGTAATATTAAAGGAAGTAAAACTAAATGATAAATACACATATTATAATTAAATTATGATATATATGTTATATATGTTACATATGGTCATTAACTACATCCTTTATATACTACATGTATGTCTTGAATGAGTCATATCACATTGAGGGGGCGGTAGTCCACATTTCTTAAAATGAAATTGTCATATTTACACATTATGGAAAGAATAGTGATATTTTGTCAGTAAAAATTAAAAAATCACAGATAAAATTTATTTATAATATATCTAAATTATAAATATTGTTACATATTAATGCCCACCAACAGGGGTGGTTGAAAAAATTGAGCAGTCATCATTTCGTGTGGAAGTAGTTTGTCGTACATAAAAACTGTACGTTCACATCCCTTAGATAGAGATGTTTGTAAATGTAGTTTGAATAATTATAATAATAACATACTAGTATATTTAAGATATTTTTTTTATTTAATCACAGAATCATTAGATCTTATGATGTGTAGAATTATAAAAAAGGAAAGTAACTTGAGAAAAGATGTTACCTCTAAATCGGGTATCTTCATTCGATTTGAGAAAAATTATTTTCATGAACTACATTATGCCCAAGGTATGGGTTCTAGGATGATTTAATGGATTTTTTAAGATTATTAAGGAATAATTTGGATGAACCAAAGGGTTTTAATGTGTTATTAAGTGCGTATAGGTGGTGGCCTTTTCTAATAGGGGGACGGGGACTTTTGGAAGGTCTTAAAATATTATTTTACTATAAAGTGATGTTTTCGAATTATAATTGTTTGAAAGGGATAAATTTTAATAATAAAATGTCTTTGATTCATACTCATTTCATAAAACTAGTTTTAGACATGTTTGGGTAACAAAATTAACATTATCTTTTAGCTTTAACGCTTACTTTAAAACATTAACTCTTGCCATTTCATCTTATATTTTCAAAATATATTATTTTTATAGTTACTGTAAAATAGATGTCAAACCACAAGTGGATCATTAATGAACTTTTTAACATCATATAATTAATCTGGCTAAATCGTATATTTTAAAGACTATTATATCATTTAATAAAATAATATTTGTTTTAAAAATTCCTTTATGTAATTTTTGATACTATTAAGTAATTGATTTTTTTAAATACATAAAAATATGATAAATTTGAAAAAAAATCATTAAAAGATCCATTACAAGTCAAATAGAAACAAAAATATTTTCTGGCATAAAAAGGTTCAAATTATATTTATAATAATATTTTTTATATCATTTATTTGATTCATTCTTTAATAAGTTAGTCACTGCAACATCATTAGGTCATAAATAGATTTATTTATTTAATGTTTAAAAATTATAAATAATACGCCATAATATAAGAAATATTTAAAGATTTATAATGACTATTAATAATCAATGTGGCCATTTATATAACCCTATATTAATTTTTTTATTAAAATATGCATGCTTTTGTTATATTTCCCTTTACATTAAATTAAATATTATAAATTGTCATTTTCACACCCAGGTGGAACCAAAATGAAAAACGTTCATCCTAAGGATTATCATGGTCGGTAATGTCTCATAAAGTAGTGTTAGGACATGTTTTAGGGTATTTTTTATATTATTATAATAATATTCTTTTACCCTTATTTACATGATTTATCCTTTAACCATGGTAAATAAAAACAATTATTGATGTTATTATTCATAATGTTTAAAAATAACGGGTACCTATTTACATAACTTAGACCTTATGATTCCAAATATTAAATCCACATTACCACATTAAAAGTTGAAATTAATTTAATATTAATTCCCATTTTCAAAACCACAAAACATGTTTTTTAAGAAGTAAAAACTATCTAAAGATTGAGTTGTGTTTATTTCCAATAAAAATTTCAAATTAAATCCATTGACCATCATCACAATAAATGATAAAAACATAATCCAATTATAATTTAAAACTAATTAAGAGGAAAATATATCCCTATAAATAAATTAAATGAAAATGTAGATTAGAATTAAAATCAAGTATTTTTCACTATTAATTAAAAATTGAATTTTATCATAAAAATATCATAAATAAACATTTATGTACCATTTAAAATGAAAGAGTATACATTATCATATAGAACATATACAACTAAAAAAATATTTTTAAAAAGGGTTCACCATTAATAGGCAGTAAAATGATCGATTTAACATATTCGAGTATTTTATTCATAAAATTAGATTCATTATCATTTTTGTGACTCTAAAATTCATTAGATGAGTGTATAAACATTTAAAAAATATAAAAAATCATAATTTATTTAATTGTATACATTCCTACCAATAAAATGGATAGGTGTTAACTACCATTGAAAATAATAATTTTATTATTTTAATATTTTTGGAATAACATAGTGTTGTGTGCAATGAAATATTTCAGAGAAACTCGTCGTATCATGTTTGGTAGGCTATCGTACATTTCTTCCCATTTAAACAAAAATTAATATAAATTTCAAAAATATTAATAGATATAAATCTATAGTATTCTTTATATACATAGGATGTTACAATGTAACTGGTCAAAAAGATAGATATTTTTACATATATAATGTGAATAACTATTTGGTCATAATATCCATCATAATTGGGTATTAAACCCCAAATTAATGAATCACTTTCAATTATAATTTTAAATTCCACATACATGGATATGTGATCATTGGATGATATGGGATATAAGATTATATTTCATTTTCTTTGAAATTTATATGATTTTTGTGTAGTGAGAGTCGTTACTTGCTCAATATTTCACCAAATTACATGAAGGTAAAATAGATTGATTTTTAGGGAGTAAAATCCCATAAAAATAATTTTGAGTAGTGATATATACTTTATATGAATGTGTCTCACATGTAATTTACACCAATAACTCCATATCTACACTTTAATTTTATAAATCAATGATATTATTAATCATGAATGATATAAGTAAATGTGTAGAAATAAAATAATATAAGTCATTAATTATTCTTTAGTTATTAATACATGTACCCTTCACCATATTAAATTTCTTATCACAGTGACAGTAGTGATTGAATAATATCTTACTTTCTCCCTTGGATTTGGAATTTTTAATGTCAATTACCAGCATTAATCTTTATATTGTTCCCTTTTCTAGCTTACATAACCTGAAGGTAATATATAATTACCTTTTACTTTTTAAAATCAGCAATAAATGTTTATGTTTTAAATTTTTAAATTCATTTCTTATAAGTGGTAAAACTATTTCTAAATATGAAAATTTATTAATTTTATTTATTAATTTGTACATTTATTTTTTAAGAACAACCATGAAAATAATGTTAAATAATAATAATAATTAAGAATTAATTAGAACATAATCAACATGTTAATAATTAATAATTATTAACTAACAATTTAACACTTATTCATCGTTATTTATAATAATTTATTATTTAATTTTTTTATTTAATAACTTTTCATTATATATTATACATATTTAGTAGATAGTAAATATTTAAAAACTAAATCAATTATAAATTATCATGAAACTATTAATTATATACTAATTCTTAAATATTATTTTGTAATTATTAGTTAGTAACTATTTATATTTGAATACATTTACATTTAAACATTCACACACATGAATATATATTAAAACATTGGATGAGACTTCCTCACTTTACAAATATTCTTTGAGAATCTAAATATAGCTCTGCATCATTAGAAGACAATAATTTTTTATTCATGAATCCATTTATGCTCTAAAAACTATCAATGTAATGATTTATAAAATAATGTTTTCAATTTAGGATGTAATTTCGTCTTCAAAAGAACGTTCCCTATATTCCTTCATGATTTTAAAATTTTCTATCCTTTTTTATGACCATCTCATTCTTCCTCTTTATCTGTTGATGGTTCCTCCCACATCTATTTTTGAAGGCCTCCATTAGCTTCCATTATGATTCTTTGATGGTAGTATTTGTCCACCTTCTATCATTGTGGACCATTTTTTTCATATTTAGTCATTAACTTTATCCTTATTTATGATTCTATAGGTGTTAAGTAATGAGTTATCATATGGGTGTTTTCTTACTTCATTTCTCACATTGGATAGTCCAGTTTCCTTAGATTATCTAGAATTCATTGCCTCCTTAAAATCAATTAGTTCATGTTTGGTTTCTCCCCTGGATATTTTAAATATGCCTTGTATTTTTAAATTAATCCTCAATTCATGGGTCTATTTCTATAGATTCAGGATGTCTCGATCATGTTTCAAAATTAGGATTTTTTGAAAAAATTACTATCTATATCCATTTCAATAGAAGATTATGTAGCAACTATGAACTACAATGGTATGAATTTTTTTTCCAATTATTTGAATGGATTAAACTATTATTGATATCAATTTTAAAAGCACTAAAAAGTCTTTCTTCATCACAAAAATGTATTGATATTATAAGTGATGTTAAAAGTACTTGGTCCTTATTAGTTATAGTAATAGTGAATATAAATGGGTCATTCATGAGTGATTTTATTTTAACAAATAAAGGGGACCATTATCTGTTCTTTTTAGGGCTATTAAATACAGACATTATGTGTTCTAGTAATAGGATTCATAAAGGATAACTTTATTAACACATTATTTTATGATAGATAAAGGGATCATTTATATGTGATTTTACTAGCATCGATTATTATGGAAATTATTAGTGTTTTTTGTAGCACTAATATATATCATGCATATAATATATAAATGTAGTATCCCTATAACATTAATGAAAATAAGAAACTAAAACCTATAATATAAAAATATGTAGAAAAAAATATTAAATATAAAAATAACAATTTTCAAAAATTTCTATTAAAATATTATATAAAAAATATTTTCATTGACGTGATATTTACAAAGAATATGAAAGAATTTCAACCTATATAATTAATAATAACTATTTTTCAAGTATTTATCCAAATATTAACCTTCTAAGAAATGAATTTCCTTACAATGAATCCAATGTTGATTTTAGTAATTGTAAAAAAATATACTCTTAATGTTTTATAATCCACATATGATAAACTATATTGATATTTATTATAGATATATTCATTAGTTAATAATTCATTACAATGATGTGTATTTAATTGAGACACAACCAAATAGATTTATTGATCATTTTGGTAAATTTTGAAAACTTTTTGATGTCATTTTCTCATTATTGGGTATGTGATAGAAATTTTGAACTAAAATGGAACTTTTAAAATGAATACATTCACCTAAATTCATTTTTTACACAACATGTGTAATATTGACATGTGGTTAATTCCTATATTCACAAGTGAATTATGGGTTATTTTGCTAATTTTTTAAACTAATATGACACCATTTGATCAGTTTTTTTATGATATATGCATTTAAATTGAAGTGGAACTTTTATATTCAAAACACACAATTCCTATCATAAAATAAGATTGTTCTTCAAATTGAAATATTGTTAATTCCTACCCATCCCAAATTCATTATGGATCAAAAAAATAATTTCCTCATATAATTTGAGATCATTTTCTTATTTTTGGCTATAAGATGCATGTTTTAATCTAAACTGGAAGTTTTATATTTTAAACATTGACTTTAATCCATGAAGACCACATAGTGTGTCATATTTTTGTGTAATCAATTATAATAAATAAAAATTTATTTATTATTCATTACCATAATGATTGAAAAATTTTTTTTTTTTTCAGGTTTTGGCTATATGGTTAATGTTTCATACTAAAATGATTCTTTTATTTTGAAAAGACATATTACGAGTCATACCTACAACATCACCTGTTAGATTGGAATATATTCAATTACTAAAAATAAAAAATCAATTACAGATCATTTTCATAATTTTTGATCATATTCAATGATCTTTTTAACATTATTGGATATAGGGAATCATTTAATATAAAATCAGACTTTTATATTGTAGGAACAAACTTCGATTCAAACCAACCACTTCAAGTTTCATTATAATATGAGATAGACTACTATAGGTAATAGTTGAATTATGAATTTTTTTCCTAATGTTTAAAAATAATCTGATCTCATTTTATAGGTTATGGATATGTCACATTCCCTTTAATTGTAAATAGATATTATATACAGAAAACATGTACATTGAATCATACAAGCTATACCACATGTTGGATTGACATACATATGAAAATTTCATATCCCAAATGACTTATGGATTGTTTTCCAAATTTATCAAAACTATATAAATGAATTTTCTTAGTTTTGATTTTGTCACAAACCTTTTTATCAAAAATTTCAAATATAATCTAAAAACATAATGATTGAGACATACCAAGAACATCATGTCTTGAATAGAGGGGAAGATTATTCCTACGAGGAAAATGTGTGTAATGGATTGATTTTATAAATTATCATGAAAATATGATATTTTTTTCTAAATTTTGAGTTTGTGGTGTGTATTTTGAACAAAAACAACAATTTTAAACAAAAAGAAATTCACTTCTAGCCATTCCCAATATATCCACTCTAAAATTGAATTAAAATCAACTGATACATTTCATAAATAAATTATAGATCATTTTCATAAAGATTGAAAACAATGAGAATTTGATTTCATTATTTTGTCCCTGTGACACAAATTTCAAACTAAAATGACAAAACTATATTGAAAAAACCTCTTCAATTCATATATTCAATATCATTTTCTAGTTTGAATTATGGTCGATTCTAACTTCTCAAAAATGAATTATGGATCATTTTCATAATTTTTGAAATCAATAAAATCTTATTTTATTGGTTTTTGATATACGATATGTATTTAAAAAATTAATCGGTAATATTGAAATTAGGAACATGGCGTCACATGGACCATATAATTTGTCAGATTGGCATGATGTTGACTCCTCAATATAAAAAATGAATTACTTATTAATTTATTAATTATTGAAAACAATCCATGAAAATTTTCTCAATTTTGGTTATATAACATTTATTTTAATCTTAAATGAATCTAATATATTAAAAACATGTATATCATTTGTCATATCGACTTGAGGATGATTCCTACACATTATAAATGAATTATAAATTGTTTTCCTAAATTTTATTACTAATCCAATATATTTTTCTAAATTTTTACATTATGATGTGTGTTTTAAACATCAATAAAACTTATATATATTAAAAATTAACTTTAAGCCATACTAGCCACTTCTTATGTCAAGTTGACATGTGATCAATTCATATATGTTAAAAATTACTTATGGATTATTATACAATGGTATCAGAAAAATATGAATGTGTTTTATCAAATTTGATTTGTCCAGTTGTTTTAATCTAAAATGAAAATTTTAAACTAAACAAATATATTTTGAGTCATACTGGGCACACATTGTGTCATATTGAGGTGCGATTTATTCATACCCAAAAAAAGATTTTTTTGATTTTTTTTTCCATATTATCAAAACAATATGAATGATTTTTTTATTTTTGAGTATTTTCTTTTTCTCATCAACTAAACTGACAATTTTAAACCCAAATCATACTCTTTGAGTCATACAAGACACAACATGTATCATATTGTAGTTCAGTTGATTCCGCCATGTAAAAAATGTCTTATAGATTGTAGTTTAAGAGTATCAAGAAAATATTAATGAATTTGGTGGGTTTTTAGTATTTCAAATGTGTTTTGAATGAAATTGTCAATTTTATATTTAAAATATAGACTTTTTGTCACACTAGAAACACTATATATCATATTGAGTTGAAATGGATTCCTACATCTCAAAAATGATATATAGATCATTTTATAAATGTATAAGAAAACAATGAATATTTTCTTTGTGATGAGTATTTAAAGTGTGTTTTGAACTAAAATATTAATTATAAACTAAAAACATACATTTTTAGTCATAGAAGTCAAAAAATTTGTCATATCTAGGGTCTATTGAATATTATATATAAAATATAACATATTTGTTCTTTTTACTATTTTTAGAATAACATGAATTTATTTTCTTGGTCTTGAGTACATCACATTTTTTTAACATACATGTCACATTGAAACTGAAAAATGTACTTTTATACATATTAAACACACTACATTTTGTATCGAGTTTTGGTTGATTTTTACATGTCACAACTGACATATAAATTATTTTCATATAGAATCAAAAAAAATATGAATCTGTTTACATAGTTATGTGTATATGATGTGTGTCTAGAACTAAAATATAAATTATAAACTAGAAACATGAATTTTAATCCATAATAAGATTATTATGTATTAGATTTATGAGAATTGGATTGTGGTGTGGCTGATTCCTATATCATTCAAAAAAATATTCATGAAATGCCTTTTAGGAAGTCATGATTTACCTTGTAATATTTCATAATCCATTGTTAGATTAATTATTACAATTACTTTCACGTTCTAGGTATTATGTAGTTTCCTTTTCCTTCTGAAAGGAATATGTTTTCTATTTTCTTGGATGTCATGGATAGTTAAAAACAATGTATGACTTCTCGAATGATATATGAAAAAAACTAAATACCAATCAGATAAAATTGATAGTTAAATTAACTAAAAAATACAATATTAAGTTATTAAATAATTTTCTAAATAATTTTTATGTAGTAACATATTCATGATGTTTGTATACATTCTTCAACAATTTCCCATTATCCATTATACTAGTTGTAGAATCTATGTTAATCACTCATAATCAAAATAATATTTTAACATGTTACTAGATATATTAGAATTAATAGAGAGTAACCCTTAACTATAATTATACTTGAGATAAATATAAGAAACAATAAAAAATAAATACAATAAAAATGTTTTACATCATGAATTTATCTCTATGTCCATATCTTATACTTTATCATAATGACAATAAGATATCACCTAAATTTTATGTCTGTAAAAAAATAAATATCGTGTATGCTTCCCACCCATCTCTAAAAAACACATCTTATTTTTGAATATGTAGATAGAGGAAATCCTATTCCAAGTGAAAAATATAAAATAACATGATGAAAAAATATTTTAAATTTAATTTAAATTAATTTTGGTAATTAAATGCTTTGGGATAGCTGTCTTATGATGGTATATGACACCCTTCATAAATTTTTAGACATAATATAAATATTTATTGATATTATATTTCTTTTCACAATGTCAAATTATTGAAAAAATAAAATAAATTTCCTTGTTTTTTGAATTCAATATTTCAATATATGTATTAATTTTTCTCTGCTAAAATAAATCCACCTATATCCTATGTTCAGTGACTGACATTATATAATTATTTACCCTCTATTTATAGACCTCTCAATTATAAAAATGTTCTCATTAAAACAATAACTAAATCATATAATTTGATGTTTATTTATAAAATATTGATTATATTGCCTTAAAAATTCACAATAAACATCATGTGCAGTTGGTTTGATGTAAATCCATTGATTAGATATAAAAGAATAATCATTTACAACATCCAAATTTGTTGGGACCAACAACCTGGGTTTCCTAATGAAAAAAAATGTAACAAAAAAGAAAAATATTTTTTATAGGATTAAATTGTGTTGTTTTACCCATACATTATAGGCATCAAGAAAATTCTTTCATATGTTAATTTCATCACACATATTTTGCTTCATTCTTATTTTTTCATACTATTTTATTTTACTTCCATTGAAATATATTGCATAGAAATGTTGTAGGGATTAATAAATCCATTTCATGATTTCCAAGTTATTCCATATATATGGTATTAATATAAAAACCTATAGAAAATATTAATATATATTAATATTAGTGAAAATAACAGTCCATTTTTTTGCACTTATGGATTTAGAAAATGTACTTCATGTATGTAATCTCTACTAAGACTCCCAACCATTAAAATATGATAATATAATTTATACACTCTAGAACTATAATGCTGATAATTGAATCTCCAAATATATATTCTTCATATCAAATATTTTAATTATTACCATCATTGAATTTGATTTATGCATGAACTTATAATATTAATATATCCTATAGTGGAACTAGTAATAGAAGGTACTCCCGGAAGGTCCTCCTGTATTATAGGTCGATTCACTAGATTATATTGATCCATGAATCTATTTCCGCATCATTTTATCTATATGTAATAAAATACTATATGGGTTTTTATATCTGTATTAGTTCATTACCAATTTTTTATTAGATAAATTATTGTTTCCAAAAATTTATTAAATTCATATCGATTTAAAAAAATAATCATGTTTTATTTTTAGGTATTAATGTTTCAATTGTTCAATGAAAATTTATATGTTTACTTTTAATTTTTTATTATTAATATTTTCATTTAAAATGACTTATTTTTTTATCATTTATTATTTTAATTCATTTGATTAAAAAAATACCCCATCCCATGGCTCATTCCTTGCTACACCACCAACCACATAGGGGACCGATGGTCTACCCCATGTGAGAGTAGTCTCCATTGACTAGCTAGGGTGGTAGGGTCATGTATATTTTTGGTTAGAGTAGATTCTTAGTGCACCCATAGAAGGAAATGGTCCTAGTACACTTTTGGGTCCATATCTCGTGGTGGTTTGTGAATAGGTGTAATCAATGAAAATTACCCAGACCCATCTCAAGGGGTTGTAAAATAATTTATTATTATATAAGAGGATCAACCACCAACATATCTAATATGGGATGTAGGATTTTTTGGAAACTACTAATCCACCATAAAATATTATGCATATAATCCCATCTATCTGATCTAGTGCATTTGGACTGTTTGATTGAGAACATATGTTATGTTCCTCCTTCAGCATCACTTGAGATTTATCTGATCATTCTTACACACAATAGATTGTGAATAACCATTAATTATTCATTCAATGCTTCCATGATAATCATGGGATATAATTTGTTTTATAAAAATAGGATTCAAAATTCCATGAATAAAATCTATCTATTTAATGCTTGCGAATAATTAAAATGTGAATATGTCTAATTTAGATAGACTTGTTGTCCTCATTTCATGTATCTCATATTCATTAATGTATTCATGAATTATTATTATTTAATATGGAATATTACATATGATATGGTTTAATCACCTCGTTCAAACAACCACACCATCTCTCTTTGCAACCGGAAATCATCACCACACAGCAACAAATCTCACCTTCATTGTGATCCTACCAAGAATCTGTGTAGCTTATTTAGACAAGGCCATACTACCTACCTTGAATTCATCTATTAGTGATTATTAGTGTCTCTGACATTCTGTGTGATGCAAGAGTGGACCTACTATGAAGTTCAACATATGTTTACAAAAGAATTTTTAAAACAGACATTAATGTGGATACTTATCATGAATGTTGAGATCATATTTCCATGTGTAATATTGTATTTACCATGAAGTGGGTAAAATTTACTATAACTCATTAAAAATATCACATGTTTTTATAATGAGTGCATGATTGTATACTAAAATCATGTTTATTTTTAAGAGATTATTCTTTCACGGTTAGTATACTATCCATGTGTCCCTGATAAGTACATTGACCATGAGGCTTGAGCCGCACATGGTTACATCAACACTTTTATCATTTTCGAAACATTTTTTATTTATAAGAAACTATTTTTAGTGTCAACATTATAAAATTAAATACTATTAGATCATTAATATTACTTAAATGTTTTATAATTTTTCAGAAAATACATATTCTAATTACATTGTTAAAATGTTTAAATCTAAAATTTTCATATAAATTCATATGAATATTATGATTTTTATTTTATCAATTTTATGGAATGTTTTTTCCATTTTTAAAATATTGAATTACGGAACACTCAAGTGAGTAAATATTATCATACTAATTACCTAAAAATTCTTATTTTATTCTATTATACTATTAGAAATGTTTTTAAAATGTATCATGGAGAAATCGAACAGATTTTGAACAATTTATTAATAAGAGACATTTTTAAGACAATAAGGTATAATAATATTATTTTCTTGTTATTCAGTAATATGTTGAATGTATTGATCATTTAATCTGACTCTCTAAGAATATATTTTAACTAATAAACTTGATTAATATGTTACATATGTCATTAAGGTATATAAAACAACTTAATAATAATTATTTGATACAAATTTTATAATAGAAACTATTGATACACATTATTTCTTATCCATTGATCAATAATCTATACTCCGATTCTAATACACTGATTATGAAGTGAATTTTATTTTACCATTATCTACTAACACAGTGATAAAGGTCATCGAACATCATCATCCTCACAATCTAATCATTTTACTGGGTTTCATTGTATTTTTTTCTATATATAATTATTTTTATATACTTTTTATTTGATTGTGTTTGGTATATGGTTTTTCCCATAAAAATTAGTTACTGAATTTTGGTTATTATACCTCATAAATGGAACTCTATGAAATGATTTCCAATTTGAATTTTTTTCTATGACTAGGATAATGACACCTGTAAAATGTAATGTTTTTCATCATAGTATTTTTGTAATACAATGACTGTAAGAGGTTCTCACACCTCTCAAAGTAATTTTCTTATTATGTTCCAAAATTCTCATAGATTAGAAAATATTTAGGATTTTACTATGATCATAGTGATCTAAACCACTATTAAATCTTTGTTTTATATCATTTTATTTTAGTTCCATTTCTTATCTTGAACACAATGCCCATTCATGTATATTGAAGTAATAGAACTCTTGTTATTTTTATCATTAAATTTATAAATGGATATTAACCATCCTATAGTACTTATTTCCATCATTTATGATCTGTAAATTGGCATCAGGGCCTTATCTCTGATAGTTTCTCCTTATAATTTCCCTAATATGATACGAGAAAATTGGTTTTAGAATGTGGTACCTTATTATTTAGTGTTTTAGTTGATTATTTTTAACGCGATAGTGAATTGATAAACCTGAAAATATTAGTCTATGTAATAATAGTTTCGTTCTATAAGATGGAAGGATTCAATGCCAATAATGGATGTATTCCACAAAAACATTCATTCTTTAATAGAAGTGAGTATTGGTAATAGAATTATAGAATTGAAGTGAACCTAAATCTGTGATGTTTTTACAACTTTACTATAATGGTGAAGATTTAAGATATTCCCAAAGTTGATTTTTAGAAACATATAAGTAATGATGTAGTAAAATATCATTTTAATTATAAAATCATTAATATATTTTACTATGCTATATGTAGAAGTGTATATATCCATGTTTAATTGTATAATAAGACCCATTAACTGTAAATAATAATTTATGTCACTCAATATATGACAGAAAAACTCAAGAGAACCAAGCATGGAATGCTACAAGCTAAACAATAGTACGTCAAGACTCGAGATGAGGAGTTAGTTTACTAGATATTCAATTGTTTTATAAGCATATCAAACAGAAGTAGTACTCTTAGGGAAGGAATAGATGTCACAACTCGTGTTGAAAGTTTCTTCATAGATATAATGAAAAGATAGATTGAAATACGGTGTCCATTAATGAGAGTAATAGTATTAATGATTATAACATAGAATAAATAATAGACACTCTATGAAAATATGATTTAGAGTTGAAAAAAATAGTCAATAAGGTGTATCCAAAGAGAAGAGTAATAGAATTTAAATATAATATTAAAGAAATCAATATCACATCAGCATTAATGTTCTTGGAAATGGACAGTGAGATGGATCACATTAGTAAGATGCATTTCATGTTCATTAAAACAACGTAGAAAGGCGTATATCAGAATGCAGTTAGAAAACGATACATGAAATGTAATTATAATAATAATAATTATGATGTTTCATAATTAATATGTTTTGAGTGTGGGAAGAAAGATAACATTACAAGATACTACAAAAAAATCAAATATCTATGATAATAAAAATTAAAAAGGGGAAACGAAATGAATTTTGTTTTCGAGGGTTTGTACTACTTAGTCAGTACAAATTCTAGTTGTTATTTTTTAAGTGAATAGGTGACATGGAACCATTACCTAGTTGGGGTAAAAGGTGATGTAATTGTTTATATTTTCACTCATTTAATTACTTTTTCTAATATAGATCATAATAATATTTTTCATAATTAAATATAAATAGATAATGATTCATGTTATCGCTATGACTCTTTTAATTGTAATGTCAAACAACTACTCAATGATAATGAAGAATTTAGAAATTATAGATTTGGGATAATTCAGATTTATATATATATAAAGAACAATAATCTATTAATAATAATGGGAAACTGAAAATTTAATGTGATAATAAGAATAACCATCTTCCCAAAATAGAAAATCTAAAGAAAATTTCCATTCTATAATGTTAAAACTAAAAGGCCAAAATGAAATAATTATAAAAGATTCTAGAATTCATTGGTAAATGTCATGAAAGAATGTATAATTTGGTTCTAGATGATTTCCATAATGTTTAAAATGACTGTATAAAACTTATGTAAGAAAATAATAAATTAATAGAAACATGTTTTTTACTAAAAGAGAATTTTTATACATCATTAAAGAGTATTCAAAATAAAAATATGAATTTGAAAAATGATGTTATCAATCATAAAGAAAATTTTCCTAATTAAATTAAAAGAAAATATAAATATTATAAAACAACATCATTGATTAATCCAAACAACACGAAGGATGGTTCTAGTTACAACAGTAATTATCTAGGGTTATATAATACTCATATTGTTAAATATTTAAAAGGATGTGTTTCTAGTGTATCATATATAAATGGTATAATGAAAGGGAATTTTGCTAAGGAAGTTTCGTTGAGACTGTTCCAATCATTTGGTCATAATATAACTTTCATTTAAATAGATTTATTTTATAAATAAAATGATATTAAATTCTTTAATTCTATTTGGGTTCTAAGTCTTCTGGATACTAATCTATTTGGAAAAAATTAGAAAGAGTACCAAAACTATGTATTTTATTATTTAAATTAATTAAATATTACTTATAAGTATCAAATAAGAATTGTATTTATATATTAGATACCCCTGGTTCATGAATGGTGATAATTATAAATTTATATACTACAATTCAAGTGGTTGTGACCTTGTCACATTGAGAGGAAAATCTAAACTCTATATTAAAGGTAATGGTGAAGTTTGTTTTTCTAAAACATTTATTATTTTAAAATTGTTATATGTAGATTCTTTAAAACACAATATAATAAATATATCAAAATTATGTGATGAAGAACTAAATTTTATATTTCAAAATGTAAAATATATAGTTCTTATAAATATATTTTTTATATTTTATACATATATGAAAATAAATGTTGATACTATTGATTGTTTTTATCTAAAAAAATTAGGTATTAAAGTTTTGATGAAAAATATGAGT
The DNA here is from genome assembly GCA_963277665.1 of Viscum album. Classification (NCBI taxonomy): domain Eukaryota; kingdom Viridiplantae; phylum Streptophyta; class Magnoliopsida; order Santalales; family Viscaceae; genus Viscum; species Viscum album. The sequence goes on from OY728133.1 coordinate 530,619,314, forward strand.
TTATATGGATAATGAGACTTAGGCATGCAAACATAAGACTTTTCCATAAATAGTCAAAGAATGAATAGGTTCTATAATAGAATAATCTATATAAAAGTACGTATTATATATGTGATTCGCTTTTAAAGGTTCATCATAACACAGAAATTATAAATCTATAAATGTTATTAATAATGCTATATGTTTAGAACTACTACACATTGACTTTTTAGACCAATAACACACACTATTTTTTGGTAATAAGTATGTATTTATAATTATAGAATATTATAATAGATATATATGGATCTAAATCATATCAAATAAAAATGAAACATTAACAATTTGTATTTCATTATATAAACATATGAAAACCTTCAAAATTATTCTAGTCATCTCAACCAAAATAGATATCAGTGGTAATTTTTTAAATTTTTAATTCACTAATTTTTTATAAAAATAAATTGAAAAATTATTTTTCATCCCCTCGGAATACTTAACAAAATAATTTGGTTGATTGAAATAATATATCTATAAAATAAATGTCTATATCTATTATTAAGGAATTTAATATTAATATATACATTTCTATCAAAGCTGTAAATAAATATTTTTAGGTTTTAAATACAGTTTTTATATGTCCATTTTATGTAAGATCACATACGATGTATTTATTGGGATTAATCCTAAATTTTGATATTTTAGAGTGTATGGTTCCAAGGAAATTATCATAAATACAAAAAATAATTTATATAAATTCAATTCTAAAATTGAGTAGGGGATATTTTTTTGATATTTTGAATATAAAAATTCATATAGAGTTTAAAAATAATATATGTTTAGTTAGAGTTTGTACATTTTATTTTTAATGAAAATAATAATAATAGTCTGAATCTTAATTTAACAAAAGATGATAATGAATTTATGGAATATTATTTTGGTGAAGATAATGAACAATAAAATGAGAATTAATTAGTCGAGGGGTGTGTCATATCTCTTCTAAAAACGATCAAAAATAATGGTAAACTCTTAAATATCATCCTATATAAAATGTAATTACAAATGTACAATGTAGTATATATATTTTTTTTACTTTACTGTGTATATTCAGATTTATTATATGCATGTTTTGCTATTAGTATTGAGAAAGATTCAATTGATTCAAATTGTGTAAATACAACGTAAGATGAATTAATCCAAATTTATTGATGCAACTTGAAATTTTTTTGACTTCCCTGAAAATATATATTTTTCAAATGGATGTAAAATGTGTATTTTTTAATCGAATAATATCTAATAGTGTTTATGTTAAACAATCACCTATATTTAAAAATGGAAAATAACTTTATCATTGTTTAACCATAATAACACTTCATATCGACTTAAATAAGAATAATGTGCTATATGAAATACTAACTATATTTTGAATATAAAATGAGTTTGTGAATGGAATGTTTGATCCTACAATATTAAAATGTGAGTATTAAATGATATAGTTATTAAACTAGTCTATTTTAAACATTTACTTGAATACGTATTAAAACTAAATTACACTCTTCATGAAACAATTCTTCTCAATTAATTATATGTAGTTAATATTCTTTAAAAAGGGAATTAATTTAGTCATTTGTTTTACTTTTTGAAAAATAGAAAAAGGGAGAGGTTATTTTTTATGATATAATAAATGATTTATTTTTAATTTATAAAAATGGACAGATATTTGGGGTTTTAATGTGGGTTTTAATATTGTAATAGTATTTATTTTCATAAATTACTATTTTCTTATACTTTTTAATTTAAATTGTATACACAAATATTCTATTATTATTTACATGTATTAAAATTTCAAATGTTTAATGATAATTTATAATTTTAACTTTACATTTTCATTATTATTAATTTATTTTACCATATCTTATTTCATTTATTTTATTAATTAATTTTTTTGTTATATATTTTCTAAAAAAAAATTATTTCAAACAATGGATCATCCATAAGGCCATCACTTAACTACAAAGGCGACAGGTGGTCTACCGAAATCATGTTAATCAATCATAGATATTCTAGGGTAGAATGGAAAATGTATAATCCCATTTATGTTGGATGCATTCTGTTTCCTCAGAATAGTACATGCCTAGTATACCCACTGTTCCATAACCCATTATGGTGTTTGTATAGCTGTAACGGCTTCTGATCTATCGCACATATCTTGAGGGTTTGCAATATGAATTGTTTATTATAATGGAGGATAATCCATACACATATTATATGTGGGATGACATAGTCATGAACACTATTCATTCACCACAAAATCCTATATACATATGAACAAATGTATGATCAAGTGCATCTAAACCATATAATCAACACCAAATATCATCCTCCTCCTCTTGTGTCAAATATGCTTCGTTCGATATTTCATGTGCACTAGAGACCCGGTTAAACCAATTTATGATCCCATATTTTTTCAGGGATATCCCACATTGGTTATCTCATTTGAGTCTATTTGGTTTATTCTTTTTCATATACATAGACCCTTTATTAGGGAAAATGAAATAAATTTATGAAATGTAAATTTTCTTCAATAAGTGGAAACATGGGATGTTGAGAAGATTAAGAAAACTATATATGATCAATATGTGAACTAATTTTGTTTTTCTATTTGATTTAATGGATTCTATCTAGAAATTGGTCAATGTATATCAATGGTTCTTGGTATGATGGGATTAATTTAAGGGTGTTCGGTTTCAATAAATAAACTTTGTTGAAAGGATTTTTGTATATCTATTACAAGGCTTTTAACTATAATACAGGCTGTGTAATTATTATAGGAAACATTTCATGAATGGTTGAAGGTTTTGAACTGATTCACAACATGAAGAGTGTATATGTCATGTGATTATATTACACATAGTATAAAACTCAATCAGAATAAATAATAATCTTAAGTGATTTGTTTTCATTGAATCCCTTTAAAAAATGCATACTTTTCCAATAACTAAATTACCATAAATGTAATTTTCCAATGTAATATATTAAAATTTTTATGTGGATGTTTTTTACTCTCACCCACATGAAACATTCATCCTCTCGGACTAGGGGGGTCATCAAGGTGATTTTTCCCCCTTCCCATAATGTTGGATGTCCCAGTTGTGCGATAAGTCCCTGGAATATGGTTTTGATTTCATCACCTCTTCTCTTCCATCATTCATTTATTTTATCATTGTAATCACATTACCATCAACTTTATTGGTTCATATATTCATCGACCAGAATCTAGTAGCCCTCTTACAATTATCTCCTCCGTTCCAGTTGGTGATTCCTTCTAGTTACTTTGGTTGGTCTCTAGTTAAATCTACAGTGTATATACCTTAACCCTCTTGTTAGATATTTTTCTTTTATGTGGAATGTTTTAGCATACCCGAATAATTTTCACCACAATTTATTAAATTTTGAATTGGATTATTCAATGTATTCCCTTTTGATCCATTTGGTTATTAATATGACTTTTTGTTACTATTCAAGGGAGTGATCCTTTAAAAAATAAATAGATTGATGGAATAAAGTGTGTTTAGAATGAAATAGATTTTTAATTTTGGAATATTTTCATTTCGCCATGTCTTGTATTTTTATTGATATTAGATACATGTCATTGGTTATGAAAAAATTATATATGAAATGACTATCTGAAAGGTAAATGGAAATATTCATAAATAATCATTGATCCTTCTGATGTGATATTGTGATATCCTTATTTCTATGACATGTGTTATGATTTCTATGATATAATGATTATATGAGGCATTGTACCATTTTAAATGTTGAAATTTTTATATAAAAGGGTATTATTTAAGATGTGATGATATGTGTATGTGTCAGGCTATGCCTTTTGAAACATTGTAAAATGATTATATACCAGGATTATCCCTAAAATATATAGAAATGATTATATAATAGGCTTAGACCAAGAAAATTATGAAATAATTATAAACCATAGTGAGACCTGATTGATTGATGAAATTCTTATGTATTGGGTTTTTATCAATATTTACGCAATTTATAAATTAAACATAATCTATGGTTGGAATGGTCATGTGAAATGTTCAAAGACATTTCAACATGACATCGAGGATGGGTATATTTTACTATAATAATTTGGTAATGTTTATCATGGTAGTGATACATTCTCAGAGAAATTTCTTGAATAGATCCACAGTAGGTTGATGTGGAATTAATTTAATTGTCTGATAAATTAATAAATTGATTATTTTATTATTAAATAAACTTATTATTAGGCTGGTTATCTTTATTCATGGTGGTGTGTACCTATTGAATTATAATTAAAACCTATTTGTGGGTTCATTCGGTGCTTAAGAAGATTATATAAATGTAGTATTATACAATGGTAAAGAAACATGATACTCGTCGTTTTCATGCTCGATGGGATTGAGTTTGTATATGGAACCAAAATGGGGTTCGAGACTGGGAACATTCTAGTATTTTTTTATTCTACATGTATTTTCTTTTTATTACTTCTAGCCTGGAATTTTTTCACATTCTAGCACGTCATTTCATTTTCCTATTATTATTTATAGTATTCATTATTTGTATTTATTTTGGTTATTTCATTTTGTTGTATTTTTTCCATTTTTTTCACTCCCATATATTGTAATTATTATTATATGTTTATTTATACTTTTTTAAATCAGTGACAGGAACATGTATTCCCACATATGTTTTTATCACACCACTAATTCAAGTAGGTAGCCTTTGGAATACGGGAAAATACAGGTGAGGTCTCATAACAATACATTTTTGGAAAAATGAGTGTGTGTGGGTGAGGAATATGGTACTTATTTGAATGAAATGTAAGTTTATTTGACGTTTCAATAGTATTTATGGAAGGTATATAGTATACTATGATTTTTCTAGACTTAGTAATGACCAGGTTTATGCTAGTATCTTGCCCATGTATGAGGGATAATCCATGTACCTCAGGGTGGATTGTTGTTTATACTTAGTTCTTATTATAGTTAATGTTATTTCACCCTGAGTGGATAACATGTTGTGTGAGATTGTTATTTTATGATGTTATTGGTTCTTGATATTTATATCATGGGATGGTATGACATGTGATGAGTATGGATTCATGATGATATGCACATAGAGATATATATATTCATTCATAATTTATGAATGGGAAATATTTAGTTCATGTGATATATACTTTCCTATTGAACTATAAATTGGGGTACTTGTTATATTGGATAAATTAAATAAATAAACAATTATGTCATTATAAAACTCTTTTCATGAATGTTTTATGAGACCAGGAGTCGGCGGTACTCTATTGCTGGCTTTTGTTGAGGTTTCCCTCTTGTTATTTCCAATTTTCTATGGGGATATATTCTCTTCTAAATAAAATAATGATAAGTTTTCTTAATTTTTTGGAATTTATTGAGTGGAAATAGGCATGATACTGACCCAACAAAACTAGATATTCTAGTATATCTTGAGTATAAGAAGGATGTTTATCATATGGACAACTTCTTGAGGGTCATGAGATCCTTTAAAAAATATATTGTTCACCATATGACATTGATTCCTAAGATTATGAGAGAGTTCGGGATGCTTCATCATCCCACTTTCAATTTGAAGGGACTCCCCCAAGAATCCATTTTTTGTATCATGTCAGTCTAGGTTATCATTAAGAATCATGAGACACCCCCAATTATATATGTGACGTTTTGTGTATATTTTCTTCTTGAACCAACCAAGAGTTTGTGAGAAATTATAGTGTAGATAATTTAGTTGTATGAGATATCAAGGAAGGAATTTGAGATGAATTTATAGATCCATTATGATCCTAAGACATTGAGGGTCCAAAGGATCGTGTTTTCAAGATACTCACACAAGATTTCATGTCAAAGCTATACTGCACATAACATTTTACGATCCTAAATTTATTTTATCCATAATTGGGAGAAGATGACATATCTTGGGTGAGATTATTTGAATATGGTCTTTACTATGAGAGCATATTACATGTGAACATGTTCCATTGATGAGTTTTACTGTTTTCATGAAACATAAACTCATCATGGAAGGGAATCTGAGAGTGGCTCTGACCAGTGGTCGTGATGTTTTAGCAGGGAAAGTTATGAACTCTTATTTATTGGAAAGAAGCATCAGTATGAAATTTGATTCCAAAGAATCAGAGATCAGAGCATTCATGGTGGTGTGCATCTATCTTTGGACTATGTTCCGTTACATTGCTATCAGTATTGGATTATGGGGAAAAAATATTTAGTTTTCATACCAATATTAGAGTATTGTTATTTTGTATACTAGGACACCTATAAAGGTTTTTTGTGGTAATATAGTATTAGATTAGTGGTAGGTGATTAAGAAGGGTACCCGAGTCTAAGAAGAACTCAACAAATACTCTGTAGCTAGGTAGGTGTAGGTCCACAAGAAGTTATGATTAAGGAAGGGTGTGTGTTAACCTATTTCATGAATGGATCTTCCCTGATGAGGTCATAGCTCATGGGAGTTTGGTAGGAGCCCCATTTAGTTGGGTTTTTAATAACATTTTTTAAATACATCCATGATTAGTGTGGATTTAATACCATCTACTGATAAAGTTACTATTAGTATATCATCTACCCTTTCTATTTTTTTCAAACATGTGCATTATATTCCTTCTTATCACCTCTTTTTGTACCTTGTTTGTGATTTTTTTGAATGCCTATAAAGAATTTGCACCATCGAAAAAAAATTTATAGTGCGTTCAAAGCGTATAAAACATTTGTATGTGTTATCATTAGAATTTGGTGGTTACCATTTCTTTTCAGAGCATTTTGTGACTAAAATGGATATATTTGTTTTTATTCCATGTATGGGTTGTATAGTTCTAGAAAATTCTCATATCAATTGTTTCATGATTGTTGTTACATTTTTATCTCATTGAGGATACACCTATTATATTTAAGGTGATTTGGATCTTCCTGATGGTCGTGCATTACCAGTTCACTGCATATTGGATTTTTTTCATGACTTATATAGTCTATCATATTGTAGATGATTACCAAATGAATAAGGATTATATTCCTCCAATAGTAAAGTATTTGATGAATTTATTATAATGTGTTCTACTATATAACACCAGAGTGAGAGAACGAGTTGACGATCATGTCAGGGAAATGTGCATAACCAGTTTCTATCACACAATATTGAATGGAAACAATAGAGCTTATAGAGTTGAAAATTAGTTGGATGATATGAAAAAAAGGTTTCATATGTCCTTGTACTTGTCAATGGTTTTCTCCAATTCACTTATCTTAGTTTTCAAATTTGATACTTTCACATAGTATCCATTTTTCTTACAATATTGTACTATTAAATTGGAACACATTTAATATATAAAATAATCCTCACTATATCCCAAATGACTTTAGTATTTCCAGTAGTCATAATTAAAACCTTGTGAATAATATTTTAATGCAAGGTATGGGAATGAAAATGTCATTAATTGATATATATAATTGAAAAAATACACCCATTAGTTCATTTATATATCATGATATCCTACAATAGAGGTTCAATTTAAAATAAGAATGTTAAATCAAAAATAATTTTTTATTTAAAGATGTATTCAACCTTAATGAAAAATTACTTTATAATAATTTTTAAATAATAAATAATAATTATTATGGTATCATAGAATTCGTGGGAACCTAAGAAGAAGATTTTCCAAATAACTTTAATTTTTTAACTTAATGGGAATAATCAATACATTAAACAAAAGTGGATTAGATTACCTAATGAAAACATAATATTTCTTTAAAAACACAATAAAACTGATGGGAAAATTATTAATGTTTATTGGGAGCTAATATTCCTAGATTCATTATTTGCACCCTAAAAATTTCTGTAACCCACTTGGTTAATTCCTACATACATTGTCTGAGAACATAATCCTTATCCAATGGATTAGAGAGCTATATTCGAATGAAATATAACAATAAATTTTTCCCAAGGACTATAAAATAAATTAAACCGATATAATGGGGAATTTTTTTCATAAAATATAAAATATTATTCTTTTAACACATATATAAGATCACATCCATGCATAGAAGAAATATAATTCTTAAAATCCATTCTCTTTGAAAAAAACATAAACAAATATTAATGTTTTTGGGAAATGTCATATTATTTAAAAAAATAATAATAAATGGTATCTTTTAGAATAATATAAGTCATAATAGTTTTTAATTATTCTTATGTCCTATAAATAAAAATTATTATCATTACACATTTTTCAAAGAGATAGAAATAATCTCTTTTAAAAAATTGAAAAGTCAACATTAAAAATATTTTTCAAGAAATTAAAAAAATTTCTAATAATAATTTGAACATAAATTTCATAATATTAATAACATAAATGAAAAAAATTTATGTAAATTAATATGGAATAAAAAATTAATGAAATATTTTATAACATTTAAAATAATTTAAATAAATGACGTTTATAACATCATAAATTTTAACCCAATGAACAATTAAATGGAATTACATGGAATAATATTTTAAAAACATTAATTTCTATTACTCATGATATAATACATACATAAGTAAGATATTCAAAACATTAAGAAAACTAATGGTTTCAATATATCATGCCTCAAAAAAATGAAATTGACACTGAAATCCCTAACCTAATGTTTAACATTTCATGAATTTTACTAAAATTCCTATATAATATATATATCGGAATTATTTACTTTTTTAAAAACATTTAATTTTTTTTTAATTCTATTTCACTTATGATTATGTTATATTCAATTACATGATATAATAAGTTATCTTTATACATTTTATGAATCTTCTCCTCATATGTCCATAATAACTTTAGTATGTTGTCTATTCACAAGAAAATTATGATTATGGAATTTAAAAAAATTTAATGAGGTTATAGTTATAATTTTTATATATTAATTATTATTTTAAACCAACAATGATTTATTGTTATGAAAAATGAGTATGGTTAGAATCATGGAGATAGTAGTTCATATATACTCAAGAGTAACATTTCTATTTTTCGGAGAATGTGACAGAGAGAGATTAAGTATTATTTTGAATTTATATATTTTTAATTATACGATGATAACAGATTATAACATTAAATCTATATTTATATATACATATATCGTCCATTTAATGAAATGAGTAAAATTAGGATACAATGGATCGTTTATAAGTAGTTCACACATATATATGACAAATCTTTTCCATTTACATTAGATGTATAAGTAGAAGAAAAATGGATAATTAAAAGACATAATAATATACATATATATATATGATATATTGATTATATTATATAAAAATTTATAGGAGATCATTGGATGTTTTCAAATAAGAAATATAAGGAAACAAATTTTTTATGAACTATAACATCATCTTTGGATAACCTATTTAGGTTTAGACGTAAATCCCTTTTAGGATGGTATTATGATACATCATGGAAATATAGAAGATGGGTCGAAATGCTAGGGTTTTATTTTTTGGTATATCAGCTAAACCAATAGGGTCATTATTTGAGGATATGAGGGGAGTGTGAGTTTACTTTTATAAGTATGAGAGAGTTAAAACATATAAATTTTCAAAATATTAAAATATATTTTTTCCTTACTCAGTAAATTTGGATAAATAATGGATCATAATCATCCAAGTGTTGGGATATGGTAAAAATATTAAAATATAACAATTCATATATATATATATATATGTGTGTGTGTGTGTGTGTTTATATGTTATTCAAATCTTCTCATCTTAGTTTTCTTCCTCTTAACATGATTTAACACTTACGGTGGATGCTTGTTTTTTACCAAAGTTACTATTTATAAAAAATCAAATCTCCAAATATTTAAAAAAATTTACCTCTTGATCATAAATATGATATGATTTTATAAAGATAAAATATATAATTGTTATTATAACTACATTTACATTCAGTGCTTGTAATGTGATGAAAAACAGTTATATGGAAAACAAAATTTTAAGTATTAAATTATATATATAAAAAAATTAATTATATTAATGATTCCAATGAGATTGTTTGGATTATATATAATAAAAATTGAATAATTATAATTTAAAACCCATACAAGATATAAAGTTTATTTTTATATTAATGAATATAAATATCAATTTTCGAAAAATTCATTATTTTCCACCATTCAAAAAAATGTCTACTTTTTCAGACATATATCAAAATTCCACACAAAAAGAATTTTAATAATTTGATAATAAAATTATTGTTTTATCAAATCCAATTTATAATTTTATTCAAACATAATTATAATATTTTAACATAAAAATTAATATTTTTTATGGAATCATATTTTATGAAGTGCAAAATGATTTTTTTTTAAAAATAATACATATTTATTATGAATGAATCAATAAATTTTTATAATATAAAACTATTATAGATATTTTTTATAAAGTGGTTAATCCAATTAATATATATAATATAACATCTAGTTTATAAAGATAAAATATTAATTGATATATTTTTATATCATGTAAAAATTCATTTAATGCTTGATGTTTCATATTAAGAAATATATCAAGAAAAGCACTCTATTAGAAATCATGGTTTTACATTAAAACCACAATAATAAAGATCATGGTATTAAAAAATCAATTTTAGTAATAGTATTCCAAAAAAATATAAGGGGAACCCATAGGTGTTAATTATGTTCATAAATCACATTGACACTATAATGTTCCCAAAAATATTATGATCACCATAAAACATAACATCAAAAGATAAATAAAAATTAAACCTATAAGGTTTTATATACAACATATTTTTCACTAAATAATATAATCTTAATTGACTATTTTTACCTCAACATTAACTATATATATACAAAATTTATTATTTGTCACTTAATCATATAATCATAATTGATTTTCACTAAAAATATCACCATTCCAGTAAATTTATTTTAAATGGTATTTTTTATATCTACCATAGGTTTCAAACTTTTTAAATGAAAAAACACATATAATAATCCATAGTAGTTTCATAAATCTTGTAAAATTTATATTACACTATAATATCATTGATAAAATATAACTATATCATAATTTGTAAAAGGTATTAGAAAAACACAAACTTATTTCAACTTCCTTCTTAGAAATTTAACTATTATTATCCATCTAACTACATATAAAATACCATCGATAATATCAAATTTTTATTCATTACTTATCATAATTAAATACAAAATCAATATTTATTCTTAGTTAAAATTTAAGAAAAACGGCTAAAATAATTCATACTTTTGAAATAATAATCCATATTAATTCTAATACAAATTTCGGTGTCCATTGTCTGATGATATGAAATGATAAGTATATACATTATTTGAATAGATCATAACTTTTTTATGTTCCTACACATATTTTATCCATATAAAATTGTTAAATCTAGTTTGAAATGCATTCTTAAAGGAAATATTTTTTTTTTAAATACTATTTTTTAAACATAATGTCCTGATACATCATCCCTAACATGTTTTCCTCAAAACCATGGGATATGGTTTGATATGTATTTCTTGAATATGGGAAGGAGTAAATAAAAATAAAAAAAATATGATAACAAAATAATTAAATTTCATGTTTGATAATCAGATTATTTTCAAATGAATATAGGAATGATATTCCATTTTAAGAATTCCTATTAAAAAATGTGATCAATACACAAATGATATATTCCAAAATGATTTAAATGAGAATGTTGATTTTTCATGACATATTTAAATGTATCACATTGTCTATAATAACATTAAATTAATCAAGAGTAGTGATAAATTGTATAATTTTTATTCTTTTAATTATAATGTTGGAAAATGTTCCATGGTTTCATGGGCTAGGTTTTTCAAATATCATTACAAGTGAATCCTCAGGTGGATAACGAATATTCTAGTTATACATCCATCAATACATCTTGAGGAAGACCATTATCATGATGAAGGAAAAAAACATACTTAATAAGTTTCAAATTATTTAACAGATACTTATCCTTTTTAAAAATGTAATAAGACTTATTTTTATAAAAACACAATTGTGTCCAATAAATTGTATTTATGTCATTAAAAATATATAAATCCAAAAATTAAATTTATTATTCAAATAATATGCTTCATTAATAATATTATATCCCAAATAAATTCTATACCTTCACTCTGATACCAATTATAATTCCATTTATACTAGTTATCTCATAAGTAAAAGTTTAATAATATAGGTTTTCCATTTTAATATTCACATGATATTTTATGTTTTTATTTTTTATGAATTAGTAAAAAATATTACATGACTAATTTTTTCAATACAAAGTGTAAACTTCCACATAGTTTCCAATTATTTATAATAATAAAAATTAAGTTGAAACAAGTATTCATTTCATTAAAAATATTCCTAATTTTCAGATTTATTTCATCATTGTTCGTACTCATCCATAAAACCATATGAAAAACATTTGAAAAAATTTTATAAACACCAAAATATCATCAAGGGAAATGTAAAATTGATTTATTAAACCTTATATAACATTTCGCAAACAATAGTACATATAAGAGTGTTTATTTTATTATAATAAACATTAGCGTCAGAATATTATTTAAATAAACATGAATTCAAACTTACAATGCAATTATTTTCTTAAAAAAATTAATTATCTTATAAATACATTTAAAACTATTAATAAAAAACAGTAATCATTTAAAAAAATATATAAGGATAAAAATGGAATAAATACTTTGAAATATTTAATAAATGGTTTTAAGGAAAATTTCTGTAAACCATTTAAATTTTTGAACAAATGAAACATGGAAGGAGAGAATGTGGAATTAATTCATATAAAATATAAATTCATAATTTCTTAATATAATGAATATATAATGTAGTTTATTAACCAAAAAATGAAACATATTCAAGAAAAACATTAATTATTTGAGAATGAAAACTATGATAAGAAATACAATTCATCGAGTAAGACCCATCATGAACACCCATTATTTCCATGAATAATTATTATTTTTAATTCGTTAATTGGTTAATATAATTGTTAATTTTTATTATTCATTTTATATCAATTTTAACTTTTCCATATTAATTTACATAATAGAGTAAGTTCTTGTAGGACATTATGAAGATATTTATCTCATATATCAAAAATCGGTTTGGTTGGTTTACAATGGAAAAATCAATCATGATTATATAAATTAATAAATCATAATAATTATATAATTATTATTTTCAAACTTTATATTCACTTTTATAATGAACCATTTGATATTATTTTAAAAATTAATAACATTTTAATCATAGAGATAGTAATTTGTATATATACATATGTATTAATTTCATTTTCAAGCAATTAATGTAAATAAAGTCTATATGATTTTAACTATCATAGTAGATAATCGTATCCAAAATATAACATTTTATTAAAAATAACATATATATAACATCCTAGTGTTGTGGTGAAATAAATTACATCATTTTGTGAAGTCGTAGTTAGAAATATGCTCATTCAATGCTTCTATTATTCATTGGATTTTAAATAAAGATGTATAATATCTATTAAATATAAAATAATGAAATATGTACCTCATATATTATATAATATTTATTTTTTCACCCATATTACCATATTTAAGAGGTGGCGAAGGAAAATAAAATGCATCATCTTGCGAGGAGATAGTCATGACGTACGCAAGACCGCTGTTTTCATTTTTCTTTACATAGATTAATAGGTAAAAATGAATATAATCGAAACATAATAATTATTATGAATATTGGATATACTAATAGTTTTATTTAAAAATATATTTATAAGGGTTTTTAGTGATTTAATATATTAAATGAAATGAAAATAGGCTGTTATGAACAACACATGTTTTTCAAACAGCCTCTTTCTGTTGATACCCAAAGCATTTATAGGATGTTATTATGAATTAATAAAATAGATATAGGTAACGGGGATGGATTTCTAAATTGTATTTTTGATTCAATTGTGTTATGTAAGAGGCTATTGATATGTGTAGAAAATATGAAATTTGTTTCCTTCAAAAAGTGAGGGAGAGGTCACACATAGAATTCTTTAAAAGATTAAAGTATATTATTTCATTACTCAAGTAATCTCGCTTGAAATGGACCTAATTCAATTAAGGGAATACAAAAGGTATAAATATTACCATAAAAATATATTTATAAATGTTCTAAAATCATTTTAACAATTTTAATATAATTTGTATACTGTTTAACATGTCTCAACTCTTACCATTGAAACTAATTATTCTTTTACCATAGTTACAACTCATAAAGACCAAAAAACTGAGGTTCACATATGTAAAAACTAATAACCTCCTAATTCAAAATATTAAATCTAATTTCAATATTAAATCTCTATATTTGGAAAAAAAATTAATTAAAATCATTACATGTAACATAATGAAATAATATTTCCCGAAAAATGTGTTTTAAGTTTAAAAATTATTTTTAAAATTTTAAGTGTAAAATTGTTTTCAATGAAATTTACTCAATTATATTTAATGAAAATGAAATAATTAAATTTTATATCTAATTAAAAATAAAATGTTACAATATAAATTCATAAAAAGAAAAGACAGTTTTCATAAAAATTGGTATTTTCTATTATTCTCTCAAATATTATCGTTTTCAAAAAAAATATCCCAAAATTTCACACTATCCTAATTTTTTAATTTTGATTTAAAAACAATTATTATATAAAAGTTATTAAATTGGTAAATATTATTTATAATATTAACTCACAAAATTTTTTAAAAGTTAGTTTATGAATAAAATGAATTTTTTAAGGGTTAAAATCACTTTTTGGAAAACTGTATACAAAATTATTATAAAAAAGTAATATATTTTAATTATTTAAATCCATTATTCTAGTTTTTTTACAATACATTTAATCCTAGTAAAATATACAATTTAACTATTAGGTCATAACCATCACATATTAAAACTAATATTTTCATCTTATAGTGGAAATCTCTTAATTATTTGTGTTGTGTGTTATTCATGTTATCTATCATAGTATTCATTTAGAAATTAATTTTAAGGGGTGTTATATTATTAGAGTTTATTGTATTTTTTTTTATTTTATAATATTATAAATTAATTAAATAAGGATTTTATTATTTTTGTTCAATGTTGTGTGTCATACATGACAATCAACACATAAAATTGATTAAATGGAACTTCTCACTAAAATAATTTGTTATACAAAATATAAATTAAAATAAACAATGTCAGTTTCTTCCCTATATATTATTTAAATGACTAATTTGAAAAATATTTTTGGAAATTCAATGAATAAAGGATATATAATAGCTACCATAAAATATAAGTTTAAAAATATATTCGACATTAGTTATAAAATTAAACATAGTGATTCTTTTTAAAAAACAATTAATTTCATTCATTAAAAAATATATTTATGACAACAATATATATAAAAACTAACCTTAAAACTGATCATTTATTATTTAACATCTTTCAATTCCCATCAACCATGCTTTCTACCTCCTGAATTTTTCAAATATATACAACTATTAGATTGAATGATATTTTTTCATTTTCACTCTTAAAATTTCATTTTCCTCTTTAGTCCCTATACATTACACCATTGATAATATCTTTTTCTTCATACACAAATTATATATCATTTTTATATACTTCCAACGATCATAGATATTTCCACAATGCTAAATTTCATGATATAGATAGTTCCATAAAAGTTAATAAATGTTGTTGATGTTATGATGAAAAAAATGGTTGTAGTGAAAATAGTTGACAAATATATTTCAATACAATTTTTATAATGATGAATATCAATTACAAAAAGTGATTATTTAATCAATAAATCATAAAATATTGGTGATTTCATGGATGTAAAAAAATTTATTACATTTACTTTTTTATTGATGATGAAATTTCTTGATTACTATCATTATATAACCATAAAAAAGTATTTCATTCTGTTATAAAATAATAAACTAATTATTTTATCATGTAAAATTGTAATCCTATATTAAAATTAAAAATTTCATTTGAATCAAAAAATCATATGTTGTTTCCTTCCAAAAATAATTTTGTGGGTGTATGTGGTCACTTATTTTTTAAAATTATACCACTTATATAGTTTATATAAATATCTAATGATAGGGATAATTTTCACATCAGTTATTGGATGGAATGACATAAATAAAAAAAATTACATGTTTTTTATTTAAAATGATGACAATAAAAATGATTATATAAAATTAAAAATGTATACATTTAATAAATAATCAATGATGTATTGATTTTTAGCATTTTTGTATTAAAATTATCACTAAATATATATTTTTTCATCACTTAAATTTTTATATGTTAAAATTGATGTTAGCAAATTTACGACAAGAACCTCTTTCCCCACTAATGATATCTCCATCATCCCCCATTGACTTCTAAAATTAATCCCTAACTTGTAATCATACCAATAAGCATTTTTTATTCTCTACAATCTCTAACATCATTTTGTCTCACCATAAGTACTATTAGATATGTCTATAATTATTTTCATTCCTATGTAATTACAAAATATGAACTATATACATCATACAAAAAATACTTTAGATGTTGATGGGTCACACATTAATATTCCTAATATTAGAATACCTTCCTTTTAAAGGTTGAATTCTAAAATATTTTCCATCATATATTTCTGATATATTTTGTCCTTCTGTGCCTCCATGATATTCACATAGATATATGGTTGGGAAATAATTTGGGAAATGTTTGAATGAAACTTATATATTATAATTTCTATATATATATAATTTTTATGTAAATTAATATAATATCTCTTAAAATCATTATCATGGATTAAGTAACATGAAAATTTATGTTGAGTGAATTTAACACCAAAATCTCATTATTTTTGTAATTAATTGTGAAATAATAATCCTTGATCAACTCTACCCATATCCTTTCTTTTTTATTTAGAACCTTCTATGTGAATATATATATATTATGACTTTTTTTATTTGAATTTATATAACACTACAATTGAAATATATAATGCCACCAAAAAATTAAATAAAATGTCATATCATACATTGGGTAATTTATCTGATGAATCCATAATTATCCTGAGTAATCAGATACTATCATATCATATTATAATAGAACGGACCTTGATATATTATCTGATAAATTATTACATATCAAAATTCTACTTCCACTATAGGGTAGTGTAGGTACGATTAGAGTGGAAAATCTCATTTAATTATCCTTGAGGTTTTCCACATGTTATTATATAGAGATATACCTTACTCCATTTTAATTTAACTAACTTACTGTAATAGATGATCTTCAAGAATTTCATAAAAATTAAAAAATATCCAAACAATTCAAGGGAATTGTCACTCTATGATACAATAGTTTATTTGAACTATTCTACCATCTCCTAGATCATTTAATGGATCCATAAATACACACTAAATTGTGATTACATGAGTTAGAAAGGATAACTTATGTTGATAATATTCACACACATTGAATTTGAAAAATGATTTATCCTTCATTAATTACTTTAGTAAAACCCAAAATTACATTTAAAAATTTTATATGATCTTAAAATATATAAAATTACAATCTATAAATGATTACATAAATTAACTGAGGTAATCCCAAAAAAAATATTTCAGACAGTATAAGAATATTTTAGGGAATTTTATATTTTATATATATACATATTTTATGTGCCTTATATGATTTTATATGCTAGATATGACATCCCTTTTATATATAAATTGATGATATATAATTCAAGGATTCAATTTTTATAAATTATAAGCCTCATGATGATGATCAATAAATTCAAAAAATCAAAAAAGTGGTTAGATATACTTTTTAGAGATTATTTAACGTTCTTGATAATAAATAATAAATTAGTTTAATCTAAATATACCATTCAAAATTTAGAATGGTTAAACACAAGGTGAATTTACATGGCATATATAAATTCTATCCAATGTATCTAATAATAGTAGTTATAATGGATTAAAATACTCACACACCTAGGGGCCAACATGCGATAGACGACACACCTCCTCTCATGTGTTGTTCCAATTTTAATCGGGATATATTTATAGACATAAAATTCCATGATAAGCCCTGAGCTATGAATTTTTATTCTAATTACATTGGCCTATTTTAAAATGTATTTTTTGGAATATAATTATGAGAATCCATCTCCATTTTCATATATACAAAACCAACCTTATAGTTCTAAATTCCTTATGAAATTGAACATTTAATAATACTAACCACATATATCTGAACACCTAAAATTGTAGAAGACTCAAAATTTATACCATAATTGTTTATTCCCTTGTTACATGGATACCTATAAATGGAAAATGCAACCTCACTCATAATTTTATATCATTAAAAATACTAGGAAAATCATTGAGAAAAAATCAACACATTCTCAGAGAGTATATATATCTTTGATATGGTGTTTTATTGAACCATTTAATTATTGGATATTAATATCCACATTTAGTAATTAGATTACATAGAAGATTTATAATTATAATTTCACTCATATTTTCACATGGGATGATTTAAGACATGAAATGTCATTTTTTCTTATCTAATCAATTCATATTATCTATATATGGGGTGCTTCAATCAATTCCCAATATCACATAAAATCATTCTAAAGGATATATATCTACATTTATGGAAGTAAATTCACAAATACATCGTTTATATGAGATTATTATAGTTGATATAAATTCACCACACGATTATGTGTTTTGAATAATAACTGATCATTTAATAATTATAGATCTGAATTAATAGATTTAGTAAAATTTAAAAATATGTAGGATTGTTTAAAAAATCAGATAATACAAGATGTCAATAGTTTTATAATACAGAACAATGATACTTTAAAACTATTGATTTCAATGATTTTATTTATAATCTTCTACCAAAATCAAAATATTTTGAATAACAATTAATCTTTCATATATAATAAAATTTATATAAAAAATATCGTGATTAAAAAAAATCCTAAGACATCTTGGCCTACATTCAGTTCAATTTCTGCGGGTTTTCATTTTATGCTCTTATTCCCCATAACAAAATCCTAAAAATTATTTAAATCATATTTTTATATTAACTTGGATAAAAAATAACTATATACATTTATTTTCACAATTGTGTATGATAATACCTTACATATCATGATTTCAACATACTTTTAGAACCAAAAGATTAATAATCACTAAATATTACATACATGTACATGTTATTTCACAAAAATTCATACATTTATATTATATAATAATTCACACATGGATCCCATATAGATATATAAATATATTTTAAATTGTGGGGAGTCATATTAATAGATAGGAAAGATAAATAGGCCAGTAACAGAATATATAAGAGATACCAAATAGTATAAGTATAGGTTCTCCAGAAAAATATCCACAATGAGAAAATATAAAATGAACATATAGGCATAGAAACATATCAAAATCATTTGAGATTAACATGATGAGACCATATCATGTAGATTATATAAAAGAATTATAATATAACTATTTTTCACAAACATAATTATAAGATATTATAATCCATAGAGTACCACTAAAACCATCATAACATAATAAATTTTGAAATCCATGCATGTTCAATAACATAGTGTATTGTGATAATTACCCACATCCCAAAAACATATTTGATTAATAAAATTACAAACATCTCGTAACATATTAATTTCATGAAATTTAATTTTTTACTAAATTCATTTGTGTAATATATAATTTTTATCCCTTCAATTATGGTATTATAAGTCCATAAATATGTTTGATATTTTAAAATTTTAAAAATATTATATCCCTTAAAATCCTTTTAATTATTAATTCATGAAAATAAAACATGTTATAAAAAATCATTTATAATGTGTAAAAATAATTCATTGAGAAATTAGTGGGTAAGTCTATGAATTTAAATCCCAAATAAAATAAAGGAATTATAACATAATGAATTTTTAACAACATAAATATAAATGGTTATTGAAACACATGAGCAACCCTCTATTGAATGTTTAAAATTTTATAAATTAAATAAATTGAATCCATTTTTTCTATAAAATGTTGAATCAATTACTAATAATAAAAAGTGTGTTTTTAGGAACCATTTGATGAAAATACTAAAATATAAGAATAATTTTTTAGGCATTTAAGATATTTTTTGGGACGTTGAAATAACATTCAAATTTTTTCAGTTCATGGAAGTAATTTTCTACTTCAGAGCCTATTATTTGATGATTCATTCATTCATGTTTGTAAATTTGAATCATTTTATTATTTTGAAACAATTTTTTAAATTATATTCAATTCAATAAAATTATTTTAATTAGATTATTTTTAGTTAATAAGATGAATATTCTATTTTGGGGTAAATTCTCATCAATCATTAATGAGTAGTCTCTAATGTGTTAGGTGGTAAATAGTAAAATATTCAGTACCTAATTTTATTTTTATTTAATTCCTTCATAAATATATTATTATTTATAAATAATTTTCTTTTGATTTTACTATAATTTAATTTCAAATTAATTTTTTTACTAATTGAAATTTAATCAAATGATTTCAATGATAATTGAGTGGACTAAATTATGTGCAATAATTTGGATTCATTTTTTTTCTTTATAATGGTGAACTTAATGAACATATTTTATTTTATTTATTTGATCAAAATTATTAATAATAAATTAGGTAGAATTTAAAAATTTGACCAAACTAATTTTAATTATTTTTATAAGAATTCAACACTAATTAAAAAAACTATTTATGAATGAATGGGGACAATTATTTAGGGAAAAACAATTCATTTCAATTGATTTTTTATTTATTCATTTAGTTATAGTTTTTATCAAATTATCATTATAGTTTTTAGTGAATTAAAATATATTTGAATGTTGTTATAAGGATTATTATTTCATTGATTTTTTTGGTTTACTACATTTATTTCAATGAATGAAAATTTACCTATAATATTCTATACCATATTTTTCTGAAATCATGTAATAAGTTTATCTAACCATTTCTATCGTATTATAAGTAAAAACATCAATGGTAGAAATTGTGTTTTTTGATAATTATAGTAAATATCGCCTATTTATTGTTTTTTATTATTTATTATATAATTTCAATTTTCGAGTAATATTAATGATATTTTAGATTTTTTTAGGTAAATAAAAAACAAACCGCAATGATGGATCATATTGCATTGTTTGTTGTAGATAAAAGGTAAGAAATTAGAGGATCAAATCATTGAAATAATAACATGTAATACACAATATTACTAGCATATAATTGAATGCGATTAAACATGATAAGTATAAAGTAAACAGATTTAAATAATTCTACTACATAAATGTCAAGGAGGAATATAAGAAGACTAATTTATTTTGTTATACGTTAATTGTTTGACTATTAGGATAATAAATTTTGATATAAATATTTGAAATTCAAACTATGGATAAAAATATAGTTAAGAAACAATTTTAATTTTTGATCATTTATGATAGATATATATATATTTATTTATTTATAATTTGGATGTATATAAAACCATTATGTTATAATATTTTATGAAATGACATTTAAATGAAAATTTAATGGAATTATAGTGGGGAAATGATATGTGGGATATTAGTTTAAAATTAATAAATGAATAACCCTTAGTGTTATGTGATAATTTCTTAAAATGTATATATTTTAATTATTTTTCATATGGAAAAGACACTGAGAGTTAAAACATTAATTTTTTAATTTATTGGACATAGAAAACATGCAATTTGGATTTAAAATTATTGATTTTATTCAGTTACATTACATATTTTCTTTAATATATTCAAATTTTTTATTTTATTTATGTTTATTCTGATATGAATAATTCATGTATGATTATCTATATGTCAATAAATAGTGAGTAGTAAAATATTGTTATGTAAATTAATTTTGAGTGGTTTGGAGATTTATAAAATTGAAATTTGTTTTATTGTTTAGGTATATTATTTTTTCTAAGACTGTTTTCAAATATTTATTATCCTTAAAGTAAAATTACTTTCCTATGATTTATTATCCATTATTCATGACCATGTAGTCAATTAGGGGATGTTAAAACATCATTTTGAAGATGATTATTAATTTTAATGGATTGAAGTTTCTTGTAGATGTTATTTTTTTATTTATATCCATATAGTGATTAATTTTCCATATTTTACACTATTTATTTTTCATGAAAATAATTATTATAATATGAGGAAATACAATATTATAGAGATAAATTTTTGTTATTGGAATAAAATTTAGAATTCATTTTCACTTGATATTTGAAATTAATACATCATATATATAATATGTTCTTTACGACATAATTAAATGAGTGGGTAATGATAATATTTAATGAAATTAGTCAAATGTATATTGATTACAATAGATGTTTTGTAACTGATCAGCATAGTTATATTATCTTGGAAATGATATCATTTTTTAAACCATACTTTGAAACTAATTTTATATCTCCGATTTTTAAGGATGAAGTAATAATTATTGTAGTTTAATATATTATACAACGAAAATTCAATTTTTAATGAAAAAATTTAACATCCAGTAAAATTAGATGGTCTGGACTTTGGGAATGTTCATCATTACTAGTGGGTTGAGCCTGAAATTTCAACGATATAATTTTTTCTCTTAATATATTCTTGATAAATGTAAATTTTAAGCATTGACAACCAACCGTCTGAGTTGAATATTTCTAGGTTTGGTTCATTAAAGAATATAAATGAAAAAAAATTATTATAAATATATATACATAAATATAGTATATATAATTAAGATGTTGAGGAAAATATCTATTCCAATGTACGTCGAAGAGGATAGTTTCCCATTATGAACATTTAAATGTAAAAAATATTGAGGTAATAATTTATTAATATGAAAATTCCCATAAATTATAATGATATTAATAATGATTGATTTTAATTTTTAACTATAGTGAATTATTTAAGCAAAAGATTTTTTATATATAGAATCTTATATTGAATTAGAGGCCATGGGAAAAACCTACATCCACATTCAATTTCACGAAAACACTCATATTTCAAATATTATTTAATTAGACATATTACTCATATATTTCATGAAATTATTTACCGTTATTTAATTTACTACGAATCAAATATATTTATTTATAAGTAATATGAATTTTTTTAGTATCATTAGATATAAGTAATTCAAAAAATTTCATATTTGATTTGGTATATCAGTTTGGGTCATCGTTCCTTGTTCAAGGGTTTATCACCTATAGAATATTCACTATACTGGAATCATAACATAATAATTAGTTATAAATTTATATGTACATTCAATATAATTTATATATATGGTTTTTCAGAATAAAATAATAAGTATATTTTTTTGATAATTTTATTAAACAACCATTGTTAGTTAATAATGAATATATATTTATGTGTTACTATAATATAAACATAAAAATAACTTTAAATAACTTTATATACAATAAATAGTCATTATTATAGTTTTTAGCCTCTCATTGTTATATTGTTCAAATTTTTTTAACAATGTTCTCCTAGGTCCTCGAATAGACCAAACCATGAATATGATACAAAAAAATGAATTATTATAAAACAAGAAATAATTTAAAATTATAAAAGTATTAGAAAAGTTCTTTTATATTAATTCCACATTATGAATGTTTTAAACCCTATTTAATTTCTGTTAGAGTAAAAAAATGATGTTAATACATTAATAAGAATATGAAACTTGCATTAAATTATCACATTATCCCTCTAATAACATCTTTGTGATGAAGCACATGGGGGTTATTCAAATGTAAAAGTGATATGAAATGTGAGGAATAATTTTAGATAATATAATATGGGATAGTGTATAAAGATAATACCATAATTTTTTTATTTAGTGTATTGGATGGATATAATTATTTTATAGATAATATTGAGGGATTTGTTTTTGAAAATACGACATCTTTAATGATCAAGGAGAGTAATTTTTTGTGTATAGTGGGTCATAAATGTAAAATCGTAACTATTAAATTAATTCAATAAAAACAAGTTCATTATATTTTATAGGATTTTTATTGGATTATAAAAAATGTTTTCTAAAGAGTTCTCACAAAACAGATATATCAAAGTATATTCACTATTCACCAATGAAATTGTTTTTGAAAAAACTGTATGGACCATTTCACCAAATTGTTAGGTCCTAATTCCATATTTTTCATCAATTTTTATAAAATAAATCTAAAAATATTATAAATATAACAATAAATTTAAAAAAAAATAATATATGGAAACATATTTAGAAAAAAACTATTTCTTTTTCGATGAACAGCTATATATTTCTAATTATCATGACATAATAATCCCATGGATATTAATTTAAAAAATATACTGGTAAAATATATAATATATAATATATAAATATGATTTATACAAATGTTACATTACATTTATACAAAACTCCAATATACCTATTGAATATATGTATACCCAAAACCTTTAAATACTTACTGACTATATAACATCCACATTATCATTTTCCATTCATATATATACCATTAAACTCATGTATAAAACAATTAATTATTTTTAATTTTTAAACATTTCTTTAAATTTGTAAATATTTTTTACACATTATATAATTAGTCTAAGTAGTTTTATTTTTTCAAAGATCACAAGGAAACGTATTTAAATATTTCGGTATTTTCATTTTTTTTATTATTTAAAAAATTCATAAATTTTCAAAAATATTTTTATCTTAATAATTTTGTAATATTATTTCGTATTAAAAAAATAAAATATTCATTTTTATATATATAATTCAGGAAATAATCCACATATATGAAAAAACCATTCAATAGTTTTAGGATATAAATTATGAGATGCATGTCACTCTTGGGTAAAAAACCTGTTTGATAAAATTTATATTAGAGATATAATAATTAAATAAATAGGGGGTTAATATAAATATAATAGAACAATGGAATCCAATTTTATCCTTCCTCATTTTCCATCATAATAATGGACTATATGATATAACTTTAGGGCCCTAAAATCAGATATGATGAGAAATGTATATGTCTTCAACCCATTGATAATCCTATTCTATTTTCATGGATGGGATGTCAATATGAAATGATGAGACAAGTTGAATGTAAATATAATAGTATTTTAGATATAAAATATAATGTTAGTAAATTATAGAATATCTAAATTTCTGTAATTCTAGAAATTCATTACATTATTGAAATTATGTTTTTACGATCTAAATAAATGAATACCTAGGTGTAATATGTGTTTGTTAGTGTTGAAATATTTTTGAATAGATATCATGTTATGGTTAGTTATTTGATGTAATAATTTATTAATTTATTTGATATTTATTTTTATAATGTGGTTTATTATTTTTAGTTTGTTACATTATAGTGATGTGGAATTAAAGAGAATGATGTATTACTGAGAGATATTGTATTCCTTGATTACATTTACACTAAAAACATAGGCATGGATGTGGTTGATGTAATTATAAAACTATTTTGTTATTTTAGTTTTTTTATATAGTGATTATATATATATTTTTTATTGTAGATATAGTAGTAGATGGTAATATTAGTTCTATATTTATCATTATTAGAACTGTGGATAATAACATGAGATTCATGATGGTATGTTAATGTGGTGATGCAGTTGATGGAATGTTATTGCGGTGATACATATGATGTAATTTAGATGTTTTTATGTACATTATGGGATTTAAATAATAGTGATGTGATGGATATTAATTTATAATGATGATATATAGGGTATAATTTATATATTTAATTGTTAGTTGAACTAAATATTTGAATTTTTTTACATAAATTGAATAATAAAATATACATCATTACTAAATAAAATTGCATGATCTATTGACATAGAAACATGGTAACATGAAGGGGGGACCCAATCCATTATATTTAAATTTTGAACCATACATTTCATTGTGTTTTTTATATTTTTAATATGATGCTAAAGGTGGAGTTGGATGACATCATATCAATAAAAGGTGATCTAATTAGAAGTTCTTGGTGTCATGTGATTATTCTATTCTTTGGATCTAGTTTTGTATTTTTGTCTCATTGTATAAGGTATTTTGTTAATAATATATACATTCTTTTGTTTATTTCAGATTCTAGGGATATATTAATGATGCATCCAATGATCCCTCTTCAATGAATCATACTCCCAAGTCTTGATAAAATTTGATCTTTGTCTATTTAGTTCTCTAACATACAAAATATACATCCCAGACAAGACCATTACATACATGTTTGGGATATATAGTAGCTTATTCTGAATTGAAACCTCCAGCTCTAACATGATCTCCTCACAACTCAAATGTGAATGGAGTCACGATATTACATCCTATGAATTGATATATGAAACAAATAATGAATACTAGTCACCTAAACTTTCCATGCCAACTGATAAGAACCTTACCTAAGCTACTCAGTGACCAAAAAACTTATCATATCTCAATGAAAATTTTCTATATTTTATAATACCATAATGACCCAACAAATGAGAAAATTTCATAAAAACCTAATTACCGACAGAAAACACCATAGCATGAAATCTACGAATCATATGATATTTATTCTTACTCCGAGATATATATAGATTTTGATGTATATCCAGAATCCTCAGTAACATATTAGAATAAAACAAGCTCATATGAGAGAGGCCTCAGAAACCTCTTCCCAATAAAAAGGATACCTTCATGTGAGACCATACAAATTCTCTTAGAGTTCAATTATGATCAATTGACAATTGATATTGTTAAAGAAAACTAATCCTATTTGAGATAATTATGCCATGATCCACTGAAGAGAAATACATAGGCATGGAGTATATCCTCTTGTATCTAACTTTCATAATATATTTGGTCTTCTATTTTTAGATTATTGGTTGTACCCAATCTAAACTAAGTCCCCAATTCCTACTTAATACAATTCCATAAACATGGGTTAATCCTAGTATCCATATTCAAATAAATGGATAAGGTAATACCATAAAACTTCACAACCTCCTCCATATATAACTTTTCCAAGTCTTCAACTTTAGTGGTTTACCTGATTAGAATGAACTGTGTTGTATTTTTCCATTTTTCAATCACCAAAAAAATATTATCATTCCCATAGTGAGTTCATGGAAGTCCAACATCAATTTTCCTAGAACCTCATTAAATTTTCAAACCAATACTAAATGAGTTTGGGTCATTCAAGAATGATTCAGGTGCTCCTCCATTATCAGTTGGCTTGTTTAATAGTTGGACACACAATCTGTAATGTCACACTTCATACCTAGGGACAAGAATCACCACCTCATATCATAATACATATTCAAACTTCCAAGAATTACAACTGATGAATAACCATGGAACACAAAAAATTAACTCCTTAGATATTTTGGGATGAAAATGGATCTGTAAAATGAAGAATATCATCATAAGAGACATACTATCCATCAATAGTCTTTCCTCCATATATGTTATCTCAAATTTTGTGAAAATTTCCATCCTGATAACGATCCTATAGAAAAAACTAAATGAAAGAAGATTATAACTCATTAAAATATAACTATACCTAAAACATCCTACTGAGCATCCATGTAAAAATGAGTGAGAAGTATCATATGGTTCCACCCCTTATTAAATTCTAGAATAGCATATGATGGTACATTTTAAAGAGAGCTTCGGCAATGTAATTCCATATTCTATAGATGTAGGTGAGTTTGAATTCAAATATCTTTGGTTATTAAATCCAGTAATTTGGTCTGTAATTCAAGTCCTTATGCAAAAAGAAATATCTACAAGTCTTATAATTAGAAATGACTATTATCCACTTCCTAAAAATGATGTCTCACCAACATTTATGTTCATCCATAACTGTGACAAACTATAAATCATATGTAGGGTATTTAATCATAATTGGTCAATACTAGTGAGATATGTAATCCACCACATAATAATCTTGTATAAGCATGAAACCCATACAAGCACCAGAAGAATCCTAGAAAACATCATACCCCTTTATCGATCTTTGTTAAGATCAGAATATGAGCTAAGTGGAGAAGTCATTTTAGATTATTAAATGAATAGTATCACTTTAAATCCCATAAACATTTAACCCCTTTAATGGTAAGATCAGTCAATGGTGATTTCAACTTTTAGAAATGATTGATGAATATTCTGTAGTATCTGAAAACACCAAGGAAGATCTGAATCTAAAAGACAATCCAAGGATATTCCCAAGAAAACAGATCATTCACATTCTTAGGATCAACTTTTATTCCATTCTCATAAAGAATGTTCCATATAACCTTTACTTTATAACGTCCCGGTTTCGGAAGTCACCCAGAGGCGCCCCCGTACCCGGTTGGTCACATGGCCTCAAGGGCATTTCCCCAAATGCCAGAGGCTACCGACTAGAAGTGAGGGCCTTGGTTGTAATAGTGGAGAAACTATGCCCTCATTGGAAGAGTACACATCAGAAGAAAAATAAACATGCAATAGCAGAAGTAGTAATAACCAACAATATAAACCGTGGAAGACTAAATCAAAAAACTGGAGCACAAATGTATATATGAAATGTTGCATGATACATATCTAGGAAAGCAGCCAAACAGGTCACAATGCTGGAAAACACTACAGTGCCAAAACAAGTACAAAAGAAAATAAAACAACTCCTCAGCATCGCAATACAATTCTAGGTCCCATGATCTCCTTCTCCAAGCAATCAAGTACAAGAGGTCGAAGGGCGATTTCCCTTGTCTATACCTGCAACAATATAGTCTATTTGGGACCAAAATCATGACCCAAATAGGTTGTGAGACTATGTACCAGTAGGAATTCACCTGAAGATATGTGCCTAACAGTCCGTGAGTATATGGAAGGTAAAAGTAAAATAACCAGTAAACAACAATAGCAAAGCAGTAAGCAGTAACAGTAAGCAACAATACAGGATGATACACAACAGTAATCAATCCCCAACCAAAAACAGCAGAGAGTAAAACAGCTATCAAGCAGTAAGCCCTCTGGGAAGTACTCACAGCCATCCCCTCTGGTCATATCCAAGAATTACCACAACCATGTGGGTAGTGCACTCAGCCTAACCCCTCTGTCATGGTCATACAAATTTATAAGACTCTCTGGGGAAGCTCACTCAGTCAATTCACCTTATAGTCTAGGGTTGTCAGGGACTCTCTGAGGAAGATCATGCGGTCAAACCCTCTTATCCCCATGGTCTAGAGACTCTCTGAGGAGGCTATCTCGGTCAATTCCTCCTATAGCCTCAGGTATACCACCGACTCCCTAAGGACGATCACTTGGTCAATTCCACCTCTATCCTAGGAAGGTTATTAAAAAGATTCAACCAAAGTAAGACTCTCTGAGGAATCTCAATCAGTCTAACCTCCAGTAGTCTATAATATCTGAAGTCACTCTGGGAAGAATACTCAATCTATCTCCTATGGCATATAATTTCTAAGACTCACTAAGGAATCTCAGTCGGTCTACCCTCTTTTAGTGTATAACATCAAAGACTCTCTGGGATGTTTTCTCGGTCTATCCCTTATAGTCTATAGCACCAGGTTATCTCAGCCTCTTGCCAGTTAGTGCATAATAATTCTATAAGGCCAAAGTACAACTATAGAGCTTATTGGCTAACCAAATTACACCTATGGAGCAACTTGGATAAACAGTCTACAAGGCAACAAGCATGCAATGAAAAACACTCCATCATATAGACACAATGCATGGAAATAGTCATAACGTCCAAAGGCTAACAAGATAGAAAGGTCTTAAATAGAGAAAAGCATGGGAAAAATAACCAAGCACAACAAATTATCCTCTAACATGATGAATTTACCTCCACACAAGCAGAAAAGCATGGAAGGAAACAAACATGGTCAAAAAGGTAAACACGCAATACCCCGTTCATGGGTATTGGTGTAATTTGCACATAAAACTCAAAGACGTTGAATTGTAAGGCAGAAACCACCTACCTCGATCCTAAGATATCGATATACTTGAACCACGGTGATTGATTCTCCATAGAACGTCGAATATCTGATAAAATGCCCAAAACTCTCAACCCACAATATCTTGATAAGGAGGAGGAATTGGAAAACAAGGATCAAGAAGAATAGAGAACTCACTGCTGCGATTCAAATGCAATCGACAGTGCTCGAATCAGAGAACAGACAGAGGAGTGGTGACTTGTCGAAGATCTACAGATTCTCGGCGCTCTCGGACGAACAGAACCTAGAAGAAGACATTTATCGCGATTAGGTGTGACCCCGATCCGTTTAATAAAAAAAGTACATTGTGTGTACTTTTTGAGTACATGGAGTGTAGTGGATTTTTCCGTACTCCGCCAAAATCGGCCTCCACATCACCCCTACACGCCGTGTGTGTGGCCCGGACATGGCCAGCACACGGCTTCGAGCGGGAAAAGAGTACACGGCGTATACTCGGAAAGTACACGGCGTGTACTTAAAAAATTTCCAGAAACTCAATTTTTCCCAAAAAGTCCCTAAAAAGGAAGGCATACCTGTAAACAAAGATCCGGGTTATTAATAACATCCCCCCTTAAAAAAATTTGTCCCCGAATTTCCCTAGAGAGGCGTAGAAGAAAAAACCCCGAACAGCTCCAGCCACTGCGATTGTACATCGGCATCCCTCTCCTAGGTCTCGTCCTGTACTCGCACATGATGCCATAGCACCAGTACTAGACGAACAGACCGCCCACGAATGACCTTCATACTAAGATCGACAATACGGATAAGATGCTCCTAAAATGACGCATCTAATTCAATATCAACCTCCTTGGGTTGGAAGACATGAGACTAGTCTAAAAAGTAATGTCGGAGCTGAGAGACATGGAAGACGTCGTGCATAGCCCCATACCTCGGAGGTAGCTACAACCAATAGGCAACCAGCCCAACTATCTCCAACACCTCAAATGGCCCGACGTACTGCGGTGAAAGATTGCCTTATCTCTAAATCCTCTTGTGTCCCAACTTCGGTGCGACACGCAGAAAAACCTAATCTCTAACCTCAAACTCCAAAGGTCGCCTCCGCTGATCAGCATAAGACTTCTGTCAAGACTGTGTTGTAGCCATCCTCTTCCGAATCAACTCTATCTACTATGATGTTTCCTGAACAAGATGATGTCCCAGTAAAGATTCATCTCCAACCTCCAGCCAGCATAAGGGTGATCGGCATGGTCTACCATACAAAGCCTCGTAATGTGCCATCTGTATAGTCTCCTGAAAAATGTTGTTGTAGGCGAACTCTACCAGAGGAATATGCTTCTACCAAGAACCGCCAAATTCTAGAATGCAATCTTGGAGCATATCCTCAAGCACCTAGATCGTGCACTCGGACTGTCCATCTATCTGTGGATGGTATGCCGTACTCTGATGTACCAGGGTACCCAAAGCCTTCTAAAGTCCCTTCTAGAGCCGAGAAGTAAAGCGTGCATCCCTGTCTGAAACAATGGAGTGTGTAACTCCATGACAAAATACGATCTCTCAGATGTATATTCATCCCAGATCATCAACATTAAAGGTCTCCTTGATCGGAAAGAAGTGTATGGCCTTCATGAGTCTATCGATGATAACCCAAACAACATCATTTCCCCAAGGTGACCTCGGCAACCTTGTCACGAATTCAATCGCGACATCGTTCCACTTCCACTCTGGAATGGGTAACTACTGTAAAAGCCCCGCTGGTTGTTGATGCTTTGCTTTCACCTACTAACAATTAGAACATCTCATGACAAAACCAGCAACATCTCTTTTCATACTTGGCCACTAGTACTGGTGATGAAGGTCCCGATACATCTTGGTGATGCCAGGATAGAATGCCCATACTGAGGAATGAAAATCCCGCATCATCTCCTCGCATATGTATACTGGGACCCATACGCTTCCCTAGAAACGTAAGATCTCATCCTCTCCCACTGTCCATCCAAAAAGAGGGTCCCCCCATGAAAAACTCTCCCACAGGACTAAGGCCTCTGAATCTAAAAACTGCCTCATCCTCACCTGGTCAAGAATTGTAGAGGTAAATCCGCAGATGAAAGGAAAGTATGTCCCTACCTGCCATGCACCTCCAGATGCATCTCAGAGAACAGATCCATAAGCTTCCACTCACTTCTGGCCTCCTGAACTGCCTGAATCTGAGTTCTCATGCTCATGGAATCATCCATTGCATTGCCCTTTCCTGGCATATAAGAGAGATCAAAGTCAAAGGACTAAAGATACTCGACCCACCTTCATTGTCTTAGATTCATATCATGCAGAGTGATGATATATTTGAGACTCTTGTGTTCGGTGAAAACCACAATGTGCACTCCCAGAAAGTAGTGTCACCAATAGCGTAAGGAATGAACAACATCTGCCAACTCCAGATCATGTGTCGGGTAGTTCCTCTCATGTGGCCTCAACTACTGAGACCAGTAATTAAAGACCAAATTTCCCTTCATAATCACAGATCCTTGCCTGATACCTAAAGCATCACAGTAAACATTATAGCCCTTTCTCGACTCTAGCAAGACTAGTATCGGTATGGACATCAACCTCCCCGTCAGGTCCTGAAAGGCTAACTCACAAGAATCTGACCATAAAAACTTTTCCCCCTTCTTAGTTAGACCTGTTAATGGTGCTTCTAGGCGCGAGAAGTCCTTTATAAAATGCCTATAGTATCCAGCCAGCCCGAGAAAACTTCACACCTCAAAGACATTCTTTGTCTGCTCCCAATAAACTACAGCTCTCACTTTCTCTATGTCCACTGAAACTCCTGTATCTGAGATAACATGACCCAAGAAGTGAATCTGATCCATCCAAAAGTGGAATTACTAGAGATTAGCATATAACTGATCCTATCTTAGTGTACTCAAAATGATCTCAAGATGTGTGTCATGGTCGTGTCGAGTGTGAGAGTACACGAAGATATCGTCCATGAAATCCACCAGAAAGGAGTCTATGTACGGATGGAACACTCAGTTCCTTAGTTCCATGAAATCCGCTGGCGCGTTTGTGAGACTGAACGGCATGACTGTATACTCGAATAGACCATACCTACTCTTAAAGGCTATAAGAGGTATATGAGATGGTCTAATGTGCAACTAATGATAACCGGACCTCAAGTCGATCTTCGAGAACACCCGAGCTCCTCGAAGATGATCAATGAGGTCATCAATCCTCGGCAAGGGATATCAGTTCATGACCGTCAACTAGTTCAGCTTCTGATAATCCACACAAAGCTGAAGGGTGCTGTCTGCCTTCTTTGCAAACAGGATTGCTGAACCCCAAGGAGAAGTACTGGGTCAGATGAAACCCATTTCTTGCAACTCCTCCAACTGCTTCTTGAGCTCTTGCAATTCAGGTGTAGCCATCCTATAAGGAGGAATGGACAGCGGTGCTGCTTTTGGAACGAGCTCAATCGAGAAATCTACCTCACGCTCTGGAGGCAAACCTAAAAAGTCCTCAGGAAATATATCCCTGAAACGATCCAGCACCAGAGGAAAGTCTAAATGTGAAGTCCCCTGGTCATCCAGATAAAGACTGGAAATCTGGGTTGTAACATCCCCTAGACCTTGATGCTCTAGTCCAGATCTACCCTCCTAGACATCCCACTCACCTCTATGAAGGAAGTATCTGCCCTCTGGTGATATGAAACCCACCCTACGGTGATAGAAATCGACGACTACCTTGAAAGGAACCAACCAGTCCATCCCGAGAATGTCGTCATATCCTGACATATCTAGGACATAGAGGTCCCATAATAAGTGACACCCCACAACCACAAGAGGGAACTCTCTGCACTGATGTATGCTATATTTCCTCATTCCCAATGTTGTGTCAAGAGTCAACAAGTCGGCAGCGGAAATGATACAAAGCTCAAGGATCTCCACAACTACAATAGAGATAATGCTATGGGAAGTACCAGTATCAAAAAGAGTTGAAGATAAAACAGAGGCTATTAAGATCATACCATGAACTGTAGAAGGGCCAGGATCCTTCTCTTGATAGGTCTGCTCCACGGCGAAAGACTGCCCTGCACCGCAGCCCTGCGCCCCTGGTTGACCACTCTGAGCTGATCCACTCTACTGTCGCTGATGACGTGGTGACTGACCACCATGGCCGCGACCTCCACCTCTGCCCGAACGGCTGGAAGAACTCCAGTTCCCGGACTAGTGGGAAACTTGTGAAGCATCTCTAGAATACGAGGTCATAGAGGAACCCCTACCACCAGCTGAATGTGAAATGATCTGAAAAAATTGATGAAGGTGGACCATCTTGCAACAAGACTGGCACTCCATCGGATCCCTCTGGCACTGAGGCCTAGTATTCCCACTCCTACTACACTAGTAGCATACAACATGGATGCTAGAAGATGCACCTCACATACCCTGATCTCCTCGATAAGACTTTCTGCGACGCTTCCTACTATCCGTAGGAGGAAAACTAGATCTGGATGACGAACCACCCTTGCTCACTTCTCCAGAATCCCTTATATTGTGCTCAATGATCAGCGCTTGGTTGATGATGGAGGATATAGAAGTCAACTAGAAGATATTCACCTTGGAATGGATCTCTTTCCTGAGACCGTCCTCGATCTTCCTAGCAAGAAACAACTCATAACCGGCTAGGATCGGTGTGAAACGTAGTAGCTCAGTGAAGTGAAACAAGTAATCCATAACAGAAAGAGTACCCTGCTGCAAACTCATAAACTCCCTGGCTCGATCGGCCCTTAGGGTCTCCGGATAGAAGTATTCATAGAAGGTGCGTCGAAACGTGTCCCAAGACATACCCTGCTGACACCCTGACTGTGAGATCACCTCCCACCACCTCTTGGAGGTGTCTCTGAGAATATAGGTGGCCAGCTTTACCCTCTTCTCTAGGGGTATCTCCAGATGCTCCAAGATAGTCAGGGTGGCCTCGAACCATGACTCTACAGCATAGGGTCCTCCCTACCCTGAGAAGGTAGGAGGAAGCTACTGCTGAAAACCCTCGTCAACTCAGCCATTGATGGGGCAGGAGGCATAACTCCTTGAAAAGTCTGCATCATCCTTAATAAATCCTCCCCAAATTGCGCATTGATGCCTATGACGGGTACAACTACGGGTGCCAAGGCTGGCAGCACAGGAGGATCTGCAGGAGGTCCCTGATCGGCCATATCTGTTGTCTTATCATAGTCTGGAAACAGACGTATGACCGGAGGACGTCTCAGAGGCATAGCTCTGAAAGATCAATAGAACACCATAGATCAGGATTAACAAAGACTAATAATATAAGAGAACAAAATAGGAACATGGGAAATAAACTATCAAGTTTTAGAAAACACGACTACACGACGTGTATAAAAACTACACGATGTGTCTTCTTTGGCCATTAACATGGGCGTGTACCCCTGCCCGATAGGTCGTGTAACACCCCAAGCTACAAGACGTGTATAAGGACTACACGAAATATACTTGAACACTAATACTCTGCCCGAGTCTCTTTACATGGCTAACCCACACGGTTCAACTAACCCGAGACTACACGGCGTGTTCCCTAGGGACACGACGTGTACTAGACATGGTCTCGACGACCCGTGTTGTTAGATACATGGTTGTCTACAAGGTTGGCACTTACACTGCGTGTTTCGAACAAACACGGAGTGTATAAGAGAAGGTGACACTATCCCATGTTGTTCGTGACATGGTCGGGTACCTGAACAAGACTACAATGAGTGTTCTGAAAATAACACGATGTGTCTAAGAGAGGGTAACACCGACCCATGTTGTTCGTGACACAGACGACTACCTGGACAAGACTACACGACATGTTCCTTTACAACACGGCGTGTTCTACTCGAGCTTCCCCGACCTGTGTTCTTAGCGACACGACCATGTACAAAGATCTGAACTACATGGCATGCACCTACCGTATAAGGCGTGTTCCTGAAGTTATTTTTACAACACCGTGTTTCTGCACACACAATCAGAAACATGGCCTGAAAACTACATGGCGTGTAACCAGAAATTACATGCCATGTATTCTGGGTTTTACTGGGTAGTAGCTCAATAACCGCATAGAAGTATAGAAACACTGAAAACAAGGAAAGGAGGTGCCAAATTCCAATCCGTGAGGGCCCATACTCCCCGCGAGTCAATTCTTGGCATCTCCTATAGTCATGTGCAAGAGGAAACAGGATCATGATCCACCAATTTCCGATTCAAGATGGCCCATAACACCTCACGAATCAAAATGTGGTTCTCATTTAAGCAAATTACAATACAAACAATCCTCTGAAAAAGCAGTAGAGGTTCTATCATGAATCTATCACAACAGAATGCATAATCTACACAAAGTCTATGACAACAACATTCAATCGCTAATGCACCCAAGATATAATGGAAAGAATGCATGGAATTTGATTTCTATAAGTGCCTATATGATGCATGAGATGGCATAACCTCATCTCATCAGGTTGCGACAAAAATAGAACCACAATAGTCAAAAAAAATAACAACACAAAGCATGTGAATCACTCTAGGTGAAATCATGTCAACCGTAAAATCTCAAAACCAAAAAACTGCAATAAACAAGGTAATATGGATTTTCCCTGTACACGGGTTAGCTACTCCTGAGCACAGATTAATACCAAGTACCAAATCCATCCTATCCCTGGATAAAGACTCCAAACAGTAAATCAAGAGAATAGAAGTCCTCTGATACCACTTTGTAACATCCCGGTTCCGAAAGCCACCCTGAGGCGCCCCTGTACCTGGTTGGTCACATGGCCTCAAGCGCATTTCCCCAAATGCCAGAGGCTTCCAACTAGCAGCAAGGGCCTTGGGTGTGATAGTGGGGAAACTATGTTCTCATTGGCAGAGTACATAGCGGAGGGAAAATAATCATGCAATAGCGGAAGCAGTAATAACCAACAATATAAACAGTAGAAGACTAAATCAACAAATTGGGGAACATATGTATATATGAAATGTTTCATGATACATATCATGGAAATCAGACAAACAGTTCTCAATGATGGAAAACACTATAGTACCAAAACAAGTACAAAATAAAATAAAACAGCTCCTCAGCATCGCAAGCAAAAGCATGGTCCCATGCTCTTCTACTCCAAGTAATCAAGTACCGGAAGTCGAAGGGCGCTTTACCTTGTCTATAAATGCAACAAAATATTCTGTTTGGGCCCAAAATCATGACCCAAATAGGGTGTGAGACTAAGTCGCAGTAGGCATTCACCCGAAGATCTGTGCCTAATAGTCAGTGAGTATATGGTAGGTAAAAGTAGATTAAGCAGTAAACTACAACAGAAAAGAAATAAGTAGAAAAAGTAAGTACTAAAGCAGGATGATACACAACAGTAATCAATCCACAACCAACCACAGTAGTGAAGCAAACAGATAACAAGTAGGAAACCCTCTGGGAATTACTCGCAGCCATGCCCTCTAGTCCTATTCAAGAAGTACCACATCCCTGTGGGCAGTGCACTTAGCCTATCCCCTCTGGCTTGGTCATAATAATTTATAAGACTCTCTGGGGAAGCTCACTTGGTCAATTCGCCTTATATTTTAGGGTAGTCAGGGACTCTCTGAGGAAGATCATGCGGTCTAACCCTCTTAATCCCAAGGTCTAGAGACTCTCTGAGGAAGCTATCTCAGTCAATTCCTCTTATAGCCTTTGGTATACCACATACTCTCTAAGTAATCTCACTCGGTCAATTCCTCCTCTATCCTGAGAAGGTCCTTAAAAAGATTAACATTAAGTAAGACTCTATGAGGAATCTCACTCAGTCTACCCTCCTATAGCCTATAAAATCTGAAGATACTCTGGGAAGCTCCCTCAGTCTATCCCCTATGGCCTATAATGTCTAAGACTCACTGAGGAAGCTCACTCGGTCTACCCTCTTGTAGTCTATAACGTCAAAGACTCTCTGGGACGTTCACTCGCTCTATCCCTTATAGTCTATAGCACCAGGTTCTCTCAGCCCCGTGCCAGTCAGTGCATAATGCTATAAAGCCAAAGTACACATATAGTGCTACTTGTCTATCCAAATTACACCTATGGAGCTACTTGGCTAAACAGTCTACAAGGCAACAAGCATGTAATGCAAAACACTCCATCCTATAGACACAAGGCATGGCTACAGTCATAACGACCAAAGGCTAACAAGACACAAAGGTCGTAAACAGAGCAAAGCATGGGAAAAAAATCCAAGCACAACAAATTATCCTCTAACATGATGAATTTACTTACACACAAGAATACAAGAAAGGAAGGAAAACAACAAGGGAAAAAAGGTAAACACGTAATACACCGTTCACAGGTATTGGTGGAATTTTCACATAAAACACAAGGATGTTGAATGGTAAGGCACAAACCACTTACATAGATCCTAGGAGATCGATATACATGAACCACAATGACTGATTCTCATTATTACGTCGTAGATCTGAGGAACCTCCCAAAACACTCAACCCATGATATCTTTAGAAGAAGGAGGATTTGGAAAACAAGGCTCAGTTATAAGGGCGAACTCACCACTGAGATTCCAATGCAATCGACAGTGCTCGAATCATAGAACGGAAGGAGGAACAGAGGCTCATCGAAGATCCATGGATTCCTGGCGCTCTTGGATGAACATGACCTAGAAGAAGATGTTTATCGCGATTAGGCGCGACCCCAGTCCGTTTCATAAAAAAGGAAGTACACGACACGTAGTGGATTTTTCCGTACTCTTCCAAAATAGGCCTCCACGACACCCCTACACACCGTTTGTGTGGCCCGGACTTGGACATCACAAGACTTTGAGCAGGAAAAGAGTACACGACATGTACTCGGAAAGTACACGGCGTGTACTTCATAAATTTCCAAAAACTCCATTTTTACCAAAAACAATCGAAAAAGGAAGTCATACATGAAAATGAAGATCTGGGTTCATACACACTTCATGGAACCATAAAATAAATTTTGATAAAATTTCATAAAATTTATGACTCCTTAGTATTTCTATAACAAAACTCAAATAGAGCTCATTCGTCTGCTCATATCATAAGTAATCCATAAAATAATCCATGAAAAGTACCTAAAATGTGTTGTGATTCTAATAGAATATCATATAAATCAAATATATTACATAAATTTTACTATTAGTATCAAAGTATATTCATAATTTTCATACTTACTCATAAAATATGTCTATAGTATATCAGACTCGTAAACTATCAGGTTATGATAACCTAACCAATGTTCGATCATTGAATCCCACTTTTACCTATTTAAATAGTAAAAAACATACAAAATTGAAAATGGATACATATTTTCAACCATTATCCTATTCCACATCTGATATTCTACGTACAATTGGAGTTAACTATCTATCTTGTCAGAAAAATCCATATAAGATTCCCAAGGTTAAAAAAAGGGTAAAAGATATATTTTTAAATCAGATCATCCAACTGAATCTTAATCTTTTTTCACACTGCTAGTAATATTAGATAATAATGTCTCAAAATTTTCAATTCACCTGAAAACATATCAACCATAAACTATGCCTCCCACTCTAGAGGAAGACAAGACAAATAATATAGGAAAACAAGAGAAAAGTCTTGAACAAAAACATGATTATCTATAATGGAGGAGACATTATCAGCCGGAATTGCTACATTAGAAAACAAATCATGATCATTGGGAATGATGGTCCGACATGACCAGACATCATATCATAATCTATATGAATCACACAAGATCTCTCATCATCCATAAGAAGTAACTCATTATTCCGAAAAAATAAAATAAAAAATAGGACGATGTGAAATAACCCAATCCTTTCTGATGATGATGTCAAACATATCTAGGTCGACAAAAAATATAGCCTAGATTAGTACCACATTTATTATTGATATAAAACAAGGATACCTAAACCCATTCTCTTTTATAATTCCATGATGTGTCTCTAACACCACAAAAATGAAGGTTTTCCACCTTGTATGTTTTATAATATCTATATAATGGTCCAATATAATGTAGTGATAAGAACCAATAAAAAAACAATTCACCACTCAATATGAAATAAATATTATACCTCTCACATCACTTAACATGTATCTACCTCGGGAACTCTTACACTAAGTGATGGTGTGTAATTATCCTATCCTTTGGATGGAGGTATATATTTGTTGAAGCATATATCTATGAAACATTAGACTTTGGAGTCGATGACCCTTTACCATAATGGGGCATAGACACAGACTGACAGAAACACTACAAATGACCCTAGATTCCACAACTGTTACACATGTACATTGGTGTAGAATAATATTTTTTCATATAAAAAACAATTCCGCATCGATAGAAGGTTATAGAAACACTATTACTTCAATATAAAGGTGCGTAGAAGGAATGCTATTGAGAACCACCCATACCACTCCAATGATGATCAGTCAACATACTCTTTCTCCCATGTGTGCCATTGAAGCTACAACTATATTGTAGATCTGGGGAAAATAACCCAATTTTCGAACCATATCCATCCCTTAATCATTTTTATGTATACGATTTATATATAATTATAATGATTCTAAATAAATAAATTCGATCTGAT
Source organism: Viscum album (assembly GCA_963277665.1). Taxonomy (NCBI): domain Eukaryota; kingdom Viridiplantae; phylum Streptophyta; class Magnoliopsida; order Santalales; family Viscaceae; genus Viscum; species Viscum album. The sequence goes on from OY728133.1 coordinate 530,660,188, forward strand.
ATCTAGTTCAAAACCGAATAGGTACTTCTAAGTCCTCTACTGGTCATTCTATACTAACAATGGAGAGAAATGAACCGTATTTACTAACCAATTGGTGTATGTTGAAACTAAATTGTCCCCCTACTAAAATTATTGAATATTTAGAGACATAACCACCATCACTAACTCTAGACAAAACAGCTAAACAAATATTTCTTCAAAACCCTTCCAGAACAAGATCCTCTCAGCCTGTATCATGTAATACCACCACCACTTTTTAGGACTCTTGATTATGAATTTCATGAAATATAAAATGATAATATCATTGGTATACAGGAAGTATAATATATGATAAACATTTCCAATCCATTCATCAAAATCTCAAGATTTATTCATACCTCTAAATAACAACATATTCTCATGGATGAAATCTCATGACCAGTCTATTTTTTCTCTTTCCCATAACATTACATCAGAAACATCATTTTGGAATAGTAGTAATATTTTTTGATAGAATAAACCAGCCAAAATAAAAACCAATGAAGATTCTAATCAATTGGAATATTTTCTTAAGGTTCATCTTCTTTACCCTACTAAGGATCCACTAGAAGACCTCCCAAAGGCATAATGCTGCACAATGAAATAAAATAAACCATTAATGTAAATTTTAATCAAATTTAAACCCATAACACCATAGAAAAATATATTATATGATCATGAACTAAAAACAGGTTACCCTCAGCACAACATCCAATGTTAACCTATGTCTCTTCATAGAATGATATGGACATGCACACCATGTAAACTACCTCCCATGTCCTGAAAAAACCCATTATCAGTCTACCAACATCCCAAAATAGAGAACAACCTAAAACCTACCATTGAAATAAAAGATGACTATCCCAACCTATATACCCTCTCAAATATGTACTCATCTAGAACCATCAGATACCTAAATGTTGTTCCCGATCCCCACAGTGTAGCTTCTAACACTTGGGCAGCACCAACGACTAGAGGGAATGATTTTTCCACCCTAAAGAAGTCATCAATAAATATATATATATATATATTCAATGGAAAGAAATAATTTAGGATTAAAATAGGAAATATATTTCACATAAAAAAGAAAATTTCTCAAGTGATATGACTGAGATGTTTCTAAACAACATCAACTGTAATAGTCCAATAATAATAGGAAAGTAAAACTGAATCAAATACTCCATGTTATATCATGAGAAAACACCCAAAATATCACCACCATCTAATTAACATTTTCATTTTGATCCAAACAAGGTGTTTCCCTTGAAATTGTTTTAGAAGTATAAGAACATTCTAAAAATTAATGAAAAAATGGAAAGATTAATATATAATAATTTTTTATATCAACTAATTTTAAAACAGCTTACCATTTTATCATTATTCTAAATAATTCTGGTAAAATTGTTTCAATGCATTATTTATTAATCAATAATATCAAACTAATTCATGTATCACATACAATATCAAATACAATACAAACAAAAGTACATGTAGAAGTATTCCAAGGATCACTAATATCAAAGCTAGGTATTATAGTTATACATAGACATAGAAAATCACATGCGTCAAGCCTATATATATATACATGAAATTGTAAGAGTACTGGAACACCCCCATAATGTGACCTTCCCAGAAGTGTCTTGAAATTAACTAGAAATATATGTCTATGGAGTTTTTGAAAACCCCATGAGTGAACTAACAAACAATTTAAATAGAAAAAATCATGTTACAAAACTATCCACCTATGTTCCCAAGGCTTCCCATGTTTTAAATTTTCCAAAACATATCATTATAACCATAATTTTAAAACTGTTTCATAAATCCATTTCATAATGATTTTAAAACATTATTTAATTTTCAAAAACAATGATAAATCCATATATTATCAAAAACCATTTTTCATGCACCCAATTTAGTTATTCCAATTCATTTTTAAATCAATTTATAAATACTATTGAATTACTGCTCATCGAAAAAGGGATGCGATGAAACCGTCTACTTAAAACTCAGTTCACAGCCACCTACATCAAGAACCAATGACATGAAATAATGAAAATAAAATAATAGTGGCCCCATAATCAATCCTTTCATCTCAAAATCAATTTTACAAGGAAATCAATCGGTGGAGAGGAATGATCGTAACAAACCTCAAAGAATGGTCACACTGCACCATAACAAACTCAAGGGTTGACCATTGATGTATGACCTCATAATGGATATAGAAAGGATCAATAATATTATCAAAATAGATCAATTTTTCCTCAAATTAGGGAAAATATGCTCCAATGATTTTTAGATTCAAACGGGACCAAGATACCAAGAGAGGGGGTGAATCATGGGATGAATTTTCATATCAAAATTAGTCCTCTCCCATTATATCTTGAAAACATTATTATAAGGATAGATTTTTGGCTTATATTATAATGATTATTATATTCATTCCCACATAATCTAATTTTGTTTCTTTTAATGTAATGTAAGAAATAATGAAGGCAGACACACATATTTTTACTTGGTTCACACTCACTAGGATACATCTATGGAGCATATGAAGACAATTTGTTGATGTAACTTTTCCACTGAGGCTCACTTCCAAAATTTTGTTTAGGTAAGATTAATTATATACAGAGGTGTACTTATTTTACAATGTTTAGGTTTAGTGCACAGTATTCCCAAGGGCCACCCCTTATGTCTCTTTCTTTAACTAACTGCTAGTGGAAAAGATTACCATTTCCCTCTTCCTTTTCTCACTACATTATAATAAGTCTATACATAATTTATGATCTTAGACAACCCTTCAGTTGCATGAGTGAACCCATCCTTAATTGCAGACATATTCTCTTTTGATGTCTCACTTTTATCGAATTGATTAATACCACTTTACCATAGATCTAATGTGAAATATCCTTCTGTAAAATTTCATAATGCTCAATTTCATCACAGAACTCAAATATTTTATGAAGATCGAATAGAAATCACGAACCACACTCCTTCTATAGTGACCATTTTTTTTAAAAAGACTTTATAATATTTATAAATATTATTACAGAACTAGTTGCTATGTTAACATGATATTTTGAGGCCTAGTATGCCCAATTTTTTTATATTAAAATATAAAATAATTTTATATTACAGATCCATGGTTAATTAATGAAAATAGGATAACCCTTAAATATTTGATTTTCTTAGAAATCAGAGATCACGGTTGGATCTGAATCTCAGTGTTTTCCCTATGTGGGACATAAAATACATCAATGTGGAATGTTTAATCCCCTCACTCATTGACGATACATTTAATTAATTAATGGAATTTAATTTTTTATTTACTTTTAATACCCTTAACATAAAAATTATATATAAATATATGGTGGAAGGAAATTTGGCCACATAATCCATGATTTTTATTATCCCATGATGACTTATCCTATTATCTACTTTTCATTGATGAAATGAAAAATGATGATCAAAACATAAGAAAATAAAGGATCCAGATGGATCACGATGCAATAGATCATCCTACTTCATCGATGAACATGTTCTTCAATAAAAATTATTACTCAAATCAAGGTAGGACTCATAATTAGAATTTTCATGCAATGGATTATTTTTTCAGCATGATGAAACTAAATTCGTCAACATGCTCCTTTGAATTCCAACCTTGAATGATCCAGAGTACTAGTTTTAAATTATATTTCTATTTTTCTAATCATAATAACACAATTATTACCGGTTGGAAAAAACTATTTTCAATGATCCAAACTCTATTGGTTTCCTCTTTAAACTCAATTTTTCGTCTTCATCACTATGGAATTCCTTTTAATCATGGATCGATGATTTTCAGGAAAACATTACTTGATCGGTCACCCAAAAATGAGATGGAATCGTGAAACACCAAAAAAAATATGTAGATAAGGAATATATCTAGAAATGGAATGATATTGGGATGATGAATTAGAAGGTTTCGTGAAAATGAGACATGTAATAAAAATGAGGTGGTGTTCATAAGATATATCCAATCCCATTTTTTTATACGAGGTAAATTTTCAATCCATAGTGAAGCAGTCTCATGTTTTGCGGCCAGATCTGAAGTTTTCGAAGCAGATTCAGGAGAATATTACCATGGAAGGAGAATATTCAAAGTGTGGAAAATGATTTAGGGGAAATATGGATTTTCTAAAGAAATACTAAGTACACAACATGTTCAGTGAAGAATACATGACTTGTAGCCTCCCTCGGTAGTGGAATTATGGTTTGGGAAGATATAAGGATGACACTGTGTGTACTCCCTTTGACGTGGTGTGAACGACTATTCTGTTTGAAGTGAGCCTTGTGAAGGAACACAAGACTATGAACATGGAATATAAGGATAACACATAAATGAATTGTTAACATGGGTAGAATCTCATGTTGATCATAATTCCATATATTGAAGTACACAAACACGGATTCCAAGCACACGGACATGATCAGTAGATATGGCCTCGGTCGCTGAATAAACAGAACACACCATGGATTCCACCTACACAATGAGCACTACTACATGGGATGGAAACCTTTTCTGGTAAAAGAAATGATCAGATAGTGAATAGGGGTAACATGATGTGTGGGCCCCCTCACACGCTGTGTACGGATTAATGTCCCATATGAAATATTTAAACCTCTATATCTCCTTATTTAAACTCAAGATATCAGACTGTGATATAGATATCCTGAGTGTTTTTCTACATAGAATGAAATGGATCCCTAAAAAGTGGACATTGAGATATGATATGTATTTTCATGGTTTTGGATGGACACAGACGACACCTTATTATGGCAGTGATCATATAGGCCCACCAAAATGATCATCCGTTCTGACCCTCCAACTAGGCTGGGTAGTGTGGTCCACGAAGACCTTCTTAGATGACCCTCTAGTAGGGATTCCCAATGTAGTACCTAAATATGATTCTGGGATGACCCTCAAGAATGGATGGGTAGTGTAGTCCTTGATGACAAATAGGGGTTGACCGTCCATTTTGGCTGGATAGTGTAGTCCCAGAAAACCATTTTGGATAACCCTCCAGATGGGATGGGCAGTTTAGTCCCTGATGACCTTCCGAGATGACCCTCCACTTGTGATGGGCATTATTGTCCCTAAATAACTTCTTGATAAGACCCTCGACTATGCGGCATGGTGGCAATGAGTGATATGACATACCTATAGACTCAAGAAAAAGATGGGAAATTTCACCACTGAGACACATTCTTAGTATGCAATATCAAACCATATGGGTGTGTTAGTTCCACCCCAAGTGGACAGTATCGAGGTGTGGTTATTTTATCCCCTTGACATGAAACTCATGTGAAGACTCTTGAGGTGCTGGGCATCGTAGATTACTCTACCGTGGAAGGTTTTCTACACATCTTCTTAGAATATGATATAAGATGAAGATCTGTTTACTCTCTCATTTTGGATTCCATGGCTGATAATATATATATATAAGTATATATCCTTCTAGAATACCCCCTCCTTGGGTATTGGTTACTCCCATTCCATGAGAGGTGAAGACATTAATGGAATGCCACATGCTTTATATTTCTTGCTTATCATGGTTGGATGGGTCCTATATTCTTATTTAGGTAGAGAAGAATCAATGGGGGGTTCACCTACCCACCATTTAGAGTTCCTTATTTATGGATGAGACAACATTAAATCTCATTATGGGTTGATCAATACTCTTTCTGTTCACTTTTATTCTACCTAGTTCTATTTACTTCATCTCTTTGGTGTTATCTCTTAATTGTATCTCCTCTTCTTTAGGGGTGGGGTCAATGGGGTATGTTTGTACACTCCTCCTCATATGATTTTCCCAACATGTTTTCTGTCTTTTTCTAACAGTATACAGGCTTACTATCATTTTAGAAGAGCATAGGGATACAGGATGCATAGACCGCATACAGTGGTCATAGTTGTGATACTGGAGCTGGGCTCGATAAGTTGATACTCATTTCCTTTTTTCCACAGAGTAGGATTAGATTATGGTTTGGTTGTGTGTTTTTAACCCATTACATTTCAGAATTTTCTTTCATACTCATGAGCCGTTCAAGGGATCATGCATGTACACTTTACTTTATAAAAGTTTTCACTTTTTCTACTTTTCTTTTGTGGTTTTAATTTATTTTTATGTGTGTGTGTACATTCTCTTAAGAAATGGAATCCATATGATTTTTATGCATATAGTGCTTGTCGCTAACCCCTGGAAAATGGTGGCAGGATTGGTGTATTTATGTATCTACCCCCATCTCAGGCCAGTTCTTGATAGAGTTTTATTATGTGTGGTTCAACATTAGGATGCTGTTTAGTAACTCCCTAAAATTTAATTGGTTAGAATTTATGGAAATAGTGTCACTGTGTTTTGAGAGTTTCTATTTGTTCGTAGAGTCTGGTGATGGTATGGGAGGCCTATGTGTCTATTCACCAGGACCCAGATTACCCACAAGTCGTCTCGGCACCCTGAGACATTTATTGCAGAGAACAATATTACATTCTTCTATAGGATTGTGTCTTTGACTATCCTTCTTGAGTCAAATCACCATTATTATGTGGATATATATATATATATATATTCCCATCTGACTATGACACCCATGAAATTTTTCATGATGCCATGACAATGATAGTCATCCAGGATACTAGCCTTTGTTTGCAATGGAGACCCTATGAACAACACGACCTATGTGCAGGGTCAATAATGGTATCCCTTTACTCTATGTGGACCTGTAGAGGCGCCTCAACCCATTTCATATCTGATATTATGAGTATGGTAGGCTAAGGAGGAGTGAATACTCAGTGCACTTTGTGATTTTCATTATTAGTGATTGCATAGGATCTGTGGTCAGACAAATCCTCCAGTAGTGTTCGATTGGATGGATTCGGTGGTCTATGATTTAAAACTTGTTTGGACCCTGGAAGATTATATGGTGGCTATTGCAGCTATTCATTTACATGGAGAATTTGGGTGTTGGTGGATCTATGTTGCCCAGATGCGCGATGAGTTGGCACAATAATGGGGTGAATTTTATTAGTTGTTTCATGAGAGTTATTATCCCTCACACATGTGCTCCAATAGGATTCACGAGCTTCTGGATCTTTAGTAGGGAGGGGTGGAACTGGAAGAGTACACAATGATGTTCATCGATCTTATGTGCTACACCCTTGACATTATCATGGATGATTAATTCCGAGCAAGGAAGTTCGAGAATAGACATATTAGAGAGATTAGGGCTTGCGTAGATTCCTTGTGCATCACCACCATTATTGGGATAATGTAACTGTAACATGTGGTTGATATATTCCTAGAATATGAATGCTAGATACCTAGAGAAAGTAGATGTCATGATAGGGTCGATTCATCTTTAGCAGTAGGAAGGCGTCAGAGGTCTTGGAATCAGAGACCCTTCCCAACTTTAGGGCACAGTTTTCCATTTTAGGGGTAATTCAGGGCACAAATGCAACCCAGAGGGGGATGATGCTAATGTTGTTATGAGTGAGGACTCATGGGCCGGGACTACCCAACGAGGCGTACTGAGCATCCCAGGATGGCAGCAGATTGACCACCCCCAGAGTGGAAACTCTGGGATCTATGATATCACAAAAGGGGTTAGTGTGGTCCCTGGGGAGGCAGACCAGGTAGAGGATAAGAGGATCTGTAGGTGGGGGATGTTGGTATGAGGTCCTCCTAGCACCACCACCAAGAGGCCCGCATATAGCTTAGTGAGATGGAATCTGGGGCCTTGGACCACTAATGGCTATATACTTCTACGATGTGGCCACACATGAGATGATTTGAGGTATCATATGTGTTTAATATACATAATCATCAGTAATATTAAAAAGTATAACTAGGAAATATTTTACCCCTCCATTATTTTTTAGGAGATAGATATCTCAATTGATATGCTAGTACTGCAGCTGTTCCATGAGGTTCCTACTGAGAATGTTTCCTCTATATCATTCATCAATCTACAGTGAATTTTATCGCTTAAAAGAGATAAATTAATGTGGGACCTACTTTCCATCACAATATATCCATATAAAATAATCTTGTGAATATATTTTCTATCCATGGTTCAAGTCCTGATTGGATATCATCATAGTCTAGTTATATTACAACGTGTTGATGCGATGATTTTCTCATTTTTCAAGAGAGATAACTAATAACAGGAATAATGGGTGTTGTGATAAATATTTTACAACCCATTTCCCATTAGCTAGTGAGTATGACTCTTGGTTCAGCGTAGTATTCAGGCATCTGGATCACCTATATTATTGAGGATTATATGGACATCTTTCTAGAAGAAGTTCTAGGACTATGTTTGAGGGGGGAGATTGAGGTTTTCATCGACTTGATGGATTGGACGACCCTAATATCTTCATGAACATATCAGATGGAACAAACTGACCACCACGAGATGAGGTTTCAGATAAAGGACCTTCATGGGAATGGTTTCATCAGACCCATTGGTTCCCCCTTGGAGGTGCCAATATAGTTTCTGAGGAATGATGATGTGGAATGTGGATTTTCATGGATTATTATAAACTGAACATGGTTGTGATAAATAAATGGTACCCCTTTCTGAGAAGAGGATACCTCATTGATCAGTTCTCAAGTGATATATGGTTCACCAAAATTGATCATAGGTCCATCTACTACCAGGTGTGGGTTCGTGAGGATGATATTCATAAGATGGCATTTCAATTTCATTAGGGACCCGACGATTTCTTAGTGATGCCCTTTTTTTGTGACCAATCCACCCCCCATTTTTTTGGCATAGATGAACTAGATCTTCCAAACATACTTGGACCATATATTTATTTTCTTCATCGATGACATTATCATCTACTATGCGATAGAGGATGATTTTCTTGAGAACTTAAGGAAGATTCTTGATCTACATCGAGAGCACCAGCTTTATGGGAAGCTCCTGAAATACCAGTTATGCATATATCAGGTTAACATTCTAGAGAATTCCATTTTTGAGGTGGGGTTACCGGTTGATCAAGTGAATGTCAATGTAGTGCTTTCATTGGATCAATCAAAAAATGTTCCTGAGGTGCGAATAATTATCACCTTGGAGGGGAACTATCAGATATTTGAGGAATAATTCTCTATGGTTGAAACCCCTTTGAAAACTCTCACACAGATGAGGAAATTTATTACCTAGTCCGAGAAGTACGATAAGGGCTTCAATGAGTTGAGGTAGGGGATGAAGAGTTCTCTAATTTTGAGGCCACCAGAGGTATGAATTGTGTCTGTGGTATATTTAGTCACCTCAAGAGCTAGTATTGGTTGCGTGACGAGGCAACAATAGGAAGTCATTGCATACGGTTCAAGTCAATTGAGACCCCATGAGAAGAACTATGTGAATTTGGATTTGGATACAGTAGCAGTAGTAATATATTTAAGGATGTGGAGACACTACCATCTATGAGAGAAATTAATGGTTTACTCATACCACCAGAGTCTCAGCTACGTCATTATACTGAGTGGCCAAAACATGATGTCATGACGCTGAATGGTGTTCTTATATGACTATGAAATCGAGATAGTCTATACTCATGGTAATGTAAATGTTGTATCATATTCTCTTAGAATTTTTTCCCCGACTTTCCAAGTGTTTGAAGCATCATAATAGTTATAATCCTTGTCGGTGACCCTCAAGGATCAGGACATTATATCATTCCTAAAATTGATGGTGTTGACTCAAATACTCTTTGACCATGTGAAATAGTCCCAACTATGATACCATAACAGTTAGGTTCTTCATTATCATGTATCCATATGCGATAAAACAAATATATTTTCATAGAGGTTGGAATCATGATATCTATGTCTAGGGGAAAACAGTGGTTCCAATGTTGATTCATGAGGAATTGATGTGGTATTTTCAAAAATCTCCATTAGATGTACTTCTTGTTCTGGGGAATATGTGAATGAATCTTCATTGGTAGTTTTGGTTGCCTAGCATGAGACATAGTGTTGCTGAGTTTCTCTCTTGATTCCTTTCTTATTAAAAGGTGAAGGCTGAGCATGAGGTTCTTGAATTTTTTTTTGCAGACTCTTGATATCTGAGAGTGAAAATTTGATGGAATATCCAAGGACATTCTCACAGGGCTTCTACGCATAGTGAAGATCCATGACACCATCTGGGTGATAGTGTACGGACTCATGATGTCACTATTCTTCCCTTCCATCACATAGAAGAGTTTGGTGGAATATTTGGGGTAGCTATATGTACAAGAGGTCATCTACCTTCACGCGGTACCCTTGAATATTGTGTATGATCATGAAACTCATATTACGTCATAGTTGTTTAGAGTTCTATAGGAGGTGTTAGGGACCCATATTTGGATGATTACAAGCCTTCCCCCTTGACCGATGGGAAGACCAAGCTTAATTTCCTGGTGCTAGGGGATATTCTGAGAGAGTGAGTATTGGATTTTAGCCAGAGCAGGGAGGATCACCTGCCTTTGGTCGAGTTTGTGTACAATAACAGCTACCACTCCACCATCGGCATTGAAAATTTTTAGGCCCTATATGGGGACCCTATAAGTCCCCCTTGTTCAAGATAAGGATTAAAGAGTAAAGTTTATTGGCCGAAATTTGGGGTAGGCGAGGACAAAGTAGGTTTAGATCATCTGTGAAAGGATAATGATGGCCCTGATCAGACAGAAGTCCCACAAAGAGTTCCATCATAGTCACTTGGTGTTTAATGAAGGAATCCAAATCTTCTTGAGAGACAGCCCACAATGTGGAATGTGGATGTTCATTCAGGGAAGAAAACTATATGTGTGGTTCATTGGGTTGTTTGAGATAACCTTGAGGGTTGTATTGGATTCCTACTACCTCTATTAACCCCCACAATTTTAGTTGGTGAACATTGTTTTCCACACGTCACACGAGAAGAGATATATTCATGAACCTACACAATTCATCGACTCTGGTGAGATAAGAATCGATGATGTATCCAACATTGGGGACCACCTGATGAGGATTGAGTACAAATAGAAGCAGACCCTACGAGGATGGGTCACCCCTCTAGTCCAAGTGTTGTGAAATAATGGAAATGTGTAGCAGAGTTCTTGGGAATGGAAGAGCCAAATGTGGGATCAGTAACCCGAGCTGTTTGATTAGTTTTTATTTTTCTGTATGAAATGGTTAAAAGGATGGAATTATGTAGAGGACAAATTTTTTCATAATAGGAAACTGAGATATTTCTAAATATTATCCATGATCTTGGTGCTAAAGAAACAACTAATTCCTAGGCCCGATGTGTCCAAATTAAATATTATAAGATAATGTAAAAAAATTATATTAAAAAAATGTGGTTAATTAAAAAACATGATAACTCTTAAAAAGATGATCAGATCATAAATATGAGACCATGGTTTGGTCTAGAATGTGGTGTTTTACCTTGTCTTGACAAAAAATATATTGGTGTGGGACATTCATACCCCTCTCTCGTTGGTGGTATGTTTATGAAATTAAATGAATTGCATTATTTAATTACATAAAATACAATTAACCAAAAAATTGTATATAAGTATGTGTTTAAAAGTATTTATTTCAAAAAATACAATTTTTTTCTAACAATGAAGAAATCTCCACTCCTCTTCCATTTGATGATGAAATGATGATCGAATATTAAATGAAGATAAATCCATGGATCTAGATGGTCAAGATGTAATGGATCACAATCCTTTGTAAAAGAAGAAGTTCGTCATCAATAGTGATCGATCCAATCTAGGAAGGACTCTTTGTTTTAATGTTTACACCTTTAATTAAATATTTGATGATGTAGACACTAAATTCTTGAATCTATGCCTTTGAATTCGAACATTTCATCATCCCATGTACTGGTGTTCAATCCATTTTTGGTTTTTCTAACCCGAATTGCAGAATTATGATGGGATGGACTAGAATGATTTTCCAATGATCCAAACCCTTGTTTCAGTTTATTTTCCCCTTAATTATTTCTATACATCTCTTTGGAATTACTTTGAATCCCAATTCGACAATTATCGGGTGACACGAGCTCGATCGAGCACTTAGAAACAAGAAAGAATCATGTAATGACAATGGTTTTATAGGAAAGGTAAATATCTAGAAGATGAATGATATGGGGGGTGAAAAGTCTGATGGTTTTATGATAATCTGACAAAGAATGAATCCATGAAAAAATTTAGATGATCTGGCCAAACCTTCATTTTCAAACGAGTTAGATTTGCGATGAACGGTGAAGAAATATTGCATTCTTCAGCCAGATCCGACGATTCTGGAGAAGATTCAGGTAAATTTGACCATGGGTAGAGCATATTTGAAGTGAAAATGAATATTTTTGAGAAATATCATATTTATGGGAAACAACATCCCAACTACACACCAAGTTCAGTGAATAACACATGTCATGTATTCCCCCTCTGTAGTGGAATTATGGTTTGGGAAAAGACAAGGCTAACATGAAATGTACTCCGCTTTCCATGTTGTGTACTACCTTTCCATGTGAGGTGATACATGTGATGGAAAACATAGATAGGCCCACACAATGTTCCAACCACATAGACAGGGGATGGAAACATGGGAAGCATCCTGTGTAAATCAACACGTCGTGTACTAGATTACAGAGAGACTAATTCCGAGTACATAGACAAATCCAGCTGACACAACCACAGTCCCCAGATAAATTGGATACACCTTCCACCTTCTCATTGTGAACTACTACATGGGATGGGACCCATGTCTGGCCAGAGGCACAACCATACAGTGAATTGGGGCAACGCACCATGCAGACCCCCTCACACGATGTGTATTGACTGATCTCCCATGAACAAACATCAATCCATTCTATCTCCTTTGTTTGAATGTGGATTTTGGATCACGAGATTCCTAACTTGTGTGTTTTGATGTAGAATATAATGGTTCGATATAATAGGATTTAGAGATACCATGTTGATTTTTCAGTATTGGAACGTGTAGAGACGACAACTAATGACAAAATCGATCAGATAGGATAACCTGAACGACCTTCAAGGAAAACCCTCTAGCTGGGGTGGGCAGTGTAGTCCACAATGATATTTCGAGATGACTCCCATATATTTCTCAATACTGTAGTGTCAAATGTCAATTCTCGGATGACTCCCCAGTAGGGTTGGGCTGTGTAATTCTTAATGATGATTCTAGGATGAAAATCCAAATGGGATGGGTAGTGTAGTCCCCGGTGACCTTATGGGAAGACCATCAAGTTGGGGTTTTTCATGTAGTCCCTGATGACCATTTGGTCTGACCCATATGCTTGACTAGGTAGTTTAGACCCTAAACACATTTCAAAGAAGACCCTCAACTATGCAGCACAGTGGAGAGGCATGTAACGACATACCTACGGACTCGCAATAAAGGAATTCACTTTCGACATCGAGATTCATTCATGTGATAATATATAAAAAGGAGTGGGAGAGTAAGTGCCGCCTATAGTGTATTGTATCAATGTGATTTTATTTGAGCCCCCTTTTCATATGACTCCTTGGAAGATGCCTGAGGTAGTGGTCCTCACAGATGACTCTACCTTAGAACTGATGGTTACTCATCATCCTAGGATAAGATTTGTGATAGAGATCCCTTTCAACTCTTGTTTGGGATTCTATGACTAAGGATATATATATATATATATATCCCTCTATATTATCCCCTCCTTGGTTAGTGTTTAATCTCTTTCCAATATAGGTGAAGATGCACAGGGTATTCCACATGCCTTTTGGGACTAATTTATTATGGTTTGGATGGTGTACTCTCCAGAATTTTGTAGCGAAGTCTCAATTGGTAGTTAACCTCCTCACCATTTTGAGATCTTTGTGTTTTGATGAGCCTATATACATAGTCTTTTTAGGTTGAGATATACTATTAACTTCTAATTTTACAGGACCATGTTCCATTTACTTCTTCACTTTTGTTGGATATCTTAATTCTATCCCATATACATTTCTGGGCATTTGTAGTACCCCCGATTTCAGGAAAGTAACCCTTTTTTATGATTTTTATGTACATGAATCATATAAGAGATGGTTGGGAATGATTGGAGACCATTAAAGTGTCAAAGGGAAAAAAGGTGGTGACGCACGGGCTTCGCACGGTTTTCCCAAACTATGTGGAATCTGTGCAGGTGGTGTCACCTTGGACAGAGGAGACCGCACGGTGTGCACACGGTTTAGGAAATCCGTGCGAGGAGGTTGTGCAGAGTGCCCCTCCCAAGTAGTGACTACCGCATGGTTAGCGCATTGTATGACTAACTGTTTGGACTAACCGTGTGCGAAGTCAACATAGATCCTATTTTTAATGATCTAATCTGTTTTATCATTAAAACCACTCTTTTTTGCTCCTATATGGCCCTAACTCAGTATTTCTCTCTGGTGAAGGTGGGAGAACACTTACCAGGAATTTTAGAAGTGATCCAGAGGGTTTCCTTGGCATTTAGAGGTTGGTCGATCGAGGTAAGTCTCATTTCCTTTGGTTTTCATAGATCTTATGCTTCCCTCTCGATGAATCTTTAGATCTATGCCTAAGGTGGGTAGATCTAAGGTAGTGGATGACTTTTAAGTCGGGTTTTGACCTTGTTGGTGATATGGGAAGGAATCTAAGGAGGTTCCGTGGTGTTTCGACCCAGTTCGTGGTTGGTTTCGCCTATTTTGTTAAGGTATGTGGGTTCACTCTCTATTCCTCTCTCTTAGAACTTGAAGGCTTAGTTTCAATTTTTTTTTACTTGAGTGAAATGGTTTGTTTATCTATTGTGAAAGAATGGTTGAAACCCCTTCTTTTTAACAGGTTATGGAAATTGTGTGTTTTGGAATGTGGTTGTTGAAGTAAATTTAAAATGGTGATTTTAAATTGGCTATTGTTTTGCTGCTTGAAGGAAATGGGATTCAATAAAAGGGTGATGATTTATTGAAAGGTTTTGAACACACTTGGTTTTGGGCATGGAAATTCATGGGTTGTAGTGTGTGTTCATATTCATTGGGATGGATAAGGGAGAGAAGTACCCCATCAAAAGTTTGTGACAGATAAGGTCGTGAAGTACCCCCTTCAAGGTAGTCCACTAAGTGACGGCTTAGTGGAAGGAAAACTCACCACTCACGAGTATATGGCGGTCCTGGTTGCATGCATGGATGGTTTTGTGGATTTGTGAAATGGAATGAATGTACCAAAGTGGAAATGCGAATTTGATTTGAAACATTGCTTGGATGTTATTCTTTGGAAAGATGGGTGTTGTTGGAAAAAAAATTTGACATGGAACTTGTTATATTTTGAATAATTTTGGAATTGTTTTGTTTAAATTATTTTATATAAATGTGCTAACATGTTTTATCCTAGAGGCATGGGTTGGGAAGTCTTCAGGGAACAACCTACTGATTTTCATTACTCACCCCCTGCTTTGGCACGTTGGTGCTTTTGAAGATGTCATATACCAGGATGCTGGAAAAGGTAAAGTGTCACATGTTTACAACACTACTTCATGATACTTGGGCTGGTTCATGATTTTGGAGCATGGAACTGGTGGAGCATGGAGTTGGGTTGTCATCTTGTATTATTTGAGTTTGTCTTTCCGCTGTTTACTCTGATTTAGTGTTGGCTTCTACTGTGGTACTTTTGGTTGGTTTATGATAAAAGAATTGGTTGAGTTGTCTTAGCTAATCATGCATAATTTAGTTGCTTTGTTGGGATATGGTTGTTGGCTCTGTGGTATGTTCAAAAAGGGTAAATCATCCCCCACTTTTTTTGAAACCTTTCATCATTTATTTCCAGCCCTTGGCACCTTGGGGATGTCGTTTAATGACAATTAATGAATCGTTGAGCTCTCAAGATAATGAGAATTGGCGGGTCATTACAAATGGTATCAGCTTGTCCAGTCCTTGCCTAACAAGTGTTCATCGATGTTCTCGGTCATGGAGTTGAAATTCCTTTTTGTATATTCCTTGGGTTGGAATATTAGACAGGAGTAGGATTATTAGAACAAGGAATTTTTTTCATAAAAGGACGTAACTAACCCATTTATGCTGAACATCATGTTACCAGGGTGTTGTGTACATAAGTGTTTTGGATACATTTCTAGAATGTTGGAAATTTAATTGTCATGTTTTTAGCCAATTATTTGCGCATGACATGCATTGTAGAGGAATGGCTTCCCACTAGGATTTCATATCTCATTGTGAGGAATGAGTAAGGACTTTGTGTAAGGTGCCAATATTTGAAAAATAAAAAAATTGTTTTCAACTAAAAAAATATTTTGAAAACTGGATATTTGGGGTTTTTTGAAAATGGTCTGATTTTCAAAAATCACGTGGGATGTTTTAAAAAATGGTTGAACATGGGAAAATATTATTTTGAAAAGAAATGTAGTGATAGTTGATGTGATAGAATTTCAAATGCTAAACCTTCAGTTGATAGGAAGTGAGACTAACGATGTGCTTTGTTTGTATAGAAAATGGCACCTATTAGGCGTCGTAGAAACCAACTCGAAGAAGCTGCGGAGATTGTGGTTGCACCTGAACCACGTGTGAACCAAGAGATGGTTCGGAGTATAGTTCTAGTGTTCTAGGATGTGGACACAGGGAATCAGAGAGATGAGTCATGGCATATAGACCATTCCATCCAGTTCTAGAAGTATAATCCACCCATCTTTTGGGGTGATTCTGAACCAAAAATGTCGGAGGTGTGGCTGAGTAGGATGAATCGTATCTTTGATTTCATCAGCACACTAATAGAACTGAAAGTAAAGATGGTGACGTATATGCTGGAGGATCTTTCACGATAGTGGTGGGAACTAGTGGTGCAGGCTAAGGTGGATCAAGGCCTGGGATGGGAGGAATTTGACGAGTTTTTCAATAAACAATTCTATCCTCACACGTTCAAGATCCATAGGACGAAAAAAATTTTCAGCCTGAAACAGGAGAATCTCTCAATCATGGAGTATGTGGCTAAATTTATGAATTTAGTGCTCTTTTCACCTGAAGTTGCTGCAAGTGCGTCACTGAAGGCATGCATCTTTGAATGAGGGTTTTTATAGTAGATTCACTCAAAGATATTTGTCTCTGTATTACGGATTATACGGAAATGGTAAATAGAGAAACGGTAGCTGAAAGAGACATCTTGCGGGTTATGGGAGGCATAAGTATCACTACTGGAAATTCAGGCTATAGCCACGGTTTTAAACCGTGTCTATTGGTCTTCAAACCACGAATATAGATAATAGCCACGGTTTGAGGAACGATGGCTAAGATTGTCAGGGATATGGGCCTAGAATTATATCCATGGTTTCGAACTGTGGCTATAGGTATAGAGCCACGTTTCCAACCGTGGCTATAGGTATACAACCACGGTTTTAACCATGGTAATATCTCTATAGGCATAGTTTAAAACTGTGGCTATACTATAGGTGGGACAAAATTTAATTCCATTGTTAGAAATTGTGGCATTAGACCTATAGCCACGGTTTTTAACCGTGGAAATAGAACTGTATCCATGGTTAGAATATGTGGCTATAGGGTCTGAAAAACCATAAAAAATACAGCTGGTGTCCAGGGTCTGTTTGTGGGGGTGTCGAGGACAGACCATGGACACCCCCCGAAAAAACCCTGGACACCCCCCCAGACAGACCCTGGACAGCCCCCAGACAGACCCTGGACACCCCCCAGGATAGACCTTGGACACCCCCCCCCCCCCCGCCCCAAGATAGACCCATGGACACCCCTTAGACAGGCCTTGGACACCCC
The DNA here is from genome assembly GCA_963277665.1 of Viscum album. Lineage (NCBI taxonomy): Eukaryota > Viridiplantae > Streptophyta > Magnoliopsida > Santalales > Viscaceae > Viscum > Viscum album. The sequence continues at coordinate 530,678,006 of OY728133.1, forward strand.
CGGACAGACCCTGGACACCCCCCTGGCCAGCGCCTGGACACACCCTAGACCCTGGATCCCCCCCCCCCCCCCGAAAATAGAAATAACCCCATGGACACCCTGGAACCCCCCCCCAGACAGACCCTCGACACCCCCCAGACAGACCTAGGACACCCCTTGGACAGACCCATGACACCCCCCCTGGACAGCCCCTAGACACCCCCCAGACCCTGGACACCCCCAGACCTTGGACATATAACCCTTGACAGCCCAGACCTCCACTCCCTCGGACATCCACCACCCCCCTCACCCTCCTGGACAACCCCTAGAACCCCCCTCCCCCCCAGAACCTGGACACCACCCCATACCCCCGGAAAGACCCTAGACACCCCCCGGACAGACCCTGGACACCCCCGGACAGACCCTGGACACCCCCTGGACAAACCCTGCACACCCCCCGAACAGACACTGGACACCCCCTGGACATCCCCTAGACAACCTCAAACCCTGGACATATCCCCCTGAATAGCCCATACCTCAACTCCCATGGACAGCCACCCCCCCCCCACCCTCCTGGAAAAACCCTGGAACCCCCCCCCCCCCAGAACCTGGACACCACCCTATACCCCCCAGACACTAGACACCCCCCCAGACTAAGGAAAGATCCCCTTGGACAGCCTAGAACTCCACTCCCCTGTACTGCCACCTTCCAAACCTCCTGGATAGACCATGGAACCCACCCCCCCCCCCCCCCACAACTTGGACACCCCCCCCCCCCCTCAGTCCTGCCCTCCCCCCCCCCCCCCACACACACACACCCTGCCTGTTTCCCCTCCCCCCTACCCCTGCCATCCCCCACTTGCACCCCTGCCAGTCCCATCCCCCTTGCCAGTTTCACCCTTACCCCACCAGTCAATCCCCTCCAAATTAAATTATACCCAAAATCTACTTACATAATAAGAATTAAACATATCCAAATATAAAAAAACACATAACTAGACTTACATGAATCTCCCTGCAAGACAAACTATCAAAGAGATCTGGAACCAACTCAAAAGTACCTATAACACAAGGTATAACATGGTAGTGATCATCCCCTAGAAATATGGTAAAACAAAACATCATATAATATTCACTAAGAATACAACTCAATAAACAAGAATAGTGCCCCCCCCCCCCGTTGGACCCCCCTAGACATCAGCCCCCCCCCACTAGTGGACCCCCCTGGATAGCCCCTCCAACAGCCCCCTGTTGAACCCCCCTAGACAGACCCCCCCCCCCCCACTGTTGGACCCCCCTGAACAGCTGCCCCCTGGACACCCTCCCCCCTCCCCACTGCTATACCCCCCTAGATAGCCGCCCCCCTGCTGGACCCCCCTGTACAGCAGCCCCCCCCGGACAGCAGCCCCCCTGGATAGTAGCCCCCCTGCTGAACCCCTATGGATAGACCCCCCCCCCCCCCCATTGTTGGACCCCCCTGAATAGCTGCCCCTCGACCCCACTGGACATCCCCCCCCCCCCCCCCCACACTACTGGACCCCCTGGACTGCAGCCCCCCCTACCGGACCCCCCATGGACAGCAGCCCCCCTACTGAACCCCCCTGGACAGAACCCCCCTGCTAGAAGTTTTAGTTTTTTATGATATATTACTCTATAATAGTGGATGTTGGTGTATAGTTTCCATATTCTTTTATTTTACTATTTTTGAGTTATGATGCTGGTGAAGGTGGGTTATGGGTGATGTCGCGGTTTCTAGGAGGTGGTGTGGCTGTTGGGAGATTTTCAAAATATTGGTTGATTATTTTTGGTGCTACAGATACTGGGAGATGATGTTGAGTAGTTCTGTGGGCTTCTAGATAGGAACATCATAATGGATGTTTGGTGATGGATGGATGTAGAGGCTAAAGAAGTGGCTGGTGTTGGCTTAGAGGTGCTGGAGGTTCTGTTTCCATGGACTAGTTTGTTAATAAGGATTGGGTTCTATTGTTGACTATGAGTTGGTAAATGGGTTTTTGGATGGTTTTTTTGTGGTTTAGGATGCCTCTTTGATGGGGTGTGTTGCAGAAGTGGCATTCGTTGGTGCTGGTGGCTTGGGATGTAAATTTGAGGACCTTTATAGTGGTTGGACATTGCTGTTGGATTATAGGTGTTTGTGCTATTACTATTTAGTGGGTTACTACTAAAACTCTAATTGTTATTGGGGTTTTCTTTAGTACATGTGATATTGGCTAGTGTTATTGGATTATAGTAGGTTGCTGCTTGGTGGAGAGTGATTCTGGTGTCAAGCGGGCTACTACTATTTCCAGTTCGACTAGGGGTTGGCTGTTGATTGAAAGCTGGGAGGATGGGGTTTAGTTGTGATGGAGATTATGGGATTACTGGTTTTATTGGTGGCTTTAGGTTGTTCTCTCAGATTCCATTACGCTTACTCTTTTCTTAGATCATGTATACAAATTCACCCGGCATTCAAGGCCACTCAAACCCATATTTGGGTCTGGATAAGGATATTAAATTGTCTTTCAATGCATGTGATCATACAGGCTCATCACTTCCTGGAGACCTGCATATGACGAAAAACCCAGCCTTGGTTGTTTTAGCTGCAGGGGATACACTTTTGGACCCCTATAGGTTAATAAATCACATCACATTTATAATGATCTTTTTTATGGTATGAACATTGACAATCGTCAATCTTCATACCCTTCTTCTTCTTTGGGCTGTGAATCAAAACAGGTTGGCACACTACTTGACAGACAAGATAACCAGAACAAGACGATTTTGAATAATGATTCCAAGTAGAACACATGCAACCCTCTTGGGGGTTTACACTTGAGCAGTGACACTTATGTGGGGAATACCTTTATCTCTGAACAGACACCTTAACCCCCACTTGGTTAGGATAGTGCATCTCCCAATGATATGTCCATGGCACCTGATGTTATGGGTGTTTCAAAGACTACTCTGGACAGTTACCCAAATCAAAATTTGGTTGCCTTGGGTATGAAAGATTAGAAAGATTCCAACCCAAATCTGCCTATTCAATTGGTCATGAATTAGAGGTGTATATTTTCATCTTATCAAGAACAACCGAACCTGGTGGGCACACAATAGATTCCCCCAGGTTCTAGAAAAAAGATGGAAAAACAGTCAGGTACTTCACATGACAACCTTGCTACAAATATTTAAGGTATATATCCTCCCCTTTTTGTCAATCATACTATTGGTATTTCCCAGACATTAGATAACATTAATATGCAGACTAAATCTGAGAACCCGATTACTCATCAAGATGTTGACCATACTGCCTGTATTCTTAAGGACTCTATGGACATACTTGTTAATAACCCGTGCATTGATTCCTCCACGGTTAATAATAAGGTAGGAAATTCAAACAGTTCCCCAACATCTACTAAAATAAATCAATAAAAGACCAAGATCCGAAACACCACTAAAAATATCATAATATCTTCTAGACACAATCTCTAGCACCACCCTGCACAATCTCTACTTTGTTCATCATATTATTTTGTTTAATGTGTCCAACCAAATTGTGAAACTCCCTCTCCCTTTTAGTTTTACCAATTCTTGGTTCTCTAACACTAAATGAAGGTGGAAGGGGGCTGGCGCGGGCTAGAACTGGTGCAGTCTGGGATGTAGGTGATGCGGGCTGGGATGTAGGTGGCAGGGGGGCTGGTGAGGGCTGGAACTGGTGGTTGGGGCTGTTGTTTTTGTGATAGAGGGCTGGCATGAGTGTCTTGCAAGAGGTTGGGGTGGTGGTTGGTGTGGTGGCTGGTGCGGGCTATATTACAGGTGGCCGAGGGCTGGTGTGGGCTCGAATGAAGGTGGAAGGGGCTGGAATGCGGGTGGAAGGGGGCTGGTTGTAGGTGATGGGGGGATGGTGCAGGCTGCTTCAACGGTGGTAGGGGGGCTGTTGCGGGCTAGAAGGCTAGTGGAAGCGAGCTGAAATGAAGGTGGAAGGGGGCTAGTGTGGGCTGGATGTGGCTGGAGCAGATCTAAATCACGACGTGACCATGGTGTGACCGCGGCGTGACTGCGGCGTGACTGAGGTGTGACCGCGGCGTGACCACGACGTGACCGCATCGTGACCGTGGCGTGACCATGGCGTGACTACGACATGAATACGGCGTGTCGGCCCGGTGCAGCGACATCTGCGGGGCATCATCTTCTGGCCAGGAGCGAAGGGAGTGGGAGGAGGCGGAACAACATTTTTGATGTCGCCCCGCCGACAGAAATTGTGATTAGTCAGTCTTAACATTGATCACAAGACTCATGGAATACTATCACTGCGAACTATCGCGGATTATCGTCCTGGAGAAGGGCCAAATCACGGCATGACCGCAGCGTGACTGTGGCATGACCGCGACATGACCTCGATGTGTTGGCCCGGTACAGAGACATCTGCGGGGCATCATCATCCGACCAGGAGTTAAGGGAACGGGAGGAGGCGGGGAAACATTCCGGTCATCGCCCCGTTGGTAGAAATTGTGATTAGTCAGTCTCCACATTAATCACAAGACTCATGGAATACTATCACGGAGAACTACCACGGGGTGTCATCCTGGATCAGGGCCAAATCATGGCATTACCACGACGTGACCGCGGCGTGACCGCAGCGTGACCACGACGTGTTGGCTTGGTCCAATTTCATCCACGAGGCAACATCTTCCGGTCCGGAGCGAAGGGAGTGGGAGGAGGCGGGGCAACATTTCGGTCATCGCCCTGCCTAAAGAAATTGAGATTAGTCAGTCCCAACCTTGATCACAAGACTCAAGGAATACTATCACTATGAATCGTTGCGGTATGTCATCCTGGATCAGGGCCAAATCACTGTGTGACCGCGGCGTGACCACGGCGTGTTGGCCCGGTCCAGCGACATCCACGGGGAAACATCTGCAGGCCAGGAGCAAAGGGAGCGGGAGGAGGTGGGGCAACATTCTGATCGTTGTCCTACCGACATATGATAGAACATATCGAATATTTAATATGCTATAACAGGGGATCACCAAAGAAGGTTGTAGCGAGAGGCACAATGATGCAATGTCTAAAGGGTAGCAAAATGACGGAAAATAATCATACACCCTACACAATCTATTTACAAATTCATTCGCTTTCCCTAAACATGGAAATTTTATTTATAATATTCAAACTGTGAAAAGGATAGTTTCATGGTCAAGGCATATGCCTACTCAGACAATGTCATTTGAGTTAAACAAGTATGATAAGAAAATTTATATTATCTAAAGAAAACAAAAACAAACTAGCCATAAAACAAACACCAACTAGAGGCATATGAAAAACTCAAACCAAATATAAACATGATACAAATAACTATCACTACTCTTTGGTTTAGAATACAACGCACCTCTGTTGGAGGGGTTTTAATATAAAATCATGGCATTTCATTATCACACAATTCATTTAATTATATTTAACATTTACTCTAAAACTCATTCAGTACAAATCAAATGCAATAATTTATCTGTGAGTTTTCACAGACAGCGCACCTCCATTAGAGGGTTTTTATTATAAAAACATGACTTTATTTATCAAATGAAACAATTATATTAAAGAACACTTATTCAAAAAATGAAATTCAATATAATTAAGCAGCAATAAGAAATAATCTAAATGAAATTTAAAGAATTCTTGAATTAAAGAGGCTGGAAGAGGGATCCTTCCTCAATGTGGAACCAAACCATCCCCTTCGGCTCTTGGAGCTTTCTAACTAAAAGTTTTTGCTCCCCCACTGGGTATACGGACCTTCACACACATGCAAGGACACCTATCCTCTATGAACACACCCGCATGGCCATGAGAATGTGCAAGGGGATCCTTCCACATATGCTTATATTCATATACCAGTCTCCACTCACCCACGTATGCATTTATATATATATACACAGGCACATATCATATTTAATACGAGTCAAATAAAATATTAACTGAAAAAAATAAACTGACTCACTAATTGAAAATATACCCTTGCTCCAGTCTTCCATGAAGTTGTATTTCTCCAAAATCGAGTGTCACTCCATCATGTCACCTTGTAAGCAAGATCAAAACCCTGCATTGAATATTGATTATACTAAATATATTAAAAACATAAATGTGTGGTACAAACTATTGCAATAAACTATTAAAAAATTTACAAATTATTTTAGACACTACTTATAATTATCTATGTGTGGGACTGTATAAGGTGGGATAGAAATTCCAGTTTATAAAAAGTCACTATGTATAATTATCTTCAGTGCACATGACTTGTGTGACATTAAAATTAGGTTAATCTTATGTGTATGTGGTTAGACAATGTAATAATCATTAAGCACCAATTATTATATCATAATACCAACTAATACATCTTCTAATCATATTTAACAATATGATCCATATCTCTTATAAAACATGGTGCTCTATTTTTCAACATCATGAAAGATTCCTACAATTTCTTCATTTTAGAACATGATCTTGAGATGCAAGCACACAACATAGCTCTAATACTTCTAAGGGGGTTGAAATGATCAAAATACCCTTATTTATCTTATATGAAACAATTAGAATCCCAAAATTCTAAGAACACCATGCATGAAGCCCAACCCTATGATGTATATTAACTAAAGTACCAATTTGTATACCTTTCAGTGGACTGTACTTAAACAAAATTCATCATTCATATTTTTAATGAATTCCCCTCCAAAGGATTCGATTGAACCTTCCACTACATAGTGTATATGCGGTCCAACATGAATAACTCAATTATCAAGAAATATTTTCCAACATTCCACAATAATGTGTTAAGAAGTTACAAATTATATTACATCATATGTAAAAGATGATTATTTATGGATCGATATATTAATTTTTAAAACAAACCAACCGAAGAAATTTTGTTAAAAAGTTACAAACTGTTAAAAAAAGTAGTGCACAATGTGCATGTAGTCTAGCCAAATAAGTGCAGTATATGGGGTAATTAGAGGGAATGTCTCCATGTAAACCAGTTATAATCTAAGTCACCAATGTTCTTTGCATCTTCATTATAGCTGTCATAGAATCTATCCCATATTGGGTTTCTGCAGACCTGTGTTAAATATGGGGTGAGAAGGAATTTAATTAGAAAATTCACCAATTAGAAATAGATTTATCTCAGCTCCTATGAAATTTGATGGAAAATTTGATTTGGATAATTATAGTTATACAGGAATCAAATATGTACTGAATGGCGGTGTCTTTGACTACAAGAGTATTTTCAATTGTATGCCTCAATGCTCGTGCCTTCGCTTTCTATAAGAATTCATCATATACATGCTCATGCACAAATGTGCGAGACCCAGTACAACAACACTGTCCCTGAAGGTAGCAGATTAGAACATCATTTTCAAGACAATCTAAAACCAGATGATAATTTTGATAGACAGATTAGGAAACAAACTTGATTATAAAATAGAGAGAAGTGTGCCAAATCCACGACCCAATCAACATAAACATACTCACAAACAATGAAGGTTGATTTTCAACCAAGTTCTAGCATAACTGGCTTGAGTTTTCTCTGTGCAGATAGTTGAAGTATGATCTTACCAGTGTCCGTTGAACCAGTGAAAGCAAGCTACAGTAGAAAGTCAAATTTTGAGGTGGGACATGGAATTGTTTTCCAAAAATGCCACAAAATTCTTTATATTTGGTGGGTTGATTAGCATATTATGTGAATATCAACATATGATACAGAAATATGGTATAAATTTGATAAACAAGGACTAAAATTTGTTACAAATGTGGAAGCCCTGATGATGAACAATTTTAGAAAAAAAAAGAAAACGGGAAGAAAATAAAAGGAAAACAGGTAGATTTTCATAATTCAGGAAGGATACTTACATCGAAAAAGAGATGGAAACAGTTTTACTATTTCTAGAATCACAATCATAAGAGGAGAAAATGAGGTATAGAAATTCTAGCTTGAGCAGGTCCTGTAAGAAAAACATGTTTCCACAATACCTCACGTTGTTACAATACCCTGTGTTGATATAGTACCCAAATTCGCAGAGTAGTCTATACTGATATGGTACTCACTATCATTGTAGCTGATCAACTCTGCTATAGTGGTAAAACATGTTATAGTGATTCAAAATTTTAGTCGGGTAACTTCTTCCCCCAGACCCCCCGATCAAAGGCACACTGCCCCTACAAATCCCTTCAACCTCCTCGTGGAGGTTGAACCACGGAAGGCATTGAACTGCTGTTCAATATAGGCCTCTAGCAATTGGCCCAACCACTATCTGATTGACCAAGCTCCACAATTACAAAACAATCACCATCAAAAGACTCAAATTTGAATCTAGATTTCATTTGTTTGAAATTTCAGGAATTGAGGAATTCCTTGTTAAACTGCCAATAAGATTATAGATTCTGTATTGTACATTGGATAAAAGGCAAGTGTTATGTTCCACATAATAATTTCCTATTTAGGGTGCTTCTTGTGGGTATTTAACTGAGAACATTCTAAATTATATGTGCGGGACTTATTTCCATGTAACATTTGATTTGGATCACATCAGCAAGCCTACATCATGCAATAGTTTTGAAACATAATGTGTTTTCAATTGTGTTTGCTCTGCAGCCTTTAGAACAACAGTATTCCCATAGGCAAGGGCAGGCCCAAATATCCAAGAAAACCTAACAAGTGGAAAATTACACAGAATAATCTGTCCCGCGACACCTATAGACTCATGAAATGTTTTCACATGGTGTACCCCATCAGCAGGAACTGTCATACCATGAATTTTATCCTCCCAGCCAGGATAATTCACATTAATGCATTCAGAAACAGAATATTGAGTTTCAAAAAAATGTTTTAAACCATTTTTTCCAATTGGGATTTCAATGTAAATATGTTTTTCCTTTTTCTTCCATGATTCATGTGTGATTTGTGTTGAATTCCAACAAAAACAGAATTACAGAAGCATGTGAACTTCAATGTAGTCTAGAAATTTCACACCAGCATAATAGTGAATTAAAATGTGTCACTGATGGTAACTTGGAATTTGCAGCCTGCTCCAATTGCTTTCAATTATTCCATGTCTCAAGTGTATCCAGCTCATCAGAGTGTTTCTTGACCAAATCAGCAAATCTTATCAATATCCTAGATCTTTCCAGTAATTACATGAAGGAAAAAAACATATCAGAAATAACCATAATGGAATAGGAAAATCAAAAAAAAGCATGTCTTGATAGAATTAGTACGTAAGGGGAAATTCTGGGCCATGGCCCCTTGTCAAATGCCTTTCAAGAAGCATCAAATCCATGATTGATATCTTTTGAATCACCTTCAGCTACATGAGCAATGACATCTCCGGTCCTCAGATCCATAGCCGGGAATATTTTTCCTGAAACCAATTTTTAGAATTATTGTTGTTTTGTGAATAATAGAAAATATATCAAATAACATGTGGGCGAATTGATTCTTATATTGCTACAATAATAGTGAGAAAACCAGTTGTAATTAATGGCGTCTGGTTAAGTACACTGGATTACCTGAAGCCGCATCTACGAACTGGCCATTGATCAGATGTTTGGTATTCTTAATGTCGACCGGTGGAATGATTGGCTCCTCCAAATCAGCAATGGTGCCAAACCAACATAGTATACTTCTCTTGTTGAAATTTTTACCTGAATATTTTACAATAGTAGGTAGAATATTAGTATGTTGGTCTGTTTTGTTTCCCCTAACAAGATTAAGGGGAAAATAAAACACAATCCATCGGTTAGTGGGGAACTAGATTCATGTATCCACATTTTACCCACGAGCCTTCCATGTTTATATATTTTAATCTAGAGCTCAATCATCCAGTATAACAGTGCTTTACAGTTCAAAACATAAATCAACCAGAATCTCTAACCAGACTAGAGAACATCTTGGTGAGAAAGAATGACAATAAAAATAACCATAACAGTTGAAGGAATCTCTAACCTGCGAGTTGTCATCCCTATCCTAGACACCAATACAAGTCATCAAACTCACAATATGATCAGTGAAACTAATAGAGGTCCCCCCTCGTGAAAAAATGGAAAATTGGACTACATACCGTCGAGGTGTACCGGAGGAGATAAAGGGGATGCCTCGTAGCAGCGTCATTGAGGAAGTACGATGGTCGCGTCAGAGGAGGATACAATTCAAAATAATAATAATAAAACTTAAGTACTACATAAAAAATATGTATAAACGGTTAGAAACAATGCTATTCAATTCAGTATTAAAATAATAAAACCTCATTGCATAATAAAATTACACGTATTAACAATCCAAAAATACAATTCACATCAATAGTGAGTCTCAATATCTGTATCATCATATTCATGATAACCCTCATCCACACCACCTACAAAAATACCATCATCACCTCTCGCGCCACCAAAATCATCATCGACATCAGCATCGGTACCGACACCAACACTGGGACCGGATCCGGCTATAAATCCATCTCCAGCTCCGGCTCCGGCTACCGCTCCGGCTCCAGCTACAGCTTCAGCTTCACCAGAATAACTCGTCGACATCAAACATGCATCAACCACTGCATCTGGTTCTGGTGAAAGTTTAGAAGAAATGGAAGACATAACATTCTTCATATTTTAAAATATCACCTTTTCTGCTTTTTGAGTTGCTTCTTTGATTACGTAATCCATCTGTTCCACTGTGACCAAACCAGAACCGGTACTCGAAGAAACGTTGTTATTAGATCAGTATTTAGATGTTACAATCTTCTTCCCATGTCGACAACACACTCTGCCCTGATGCTCATCTCTTATACCTAATGTAGATGATTGTTCGGGCCCAAATTGTCAGGCTCTTTTTCTGCTAAGGTCTCCAAAGAATTATGTCGATTGATATATAACATAAATTAAAATGATAAAATAAAATAAGGAATTAAATTCAGTCAAAATAAAATAAATTGAAATATACTTAAAATCGCCTTCTCAGTGTCAGTATTTGGCACAATACCATCTTTATTTTTTCTTCTTATACAAAACAATGTAGAGAGAGGAACACGACCCTCGATATTTATTTATTTTTTCTGGAAAAAACAAAGAAATAAATAAAATTGGAAGTCAAAAAAATTACACTAAACAAAGATAAAAATTTTAAATATTATATTACCTGTGTTTTCTCAAGACCTGAGAGTGAAGTGTGTCCAGGAGTATAAACATGTTTCATTACACTCTTATTTCTTTTATTTCTGTCTGATTTCTCCTATAAACAAATAATTATATAATTTCATTAACATAAATAAAACTCGTTTTCAAGTAACTAAATGAATATATATATAAATTTAAAAAGTACCTTAAACTCTTGACTCTTCCAATAGCTGATCATCTCTTTGTATTGTGATATTGGGAAATCATGAATCGCTAGTACTTCTTCAAGCTTCATGCCAACTCTCGTTTTCTAACCAAGATATAAGTCATACTTGTACGCTCACTACATTTTACTTAAATCCATTAAACTTGCATCCATGGAATTTTTTCCATCAGGAAAATTATATCGGATCTACAATTGAAAAAAAAATTCTTACGATAATATTATAAATTAATATATATAAATGGTGATTAACATTACATACCCATATCTCTGCTCAGGCATTGTCCATTATTTGTTCTCCAACTTCCCTCGAACTTATTGGTTGACCTGGAATGATATTGATGTGTCTAGAATGTGTTACCATAAAGCTTTTACATTATGTAACATTTTTTTAAATTATATCTTTTTCCTCATTGTATTCAACCACGATTTGCGTGTGTCGATTCCAAACCTCTCAAATTTTTATGTGGCCTTGTCGTCTGCTGGAGACTGGAGTTAATCATGAAACAAAAAGGATAATAATATATATGAATTTATCATTAATAACTAACAATAATTTTTAAACACATACTAGTAGACGGGGGATTTTTTGACCCCGGAAGTGCAACGTCTAGAGGGGGAGTAGCCTCTGTGGTAGGTGGGTTATCTACAGTATGAGTACTATGTACAGTAGATGGATAACCCTGTAAAGTTGAGGTTGGATATGGATATGGATATGGCCGTGGGATATATGGGGGCGCATTGCCCTGTTCAGTGGATGGTGGGAATGGAATATAAGGAGGGATGCGATTCTGAGAACTACCATCTGATGTGGGTGCGGGTAGGAAGGCATATAGATAATATGGGTATGGATAATATGGAGGTGGCATAATGGGAGGATGACCTACTGGTGACTCAAGCGGCATAGTAGTAGGCTGGACTATAGAATCAATACCCCCTTCCATACTATCTGCCTCGGTAGTATAATTCAACCGTCTCCTCGACGAAGTAGCCTAAAATAACATAGATGATAAAATTAAATGAACGATAAAAAGATAAATAATATGAAAAACCATAATAGTCAAACATAAATTGCACTTACAGTGTTGGCCATATGAGACATATGTTTTTCATCTCTTCTTATTCTTCTATTTCTTCTAATATCATCATATTTAGACATTTTGACCTAGAAATTTAAAATAATATTCTCAAATAAATAGAAATAATGAAAAATGTTAAATAATAGAATTGTATCATAAAACAACGAGATATATTTTCAATGTGATATTTTTATTGATAAAATATACTAGTTAATTTGATGTCCTGTATGGAATTTTAAAAAAACACATACAATATTATGATAATGTCAGGTAAATAATAACAAATGTATCAACGTTCTATATGGTCTGTGACAAGTTCACAATATGTTCTAGCAATTGAGTCATCTGTGTCATCAAATGCAACATTCGAATAAATATCAACAGGTTCATCCACAACATCATTTTCATCCATGTATTCATCAAAAATATGTCTGGGAATGACATCAACAATAACACCAAATTGTTGTTGTAACAGGTCAGTTACATAAAACACATGTCTAGCCTGTGACGCAAGAATATAAGGTTCATCGGTGTGATGCTGGCAATTCATATCAATCACTCAAAATCCACAGTTATCAATATGTATTCCTTTTCATGTCATTGAATCAAACCACTTACATTTCATTAGTTCGACACAACCATGTGCATAGTAATTTAATAAAATGATTCTTTCAACAACAACATAATATGACATATTTTCTAACCGATTTTGTCTATCTAGTGCACTTGAATAACAATCTATTGTGGTGATTATCGTCACACCATCATGTTGTGTTTCCATTTTTTCACAACTATTTATAACAAATTTAAATCCATTGACCACCATTGCATTACATTCATGTACCACAACATTTGGACCAAAGGATAAAGCTCTTACTTCAACTGATACTTCATTCATTGGTAGAGTTAAAACCTAAAAGATGCCAACATTGAATATTAATCAAATACATGTGATTATGTTATAAGAAAAAATAATATTACCTTTTACTTTAGCCAAGAAGCAAATTCTTTGCTGTGCAGTAGTTCCTTCCTCTTAATATATAGAGAGCGATGTCTCTTTTTTATACTTTATAAATGTTCTATACAAATATGAAAGCTTAAAAATGGCAGAAGATATGAAGAAATAACATAATGAAAAAATGAATATTTATTAGTTTACTTACTTGATATAATCATCAAGCACACCATAATTGAATAATACTTTACGATGATCCATTTCCCACTATTCCTTTATTAAAGTACACAATGAGTATGATCCCGATATCCCCCCTGTTTAGGGCAGTGAAGGAAATACAAGCTCAATGGGATCATATTTCTCATCTTCAGTTCTCATTAGTCGATTAGACCTCATGGTGACATTAGCCAAGTATGATGAACAGGAATCCATTCATTCTTGTGCTAAATAACATTTCACAATAGAGCCTTTGGGGTGATATTTATTTCTCACATAAGATTTCAATGTAAACATCATTCTTTCTGTAGGATACATCCACCGACTCAAAACAGGGCCACCAAGTAGAACTTCTGTTGGAATATGCACAGTCAGATGTAACATACATGTGAAAAATGACTGTGGGAATATTTTCTCCAGGTCATAAAGAATAATCGGTGCATCTCTCTGCAATTTCTGAACACCACTTCTGCTCAGTCTTTTGGCAAAACGTTCTCGATAAAAATGACATAACTTAATCACATAAAATCTAACATTATGTGAAAGTAAATGTTGAATGGAAATATGAATAAACTCATGTAACAAGACATGGTAATAATGGGTTTTAAGAGATTTTAGTTTCACATCTTCTGTATTCACCCTTTTCGAAATATTACTTGAATAAACACCTGGAACCCTCAAACATTCCAAGCCCTAATGAAATTGATTCTTCTTCAAAATTTTCATCTAATAACAGGGAATAGGGAATTTCCACTTATTTTGACCAATTAACTCAGGATGAAGTTTTACTCTTATACCCCAATCCATTAAATCACAATGAGACCGCAAATCATCTTTTGTTTTTCCTTTAATATTTAATGTAACAGAAACTAACATTTCACAAATGTTTTTCTCGATATGCATTAAATATAAACATTGACGCAATAAATTCGATGACCAATAAGGCAACTCAAAGAATATGATTTTCTTTCTGTAATTGTTATTGGAATTCGAATTAACATGTTTTCACTTTCATACATTTGATTGACTGTTTCCAAGAACATAATTCAAATCATCAAGTTCTTTAAAAATATCACTCCTTGTCATTCGTTGAGTTGTCTCATCTATCTCGATAGCATTATCAAACTGTCTTCGATTTTTCCTATATGGATGATCCATCAGTAGAAATCTCCGATGCCCTATGAAGCTGAAAGTTCGTTGAAACATTAACCTTTGGAAACGTGTATTTTTCATACTAATAGGGCTGGATAATTTCCATCCAGTACTCCAACCAGACATCATTCCGTAGGCAGGGAAATCATTTATCGTCTATAATAAAGCTGCACGAAACATAAAGTACTCCTTCCAAAATGCATCGTACGCCTATGAACCAACAATACAAAGCTCCTTTAACTCCTCTATTAATGGCTGCAAGTATATATCAATATCATTTCTAGGATCAATGGGTCCAGATATCAATATAATCATGATAGTAAATGGCTACTTCATACATATCCATGAAGGAATGTTATAAATGTGAATGAAAATAGGCCAAGTACTGTGTGCAGTATGAATTTGGTGAAATGGGTTGAAAACATCACAGGATAATCCCAATATAATATTTTGTGGGTCATCTGCAAAATCAGAATGTAACCTATCAAATTTCATCCAAGAAAACCCATCCGTAGGATGCACTATTTCATCATTATCTTTATTTCGTTCATCTTCATGAAATTTCATATTCTTTTCCATTTGTTCTGAGATAAAATGTTTTTGAATCTGGGGAATTAAAGGGAAGTGCCACATCACTTTATCTGGTATGCGAGATTGCGTTCCGTCATTATTAGTCTTCAACCTTGATGTGCCACACCGTTTTCACTGACTTAACTCTACATTTTCCATCTAGAACATACAACAATATTTGGGGCAAGAATAAATCTTAATAGATGAAAATCCAAATTTTTCAACCAACATTGATTCCATGTAATTATTTTCAAGAATACATGCATCATCAGGCATTAAATCCTTAATAAATTTAAGGAGACAGTCGACTGCAGTATTACTGAAGCCATACATTGCTTTTCTATGATATAATCACCTTAAAAACTCATGTTTTCTCATTTTTCCACATGCCTGATATACTGGAGTACTTGTATCTTCCATCGGCTTTCTAACACTCTCAATGTCATTGTCCTGATTAATAGATGAAAACTGTGTTCCGATATTCATTTCCTCTTGCACTGGTCTACATGAGGAGCCGGTTTCATAAGCAAAAGGAAACTGATCAGAAATCAGATTTTTCATACCAATCCTTTCCGCTGAATCGATGTCATTCCCCACTTGTGCTTTCTCTCCATTGTGATACCACACATGATAATTTTTTGGAATCCTTGTTTAGTGATATGATAACTCACTTCCTCGCGAGTTAACTATTGTGTTCCAACACAATCAAAACACGGGCATCAAATGAATCCGCCATCTGATTCATTAGTGAATGAAAACTCCAAGACATGTCGTAACTCCTTCTGAAATTCATCAGTGATCTGATCAACGTTTTACATCCAGTATCTATCCATTATGAGGAATATAAACATACATTAAATAAATAATCAAGAAAATGACTTAACATTATATGTATTGTTTCATAAAATAATAATTAACCATCAATAACATGTCAATAAAAAATCATAACAGATATTTTGGTTATGGGAATTCATAAATTTATTAAATTATAAAAATTCATGAATAGTCAAACCTTTTTATGACCACATTAGATTTTTATGGTGTACCTACAACACCCACATTAAAACCTAGATGTTTGAAAAATGAACTATTTTGTTTTTTTATAAAATTCTTTGATGGGAACCCCCTCCCTCTTGGACGCCCCCCCCCCCCCACCCCGGACACCCCCCCCTTCCCTCTAAGGTATCCCCCCTGACCCCCTTGGATAGCCCCCCTACCCCTGCAGCCCCACACCGCTTTCCCCCCTCCCTGCCCCCTGCACACTGCTCCCCTAGACCCCTTCAACCCCCTCCTAGATAGCTCCCCTTCCCCTTACACCCCCTTCCCCTCATTGTCAAGCAGTTTGTCCCTATCCTTTAAAAAGGATAACAGCCTACAAGCCTTCCTGGTTCTTCAAAGAGTGTAATAGAATTTGGTATTTCTGTCATCATCAGTTAACCATTTAACTTTAAATTATTTTTTTCTCATATTTTCTTTCAATGTGAGCAAAGAGTTGAATTTGACTATAGTGTTCAGTTCTTGAGTAGGATCAGTGATGAGGTTGGAGTAGGTGTTTTTGTTTTGCAGATCATTGAGGACATTCTCAAGAATCATGATGTCATTGTTAACTTGTTTGGATTTAGAGCTGCACCATGTTTTTAGTGTCTATTTGAGATGTTTCAATTTGAGGTTTTAGGCAAAGGAATTATTTTTATGAGACATTGAAGACCAATAGTTCTAGAAGATATGGGTGAAATCATCATCACAGAACCATGCATTGTTAAATATAAAAGGCAATTGGGGTTTCATGACATTAGAGGTGACATTGACCAATATAGTATGATGATCAAAATTCATCTTGTGAAGAGTGGTGCTGGAGATAGTGTCCCATAAATCTATAGTAGGGACATTCATGAAGTCTCTATTCAATTTGGAGGCAACCATTTTGTTTTAATGTATTCTATACCAAGTGTATTTTACACCAGTGAGATTAATTTCAATTACATTAGTGTCTTCAATCAAGGCTTTAAATTATTTTATTGAAATTGAAGTATGAGAAGCTCCAATTTTCTTGCTTGAGTTAAGAATGGAATTAAAGTATCCAATTAGAAACTAGGGGTAGTTATGTTAGGGCCTAGTGATGATAGATCATTTAAAATAGTTCTTCTTTCTTGGTATCTATTTTTTGAATTGAAAAAAGAGAATAAAGTATGTTTTCCATAAATGTTAATGTTGCAAGTAAATATATAGACAGAGATATTGAAAACACTGACATTGTGTAAATAAAATTTTGAAAAAATCTATAAAGAATCAGCATTGAGTGTATTATTGATTGCACCAGTAAAAACATAATTATGTTGACATAAATGTGATTATACAAAGTAAAACGAAATTTTAGGTTTAGTGATGGAAAATAACATAGGATGATGGTCTTTTTAAAACAATGGACCTGTCATAGTTAGAAATACCCTAACAATTCCAAAAGGTGATCATCATTTAAACCTGAATTTGGAGTTAAAACAACCATTTATCTTTATTCCAGAGCATTTTTTCCGAGTAGTCCTTCTAACCTCTAGGTTATTTTTAGTGGCATGTTTTTTTTTCAATCATAGATTTGAGTAGAATCTTTGTTGTAGGTTTCATAATTGGATCATTCATAGGTGAGTCTATAGAATTCTTAGAACAGATCGACAATGAATTGATATTATGATTAGAACTCAAGTATCCATATTTCATAGGGAAATCATCATTAATTATAGATGTAGAAATAGGAGTACCTGAAAACATTGAAGTATCCACTGTCTATTGTTAGGTAGTATCCAAATCTATTGGATGGTACAGATTCAATAGAAAGGAAATATTACATGCCTACATATGTTTAGGGTACTATACAGGAGAGGTGTAAGTAGGTTTGATAGGTTATACATCATTTTTAATATTTTTAGAAGTCATTGTATGTGTCTCAGTTAAAACAACCTTAAAAATACTCATCTAACTCCCTAATTCTACATAACTGGTAATAGATTTAGAGTGAGCAAGGGGAGAAGCAGCTAAATCCTTCTCTAAATATTTGGTTACCAACTTCATTTCAATAGTAGTATTATTATTATATATGACAGAGAAGTGATTAAGATATCTCATAGCACCATGAGTTAATGGATTTTTAATGGTTGGATCTATAAGATTCAAATTACAAAGCATCACAGAACTAATGACATCAACACTATTAGCAGGTTGTGAACCAAAAAAGATTATAAAGTAGAAGAAGAGGTTATAACTGGATCCTTTTTTTTCTCCACCCCGGTATCCTCCATGGGTTGAATCTTCTTAATGGATCAAACGATATCCTTCATTTTAGTCACCTGTACCGAGGCTGTACTTACCTTCATTGATTTAATAGTTTCAAAATCCCTGGAAATAGTTGCAGTCATACTACTAGTATGTGTGATATCTTGAAAAAAATTTGGGATAGATAATATATTCCCAAAATCTATAGAATGGCTAGTTGAATCTATAGTTTTAGAGAAATTATCAGGTACATTTGTTTTACTGTTGGTCTAAATATTTGTCCCTAATGAAATAGTGGCATTTAATAGGGAGAAGTCCTCGATTGTTTATGTAATTAAATATGAGGAGTGATCATCCAAAAATTAAACAGGAAATGATCTAGTACACACATAGTTATGAGGGGGTGTAGTGAATGAGTTGCATTCATTGCACTTCATGTTTTTAACAGGGCTATGTTCAGAATTTTGGATAGATTCTGAAATTTGTTGGTCTGAGCATGTATTAGATTCGTCCTTATTTGATATCCTAATAGTTTCTAACATCAAAATTTCAATTTCTTCTAAGATTCCTTTATCGTTAAAAGAGTTTTATTCTTATCCAGCCATATCATCCTAGTTCATACTTGAGTTTTCCCCATATATGTATCACTTTGTTTGACTATTTCACCCAAGATTTAGATTTCATTCATGGGGGTACATGTATATCTATCATAGGGGATTTATCAATTTTTATTTATCATAATTTCCTTCCAATCATTTTCAACTAGTTGTGTTACCTGTTTTATAATTATTCTAATGTTGAAAATTGTATGACCAATGATCTTACAATGTTCTCAAAAGGGAGGTTTCCACTCATATTCAATTATTATTTCAGTTTTGTAGTCATTTTAATTGAAATAAATTATGGTGGGTAGCTTTAAATCATGTTTAATTTCCACCATAACTATAGAAAATAAACATAAGTCGGCATTTAATGTTCTATGATCATTTTTTAGGGGAGTTCTTATGGAGGAGAATATCATTCAGAATTTTTCGGTGCTAAATGAACCAATTAAGACCACGTAGTTTGACCCAAACATTGGCCAATGTATTTTTATGTGTGTGCCGATTGAAGTTAGAGTCCCAATTAGAAATTATGAGTAAACCGATTTTAAGATTGAGTTTTTCAATCCACCAAAATCGCTATAGATCTTCTTGTGATTTCAACAAGATATGAAAATATCCTTTTCCTATTGGAATTAATTTCTAGTTTGAAGAATTCCAGCAGAGATAAATATGTGTATGTAATTCAGATAAATTCGATCAATTTGAGGTACGAGAGGTGAGATATTACCACAAAGTAGACCGGGATGCCTCATTCGGTGGAAGCGACGGGCAGCATCGCAAGGGAGATGAGGATGGGGCAGCGGCGCGAAGGCCGTCCAAGAACTGTCGGGGATAAGTATCGGGGAGAGGCCGGGTTGCCTCATTCGGTGGCAGCAACAGGCAGCGTCGCGTGGAGTATGAGGATGGGGAAATGGCGCGAAGGCCGTCTGAGAACTGTTGGGGATGAGGATTGAGGAGAGGAGAGGTCTCCAACGCTGTCGGGGAAGAAGGGTCGCCGCTGAGAGGAGATGTCGCCACCGATAGGAGACGTCACCGTCAATAGGAGACGTCGCCGCCGAGAGGAGAGGTCACCACCAAGAGAGGATAAGTCGCGAGGGTGGAGGATGGTGGTTGAGAGAAGAAGTCGCGCGTAGAAGAGATGGCCGTGGTCGCAGGGATAAGATGGGTCACGCGGGGTCTAGGGATTGAAATCGCGGAGGAGCCCAATGGATGGTCAAATAAAAAAAACATAGATACCAAATTTTTTAAACGTGGATATAAACAAGGATTTAGCGACATTTTTAATAGATGTGTGGCTATAAACTAAGCTATAGCCACATGCATATAAAACTGTGGCTATAGGTCCGTGGCTATAGCCTTGTTTTCTAGTAGTGTATGATGATACCAACGAGAACGGGTGGGAACTCTAATGCTGGGAACAAGTGGAAGAGGGACACCTACTTCCAAGGTGGGAGTGAGAATCGGAATCAGACGGCTGGATTGGTGAATCTTCCTCCACAACCCATGATGAAAGCTAGGTTTTTTTCAATGTGGCTCAACTAATCACATAAAGTGAGAGTGTACGGCACAACCTAGACAATTTCACAATTGCAAGAAGATGGGGCATCTACAGTGCTATTGTAGAAATACTCCGAGGTTGGGTGCACGTGAAAATTCCCAGGCATCGCATGAACCGTATGCTTCGATAGGACGAGGATAGTAGAGTCATTCTTGTCAGCATAATAGAGCTACAAATGGTGATTCTCGAAATACCATGACTCCTCAACCAGGGCGATCTCAGCAAGGTAACAAGAAGAACAGTGTTGCGATGAACCAATTATATGGAGCTGAGTAGATGATTTTTTATGATCAGGCTAGACCATCAACAGTAAGAGGTACGATTATTTTTAATTCTACCGTTGTGGAAGTGTTGTTTGATACTGATGCATCACATTCATTCATTTTATCTCATACTGTTGAATTTCTAGGTTTAAAACTAGAAATGATGACCCCTGTCTTGAAACTGCAAACTCCTCTTGGTGAAAGAGAATGTTAAGCCTTCGTGTGTCGAGCATGAGATATAACTGTTTCTGGAGACAAGCTAGAATGGGACTTCTCCGTGTTTGATATGGATTTATATGATGTAATACTAGGTATGGATTGGTAGGAACGGTTTAAGGCTCACATCGACTATTATGGGAGAACAGTTAGTTTCATGACTGAGGATGGATTTGAGAATATCTTCAGATGAGAGAAGATGTTAAACAAAGGTTAAAAGAGCTTCTTGTCACCAATGGTGGGAAAAATTTCTTACCAATTAGCAGCGTTGACTTTGTCATCATTGGATGATATAGCGGAAAAGAGTTTTGCAGCTGTGGTGGATCAATTTCCTGATCTTTTTCATGAAAAATTATCAGGGTTACCACCTGTAAGAGGAGTGGATTTTACGATTGATCTCCTTCTAGGGACCAGTAATATCTCACTTCCATCATATAGAATGTCACCAACAGAGTTACGGGAATTGAAAGTGCAGTTATAGAAGATGGAAAGCAAGGGTTTCATTCGTCCAAGCGTGTCTCTGTGGGCATCACCAGTTTTGTTTATAAGGAAATCAGATAGAACATTGAGGCTATGTGTGGATTATCATAAAAATAACCAAGTTACGATAACGAATAGATATCTGCTTCCACGCACTGATGGCCTATTTGATCAATTTAGGGGAGCTCACTTGTTCTCAAAGATTGACTTGCGGTCAGGATATCACTAGTTGCGAGTTCGGAAGGAGGATATCCCGAAGACAACCATATGAAGCAGATTTGGCCACTACCAATATGTAGTCATGCCTTTTGGTCTTACGAATGTACTATAAGTCTTTATGGAATTGATGAATTAGATATTTCAGCAATATCTAGATTCTTCTGTTGTGGTGTTTGTGGACGACATATTGGTGTATTCAAAAACAAGGACTGAGCATGAGAAACACATGGCGATAGTGTTGGAAATCTTGAGATACCATCAATTGTATTCCAAATTATCAAAGTGAGATTTTTGGATTCAATATGTATTCTTTCAGGGCCTGTTATTTCTGAGAAAGGTGTTTTTGTTGGTCTAGAAAAGATATAAGCTGTTCTTTTTTGGAAACCACCAAATAATGTGTTTGAGATACGAAGTTTTCTCGGTCCAGATGGTCACTAACGATGCTTTGTGCAGGATTTCTCACAACTAGAGTCACCTATGACAGCTCTTACAAAGAATAATGATCCATTCCAATGGACAGAAGATTGTTAGCAGTCTTTCCAGGAACTGAAGGTTCGCCTTACATCATCACCCATCTTGATCTTTCATGAATGAGGACAGGGATACGTGGTGTATTGTGATGCTTAGGGATCATGGTTGGGTTGTGTTATCATGCAAGGAGATAATGTGGTTGCTTATGGCTCAAGGCAGTTGAGGGTGCATGAGAATAATTACCCAACACATGATTTGGAGTTTTCTACAATCGTACATGCCTTGAAGACTTGGTGCCATTATCTCTTTGGTGAGAAATTCACCATGTTTACAAATCATAAGAGTTTGAAGTTTATTTTATCCCAAAGAGATTTGAATCTGAGGTAGAGGACATGGATGGGATATCTTCAAATGTTCGACTTTGACTTTATGTATACACCAGGTAAGGGAAATTTGGTGGCCGATGCATTAAGCAGAAAGTCGCAGGCTCAGTTGGCGAAAGAAGCATCAGATGAGTGGCAGTTGATGTTGGTCCTAGCTGACATATGTATGGAATGTGAAGACTGAGATGATGGTGCAATTTTCATTCCATTTGCGCTTGTTCTTGATTTGGTGGAGATAGTAAATGAGGTACAAGAATCCAATGTAGACTGTGTTGAAAGGAGTTCAAAACTCAATGGTGGGGAGACCATTGATAGATGGAAGCTGGATGTGAGTTCAGTTTTGCAGTTTCGAGATCGGATGGTTGTACCTTTAACTTCTCAGGAACAACTCTTTCATGCTTACCACCATTCAAGATGGGTTTTACACCCAGGTACATAGAATATTTATAAGGCGTTGATGGTGAAATTTTAGTGGAGCGACATGAAACAGACTGTAACTGAATTTGTTTCAAGGTGTTTAACATGTCAGCAAGTTAAAGTGGAACATCAGCGGCCAGTGGGTATGTTGCAGTCTCTACCTAACCCAGTGTTGAAATGGGATCAAATTGCAATGTATTTTGTTACAGGTCTTCCATGAACGGTTAGGAAACACGATGCCATTTGGGTGATAGTGTCGTCTAACCAAGTCGGGGAATTTCATCCCTATTCGTGAAACTCATACAGAGAAATATCTTTCAAAAATCTATACCCAATAAGTATTAAAGAGACATGTCATACCAGTTTCAATCGTGTCAGACAGAGATCCAATGGTAACATCTTGTTAATGGCGATCCTTCCAGAAATCGCTGGTAACTCAGTTCAATATGAGTACGGCGTATCATCCTCAAACGGATGGACAATCCGAAAGGACGATAAAGACGTTTGAAGACATATTGGGGTCTTGTGTAATGGATTTTGGTGGCTCGTGGGAAGAGAATGTGCCTTTAGTGGAGTTCTCATATAACAAAAGTTATCAGGCCTCGATACACATGGTTCCGTTTGAAACATTGTATTGGCGTCCTTGTCGTTCTCCACTATGTTGGGTGGAAACAGGTGAGACTTCACTAGTTGGGGTGAGCCTTGTCCAAGAAATAATGGAGAAGATTCATTTGATAAAAAAGAATATGGAGACGGCATAGAGTCGTCAGAAATCTTATGCAGATCATCATTGAAGACCATTGTCGTTTGCGGTGAGTGATCATGTCTTTTTGATAATATCTCTATGGCTTGGACATCATCATTTTAGGAAGAAGGGAAAATTATATCCTCAATATATAAGCCCTTTTGAGATACTGGAACGTGTTGGCGAGGTGGAGTATTGGTTGGAATTACCACCACAGTTCAGTGGAGTGCATAATGTGTTCCATGTATCTCAGTTGAAGAAGTATCATCCCGATCCTGACCATGTGATCAGATGGGATCACGTTGACCTTAGGATGGATGCTTCATTGGTATATATTCCGGTGCAGATTGTGGATAGATAGGATAATTGCTTTTATGGGATAAGAATCGGTCTAGTGTAGGTTTTGGGGCAACATGGTCAGATTCAGTAAGAGACTTTGGAACGCGAGAAATAAATGAAAGAGCAGTGGCCAGAACACTTTCAAGCAAGCGCTGGTTTCCTACATTCTGGGGACAGAAAGGCCAATGGTGGATAGAATTTTGTACCCCATGTTTCTGGTAATTAACCCATGTTTTATTCTTTTTATGTACATGAAGCATATGAGCGATGGTTAGGAAAGTTTGGAGACCTTTAAAGTGTCAAAGGGAAAAATGGTGGTAATGCACGGGCTACACACGGTTTTCCAAAACCGTGCAGAATCCATGCATGCGGCGTCACCTTGGAAATGAGTTGTAAGAAACCGGTTTTTTTCTATAAAAGACTTCGAAATATTCTTGATATTATTCTAGAGCAGCTCCTTCAGACGGCGTGCAATTTCGAGCCCCAGTGTTGCTGAAATTAAATTTTCAGTGCGTTCACACTTGACACACAAAATAAATGGATTAACACCTAATCAGTGATTCATATCGTAAATCTGACTGTACGGATGGGTCCAAAATGGGTTATTTACCTTGGGAACGACATAAAATAGGTCGGCACGAGATGTTGGGACACCTCGCCAGATAACGGAATGATAAACGAATAATTAAAACAATTAATTTATTAATTTAATGGTTAACCTCTAGTATATCTTAAACGGTGGATTTTATAGGAAAATTGAGGGCACCGTTGATTCCGAAATGTGCCGTTTACCCTATTTGGGGTGTAACATTCTTGGGAGTGGGCCTTCTGTGAGAAATGCCTCCAAGGGAATTTTTGTAATTTGGCGGCCATGGGCGTTGAGTTTAATAACTTTTGAACGGGGCCTCGGATTAACATTATTAGACCTCCATTGTGCTTGGGAGGTGTTGTTTACCCTAGGGGAGGTTAAACCTCGACCCCATCAAGAGTTTTAGATGTGGGTCCTTTCGTGGGTGATTGAAAATTAATTAAGTTATTTAATTTTTATTTCCTACTTAAACCAACCCACTCCCCTCCCTCCTCCATTTTCACCGCCTAGCGAAAGAACCCTCATCCTCCTATCATCTTCCTCCTCCTCCTCCCTCCCAATCAAGTTGGAAGCGAAAACGGTGAGGCGGATCACTCGCGAAGCATTGGGCTACGCCCATGTAGGTAAGAGTTTGCGCTATTGCATTTTTATTTCTGAACTCTTATTTCATGTTTAATAATAGCATCGAAATATCATTTGATCTTCGAACAAAGCCCATATTTGTGAATTTATTTTTCCGAGCTATCAAACGCATCTTCCGGATATAAAATCCGAGTCTCGACGTGTTCGCAAACATCCACCGAATATTGCGGGTTTTGTGGGTTCTGACAGCAGTCCGGCGAGCGGCAGGCAGGCGGAGGTGCGGCGAGGACTCCTCAGCAAGATTGTGCTCCAGGGGGCGGGCTTGGCAGCAGGGCACTCGGCGCAGCGCGAGCTCATGTGTAGGTGCGGGATTCAGCGGTAGGAGGCTGCGGGATTCGTCCAGGCGAGGGCGAGCGGAGGCCAGCGGAGTACTGGGTCGCGGAGGGCATCTCCTCAGGCGCGGCGGGCAGCGACCTCGGGGGGGGGGGGGGGGCAAGACCCACAACGCCCGGGTCTTTGTTTGACGCGGTGCGAGAAAGGGAGACTGCCAGGATGGCCGGTCCGTTTGAAAAACCGGACCCAAGCTGGGTCTGGTGGGTTGAGACGGGCCGCGGCCAGCGAGCTGTGGCGGGTTGGTCCGGACTGCCGGTCTGGGCTGGGCCGGCCAGTCTGGACCGGCCCATTTTGGGCCCCCTTGCATTCGGGGAGCCGTAATTTCCAAACGGCGCATCCATTTGACGCGCCGTCTGCGGCCGTGTGTCCGTATCGACGAGGCGACCCTTTTAAAGTAAGGTTATGGGTTTTTTGGTTTTGCGCCCGAGGACGAGTGGCCTGAGGGGCTTTAATTTATTAATATTAAAATTATTATTAATGTTGCGACGGAGGTGGCTCGCCAGCCGGACGTCTGTTTGACGCGCCGTCAGAGGCGCTTTGGCCCCGGAGCTGAGGTGGTCCTTCCAATGTTGGTTTCGAGCTCTTGCGGATTGGTTTCGTTGCTCGGATGCACAATACGCTTTTTGCAAACAATTAATTAATTAATCAATTAATTAAGTAATTGTTGCCTCAGACCTAACTCCTTTCTGGGATGTCTGGTTGACGTGCCATCAGCGGCAGCGTGACCCCAGTCCTCGTGTGGACTTTTTGAGATGCTTTTAGAAGCGCTCAGGTTGGAGACAAGGTGCGGTCCCCATAAGGACCAGTTCACACATTTTACGGTGAAACGTCACTTTTTCACCCGACGTTCATTTAGGGTGAATGGGCACTCGTTTCTGAGTGTTTTTTTTGAGGGGATTGCGATGGAACAATCCGCCCACCTAAATTTAGGCTTGAGGTGTGGGCCCCATGGCGCCCCGTTCACGTATAATGTGGGGAGTTGCAGCTTCTGCATTTGGAACTTTTTTTAAGCGCCATCAGCGACGTTCTAACCATGGAATCAAGGTGAAATCGACCGAGGTGGTTTCGAACGTTGAAGCCGGAGTTGAGGCATGGGCCCCACGGGCCGTCATTAATGGTGTGAACAGCGTACTGCAATTTTTTCATCAGGAATCGGTTTAGGGCGAATGAATAGTCGATCTGATGTGTTTTTTTGAGAGCGTCGCGATGGTGTAGTTCGCCCGACCCTATTTCAGAATCATGGTGTGGGTCCCACCCGGGTTGGATACGTTGAATAGTACCTTTTTCACTGGGTGTCTGTTTGGTGCGATTGAGTAGGAAATCCCCCGTGTTTTTCTAAGGGGATCATAGTGGTGTGATCTGTTTGTTTAGTTTCAGGATCATGGTGTGGGCCCCACATGGGCTAGCTACGGTGAATAATACTATATTCACCGGTTGACCGTTTCGGGCGAGTAAGTAGTCTATCTCGCATGTTTTTTCATGATGATTACAATGGTTTAATCTGTTCAAGCGATCAGAGCCTCTTACGTGATCTTATTAAATGTGGAAATATGAGAGGTGCTCTAGTGGTAGTTCTTCTTGCTGTGTTCAGAAGCGAACCCTTGGCGTGAGATCACTTGAACTCTCGTGTGAGCGAAGTAATGCTTGAAGAGTTGTGGTTGACCGTGCTTCATCCGTTGAGGTGTAATGTTGGAGTTGATATGTTTATGCCTTCGCGTTGACATTGGGGGCCATGTGCATGTTAGCCTTTGGGTTGAAGACGTGGAATACTCTTAAAGTATGCGAGAACGTTGGGAGGTACATGTTGTTGTTTGTACCTGAGAATGTTTTTTCTCTTGGTTGGAGTTAACTTGGGGCCACACATCGTGTAGGCCCCATGTGTGTGTTGTGTTCTGCATTGCGTACCTTTGACCTCTCGGGACATAGAGGTTCCTCTTGTTCACGATGGTTTAGACTAGCAGGGTTGAGTGGTTTTCCCTGGTCTTGTTCTGGAATTGGGTGGTTGCACGATACCCACTCCGAGTTTTGTTGGCCAGTGTTGTACCATCCAGTAGGGATGGCCAGAGAAGTTCTGGGTTTACCCTCCAAGGAAGACTGGGCAGTGGGTTTCTCATCGAATTCTTCGGGTTTAACCTCCAGTAGAGACTGGGCAGTGAGTTTCTCACTGACTTCTAGGGTTTACCCTCTAGCAGAGACTGGGTAGTGGGTCACCCGACGACTTCTTAGGGTTTACCATCCAGCAGAGACTGGGCAGTGGGTCTCCCGACAACTCTTGAGGGTCTACCCTCCAGCAGGGCTGGGCAGTGGGTCGCCCGTCGTCTTGTTCCAGGTCTACCCTCTAGCAGAGCTGGGCAGTGGGTCACCTGTTGACTTGTTCTAGGTCTACCCTCCAGCAGGGCTGGGAGTGGGTCTCCTGATGATGTATTAGGGTTTACCCTCTAGCATGGCTGGGCAGTGGGTCACGTGATATCATATTATGAATTATCCTCTAGCAGGGCTGGGCAGTGGGTCACCCGTTGGAATTTCAGACTCAGTCATTTCTACTAGGCTAGTCTGTGGCTTTACTCTGTAACTACTGGAGCGGAACCCTTGGTTGTACAGGTTACTGATGTGATAGCTTTGCCTTCGAGAAGACTTATCGATTGTATGACAGTGTCTTGGTGTAGTTGACTTTTCCCCGAAACTCTCAAGAATGAGGGGCTCTTTCCCCACCGAGACACGTCCTTTTGACATGACCTAAAATCTTGCAGGCGAGTCAGTGTCTCCTAAAGCAGATAGTGTCAATTTGCGGTGATTTGAGCCCCTTGGATTTCAGTTTGGTGAAGACATGTGGGATGCTGGGCATCGATGATGGTTACTTCTGAGACCGATGGTGACTCACATCCTTGGGCTGAGCTATGGGATGGAGATCCCCTTGCAATCTTGTTCATGTTTCTTGACAGAGCATATGTATACATATACCTTGTTCTAGTACCCACTACTAGGGTTTTAGATACTCTCCTTCTAGGAGAGGCGAAGACACGCGGGGTATGCCACGTGCTTTCCGTGTCTAGCTTCTCGTGGTTGGACGAGTCTACTCTCCTGCTATACGTAACAAAGACTCAATGAGAAGTTCATCTTCTCACTGATTCTAGGTCCTTTTGTTTGGACAATTCTACTTCCTTACTCTTGTTGGGTTGATTTATACTCTTTACTGCACACTTTATTGAGCTCCTTTACTTTTCCTTGTCCGACCTATTTCTCACTTTTCGGTATCTCCTTTGTTTCTCCCTCGAGCCTTCGGGGCATCCTACTAAGTACTTTTATACTCACCCCTGCTTGGGCTTTGCCCGAAATTGGTGTGCCCTTGCAGATGACAGACAGGTGGATCGTGACTTCAGTAGAGCTTAGGAGATCAGGATCTTGGACCGCGTACGGTGGTCGGAGATGGGTTCCAGGTGAGGGACCCTTCCAGCTATTTTTCCTTTGTTAACCTGTTTCCGGGTTTTTGGCACCTTTTCTGGTTGGGAACGTGTTTTCCCTTTTCTTTTTCCATTTACCTTCAGTACTTTCTTTGTACAATTTTGAGGTCAATACACTTTTTTGAATTTTTATAGCAGATGGTACATTACTTGTCCTTTCTTTTACTCTTCACTTCTACATTGAGTGGGCTGCGTTCATGTGTATAGGTACTTATGAAAAGGCCTCCCAGAGTTGTTTAGCCTTCAGAACTGGTCGCCAGACCCTGGCCTATGGAGTCAGGCATGGGGTAGTTGCAACTCAAGCCTGGGTAGGGTCGCGTTGTGACAAGAAGAGACTGCACAGTGTGCGCATGGTTAGGGAAAACCGTGCGAGGAGGCTGTGCGGAGCACCCCTTCCAAGTAGTGACTACCACACGGTTAGTGCATAGTTTGACTAACCGTGTAGACTATCCATGCACGAAGTCAACTAAGATCATATTTTTCAGGATCTAATCCATTTTATCCTTAAACCCACTCGTTTTTGCTTCTCTAAGGCCCTAACTAGGTACTTCTCGCTAGTGAATGTTGGATAACACTTACTAGGTGTTTTTGGAGCGATCTGGAGGGTTGCCTTGCTGTTTAGAGTCCAGTTGATCGAGGTAAGTCTCATTTTCATTATTTATATTAGATATACTTCTTCCCTCTTGATGAATCCTCAGATCTGGGCCAAAGTTTGGTATATCTAAGATAGTGGATGAATTTTATGTCAGGTTTTGGTCTTGTTGGTGATAGGGGAAGGAATCTAAGGAGGTTTCGTGGTGTTTCAACCCAGTTCATGGTTGGTTCGCCTATTTTGTTGAGGTAGGTGGCTTCAATATTGATTCATCTCTCATAGAACTTGAAGGATTATTTTAAAATTGGTTTCCTTGAGTGAAATGGTTTTTTTATCTATTGTGAAAGTATGTTTGAAACCGCTTTTTAGTAACGGGTGATGGAAATTGTGTTTTTTTGGAAAGCGGTTGTTGAAATAAATTCAAAATGTGGATTTTAAATTGGAAATGGTTTTGCTGCATGAAAGAAATGTTTTTCAATAAAGGGTGATGATTTACTGAAAGGTTTTGACCACACTTGTTTTTGGTCATGGACATGCATGGGTTGTAGTGTGTGTTCATATGCATTGGGATGGATAAGGGTGAGAAGTACCCCCAATAAAAGGTTGGGACGGATAAGGTCGTGAAGTACCCCCATTAAGGTAGTCCACTAAGTGACGGCTGAGTAGAAGGATAACTCACCACTCACCAGTATAGGGAGGTCCAGGTTGCATGCATTGTTGGTTGCGTGGATTTGTGAAATGGAATGAATGTACCAAAGTGGAAATATGAATTTGATTGGAAACTTTTCTTGGTTATTTTTCTTGGGACAGAAGGGTGTTGTTGGAAAATGGTTTTGACATGGAATTTGTTATATTGTGAACTATTTTGGAATTTTTATTATACAAATTGTTTTATATAAATATGATAACATCATTTATCCTAGAGGAATGGGTTGGGAAGTCATCAGGGAAAAATCTACTATGTTTAATTACTCACCCCCTGCATTGGCACGTTGGTGCTTTTGCAGATGTCTTACACCGGGATGTTGGAAAAGGTAAAGTGTCACATGTTTACATCACTAATTCGTGATACATGGGCTGGTTTGTGACGTTGGATCTTGGAGCTGGTGGAGCCTGGAGTTGGGTTCTTGTCTTGTAGTCTTTGAGTTCATATTTCCGTTGTTTACACTGATTTAGTGTTGGCTTCTAATGTGGTACTTTTTTTTTGGTTTATGATAAATGAATTGGTTGAGTTGTTTTAGCATTTATCATGCATCATTTATTTGTTTTGTTGGGTTATGGTTGTTGGATCTGTGTTATGTTAAAAAAGGTTAAATTTTCCGCCACTTGTTTTGAACCCCTTAGGCATTTATTTCCAGCCTTTGGGGCCTTGGGGATGTCGCTTAAGGCCAAGTAATGACTCGTTGATCTCTCAAGACAATGAGAATTAGTGGGTCATTACATCATTCTACTGGGAATGTATATATTCACTATATCATGGAATTTTCCCAAACATATTTCTTGTTTTTTGTAGACAGTGTTTAGGACGATCATGAAAATAGAGGAACATAAGGATACAAGCCATGAGGACTAGGTACAGTGATCATAGTTGGGAAACAAGAGGTGAACACTGTAAATGGATATTCTTTTCCAATTTCTATCATGTTGGGAATGGATTTTGGTTTGGTCATGTGTTTATTCACTTTTCAGTTTTTTTATTCACTACCATACTCTTTCAAAATCAAGCAGTTCATGCATGTTTAATTAGATTTAAAGAAGTTTTCACTTTTCAACTTTCTCTATGAACTTTTACATTGAGTTGGCTATGTGCATACATACATGTTCTTAGGGAATGACCTCCGCACGTTTTTGTGCCTTTGGCGCTTGTCGTAAACCCCTTGCCTATGGAGGTGGGACTAGGGTTGTTATGGCTCATGCTCTAGATTGGGTCAAGTAATGACACCTTTAAAAAGCTCCTTGATCCTTCACAAAGCACACAATATTCACGAAGCTCAACCATCCTTTGTGAAGTACACCTATTCAAAAAATCTCAAACAACCTTCATGAATATCAACACTTTCAGTTGGATTTTTTTTTCCTTTTTGATCCCCTTACATTCATGATGATCAATATTTTTTGATGAAATTTGTATCCATCACAAACCACCGTCCTTCATAAACATTTCACAAGTACCACCTTCACAAATTCGGTTCTTTGAGATCTTTGTTAAGTATCTCTACATTATCAAAGGGTATATAATAATACTTATAGGAATTTACCACAGTTATAGAACCTGCCATCAAAATTATTACAATTTCATGATGCATCATCCTATCTTTTGTGATTCTCCATACTTCATAGGCTTCCACAGAAATTTTCAATTGGATATTCTTATCGTAGCCGTGGAGCTTAATGTCAAAACCTTCACACCTTCATGAAGTACCCTTTGTGAACTCATATCTTCGTGAAATTCCTTATTTTTTTTATTTTTATAATGACTTTAAGGAAATCCATTTTTTAATTCTCTCTATCCACAAAATTTTGAACACAAAAAATATGGAAAACCCTAGGAAAGTGTATCACCTTGTTTACCCTAATTTATGTACCGCTTACAGGGAATCTATTCCTTTGTATCAGATCATTTTCAACAAACCATGTAAAAAATATCTCTAGATTCCACAAATTACCATGGAAACCATCTTTTTTATCAATCACAATAAACCTAATAAAAATTAAATATTATTTTGATATATATTTGTCCAACAATATCCCTCGTTGGGTTTTTTGACAACACTTCTTAATACATCATTGATTCTTCTTTATTCTTATATCACAATTAAATTCTTGTGATTCAAAAAAATCGTATATTTATTCATCAACTACCCTATACCCACATTTTCCATGCTCGATGTGAGAAATAAGAGTTTTATGTAATGTTCATAAATTAACCAATTCATTACAAAAAACATTAAACCTATTTCATCATGAAATACATATATCATGATAGATATCCATGGATTGATCAAATTTAGAATCATCATATTTAGAAAACCCCCTACTCCATTACTCTCCTTATCAACTTCCCCGCCTATCTTGATAAATACACTTTTCCTCCATTTTGTGTCCACTATTTCTCCCCCCTTTTCAACTAACAAGAAGGTAAATACATTGTGGTATGAAATATGGTAAATATAATATGTAATAAAACTAGTGAACATACACCATAACTTAGATGGAAGGGGTCCCAAAGTCACACATTTTCATATATGGGGAGTTGAATGAACTACCAGATCTAGTATATTCCATTCAAATTATTATTTTGGTTTGTTTTTTTCCTTGATGACAACAACCTACTATTCTATATAAACATAATATAACATCAAAAGTCATTAATCCACCTTATACATGATAATAAGAATATGATTTCATTGTGATTTTACATTGAATGATGGACTGGATTTTTTTAGAATTATATCACTAGAATTAATGCAATGGATTCTGATTGGAAGCATCACTTTTACTCCTATATCATCAAAATGATGCTTCATACAATATAATTGTGTCCACGACTAAGTAGCCACTATATATTAACCTTTTTTTATTCTAAATGAAATTTAATATTTTTTATTACTTATCCAAGATATACACAATCTTCCCATATAGAATGAACCACCGTAGGTTGATTTTCAACCATTTGTTGAACCAATCAAATCTACATCTATATTTCCCAGTAAATCGTTCTAAGATTTATCATTTAATAGAAATATAAAATCCATTATGCCCTTGATATACCAATGTATTCTTTTCATTGTAATAAATTTGTTGTACATAATATTTTTTTGATACCATAATTCTTGTCATATGGAAAAAAATATCAGGTCTTGATGCTGTTGTGTATAGTATAGTAATAATGATCATATTTTATTCTATAACATTAATTTTATTTCATTCATCATCCCATGAATGTTTCATTTGGGTATCCACTAGAGTCATTATCTCCTTGGAATTATCCATTCAAAATATTTTCAAAACCTCTTTTTAATTTTTATATAGTGAAATGAATATTCCATTCTTTCCATATGTCACCTCTGAACCAAATAAAAATGAAGGTTAAAAAATTATTGAGATTTTGAATTTACATTTAATGAATTTAGTCAATTGAGTGCATTGGACTTCATCTAATCCACTAAATGTTAGTTCAATGAAATATACCATCACCTTTATCCTTTGATTACTTTCAATGTTGACATAGATATTTTAATCATCTACACCCCATTGAAAACCATGTTTCTCCAAAAAAATATCCTCAACTTGAATACCATGCACTTGGTGCTTACATCAACCCATATAGTGTCTTCTTCAGCAAAAAAAAACAGTTTTCCCATATTTAGGATTGACAAATCCATCTAGTTTCCCAATATTGAATTCCTCTACCACAACCCCATTCATAAATTCTATCGTAACATTCATATCGAACAAGTTCCACATTATTTGCGATGTTCTGGACAAGAATAATTTAATTTTTCTATCCTTGGAATAGATTAAAATATTTCCTCAACAATGATACCCTCTATCTGGGATTACCCTTTTCACACTAGTCATACGTTTTTTTGAATCATTGTGTAATATTCATTTATCTAGTTGTGAAATACCCATTTAGTCTCATGACATTATTATTAGTTGGCCTCGAAAAAAATATCTCATGTCTGATTCTTCTCAATTTGGTCAAGCACTTCATTCATATTCTGAACCCAATTAAAATTTCCAACTACTCCTTCAAAACATTTAGGATCCACTTGTGATAAGTAATATTCTTGCTATAGATTATTTATCAGCCTTGTCTACACTGTCTTTATCTAGTCACCATTTATGATATATCTATCAATTTCTACTCTTATTATGGGTCGTTGGGAAGATACTAAAATTTTCTACACCTATTATTAATTATTAAATTCTTATAAAACATTATTTTCCAAATATACACCATATGAGTCTCTTACCACTTCATCACTTTAATCCGAAAACATGTCATTGTGTGTTTGTTGATTCTATTCGTTCTAAACTATAGTTACATCATTAATTTCAACCATTCTTCCAATATTCTTATTGAAACAATTTTAATCATACCTATTAGATTATTTGTATCATTATAATAGTCATATGATAACATATTATTATAACAGAATATATATTCATTAAATGCATGAATGTTTCTGCTTATTCAACATTATGTCTTATCTTGATGGACAAAAATCTCCAGAACTAGGTCATGATACCAATGGTTATATATTCAATGAAAATCGAAGCATTGATTAATCCATGTCTATATATGATAGATCTTCTGTTTTAAATTAAAATCATCATTATATCATGTTTTTATTCCCTTGTACACAACCTTCAAATATAAACTTATATTGGGTGAATTTACCACATAGAAATGATCCATTAACAAAATTGTTAAGCCTACTGAGTCAGAACTCAGTGTAGAAAACAAAACATAATGTTAATAACATATTCATTGTCCATTCCACTCAATTACTTAAAAATATCTCTAGAATAAAAAGAACATTAAATCCTTTCAAGGAATTATTCATGATTTTTTCTTGAGCTCTATTAACCAATTTGAATAGATGAATGTATAAATCCCATCATATCCCTAGATTTTATCTTTAGATGGAGCTTCCCCTTGGAATGTACCTCCATTAAAAACATGAATCACATAAGCATGATGTGATATAATTTATACACATAGGGATAGGTGTATACATTTAAATAACAAGAAGATATTTTTTCTTGATCAAGATTGATCCACACCTTGATATATTCTTTAAAAAAACTATAATATTTACGTATCTGTTCAAACTACCAAACGAGAATAAACTATTATGGTCATATGACTGAACATTATTTACATGCATTCAAAGTTTTCTTTTTATATTTTTATTATATAGGATTATCATTTTTCAATGTTTTGGGATTATATATGCCACTATAAATATAATTTGTTGAGGCTCGACCAATATTTCGATCTTCATGAATCTTCCCTTGATTGGGAATCATGCAAATTATAGACAACTCTTGGATACTTATCAATAGGAGACATATTTATTTTTACTTTACTTATCTCCTTATGGAATGAAATGTGGGTTTGATGAAGAATTATTTATTCAATTTTATAATATCATATATGTGAGTCATGTCACCCTTTTCATGGTCAAGTTGATTCATGAATTGATTTTACATTCATCTTAACTACAACTAGATTATATCCACTCTATTTATTCGACGTTCCTACATATTCATTCAATGTTATAATTTTTCAGTGTACTAGAGGAGTTAATTGATACACCTTTCATTGTGCTTCTTCTGATTCCCCTAAGGTTATAAAATGTTTTTTAAACATATAAAATCATATTTCTATATTGAATTTCACGTCATACACCACTAGAGTTGGGGATCTAATTTGGATTTTTTTCATTCCCTAATTTTATTCCTCAAAAATTTATTTCTGAATGACCATGATTAGGAAATATAAAACATCTCATATTAGAAACATTAAATGTGTCATAATTTATCATTTGACCTGTTGATAAAGCTATATTTTTTCTTCAATCATTGATCTCCTCAGATTCTTAACAAAAACTCATGGTTTTTCATCATCTTCCCCAGTAGTATAATATCATGGATACTATCATCTGAGAGACTCTTCATTCTGAATTTTAATGATTATTCTTCCAATTCACAGATTTAGAAATATTTCATTCTTCATAGCATAAATTATATTCCAAATCCTTTAAACAAAAACATGATTTATGGCCACGAATCCTGCATAAATATCATATGATATCATTATATTCTATAAAAACCATTTTAGGAATATTTTTGGTATGCACATTATTTTTAATATTTATTTAACTATTCACAGCCCTCATCATGTCATGTATGGAAGTAGATTCATATATTCAATATTGGGATTTCTAGAACAATATAGCCTTCGGGATGATACAATACATGCATGTTTTTTTTATAACGTATAATATTTTAGTTTTTATTTCATTATCCCCAGCTAAAGGATAATCAAATAATTAATGTTGTGAAACCTTCAATTTTGGAATACTTTTAAAATCAAATTTCTACACTTCTTTCTTCACCGATTCTAGCTAATCCTCCCATTCTTGTGTCTTCATAGACATTAATTTATGTTGATCAGGTAGTTATCTATTTAGATTCTTACAAATACCCATCTAATTTTCTAATTCTCATGTGAGATTAACTACCATGTCACATTAATATATTATTTTAAATTTCTTATGAGAAATCCATTTAGTAAAATAATCACTCTCTTGGTGTAGCCTTTGGTTCTCCTAAACTAGTTTAGATAGCTATGTAGTAAGATAATCACCTTTGAGTTTGTGTATCATTGTATACATCTTTTTATGTTCTCTATCTTGGGAATAATTCCTATAGATTATATATATGGCCACATCAAAAAGTCTTTTATTTAAACCAATAGACATGTTGACTAAAATTTACTTCATGTGGATCTAAATATATTTAGATATTTTTTCCTCAATATTTTTCTAATC
This sequence comes from Viscum album, assembly GCA_963277665.1. Classification (NCBI taxonomy): domain Eukaryota; kingdom Viridiplantae; phylum Streptophyta; class Magnoliopsida; order Santalales; family Viscaceae; genus Viscum; species Viscum album. The sequence continues at coordinate 530,715,470 of OY728133.1, forward strand.
CAATTCCATTCTTTTATGGAAAAATTGTAGATTTTGTCTTCTTTAAATTTCATAATTTTTAGTAGTACCAAAATCCCTTAGAATTTTCGATTCTTCGAACATTCCTTCAAAATCGTTGAATGAGAAAATATTTTCACTGTATAATTCATCCAAACCATTATATAGTACACTATTTGTTTCCCTAAAATAAATCACACACATTCTATAGGTACTTCCACATAGAGGAATACAAATTTACTTCTTATAATTCTTTTATTATCTTCCCATTACCATGGTACTTCACGATAAGAGAAAATTGGTACATTAATTTCAACAATCAACTAAACCATGTTAGAGAAAAAAAATATGATAAAATATAACAATCCATTGATACATGTTTTTAGGTGCAAAAGAGGCTTAGATACACTAATATGGGGTGAATAATTGTATGGATATTATTTTCCAAATTATTCCTTCACCGCTAGATCTTGAAATCTTTATTATACGAGTCAATTTTTTCTACCCTTAAGTGTTAATGATGATATTTTTATTACATTCATTATCTGATGATGATTAATTGTGTTTAATAATTGAATGAATGAAGTTATATACACATATTATTAAATGATTCACCCCCACCGGGATATATCCAAGGAGCATACAAAGGCAATTTGTTGATATACCAAATTCGATAAGGATTACTTCCAAAATGTTGTTCATTATAGATAACTTCTATGCCCATAATCACTTTATTTTCATGGTTTATAGTCATTTCACTGATTTCAGAATGAACACTCCCTATGCCTCATTATATAGCTCAATTCCTATGGAAAGGATCAACTTCTTCCAATTACATTGCTCAATGCACAAGAAGGGATCCACACACAATTCATGGACTTTTATGTACCTTCATTTTCCTAAATTCATTGATCCTCAGTTGTAAATAGATTCCCAGTTGAAGTCCCACATCCATCCAATTGATGAATACCACTTTACCACAGTTCTAGTTGGTAATCTATTTCTGAAATATTTCACAATATTCAACACATTCTCGAAGATCACTTATTTGAATTAATATATAATATCCTTTGTTACTCACACAACTTTTTAAAGCTCACATATCCTTCATGAAGCACACAACATTCATGAATCTCAATGATCCTTCTCTAATCAAACCATTTTGGAAAATGTGAACCAAACATAATCAACATCTATACTTTTCATCAGCTATTTGTAGCATTTTAAGAACACCCATAAATTCAAGATGATCACACTTTTCAATTTGGATTTATCGGCTTCTCAACCCACATTACTTGGTTAACATTTTCTTAAGGGTCACGATCATGAATATCATAAAAATATCTAGAGCCTTATGATCGTTGTTAAGTCTCATAACCTTTCTAAAGGTTTTAGATTCCTATTTATATGTGTTCCCACTAATTTAAGAACCTTCCAGCCACATCATCACCTTTTACTGATACTCTCGAATTTTTATTATGATGATACCTTCATCTTGGGGATCTTTAGAAATGTCCAGTCAACGATCCATTTCTTAGTCACAGATCTCACCATCAAAACTTGCACGGCTTTGTGAAACAACCTTCATGAATAAAAATCATCACAAAACTCATTAATTTTTTATATTATTATAAGGCCTTAATGGAAATACAATTTTTACAATTCTTTTCATCTTCTAAATTTCTGACCCAAAAAAAGAAGGAAAACACTAGTAAATCATGTCACCTTGGTTTCGTAATTTTCTATACCGATTCATTTGAATCCATTCTTCTGCCTTCTATCATTAATAACCTTTTATATTCAGAACCTCTATGGTACCAACATGATACCAAAAAATCCATCTTTTTAAGAAAACAAAATAAACAAAAAAATAATAAATGTTACATAGAATCATTTTTTCACAATAATGATCAATTATAATGATGAAGAATAAGGGTCTCATATCCAAAAAGATTCATTGCTATAAAAATGAATATTACTCACTGAACATAATGATCTAGAAGGATCATAGATTACCAAAATATATAAGGTGGTCACCTAGGAATCTTGTGAGAAGATTATATTCTAAAGGAAAATTATTCACCTGTACAATGCCCCAAATTCCACTAATCACAAAACAATCATATTTTGAATTAATTAATATACAAATGATTTAAAAAAACTTGTTTCCTCAGATTAAAAATCCAAAATTCATCTATTTTATTATGTAGACCCAATTCATGGTGTGTAAAATTATGCCACCTTGTATAAAATCATGAAATATTTCCAAAAAAGGGTTCATATTATGTAATCCTTTCATTACATGAAAACATCCTATAGAAATAAAATATAAAAGATTCAAAAAGAAATCTTCTTAATCCATTTTCACATTTATACCCAGAAACAATTAATTCCATAAAACATTCATCCCCAAAAAATAGTTATTTTTCCCTACAAAATGATATATACCCTTGGAAATCATAAAACTCTTACAAATAAAGAGAAATACGAAAAGAGATTTAGAAAATACATAAAATAATTTTACAAGATGTTATATTGATTTGCTTGGTGTGTGGTTTAGGAATCATGTTGTATTGTCCTAATGAGGTTTATTTTAGTGTCTCTAACTCATATGAGGTGGTATTATCCTGAAAATGAGGTGAGGAGTTGAGTTATAGAGAGGTTGGTTATGTTGGCCCTGTAAATCTAAGGTGAATTACGATATATGTTGTTTTGGAATAGTAGATCATGATGTTGGTTTCATGTGACATAGTGAAATCCCTTATGGTGGGGAGGAATGATTGGTGTGGCCTTGATGTATTTTTCAATTTAGGGGTAGCTGAATTGTGGTTTGTGGGATGCATTTTATCCTTACCCTAGGGTAATAAAATCATATAATGAATACTTTCATGGAATAGAGAGTCCAATTTGATTATTGTGATTATATCAAAATCCCCATACTTTTTATGTGGCTTGGTTTGAAACCCAACACTCTATCATATGGTTATGAGAGTTTTGTTGTGATATTTGTTTTAATACACTATTCTTAATTTTGAGGCCCCCTTTTAAAATTCATATTATTTTTGTTTTTTTCTTATTTCTTAAGCCACTAAATTTCTTATTTCTGATGTTTTTCACCTTTACTTTTTGTATATTTAATGCACGTTCTCAGTTGACTGCTCTTGGGTGGTCTAAGTTGAGAACCTATTTTTTATTCACTTATTATATTCCTATTTAATTATTTAGAGGGTTGTATGTTTAGGAATGGATGGTTGGGGTTGTATTTTGGTTAATTCATGATAGGGGATGGTATTTCCAAGGTATTCAATACTATTTTGATATTCTATCATATGATTACATCATGATGACCATCATATTCTATATTGGGTTATGTGCATTGAATCAGAATGCCTTATTTGGAGTATATTAAACTTTTTCTATTATTTTTATTTTCATATGTAGATATTTGATTCTTTTAGTATCAATATTCTCTTATTTAGACATGATGTTGTTGATATTAAACATATTTACCATTCCATGTGTTTTTAACTAGGTATTGTTTTCTGTAATTGACTGTTTGAATCAACATTTCATTAAATTTTAATCAATATTATATTGATAATGAAACAATTTCATATAAATCCAGAACTTATGTAAAAATAAACATTTAGGAGTGGATGAAATTATATGAAATTAATCATTAATAGTAATAAAAAATTTGAGTGTTTTTGTGAGGTGGAAATTCCTTAGAGGGGTTATTATGGTGATGCATCTATTATTCTTATTTATATGGGTTATCTTGGAGGGTTTGAGTGGTGATAGTGGTTCCAAATTATGGAGAATAATTCTATGTGGAATGGGATTATTAATGGGTTTTCCAGGGTAGTTTGGGGGATGGATGTGGAGGATGGTTGATGGTAGTTAGTGTCCAATGGTTGAGATACGATAATTACTAAATTAAGAGATGTGGCATTGATGTTTTTAAATTTATTGGATGCTATATTGTGGATTTTGTGGTTGTATCCTTGTAGCTATGGGATGAGTCTAGTGATGACGGAATGGGAATTACATGGTCTATAAATAAATAAGTGTGGGATGAAATTAATGGTCTGTAAATTATTTAAAAATTGGAGGATAATAAATGGGTGGGAACCAAATATGATATGAATGAATTGAACCATCTTTGTGCATGAGAATGGGTTTTCATGAAATAATCAATTGAATGGTAATTAAATGAAACATTTTTAGTATATTGGACAACATGGAATTTGGATGAATATATAGATAAATTAAGGAATAATGGGATGTCATTATCACACATAGAAATTGTGTGAGACTATATATATATGAACATTGTATGACACTTCTATATGAACATTACCCAAATCAAGTACTACCTATTGACACCCTTGTGTTTCATTTGAGTTTTTTCCAATATCTGTGATGGTCATAGAAAATATGGATAATATTAACATTTTCCAAACACTTCCTATTATAATAGTATGTGGTTATGGAGCTCAGTTGGTGGTGAGTACTAGTGGAAAATTATATAGTTCATGGATATGCATTGTTATAAGAGGATATGATATGTCCTGGGGTACTGATTGGTAGGAATATTGGATAGGGTTGAGGTCCTTCACATTCTTGATAACATACCTCTCTAATTATGAGGATGTCCTGGAATATGAGAAGGGATTTAAGATTATATGGATGATGATGTGTAAAAAACATATGATATAAGGATGTTGACTAATTCTAGCATTAGATGATGGTATATATAAAAGGTTGGGATATTTTTGGCCGCAACCTTACCCACACCATATTCAACAAGATACATGATGAATTGTATTCATAAAAGGGATAAGATCATACAAAATTCTACACCTGGAGGGAGAGTGGAAACTCAATGGGACCATAGATGTTGTGAACCTTAGTATATGTTCATAGATGATATTTTACTATATCGGATGTGTTGTTTTTTTGTTGGTCGTATCAAGGATGTGATGTCTAGTTGACTTGTTTATGTGTGTGTTAGGTTGTTAGCATATTGACCAGAGTATCAATACAAACCTTCCAAATTTCCAAAATATATATTAGGCATGATCTTAATAATTATACATTTTATTGTCAATATATATATATATATATATCTTTTAAGGATTAAATAAGGGTTTCATATATCTATATAGAAAGTACTACATTAAATGTTGGTGTCATTGCTGATTTTATACATTAGGATTTCCCTTAGTACTGTTTTTTTTTGTAATATTGTACATCCATATCATGAAATGAATTGTGAGATTTTAGTATATATATATTTATATGACATAGTTTTTGTTGATGGATTTCATACTATCCTTAATCCTATAGTATTTTTATGTGTTAATTCATCCAATCGTATGTTTTATAACTTAAGTTATAGTAACATACCCATGGCCTATTGAAGGAACGAATTTGGGGTCACTGCATATCATCATTTTTGACCTAGGAGGGATACATGTGGACATGGGGTTGGATGGGTGATCATGAAAAATTGGTACCAAATATTATGTTTTATAGATATGATAGATCTTGAGGTTTTAAACTTGTGAGGCTTGCATGGATTTGTAGTGAAACAATTTCATTTTAGATTATAATATAATTTATGCAAGGTATGCCTATTGGGAAATAGGATTTAATGTCCACATGTGATTTGATGCAAGGACCTTATGCTTTCTTAACATGCCAAGAGAAGTGGAGTTTCTTGCAGTCTAGAGAACCATGAGTGGTATATACATCATACTTATTTGTTCATGTGATTAAAAGGTATCACTTCAACAATTAAAATGAACATTTTAAAAAAATTGTTAAAAATTTAATACAACTAGACTAATGGATTCTTCTTTGTATTACATTACAAATGAATCTTGGTCATTTTCAACATGCATTTTGGGGAGGATTGGTTCAGATGTTTGATCCAATATATTCTTAGAGGATTTATTTGACTGATTATGATTATATATGGTAGAATATGTATCATTATTTTTAGTGTCATTTTATATAAAATAATATGGATAGAGATTCTGACATAATGCACATTTTATTATTTTAGGAGCATCAGATATTTTTCACGTTTATTTAGTCCTGAAACATTTAGTGGGTCCCATTTTAAATCATTAAAATGTTAAGAGTGGATAATAAATGATGAACAATACACCTTGGTGCAATGAAAGAGGTAAATGTTTCCTAGGATGAATTCAAAAAGTATTTTTATTCTTACTTCATATCATAAATTATTATGTTATTAAAGATGTGGAATATTTTCTCCCAGTATGAAATGATTATGAGAATAATAGGTCTTGCAATAAAAATCAAGGACCTCTTGCATTTTTCTCTTAATCTTATTTCGAATAACGATTCTCAAGAATAATGTATTTAGGAGGAATTATATCCAATGATCTCATATAAAATCACTCCATATAATATTCTTAAATAATTGATGAGTAAAAGACGGATGAAGTGACAAATTAGACATATCTTCAAGGAGGTTTGTATCGGGAAGGAGGTAGTCAAATATTATTTAGTTCAAGATAATTAGATTGAGATAATGAGTTTCATGGTAGTCAATGTTTCAACAATTAGTTAACCAGTTACAGCCATATGGTTCACACTATTGTTAGGGGAGCCTTTCAGGATTATATATTATGATCTCTCTAAGGGTCTGTGTTTCCTTTAGAGGTTGTGCTCGTTAGGGACCCCAGTTTCAAACCACCGAGTGAGGTATGACTGTTATTGGTTTTCAAGACCCATTTCAGATATAGTGGTAGTAATAGTACATACTCATGAGGTAGTACCACTTTGTTGGGCCACCAATTATTGTTAAACATTTGGGTTAGTATGATCATTTCACATATATATAGGATATAGATTATATATGTTATCACAATGATGGTCCACATCATATGGTCATTGACCTCAATGTTTTGTTGGAGGTCATTAATAGTGAGACAAAGGATCTGGGTGTGAATAGATGTGTGAAATGGTAGTTACCATATTAGAGGGTCCAATGGTAGTTCGAAGTATTATTTATTTATCTTATACCTTAGTTTTTTCCTTGTTTTATTATGGATCACTATACTAAATTATTTTACCTGCATTATTATGCACCTTATGAATGGAGGTAGATAGACTTACAGTGCTCACAGTGTTATCCAATCATGTTAAAGGTTATAATTTTCTGTTTAATGTATGTTGTAGGTGAAGACTGTAGAAAAGGAAAATTCAGCCACTGGATGACTTATTTTTGTAATAGATATATCCTTAAGATATCATCATTAGCCTGGAATGGTTTCATTCATACATAATACTATTAATTGTGTCTAGAGTATAGTAGTATTTTCCAATGAAAAAGACTGACTGGAAGACTTCATTGGAGTGTAGGGTTACCAGATGGTTGGTAGGTATATGAATCCTCTCTTATCCTAATTTCCAATGTTGTTAGTAGAGTATAAGATAGAAGAAAATCCTAGAGTCATTTCCATTTTTCTATATGTATTTTGAGATGTGGTTGAGAGACTAAACCCCTATTTTGATGCAATGTTATAATTATATTTTCAACCAATCACATCGTAAATCATAAGGGATCCTTATAACATGACACCCATATAGTGGTTGGAGTTGAGGATATAGATTGATGATTTTTTAAAATAAAGGTAATCATATAGCATAGTCTATAACATTGGGATTATCTATTGTTGTTCTTGAAAAATTTTGTTTGGTTGTGTAATGCTATTCATTTTCATCCATGGGTTGAAAAGGATGACAATAAAAATTGTTTATCCTACTCTAATGATAGATGATCTATTCAAAAAAAACTAGAGTGTTCTAGTTGGTTCATAAATATATATTTTGGTTCTAGATATAACTAAATTTGGGTAATGATAGAGGGTATACAAAATACATCCTTCTGGTGTATATATATATATATATGTCATGTTTGTACTCAGGTTATTAGTTATTATGAACATGCCATTTTTTTTCTTGAACTCATGATCACCATGTTATATTATTTCATTCAACAGTACATAGTCATGTTCATCAATGATATCATCATATATTCAATGTTACAAGAAAATGTTTTGTGAATAAAATTACCCTTCTTTTAATGACATATAGAAAACACATGAACTATTTTTTTATTTTTATTGGGTTTAATATAACATTATGTATCATTACTATTGATAACATCACTATTGAACAGTGATCACAGAGCTGATGTAAATTCAAGGTTTTCAAAAAGAATCCTTTCTACATAGGAAAATGAGAGAATTTCATAATCCCGTAGACTCAGGCTATGTGAAGCTCCTTTTTCAGAGCACTGAAAGGATGTAGCGCCACTAGGATATGCTGTTGACTAAGCCCAATATTAGCTTCAACAATTTAATATTGAACAAAATTTCTTACGGGAGTATTTCAAGTTAATAGAGATTACCACCCAGGCGATGTTATCTGAGCCACCCTAAAAGTATTTCACCATTGCACACACCTTATCCTTAGCTCTTACAGAGGTGTTAAAAGGGGTTATGTAATTTGTTATTAGATACTTATTGTGTAATCATTTTTTATAAATAAAATTCTTAATCAATCAATTTATTTATGAAATTTGCCTTCTTAAAAATAGATGATTTTGATAAATTGATTTTTCGTGTAAAAATACTACATTTGAAAAATATATCAATTATATTAAACATTGTTTTTATTAATAATATTATAAAAAAATTCATATAAATGATGATTATACTCTTTTCTAGTCTGTAAATGATTCGGTAATAAGTTTGATATGCGTTTTATTTTTTATACAATAAAACATAAAAAGTATTTTTAACCAATTTATTTTAAAGGATAACTGAATATTTGAAATAATTAATATTTTAATAAAATATTACTCTCATATTACTATTATGAATAGTAAATTTGTAAATTAATTTTTAGGATGTCAAATGTAATTTTTATTAATGTTTTAAAAATATCTTTGTAAAAACCTATAAATTTTAAATAAATGTATATTTTAATATTAAAAATGAAAATTTACATAATTAGAAAATTATTTACATAAAATAAATATTATTTTTGAATCAAGATGTTGAAATTATCCAATACTGAATTGTTTGTAATTTTGTCAGACAGTCGAATGTTTGGGTAAAAATTAAATACCATATAAATAAAAATATAGGTTTTATAACATCATAATGACCCCAAAAATGATGTAATAAATATTTTAATGCATATTATTGTCCCAATATATTTTTTCCCTAAAAAATAATGTATTTTTATATTTTTTTACTTTTTTTATAATTCCTTAGTAGATACATGAAAATTTATAATATATTTTATGATTTTAAATTCATTCCCTTGAGAGTGTGACTAAACTGCACATAAGAAATGAAAATTTTTTATTTTGTTAGGACATTTTTCTTATAAAATAACTTTTTTCATTTCCCTTGTGAAAAAACACGAGAATATCCATGGAATAGTCTGTTGTTTTGAATATTTAATTATATATATTCTAAAACCTATGTTTGTGAAATATTAATGAAGTCCCCTCTCATTTCCTATATAAACCCACAAAAATCACACTTTTCGTCACTCAAAATCCTATTTGAACATCCATAATAATCCCTCCCTACTCTAGAATCCTTCCAAAGTGCCCCAATATCTCAAGAATCATCTCTTCATTCTTTTGAAGTCACACACACAACTAAGGAATTCTTTCCATTCACTCTTCTATCCATGTATCTTTATATTGTAATAAACATTTACATTCAATTAAAAATGTTGGTGTATGATTTATAACATCCCCTATAAATTCATAATTATTTTTTAATGATGAGATAACACCTTTTCTCTCATTGATTCCTTCCGTGTAAATGTGTTACCTTACTAATATTTCGTAAGGGGTTTCTCTCTTCTTATTTCCATTCAATAATTTCTTCCATATTATGCATTAAAATTGTAATCAATATGTTGTAATTTTTTATTACATGATCCAATTTTTATCTATTTCATACATTAATTTTTATAGACCCCATTATCTCTAATCAAACCAACTTATAAATTCCCATATGATGTTGTTATGTTGCCGAAAAAGAACTGTGATTTTCCAAACCAAAATCATCATGTATTTAAAACCATGACCATATATCTATCAAAGATATTAAACTTAAGCCACATATAATTATTTAATAGTAAATTGATTTATGTATTCCATATTTCATAATCATAAAATAACTTTTTATTTTGAAGGATTCCGTGTTATATGATCCATGTGGCACACTAATGGATGAAATGAAAGGCTTATGAAGGGTGCACCTTGATAACACTCCAATGAATTGTGTAATGTTTAGTATCATTGTATTCCATGTGAAATGTGGTTTTACTCATGATAATCCATGTTCAACGATGTTTTATTCATGATAATTCATGTGCAATAATTCATAGCTCATGCTTATATCATGTTGTATGTCGTTACCACATTTCCATGTTATGAAAATCATGTGATATCATTCCTTTATGTTCATGTTTCTATTATTCTCCATTAATATACATATTTTATAATATGTATTTTATTATTCATTTTATGCCTTTTTTACTCCCTTTCTAGGTTTTATATCTCACCCCTTTCTTATGTATGTCCTCAGGTTATTCCCTGAAGTGTGAAGTACGTAGGAATGTGTTAGTCATGTATAAGATTCTTTCAATATAGATGGTCTATTTTATGTCGTAAGTTGTAATTTAATGATCCTAATCCCCAAATACACTAGGCCTCAAGATACCCTTAGTTTTATTAAGTTCATGTTTATTTAATAAAGCATGTGTAGTTTTGTAATAATGATCAGGGATGTTATAGATTGTATCAGAGTGAGGTTTAGTTATTTTGGGATTAAGGTTGTAAAAATCTAGTGAAACCATTTGGGAAAAGACTGAGTATAAGAAAATCATCCCAAAAATTTGGTGAGTATAGAATAAGTGGTTTATCATAAAAATACATCACATTATTGATAGGAACAAATATAGGTGGCACTGTAATAGTTGTATCTAGGGGTAAAACCCCAAAAACCCACTTTGATCTAGGCTCAAATAGGATCCGATGCACGATAATGGGCCATACTGAACTCTTGGTTCGACACTCTGTGGTGATATGATTTTGTAAATTCATAAGATTGGTATGAACCATTATTGAGGGAATAAAAAATTCCCCTAATAATATATGCTTGGAAGTAGATCATGGAGAACATAGATTGAATCCTATAAATTCATATGTTAAGAAAATCAATGTAATTTATAAGTTATCCATTTTTTCAATAGATTATCCTTTATGTGTTTAATAATTATATCCATAACCGTCCTTTTCTTCAAAGCAATGTCCTGTAATAGGATGACTCGGGCTAACAATAGATGTGAAGATCTATGGGATGAATGTTCTAATGAGATGCCCAAACTGATGGGAGTCAGAATCAAAAACATTGCCATGATACTCTGTCCGTGAACTAAATTTTTTAATAGAAACATGTTCCAAGGAGAACATCCAACCCCCCCCCCCCCCCACAATAGAAAACAATGAACAATCAGAAGATTCATGAGAAAAAGGCCTCCTACATTCAATGGATCATCTGATCCCTCAATCGCTGAACAATGGATCAACTCCATTAAGAAAGATCTTCTCCATCCATCAATGTACCAAAAAAGATATTGATATTCTGGTAGCTTATCATAAGGATGGTGAAGTTGATAAATGGTGGACACTGATAAAAAATGTGAAGGTGGAGGAAGAGATTGAGTCGTTTGAATGGAAGTATTTTCTGAAATTGTATTTCGATATATATTTTCCTCGTATCCACAAACATAATATGGAAAGGTAAATCCTTACCCTAAAGAAAAAAATAGTGAAAAATTCAACCAAGTGTATGAGGAAAACCTCTCAAGTATTTCACGATACGCTTCTAGATTTGTCGCAACCCCAAATTCAAACTTGACCGCTTCTTTGGTGGGCTAAAATCTAGCCAACAAAAAGACCTAATGATTCATGACTTTTCTATCTATGAGAAAATTTATTGGTGTGCCTTCAAAGTAGAAATACAGATCTAAGAATCTCAGGGGTATCATGGGGATAATAAGCCAAATGTGGAATTTAATTCTGGAGGTCTAATAGATAAATCCAATGGTGCTATGAAATTACAGCACCTCACATGCCAATGGTTCGGAAAGAAGAAACCCATAAATTTGTTGAAGGAGATTTGGAAATGTTTTAGTTGTGGAAGTTAAGGGAATGTGAGCATTAATTTCTGCCAAGAATACCCGCTACTGTGACAGATGAGAATAATTATCCATTCGACTCTCAATGCGTTCTTTATTGCTACAACTGCAAATAATGTAACACCACAAGATTTCATAGTACGTTATTTCTTCAAAGTAATTCAATAACTTTCACTACACACAACATCGAGTTCAGAAACACCACAACTTACTAAACTAGCTGTTCAAAAGAGGTTATGAATATTATTAACTTAATTTTGAACTATATATAATCCTTATAATTTTAGAATCCATATTATGAGTTTCTTATACATAAGGTAAGAACTAATTCATTTTTTTCAGATAAAAGAATTATTTTTCAAAAAATTCACATTTACCGCCTTTTAATGGTGAAACCTTTTTAAATCCAATATTTTAAACTTTTATATAATCAATTTTACAAAATAAACTTCTTCATTAGAATCGGGACATAAGAATTTTGTTTTTATAAATTTTTGGTGTTTTTCCGATAACTTTCATATTTGGGTGAATACTAAAAAATAATATATTTCAACTGAAAATTACTTTTTTAATAAAAATAATTTATAATGATCAATTGTAAATTTTATTGTTTTGTAACTAAAAATAGATTATATTTTTACCATTTAATCCAATGTGGGTCATTGTAAGTAATTTCACTTTGAGATTGGACATAAACAAGTGTCAATCTATTGATAGATATTGTATCTTAAAAATACGCCTTTTGGTTTTGACAACATGAATTAATTTTAAATTAATAAATGAAATTTCAATGTTTTTAATTTGGTAAAATAGAAATCATTTTTGAATTCAAAATATCAAAATTTTCTTAGGGTGAATTTTGGATATTTTTCTGAAAACATTCATTTTTTGATGAATAGTTAAAAACACTGAGTTATTCTATAAAACTGACTTTTTATTTAAATAATTATTTATTTTATTTTATTTTAGGTCATGAAAGATACATAATACTTATATATGTTCAATTTAATTCATTGGAGTCATTTTTTAATAATATGAGATATATAAAAGTTTATTGAACTTTTCACCGTCTTTTACCCACCTCCTAGGAGAATTTGAAAATTCACATGAAACATAATTTTACCACTTCTGTGAGTTGAATTTATAAAATAAGAAAAGCACGATTAATATCAATAAGTAAAATTTTGTTCAATAAGATAAAAATAATTTTTGGTGAATAGTAACTTTTTACTTTTATTTACCACGGTTAAAAGTAAATAGGGTAATTAAGTGTAAAAATGATATTATTATTACCCTAACACATGTCCTAATTCTATTGTATAAGTATAATTCAAAAAAAAAACCTTAGTAAATTAAAATAATTTTATAGGTTAATTTGGCAGGTTAGGGTTGGTTATATGAACAATTTGAGAATTAATAATGCGGTTATGATTTTAACAGAAAACAAATACCAAATAGTGTAAAAATTGACATAAAATAGTTTTTAAAACAAATAATATATTATTAATTGATATAATGGTCCTCAAAATCTTAGGTTCTTATAAAATACTTATGTAATAATATATATGAGATTAATGAACCAATAGGGGTTTGATTGGTAGTTTATAGTATGTTTATTAACCATATAGTGTAAGAATAAAAGAAGACACGGTAAAAGTTAAATTATTTAACTTAGTGTTAAATCTAAATGATAATTTTAAAATGGTAACCTAAACTTCTATAAAACCAATTTGTTGAGATTATTTTGACCCATCCCCACCTTAGACTCTAAATAAGTCACTTTGGAGCCATTATAAAGAGAATATGACTTTATTATTAAATAATATTTTATGTTTTTCATAAGGTGCCCCTCACCCCTCTTATAAAAGAGAACTCCTCCTTCTCTCTAATTCACACCTTCAAAGCCTTTTGGACCAGCCCAAATCTACCCAAATACTCTCTCGACTACCCTACCTTCATCCTAGAGGCCCTTATTTAGTCAGAAAGCCAACTTAAGAGGCCCATTTGATCAAATCAAAAGGAAGAACCCGAAGAAGAGGTAATAATTTCACAATCCTCTTTCATGTTATTTTCTTCTTCCACTTCTTCTTTATTTGTTATTTACATTATAAAATAATAACTCAAGAATCCTCTATATATTGTGATGTTATTATAAATATGGCACAACTTTATTCATTATTATCTCCATATTATGAATGATAATGTCACCATGCGTGCGTACGTATGGCTTACCATCTCCACGATGTGGTGTAATTTTTTATTCTACACTATGTTATTTGGATGGATATAATGATGAGTAATATGTATATAAATAATGAAAATATCATGATAATGTGTCTATAAAATTAATATACCATCCAATTACTCACCTTTAAGTAAATGATATTGTCGCTCGTGTGTACGTACGGATTGTCGTCTCCACGACGCGATGAGAGTCATTTCCACATTCACCATTCATCATCAATTATAAAAATATATGTATTAATAATAAGTATGTAATATATTACATAATAATTCTACTGGATATATATATATAAATATATGAACTTACATATATCTTATTCACTTAGTTTCGTTCAATACGATATGAAAATGGAAATAGCGTTTATTTGTACGTGCGGACTACATTCTCCATAAACGATGTTATTAATTTCATATATATGTCTATTATACATATTTATATTCTAAATATATATGATATATAAATCATGTTTTATATTCTGGAAGTATTTAAATCATGGTCTACGTGAAACAATCAAGAGTAACAAGTTAAAAAACGTACGATAAAGAAAGCGATTATTACACGAAATGTTAATTTAACATGGAAATTATTTTTAAATTGTTAGTATAAAGTCATAAATGAATCATGTATGATATCATAAATATTAATATAATCCTGGTATAATATAATAACAAACAATTATCTTCATACATGAGGTTAAACAGACCCTCGACCAAAGGAAAGATCAAGGTAAGGGTTAATTCCTCAATCTCATTATTATCCGAGATTGTTTATGTGCAAGTATTTACTGGGACATTTTTATCATCCATGTCCATTTTCGAAAAAAATGATTTCAATATGAATATTTTAAGGATTTTGAAAGGTATTCTTAATCAGGATGAAAATTTTAAATGTTATAAATATTTATCTTTCTAAATCTTTTTAAATAATGTCCTTGTTTTTAAAATGATTTTAAGGATTTATTTATATGGACAAGAATGTTTTGAAATTATATTACTTTTCAAAAGATTCAATGTGGTATGGGAAACATTGATTCAAAAATCTCTTTTAAATTACTTACTATATAAATGTGTGACTTTTCAATGATCTCTAAAAAAGAGATATTTCTCTCAAATAGTTTTCATTTCATCTATGTCAACATCCATTTATGGATTTTAAGTTTATTAGATGTTGATTTATTATGATACAAAACTTCCATATTGTATTGACAGTTTTGTGATATGTTTGATTGTGTGTGTGTTATTTTTATACCATTCATGCTTTATGGTGAAAGTAATGACATTTCATATGCTAGTTTTAATATGAATTTTTATGTTATGTATAAACTTTTTCATATGAGAAATGCATTGGACTTAGTAAGTGATGGGTGGATCCCGCTATAGCTCCTAGATGAATCGGTACGTCTCATGAGACAAACTACTGTCTTGGAAAAATTCCTTCACAAAATCTTATTTTTATTCTTAGCATAAGGCCCTGACTATGTGGTTATGATAGTCTGGAATTATGCATTCCATCATTATGAATGTGGTTATTGATATTGCATGTGATTATTCGACTAGTAGAATATCCATGTGAATAAGTAAATGACATTATTTCATTTTATTTTTACCATGTCCTGATGTATTTCAAGTTTAAAAATCTTTTGATTCAGTTATACACTACCTTAAATGTTTATGCTTATTTATGGATGTTTCCGCTATATTGTTATCCTTACTGAGCATCTCAGCTCACCCCTTTCTATGTTTTAATTTTATCAGGATTCCAAGAAGTGTATTATGATTTATAATTAGGGTTATGCTAGAGGGTTAATGGAATTATCAAAGGATGATATATGTTTTGTTTTATCTTCTAATGTTCAATGTAACATCCATGTATGTAATCTATTTTCCAAGAATGCTAAACTGATCAGCCTTTTGGGACTTGATTCCTTGTAATCATGCCAATTTATTAAAATAATGTACCGACTCTTGGTAACTGGGGTCGGGGCCTTATATTTGGTATCATAGGAAGTTTAGAAATAACCTTGGTAACTATATTTTGATAGACTCTAATTATATCACATTACCCTAAGATTTGATTTAGGGTTTTGGTATAGAAGAACTTCCTAGAATTTTGTTAATGTTGAGATTTTGTGAGTTTTCTGAGAAATGCATCCCTGTCTAGATACGAGTAGGTAGAGGCAACTCTGGCATAGATGTACCTACGGAAAACCCAAAAACACCACTTTGAGCTAGACTCGAATGGGAACTGGTGCACGACAACGGGCCTTGCTGCACAATTGGTTACGAAACTCCTAGGGGATATGATTAGGATAATTCTAATTTTATTTACAATCTACTATTAATTGATTATGAGTATATACTTCCTCAAAGAAAACATTTTTATGATTATGGATTATATCCAGAAACTGTTCAATCTACATTAGGTATTTTAGAAGTTTGGAATTTTTCATTGCAACTCATAAAATGACCTAGTGTATGCCATTGTATAGAAATGGCACCCATTAGAAGGATTGGGAACTCCAGCAATACGTATGATCCAAAGAGTAAGAAGGATCATATATTTCACGGTACTAATCCAAAATTTAGAAGGAAAATTGTCTCCCATGTATTCTCAACCTATGAAGAAATAGTATCATGCATTAAAAATATATTTAAATAATTCTCTGAGTCCTATGGCTTTGAAGGGAAGAAAGAGAAGAAAAGGATGGAATAGAGAAAGATGGATAAAGGGAAGAGGGAAAAGAAGAATTTTCATATATGTGAAAACTGTAGGAAGAAACACCTTGGAACTTGCCGGAAGGGAATGGGATTTTGTTATAAGTGTGGAGAAAAAGAAAACCATGTACGTGACTGCAAGGGTAAGAAAAAGGATTCAAACGTACAATGCTTCATCTGCAAGGAGTTGGGACACTACACGAACCAATGTACAAATCATCAGAGTATTCCCCATATGATGCTATTGGATAATAATCAAGTTACGATACTACCAAAGATGAGGAGGAATGATTAGAGTTCTAATCTTGTTATTAAATAATTATTTCATTTGAGTATTCTATCAACGATGTACTGGTTATAATAATTATAGAGTATATAAGGATGGTACTGCATTAATATTTCATTAAGGACTTGAGATTATGTGGAACCAAGAAAAGGGTCTCAATATCATGCTAAGTTTTTGGAGAATATATGGTTTAGAGAAAGACAAACCATAATATGGTTCTAAGAAAAGTTAATTTATAGTAAGTTACTATTTTTGGAAAATACATGGTTGAAAGAAATGTAATCCTTAATATGGTCTAGATAATGAGGTAGTGATTTTGGAATAAGAGATGGTTGATTTGGATAAATTATATTGGATATTCTTGACTTCCTTGAAACTGATTAATGATTTGTATATTCTATAATTTTTGGAGTATACGTCATTTTTGGATTGAAGAAGTATATCCAGTATTCTATAAGTAATAATGGAGCATGAAGGTAATCAATAAGGTTTTATGATAATTCAGGGTATTACCATGTTTTAAGATAATACATGGTGAAGGTGTTCACATTTTATTACTTGGAAAAAAGGATCATAATTTTTTTAACGTCCTTATAAATTTTGGAATGTGGTTTGGATAGAAGTATTTTGTATAAGTATAATGGTTGAAATGGATTATGTTTGAAAGGTTATTTTTGGATTTTTATAAAAGGACAACACACAGACCGTGTGACAACCCGTCGCATCAGACAAAGCTGCGGGAATCGAACCCACAACCATAGTGCGATTGAGATTTATCACCTACCAATGGATTGCGTGATGTCCCTGGATTTTATAATGTACTTTATTTTTTAAAAGGATCTGATATGTGAATTATAAATTCATTATTTTTGGAACCCTATAAGATTTGGATAAATAGAATATTTTGTTTGAAATCTTTTAGAGTGAAAGATGAGTTTGTGGTAGGAACTAGTTAAAGGATGAAACTCTACTTGTCAAGTATGTATATATTTTTTCTTCAATTATTATATGAAGAAATTAATTCTTAAACATTAGGTAAGGGATCTTAAAACTAAAAATGTGTTATCCTAATACCTTATTTTTCGTTGAACGGATGATATTTGAAATCATCATAGATTGATGGCTTTGAGGCCCTCAATTCTATAATTGTTTGTGATTGATGACCTCAATAACTCGAAATAATTATTTATGTTTTTATTATAATTACGTGTCTCTAATTCCCACCAATGTTCTCCTAATCGAGATCATAATTTGGTGGTCACTTTTTTATTCCCCTTTTCCTCTTATTCAGACTAAATTTTATTAACCCAATTTCTGATGTGGGTTTTCCCACAAAGGTATTTTCTATTCTCAAACTATTATTTTTGAAAAACAATTTCAAATTGAGAGGCCTTAATTTATTGAAGGAGGGAATAATGTAACACCCTAAGATTTCATAGTATGTTATTTCTTCAAAGTAATTCAATAGCTTTCATAACACGCAACACCGAGTTCAAGCGCACCACAACATAACAAACTAGCCGTTAAAAAGTGGTTATGAATAGTATTAACTGAATTTTTAATTATATATAATCTTTATAATTTTAGAATCCATATTTTGAGTTTCTTAGACATAATGTAAGAACTAATTCATTTTTTCAGATAAAATAATTATTTTTAAAAAAATACACATTTACCGCCTTTTAATAGTGAACCCTTTTTAAATCCAATATTTGAAACTTTTACATATTCAATTTTACAAAATAAACATCTTCTTCTGAATTGGGACATAAGAATTTAGTTTCAATAAATTTTTGGTGTTTTTCTAATAACTTTCATATTTGGTTGAATAGTGAAAATACTATATTTTAACTGAAAAAAACTTTTTTAATAAAAATAATTTATCATGTTAAATTTTAAATTATAATGGTTTGGAATTACAAATATATTATACTTTTACCCTTTAATCCAATACTGGTCATTGTATGTAATTTCACTTTGAGATTGGACATAAACAAGTGTCGGTCTTTTGATAGATATTGTTTCTTAAAAATACGCCTTTGGTTTTGATAATAGAAATTAATATTAAATTAATAAATGAAACTTCTCTATTTTGAATTTGTTAAAATAGACCTCATTTTTGAATTCAGAATATCAAAATTATCTTAGGGTTATTTTTTCATATTTTTCTTAAAACATTCAATTTTTGATTAATAGTGAAAAACACCGAGTTATTGTTTAAATCTGACTTTTTATTTGAATAATTATTTATTTTATTTTATTATAGGTCATAATAGATACATAATACCTATATATGTTCAATGTAATTCATTAGAGACATTTTTTTAATAATACGAGTTATATAAAATTTTATTGAACTTTTCCCCATTTTTTACCCACCTCCTAGGAGAATTTAGAAATTCACATAAAACATAATTTTACCGCTTCTATGAGTGGAATTGAAAAATTCTGAAAGACACGGTTAATAATAAGGAGTAAAATGTGGTTCAATAAGATAAAAATAATTTTGGGTGAATAGTAACTTTATACTTTTATTTAGCACGGTTAAAAATAAATAGAGTAATTAAGGGTAAAATGATATTATTATTACCCTAACACATGTCCTAATTTTATTGGATAAGTATAATTTGTCCAAAAACAAACTTATGAATAACATATGAACATCTTTGGTCCACTTAGAATAGATTAGGACATTTATTATTATTTAATTCAGTGAAGAGTTAAAATTGTTAAAATCAATGTTTAATAACTAAAACATTTTTAATATAGGGTTTATCATAATATAATTTAGATTATAAATATTATTTAGAAAGGTAAAAATATTTCCTGCATAATGGTATTTTATTTATAATTTTTAGACATTAAATAATTTAATTTATTTATGACACAATGGTGATGCAGTAATTACCTAATTAATGAAATATTAAACTAATTGATATTATAAATATCCAAATAAATGTAATTTGAGACTTTTTATGAATTACAAGAATTATCTAGGTTAATATGACATGTTAGGGTTGGTTAGATGAATTTTTTTCAAAGTAATAATGCTGATATGATTTTATCAAAAAAAAAACAAATACCAAATAGTGTCAAAATTGACAGAAAATAGTTTTTTAAAAAAATATTATATTATTAATTGATATAATGGACTTATAAATATAAGGTTCTGAAAAAAGACCTATATAATAATATACATGACATTAATGAACAAATTGGGGTTCGATTGGCAGTTTATATTATGTTTATTAACTATATAGTGTAAGAATAAAAGAAGACACGGTAAAAGATAAATTATTTAACTTAGAGTTAAATCTAAGTTATAAGGGTAAAATGGTAACCTAAACCTGTCTAAAACCAATTGGATTAGAGGATTTTGACCCCTAACCAAAATATCTTTGAAATAATTCACTTTGGAGCCATTATAAACTTAAAAAGAATTTATTATAAAATAATATTTTAAGTTTTTCCTAAGGTGCCCCTCACCCCTCTTATAAAAGGGCACTCCCCCTTATCTCTAATTCACACATTCAAAGCCTTTTGGATCTGCCAAAATTTGCTCAAATACTCTCTTAACCACCCTCCCTTCATCCTAGAGGCAATCAGTTAGTCAGAATGACAACTTAAGTAGACCTTTTGATCAAATCAAAAGGAAGAACCCGATGAAGAGGTAATAATTTCACCATTATCATTCAAGTTCTTTTCTTCATCCACTTATTCTTTATTTGTTATTTCCATACTAAAAAAATAACTCAAGTATCTTCTATATACTGTGATATTATTATAAATATGGAATAACTTTATTCATTATTCTTTCCATTTTATGAATGATAATGTCACCAAGCGTGTGTATGTACGGCTTACCATCACCACGTCGTGGTGTAATTTGTTATTCAACACTATGTTATTTGGATGGATATAATGTTGAGTAATGTGTATATAAATAATGAAAATAACATGATAATGTTCCTATAAAATTAATATACCATCCAATTCTATACCATTAAGGAAATGATATTGTCGCTCATGCGTATGTACGGATTAACGTCTCCCCGACGCGATGCGATTCATTTCCACATTCACCATTCATCGACAATTATAAAAATATATGTATTAATAATAAGTATTTAATATATGAAATAATAATTCTACTAGATATATATATATATATATATGTACTTACATATATCTTTTTCACTTAGTTTCTTTCAACACGATATGAAAACGGAAACAACGTTTATGCGTATGTACAGACTACCATGTCCAGAAACGGTGTTTTTCATTTCAAATATAAGTCTATTATACGTATTTATATTCTAAATATATATTATATATAAATCATGTTTTATATTATGTAATTATTTAAATCATGGTCTAAGTGATACAATCAAGGGTAACAAGTTAAAACATGCATGATAAAGAAAGCGATTATTAACCAAAATGATAATTTAACATGGAAATTATTATTAAATGGGTAGTATAAAGTAATAAATGAATCATGTAAGATATCATAAATATTAATATGGTTCTAGTATAATTTAATAACATACTATGATCTTCATACAGGAGGTTAAATGTACCCTCGACAAAAGGAAAGTGCAAGTTAAGGGTTAATTCCTCAATCTCATTATTATCAAAGATTGTTTATGTGTAAGTATTTACTTGGACATTTTTATCAACCATGTCCATTTTTTCTAAAAATGATTTCAAAATGAATATTTTAAGGATTTGTGAAAGGTTCCCTTTATCGAGATCACTATTTCAAATGTTTTAAATATTTATCATTCTAAATCTTTTTAATTAATGTCCTTATATTCAAAATGATTTTATGGATTTATTTATATTGACATGAATGTTTTGAAATGATATTTATTTTCAAAACATTTCAAAGTGTTATGGTACACTTTGATTCAAAAATCTCTTTTAAATTAATTCATTTATAAATGTGTGACTTTTCAATGATTTCAAAAAAAGAGATATTTCTCTCAAATAGTTTTGATTTCATCAATGTCAACATCCTATGATGGATTTTACGCTTATTTGAAGTTGATTTATAATGATACAAAACTTCCATATTGTATTGACAGTTTTGTAATATGTTTGACTATGGATGTGTTATTTTTATACCATTCATGGTTTATGGAGAATGTATTGACATTTCGTATGCTAGTTTTAATACAAATGTTTATTTTAAGTTTAAACCTGTTCATATGAGAAATTCATTGGACATAGTAAGTGACGGGTGGAACCCCCTATATCTCCTAGATGAATCGGTAGGTCTCATGAGACATACTAGTGTCTTGGCACAAGGCCTTGACAAAATCTTATATGTAGTCTTGGCACAAGGCCCAGACTATGTGGTTATAATAGCCTGGCATTATGAATTCCATCATTATAAATGTGGTTATTGATATTGCATGTGATTATTCAACTAGTAGAATGTTCATGTGAATAAGTAAATGGTATTATTTCATTTTATTTTTTCCATTTTATGATTTATATCAAGTTTAAAAGGCTTTTGTTTTAGTGATACACTACCTTAAATGTTTATGGTTATTTATGGAAGATTACGTAATATTGTTATCCTTACTGAGCATATGAGCTCACCCCTTTCTATGTTTTAATTTTCTCAGGATTCCAAGAAGTGTATTATGATTGATAAGAAGGGTTATTCTAGGGGATTAATGGCGTTCTCAAAGGATCATTTATGTTATGTTTTATCTTCTAAAGTGTAATGTAACGTCCATGTATGTAATCTATTTTCCAAGACTGCTAAACTGATCGGTATTTCGAGACTTGATTCCTTGTAATAATGAAAATGTATTAAAATAATGCACCAAATCTGGGTAAATGGGGTCGCGGTGTTACAAATAATATGGATACATTGCGAACCAGTGCCATTTGCAAATAGTTTTGGAGGCAACCAAAAACCTCTAAGATTTTCGGGGAATGATTTTTTCCATCACTACTACTAAAATGAATCCCCACAACAAAGTGGTGATAGGTATATTGGTTATTCATTCATGGATAGAAAACATAATTTTTTATTCTGGTTCTACACAATCTTTTATATCCAAGAAGTTTAGAAGGGAAATCCAAACACGACCAAAAATCAATGATGTAGAGGTGCTGGTGGGAACAAAAAATGTAGAAATTATTTCAACCCATGAATAAAACTCTACCTGGTCACAATTTTTGGATTAAACATCTCATAAATCTTTATCATACTCCCTATGTTATAATTTGAGGCAATTTTTGGCATGGATTGGCTTTCCCTATATAGATCCAACATAAATTTTTTATGATAGAGAAATAAATCTCCATATTGAGAATCAACCCTCGATTATGTAGAAGTGTAAGGAGTAGTATGGATATTATTGACCACCATCATACCATGAATTGAAAATACTACCATATGATCATCTATATCTTTCATAAATGATTGAGTCTAAAGATGGATCCATCTTCAAAGACAATCCAATTGTGAGAGAATTCTCTAATGTGTTTTTCTAAGTAATTTCTTGGTCTTCCTCTTATACGAGATATTGAACTATCAATTGATCTTATACCATGGGCATTTTCAATATCCAAGACTACATATAGAATGGTTTTTGTGGAAATTGAGGTTATAAGGAAACAACAACATGAGAATCTGGATATTGTTTTATATGAACAAGTGCTTCACCATGGGGTGCATCAGTTCTTTTCAGCAATAAGAAGGATTCGTCAATGGGCCTTTACATTTATTATCAAAAGATCAAAGAAATAATGATAATGAACAAGTATTATATTCCATGAATTGATGAATTTTTTTATCAGCTATGATGAGCACAATACTTCTCCAAGGTGGATATGCGGTTTGGATATTACAATGTAAGGGTGACGAAGAAGGTTATCCCCAAGACTTATTTTCAACAAGGTATTAGCACTATGATTTCAATTTAATTCCTTTAAGACTCACTAATGATACAAAAATCTTCACGGACTTGATTAATATAGTCCTTAGATATTTTCTCAAAAACAATTGGTAGTTTTATAGAAAATATTTTTATATACTCCATAACCACAGATGAGCATGGGGAGAATATAAGCACTGTACTAGAGATTTACGAAAGGAGAATCTATATGAAAAGTACAACAAGTGTTAGTTTTGGTTGTATGAAGTATCATTCATGGGCCATATATTCACATGTAATGGTTTATCTGTGGATAACTCAATGAAAAAAGAAATTGTGGGATGGCTGAGGCCAACATCTGCGACAGATATCAATAGCTTCCTAGGGTTAACTGGATATTATCTCCATTTTTTGTGAAATTTATCTTGATTGCCAAACCCCCTATCCATGATAACATAGAAGGGTGGCAAGTTCTTTTTGTAATGATGAATTCCAAGAAATATTGAAGGAAATTAAAGGGAGTATTATCACAATTCACATGCTTATACTACCCTCAAGTGGATAAATTTTTGTTCTATTCAACAATGCTTTGAAGAAGGGAATGGGGTATGTGTTAATACAAAATGAAAAAATAATTGCCTATGCTTCAAGTGAATTGAAATTTCCTTAGCAGAACAATCCAACACACGTCCTGGAGTTGGCTGTATTAATATACTCATTGAAAACTTGGTGGCATTACCTCTTTGTGGAGATGTATGAAATATATAAGATCACAAATCGTAAAGTATATATTCACAAAAAATTAGTTGAATATGTTCCAATGAAGATGATTAGAGCAGATCAAAGACTATGTACTATCAATCAATTACAACCATGGGAAAATGAACAAAGTAGAGGATGGACTATGTTGAAAGGACCCAGTGGTTATATCATTGATATGTGTTGAAATAGATCCAACCTTATTATATTTTATTAATATGAAAATGGAATCATAAAGATGGGAACATCATCAATCCTTTCACAAATTATTTCTCAATTATATCATTTGGAAATGTTAAAGATGTATGAAAAGGATGATCTGGGAATTTATCTGAATATGGAAACTATTCTAAAATTGAAATCCAAAGTGTTCAATTTTATTGAAAAATGAACAATGAGATTTGGGTCAAGACATTGTGTTCTATCCAATAAAATGTTAAAGAATGAACATTTGGAAGATGGACATAGTTTGAATTTCTTCATTCACCCTGGGTACAAAAAGATATATTAAGATCTCCAAGAGAATTATTGGTTGATAACATGAAGAATGAGATCACTGAGTATACATCAAATGCATGATATGTTAGAAAATTAAGGATGAGAGGAAAAAGCCTAAGGTTATAAGGAAATCATTACCTATACCAACATGTAAATGGTAGAATAATACCATAGAAATCGTCACTGAAATTCATAAAACATCCGAAAGAAAAAATTGTATCTAGGTTATTATGGATCATCTTATAAAAACTGAACACTTCATTGAAATTTAGGAGGATTTATCATTGGGTAAAATGGTACGGATGTACATCAGAGTATTTCTAAGTTTACATTGAGAACCACTATCAATTTTATTCGATCGAGATCTCATATTCACCTCTACGTTATGGAAGAGTCTCCAACATGCTTTGAGTATTATGATGAACGTTAGTATATATTATCATATATAGACATAAGGAAAATTTGAGCAGACTATCCAAACACTTGAGGACTTGTTGAGAGCATGCTTAATGGACATCAAAGGGATATGGGATAACCATCTTCCTATAGTTGAGTTCTCTTACAACAACATTTTCCACTCATGCATCCAGATAGATCCTTAATCATCACTTTATGGGAAGAGGTGATGAATACCAACATGTTTGGAATACATTTAGGAGAAAAACATCATGGTATGAAATGGCCAAAGAAATGGTAAAGCAGTTTATGACTATCCAACAACAAATTAGAGCTTCGTAGTGTTTTTAGAAGTGTTATGCTGATAATCGTCAATGATACCAAGAGTTTGAGGTCAGATACATGGTATTCCACAACATATCACCATGGAATATATTTATGATATTTAGAAAAAGGTAGAAATTAGTCTGTGGTGCATCGACCCTTTTTAGATCCTTGATCACATTGGTGTTATGGCTAATCTACTAGCACCCCCACTGAACTTGTCTCATGTACATTATGTATTCCATGTATCACTCTTGAGGAATTACCTACACGACCCATAGAATTTACTCAATCCATAGGTTGATGCATTGGAGAATTAACTTTCTTATGAACAAAATCTAGTTAATATCATAGATTGTAGGGAAAATTTTCTATGATATAAGAAAATTCTAATTGACAACATGTTATAGAGAAACGCCATATTTAATGTAAAAAATGTGGGAATTGGAGGAAGGGATGAGGAAGAGGTTCCCTCATCTGTATTAGTGTGGGAAAAGGAAAATTTGATGGAAAAATTTATTAAGGGGGGGAATTTTGTAATAACATTATATTTTATGAATAAAATTCGCATTATTTTAATGTATTAATGAAAACACCTGAAATAGTATTTATATTATTTTTATTATTATTGGTTTAAAAGACCGTTAATTATCATTATAGTTGATAATATAGTTTTTGAACACTGAACACATGACTGATATATATATATATAAGGTTTTCAAAAATAATTCTTTCGACACAGACAAAGGAGAGGATGACCTCATCTAGTAGACTCGGGTCATACAAAGATCACATTTCAGATCTCTTAACGGAGGTAGAGTCACTAGGCCTTTCTCTTTACCAAGACCAAGCCTATATTCTACTCATTAATATTCAACATAATAGGTTAGGGGAGAAGTTTGGGTTAATAGAGACTACCACCTGGGTGACGTTATATGAGCTTCCCCAACAGTCTATCACCATCGCAACCATAACCTTAGGTTTTAAGTGGGTGTTATAACGGGTTATGTAAAAACATATTTTTTACATATTTCATAATTTATTTTTATAAATAAAATCCTTATTCCATCAATTATATTATGAAAATAGAATTTATTTAAAAGTGATGAATTTGATTAATTGTCTTTTCAGGTAAAAATGATACATTTGAAAAATATAAACATTATATTAAACTGTGATTTTTATTAATAATATTTAAAAAAATTCTTACAAATGAAGATTATATCGATTCTTTATCTAAAAATTATTAGGTAAAAAATTTGATAAGTGTTATATTTATTATGGGATAAAATAAAAAATTTATTTTTAAAGAAACTATTATTATGAATTTATGAATGTATGAAATTATTAATATTTTAATAAAATATTATTATCAAATCACTTTTATGAATAATAAATCACTATATATCTTTTTATGAAATCAAATCTAATTATAATTAATGTTTGAAAACTATTTTTGTCAAAACCTGTGAATTCTAAATAAATGTCACTTTTAATATTAAAATTTAAAATTAGCATATTTATAAAATTATTTAGAAAAAATTAATACTATTGTCAGAATTGGGAAATTGAAATTATCCAAATGTGAATTTTTCGTAATTTTATTTGACAGTCAAATTTTTGGGTAAAAATAATATACCGTATAAATAAAAATTTTGATTATGACATAATAATGATGCCAAAATGATGTTATAAATACAATAATGAGTATTATCATCCCAACATATGTTTTCCCAATAAAATAATGTGATTTTTTATTGGTTTTATTTATTATATAAAGCATTATTGAATCCTCCAAAATGTATAATATTTTTTTATGATTTTAATTCATTTCCTTGAGAATGTGACTCACCTCCACATATGAAATGGACATATTTTATTAGGTTGTGCCATTATCCTTATCAAATAATCTTTTTCCACACCCCTTAGGAAAAAATCATGGGAAAAAACCATGGTATGGTTTTTGGTTTAGAATATTTAATTAAATAGATTCCAAAACCTATATTGGTGAAATATTAAAGAATTCCCATCCAATTTCCTATATAAACCCAACCAATATCCCATTAATATTCACTAAAAATCTTTTCATCACGTCACTAATCTTCTCTATAAAATCTATAATTCTCCCAAGGCACCCAAATCTCTCAAGAATCCACTCTTTAATCTTTTGAAGTCTCACACTCATTCAAGGGATTCCTTCCTTTCTCATTTTTATCCACGTTTCATTATGTTTCAATACCAATTTACATTCAGTTAAAAATGTTTTTGTTTTATTTCAAACCACCCCCATAAATACCTTCTTCTTTTTGAATGTTGATATCTCATTTTTTTTCTCTCATTAATTCCTTCGATGTACACTTGCAAACATGCCGAAATTCATTAAGGGGTTTCTCTCTTCTTATTTCTGTTCTAGAATTTCTTAGATATTATGCATCTAAATTATATTTCATTTGTTGGGATACTGTGTTCCATGATCCTCCGACTGTATATTTCATGTATAAAGTAATATATACTCATTTTTCTCTCAACCACCCAACTTATGAATTCCCATATGATGATGTAATGCTGTTGAAAATGCACCGCGATTTTCCAAGCCAAAATCATCATATAGTGAATATCATACCCATTTCTCTATCTTTTGTATTCACCTTTAGGATATATAATTATTGAATAATACTTATATTTATGTTTTACACATTCATTAATCTGTTAATAACTTGTAGTTTTTAATGATTCCATGTTATATGATCGATGTGGCCCAGTTATGCATGGAATGAAATGCTTATGAACTATATGCCCTGATAACGCTAAAATGCACTGGGTAATGCTTTGTATCATGATATTCAATGTGAAATGAGGATTTAATCATGTTATCCGATCTTAAATTAGGTTTTACTCGTGGTAATCCTTGTTAAATGATCCTTGGATCATGCTAATTTCATATTGTATATCGTTTCCATATTTCCATGTTGCGATAATCACGTTATATCATGCCTTTATGTTAATGTTTCTCTAATGATCCATTTATATTCATATTTCCTAAATTGTGATTTATTCATAATTTTATTCCCTATTTTCTCAAATACTATGATTTTGGATCTCCCCTTTCAAATATATGTCCTCAGGTTATCCCATGCAGTGTTAAGTACGAAGGAAAGTATTAGTCATGTAAAAGAAGTTTTCAATAAAGATGTTGTATTTTATGACTTATGCTTTCATGTAATGTTACTAATCCCCAAGTAGACTAGATATTTTTATCTTTTGTGTTGAATGGAGTGAATTTTTATGAAATAATTCATTTTTAAATGTGTAATAAAGAGTTGGGTTATTATATACAAAGTCAAAGGATGAGCTTGCTGAGCACCACATAGTTTGCCTACAGGTTCTATGACGCCATCGACTATATGAGAATATTTCCAAATGTGTTATTTAGAAATTATAGGTGTAAATCCTTATACTTGTGGCATTATAATAGGTTGTGGTAATTTCATGATATAATATTTAGGTAGTTTATATCATGGTAGTAACATACGAATGTTGAAGAGGTTAAAAACATCATTGGTCTTGTAGTACCTTTTCAATTACTGGATTTGACTAGAATGGTACATGCCTTCATTTAGATGGGTTAATGTCATGTAGCATTAGACTACCTAATGGAGATTCCTATTAGTTCCCAGATTCCGCTTTTTACCAAGAATGGTGTGACGTTCATTTTTTTTGATGCATCTAATAAATTCATGACATGTATATTAATAGAAAATGTAAATGATAATTTATGAATATATGTAATTACATCACTATGAGAATAAATATTCCACACATGACATGGATTTTCATGTAGTAATGTTTTTAAAAATTCAATGGTGAAATTACTTCATCGACAACTAATTTTTTGTCTTTATTGTCCACAAGAGTTTGATGTATATTTTTAATCAATGGGTTTTGAATCTAAATTATAGGATGTGAATGGAGTTTCAGTAATATTATGATTTTGATACTGTTTAAAACCTAAGAGTGGGGATGTTTTGGATGATGTGTTAATCAAAAATTTAAGATAAGATAGTGTTTAAGAGTTTTCGGATTATTAATGGGTTATGAAGGAGCTATAATCATTTCAAATTAGCATAGAGGATAATGATGGTAGAAGGTGTGTGAACAGTGTCATAGTGTAATTTTCATTATTGTGGTAGGTTGAAGTCATTAAATGTGGACACTCAAATTTAGAGGTGGAATGAGACTAATGCAGACATGGTGAAGCTTTAGTGATCTAGTCAGAGGTGAGTTAAAATAATATTAGTTTTCAAGGTATGCTATATGTTTTTTGGTCATGCATGGGGGGGTCTCAATGTGTTCCATTTTAAATCCTTGGTGGTCTATCTATGTTTTTATAATATTTATTAATCCTTAAATAAGTATCTTAATTTGTTTGGGATTGTGTGGATGATGGCAATTTCCATGGAATGATGTTTTGTCTCCCATTACATGAACATAGAGTACCATTTACCAGATGTTTTGTTACAACCTCTATAGGTACATAAGGGGGTCTGGGAAGACATGTATATAGATTTTGTTACTAGGTTAACCCATGAACAATGAGGATATGATGTTGTTTGGGTGACTGTGGATTAAATGAAATATTCGTTTAAATTTTTCAGTGATTCCAAAGTCATGTGTAATTTATTTTCTAGAAAATAGGTATGTGTAAAAAGAGGAAACTCTAGAAAAATAACAAAGGTTAAATATCTTTGACCGGGATCATTTATTCACCACTCATATCTAGAGAGGATAAAAACAAATTTTATGGAAATTGGCCACATGTTATCATTTCTTATCATCTTAAGATGGACTTGAAGATTGAGTCGATAAACTAGATGTTTAAGTACATGTTTTGGGATTGAATTATGAACATTTTATCTCATTTATGAAGCATTAAACCTTGGATGAGTTTAACTATAATAATAGTTGTCACTCATATATCAAATTGTCTATAGACAGGGAATTATACCAACATCTATGTCATTTTCGGTTGTAATGGATCATGGTTGGAGATTAATTATTTCATTGTTATATAGTGGTTTATAGTGTAACACCCCAGGTAAATATAGAATATTAAATTTTTATATTTATCCCTATTTGTGAAAAAAATATTAATATTACTTTAAAGGGAACTCTATGCTCGATGGCGTACCCAATACGTGACAACAAGTACACTCTAATAATAAAATAATATTATTTTAAATGGTAGTTAATGCCTAGCCATTGTAATGGTGGGAAAGAACAGAACTAACTAAAAAATTATTATGAATGTTTTTCAAATATTTTTACTTTTTACAATAAATGTTAGAGGATTAAAAATGCAAATGAATCCAATTTTAAGCGTAAACATTCTACTATTCGTTAAAAGGTCGATTAACCACCTTTTGATGGAGAACCTATTTTAAATCCAATTTTTACAATTTTATGTTTTATATTTGACAAAACAAAATTCTTCTTTAGAATCGGGACATCAAAATTTACTTTTTCTAATTTTTTGGTATTTTTCCGATAAAGTTCATTTTTTAATGAATGGTGAAAAATGTTGTATTTTAATTCAAAACCTCTTTTTAAGCTAATTTATTTATATGATTAGATTATCTTTTGAATTGGATTTATAGTGAAATTAGAATATATTTTTACCATTTAATCCAATAGTGGTCATTGGAATTAATTTCACTTTGAAATTGGACATAAACTAGTGTCAATCTTTTAATAGATATTGTTTCATAAAAACATGTTTTTTGTTTTGACAATGGAAATTAATTATTAAATTAATTAATGCAAATTATATGTTTTTAATTTTGTAAAGTAGACATAATTTTTGAATTCGGAATATCAAATATAGATTAGGGTGAATTTTTGGTATTTTTCTGAAAAACATCAATTTTAGATGAATAGTGAAACCACTAAGTAGTAGTTTAAAAACTGAATTTTCGTTTAAATGAATATTTACCACATCAGTGATTTGATTTTCAAAAATCTGACATACATGGTTGTCATTAGTATGTAATATGTGGTTTAATGGGATTAAAATAATTTTTTTGGTGAATAGTAACTTTTAAGTTTTTAATCGCAATTAGAGGTAATTAGTGTAAATTAAGGCAAAAATAATATTTTAATAATATGAAATGTCCTTGACACATGTCATACCATTATTGGATGAGTCATGGCCGACCATGACAATCCATGGGTAAACATGGGGTCCCCATGGAGCCACTTTGGTTGGAAAATGACACTAATAACTTTTTATTTAAAGATAAAATTGAAATGTCACAAACATCTGTTGTTTTACTAAAACAATTTTTACATGGGGTTATACAAGTCATATGTTTGACTATAAATATTCATTAGAAATATAAAAAAATTTCGTACATCATTATATTTTTTTTATAATTTTTAGACATTAAATAAATTAAATTATTTATGACACCATGAGGATGCAGTGATTACCTCATTATTTAACGATTTAAATAAAATGAAAAGATAATGTAAAATCTGAGACCTACACTTGTCACAAACCAATTGGATGGGATGATTTCTAATACTTATCACATTAGCCTAGAAATATATCCTTTTGGGACCTTTAAAATCCGAAAATCATTATTTAATAACGTAATATTTTATAACTTTCCAAGAGTGCCCCTCCTCTCCTCTTATAAAAGGCCCACACCTCTACCACCTTAACCACACCTCTCAAGCCTTTGGCTTGGCCATACACTACACATTTCATCTATCCACGTCTATATCTTCATCATTGAAGCCTCACTTTGGGCATAATACTTTCCAAGTAAGACTTTGAGCTCCAATCAAAGAGAGTTACCCGATTTAAAGGTAGTGTCCTCTCTTGTGTTCTTATGTTTTATTTTCCTTCTCCAAACCTCTAAACTCTTTTTATTCCTTTATTTTGTCACAACCCAGTATCTTCAATATAGTAGGATGTTTTTCTGTTATTTATTCAAGCTACACTTACACACACCTTCGTCTAGTGGTTAAAGAACGTACAGTTTCTGTGGATGGCGAATTTCTGCCTCACGAAATGATGATTGTTCAATCTTCTCTTAACACATTTCATGGTGTCCACTATGATGTCACTATATTTTATATATTATATATATGTTATTTATTTTTTCTATATGCTTCTGAATTTTATATTTAAAACATGCCTTTATGCTTTTCATGTTGTGCAAATGCGATAATTTCATACGAGGAAGTGTGGACTACAGCCCCCTCAAGTGATGTGTCTCGTTCATGCAATACATGGAATGTATAAAGAATGAAATTAATAAAAATATGTGACCTATATAACATATATATTATACTGTAATTATAATATATATATATATATATATATATCAATTATTTTTAATTCCATTAATATGATAATGAAATGAAAGTAGCGTTCAAGCGTACGTACGGCCTACCGTCTCCATGAATAGTGCATTTTATTTCTTTTTATCTCCAAATGTTATAGAGTATTATAAAATTAATATTTACTTGATATATATGATATTTAAATCATCAATACTATTCTGGGGATGATTTACTTATAACTACATGGACAATCATTTTCAAACAAGTTAATTTTTGACTCATGTACCAAACATCGAAAAAAACGACTGATATGAACTCACATTATTAACCTATTATCATAACATTATAATATGTGATATGAAATGAATAATAATATTTAAAATATTTCCTTAAGAAATTATAAATTTACCAAATGTTATTATTCAAGAATATAAATAAACAAACAAGACAAGTCAGACTTGAGGTAAGGGATCCTACCCCTCTCTTTATTTTTTAAGTACAATCTTTTATGTCATTCCTTTTAAGATCATCTTTTATTATGATTTGGATGTTCTTTTATATTACTCCTACTTTACTTTTTATGTTCATATTACTAGAGACCCTATTTTCTCTCACCAGTCCATTTTGGAAGTTTTGAGTGGCGCCGTTAGGCTGCCGAATTTTCGTAAGAGATCTAACCTCTCTGTTTCTTTTTAAGTACTCTCCTTTATGTCACTTCTTTTAAGATCCTCTTTGTTATGATGGGGGATGTTATTTTATATTCCTATTTCTGTAAATTTTATTGTAATATGATTATAGACCCTATTTGATATCATCAATCCATTTTTTTGAAGTTATAAGTGGCACTGTTAAGCTGCCGAGTTTTCATAAGGGATTTTTCATCTCACTTTAATTCCCGTGAGATTTATGCTACATTTGCCACCATTTACTTTGAGTGGTTTATGTACTACCCATTATTCTAATATTTGTGTAATATAATTTCGTTTATGAGTATTTACATCAATGTTTTATAGTCCTTCTTTCATGGGGTGTACGTTTCGAAAGTTACCCATGTTGGTAAGGGAACCTTTCACCCTGCTCTTTTTAAAAGACTTATTTTGTTATGTCTTTTAATTTACATCTTATTATGTTGGGATATGTTAATATATATCCTTATTTATGTAAATATTATGTCCAATTGATGAGATATCATTCACTCTCTCATCGACTAATTTTCTAAATTTTGAAGTGACACCATTTGGCTGTCGAATTTTTATAAGGGAACGTCTTAACCCAATTTTGATTTCATTGGGTTCAACTTGTACTTCTTGAACATGTCAACCTATGAAAATGTGTTAATGACCTATGATTGTTTCACACTTAATATCCACTTATATTGGGTGTATTTATATTTCTCACACATAATTATGTGATAGATTTATCCTTAATTTAAGTACACCATCTTTATAATGGATTTCATCTCAATTTACATTTACATTGAGACTTCATTGTTGTTATGCACCAATTCACTCTTATATGGTGTGTATACTGTCCTTTGAAATATTATATCATGAATTCCTTTATTCTCATGATATTATAAAGTTATGATTAAATTTTATTCCACAATTATTTGTATTCAAGAGTCTCTCATTTTGTTAAAAACTCAATAACAAAAATATCATATTAAATGTTTTAAAGATTTATTATTCTAATTATTTATCTTTAATGTCCATGTTTTCAAAAAAAAATCAGTATTTATTTATATGGACATTAATGTTTTAAAATTATAATCCCATTAAAATCTTAAAAGTGGTATGGGACACATTAATTAGAAAATATCTTTTAAATGGTTTTTGAAAATGGATTGACTACTTCAATATCTTAAAATCACCTATTGTGATCGAAAATGAAATTTTGTTATTGAAATGTTTATATTTTCAGTATTTTATGTGTAATGATGGTACTTGGACATTTTTCGGGTGGTTATGTGATAAATCGTATGACGGGTGGTGCCGTGAATACCAAGACGGGTGGTTACCTTATAACCTCCAATGCATTGGGTATGGAAGTCGGCCTTATGGATATTCCATTAAGTATGTGTGGAAGTCGACCGTATGGTTATTCCATTTATGTATGTTTATGTCCCAAGTTACCTTTATATGTTATGTGTTGTTTATATGGGTTTTATGGTAATATTTTGGTTACAAAAGGGTAAGTAATGGTCTTTTAGTCCGTGAAGAGTTTTCACTACATCACAAGGGTGAAAAGTATTACTTTGGTAATGTATTCATGGTTTACTTGTTGTTTTGAAAAAATAACAGTTTTCCTTATTTGTGTATCCTTTACTGTCATTTTTATGATCATCCCATATTTTTGAAATGGTTTCCACAAGACTTAAATATGAATAGGGTCATGGATGGGATCAAGGAAAGGCATGCTATCTAAAACATGAAACTAGACATGTTTCTTTTTAATTTTTTTATGTTATGGAAACAGAGTAGAATTGTCTACTATTTAATCTTTTGAGATGTAATAGTTCTGACCTAATTATCTAAAACACTAAACCTGAAAAGATTCTCCATCTGAATTATTCATGTAATTCAATTTTAAGTAAGGTTTAAGGCCGGGGCTTTATAGTTGGTATCAGAGGTCGGTTTAGATAAGTTTAGAGGTTAGGGTATTCTCTAAGAATAAGTGAAATTAACATAATGGTTAGGATTTCATAATGAGTCCTAGTTTTAGATAAATTGAATGAGTAACTATATATTAGTGTTTATCTTCCTCATTAGTAGATGATGGTTTTGTTGATATACGCATACTGACCTTTTTGGTTTTAGTAAATGGTTGGATCTAGTAGGCACCAAAGTAAAAGTGGATGTGAAGGAAACTGTGACAGTTTTCTGAGTGAGAAACTGAATGATAAGGGAGCAGCAATGAGAACTCTTGTGTTTATCCTCAACCAACTATCTGGAGTCACGAATGACCAACTAAAACTTTTTGATTTCTATAGGGCATCATATATGCGAGAAACAAATCCCTACATAACTACAACTAATAATCATAAAGGTAAATGTGTTCAAAACCTATGTGGCAAAGATTTGGAAAGAAACACCTAGGAAAATGTTTTAAAGGGACAGAAATATGCTATAGATGTGGAAATTAAGGCCATAAAGCAAGAACCTGACATGGAAAAAGGAAGTATCCAGTTGACTCGAGGAAAGGGAAAGAAGTTCTTTCTGAGGGATAAATTGAATGTTTTAAATGTGGTGCGCATGGTCATTATGAAAACACATGTCCTATGAAGAAGTTTTGGGAATGGGATCACCAAGATCATACATATATTCGTTTACCAATACCTAATGCCATTCTGATTGAGGATGAAGAAACTGACAATGACCAATCAAAGGTATGGATTTATTTCTTAACTTTTGTTTTCCTATTTTGGAATCTTAGGTTATGATTCATGATTTTGTTTGTAGGAAAGAAGTATTTCAGAATTAGTTGGAAAGGAATGGTTAATGGATCATGAATAATGTTGAATGAGTAAGAAGTCAGCATATAAGGGCTTCAAGAGTTATGGTGAAATTCTTAGGAGTATTAAGTCTCTTTTGATAATGGGGTTACATTAGAAGACTTTTTATAGTATGTGTAACCATGATGTTTGATATATGAAAATTTTATTCAAGGAATAGTTATCTGTTCATTGGTTGACATAGTTATGGGGAACCATTTGGGTTTATATGATCATTACTTTTGAGGTAATTATGGGTTACTATATGTTATGATGGAAAGTGAAAGGCATGAGATAAAATTGAGGTTAAATTATGTTATGTATATTTTTGATGATTTTATCTCTTTTTGGGGAATGATTTGAGAATTATATAGTTTGGAAAAATGACAACATGCAGACCGTGTGACAACCTGTCGCGTCGGACAAAGCTGTGGGAATCGAACCCACAACCATAGTGCGACTGGTATTTATCACCTGCCACTAGACTACATGAAGTGCCTGGTTAGTTTGACAAATTCTTTTTAGTTGGATGATTTTATGAAATAAGAGTAAGTTGATTTTGGGTTATCTATCGAAATTATTAACCTATCATGGATGATATGTGATTAGGTTAATTACTTTTCAATACGAGACTTTAGGAGCAACTGATGTTGTTTGGAGATAAATGATAAGATTTAACTTGGAAGACTATGTGATTAAATCCTTCAAATATTTGGGTTTCAATCTTAGTTTGGTTTACTTATGGTCTTCGTTGAACTTTGGGTTTTGTTGGACAAATTTTGGAGATTAAGAATAGATTTTCTTTTTATAAAGGGTTATCCTTTTCTGTATTATCTAATCTTGTACTAACATTTTTGGTTTTGGTTTTGGTTAATGTCTAAAGACATAAGAAGTATATAGCTCTATTTTGTGGATTAGGTGATTCTCTAGAAGTTGATTATAGTACTCTTAATGTGAAGAAGTCTTCCTAAATACTCATCATTTAGGGAAAGTATGAGTTTTTGTAAGAAATATATTAAAAGTTGAAAGTCAACATGACAAGTAAGTATGTTTTCCTAAGATCAAAAATTAATTCCTCAATGAAAAGTAACTTAAAAAAATGTTGTCCGTTAACTTTTCTTATTGGGGAATCCAATACCGTTTAACCCACCACATGTTTGTGATTTTCTTGTTGTTAACTTTCTCCTAAACATGTTTTCTATCACTCTCCATCAGAACATGACCCTTTGATTTTTCTTCCATATCCATGTTTTCCTACATGGAATCCTAGTATGGGTTAGCTCGGGTGACCTCTGTACTTCTCTTTCTATCTTTTAATGTGATTTTTTTACCGATTCTTATTCTGATGTGGGACTTTCAATGATGTTTCGGAGCCCAATTTTAAAATTGCGAGGATAGAATTCCCAAAAGGGGGAAGGATGTAACACCCAAGGTAAATAAAGAATATGAAATTTTTATATTTATCCGTTTTTCTGAAAAATAATATTAATATTACTTTAAAGGGAATGCTATGCTCGATGGCGTACCCAATACGCAATAACGAGTTCCTTTGAAATCTTACGTTGCACTCTAATAATAAAATAATATTATTTTAAATTGTAGTTAACGCCTAGACATTGTAATGGAGGGAAAAACAGAACTAACTAAAAAATTATTATGTATGTTTGTCAATTGTTTTTAATTTTTACAATAAATGTTAGAGGATTAAAAATGTGAATGAATCCAATTTTAAGCGTAAACATTCTAATATTCTTTAAAAGGTCGATTAACCCCCTTTTGATGGCGAACCTCTTTTAAATCCACTTTTTGACAATTTTATGTTTTATATTTGAAAAAATAAAATTCTTCTTTAGAATCGGGATATCAAAATTTACTTTGTGTAAATTTATGGTATTTTTCCGATAAAGTTCATTTTTTAATGAATGGTGAAAAATGTTGTATTTTAATTCAATACATATTTTTAATCTAATTTGTTTATATGATTAGACTATCTTTTGAATTGGTTTTAAAGTTAATGTAGAATATATTTTTACCATTTAATCCAATAGTGGTCATTGAAATTAATTTCACTTTGAAATTGGACTTCAACAAGTGTCAATCTTTTAATATATATTGTTTCTTAAAAACACGCTATTGGTTTTGATAGCGGGAATTAATTATTAAGTTAATTAATGCAACTTAAATGTTTTGAATTTTTTAAAATAGACATCATTTTTGAATTTGGAATATCAAATATAGCTTAGGGTGAATTGTTTGTATTTTTCTGAAAAACTTCAATTTTAGATGAATAGTCAGACCACTAAGTGGTAGTTTAAAAACTGATTTTTCGTTTAAATGAAACTTTACCACATTTTTGATTTAATTTTCAAAAATCCGACATACATTTTTTTCATTAGGATGTAAAATGTGGTTCAATGGGATTACAATAATTTTTTTATGAATAGTAACTTTTAAGTTTTTAATCGCGATTAGAGGTAATTAGTGTAAATTAAGGAAAAAATAATGTTTTAATAATATAAAATTACCATGAAACATGTCATACCTTTATTGGATGATTCATGTATTACCCATACAATCCATGGGTCAACTTGGGGACCCCATGGCGCCACGTTTGTTGGAAAATTACATTAATAACTTTTTAATTAAAGTTAAAATTAAAATGTCACAAACATGTGTTGTTTTACTAAAACAATTTTTACATGGTGTTATAAAAGTAATGTTTTTTACTATAAATATTCATTAGAAAGATAAAAATATTTCCTATATCATGATATTTGTTTTATAAATTTTAGACATTAAATAAATTATATTATTTATGACACCATGATGATGCATCGATTACCTCATTATTTAACGATTTAAACAAAATGAGAAGATAATGTAAAATATTAGACCTAAACTTGTCACAATCCTATTGGATGGGTGGATTTAGAAATATTATTACCTTATCCTATAAATATATCTTTTTGGAACATTTAAAAACCGAAAATCATTATATAATAAAGTAATATTTTATAACCTTCCAAGAGTGCCCCTCCTCTCCTCTTATAAAAGGCCCCCACCTCTACCACCTTACCCACACCTCTCAAGCCTTTTTCTCTGCAAACACTACCCATTTCATCTCTCCACATCCCTCTATTCATCATTTAAGCCTCACTCTGGGCATAATCCTTTCCAAGGAATCCTTTGAGCTCAAATCAAAGAGAGTTACCCGATTTAAAGGTAATGTCCTCTCTTATGTTCTTATGCTTTATTTTGCTTCTACAACCCTTTAAACACTTTTTATTACTTTATTTTGTAACAAAACCAGTATCTTTAATATACTAGGATGTTTTTATGTGAAGGATTCGAGATAAAATTACACACACCTTCGACTAATGGTTAAAGAACATACTATTTCCGTGGATGGCGAATTTCTGCCTCACGAAACGATGATAGTTCAATCCTCTTTTAAAACGTTTCATGGTGGAAATTATGATGTCACTATATTTTATATATGATATATATGGTATTTATGTTTTCTATATTCTTCTGAATTTTATATTTAAAACATGCCTTTATGATTTTCATGTTGTTCAAATGCGATAATTTCGTACGAGGACGTGTGGACTACCGCCCCCTCAAGTGATGTGACTCGTTCATGCAATACATGGAATGTATAAAGAATGAAATTAATGAACATATTTGACCTATATAACATATATATTATATTGGAATTATAATATATATATCTATAAATTATTTTTAATTCCATTAATATGACAAAGAAATGAATGTAGCGTTCATGCGTACGTACGGCCTACCGTCTCCATGAACGGTGCATTTCATTTATTTTTATATCCAAATGTTATGGAGTAGTATAAAATGAATATGTACTGGATATATATGATATTTAAAACATAAATACTATTCTGGAGATGATTTACTTATAACTACATTGACAATAATTTTCAAACAAGTTCATTTTTGACTCATGTACCAAACATCGACAAAAACGTCTGATATGAACTGTCATTATTAATCAATTATTATAACATTATAATATATGATATGAACTGAATAATAATCTTTAAAATATTTCCTTGATAAATAATAAATTGACCAAAGTTTGTTATTCAAGAATATAAAGAAACAAACAAGACAAGTCGGACTTGAGGTAAGGGATCCTACACCTCTCTTTCGTTTTAAGTACACTTTTTTATGTAATTATTTTTAAGCTCATCTTTCT
The DNA here is from genome assembly GCA_963277665.1 of Viscum album. NCBI lineage: Eukaryota > Viridiplantae > Streptophyta > Magnoliopsida > Santalales > Viscaceae > Viscum > Viscum album. The sequence goes on from OY728133.1 coordinate 530,756,920, forward strand.
TATGATTGGGATGTTATTTTATAATACTCCTACTGTAATTTTTATGTCCATATGATTAGAGACCCTATTTTCTCTCACCAATCCATTTTGGAAGTTTTGAGTGGCACCGTTAGGCTGCCGAATTTTCGTAAGAGATCTAACCTCTCTCTTTCTTTTTAAGTACTCTCCTTTATGTCACTTCTTTTAAGCTCCTCTTTGTTATGATGGGGTATGTCCTTTTATATTAAACTATATGAAAATTTTATTGTAATATGATGAGAGACCCTATTTTATCTCCTCAATCCATTTTTTAGAAGTTATAAGTGGCGCTGTTAAGCTGCCGAGTTTTCGTAAGGGATATTTCATCTCACTTTTATTCCTGTGTGATTTATGCTACATTTTCACCATTTACTTTTAGTGGTGTATGTACTTCCCATTATTTTAATATTTGTGTAATATAATTTCGTTTATGAGTATTTACATAAATTTCTTATAGTCTTTCTTTTATGGGGTGTACGTTTCAAAAGTTACCCAAGTCGGTAAGGGAACCTTTCACCCTCCTCTTTTTAAAAGACTTATTTTTTATGTCTTTTAATTTACATTTTATTATGTTGGGATATGTTCTTATATATCCTTATTTATGTAAATTTTATGTCCGAGTGATGAGATACCATTCACTCTCTCATCGACTAATTTTCTAAATTTTGAAGTGACGCCATTAGGCTATCAAATTTTTAAAAGGGAACGTCTTAACCCAATTTTGATTTCATTGGGTTCAACTTGTACTTATTGAACATGTCATCCTATGAATATGTGTGAATGAACTCTGATTGTTTCAAACATAATATCCACTTATATTTGGTGTATTTATATTTCTCACACATAATTATGTGATAGATTTATCCTTAATTTAAGGACACCATCTTCATAATGGATTTCATCTCAATTTTCATTTCCATTGAGACTTCATTGTTGTTATTCACAAATTCACTCTTATATGGTGTGTATACTGTCCTTTGACATATTATATCATGAATCCCTTTATTATCATGATATTATAAAGTTATTATTAAATGTTATTCTGCAATTATTTTTATTCAAGAGTCTCTCATTTTGTTAAAAACTCTTTAACAAAAATATCGTCCCAAATGTTTTAAAGATTTATTATTCTAAATCATTATCTTTAATGTCCGTGTTTTTAAAATGGTTTTCAGTATTTATTTATATGTACATTAATGTTTTAAAATTATAATTCCATTAAAAGCTTCAATGTGGTATGGGACACTTTGATTCAAAAATCTCTTTTAAATGGTTTTTGAAAATGGATTAATTAATTCAATATCTTGGAATTACCTATTATGGTTGAAAATGAAATTTTGTTATTGAAATGTTTATATTTTCAATATTTTATGTGTAATGATGGTACATGGACATTTTTCGGGTGGTTACGTGATAAACCATATGACGGGTGGTGCCGTGAATACCAGGAATAGTGGTTACGTTATAACCTCCAATGCATTGGGTATGGATGTCGGCCATATGGATATTCCATTAAGTACATGTGGAAGTCGACCGTATGGTTTTTCCATTTAAGTATTTTTATGTCCCAAGTTACCTTTATATGTTATGTGTTCTTTATATGGGTTTTATGGTAATCGTTTGGTTACAAAAGTGTAAGTAATGGTCTTTTAGTCATTTAAGAGTTTATACTACTTCATAAGGGTGAAAAGTATTACTTTGGTAATGTATTCATGGTTTACTTGTTGTTTTGAAAAACTAATAGTTTTCCTTCTTTGTGTATCCTTTACTGGGATTTTTATGCTCATCCCAAGATTTTGAAATGTTTTCTACATGACTTAAAGATGAATAGGGTCAAGGATGGGATCAAAGAAAGACATGCTATCTAAAACATGGAACTAGACATGATTCTTTTTAAGTTTATTTTACATTATGGAAACTTAGTAGAAGTTTCTACTATGTAATATTTTGATATGTAATATTTTTGACCTAATTCTCTAAAACTATAAACCTGAAAATATCCACAGTGTGAATTATTCATTTAATTCAATATTAAATAAGGTTTAAGGTCGGGGCCTTATAGTTGGTATTAGTGGTCGGTTTAGATAACTTTAGAGGTTAGGGTATTCTCTAAGCATAAGTGACATTAACATAATCGTTAGGATTTCAGAAAGAGTCTTTGTTTTAGAAAAATTGAATGAGTATGTATATATTAGTGTTTATCTTCCTCATTAGTACATGATGATTTTGTTGATATACTCAAACTGGCCTTTTTGGTTTTAGTAAATGGCTGGATCTAGCAGGTACCAAAGTAACAGTGGATGTGAAGGAAACTATGACAGTTTTCTGAGTGAGCAACCGAATCATATGGGAGTGGCAATGAGAACTCATGTGTTTATCCTCAACCAACTATCTGGAGTCATGAATTACCACCTAAACCTTGGTTATTTATATAGGGCATCATATATGAGAGAAACAAATCCCTATGGAACTACAGGTAATAATCATAAAGGTAAGTGTGTTCAAAAACCTATGTGTCAAAGATGTGGAAAAAACACCTAGGAAAATGTTTCAAAGGGACATAAATATGCTATAGATGTGGAAATAATGGTCATAAAGCAAGAACCTGCTATGGAAAAAGGAAGCATCCAGTTGAATCGAGGAAAGGGAAACAAGTTCTTTCTAAGGGATCAATTGAATGTTTTAAATGTGGTGTGCATTGTCATTATGAAAACACATGTCCTATGAAGAAGTTTCGGGAATGGGATCACCAAGATCGTACAAATATTCCTTTACCAATACCTAATTACATTCCGATTGAGGTTGAAGAAACTGACAATGACCAATCAAAGGTATGGATTTATTTCTTAACATGTGATTTCCTATTTTGGAATCTTAGGATATGATTCAAGATTTTGTTTTTAGGAAATAAGTATTTCAGAATAGGTTGGAAAGGAATGGTTAATGGATTATGAAGAATGTTGAATGAGTAAGAAGTCAGTATATAAGCGCTTCAAGAGTTATGGTGCAATTATTAACAGTATTAAGTCTCTTTTGATGATGGGGTTACATTAGAAGAAATTTTATAGTATGTGTAACCCTGGTGTTTGATATATGAAAATATTATTCAAGGAATAGTTATCTGTTCTTTGGTGGACATAGTTATAAAGAACCATTTGGGTTTATATGGTCCTTACTTTTGAGGTAATTTTGGGTTACTATATGTTATGATGGAAAGTGAAAGGAAAGAGTTAAAATTGAGGTTAAATTATGTTATGGTTATTTTTGATGATTTTATCTCTTTTTGGGGAATGATTTGAGAATTATATAGTTTGGAAAAAGGACAACACGCAGACCGTGTGACAACCCGTCACGTCGGACAAAGCTACGGGAATCAAACCCACAACCAAAGTGCGACTGGTATTTATTTCCTACCACATAACTACATGAAGTCCCGAGTTATTTTGACTAATTCGTTTTAGTTAGATGATTTTATGAATTAAGAGTAAGTTGATTTTGGGTTGTCTATGGAAATTATTAACCTATCGTGGAGGATATGTGATTCGGTTAATTACTTCTCAATACGAGACTTTAAGAGCAACTGATGTTGTTTAGAGATAAATGATACGATTTAATGTGGAAGACTATGTGATTAAATCATTCAAATATTTGGGTTTCAATCTTAGTTTGGTTTACTAATGGTCTTCGTTGAACTTTGGGTTTTGTTGGAAAAATTTTGGAGATTATGAATAGATTTTCTTTTTATAATGGGTTATCCTTTCCTGGATTATCTGATCTTGTAATAACCTTTTTGGTTTTGTTTTTTGTTAAAGTCTAATGATAAGGGAAGTATATAGTTCTCTTTTGGAGATTAGTTGATTCTCTATAAGTTTATTATTGTACTCTTAATGTGAAAAAGTCTTCCTAAATACTCATCATTTTGGGAAAGTATGAGTTTGTGTAAGAAATCTTGTAAAATTTGAACGTCAACATGACGCGTAAGTATGTTTCCTTAATATCAAAAATAAATTCCTCAATGAAATGTAACATAAAAAAATGTTTCCAGTTAAATTTTCCTATTGTGGAATCGAATACCGTTTAACCCACCACATGTTTGTGATTTTCTTGTAGTTAACTTTCTCCTAAACATGTTTTCTATCACTCTCCATTAGAACTTGACCCTTTGCTTTTTCTTCCATATCCATGTTTTCCTACATGGAATCCTAGTATGGGTTATCTCGGTTGACCTCTGTATTTCTCTTTATTTCTTTTAAAGTGATTGTTTTACTGACTCTTGTTCCATTGTAGGACTTTCAATGATGTTTCCGAGCCCAATTTTAAAATTGTGAGGACGCAATTCCCAAAAGGGGGGAAGGATATAACACCCCAGGTAAATAAAGAACATGAAATTTTTATATTTATCCCTATTTGTGAAAAAAATATTAATATTACTTTAAAGGGAACTCTATGCTCGATGGAATACCCAATACGCGACAACGAGTTCCTTTGAAATCTCACGTTGCACTCTAATAATAATATAATATTATTTTAAATGGTAGTTAACGTCTAGCCATTGTAATAGCAGGAAAGAACGGAACTAACTAAAAAATTATTATGTATGTTTGTCAAATATTTTTACTTTCTACAATAAATTTTAGAGGATTAAAAATGTGAATGAATCCAATTTTAAGCCTAAACATTCTAATATTCTTTAAAAGGTCGATTAACCGCCTTTTAATGGTGAACCTATTTTAAATCCACCTTTTGACAATTTTGTGTGTTATATTTGAGAAAATAAAATTCTTCTTTGGAATCGGGATATCAAAATTATCTTTTGTGTAAATTTTTGGTATTTTTCCGATAAAATTCATTTTTTAATGAATATTGAAAAATGTTGTATTTTAATTCAAACCCTATTTTTAATATAATTTATTTATATGATTAGATTATCTTTTGAATTGGTTTTAAAGTGAAATTAGAATATATTTTTTCCATTTAATCCAATAGTGGTCATTGGAATTAATTTCACTTTGAAATTGGACTTAAACTAGTGTCAATCATTTAATAGATATTGTTTTTTAAAAACACGCTATTTGTTTTGATAGCGGGAATTAATTATTAAATTAATTAATGAAACTTATATGTTTTGAATTTTGTAAAATAGACATCATTTTTTAATTCAGAATATCAAATATAGCTTTGGGTCAATTGTTTGTATTTTTCTGAAAAACATCAATTTTAGATGAATAGTCAAACCACTAAGTGGTAGTTTAAAAACTGATTTTTCGTTTAAATGAAACTTTACCACTTCTGTGATTTGATTTTAAAAAATCTGAAATACATGGTTGTCATTAGGATGTAAAATTTGGTTCAATGGGATTAAAATAATTTTTGGTGAATAGTAACTTTTAAGTTTTTAATCGCGATTAGAGGTAATTAATGTAAATTAAGGAAAAAATAATGTTTTAATATTATGAAATGATCTTGAAACATGTCCTACCCTTATTTGATGAGTCATGGCCGACCAAGAAAATCCATGGGTCAACTTGGGGACCCCATGGAGCCACTTTGGTTGGAAAATTACATTAATAACTTTTTATTTAAAGTTAAAATTAAAATGTCACAAACATGTGTTGTTTTACTAAAACAATTTTTACATGGGGTTATACAAGTCATATTTTTTACAATAAATATTAATTATAAAGATAAAAAGATTTCCAACATCATGATATTTGTATTATAATTTTTAGACATTAAATAAATTAAATTATTTATGACACCATGATGATGCATCGATTACCTTATTATTTAACGATTTAAATAAAATGAAATGATAATGTAAACTCTAAGACCTACACTTGTCAGAAACCTATTGGATGAGTGGATTTCTAAAACTTATCACTGTATCCTCAAAAAATATCCTTTTGGGACCTTTAAAATCCGAAAAGCATTATATAATAAAGTAATATTTTATAACTTTCCAAGAGTTCCCCTCCTCTCCTCTTATAAAAGGCCCCTACCTCTACCACCTTACCCACAACTCTAAAGCCTTTGGCTCGGGCAACCCCTACCCATTTCGTTTCTCAACTTCCCTCTATTCATCATTGAAGCCTCAATTTCGGCATAATCCTTTCCAAGGAATCCTTTGAGCTGAAATCAAAGAGAGTTACCCGATTTAAAGGTAGTGTCCTCTCTTGTGTTCTTATGTTTTATTTTTCTTCTCCAACCCTATAAAATATTCTTATTGATTTATTTGGTAACAAAAACAGTATCTTCTATATACTAGGATGTTTTTATGTGAAGGATTATATCTACACTTACACACACCTTCGACTAATGGTTAAATAATATACTGTTTCTGTGGATGGTGAATTTCTGCCTCACGAAACGATGATTGTTAAATCTTCTCTTAAAACCTGTCATGGTGGACATTATTATGTAACTATATTTTATATATAATATATATGGTATTTATGATTTCTATATGCTTCTTAATTTTATATCTAAAACATGCCTTTATGCTTTTCATGTAGTGAAAATGCGATAATTTCGTACGGGGAAGTGTGGACTACCGCCCCCTCAAATGTTGTGGCTCGTTCATGAAATACATGGAATGTATAAATAATGAAATTAATGAACATATGTGACCTATATAACATATATATTATACTGTAATTATAATATATATATCTCTCAATTATTTTTAATTCCATTAATATGACAAAGAAATGAAAGTAGCGTTCATGCGTACATACGACCTACCATCTCCATGAACTGTGCATTTCATTTATTTTTATCTCCAAATGTTATGGAGTAGTATAAAATGAATATTTAATAGATATATATGATATTTAAATCATCAATACTATTCTGGAGATGATTTACTTATAACTACATGGACAATCATTTTCAAACAAGTTCATTTTTGACTCATGTACCAAACATCGACAAAAACTGTAAAGACCTGTAAAATTCAAGGGAAATTTTTTCTTAATTTTCTTTAGAATTTTACAAGAGCGCGGTTTCAGACGGAACCTGATTCCGAGGCCCGGAGTGCCCGGAATTAAGTTCCGAAGTTTGGCTCGGGTACGTTCAGTGAACGAACGAGCGGGAATTCCTAACTTTTGATCCGGTGCTCGGAATTGAAATCCGAGGGCACCGATGAACTCGCAGCGCCGATATTCGCTTAAAGAGACCTTTTCGGGAGTTGTGTTTGTTGCGGGTTGAAAGTTAATTTTTTGGGGTTTTTAGTTTGAGTTAAATAAAATTGTGTAGAACAATTTTATATTAACTTGTTTAAACCTATCAAAGGAGGTTGGAAGTGGGACCCACACCCACTTAACCTCCCTTGGGAGGATTAAGTGTGGTGGGGCCCACATGAACCCCTAATCCTTTCAAATTCTCTCAACTTGCTTAACCCCTAATTTATTGGCTTAAGTTACCTTTTAATTATGGGAGTTAAACCTTTTGAATTTCAAACTTTTGAAATTCTAATGTGTTATGTGATAATAAAATAAGATGTTGTCTTATTTTATTTTGGGTTCTTTGTTTGTCTTCTTGAGAGGTGGAGAGCCTTCTTCTTCTTCAACTCTGACGAAGAACTCGAAGAACGTTCATCTTGACGAAGAACGCTCAAGCTCCGACGAAGAACGCCGCACCTCCATTCTTCGTTTACCGTGTCAACGAAGGGGACGCCACTTCTTCCTCGGACAACCTTCGTGGGCGTACAAGTTTCGCCAACGACGTGTCTCTTCGAACGCATCCCTTCGTCATCGGATTTGACGAACGGCTACCGCGACGCCTGACCTCCGCGACGTCGTCTTCCGCGGAACGTTCACAATCTTCGAACGTTATACCCGAGGTAGGGGTTGTCGATTTTCTTTTTGGTTTCCTTATTTTATTCTTGATCGTGATTTTAGCAAGACTAACGTGAGGCTTGAATTATTTTTAAGTTGCGTTATTATTTTAACGTGAGGGGGGGGGGGGGGCAGGACCGCACGAACACGGCCGAACCCCCCTCCATCGTTCTTGTTTATTCTTGCGGGTGGAAGCAAGTGGCGTGGTGCCGTCGCACCACGCGGATGATCGTGCAAATATTTTTTACGCGGCGCCGTCACGCCGCACCGAGGTAGAATCTTCAAGAACGCGACGCCGTCGCGCCGCGTTGAAAGGAATTAAGGCACGGCGAAAGGGGCGCGGTGCCGTCGCACCGCGCCGGACGACGAACACCGCGGCCGGTTCTGGGCCGCGGCGGGACGAGGAGACCGCGGCCGGTTCTGGGCTGCGGCGGAAGAAAAGACCGGCGGCCGGGCCTCCGGCGTCGGAAGCCGAAGAGGGGACCGGAATTTCCGGCCCCGTTGGAGAAAAACCGGCCGGCCAGCTGGCCGGCCAGATGCCGTTAAACCGGGGGAATTAATCCCCCGGCCAGCATGTAAAACCCCCCTCTTTAAGAGGGGGGCGGTTCTTTGAAGGAGGGGGGGCAGCCGGCCCCCCGGTTCCGCTTAATTCAGGCCCCCCCACGTGGGGGGGGGGGGGGGGGGTTATAAAAAAAACGGCGCGACCCAAAGGCCGCGCCGCCCCTCAAAAACCGCGGGGCTTGCCCCCCGCGTGCCGACTGTGTGCGGCCCCTCGCGGCACCCCAAGCCGCCGCGGCACCTCGCGGCGCCAGGCCGCCGCATCCCGCCGCGCCGCCCCAGGGGGGGGGGGGGTCGGGCCGGGTCGGCCCGGACCCGGACCCCCCCGTTTCGAACCAGAATTGGTTTTTTGCCCATAACTTGAGCCTCGGACCTCCGAATGACGAACCGTCTGCGGAAACGCGATCCTTGGATCGAGACGGTCGTTTCGGTATATCGCACTCAAGGTTTCGGTTTACTTTGAGTTTGACCGGGTTGGTTCGTTCACGAAACCAACAGGGCCTTCGGAGCGGAAACGCTCATATCTTGAGCTACGGACGTCGGATTGACGTGCCGTCAGCTGTGTTGTGTCCCTCTTAGTGAGACGAATCTTTTGGCATACTCCACCCGAGGTTTGGACGCAAGTGGAGTACGGTCGGGATGGTTTTGCCATAAAAACCAACCGGGCCCCGGAGACGAAAATGCCAATAACTCTCAGACCAGGCGTCCGATCGACGCGCCGTCTGTTGCGTTGAGTTCCTGTTGACGATACGGAACTTTTGGATACATCAACTCTGGTCTTTGTGACAGTTGATGTATCAGCCTCTCGGCTCGTGGAGCGGACCCTCCGAACGAGCTTGCTATGTGGGGGAACCCTAGTGCTGGCTGCGACTGTTCTACTGCTACGACTACTACTGCTACTGTGACTGCGACGACGACAGTACAGAGATCCTGTGTGGATTCGACGACGAAGACTACAGCACTTAGCGATCCTACGTGGATCAGTGCTACAGGTCCTGTGTGGGCCTGATCCTGTGTGGGTCCTTGCGCTCAGCGGTTCTGTGTGAGCCAGCGCCTACAGGTCCTGTGTGGGCCCGATCCTGTGTGGGTCACTGCGGGGGTTAGTTACCTATCGATCCTTCGTGGGTCCGACGACTTAGATGGATCAATGATCATCTTTATCGTCCTTGAAGAAGTATACCTGTGTGAGCTGAATCCTGTTGCTTTCCTGTGTGGATTGTATTGTGCAATCCTGTGTGGATTATGTTTTTCTTTCCTATGTGGAATACGTATACTTTCCTGCGTGGACTGAGTTGTACTTGGGCTCGGAGGTTGGAGCGTATTTTAATTGATGACTTAGGTATATGTATGGGCATATACCTAAGCAGTTTCGGTTGTTACTTCGTGATTGTACTTTTCTTCGTGGTTTATCCTTTGTGGATTTGAGAGACCTTCAGGGGTCTTGGGGTCCCTACTGAGTAGCTTATACTCACCCCTGCACGGGCTTCGCCCGCACTACGTTGTGTTGGTTACAGACGACGGACAGCGTTGACCTTAGCTGAGGCTTGTAGAGCGGGACGGTACCCGGAGGTGGACCACTGGGCGGGACGTGCACGGAGCGGACGGCGGGACCCGTGGAGCAGAGGAGCTATCTGTACCCACCCTTCAGGTGGGATTTCCAGTGGACAGCTCGGTGTAGCGGCTTTTACTTTTCAGTTGCTGTTTTCCCTTTCGAGTTGTACTTTACTTTTTGTTTGGGTTTGTATTCTGGCCCATTTACTTTTCCGCACTTTCAGTTGTACTCTGCTTTGTTTAGTGTTTACTTTCCGCTTGCTTACTCTGTGGTGTTTGTTACTTTTCAAAGGCAATGCCTTCCCTTTTTACTGAGATTTACGCCTTGGTGCTAGTCGCCAGCCCCTGGCCTATGGAAGGCGGGCTTGGGGTAGTCACGGCACGGACCCCGAGGGCGGGTCGTGACAAATTGGTATCAGAGGAGTTCGGTTCTACCGCGAACTCTGATCTTTTCTATGTGAAGCAATAATGTTTAGCGTATTGAGTGTGGATATCAGTCCAGGGAGTCCAGTGTTGGTGCGGCGGCCGACTTATCCGTACACCAGGACCCTGACTTCTGATTTCTGACTTAATGCACGAAAACATTGATTGCGTGTGTGTTTCAAAGTTTTCTTTGTGATTACTTATAACAGCTCACCAGGTATACTGTTCTAACCGTGGCGCACCTGTTTCCTTTTCAGGATGGCCCCACAACTGCAGCCAGCTAGGGTTCCGAGAGTCGAGCGAGACGACATCCCACCGAGCGACGAGGCCTCGGTGCAGGGCCCTTTTCCAGTAGTGGCACCGACGGTAGCTTTACCCGCCGATCCCCCGATGCTTCCAGCAGCAGCCGCTGACGATGCACGTCGCCTCAGCGCACTGCATGAGTTTCAGCGCCAGTGACCGCCCAGGTTTTGCGGGGAGACGGATCCCCAGGCAGCAGAGGACTGGCTGGAGGCAGTGGTTCGAGTGTTTAGGCTAGTGAGGACACCAGCAGACCTCATGGTGATCCTCGCTGCGAGCCTACTACACACAGCAGCAGGACGATGGTGGAGCTTGATGCTCCAGGTGCACGATGAGGCATCTCTTCTTTGGACGGACTTTGAGAGCCTCTTCCGCTCGGAGTTCGTCCCAGCCACCCTTCGTGCGGTGCGTATCCAGGAGCTTCTACAGCTGCGGCAGGGCAGCATGACGGTCGCTCAGTACTCGGCGAGATTTACCGATCTCTCGCGCTACTTGACCGACATGGTACGGGACCCATTCTTCCGGGCCCGGACCTTCGAGCAGGGTTTGAGACACGAGATCAGGGCATCGCTGATCTCCCTCAGCATACCGACTCAGACAGGAGTACTGGAGCGGGCTCTTCTGATCGAGAGCTTCCTTGCTGAGTCTTCACCAGCACAGCGACCCACCGTAGGGCGGCACGTGGCAGAGTCATCTGCAGCAGGCAGTCGACGGATGACTCAGGGGTCTAGACAGACCAGACCTTCAGGCAGACGATCTCAGGGCACTGGCTCAGCAGTGCGGGGCACACAGCGCGGAGCTAGTCTTACGAGAGGCAGACAGTGCTACTCGTGCGGCGGGCAGGGCCACATGGCTCGTGACTGCCCGACCCGCCATGCCGAGGAGCAGCAGACGGTTGAGGGACCACCGAGGCAGAGGCAGAGGGTCGACCGTGGCGGTCCGCAGGGAGGAGGCGGACGAGGCAGAGGATCTGGGCGAGCAGCTGGTGGTGGCCGACGCTTTGAGGCTCTACCACCACCACCACCAGGGGGTCCACCACGACCACAGGGAGCTGGCGGGCAGCGACAGGCACAGCTCCAGGCAGCAGAGGCCTACGACCACGGCGCACCCGAGATGATTCGAGGTACTATCTGTGTCTATTCCACCCTTGCTGCAGTTCTTATAGACACAGGAGCGAGTCATTCTTTCATAGCCGCTGCCCTTGTTCGTAGCTCGGAGATTCCGACAGAGCCGTTGGCTCGATCCTTACGGCTAGAGACTCCTACTGGAGCAGACTCGACGATTACGCACTGGTGCCGGCAGTGTGAGCTTACTCTAGGAGGCGAGAGCTTCGTCTGGGATCTTCTTGTAGCAGCGTCGAGGCCTTACGACGTCATCTTGGGCATGGATTGGCTATCTACGGTCCATGCACAGATTGACTGTTTTAGGCGCAAGGTGCGTTGTGTACGCACCGACGGGAGCAGGTTCACCTTCACCGGCGAGAAGGGAGCCTTAGCAGCACAGGATGGACTTCCGCGGAGGAGAGGACAGCCCATCACTCATCAGTTGGCTAGCCTTATCCTTGGAGCAGTTGACGTGCGGAGTCCTGGTTTTCCTACAGTGGTGGATCAGTTTGCGGACGTTTTTCCCGACGACGTTCCAGGGCTACCTCCTCGCAGAGAGGTATACTTTTATATTGACTTGTACCCCGGGACAACCCCGATATCCACTCCAGCATATCGGATGGCCCCCGCCGAGCTTCGAGAGCTACGGGTACAGTTGGAGGACTTGCAGGGCAAGGGGTTCATCCGACCCAGTGTTTCACCCTGGGCTTCCCCGATATTGTTCGCCAAGAAGGCGGACGGGAGCTTGCGACTTTGTGTTGACTATCGTCGCCTAAACCAGGTGACTGTGAGGAACAAGTATCCGCTACCGAGGATTGATGACCTCTTTGATCAGCTCAAGGGAGCACGGTGGTTCTCGAAGATAGACCTCAGGTCAGGCTATCATCAGCTCAGAGTCAGAGACGAGGATGTGCAGAAGTCGGCCTTCAGATGTCGGTATGGCCACTATGAGTTCTTGGTTATGCCTTTTGGTGTAAACAATGCTCCAGAAGTGTTCATGGCTCTCATGAACAGGATCTTTCAGCCATACCTCGATCTGTTTGTCGTGGTCTTTATCGACGACATTCTGATTTACTCTACGACAGAGGAGGAGCACGCCTATCACTTGCGAGTTGTTCTTGACACACTCCGAGAGCACCAGCTTTATGGTAAGCTCTCGAAGTTCCAGTTCTGGATACGTGAGGTCCACTTTTTGGGACACGTTATCTCTGAGGCAGGAGTTGCAGTGGATCCCGCGAAGATTGAGGCTGTGTTATCTTGGGAGCCACCCAGGAGTGTGACTGAGGTTCGGAGTTTCTTGGGACTAGCTGGATACTATCGGAGATTCGTTCCAGACTTCTCTAGAGTTGCAGCATCACTCACAGCTTTGACGAATAAGGGGAAACCCTTCGTGTGGTCAGACAGATGTCAGCAGAGCTTCCAGGAGCTGAGACAGAGATTGACTAGCGCACCTATCTTGAGGTTGCCTGAGGAGGGATTAGGGTACGTAGTCTACTGCGATGCATCAGGGACCGGACTCGGATGTGTTCTGATGCAGGAGCGGGCAGTGATCTCCTATGGATCACGACAGTTGAGGCCGCATGAGCAGAACTACGCTACCCATGACCTAGAGTTAGCAGCAGTGGTCTTCGCTCTGAAGACATGGCGACACTATCTGATGGGAGAGCACTTTACAGTCTTTTCCGATCATCAGAGTCTCAGGTATATCTTCTCGCAGAAGGACCTGAACCTGAGACAGCGGCGATGGATCGAGTTCCTCCAGGACTATGACTTTGAGATAGTCTATACTCCTGGAAAGGGGAACGTAGTAGCCGATGCCCTCAGCAGGAGGACGGGCATTCAGCTACTTGAGGAGGCGACGGAGCAGCTAGCCTCTTTGCAGATATCCTTCATGGATAGAGATGGAGCAGCCTTTCTTCAGTCTTTCACAGTCACTCCTCCACTACTGCAGCGAGTCAGGGAGGCACAACGCAGGAACGCTGACTGTGAGACACGGCGTGCACAGATATCCTCGGGACAGGCACCTGATGGTTTCTCCCTTGGAGCAGAGCACGACATCCTTTTCAGAGGACGTACCATGGTACCAGTAGCTTTGCGAGAGGAAGTGCTGAGAGAGTTTCACACTTCTCCTTTGGCGGTACATCCTGGAGTGGAGAAGATGTACCAGGACCTCAGACGACAGCACTGGTGGCTGGGCATGAAGAAGGCAGTAGCAGAGTTCGTTTCTCGATGCCTCACCTGTCAGCAGGTGAAGGCAGAGCATCAGGTACCAGCAGGCTTGGTACAGCCCTTGGAGGTTCCGGAGTGGAAGTGGGACGGCATATCTATGGACTTCGTGACTGGACTTCCACGCACTTCCAGAGGTCACGACTCCATCTGGGTGATTGTTGACCGACTCACCAAGTCGGCACACTTCTTACCCATCAGAGAGCAAGGCTCAGTGGAGAGCTTGGGACGTCTCTACGTTCAGGAGATTGTGTGGCTCCACGGCATGCCATCATCTATCGTCTCCGATCGAGATGCCCGCTTTACTTCCCGGCTTTGGAAGGGGTTGCAGGAGGCGTTCGGGACGCAGCTACGTCTTAGCACAGCTTTTCACCCTCAGACGGATGGTCAGACGGAGAGGACCATTCAGACACTCGAGGACATGCTCTGTGCCTGTGTCCTCGACTTTGGTCTTAGCTGGGAGGACCACCTACCCTTGGTGGAGTTCGCATACAACAACAGCTACCACTCCACCATCGGGATGGCACCGTACGAGGCGTTGTACGGCTGACCATGTAGATCTCCTTTGTGCTGGACAGACCCTGGGGAGTCAGCACTGGTGGGACCGGAGATGGTCCAGGCCACGACAGAGAAGGTCCAGGTCATCCAGGAGTGGATGAGGACAGCTCAGATCCGGCAGAAGTCATACGCTGACAGGAGGCGGAGGCCACTGGAGTTCGAGGATGGCGACCACGTCTTCTTGCGGGTCTCACCTCGACGTGGTATTCGGAGATTTGGCCGAGGCGGCAAGTTATCTCCGCGCTTCATCGGACCTTTCCAGATTCTCAACAGGATTGGTGAGGTGGCTTATCGCCTGGCTCTACCACCTCAGTTGCACCGGGTGCACGACGTCTTCCACGTATCCCAGCTGAGGAGATACGTGCACGACCCGACGCACATCATTGACCATGGGGAGCTTGACGTTGACGATGGGGCGACTTTTACGGAGGTCCCGGTGGAGATAGAGGATCGACAGGAGCGGGTCCTGCGTGGGCGATCGAGTCCTCTTGTGCGCATCAGATGGAAGCATGGGAATCTTCAGGAGAGCACATGGGAGCGGGAGGCTCAGATGCGTGCTCAGTACCCTCATTTGTTTCCCTAGTTTTTGATGTATCTTTACGGGGACGTAAAGCCCTGAGGTGGGAGTAATGTAAAGACCCGTAAAATTCAAGGGAAATTTTTTCTTAATTTTCTTTAGAATTTTACAAGAGCGCGGTTTCAGACGGCACCTGATTCCGAGGCCCGGAGTGCCCGGAATTAAGTTCCGAAGTTTGGCTCGGGTACGTTCAGTGAACGAACGAGCGGGAATTCCTAACTTTTTATCCGGTGCTCGGAATTGAAATCCGAGGGCACCGATGAACTCGCAGCGCCGATATTCTCTTAAAGAGACCTTTTCGGGAGTTGCATTTGTTGCGGGTAGAAAGTTAATTTTTTGGGGTTTTTATTTTTAGTTAAATAAAATTGTGTAGAACAATTTTATATTAACTTGTTTAAACCTATCAAAGGAGGTTGGAAGTGGGACCCACACCCACTTAACCTCCCTTGGGAGGATTAAGTGTGGTGGGGCCCACACGAACCCCTAATCCTTTCAAATTCTCTCAACTTGCTTAACCCCTAATTTATTGGCTTAAGTTACCTTTTAATTATGGGAGTTAAACCTTTTTAATTTCAAACTTTTGAAATTCTAATGTGTTATGTGATAATAAAATTAGATGTTGTCTTATTTTATTTTGGGTTCTTTGTTTGTCTTCTTGAGAGGTGGAGAGCCTTCTTCTTCTTCAACTCTGACGAAGAACTCGAAGAACGTTCATCTTGACGAAGAACGCTCAAGCTCCGACGAAGAACGCCGCACCTCCATTCTTCGTTTACCGTGTCAACGAAGGGGACGCCACTTCTTCCTCGGACAACCTTCGTGGGCGTACAAGTTTCGCCAACGACGTGTCTCTTCGAACGCATCCCTTCGTCATCGGATTTGACGAACGACTACCGCGACGCCCGACCTCCGTGACGTCGTCATCCGCGGAACGTTCACAATCTTCGAACCTTATACCCGAGGTAGGGGTTGTCGATTTTCTTTTTGGTTTCCTTATTTTATTCTTGATCGTGATTTTAGCAAGACTAACGTGAGGCTTGAATTATTTTTAAGTTGCGTTATTATTTTAACGTGAGGGGGGGGGGACCGCACGAACACGGCCGAACCCCCCTACACCGTTCTTGTTTATTCTTGCGGGTGGAAGCAAGTGGCGTGGTGCCGTCGCACCACGCGGATGATCGTGCAAATATTTTTTACGCGGCGCTGTCACGCCGCACCGAGGTAGAATCTTCAAGAACGCGACGCCGCCGCGCCGCGTTGAAAGGAATTAAGGCACGGCGAAAGGGGCGCGGTGCCGTCGCACCGCGCCGGACGACGAACACCGCGGCCGGTTCCGGGCCGCGGCGGGACGAGGAGACCGCAGCCAGTTCCGGGCCGCGGCAGAAGAAAAGACCGGCGGCCGGGCCGCCGGCGTCGGAAGCCGAAGAGGGGACCGGAATTTCCGGTCCCGTTGGAGAAAAACCGGCCGGCCAGCTGGCCGGCCGGATGCCGTTAAACCGGGGGAATTAATCCCCCGGCCAGCATGTAAAACCCCCCTCTTTAAGAGGGGGGCAGTTTTTTGAAGGAGGGGGGGGGCAGCCGGCCCCCCGGTTCCGCTTAATTCAGGCCCCCCACGTGGGGGGGGGGGGGGCGTTATAAAAAAAACGGCGCGGCACAAAGGCCGCGCCGCCCCTCAAAAACCGCAGGGCTTGCCCCCCGCGTGCCGACCATGTCCGGCCCCTCGCGGCACCCCGAGCCGCCGCGGCACCTCGCGGCGCCAGGCCGCCGCGGCCCGCCGCGCCGCCCCAGGGGGGGGTCGGGCCGGGTCGGCCCGGACCCGGACCCCCCCGTTTCGAACCAGAATTGGTTTTTGGCCCATAACATGAGCCTCGGACCTCCGAATGATGAACCGTCTGCGGAAACGCGATCCTTGGATCGAGACGGTCGTTTCGGTATATCGCACTCAAGGTTTCGGTTTACTTTGAGTTCGGCCGGGTTGGTTCGTTCACGAAACCAACCGGGCCTTCGGAGCGGAAACGCTCATATCTTGAGCTACGGACGTCCGATTGACGTGCCGTCAGCTGTGTTGTGTCCCTCTTAGTGAGACGAATCTTTTGGCATCCTCCGCCCGAGGTTTGGACGCAGGTGGAGTACGGTCGGGATGGTTTTGCCTTAAAAACCAACCGGGCCCCGGAGACGAAAATGCCAATAACTCTCAGACCGGGCGTCCGATCGACGCGCCGTCTGTTGCGTTGAGTTCCTGTTGACGATACAGAACTTTTGGATACATCAACTCTGGTCCTTGTGACAGTTGATGTATCAGCCTCTCGGCTCGTGGAGCGGACCCTCCGAACGAGCTTGCTATGTGCGGGAACCCTAGTGCTGGCTGCGACTGTTCTACTGCTACGACTACTACTGCTACTGTGACTGCGACGACGACAGTACAAAGATCTTGTGTGGATTCGACGACGACGACTACAGCACTCAGCAATCCTACGTGGATCAGTGCTATAGGTCCTGTGTGGGCCCGATCCTGTGTGGGTCCTTGCGCTCAGCGGTTCTGTGTGAGCCAGCGCCTACAGGTCCTGTGTGGGCCCGATCCTGTGTGGGTCATTGCAGGGGTTAGTTACCTATCGATCCTTCCTGGGTCCGACGACTTAGATGGATCAGTGATCATCTTTATCGTCCTTGAAGAAGTATACCTGTGTAAGCTGAATCCTGTTGCTTTCCTGTGTGGATTGTGTTGTGCAATCCTGTGTGGATTATGTTTTGCTTTCCTATGTGGAATACGTATACTTTCCTACGTGGACTGAGTTGTACTTGGGCTCGGAGGTTGGAGCGTATTTTAATTGATGACTTAGGTATATGTATGGGCATATACCTAAGCAGTGTCGGTTGTTACTTCGTGATTGTACTTTTCTTCGTGGTTTATCCTTTGTGGATTTGAGAGACCTTCAGGGGTCTCGGGGTCCCTATTGAGTAGCTTATACTCACCCCTGCACGGGCTTCGCCCGCACTACGTTGTGTTGGTTGCAGACGACGGACAGCGTTGACCTTAGCTGAGGCTTGTAGAGCGGGACGGTACCCAGAGGTGGACCACTGGGCGGGACGTGCACGGAGCGGACGGCGGGACCCGTGGAGCAGAGGAGCTATCTGTACCCACCCTTTAGGTGGGATTTCCAGTGGACATCTCGGTGTAGCGGCTTTTACTTTTCAGTTTCTGTTTTCTCTTTCGAGTTGTACTTTACTTTTTGTTTGGGTTTGTATTCTGGCCCATTTACTTTTCCGCACTTTCAGTTGTACTCTGCTTTGTTTAGTGTTTACTTTCCGCTTGCTTACTCTGTGGTGTTTGTTACTTTTCAAAGGCAATGCCTTCCCTTTTTACTGGGATTTACGCCTTGGTGCTAGTCGCCAGCCCCTGGCCTATGGAAGGCGGGCTTGGGGTAGTCACGGCACGGACCCCGAGGGCGGGTCGTGACAAAAACGTCTGATATGAACTCACATTATTAACCAATTATTATAAAATTATAATATTTGATATGAACTGAATAATAATCTTTAAAATAGGTCCTTAAGAAATTATAAATTGACCAATGTTTTTTATTCAAGAATATAAAGAAACAAATAATACAAGTCAGACTTGAGGTAAGGGATCATACCCCTCTCTTTCTTTTTAAGTACACTCTTTTATGTCATTCCTTTTAAGCTAATCTTTCTTATGATTGGGATGTTATTTTATATTACTCCTACTGTAATTTTTATGTTCATATGATGAGAGACCCTATTTTCTCTCACCAATCCATTTTGGAACTTTTGAGTGGCGCCGTTAGGCTGCCGAATTTTCGTAAGAGATCTGACCTCTATCTTTCTTTTTAAGTACTCTCCTTTATGTCACTTCTTTTAAGCTACTATTTATTATGATGGGAGATGTTATTTTATATTCCTCTTGCTGTACATTTTATTGTAATATTATGAGATACCCTATTTGATCTCATCAATCCATTGTTTGGACGTTATAAGGGGCATTGTTAGGATGCCGAGTTTTCGTAAGGGATTTTTCATCTCACTTTTATTCTCGTGAGATTTATGCTACATTTTCCACCATTTAATTTGAGTGGTGCATGTACTGACCATTATTCTAATATTTGTTTAATATAATTTCGTTTATGATTATTTAAATCAATGTTTTATTGTCCTTCTTTCATGGGGTGTATGTTTCAAAAGTTACCCAAGTCGGTAAGGGAACCTTTCACCCTCCTCTTTTTAAAATACTTCTTTTGTTATGTCTTTTAATTTGCATATTATTATGTTGGGATATGTTCTTCTATATCGTTATTGATGAAAAGTTTATGTCTAAGTGATGATATACCATTCACTCTCTCATCTACTAATTTTCTAAATTTTGAAGTGACACCATTAGGCTGTCGAATTTTTACAAGGGAATGTCATAACCCAATTTTGATTTCTTTGGGTTCAACTTGTACTTCATGACCATGTCATCCTAAGAATATGTGTGAATGAACTCTGATTGTTTCACACTTAATATCCACTTATATTGGGTTTATTTATATTTCTCACACATAATTATGTGATAGATTTATCCATAATTTAATGACACCATATTTATAGTGGATTTCATCTCAATTTACATTTCCATTGAGACTTCATTGTTGTTATGCTCCAATTCACTATCATATGGTTTTTATACTGTCCTTTGACATATTATATCATGAATCCCTTTATTCTCATGATACTATAAAGTAATGATTAAATTTTATTCCACAATTATTTGTATTCAAGAGTCTCTCATTTTGTTAAAAACTCTTTAACAAAAATATCGTCTTAAATGTTTTAAAGATTTATTATTCTAAATATTTATCTTTAATGTCCATGTTTTCAAAATTGTTCTCAGTATTTATATAAATGGGCATTAATTTTTAAAAATTATAATTCCATTCAAAGCTTCAAAGTTTTATGGGACACTTTGATTCAAAAATCTCTTTTAAATGGTTTTTGAAAATGGATTGATTAATTCAATATCTTTGAATTACCTATTGTGATTGAAAATGAAATGTTGTTATTTAAATGTTTATTTTTTCAATATTTTATGTGTAATGATGGTACTTGGACATTTTTTAGGTGGTTATGTGATAAACCATATGACAAGTGGTGCCATGAATACCAGGACAGGTGGTTACATTATAACCTCCAACGCATTGGCTATGGAAGTCGGCCGTATGGCTATTCCATTAAGTATGTGTGGATGTCGACCGTATGGTTATTCCATTTAAGGATGTTTATGTCCCAAGTTACCTTTATATTCTATTTGTTCATTATATGGGTTTTATGGTAGTCGTTTGGTTACAAAAGTGTAAGTAATGGTCTTTTAGTCAGTAAAGAGTTTTTACTAGTTCATAATGGTGAAAAGTATTACTTTGGTAAAGTATTCATGTTTTACTTGTTTTTTTGGAAAACTAACAGTTTTCCTTATTTGTGTATCCTTTACTGTTCTTTTTATGCTCATCCCAAGTTTTTGAAATGTTTTCCATAGGACTTAACGATGAATAGGGTTAAGGATGGGATCATGGAAAGACATGCTATCTAAAACATAGAACTAGACATGTTTCTTTTTAAGTTACTGTTATGTTATGGAAACATAGTAGAAGTGTCTACTATGTAATCTTTTGAGATGTAATAGTTTTGACCTAATTCTCAAAAACTCTAAACCTGAAAAGATCCTCAATGTGAATTATTAATTTAATTCAATATTAAGTATGGTCTAAGGTCGGGGCCTTATATATAGAATTATGGAGTAGATCCAAGTGATTCAATAGTTGATTAATGAGGTATTAGAACACTAGAAGGATTACATTGATATTAGGAAATGAAAACATTATTTCATGGTTATAGATCTTATATTTATAAGGGTCACTGCTCAATGGGGGTGGTATAACTATATTTTAGATTTTAAGATCTCTACTTTTTTTGAGACTTTGATGTTGTTTGAACAAAATGGGGAGGTGATGTATCTTATGGAATTCCCAACCAAATTTTACATTATCCAAAAAGTATTCCATATGTCCCAGATAAGATTTTATCTTCATAGTTATTCCGATTTCATTTGATGGTGGGAGTTATATATAGAGGATTATAAGAAAATTGTAGAATGGATGTTTCGGGTCAAGGGACATTATGAAAAGATAATTCATTATAATTTTATTCTCTTAGTTTCTGTAAACTAGAGTCAAGGTGTTCCAATGGATATTACCTGGTAGGATGATATGTTAATGATTTCTTATTACCCTGATTTTTTTTAAACCTTATTATTGAGGTAATGGGTTGTTGTCTAAGAAAGAAGATACTTACATAGAAAAATACTTACATGTGGTGTTGTCTTTTACGTTAAAATATAAATCACTTGAAAATAAATGAGCATTTGTGGTGATTTTACATAGACCAATGAATAGGGGTTATCTTGATAGTCTAAAAACAAAGGTTACAAGATTGAGGTTGGAAAAATATGTATGAAATAACATATTCATAGTTCCATCAGACTCTATTGTATGAAAACAATGAAACCAGGTGATGCATTGTTATTTTGAAAGGTACAATACATCAAGAAAATTTTATGAAATTCATGATTCTATAAATAATTGATTCAATGTAAGAATATTTTCAATAAATAATGGACCATTGGTGTCTAGATAATGAAATGTTTATAAATTACTGGACTAGATTTTTAGAGACAAGGAATCTGATAAACAATTTTAGGCAACATCATCATGCATAAATTTCAATGAAAATAAATATATATGATTTCATTGAGTGGTTTCATTTGATATATATTTAAAATAAATTGAATCATAAAATGTTTTATGAGATAATTTAGTAGATATTTTTTTTCTAGAAAAGTCATCAGGGAAATTTTTTTAAGAGACATCATTGGATAAATACTAGTTAATGGAGGAATTAAATAGATATTTATTATAATGGTTCAGTATATACAATTTTACAGGTTAGACATGGCCAAAAAACGAATAACCTAATTATTTTAACATACAATACATTATTAGATACAAGAGTTCATTATATGATGTTCTAGATGATATTTTGAAACAATTTACGGTTTCATTGTAAATACATTCATCACATCAATGCTATGATGGAAGATCAGTTCATCAATAATAAAAATGTTTTTTTATATTTTTGAAAAGGTTCTATGATTTTTGAATATATTATTTATGTATATATTTAAGGATTTTTCATATGAATACATTCAACACCTATATTCTAAAAAGTTTCAAGTAGGTGAAATGAATGATGTTTTGAGTGGGAGGCTCAATGTTTTAGTTCGATATCTGAATATGAAGTTTGTGCATATACCATTGTTTTCATAAAACCACAACATATATGAAGGGGAGAACATGTTTTGCGGAAGATATTATTCTACCATATTAATTGATGAGTATGTGAGGATGAAACTAAATAGTTTGAGATAACATTTATAAATGCATTAGATTGAGTAACACTATATGAATTAGTATTAGAGAAATGATTCTGGATAAAGTGGAATCTAATAGAAGATACTGTAAAAAAAATAGTATTTAAAAGGTGATGATAGAGGATTTGTTACCTATTTGATTATACCATATTTTGGTTACCTGAAGGATAAGTCATCTCATGGTTTCAATCAAACATTGTTTTTTATTTCTCTACTCTTTCTTGCTATAATGAATGAAATATAAGATTAAGAATAAGAAACTAAAGGAATGAATGTGTTATAAGTTCGTAAAACCCAATGAAAATATATTAAAGACTGAAGGTGGGGTTTTTTTTATAAAAATTATTTTATCATATTATCTATCCATGAAGTACATGCACAACTGATATATTATATCACTACACATGTGATGAATATTCATTTATTAATAAAAATATAAATTATGATTCTTTGAGTGTATATATGGTGTTGTATTATTTTAAAACCATTAAATGGACTTGAAATTATAATTTTATATTGAACCTAGTAAATTTTTTATCTTCTAGTGGGTGTTCTTGTATGATTTGTATCGGCGAATTCAGAACAATCTAAATATAGATAATAGTTGTTCATAGAAGAAAAAATAATTATTATTGATCAATAATTCACCCCTCTTAGTGATAAGGTATATTAGTAATAAACCATTCATGTGGTATCAGAGTAGGTATCTTCATTTACAGATTTATTGTTTTGTTTGAATAAAAATAATGTTGTTTGATATTTTCAAGACTCTGTTAATCATAATGGGATTCTAGTATTAAATGGGAATAAAAATCATATCTGAAAATAAATAATACTACCTCATAAACAATATGCTGGATATGAATTTATTGAAACCACTAAAGATGGTTTCACTCCACCTATTTACTGTATAAATATCAATTTCAAAGAATAAGAACCTAGAGAATGATGGGTTGAGAAAAAAAGATATAATTTTCTCTCTATAGAAGTGAATTAGTATGGGTTAATGGACGTCAAAAAAATAAAAAAATTATGGTAAATTTGAAAAATATTTATGAAGAAAATACGTAATTGATGAAACCCAAGTTACAAATATGAATGTTAATCTATGAATACCTAAAAATCAGTGATGATGGATTTTTAGTGACCTCTTTATAGTGGTTAATGACTTAATAAGCACCATATAAACAATGAGAAATTTGAGCATTTTTCTAATGTGAAAAATATTATACAAATTCTTCCTGGTAATTATGATTCCAAACAATCGTATTTAGTCTTTTGATATCTTAAAACACCCTCTTTATTTCATTTTTAATGTAATATCATCACATATGAATTGTTAAGCGAAGAATTTATCAAAAAAATAGATAAGGTTCATTGGGAAATATCATTCAAAGCTACTAAACAAGGAAATTAAAAAAACTTCCTTGAGGAATATGTTAGTTAATCCAAAATTCAAGATTAAGTGAGTATATTGTTTCAATTAAATGATGTAATTTTTTTTATAGAAAGTCAAAAGGTGTAACATTTATTTATAGGTTATTTTTACTATTAATGTGCTATAGATTTGGACCTAGTATCCATTTTTTAATAAAAAATACAAGTCTAAAAGAAGATGAAGATATTGTTGAAGAAAATAAAAATTAATGTTGGAAACTAATTAATAATAAACACAACTAAATGTTATTTTAAAAAGGAAAGAATATTATGTTTTATAAATAATAAAAAAAGCATTTCATCCATGTTTTAGAAACATTATTTTAGTGAATTGGAAGCTAAATATTACAGGGACGATAGAGCTAATAGGATATGTATTTATAATTCTAATGAGGATAATGTTACCATTTATGAGATAATAAATTCTGAAGAAAATATTGATGAAACTAGGATGAATTGTTTCTTAAAAGTTTGTTAAAAATGACTTTAATAAAACATTATACCTAAGAAAGAGAATAGGAGGTCGAAGAAAGAATATCAATTGAAAAATAATATATAGCCAATACATGGAGAATGGTGATTATTTTTAAAATATAATTATGTTTTAAATAAGTTATTTGAATAAGAGAAAGACATTAATATAAATCTCGATGAAAAGATAAATGTGATGGATAAAAAAATTTCATCTCATTTAATAAGAACATATTAACACTGATCGAGGAATAACCAACTTCCAAAACATATTATAGAAGTTCTTGGTGGTGAGATAAATTCTAAACCTATAGAATATAATCAATGATCATCATAATATGATAGAAACAAGGATGAAACAATTCATAATAAGAAGAAAGTCCTAATGGCCATATATGTAGCTAAAATGTAGAGTAAAAAATTCTAAAATTTCAATGGAATTAAAACATGAAGTAAAAACAAGTAAAATTTGAGAATATTTTAAGACAATGAATCAATCTAATAACAATAAAAAATTGAATTTACATTACCAATTGTTTTATTCATAATATGTATCCAATGTTGATGGATAGAATGGTGATGGAAATATGTGAAAAATTTTAGATAAAATGTTGGCTATATTTGTCACTCCAATGGCTTTATGAACTCAAAAACTGTCTCAGATTAATCATAAATACTAATGTTACTCAATGTGATATTCAATTCTATTCATAAGTGGGATTAAACCACCTCAAATAAGATATCCTAAAAAATCAATTTTAGAAACTAAAAATATATTTGAATTATAAGAAACTATTTGTGAATGTTGTGATCAGCCCAAAAAACAAGCTAATTGTTTTTTTTGTAATTATACCAACCTAAATAAATTATACCAAAAATATCAAAATCCATGAATAATGGATGAAAAAGGATAATAAAAGGCCACTTTTATCAAAAATACTCACATGGACACCAAATTATAATGACCATAGATATTGTATAGTGTGTGTTCTTAATATATGATAATATAATTGAATCTTTTAAAATGTGAAATCCATAAAAAGAACGTACAATTACTTCTGGAAATAATTAGTCACACAAAATCATTGATACTATATTTTCAATCATTTCAGAAGAGAATTCATTATAACCATTATGGTCTTTATTTGTTGATTAATTGAAGCCCAACTTGATAAGTGTTTCATAGATTTGAAAAAAAGAATCTATGTATAATTTATAATATATGAATATGTTTCTTGAAAGAATTAGTATTACAATTTTATCAAAGGATAAAAATAAACAATGATAAAATGTTTCTAGGTCGTACAATAAGGGTTCATTCTGTATAATAATTATAGAAGAGAATCAATTTTTGGAATAAAAGGTTGGACATTTGTTCAAGATAATATGTAAAATATAACAAATATATCATGTATATGTGATGTTTTATACATCATATGAACAATATATTGGTCTTTCATGATACTAAAGAACGGTAATATTTAAATATTAATATATAGGAGGGTTGAGATACATTAAAGTTATCCCATGTAACTTTTCCACTATAACAAATTTTTACGTGATATAAATTTATCAATAAATAGAGATATGTAATATATTTTATTTTTTGTTAATTTGAAATGATATTTTATTTATCATTTTTTTAAACAAAAATCAGAAAATCCCAAAATATTAATGCATATCGGGATAATTATAGGAAAAAAATTTTGTTAGTCCGAAAGGAATATTATAAATGATATTCTAATAGAGTACCAGACTGGAATGTTTAATGATTATTAAGAGAAGAATTGAATTTATTCCAAATTTAGTGCACCATATATACCATAAAAGAATGGTTTTTTATGAATTAATTAATAGAATTTTTTAGAAACCTTAAACCATGTTTATTTTACATGAAACCACTTGATTATTTTTGAGACAATATTTTGATGTAGTAGTTCAACTTCAGAATCATTGTTTCTATAAGAACAACTATGATATGACTATATATGATATCTATGAAAGTGAAAATCAAAGGTTTAAATTCATTAGGGTGTTTTTTATCCCAAAATTAAATTCTTTAAAATGTGAAAACCAAGGGTATTTTTTTCAAATGGGTGTTGATAATGTCTTCCTTCATACCCTCCTAATGGTTGAGGATACATGTGATATAATAAGGGAATTAGTTATGTTGTAAACTCAAAAAATCTAAAACTATTACAAAATTCTGATAAAAAAATTAACCTTCGGCTATGGATATAAGATTTTGGGAAGAGGAAGTTTTTTGTATAAATAAATTTGAATACAATTATGAAATAGGAGATAATGTAGAAACTGTTTTGTTTGAAGATATTTATTCGCGAATTTTTAATGATAATGTAAAATTGATTTGATGTCATCTAAGGCTAAAGAGAAAAGTGGAGGTATAATATATCATTAGAGATCGAGGAAAATAGTTTCCAAATTGAAGAACAATTAGTATAGTTCAACATAATTCATCATTATGATAAATTGATCTTAGATAAGTTGAAAAAATTTTAGGGAATCTAGAGTGGCTTGATTCCATGAATGAATAACTAGATCAGAATGTGATAAATGGGATATGATAACATCCAATAAAACCATAAGATTATAAAATGAATGGAACAATGGGGGTATTATAAAACAAGTTAAATTATAGAGTATATGTATTAAGAAATGAGGAAATATAGGTTTGTAAGGGTTACAAAAAAATTTATAATATTTTGTTTTTTTTTCTGATATCTAGTTTCAAGAAATTTAACAATTAGAGTCATTCTTTCTATTAATTTATAATTTATATATAGGATCTTTCAACTAGATTAAATGTAACTCTTTCCAATAAATGTATCGATGATGATGTTTATATACAATTAAATATTTGAATTATTTTTTCATCAAGATGAAAACTATGATTGTGATTTGAGGAAGAATATTTATGGCTTCAAACATGCTCCAAATTCCCAGAATTATAATAAGGATACATTCTTAAATAGTTGATTTTTTAAAATAATGTGTAAAAAAAATTCTACATATAATATAATGAATAGGTTTAACTGATTGTGAATGTATATATTTATGATATCATATTAATGGGGAATAATGAATAAACCTATACAAGGTTTTCTAATGAAATGGATATGTTGAATGAAATTTCAATTTTGTGTGAAATGAGGTATGCACATGGTTTGTAAAATTTTCATGATAAGGCACACATTTTATTATTATAAGAAAAATATTTCAAGGAATTAATTAATGGATTTTTACATGACGATTCAAGAACTATTTCCACTATAATAATTGTTTAAAAAATATTATTAAAGGATTATTTTAGGAATATTATTGATTATAATGATTTTGAGAGACTGTAATGATGGCTACATTATTTAAATAAATCTAGATTTGAAACAGTTTATGGTGTTACCATGTATTTTAGATTTCAATGAGCACAAAAATTGACACATTTTATATATGGAAAAGAAATTCATATATAAATCAAGGGAACCAAAAATTATGGAATAATGTATAAAAGTAATCAAATATGGATTGAATTTGGATATATAAATACAGAAGAGATTGGTTGTGTTAATGAAAAAAAATACACATCTAGTAGAGTTTTCTTTAGGGTTGAAATATGTGTGAGTTGGAATACAAATGATTTAATGTTATGAAAATATCAGGTGTGCATAAGCTATGTATATAACAATAACTAAAGTCCTATAAAATTTGAAATGGATGATGAAAATTCTTGAAAATTTGTTAGTTGATGTCAAGTTTAACCTTATCATGGGTTTTAAGAATAAAATTACTATAAATCAATCTCATATTCTTTTTCACTATTCCTTATATATAAATATTGATATTAATTATCACATTATCAACAAACATGTAGAAAAATGAATTTTAACTGGATTTATTTCCAGAAAATGGTGATTTTTATAGATATTTGCAATAAAATAATGAAAATGGAAATATTTTATGAAATAATGTATATTATAATAATTAAATATCCTACTCATAAATGCTAAGTTATATGTTCTATGTCCCTCTGTTTACATTATCATTAGATGTTTCTGTAGGAGGGGGGGAATTATGACAACATCCATTGATATTTGATTTACCATTTAAGATTTTGAAGATATCCAGGGGAGTTAATACAATGGTTAGGTTGTGTGGTCAACATGTATATATATTTTTATTAGTTTGTTGAAGTGGTTGCATTAAATGTTTTATGATGTTAGTTTTTGATACATAATAATTAATATACGGGATGAATAAAATGTATTAAATGTTTTGACATAATTTTTTTATGGAAAATGTTTTAATTTTATTCAATTTTTTTTATTTTAAACATTTTTTTTAATTTAATAGGATTATAATTGAGGGGAAGTAATCCATTGTTAGAGATTCAATTAATCAATGATTTATGTTACTTGGTTGAAAACAAAATATTATGGGGTGGATTATTAAGAGCAATAAATTTTGTCTAAGAAAGAAGTCGGTAACCTTTTTGAAGGCATGTGTGTAGTATAGTCTTCTTTTGTAAAATATAAATCACTTCACTAATTTTTATATTAATATAAGATGATAATTGAAATAGATGACCGATTAATAGATTTAGGCTATTTTGTAACACCCCGAACCCAGTTACCAAGAGTCAGTGCATTATTTTAATACATTGGCATGATTACAAGGAATCATGTCCCGAAGGGCCGATCAGTTTAGCAGTCTTGGAAAAATAGATCACATACATGAATGTTACATTTTCACTTTAAGATGCACAAAACAACATAAATAATCTTTATGAACTCCATTATTCCCTTGGCTTAACCCCGCATATCAATCACAATACACTTCTTGGAATCCTGGGAAAAATAAAACATAGGAAGGGGTGAGTTCAAATGCTCAGTAAGGGTCAACAATACAGAAGAAACTTTCAAAAATAAGCATAAAAATTTAAGGTAATGTATAAAACTAAAACAAAAGCCTTTTAAACTTGAACTTAGGCATAATATGGCAGAAATAAAATGAAATAATTCCATTTACTTATTCACATGGATATTCTACTAATCGAATAATCACATACAATATCACTAACCACTTTCATAATGATGGAATGAATGATGCCAAACTTTAATTTCTATGTCGAGGCCTTGTGCCAAGAACTAAGGGATAACAGTAATCGGAACCCAACCCGGAGATCCTCTGTAACCGGACTCCAACCCGGAGTGCCTCTAATAAACAGACACCAACCCGGAGTGCCTCTAATAACCAGACACCAACCCGGAGTGCCTCTAATAACCGGAAACCAACCCGGAGTGCCTCTAATAACCGGACACCAGCCCGGAGTGCCTTTAATAACCAGAAACCAACCCGGAGGGCTTACTTTTACTGGTCCCCAACCCGAAACATACTAGTCTCCCACATTCATCTTAATAAGAGGATGAAATATAACATAAAAATTCGTATTAAAACTAACATAGAAAATGTAAAAACATTAATCATAAACCATTAATAGCATAAAATTAACTCATCCATAGTAAAAAAATATCACACAACCTTAAATACAATATGGATGATTGTATCATAATAAATCAACTTGAAACAAGTTTAAAATTTATCAATGGATGTTGACATAGATGAAATCAATACTTTTTGAGAGAAATTTCTCTTTTTTGAAATCATTTAAAAGTAACATAATTATAGAGAAAACATTTATTTTTAAAATATATTTATATGCTTGTGAAGGAAGCTTCAAAGGTGTAATAACGGCGGATAATAACCGCACCCACTGTATAAGTTAAAAAAAGACATTCTTACCTTAATTTTGTCAAAAATGATAAAAAGTAACTTATTTCGAAAACGTTGCAAAGATTCCTTTAAAAACATATAAAGTAAAATAAGGGTATAAATGAATTTAACCCATATTCTTTTAAATAGTAAAAATGTTTTGAAATGCATTTTTAAGAAACATTGATGTGGATGATAAAGAGATCCCAGTAGATTATTACGTATAAACAACCTCAGATAATGAAGAGATTGTGAAATAACCCTTACCAATTTGGTAACTTACGAAACATACACCCTATGAAAGAGGTATCATATAATGAATATGTAAATACACATAAATTAAAGTGTATTATGCAAAGAATACAATTATAGGCAGTACATACACCACACAAAAGGTAATAGTGGCAATATGTCATGAATCTCACGGAAATAAGGATTGAGATGAAAACCCCTTACCTTGCACTTTCCTTTAGTCGAGGGTACGTTTAACCTCCTGTACAAAGATCGTAGTAAGTTAATAAATTATACAAGAACCATATTAATATTTATAATATCATACATGATTAATTTATGACTTTATATTACCCATTTAAGAATAATTTCCATGTTATGTTAACATTTCGGGTAATAATAACTTTCTTTATCGTACGTGTTTTAACTTGTTACTCTTGGTTGTATCACTTAGATCATGATTTAAATAATTCCAGAATATAAAACATTATAAATATATCATATATATTTAGAATATAAATATGTATAATAGACATATATATGAAAAGGAAAACACCGTTTATGGAGACGGTAGTCCGTATGTACGCATAAACGCTGTTTCTGTTTTCATATAGTATTGAACGGAAGTAAGTGAATAAGATATATGTAAGTACATAAATCCTTATATATATATATATATATATATATATCTCCAGTAGCATTATTATGTCATATATTACATACTTATTAGTAGTATATATTTTTATAATCATTGATGAATGGAGAACTTGGAAATGAATCTCATCGCGTCATGGAGATGGTAATCCGTATGTACGCACGAGCGAAAATATCGTTCTTTTGATATTAAAATAATATATAATTGGATTGTATATCATATATACAGAATCATTATAATGTTATATTTATTATTTACATGAATTAAAAATAATTATTATATCCATCCAAATAATAATATATTGAATAACAATTACACCATGACGTGGAGACGGTAAGCCGTACGTACGCACATATGGTGACATGTCATTCAAAGGATGGATAGAATAATGAATATGGTTGTAAAATATTTATACTAATATTACAATATATAGGATATACTGGATTCATTATTTTATAATGGTAATAACAAAGAAAGAAGAAGTGGAAGAAGAAAGGAACTTGAAAAAGTGTAGTGAAATCATTACCTCTTCTTCGGGTTATTTATTTTTTGATTTGGTCAACATGGATCATTAGGATGGCTTTATGACTAAAGGAAGGCCTATAGGATGAAGTGAGGGAAGTGGAGAGAGTATTTGGGCCAGTGTTGGATGAACAAAAAGGCTTTGAAGGTGTGAATTAATGAGAAGGGTGAGTGTCCTTTTATAAGAGGGGTGAGGGGCACCATTGGAAAAGCTTGAAATATTATTTTATAATAAATTCATATTCGGTTTATAATGGCTCCAAAGTGGATTATTTAAAATTTAAGGTGTATATGGGTCGAAAACTACTCAACCAATAGAATTTAGACAGTTTTGGGTCATTATATTAACCTTATCGTTTAGTTTTAACACTTAGTTAATTAGTTTGAAACTTACCACGTCACTTTGTATTTTTATATTATATAGTTAATAAACATACAATATACATCCAAGAGACCCCCAAGTGGTCCATTAATGATACAAATATCATGATATAAGTCTCTTGGACGAAACTTATATTTTCAGGAATTTAATATCAATTAATAATATAATATTTGTTTTAAAACTCTTTTATGTCAATTTTGACACTATTCAATAATTGACATTTGTAAAACTCATAACAGAATGATTACTTCAAAAAAAGATAATTAAATAAATACTAATATGTCATATTATCCTAGAAAATTATTTTAATTCATTAAAAGTCTCAAATTATATTTATTTGGGTATTTATAATATTAGTTATTTTAATTTTTCACTATTTTGGTAATTAGTGCATCATCATTTTGTCACAAATAAATTAAATTATTCAAGGTCTAAAAATTATAAATAAAATACCATTATGTAGTAAATCTTTTTATATTTCTAATGAATATTCATGGTCGAAAATACAACATATAGAGCCCTATGTAACAATTTTTTTGCTAAAAGATATATGCTTATGTCATTCTTGTATTTATTTTAACTTAATTAACATAAAGTGTCATTATCACTTACATGTGGCTCCATGAGGTCCATAAATCGACCCAATAATTCCCATGGTCGAAATGCATCAACAATAAGGTTAGAACACGTTTTAGGGTAATTTAGTATTATTATAATATTATTTTTAACCTTTATTTACCAGATTTACCCTTTAACCATGGTAAATAAAATATTTACCGAAGTAATTATTCAAAATGTCTTAAAATAAAAGTTACCTATTTACAAAATTTAAACATCCTGATTCCAAATATGGAATCCATTTTTCCAAATTCAAAACATAGAAGTGGCGGAAATTAATTTAAAATTAATTCCCGGTGTCAAAACAAAAAGCGTGTTTTTAAGATATAATATCTATCAAAAGATTGATACTTGTTTTTGTCCGGTTTAATTGTGAAATTATGTACAATGACCAAAATTGTATTAAATGGTAAAAATATATTCAAAATATACTTTAAAACCCCTCAAATTCATAATTTATCCCTAAAAATTATTTTTATTAAAAAAGGTGTTTTTAATTAAAATTTAGTAATTTTCACTATTCATCAAAAATATTAAAGTTATCTGAAAAGTACCAAAATTTCACCTTAGGCTAAATTCGATACTAAGAATCCAAAAATGAAGCCCATTTTTATAGATATAATTTCTAATATTTTAAAAAGTAGGTATTACTATTCATAACAGCTACTTTGATTGGTCGTGGTGTGTGTTAGAACTCGAAGTTGCGTACAACACACGCTACTGTATTATTCAAAGAGAAGAGTATTGTGGAAGTTTGTGGTGTTACATTATCCCCTCCATCAAAAAATTGTGTCCTCTCAATTTGATATTGTTCTTTGAAAATAAAGGTTGAAAATAGAAAATATCTTTGTGGAAAAAACCCACATCGGAAATTTGGTTAATAAAATTTTAGTCTTAACAAGATGAAAAGAGAAATGAAAGGGTCACCACAGAATTATGATCTCAATTAGGATGAAATTGGTGGAAATTATAGACATATAACTGGAGGAAAAATGTAAATGTTTATAGGTAGTGATTGAGGTGATCAATGACATACAAGTTTAAAATTGAGGTCCTTAAATTCATCAATCTATGATGATTTAAAATACCATCAGTTCAACAAAACATAAGGTATTAGGATAACACATTTTTTATGTTTCAAAATATCTTAGTTGAAATCCCACATCATAAAATGTATTAATGAGTCCTCTATTTAATATAAAGAGTGGAAATTATGAATATTACTGAAAATAACACATACTAGGGTTCCATGTAGGAAAATATGGATATGGAAGAGATATCTAACAATCAATTATCTAATGGAGAGTGGTAGAGAACATGGATATGAAAAGGCCCACAATCCCAAATCCATAAATTAGTGATGATCTAAGTTACCATCTAGGACAACATTTTTGTTCTAAGTACCTTTTCTTAATGTTGAAGAATCTGTTTATGAGATTGGCTAAGATCATAAGGAGATATAATAACTTTATAATTAGAGTTTTATCCATTAATAAATTTCTACCACAAACTCATATTTCACCCCAAAACAAAATACAACTCAAAAATACTCTATTTATCCTAATCGTATAGGGTTCCAAATATAATGAATTTATATTTCACATATCATACCCTTTCTGTAAAGAAACTACATTATACCATCCAGGAACATCATGTAGAACAATGGTAGGCGATAAATCCCAATTGCAATATGGTTGTGGGATCGATTACCACAGCTTTTTCTGACATGATGGGTTGTCACATGGTCTGCGTGTTGTCCTTTTATAAAAATCCAAAAAACTAAACATTCAAACTTAATCCATTCCAACCATTAGACTTATCCAAAATAATATTATCCAAACCCACAGTCCAAAATTTACAAGGATGTTAAACATAATGAGGATCCTTTTTGCCAGGTAATAACATGTGAACTCCTTCCTCATATATTCTTTTAAAATAATGCAACATCCTGAATTACCAAAATCAACCATCTCTTATTCCAAAATCACTACCTCAATATTAGGACCATATTAAGGTTTATCTTTCCTTCAACCATGTAATTTCCAAAAAAAAATTAACTTCGGGTAGAGTCACTTTTCTTAGTATCATAAAATCTGAAATGCTTAATTAAATAGTATTGCAGTACAATCCTTATTTATTTCCAGAACATCATTGATACGACACTTAAATGAAATAATTATAAAATAACAACATAACAACACTATTCATTCCTCTTCATCTGTTGTAGTATCATAACATGATTATTATCCAATATGATCATTTGTGTCATAGTCTGATGACTGGGACATTGGTTCGTGTAGTGTCCAATCTCCTTGCAAATGAAGCATTGTACATTTGAAACCATTTTCTTACCCTTGTAGTAAAGTATATTGTGCCCTTTTCCTCCACACTTATAACAAACTCCCATTCCTTTCAGGAAAGTTATAGGGTGTTTCTTCCCACAGTTATCACATATGGGAAAATTCTTATTTTCCCTCTTTCCTTTATCCATATTTCTCTCTTCCATCCTTTTCTTCTCTTATTTCCCTTCAAATCCATATGACTCCAAGAATTCTTTACTCACAAGATATTATTTCTTCATATGATGGTAATACGTGGGAAACTATTTCACTTCTAAATTTTGTCTTAGGATCATGAAATATATGATCCTTCTTACTCTTTGGATCATACATAATACGGGAGTTCACATTCCTTCTAATGGGAACCATTTCTATACAATAGCATAAACTAGTTCAGTTTATGAATTGCAATGAATAATTACCAAACTTGTAAAATACCTAACACAAATTGAATAGTTTATGGATATAATCCACAATCATAAAAATGTTTTCTTTGAGTAAGTATATACTCATAAGCCCTTCATAGTGGTTTGTAAAGAAAATGAGAATTATCCTAAACATATCCCCCGGGAGTGTCCTAACCAAGAGTGCAGCAAGGCCCATTGTCGTGCACCAGTTCATGTTCGAGTCTAGCTCAAAGAGGTGTTTTCAGGTTTTATCCCTAGGTACATTTGTGCCAGAGCCGCCTAAACCTGCTCGTATCTAGATAGGGATGTATTGCTTGGAAAACTCACAAAATCTCTACAATACCAAAATTATAGGAAATTCTTCTGTACTAATCCTTAAAGTCTATCTTAGGGCTATGTGCTCTAATCAGATTTTATCTAAATCTGGTTTCCAAGGTCATTGCTAAACTTCCTCTGATACCAACTGTAACGCCCCGACCCCAGTTACCCAGAGTCGGTGCTTTATTTTAGAACATTGGCATGATTACAAGGAATCAAATCCCGAAGGACCGATCAGATTAGCAGTCTTGGAAAATTAGATCACATACATGAATGTTACATTTTCAGTTTAAGACGTACAAAACAACATAAATAATATTTATTAATGCCATTATTCCCTTGGATTAACCCTGGATATCAATCACATTACACTTCTTGGAATCCTGGGAAAAATAAAACATAGAAAGGGGTGAGCTCAAATGCTCAGTAAGGGTAAGCAATACTGCAGAAACATTCAAAAATAAGAATAAACATTTAAGGAAATGTATAAAACTAAAACAAAAGCCTTTTAAACTTGAACTTAAGCATAATATGGAAGAAATAAAATGAAATAATTCCATTTACTTATTCACATGGATATTCTACTAATATAATAATCACATGCAATATCACTAACCACTTTCATAATGATGGAATGCGTGATGCCGAACTTTAATTCCTATGTCGAGGCCTCGTTCCAAGACCTAAGGGATAACAGTAACCGGAACCCAACCCGTAGAGCCTCTGTAATCGGACTCTAACCCGGAGTGCCTCAAATAACCGGACACCAACCCGGAGTGCCTCTATTAACCGGACACCAACCCGGAGTGCCTCTAATAACCAGACACCAACCCGGAGTGCCTCTAAAAACCGGACACCAACCCGGAGTGCCTCTAATAACCGGACACCAACCCGGAGTGCCTCTAATAACCGGACACCAACCCGGACAGCTTACTTTCACCAGTCCCCATCCCGGAACATACTAGTCCAACACATTCATCTTATGAAGAGGATGAAATATAACATAAACATTCGTATTAAAACTAATATACAAAATGTCATAACATTAATCATAAACCATTAATGGCATAAAATTAACTCATCCATAGTAAAAAATATCACACAACCTTAAATAAAATATGGATGATTTGTATCATAATAAATCAACTTGAAAAAAGTTTAAAATTTATCAAAGGATGTTGACATAGATGAAATCAATAATATTTGAGAGAAATATCTCTTTTTTGAAATCATTTAAAAGTCGCATAATTATAGAGAAAACCTTTATTTTGAAAATATCTTTATAAGCTTTTGAAGAAAGTTTCAAAGGTGTAATAATGGCAGAGAATAACCGCACCCGCCGTTTAAGCTAAAAAAGACATTCTTACTTTAATGTTGTTGAAAAGGTTAAAATGTAACTTGTTTCGAAAATGTTGGAAAGATTCCTTTAAAAACATATAAAGTCAAATAAGGGTATAAATGACTTTAACTCATATTATTTTAAATAGTAAAAATGTTTTGAAATACATTTTTATGAAACATAGATGTGGATGATAATGAGATCCCAGTAGATTATTACGTATAAAGAACCTCGGATAATGAATAGATTGTGAAATAACCCTTACCAATTTGGTAAGTTATGAAACATACACCCCATGAAAGAGGTATCATACAATAAATATGTAAATACACATAAATTA
This sequence comes from Viscum album, assembly GCA_963277665.1. Lineage (NCBI taxonomy): Eukaryota > Viridiplantae > Streptophyta > Magnoliopsida > Santalales > Viscaceae > Viscum > Viscum album. Next base: position 530,794,392 of record OY728133.1, read on the forward strand.
AAGTGTATTACACAATAAATACAATTATAGGTAGTACATACACCACACAAAAGGTAATAGTGGCAATATGGCATGAATCTCATGGAAATAAGGAGTGAGATGAAAACCCCTTACCTTGCACTTTCCTTTAGTCGAGGGTACGTTTAACCTCCTATAAGAAGATCGTAGTATGTTATTAAATTATACCAGAACCATATTAATATTTCTTTATCATACATGATTCATTTATTACATTATATTACCTATTTCATAATAATTTCCATGTTATGTTAACATTTCGGGTAATAATCACTTTCTCTATCGTACATGTTTTAACTTGTCACTCTTGGTTGTATCACTTAGATCATGATTTAAATACTTCAAGAATATAATACATGATAAATATTTCATATATATTTAGAATATAAATATGTATAATAAACATATATATGAAATGGAAAACACCGTTTATGAAGATGGTAGTCCGTATGTACGCATAAATGTTGTTTTTGTTTTCATATAGTATTGAACGAAAGTAAGTGAATAAGATATATGTAAGTACATAAATCCTTATATATATTTATATATATCTCAAAATTATCATTATTATTTCATATATTACATACTTATTAGTAATATATATTTTTATAATCGTCGATGAATGGTGAACTTGGAAATGAATCTCATCGCGTCGTGGATACTATAATCCGTACGTACGCACGAGTGAAAATATCATTCTTTTGATATTAAAATAATACATAATTGGATGGTATATCATATATACTGAATTATTATCATGTTATATTTATTATTTACATGAATTAAAAATCATTATCATATGCATCCAAATAATAATATATTGAATAACAATTACACCACGATGTGGAGACGGTAAGCCGTACGTACGCACATATAGTGACATGTCATTCAAATGATGGATAGAATACTGAATATGGTTGTACCATATTTGTAATAATATTACAGTATATAGTAGATACTTGATTCATTATTTTAGAATGGTAATAACAAAGAAAGAAGAAGTGGAAGAAGAAAGGAACTTGAAAAAGGGTGGTGACATCATTACCTCTTCTTTGGGTTATTCCTTTTGATTTGATCAAAAGGGCTCCATAGGATGGCTTTCTAACTAAAGTAAGGCATCCAGGATGAAGTGAGGAAATTTTAGAGAGTATTTGGGCATGGGTTGGCTGAACCAAAAGGCTCTGAATGTGTGAATTAATGATAAGGGTGAGTGTCCTTTTATAAGAGGGGTGAGGGGCACCTTTGGAAAATCTAGAAATATTATTTTATAATAAATTAATATTTGGTTTATAATGTCTCAATAGTGTATTATTTAAAGGTTAAGGTGGGTATGGGTCGACAACTGCTAAACCAATAAAATTTAGACAGGTTTGGGTCATTATATTAACATTATCTTTTAGTTTTAACACTTAGTTAATTAGTTTGACACTTACCATGTAACTTTGTATTTTTATATTATATAGTTAATAAACATAAAATATACATACAATAGACTCCCAAGTGGTCCATTAATGATAAAAATATCATGATATAAGTCTCTTGGCCGAACTTTATATTTTTAGTAATTTAATATCAATTAATAATATAATATTTTTTTTAAAAACTCTTTTATGTCAATTTTGACACTATTCAATAATTGTCTTTTGTAAAAATCATAACAGAATTATTACTTCGAAAAAAGTTAATTAAATCAATACTAATATGTCATATTATCCTAGAAAATTAGTTTAATTCATTAAAATTCTCAAATAATATTTATTGGGGTATTTATAATATCAATTATTTAAATTTTTCACTATTATGGTAATTACTGCATCATCATTCTGGCATAAATAAATTAAATTATTAAATGTATAAAAATAATACATAAAATATAATTATGTAGGAAACCTTTTTATATTTCTAATGAATATTCATGGTCGAAAATCCAACATATATAACCCTATGTAAAATTTTTTTTGCTAAAAGATATATGCTTAGGTCATTTTTGTATTTATTTTAACATAATTAATATAAAGTGTCATTATCACTTACAAGTGGCTCCATGGGGACCAACAATCGACCCAAAGATTCCCATGGCCAGAAATGTATCAACCAATAAGGTTAAGACACGTTTTAGGGTAATTTAGTATTATTATAATATTATTTTTTAACCCTTATTTACCATATTTACCTTTTAACCATGATAAATAAAATATTTACCGATATAATTATACAAAATGTCTAAAAATAAAAGTTACCTATTTACACAATTTAAACATCCTGATTCAAAATATGGAATCTATTTTTCCAAATTCAAAACAAAGAAGTGGAATAAATTAAAGTAAAAGTAATTCCCGAAGTCAAAACAAAAAGTGTGTTTTAAAGATATAATAAATATCAAAAGATTGATACTTGGTTATGTCCGGTTTAATTGTGAAATTATGTACAATGACCAAAATTGTATTAAATGGTAAAAATAAATTATAAATATACTTTAAAACCACTCAAATTCATAATTTATCACTAATAATTATTTTGATTAAAAAAGTAGTTTTTAATTAAAAGTTAGTAATTTTCACTATTCATCAAAATATTAAAGTTATCCGAAAAGTACCAAAATTTCACCTTCGGATAAATTCGATACTATGAATCCAAAAATGAAGTCCATTTTGAGAGATAGAATTTCTTAAATTTTAAAAAGTAGGTATTACTATTCATAATGGCTACTTTGATTGGTCGTGGTGTGTGTTAGAACTCAAAGTTGCATACAACACACGCTACTATATTATTCAAAGAGATGAGTATCGTGGAAGCTCGGGGTGTTACATATTTTATGATGTGTAATAATATTAGGTGATCATATTCATAATGGAACAAATAATTTTTGTTCCATTGTATTCTTAGAGATATCCGAATGATATTTTCAAACTAAACAACATCCGACGATACATTAATTTTCATCAAATTAAAAAACATGTTGACTATTATAAGGAATTAATTATTCAATATTATGTAGATTCAGTGGAATAATAAAGTTAAAGCATATATGAACTTTGGATTTCATATAATAAACCATTTGATAATTATCAGATAGATGTTTTAGAGTAAAATCATTAAACACAATGTTTCTAAGTGATATAATTGATGTTATGTTATAGAGATAAGGCTTCATAAAATGGTTTATAAGTGACATAATTTGTCAAAATTGTTTTGGTAAAGGAATCAGAGAATGTTTTCAATGATATTTCATTAGATAGATGATTAGAAAGAAAATGAAATAGAAAAATGATTTTGAGGTATATAATCAGAAAAAAAAATTATTGAAGGGATCATATATAGATTTCCATGAACGGATAACCAGAAATGATGTTACAAGACAATGGTTTCTAGACCATGATCACATTATGATGTTAGGGGGAATAAAATTATAAGATGTATGATTTTCTAATAATATGACCAAGATGTAGTATCTTGAGTCATTATAAGGGTTTTTATATATATTCTTTATAATTATGTTGAGTTAGACAATCAATTTTCTTTTAATCGGGAAAAATATCAGGAATTTATAATAGTTTTTATAGATTTTGAATATATCAATTATTTCATGATTTAAATAATGATTCTAAAATTATTTTGAAACCAATATTTTCATAATATTGAATTCTATCAAACAAATAATGTTTTGGATGGGATACTAAATGTTTGATCATGATATATGAATTTAGATATTATTATTATCCCTTTATATTTATAGAAATTATTCCCATATAAAGGGCAGCAGGTGTTATGTGGAAAATTTCATAATTTCATGTTAATTATTTAAGAAGTGATGCATGAAGCGTAGTGCTTGAGATATATATTGATGATGAATCAGAAATATTAACCCTATATGATGTGGTTTTAGATAGAGGATACTGAATGTATTGATTTCATATGGAAAATGAAAGGTGAATTTTTATCATATAGGGGATACTGAATAAATTTTTACAAACAAGATTATTCCAGACCGAGGTTACTAAAGAGTAAAGTTATAGGATAGACATTTTCATAAATATATGTTCATTCAAAAGTTATTTCTCACTACAGTGCTTGAAATTGAATAGGATGAATAATAACTTTTAGAACGGTAAGGGTGAGGAATTCAAGTAGTATAATGAAAATATATTGAAGTGTATTGGTGAAGGTTGATTTTTTTTGTTTAAAAAATAGTATTTTAATATTATATAAGTAAGATTAAAATTATTTATCAAATGAATGTATTGTTATGATGGTTATGTATATTCCTTGATTTCTATAAATAAAAATGATTTTTTTCTAGTATATATTTGGTATTTTATTATTTTATAACAATTAAAAGGACAAAATCTATTATTGAGTAGAGAAAATTATAAATTATTATGTTATTATGGTTGTTCTTGGGTGTTTTGTCTCAAAAGAATCAATTTTACTAAATATATTTTATGGTTGTTTAAATCGAAAACATAAAAATAATGGAACACTAATTCACCATCACCATCAAGGATCAAATTGATATTGATTGTTCCTCTCACCTATTTATTTTGTTTGTTCAAAAACAGTTATTTAATTATTTAATTTATTTTCATTATGAAATTTGGTTTTTTAGTCTAGCTGTATTTGTTTGGATGGTTGTAATTTTTCAGATTTAATGATGTTCCCATTCGTATTTCACTAGGTAAATATTCAAAAATTTCCATTTTTTGTATTATTATAGTTTTTTTTATTTTTAAGGATGAGAATTATGTTAGAGATATATAATTTAATTTCCCTCGATATCTGAACATATTAATTGGTTATATTTGGGTGTGAGAGGTGGGTGGATAAGGTTTGGGGAAAATCAAGGGGAGTTTGAGAAAAAATCATAATTGGAGGTGGATCTAGAAACATGTCTCTAAGGGATTTTTCGTCGTACATGATATTAAAGAATATTTGAGGACTTGTTTCATTATATAGATAGTTGATTATTTTGGGTTTCCATTCCTATTAAGAAGTGTATTTTTTATAGAAATTTTCCACAACCTGGTGTCCTGGAGGGGTCTACCTTTAGTTGCCCCATAAATCTATTGAGATTTTTAGTGTGTCCTGGGGTTGTTGTATTTTAGGATTGGGGGTCAGTTCAATGTAGTGTAGTGAAATTCATTATACCTTAGAGGAACAAGTGGCATATTTTTTATGTATATCTTTAATTGTCGGTGGCTTTAAAAATTTATATGGTCTATTCAATATCCACTGTCAAGGACTATAGGCATCCAATGTGATCTTCTTCATTGATCCACAATGCTAGTTGAGTACTAGGGAATGTGACATAGAACCTATAAATTTTCCTGGGTTTGGGGTGAAACCAAAACCAATTAAACATGGTTAGGGATCTTGTTACATGATTATTAAATTAACCAAATATATATAAATTCAAAAACCCATTTATAACTTGTTTTACATCTTATATTTATTTTTACTTTTAGGGGAATAGGTGCCTCATTCGGTGGTATTCCACATCCTTTTTAGAGTCTTCTATCTCAAGAATCGAGTGATTAGTTCCCAAATATATAATTCAATTTCTATTTTTTTCTTTTTACCTTTACATTGACTTTTTAATGGGTTATTTTAGTAAATGGATGTTTTGGATGATTTTATAGATTAATATTTATGGCGGAAATTTTTTCCTTATCTTTTGATGCCTTATTGATGTTCACATTTCTGATTCTATCCTTAATATCTTATTCTACTTGATTTTGTAATATATAGTGAATTGAAAAACTTTTATACAAATGTATATCCTTATTCTATCCTTTTATGGGCATATATTTATGTTTAATTATTTTTTATCCATTTATTGGAAGGTAAGGAATATATAAAGATGATATTCAATTAGAAATAATTAAATTTATGGGGGTGTGGAATTTATTAGAATGTATTTATTAGTCTACTTGATATTTATATTATCCTTCCATGATACTTGATACTGTCAGGATGATCATTTTATTATTTAATTTTGATTTTTCCAATTAATAATAATTCCATTCATATAATTGATTATTAAAACTGACATTTCATTAAATTATTAAATCATATATATTGATAATTACCCATATATGGGTGAAACTGAATACTTTGCATAAACTATAATGATGTAGTTGATGAATTTCTATGCAATCCATATGTAACTTTATTTTGAGTTGTGTCCATTTGTATGAACTGGAATTCATCCTTGGTTTTTTTTGTGCTTTTTTATTCCCTTTTTTTATGGCCACTTATGGGGGGATTGAGTGGTGATGGTGGTGATTAGTTTCGAAGAAGGATCTACTGAGTAGTAGGGTTGTGTATGGTTTACAATGGGTCATTTGATGAATGGTTATAGTTATTTGTTGATGATTATGGGTGTTTAGTGTTTGTTCTTTTGTGATAACATTTGAGTGAGATTTGGAGTTTCATTTTTCATATTGTGAGATGATATATTTCAGAATGTATGGTATTTTTCTAGTAGCTAGAGGATGGGGCTATTGATAATGAAAAAAAAAATTTATGTGATGGAATAAAATACGTGGGGGATGAAATTTATGACGTGGTTATTATAAAATCAATCATATTATAAAAAATTAGATGATAATAAATTTGTTAAAAAAATGGAAAATTGATGAATTGAAATGCAGTGCTATTGGAAGTGTGTTCTAATTATATATGTAATTCAATTATTATTAAATAGAATGTGGTTAGTAGTTCAGAAAACATGCAAATTATATGAATATAGAGACTATTAAAGGAATCATAAAACACATTGTGGTTTTTGTTCACTGTGATTTTCTTTTAGTTGTAGTAGAATTTGGTGGAAAAGGGCATTTTGTGTTGTATTAATATTGTGGGCTATGTTAATACTATTAATACAGACATGTAATATGGTAATCGTGTGAGTCTATAAATTATTTTTTATTCTATGTTACAATTTTTAAAATCATCCATTTTTAGGTAGTGTTTACCAACACCCAAATGTTTTTGGTGGTTATTTCTCCGCCATTCATGATTTGGTGGGAAAAAATTAATTATTTTCTCCACAAGAACACTCTTCCAATAGATTTAGTAATTGTTTGGATAACCCATTTGGTGGTGAGAATCGACAAAGGATGATATAGTTTTTGGTGATTCTTGGTGATTAAAGGTAGTTATATGTGGTGGGGGCCATGAATTATAATAAGAGGCTAGGTGGATGAATTCAATCATGTTCATGATAACCTACTTCATTATTTGTGATGTTTTGATGAAATTTGTTATGGGATGAATGATTATTAAGATGGTGATTTGGCCTCCATAGGGGATATGTGTAATTGATAGATGATAACACTTCATGTTTGGCCCCATAGAAGGATGAGTGAAGGTTAGGGTGTGGCTAGACCCGTATCAAACTAAACAAGCTAAGTGATGACTATTATTTATAGAAGGTATGTGAATATAAAGAGTTCATTTTTGGGGTGTTAGAGTTGAAACATAGTGTTGAATTTGATTAAGGGATCCCTCTTATGTATTCTGTGATATTATTTTACTATCTACGATGCATTATTCAGTGCGTTGGACATGGAGAGGCATTGACGACTCGTATACTTGTTGGGTGCATGTTATTTTTCTTATTTATTCACAAGAGAATTGTTATTCCGAGATTAAATATTCACAATTGGCCATTAATGTAATTATTCATAATATATAATATTCTTACCCTACATATATATAACATGGTTATCATATTTTGAATATGGTTTCAGTGATATTTCTTAACAATAAAAGCTTAGAGAATGGGGTTGTTGTTGTGTTTCAACCTTAGGATTGTCATATGTTTTATTTTTATTTTGGTGAATTTATTTATATCACATGAAATTCATTATGAGATGTTGTTCAATTACATTTATATGACAAATAAGTGATCAATTGTTTTATAATTATCTACGTCCCTAAACAAAGATTATATGGGTAATACCTCCCATTATATGTTTTATACTGTAATGTCCCAGTTCCGGGTGCCACCCAGAGGTTCCCCATACCCAGATGGTCACATGGCCTCTAGCGCATTGCCCCCGAATACCAGAAGTTGTAGACTACCAGTGAGCGCCTATGGTTTGATAGTGGTGAAATTATGCCTTCATGGGAAGCGTAACACATCGGTAGTAAACATATAACAATAGCGGAAGCAATAATTATACCAAACAACATTAGAATGTGGAATACTGAAGGGAATAAATAACATTAACATATATATAAATGATGCATGATACATATATCTTGGAAGGTTTCCAAACAAGTCATAGAGATTGAATACAGTACTAAACCAAAGTACAAAAAATGAAAATAAACTCCAACCGCATTGCAAGGCTCATCTTGGTCCCATGCTCCCCTGCTCCACATCAATCAAGTACATGAAGTAGAAGGGATCTTTCCCTTATCTATACGTACAACAATATAATCTTTTTTGGACCAAAGTATGTCCCAAACAGGCTATGAGACAAATCCCAATATGCAACCACCCAATGAATTGTTCCTAACAGTTTTTGAATATATATATGGTAGGAAATAAGAAAAAATAAGAAGTAAACATGGAAGTACTCAAAAGTAAACATTCCTACAATTTCATTTTCAAACATTTACATTTTAAGTATTTAATCAACCCAAAAAAATACAGGTATCCCTCTGGGTAGTTCTCACAGCCTAACCCCTATGGTTTATAATACAAGAGAAGATATAAAAAATTCTCTCTGAGGAAGTACTCACCATCAATTCCCCCTATAGTCATGTGTAAAAAAGACACTCTATGGAAGAACTCACTTTCAATTCCCCCTATAGTCTTGCAACGGTAATATACATACAATATGAGGAATCACTCAACGTCAATACCTTATCTGGTCTTGTAACGTAAATATAAACACTCTGAGGGAGAACTAAACATCAACACCCCTATGGTCTTTTAGTGTGTTAATTATAACATAAACTATGGGAAATCCATCAACGCCAATTTCCCCTATGGTCTCACTACACTAGGTTCCCGTAGCCCCCTGTAAAGCAATCATGCACAAATGATAATCAGCTGCCAAATTCAACCTCAATGTACTACATGGCTTAATTAGATACAAGGAATTGCACAACATATTAGATAAATAATTATTCCATCCTAACAACACTAGGAATGGAAAAAAAGCAAACTAACAGGCAAATCTTGACCAAACAGTCAATAACAAGAAAACATGGGAAGAACATCTATAGCATGGAATAGATAACCCTATACTCAAACAACTAACCTCTATCCAATCAAACAAGGCATATCAGTGAATAAAAGGGCTAAAAACATAAACACGCAATACCCCAAACCAGGGTATTGGGAACTTTGGCACATATAACTCAAAGAATAACAACGGAAAGGCACAAAACACCTACCTTGAAATTGTACAAATGATATACATGAACCTCGTGCCTTTAATCACCCTAGAACATAGTAGATCTACAAAATTCCATAAATTTTAAACCAATATCTCATGATAGAGGAGAAATCAAGAAACGATTCTCTAGAAGAATTAGCTTACCACGACGATCCCAATGCAATCGATGATGGTTGATTCGGAGAATAGACAGTGATTCATGAGGATCAGAGAAGATTCTGGATGTACGGTCTCTCCTGGATGAGATGAACAAATAATAAGAGGGTTCTATCAATAAGACGTGACCCCGATACATTTATTGAAAAAAATAAATTACACCGCTTGTTATTTAATAGTACACGACATGAACTTGACTTATACAGCCTCTACATTAGGCTGTCTCCAGGTCACCACAAACTTCCATGTACTTGGTCGTTACACATTCACCCGTGGCTACTGGGTACACGGCCATTACTCTTGAAAATTTTTAGAAACACCCCTTTTCGCAAAGTAAATCAGAAAATAAAGACATACCTGAAAATAAGAACTGGGTTCTTATAGACTTCCCCCTTAAAGAAATTCATCCCCGAATTTCCCTAGAAAGGTGGCATAGAAGATGGAACCTCAAAAAGCTCTGGGTATTACGATCGTACACCTACCTCCCTCTCTATGGTCTCATCTGGACTCGCCCGTGCGTCCATAGAACTCATACCAAAGGAACAGACCAGCCATAAATAACCTTCACACTTCGATCAATAATATATATAGGATGATCCTTGAACAAGGAATCCACCTCGAGCTAAACCTACTTGGGTTGGAAAATAGGAGATTGGTCTGAGAAGTGACGTCGAAGCATAGAAACGTGGAAAACATCATGCGTATCCAGATACCTATGAGTTAACTAAAACTGATAGGAAATATCCCTGACTCTCCCCAACACCTCAAACGGTCTGACTTATCTCGATGAAATCTTACCCTATCTCTTAATCTTCCTGTGTCCTAATCTCGGTGGGACACGTAAAAAAACCCGATCTCCGACCTTGATCTCCAAAGGTCGTCTCTGTCGATCAACATATGACTTCTATTGTGATTATACAGAAGTAAACCTCTTATGAATCAACTCTATCTGCTTCGTGGTCTCTTGGATAAGACGAGGTCCTAGCATAGCTAACTTTCCATCCTCCATCCAACATAAGGGTGAACAATATGGTCTACTGTAAAAAGCCTCATAAGTTTCCATCAGAATAGTTTCTTGAAGACTATTATTGTAAGAAAACTCCATAAGAGGTATATGATTCTCCCATGGTCATCCAAAGGCTAGGATGCATGCTTGAAGCATGTCCTCTGGAACCTGAATCGTACGCTTGGACTAGCCATCTGCTTAGGGATGGTATGTTTTACTCAGAAGTACCTTTGTACACAAAGCCCTCGATAATTCCTGATAGACCATAGATGTAAAACGTGATTCCCTTTCTGAAACAACAAAATGTGAAACTATATATAATCACATAATCTCTCAGATGTACAACCATCCCCACTCATGAACACAGAAGGTCTCCTAGATCAGTAAGATGTAAGAAACATTCATGAGTCTACCAATGACACCCCAAACTAAATTATACCATCTACGTGACCTCAGAAAACCTATAACGATGTCCATCTCTACATCGTTCCACTTCAACTTGGGGATGGGTAACTAATGAAAAAGCATTGTTGGTAGCTGATCATCCACCTTCACCTAATGAAAGGTGGAACATCTCAAGAAAAACACATCAACATCTCCCTTCATACATGGCCACCAATAATGTTGGTGTAGATCATGATACATCTTGGTGACACCAGGATGAACTTTCCAAACTGAGGAATGAAACTCCTACATTAGATCCTCACATATGTATGCTGACACCCATACACGCCCATGAAATGCATGATTTCATCCTCACCAATGGTCCATCCAAGAATAGGGTCCTCGCCTAACACACTAACCCATAAGACTAGTCCTTAAGAATGTTATAGATTCCTCATTCGAAATCGAATAGGAAGAGTAGAGGTAACATCCACAAAATAATGTAACGTCAGCCCCTGTCGGTCATGCACCTCCAAATGCATCTCAGAGAGCATATACATAAGCTTCCACTCACTATTGGCCTCCTGAACTACATGAATTTCAGTTCTCCTACACAACGCCTCAACCAAAACATTTACATTCCTAGGCATGTAGGAAAGGTCAATATTAATGGACTAATGGTACTAAACCCAACTTCACTGTCTCAAATTCAGATCATGCTGAGTGAAGATTTACTTGAGACTCTTATGGTCGGTGAAAATCAAAAAATTATCTTCCAATAGGTAGTGTCTACAACAGTGTAAAGCATGAACACCTGCAGCCAACTCGAGATCATGCATCGGGTAGTTCCTCTCATTTGGCCTCAACTGTTGGGACCCCGTACACAATGAATCCATCCCCCTGTATATGCACTACTCTGAGCTCGATACCTGATGCATCATAGTAAACAATATATATCATTCCTGGCTCTAGAAAACTAGTATCCGTGATGAAGTCATCCTCCCTTTCAACTCTTGAAAGGATGAATCACAGTAATTTGACCCAAAGAACTTCGCACCATTCTTAGTCAGGACCATCAGTGGTGCTTCAATATGTAAAAATTTCTCTATGAAACATATGTAGTATCCATCCATCCCTATAAAACATAGTACATCAGAGTGTTCTTTGGATGCTCCCCAGAAACTACTTCTCTCACATTCTCTAGGTCTACTCATACTCCTGTCTCTCAGATAACATGGCCCAAGATGTCAATCGGGTCCATCCAACAGTGGAATTTTGATAGCTTAGCATATAAATGATGCTCTCTCAGTTTACTAAAAATGAAAAAAATATGTGTGGCTTGGTTGTGTCGAGTGTGAGAGTACACCAAGATATCATCCATGAAGACCACCACGAAAGAATCCAAGTATGGATGGAACACTCGGTTCATCAGATCCATGAAAACTGCAGGCATGTTCGTGAGACCAAATGACAAAACCACATACTCGTATAGACCATACCTACTCTGGAAGGCTGTAAGAGGTACATCTAATAGTCTAACATGAAACTGATGGTAACTGGATATCAAGTAAATCATCGAGAACACTCGGTCTCCTCGAAGCTTATCAAAGAGATCATCAATCCTCAGAAAGGGATATCGGTTCTGGACCATAAACTAGTCCAGTTTCTGATAATACACACAAAGATGAAGGGTATCGTCCGCCTTCTTCGCAAATATGATAGAAAATCCCCAAGGCGATGTAATGGGTCGGATGAACCCATTAGCATGTAACTCCTCTAATTGCTTCTTGAGCTATTGTAACTATAGTGTAGCAATCCTATAAGGAGGAATGAACACCGGTGCCAATTCTGGCATAAGATCAATAGAAAATTCCACCTATCACTCTAAAAGAAAATCGGAAAATTCAACTTTAAATACATACCTGAAATGATCAACCAATGGAGGAAATTCCATCTGTGAAGTCCCATGGTCATCCAAATATAGACTAGAAATCTGGGATGTATGTAATCTCAACCCATGATGCTCGGGTCCTACCTTCTCACTTGAACATCCCATTATCCCTTATGAAGAAATGATCCACCCTATGGTGATGTGAAACTAACCCTACGACGATAACAGTCGACAAATCCCTAGAAGGAAACAAAATAGTCCATTCCATAATTGATATCATAACCTATCATCTCTAGGACATAATGGTCCCATAAGAAGTGACACCCACCATCCTTGAGAGGGAGCTTCTTGCGTTGACATAAACTAGTCGTTCAATTCCCCAATGGAGTGTTTGAAATCAGGATATTAGAATAAGAAAAGATACAGAGCCCAAGGATCTCTATAAAAATATCTATAATTTTATAAGAAGCCCCTATATTGAAAATAATTGAAGCTAAAACTAAGGCAACTAGGATCGTACCTCGAACTGTACAGGGTCTGGGATCCTACTCATTTTGGGTCTGCCCCACTGCAAAAGTATGACCTGTACAATGGCCCTGCGACCCTACCTGACCACCCAGAGCTGATCCACCATGTCTTTGTTGTACGCCTTGCGACTGGTTACCCCTGTCACATCCTCCACCTCATCCTGAATACATGGAAGAACTCCAAATCCAAGACTAGTGAGGTACTGGTGGTGCTTCTCTTGAATTAAGATTCATAGAAGAACCCATATAAGTAGCTGCGGGTGAGAAAAAATAACAGACCTGCTGAAGATGACACATCTTGTCATAATATAATCACACCAGTGGGTCTCATGGGAAATGTGTCCTATTATGCCTGACATTCCCACACTTGTAGCATACTACCTAGTTACCTGAAGGTTCATCTCGCATACTCATACCTCTATGAGTAGACTCCCCATGATGATTCCTGCTATCAGCCGGAGAAGCACTAAATCTAGATACTGATCTGCCCAGGCTCGCAGCTGCAAAATCCCTCAGATTGTTTTCTGTGATTAACAGCTGGTTTGCTATAGAAGTGATGTAATTCAATATGAAGATATTCACCTAATCTAGAATGTATTTCCTGGGACCATCCTCAAACAGCCTCTCTTGGAACAACTCATCTCCCCCTAATAAGGGTGTAATGTTCTATAGATCTATGAAGTGAGAAGAATACTCCATAACTAAAAGAGTACCCTACTCCAAACTCTTGAACTCTTGGGATAGATCATACCTCAAGGTCACTGGATAGATGAATTCATAGAAGGTACACTGAAATGGATCCCATGATATAACCTACCTCTAAGGAGATCACATCCAACCACCTCTTGGTAGAGTCCCGATGCATATAATTAGCAAAATTCACCTTCCTCTCTGGAGGCATCTCTAGATGCTCCAATATAGAAAGAATGGCTTCTAACCATGAATCTGAAGCCTGAGGTCATCCTTCCCCTGTGAAGGTGGGAGGATGCAACTACTGGAAAAACTGCATCAATTCTTCCATTTAAGGGGCAGGATGTGGTGCTCCCTGAAAGGTTTGGATCATCCTCATAAATCCTTCTCAGAACCGTGCATCTGCACCAGTATTTGGGATAATGGCTAGTGCCAAGACAGACATGATTGGAGGATCTATTGGTAGACCCTAATCTTCCTTGTCTGGAGTCTGATCACCTCCCTATAAATGGCGCACAAGTGGAGGATGTCTCAATGGCATGAATCTACAAGGTCAAGCACACCATTTAGATCAATATTGTTAAGTACTGGAAAATTGAAGTGTAAAAAAGAAACAAGAGAAATAAAGCAATCATTTTTTTTTCAAATCATTGATACACGGCGTCTAGAATGCCTACATGACGTGTCCCCTTAAGATTTCACATGAGTGTGTAACTATTTCAACCTAGGTCCTGTAGCACCCCATACACATGGCTTGTTGTCTTAACACATGGTGTGTACTTGAATCCTCTTCTCATGCCTGAGTTCTTCTACATGGATAAGCCACACGGTTTCCCTAAAATAAGACTACATGGCATGTTAGTTCCATACATGGCATGTACTAGACAAACTTCACTGACCCTTGTTGTTAGCCACGTGGGTGGACACACAGCTGACTCCACACATCATGTTTATGACAGACACGGTGAGTACTAGAAGGATTCCACCACCCTGTTTTGTTAGCTAAGCATCCAAATAAAAGGGTTATACTACACCACGTGTTCAAGATTCACACATCATGTATAACCTATGCTTTATTCCTCTGTGTTGTTAGTCACATGGATAGACACATGGTCAACACAACACGTGGTGTACATCCTATTCCCGGCATGTCCCAATAATGATTTCTGAACCACATGTCTCTTACCACACAACCAGTGACACGGTTAGGGACAACATAGCATTTACACAAGTACCAGGAGTGTAATTAATAAAAATAGTTCCTTCCCAAATAGAAGGACGTGTGGGGTGTATTTATCATTACAGACACTGTATTATGAGTTTTTCCAGAATGTAAGCCTCAAAAACACCTCTGGAACCCACAAAACACGATGAAACGAACATTAAAGCACCAAATTATTATCTTTGAGGGCCCATACTCCCCGCGAATCAAATCTTGTAATATTAAACATGTTATATAAAACCATAACAAGGTAATGATCTTCCAAATTCCAGTCTATGAGGGGCCATAAAACCTCAAGAACCAAACATTGGCATCCATTCAAATGAAAATCTTCAAAATAAAATAACATATAAAATAGAAGGTATTCTATAGAGGAATCAATAATAATAGCATGAATATCTTACACAATTTCTATCACAACAACATGCAATCAGTAATGCACCCTAAATGGTATGGAAAGAAATCATGACAGGTGATCTCTAGAAAGTTCCTATATGATGTAGGAGATGGAATACCATCATCTCATTGGGTTGAAACAAAAATAGAACCTCAGTAATATCAACAATAACAACAAAAACATGTTAATCACCCAACGGTGCAATTAAATCAACTGTAATAATTTCCAAACAAGAAAAATCATAAAATATGAAGAAATTTGGTTTTTTCCCAATACATGGGTTAGCTACTCTAGGGAACAACTTATTAACAAATACCTATTCCTTCCTATCCCAAGATATAGCATCTAAATAGTATTTCGTGATGAAAATAACCCCTCTGATACCACTTTGTAACTTCCCAGTTCCAAGTGTCACTCAGAGGTGCCCCGTACCCAGTTGGTCACATGGACTCAAGCGCATTTCCCTGAATTCTAGAGGTTGTCAACTAGTAGAGAGGACCTTGGATGTGATAGTTGGGAAACAATTCCCCCATTGAAAGAGTAATGTAGTTGTTGTAAAAAGATAACAATATCTGAAGCAATAATGATTCCATAAAGTATTAGACTGTGGAATACTGAAAGAAATAAATAACTAGATCACATATATAACTGATGCATGATACATATAACCAGGAAAGAATCAAATCAAGTCACAATGATAGAATACAGTACTAGAATAATGTACAAATAAGGAAAATAAATTACAACATCATTGCAAGCCTATTCTTGGTATTATGCCTCCCAACTCCATAACAATCAAGTAACTAATGTAGAAGGATACTTTCCCTAATCTATACCTGCAGAAATATAATTAGTTTGGGCCCAAAGCATTACCCAAACATGGTGTGAGAAAAATCCTAGTAGGAAACCACCCAAATATATGTGCCTAACAGTCAGTGAATATATATATATATATGGAAGAAAATAAGAAAAAAGATGCAGTAAACATGGAAGTACTCAAAAGTAAACAGTACTACAGTATCATTTACAACATTTTCTTTTAAGTATTTAATCAACCAAAACTAAATACATATAACCCTCTGGGTAGTTCTAACATCCTATCCCCTTTGGTTCACTAAAACCAGAGAAGATATAAAAACTCTCTAAGGAATCAATCACAATCAATTCCCCATATATTCATGTTTAGTCAAAGAATCTATAAGGATGCACTCACCGTTAATTCCCCCTATAGTATTTTAACGGTAAACTACCAACACACTAGGGATGCAATCAAAATAAATTCCTCATGTGGTCTCAAAACGCAACTATAGACACTCTGAGGGAGCACTCAACGTCAATCCCCCCTTTGGTCACACAGTGTGATTATTATAACAGACAGTCTGGGAAATCCCACAATGTCAAATTCCTTTATGGTCTCACTACACCAGGTTCATGCAGCCCTGCGTAAAGAAATCATGAAAAAATGATAATCATCATCCAAGCTAAACCTCAAAGTACTACTTTTCTAAATTATCTTCAAGGCATGGAACAACATATCAAAAAAATAATCACTCTATCATAAAAACACTAGGAATGGAAAACAAAATAACAGACTAACAGGAAATGTTAGACCAAATGGTCAATAAAAAGAAAACATGGGAAAAAAATCCATATCATGGAAAAGATAAACCTATTTTCAAATAGTTAACCTCTATCCAATCAAACAAGTCATAGAAAGAAATAAAAGGGATAAAAACCATAAACACGCAATACCCCGAATAAGGGTTTTGGGAACTTTTCCATATATAACTCAAAGACTGACTAATGAAAGGCACAAACCACCTTCTTCGACATTGTACGAATGATATACATGAACCTCATGCATTGAATCTCCCAAGAACTCCATAGATCTACAAAAAGTCAAAAATGTTTAACTGAGAATATCTCATTAAAGAGGAGAAATCATGAAATGAGGATCTAGATGAAAGAGGAGCTTTCCATGGAAATCCCAATGCAATCGATGATGGTCGATTCGGAGAACAGACTGTGAGTCAGGGGATCAGAGAAGATTCGTGTCGTATGTTCACTCGTAGATGAGACATGA
Organism: Viscum album; assembly: GCA_963277665.1. Classification (NCBI taxonomy): domain Eukaryota; kingdom Viridiplantae; phylum Streptophyta; class Magnoliopsida; order Santalales; family Viscaceae; genus Viscum; species Viscum album. The sequence goes on from OY728133.1 coordinate 530,812,179, forward strand.
AAAGAGGAATATGTTTCTTTCGATTAGACGTGACACCAGGCCATTTAATCAAAAAATATAGAGTACATAACGTGTTCTTTAAAAGTACACAGTGTGTACTTACCTTATCTGGCCTCCACTTTAGGTGGTCTCCAGGTCACCACACACGACCATGTACTCGGCCGTTACATGACCCATATATTATCATCCAAGGAAACTAGGTACATGGTGTGTACTCTTAAATTTTTTAGAAACTTCCCTTTTTCAAAAAGATAACCAGAAAAGAAATACATACCTGAAAAGAATATCCGGGTTCAAACATATATCATCAATGATGGTCTCTAACATAGGGTAAATTGGTGGTGATCTTTACTAATAATTCCATCTATTATTTTCCATACTATAATGAATACTAGTGGAGTGTAACAGCCCAAGATTTTATAAAAAATATTCTTTTTAATTTTATTAATGTCTTGTGTTGTACGCTACACCAAAAGGAGCTTGCACAACACTCATCCTTGACTTGCCTTGCATTACACGCAATCGCGACCTTCCTCGATAGCGTGTGTAGTACGCAATAATGAGTTTCACTAAACAACAATATGCTATTAAAATGTTATTAAAACTAGCCGTTATGAATAGTAATAACCACTTTTTAAAATTCTGTAAATCTTATTTTTCAAAATGAACTTCATTTTTGGATTCGGAGTATCGAATTTAGCCTAAGGTGAAATTTTGGTACATTCCGGATAACTTTCATATTCTGATGAAAAGTGAAAATTACTAAATTATAATTAAAAAACAACTTTTTTAATCGAAATAATTAATAGTGATAAATTATTAATTGGAGTAGTTTTAAAGTATATTTAGAATATATTTTTACAATTTAATACAATGTTGGTCATTGGATGTAATTGCACATTTAAACCAGACATAAACAAGTGTCAATCTTTTGATAGATATTATTTCTTAAAAACACGCTATTTGTTTTAACAGCGGGATTTAATTATAAAATTAATTAATTCAACTTCTATGTTATGAATTTTTTAAAATATACTTCATTTTTGAATTCGGAATATGAAATATAGCTTAGGATGAAATTTTGGCATTTTTCTGAAAACCTTCATTTTTTGATGAATAGTGAAACTACTAAGTGGTAGTTAAAAAACTGAATTTTTCATAAAACATAATTTTACCGCTTCTGTGAATGGAATTTCAAAAATACGAGAGACACGGTTGATGTCAGTAAGTAAAATGTGGTTCAATGAGATGAAAATAATTTTTGGTGAATAGTAACTTTTTACTTTTATTTACCACGGTTAAAAGTAAATAGGGTAATTAAGGGTAAGAATGATATTAATATTACCCTAACACATGTCCTAATTCTATTGGACAAGTGTATCTCGACCAAAAACAACCTTAAGTGTAAAATATTATCATTTAGGCCCACTTGGATTAGATTAGGACATTTATTATTATTTAATTCAAAGAAGAGTTAAAAGAGTTAAAATCAAAGTTTATTCACTAAAACATTTTTAATATGGGGTTATACATAAGCTAAATTCGACTATAAATATTAATTAGAAAGCTAAAAAGATTTTCTACATAATGATATTTTATTTATAATTTTTAGACTTTATATAAATTAATTTATTTATGACACAACGATGATGTAGTAATTACCCTTTTAAGGAAATATTAACATAATTGATTTATAAATACTCAAATGAATGTAATTTGAGACTTTTTATGAATTCCACTAATTTTCTAGGTTACTATGATATATTAGTGTTGATTTAATCAACTTGTTTTGAACATATAATTCTGTAATGACTTTCACAAAAATCATATATCAAATAGTGTCAAAATTGACACAAAATAGTTTTTAAATCAAATATTATATTATTAATTGTTATTTTATTCCTAAAAATCTAAGGTTCGGCCAAATGACTTAGATAAGGATATTTATATTAATAATAAACAATTTGGGGTTCGTTTGGCATGTTATAGTAAGTGTATTAACCATATAGTGAAAGAAAACAAAAAGACACGGTAAAAGTTAAATTATTTAACTTAGAGTTAAATCTAATTGATAAGGTTAAAATAAGAACCTAAACTTGTATAAATCCTATTGGTTGATAGGATTTCGACCCATACCCACTTTATCTTCGAAATAAGACCCATTTTGAACCATTATAAAGCGATTTTTACTTTAATATAAAATAATATTTTGAGATATTCCTAAGGTGCCCCTCTCCTCCCTTATAAAAGGGCACCTCCTCCCCCTCCTCCTCACACCAATTTGAGCACTCAAGCTCGTCCAAACCCTGCCAAAATCTCTTCTCCACTTCTCTAGCACCATCCTATAGGTTCTGGTCTTCCTCAAATACCAATTTTAGTTCCCTAAGAGGAGGTCTCAAAGAGGCGCTTCAAAGAAGAGGTAATTACCGTTACCAATTCTTTCATCTTTATTTCTCCTTCCACTTCTTCTTCTTAGGTTTTTTCACTATGAAGTAATAACATCAGTATCACTCATATACTGATATGTTATTATAAGTATGAAACAACCCTATTTCACCATCTATCTATCCTACGGAAAAAGAAATCACCGCGCGTGCGTACGTACGGAATACCGTCTCCACGCCGTGGTGTAATCTATTTTCCACCACCACCTTACATGGATGGGTATAATGGTGTAAAGAATAACTATACATAGTTATTAAAACATCATATTGATTCTGATATATTGTATAATCCACTCCAATTCAATTCAATATTTATGGAAATGATATCATCGCTCGTGCGTACGTACGGACTACCGTCTCCACGACACGATGAGATTCATTCTCCATGTTAACCATTTAAGAATGATTATAAAGTATATATAAGAAATAATAATGAAATATATGACATTATAAAGCTACTGGATTTATGTATATATATATGTATATATGTATGTCATCTACTTACTTCCATTCAAGACAATAGGGAAAGGAAAACAGCGTTCATGCGTACGTACGGACTACCGTCTCCATGAACGGTGTTTTTCATTTCATTTATCTATCTATTATATATATATATATATACTGAATATATATGATATATAAATCATATTTTATATTCTGTAAGTAAGTAAATCATGATATAAGTAATAATAATGTCAATAACAACAAGTCAAAACACCTACGATAAAAGAAACGATTTTACCCAAAACGCTTCTTTAACATGGAATTTACAAAAGAACAGGTAATATAATGTCATAAGTGAACCATATATGATATCATAACAACTAATATGATTCTTTAATAAGTCAATGACATTATTTAAACCATTATACAGGAGCTTCGGACACGTACAAAGCAAATCGGACCTAAGGTAAGGGAAATATCACAATCTCACTTTTATCCGAGATTGTTTTTACTTTGGTAATTACTGGGGTGTATTTTATCAACCACATCCATGTTTCATCAATATGTAATATTATTTCCATCCACCTACAATTGTTTAAATCCATTTTTACCCTTCGGTGAGTTTTTAGTAAAAGAAATTAAAGGAATCTTTGTCGTTTTTCGTACGAGGTACTTTTTGACTTTTCCGACAAAAGTACGAGAAGAATGTTTTTTTTAACTTATACGGCATGAATGGATTTCTAAAACATTATTTCCAAGAAGTTTACTTTACATGTTTTTAAGTTTATTTTAAATCAACTTCTTTTATTTTATAATTGTACGACATGTTAAGAAAGGAAAAGTATTTTTGAAGCAGAAAGGATATTTTCCTCATGAATGAAGTTCAAGTATTTTATCAAAATTATTTTCCATCTAAGATAATAAAAGGGTTCTGTTTTTATCCCTATTATTACATTGGTTTGATTATGTTGGGATGGAAATATTTTTTATGAATTCCTTTATCTTATATGAATTGATTTATGATGTCATGATGTTTCAAGAATCCCATTTTTGTTACATGTGTTATGCGATGATGTATGATTATGTGGCACACATAAGAAAGGATTCATTATAAGATGGGTGGGACCTATATCTCCCTCCAATGCATTGGGTAAAGATTTTATATCTCATGAGATAGACATGACTGAAATGGTAGGTTATACCGGTTCAGTAAAACAGGACTGAAACGAGGGTTACACGATTCAGAAAGGGACTTTGTCCACTAAGATAGTCTTGGAAATGAGTCTTGACTAACAAGAAATGATTCTCTATGATTATGTGTGAATGCCACAAAGTTTCATGTTTTATGTTATGATTATTGTGATTACATTTCACTTCCATGATTTACCCCATGTTATGAAATTATGATCTCTTTTGCAGGTTAAGATTTCCAAAAGTTATGTGCTTATGTATATGATGTGATTGATATTTCTTTTGTTTACCCATACTGAGCATTTGAGCTCACCCTTTTATGTTTTCTTTTCCCCAGGATATAAAGAAAGGTTTTTAGGTAATAAAAAAAAGAAGATCTTTATGGGAGATGTTGAAGATCTTTCACCACGATTAGAAGATTATATTCCGAGTTTCCAAAGACACTAAACTATTACGGTCCTTATGTGTGTGTTTTTGTTATGTACTAAGTATTCCGCAAATGTAATGTAATGTCAATGTACGTCAGGATACGGGTCTCTACATGGAAGTTTTAGGGGAGAATGAAAATTAATAGATAAAATCATAGTAATATTTTGGAATATTAGGTAAAAGAGAACTACAAAAAATAAGTAAACATAAATCTTCTATAACAATAATGATACCTACACTGAGTAAATATACATAAATAGAGGGAACCCTCCGACTGACTAAAAAACAAATTGAATAAAATAAAAGGGATATTAAACTATAAAACCATTATCCCCCCTCCAACTAGTCTCGCAACAACCATATTGTTACTCTATTTGGTACCTCCATACAACCTATCACCTTAATGTGAGACATAAAACCTATAAATATTTTGGTTCCCATATAAGAATAGAGAATTAAAATTAATAGGTCTTACCCAAGTGTCCATAATATAAAATTATATACATATTGTATGTATTTAATGAAGATAAATCAAATAATAATGACAAGTGTTGAATTATTTATCATGTCATCCGGTACAAATCCGGCCACCAGAACACATGATGCATCATTTTTTGTCCTATACTAGAAGGGAAAGTCATCCTAAAACACAAAAAGTGACTCATTAAAAATTGCTAGGGTAGATAAAAAACTTTATTCCAAAAAATATCACTCTTACTCTGGGAAGGGTTATATTCCACATACCACATCACATACCACCTCCCTCTCTCAAAGGATAAGGTCTTATTCCATACTTTTACAAATACCATATCCCTTAGTGTATGCTTATATCTTACATCATATATGATAAATGATTTGAGGTTAGAATATATATAAGTAGCCTCTCACAAATTTAAAACATTCCCTCCATGTAAGATCCCACAATCACATATTATATCATCAAGTGAGTATCAAAAGAAGATAGTGGGGGATTTCGATATCCAACCTCTCCTACAATCAAAAACACACTAGTATAGGGTAGGTCTCATGGATATACTTCTACAAATCAGGAATTATATAAATTCGTTTTATGAATGAATTTTAATTATTTCCCTCACACATGAGATGAACCACAACAACATGTGATATGTATCTTCGATAAACACATCCATATCCATCATTACCAAAATAATTTTGCTGAGGAATGTCAAATAGCAAACATCTCTCATAGGTTAAACCACACTACATGAGGTATGTATCATATTTGACACTTATATATTGGGAATTTTAAAAATTCATCCATGATGGGAATTTCAATATTATACCTCCTACAACCACACAAACATGATATTGGTCCTAGGCCTTACACATATCCATAATTTATGAAATTATGAAAACATGGATAATGAATATCCACCCCATGATCTGTATAAATCTAAACATGAACATCATTTACAGAAAATACATTACCTGTTCAATAAATAATTATAATAAACTAAACCATTAATAAATTACCATACACTAGATCTCAACAACCCATGATTATAGCCTTCCACTTGGCCTAAGGATAACACATGGAACATAATATAACCTTCCTTGACCCATCATATCATTCACAAATATCCATCAAATTTTATGTATACAACCCTTATAATTAATTTGATTCCTCGACCACACCCAACCATCATGCCCCTTTAATAGTTCATATATTGTCATACTGGACACCAAGCAACTATCTCAGGATGTGAAACACCCCATATGGACAAAATGAAGAACATATAATACTGTACTCTTAATCTCATAAATGAATAGTAACTAACCACACCCTATGCTGTCTCAATAGAAGCCTAATATGAAATACCATTATTTATATGTGTTTATTATGCATACTGACTACCTTAAAATATGACATAGTCAACTTATAAGAATACCTTTCTCATCATTATCCAATCCTCACATGGTATCCAATATGTTTTGGAACTCACTACATCTTCCCATGTATCTAGCATGAGAGATATATTATCATATTATAAGGTTCTTATACATATAATCTCTACTAGAAATAATTGATGATAGTGAATAACCTCTAACACAATTCTCTAATGAGAATTCCCTAAACCCCTCAACATATAATATAAAAACATACTCATTCCCACATCATACTCCTCTTGATTAAGGTGTTGTAGGATACCAAGTCTATCACCGTATCCTTTCCATATAATTCATAATGATTAACTCTAATAAAAATTTTAGAAAAAGGGTTATTTACATAGACACCCATATCTAAATCACTAAAACTAGCTATAATCCAAATATTTCTCTTCGAATGAGCTATGTCCTCTTTGGGGTACCATAACATTTTATAGAAGATGTGAATCCTAAGATGAATAGCTACATGAAATATTTATATTATAAACTCTTTCCTGAAGTTGTTGAGTCTCCATTTAAATATTAACATAATTGTATTCCATTATGATGATCTCATACAATCCATAAATAATCCACATGAATCTTTCCTAATTCACACAAATAAAATTCATATATATACATGCATATGGATTTTTGTTAAAGGGGTAACCAACAATTGAAATGGATTTAACGCCAACAAATAATGATCAAATTCACCACATGAGCTCTGAAAAAGTTTGAACATTATTTTGATCCCCTACAAACAAGATCCAAATTAATTGACATCTAATATTGCATTAATTTCATTCCAAACCAATAAGAACCTTGGGAAAATTCAATAGGATGCAAGACTCTAATGAAAGGTTGGGAAACATATAAAATATCACCACTTTACAGAAATTAAATTAAACATTACATGAATAAACATAATATCATGACGATTGCTCTAAAAATCTGTGATAATCCATAAAAATGGTTGTAAACTTCCATAATTTTCATATTATTATGGAACGGAAAAAGGATATTATATGGAATCAAAGAGTAGTTATTTAATAAACTCTAGATATCAAATGAAAGATATGAAACTTGAATTGGATGAAGAATAAATGAAACCCCTCATCATAATATAAAAGATCAAGAGAAAGTGTGTGGTACAATGTGTGTAGTTTTAAATGAGTGTTGGCAACACTTATATAGTAAAAATAATTTTTAAACCATAAATTTAATTATTTTATATAAAAAAATTGTTTATTTAATAATGGAATTTCCATAGATGTAATTTTTCAATGAAACTTATGGTTTACCACTTGATAAAACACATCTATTCATGGTTTTTCACACCTCTCCTTGGATGTACCACTAATCCGAAGAAAACATTCCCTCGTAGGGTCTTCATCCCCTAACATGGTGAAATTTTATTTTCCACTTGACATCATGGTGTGACATATCTCTATTGTGGGATGTATCACGACCATTCATAGTGTGACCCAAATTTCATTTTTTGATAAACCGTCCTCACCCAGAATCATTCCATTTCAAAAAAAGTTTCTTGGATGATAGAGAAGGGATAAAAGATTAAATTCACAAGGTTTAATGGTTCAGTACCTAATGAATCATATGTATGGGTCACCATCAAATAATGGAATCCTATTCCTCAATGTGAACCTCAAAACCTATATAAAATTATTCATGTAATTGATAAGTTCTTCCAGACCCATACACAATTGTTACACCATGGATAATTAAAGGATTGAAAATCAAATTACTCTATACATAAAGGTTTCCATAAAAACATGATAGCCTCAACCACATCATTATTATCACACACCAAAAAAATTTCCCAATATAAAAGTGTTATCATCACATGGTTACACACATTACATGACGTTATCCTGACACCCTACTGATATAATTCAAATATTTGATGAGTTTACACTTACATAGTACCCACTAGGCCACAAATTCCATGGCCACAATGTGGTCCTTTTCAATCAAATATCTATTAATCATGGACCCCTCCCTACCACAATGTGATAGTACATGATGTTAAAAATCTTGATACTAAGATCAATTATTCTCATTCAAGAACCTATCACAATGAATCCATTACTCATCAATGTTTGAGAATTATACTGTGGGAAAATCTCAACCTTGGAAATAGGCAATGTCCTATAATGTCTACTCGACACCCTCATGTGCTCTTAAAACAAAGAAGGGTATATGAAAACATATCCTAAATATGTTTCAACTATAGGGATTATATTGGAAATATCCTTTTCAAAACAATATCCCTAATCTTGAGAAAAATAAATAAAATTCCATTATAATTTCATGACTTATAATTAAATGGGTCATTACAGACACACTACCATAATGCCTCTCATCCCTAGTAAGAATCTTAGAGGAACCTATGATATTTAATTTAACAATTAGAATATTATGGAACTTCTCAATTTTAACTACAAATTTCCATGGATCCTCTATACTAATACTCGATCGATCCCTGGGTGATTCCTTAAAAAATTCCCAGACCAATATTAAACCTGCATCAATAATATATTGAATGGTGTTTGTGATAACAAAAATTATTTCCATTATATGGTTGATCATTAAAATTCCCATTATGTTTTATACACATTCGTTTTATAAAAATATTTCTAGCCCACTATGAACGATATTCCTTATCTACATATTAATCATTCCACTAAACTGAGGTTGCAAAACTAGATATGGCAATGTACTTCACCATCCTTGGAACCATGATATTTATTATCCTACTAGATGAAACTGTTATATGATTTTCTTTATAGTGAAATATTCCAAACTGACTTATGGGTCACAATATAAATGTTGGTATGACACTCCCCAATATATGATTTTTGATCCTATAATCTAACTGATACAATCATACACATCCATAGTCTTATCATTGGGATTTACCTCATTCAATACATTATTGAAGAGTCCCAAAGAGCATTACCCATGAAACCTACCTATGGATTATCTAACGTAAAATAGACTAAATAAAAATTTCCTGATCTATAAATCTCTTGGATTTATTTTTTGGTCAATAAATTGACTTCGCCTATAATGTAACAACAACCATATTTATGCAACTCTGTCAAATTAACCACATCATCCCGAAACAACTAAATATTTTTTTCTAAGAACTAATTTTTTCATACAAAACACATTCCTATAGAGACCAATAACCCCAAAAATATCCCATATTCCCAAAAGGATACCTTCTCTATAATCTATCATATTTTTTGGGAACTCCTCCATTGAGAAGCCTCCATCCTATAACTAACAACCATAATGAATATCACCTCCCTACTGAATACCCCACCTTGTATTATCATTAACTACCAACCATGGAAAATATTGTGTAATCCTATAAAGATAATGTGGAATTTTAGTTGAAATCTAAACATTATCTGAGAATCTCCCACATTATGAACATTGTATTTATATTTTTGAACATTGACAATACATCTACTCCATTATTAGTTTCACTAGAAAATACCCATCAGAGATATTCCTGAAAACAAATGTTACATTCTATGTTAAAATATTTACCATATGTTTCTCATATAATCCAAGACAATGACATGACAGTCACTATCCAATTTACTATCCATATTTCTTTGGACTATAAACCATTAATTATCCTAGGTGTCCCCAATCCTCCCAATCAAAGACCCATTAGTGTCCTAGAAAATTATTATTTAGAAATTTATCTCATCTCACTACCCAATCCACCATTCCTCAAATGTTGTTATATTATCTAGTACTTAATGATAAAATATTTTATTAATACCAATTCAATATTATTTTCCTTATTTAAAACACCGGAAAAATGAAATCAAACGAATTACATAAATCCAATACAAACATCAAGATGCTCTCGTGGTTCCCTAATTCCCAAAATGATCTTGGAAATGCCAAAACAATTGAAAAAATCAATTTCACATCATTAGAACATTTATCTAACACAAAAATAATATAATAATGTTTCCCATAACCTATAATTAAATCCCCTATATAACTATCTCATCAATAAAACTTATCTTTTTTCCCATATGAAATAATGAGGATCAATGAACCCACAATATTAAACCATAACTGATCACCCCAACTTGTAAGACCACTAACCATACCTTGATGTCCCCTCTCTATGTACTCTAGATATATCTACACCATCATTCTACTATAGTATCACCTCAAAAATATCATCCAACTAAAGGGACTTTTATAAACCCAAATGTATCATATTTCCTCAATGATCTCATACCAAAATCCCATTATATGGAACACCATATCATTATCTACAAAAATTTTAGATTTCATGTTCATGAGACTATATAGTGAAAATGAAATGAATATCACCCTAATAATCTCAATTAATAAAGCTTCTATAAATTTTTTATCTTCGAAAACACATAATACGATTTTTCAATACATTAATTAATTAGATAACATTTTCTAATTATTTTTTAATATAATATTACTTATTTAGAAGTTTAATAAAACAATGTACATTTTTCAAAACCATTTCCCAGTAATAAATAGTAATACACATGTTCAATATTCTTACAAATGTATCATAATGGATGAATAGATTACCACTTTACAACCCAAAATAGAAAAATATATATATTAAAAATAATCATAAATATCATAAATTAATCAATATCTAAAAAAAAGTAACTGAAAACAAAATAAACGACAACCATATCCATTGTATCCTAGAATTTCATTATATGTATGTTAGTTTTTTCGAATAATAATTTATTTCCCATGTTCTGACAACACACACTAAATCCAACTACTAGTCCAAAAAATTAAGATAAACTAAAATAATTCCCTGATGAAATTTTATAGCACCCTGGACTGTAAGAATAAAATAACACCAGGGTAGGGGTTTCCACAATATCACAAACACTCCTCTAAATAAAAAAGAGGATACCTACTAGTAGAGATAGTCTATTAGCAACATTGTTTTACTATAATCTAAGAGATATAATAACAAATAAAATATATTTAAATGAATCAATATATAATATTATTTAAATCAAAAGGAATTATATCTAAATGAGAACCATACATATAAATTAAGAAACAAAATTACCTAAAAATAATGATACCCATAACTAACATATGTTATCCAATCACGGGTCTCCCACTGACCAACCAATAAAATAAATAAATATAAAATAATCAAAATGGGGGACAACTACAAAACCCAAGTGATATATAAACATACATACACATTATGATGGATGTGATTGTTTGGAGCATAAAAATAAACATTCCAACACAGTGTTCCCTTTATATGCATCACCCTATATTGTGTGTTATAGTTTATTGAAAAAAAAATATAGAAATAGAAATCATGATAGAAATTACATATGGTCATTGTGTTCTAATATTCCACCTCAATAGCAGAATTCACCTTCTTCAGCCAATGATGGAAGGAGAATTAATCCAATTCTATGAAACGACACCCAAACCTATTCACTATGGTTTATACATTATTGATTCCCAACCACTATCCTTTAACATATGGTAGGGTTCCATTCCATGTCACAAATCCCATAGAACACATGCACACTCTCAATGAGAGTCAGTTCACCCATATCACCTCAACAACTGACCTCCCATAATGGTAAGTTCATGTATCACATCACATACAAAAACTAATCTTATGGATAATATTTCTATAGGGAACCTCCCTAAAAGTTCAACCCTTCCCTTATGGGTAAAGTGAAATGGTCTTGAATCATATCTACTAGTAAATATTAGAATTGTAGTGAAGAGTGGATATTTGTAGATATACTCTGGTAGAGGCCAAACCACACCAAAAAGGTAGGTTCCCTATCTAGTCACATAAATATATAGAATAATAAAATCAATTTGAGGAGAAAATATCAACATTGGACATCCTAAAAATTAAAATTTTTGAAACATGTGGTCAGTCCCCTTGCTAAAAACATAAATTTTAGTAATAAAAAAATAAATGAAGAAATAACAATAGTCAACATATCACATGATTGGAACCACACTAATGTGATGTAGGTCCCATGGATAACAAAACATTCAAAATTTATCAAAATAGTTTTGATGATGGAATATAAATATCTTAACTTTGGCATGTGTCAACCACACGATCATATAGATGGTCCCAAGGATAACATTTATAAAAAATATAGGAATATATGAGCACCTATGTGGTGTTATTATACACCTTGATCCCTTAGGCATAAGACACAACCTCCTATAATGAAACTAAATTTTCTTGTCAATGAATATAAATAGTGATCTAAAAATGGTTGATATATACATATTATTTTTCTTAGTTAGAGAAAATTGAAAACATGCACTTTCATAAGGGAAAACACATATAACTCAATTTAACCTTCCATGTCCAATCTCAGCATCCAAACAAAACAACCAAAAATAAAGGTACACAACCCTAATGACGATCCCTAGACCGTGACCATACCCAACTATCAAGATTGTCCCATAGGTCCCCATATTCACACAATTAAAATGAAATATCTCTAAATATTTTAACTAGCCTGTAGGTTTCCATTGAAGCACCAATAAAATTATAATCTACCTCGGGAATATGATTAGTAATGAACTGCAACCTATGGTGTTTCATTAGAATCTCAGTCCAAGTTCACAATATTTTCTCTCATTGATTCAAAATATGGAATACCCCAATGTCCCACTGTATTTTCCAAAAGGCATATCCCATTTAATAAGAACTAATCCTCAAAAAATATTCTATTTGTATTGATAATCACAGTGCGTTACCTTCCATCTCTCTTGAGATATCCTTGATGAAGGAATCCCATTCTCCCACTTCTAATCACTGAGTTATACTAGCCACACCATTATATGGTGAATTAGCTCTAACATGATCCCCCAAAATTGATAACCCAAGACCAATGAATTGTTAGGGGCCATTGGACCCATTCCCACATCCCAAACAAATCGATCAAGGAGTCCCAAGGATCCATGGATATTTTAATTTCTTTTTGAATACATTTAAAAGGACTAAATAAAATCCAAATCATTACCGAAGGTTCATCTAGGTAGAAACCCTTAAATATATCCCAATAAGTAACCCATTATATACACTAGTCATATCATTAAATATGTCAAAATCAGGGTCCATTGAGTAAATATAAATTTCATACCCCTTAGTGGTCTAAACAATAGATGTGTCTTTAATATAATCTCCTAGATGAAACACTAAATTCACTATTTATTGTCTTTACAAAAACCATTATCATCACCACGATCTCTCCCATACCCTTAATAGATCGTCCAACCCCAACCAGTGGAACACACCTATAATGACGATTCAAACACGTCTATGGTTTTGTATTATAGGGATCACATACCCTTTAATCTTAATTACCATCCTCAATCCAAGACCCCCATCACCCTATGAGGATGAACCCATATCCAAAATACTTATTAGCACCAAAAATAAAAATCCACATCATAAAAAAATAAACACAAATTCTATTACAATTTGGATAAACCCCATGGTTAATCAACTAGGTTACCCACATCAAATGAAATTGAAATAAACAAATTATTTATACCATATTTATTCATCCTCATATCATGAAAACTTAAATATCCATCTTATTAGGAAAATTACATAAAAAATTAGATAAAAAACATAAAATGGGCTTATATTTACATAATAATATTATTTCATTTGAATGGAATAAGTAATTGAGAAATTAATAAAGAGGAGTGATGTAATTACCACTAAATTTCACTTTCAAATAATGGTATCTAAATGAGGTGTAAAATGTAAGTGACCCCATCTAAAAACTAAAATGACTGAGAGAGTATTCTAAGGATGATGTGAGTTGTAATAAACGATTACAAGAAACCCATATTTAATAACTGTAATATTAAAACCATTTATTAAATTAATGTTTATAAAATATATCTTTGTCCTATTCCATTATGTTAGGATATAGGTATTGATGCAACCACTCTTTAGTGTAAACCCCATAGTGTGGCCATTTTAGTAATGTTATAGTCAATATATACTATAATGATCCCATAATAATATGATTATAGTAATTCAATGATTAATCTTCTACCATTATGGCTCAAGTCACACTCTCATAAAGACATCATATTGTGACACCATTTCTATGATGTTCACCCCCAACAATACTTATGGTGTGAGTAACCATTATCATGAACTATTTCCAAAGGAATACATGAGGATTCTCAAATGATATATAGGGGTTATAGGAACAATATGTATGTTTTTAGGCTTTAGTGCCTATATAATAATTTCTAAATCATGAAGCTACATAGATAAGCGTTATTATCATGGAATGATACCATCAAACATGATATAACTCATGAACCAAAAAGCGTTAACCCAATAAGTATACATTTCCATCATGTGCTGCTGACCTTTACATGAGAGGATCCACATCACAATAGGGTTGACCACTAAACCATTTATGTTTACTCCTATAAAGCATTTCCTATGCCACAAATCCCATTATTGTATCGTAATCCTCAACCACCCACCTAGAATCCACTTGTAAACCCAACCCCATCATTATTATCTAGTCTATGATGTGATGTCTCATGAAACCATGTGGGCATTATTACATGAAAGTTTCAATCATTACGTAATACTCACATGTAATAGTTTTATGGTACACTTGTATTAGGATTTCACTGCCACACTTGGTTAAACTCTTACAAATTATTCCTGAAGCTCGCAAGTACCTCCAAAACATACAATCATGTATAAAAACATATCCCATGGATATTCCAACACCTACGATTCAGACCCAAATTCTTAATAACCAATACACTCCCTAATTTAGAGATAAAAATTTAATTCCTCCTTAAATATAAAAAATATTTAATGACACAATTTTTTACATCATTTCTTACTTAGGGGGAGCCTTGGTCGTATTAGTAATTTTGATGATGGAAGGTCCGATGTGTAGATGAAGTCATGGTAGTTGAAACTAGATATCATAAGGATGATTTACTAATAAATTTCATATGAGTTTTTTCCACAAAATATTGTTCACTTAATTCCATAATGTTAGGGAACAAAAAAAATACGAAGAAAAACCATGCTGATATAATTCTATTTATTATTGGCATTACCTGGTAATGTTATTTTTTTGTTTCAGTTCATTTATATTAAAATGTCATTTAAAAATAAAATATTTTTAATTTATGTATTATTTGTTATAATAATTATTATTTATAATTAAAATAATTTATTGTGACACAAACATCCATAAAAAATAAATTTTCATGTCATTTAATTTTTTACAGGATAATTGTGTTTTAGAAAATAAATTGATTAAAATTAATCCTGGGAAAATATTTAAATATTTAATTATAAAATTAAATTACTATAATATTAAACATCAACATATAAACCCAAAATAACTAAAACATTTATTTTTTTAGATTTAATTTTATATTTTTATATGTGTTAATTCTTATTGACATGTATTTATTTTGATGTTTTTATTAAATGAGCATTATGTATTTCTATTGTTTTAAATTTTTTCATTTAATTATTATAAAATAACATATCATATATATTATTGAATATTGTAGTTGACAAAAAATGTATACCCTTTCCTTAATTCGTTTTTTCAAACAATATTAATTGATTTTTGATTTTAGTTATCACATAACAATAGTTTAATATTTTTATAAAAAAAATTTGTGGAAAATTTATAATATACTAAAAAATGAAAATATCATTTAAATTTATGGATTTGGTTTTGAAAATAATTATTTAAATTTATTCGTAGTTGTAAAAAGTCACTACTATGAAAAATAATATGTTTTGGTTTTCAAATAAAAAATAAAAAATAGTGAACACGTTGATTCGTTTAGTATATCAGTATTATACTCATTAAAAAACAAATATCATTGTACTTACCCATCATATAATTAAACCTCTTCTTCATCATTATAACTTCATGATGAGACCAATCCACCCCCTCCCCCCCCAGCACCCTTAACTGTATCATTTGGCCTGAGTCGGGTTGCTCAAACTTGACCATTAGCCAATGAAAATTTTACCCAGACCGTCGGGCCCCGACCCAAAAAAATAAAGATAATTAAATAACATTGAAATATATATTATGTAGGAATGAAGTATTAATTCACACAACTAACAGACACAATACTTCAAAAATTATGTAGTTAAATAATGCATGTAATTCATATAAATGACTACAAATACAACATCAACACAATAAAATCCACAATAAAAAATACAACCAATACTAACTATCATCCCACCATAAATGAAATTGTATCTTATAATATTCTAAATACAAACTCCACTACTATATTCCATTAATGTAAATAATAGTCCGTTAAACGTTCACCTTAAATTAACTTCATCTATATGTGAACCATGATGCAAAAGTGGGGGTGAGTTCTATAAATTTTTGGATTCCCCTGATGGGTTCACATGCACCCTGTACATGTCAAAACAATGTATATCAAGTGTTTTTAAGGAAAATATACCCATACAATGAATATTTATGTATTAAATATAATATAAAAATTTCAATATCATGGCAACTATCTCATACACATTACTACACATCAATTTTGAGGTAACTGTGATACTGTTCTACTATATTAATTGTTATAGAAACCACCCATACACTCATGTTGGATTTAAAAAACATTATTTTTCTAATCTTAATATTCTTCCAAATTATTGTAAATATTTTTAACAAGAAAAGTCCATTAGTATTCCACACTAAATAATACAAGTTACTTACTCAAAATAATGACTTTATCATTCCACATAACAAAAAATGAAACATGATGGAACTATAAACCATTAGTTAAAACCAACAAATACCACATACCCTTGATTGAAAAAATTAATTATTCTTTCACCAATATACCTATGAATCATGATGAGTCACCCAAACTAAAGTAGAAATTATCATCATTCATTCCAAACCCAATAAGGAATCAATATATAAATATAAATTATCATCATCTTTGAAAACACATTAAGGATCTAATTCATAAGATGGAATTTTATCTCATTTCACAACCCTTTCCAAACCTATCTCATTAATAAAAATAAAAATATTATTATCAATGTAATAAAAGTAACCCCTTAAAAACTTATATTATAACACATCACATTAAAATTTACAATGTTTTTCGAAAAAAACACAAACACACTTAATGTCCAATGGTTACCATTTTCTATGAAAAATATTTTTGAAAATAGAACAATAGTACACTAAAAGGAATTTATAATTACTTTTAAAATATAAAAATAAATTTAATTTCAAAAAATTATAAAATAAGGTACTCTATCCCATAATAGTGATAATGATAAGTTGCCAACATTAATTCTAATTCTGTAGTGAAATTTATAAAATCCTTATAAGATATCTCCATCATTCGTAAATAATAAATGTCTAAAATGAAATATCTAATTTAATACTACAATATCAAACATGTAATATTTGTATATTTATAAAATATAGAGAAACACTATATGAACAGTATAACAATACCAATTGATTACATGATTATTTGATTACCTATCATTTAATCCACTTCTAGAACCATAGATGAATGTACTAATCACTTGAGAGGGTTTTAAAATGACTCATAATACCCCTTAATTCAAATCTCAATATATAGAAATACTGTAATGATAATAAATACAACTAATTTCATACCATTGATCCAACACAAAAAAATTCAAAAATATTATAGAGATATATTATAATGCATCATAAAATCAGGATAATTAAAGAACCCCATGAATAATGAATAACTGGGAAAGAAAAAAATAAAAATAGGTATAAATATAGAGTTCATGATATTTTTTTATTTTAATTAATGAATTGGATAAATGGTATCATGAACAATGTAGACTATAACTCTGCATAGATTATTATTCATTGTTTTATATGATAAATATAAATTTCATCTTAGGCAATGTGATATTTAGGGAAATACAGCAATTATTAGTATTCCAAGAATTGGTACATGGTAGGGTGATGTTTTTTGATAGCGATAATAGATTTAAATGTGTTTTTTATTCAGTGATCTTTGTAGTAGGGTTTGAAAGACCCCCTCACTTTTATATTTTTAGATTTAGGCATTTGATCATATCATTACCCATGGATTATGACGCCAAAACCTACATTATGAGGTGCATCATCGGTGAGAGATGAAGTAATCAATCAATGAGGAAGGTATTACCCACCCATTAGTATAGAATTATCCTTGGATGAGAAATTTACCAATGACCCAAAGGGGTCTCATTGAGATAGAACATAGAAATGGGTTGTCCGCATTATAGTGGGGTGGTTTTTCCATGAGCTAATAGGGTAATATGACAATAGTGGTAGAAATGGGTTGTGGAACTTATCCTGGTATAGTCTTGATTTCTCTGAATAGTGGAACATAATGAAAATGTTATTCCAATTGTTGAGAACCCATATCTAGAGGCATCAATGCCACAAACATTAATCCTATTAAACCATCACCCAAATTTTAGATTTATCTAATATAAATAATCCCATCATTTTTTGTAGTGTCCCATGGGTTTTTGGTTGTGTAGAAATTTTAGAGGTCCATATAGATAGCTTCTTCTCCTCCTCCCTCCTCATATCCAAACCCCCAGGTAGATGGGTTATATTGTGGAGATCAATGACAATTGGGGTGATTGTCTCCTTGTTTTTTCCTTCATTTATGATTTCTATTCATTCTCATGGTTTTGGTATAGTTTGGGAAATTCCTTCTTTGTTAATTCCACTATATCCAAGGAAAATTGAGAAATAATTGTGGGGATTTTTTAGCATGATTAAAGAGGACTTATTAGGAATACCGGAAGGGTTTTCATGTGATTTAAACATTATGGTGCTTCCTAATGAGTTTTTATGAAGATTAAGACTCTTTTAATGAAATTTAATAATTAATTTTAAAATGTTACAATTAATTATTTGGGTGTTTTTGAAGGATATAATATCTCATGTTGTGATATGGGAAATAAAAAGGAATGGGTATGCATGTTCGAGGATTTTTGGATCATCTCGATGACGTTATCTCTTCTTTGGGTTAGGTGAAACATAAAATACAAAACCAAATTTTATTTTATAAGGGAGTGTGTATGACCGAATTATCACAATGGATTGGATAGAATATATAGATTGAAATAACCATAGAAAAGAGATAAGATGATTTCATCCTCTTAGTGAGGAGAGTGGTGCTTCATATAACATTATGTGTATTGGAATCACATAGTGATTTTTCCACCGATAGGTGTCTGTGTTGGTTGTGTTAATGATAAACCACATGTAATTCATATGACATATGATGGAAAACATGTATCCTAAAATTATATTTTATGGATATATGAGTGGAAATGAGAGGCACATGCCTAGTGATGAAATGTGAGATGGATGTATATATTACAATTAGAGATGATCATCATGTCATGGGAGGATTGATTCATCATTTTCCACAAGTGTGTTGAGTCCTCTTGTATTAGTCTTCATGTGACAAAAGGAGGTTTCCTCTAGGTTATGGGTAGGGATATCAACTAAGGTTTATCTATTATGAGACCCAATAAGGGTCATGGATACTGTTACAAGCTTCTCACAATGTAGCTAATGATTTTAGGGGGATTAATATGAGTATTTTACTTGGTTAGTAGGGCTGGTCAACGAATGGTATCTTGATAATAATTGGAAATAAAATTTCATACTAGGGTTGAGTATTTCCCTTATGTTTTGGGGTCACCATGGGGTGACAAGTGTGTCTTGCGGAAAGGATTTTCTTAATGGATTTTTATATGAATCTTGATGGATGATGATGATATAAAAGATGAGATGTGTGATATGTTTTAATTGACTAGTAACCTATTGATGAGCTTGTGATAATTCCATATGGGTTGTGTTTCCCCATTTTAGTATGATTTATAATGTGTGTGTGCGCGCAAATTTATGATACATGACATATGAAATCACACATTAAATAATATGGTTATCATCATAGGATTCCCTCACCATGATTTTTAATGTGTTGGTATAGACCATGCCATAGGTGAGATGGTTCTGGTTAGTATGTATTGATGGAAATTACCATTAGAGTGAAGGTAGTGGTCGGTGAATCTGTTCTAACTTGAGTGATAATGTATTAGCTAACATATTTGAATCACATTGTGTGTTAAAGTGTTTTCATGGATCAGATAATGAGTGATAAGGACGTGGCTCAATTATAATGAAGTGGCCATTATTGAGTGAGATGTTAGACATTAGACTGCCTTTTGTGAGAAGGATTCCATGTTAAATTGTGACTCAAAATAATATTATTGGACCTCCTTGAGTGATAAGTTTGGGTATATAAATGAATTTGGAACCCTACATGAAATGGGTGTAGTGGTTGAGACTTAGAATGTGACATACATTGATATATAATTTTCAGTTAAAGAATTTAAGACGTGAAATTCAAAGAGAGAGGGTATGGTATATATATTTATGGGTGGACACATCCTTGAATAGGTAGTTCTCAAGACATGGATGACTCCCTACACTGCATCTTTGGGTATATGTCAAGGACAGAGAGAAACCTTTCCTAACATCTTATAGTATGGATTGGGAAATCATGAACCTGATGAATGTATTTTTATATGGTGGTAAAGTAGGTATAGTCGTCTATTTTGGTGGACTCGTTAACACATGATGACCTGACATGCATAGAGTCACGATGGCCATGTTAGTGCACATTGTATTGACTCAATTGTTTCAGTAAATTTATTATTTTTTTCTGTTTTCTTCTTTTTTCATACATGTATATTATGAAATTAATTTGGATAATTTTTCAAGACCCTATGATTATGTATTTTTCACACCCTACATGGGTACATTGGAGAATATGTAGAACTAATTTTTTATATTAGGTTGAGTATAGGTTGTGCATTGTATCGAGCTAGAAAATCTTGATTGTGTAGTGGAGTTTTGGATTTAGGTAATAATTATATATTATATTATATCCACATTGGTATTTTCTATTATTTACTTTATTTTTACATGTGATCATCCTGATGAGAAATAAATTTTGTAGTATACATTGTGTTTCAAATATAATTGTTATGGAATTTTTTATGATTGATCATGAATAATATTTCTAATTAAATGCATGTTTTTAGATTGCGTACATTTTTTACCCTTTTAAAATCATAGACTCTCTATTAATTATTTTTATCATCTCTGGTAGTTGGTAGCATATTATCTATAGGGATGTGTGTCTGAGTCCATGTCACACCACAAGTCTAAATATTGATGATTGGTCATGTGTAGTGGTGTAAACAAATAGTATTAGAGAATATTTTTAACTTTCAATATATTTAAGACAAGAGACATATATAAGGGAAATATTTTATAGATTTTTATGGATTTAAAACCAGTTTTTCATGAAATCATTTCAGGTGGGAATTACTAGTTACCTAGGTTACAAGAATATTGATCATGGTTTTCCTTGTTATTGTAAAAAATGGTTATTAAATATGATTTGTCTATAATAAGTTTCTATTTATATTCATGGATATTATATTTTTTTATAAGTTCTTATACACATATTTATATTCATAAAAATGAATGAAAAGAAATTAGTGTGTTTGAGTGATTTCACTCATAAAAGAGGGTTTAGTTTATTGATAATAAATATTAATATCTTGTTTTACAATAAAATATTTTTTTGGGATATATAGTGATCTTGACATGGTCAATGAATTCATTGTATTCCTTATTGAAAAAATACATTGTTGTTTTTTGTACATACATGTTATACTTGTTATGGAATCAAAGAATTTGCATAATTTTCCCAAAGGATGTGAATACACCTAAGCGGGTAAAATAATCAAATATAGGGAATTATATGGATTCCTGAGACATGAATTACTCCATGTGATTAAAATGTTGAGGTAAATTTTAATGATCTGAATTGGTTATATAGATTGATCTATTTATTTTGGATGTAATTTTGAGTAACACAATTGGATGATGGATGGACATTTCTGGTTTTGGGATGGCTCCTTGGTGGCCAGTGATTCTGAGGTTTGCCTTAATATTAGAGAGATTCCTTATTATTATTATGAAGGAATAATCTAGAATATATGTGTTATATATGATTGACATGTTTTAATATACTGGTGTTTGGATTAGACACATGATTCTTGGGTTATACGTCTTGAATCATTGGTGTCCAACTCAAGCATCATGACAGTATTGTGTTGGAGTGTGGACTCATTGGGTTGAAATGTGATTTAGAAAAATAATCACCAAAAAATTACTCATTCCAACAGAAATTTATTGTCAGATAACATATCTGTTGGTAAAAATGAGCAATTCCAACAGATATTAATTTTTATTGGTATTAATTTTAATTACCAACAATTGTTTTCACAAACAGATATATCTATTGATATTGATCTCTCAATACCAACAAATCTTTTAAAAATAGTAAAATCCATTGGTCTATATACTAATTCCAAATTTTTTTTACTAACACATAAATCTGTTATTAATAATAACTTTTACCAACAATTCCATTCCCATAAATTCAAATATTTATAACAAACTATTCCATAACATCAAATAATTTTTCAATATCCAATTAATAAAAACCAATTTTTTTTATTTATATTATTGTTTTTACACAATGACAATATCCATTTTTTGCATTTTATTAAAAATATGGCATTAATTGAATTTAATTTTAAATTTTATTTAAATATTGATATGGTATAATTTTCAATAATGTTAATTTAATAAACCTTTAAATATTTTTTATAGAAAATATTTTAAATTATTATGATATTTGATATATTTACATATAGTTTTATATAATCTCTCTATATATAACAAATTCTTTTTTATATTTAAATCTGACAAAAATAACTAAATATAATCAAAATTAATTTAATAAATATATTTTTTTAAATTTAATATGCAGGGATTTTATCTCTTGAAATGATAGATCCCTGGACTGGGGATGGCTCCGTGCCTCCTTTGTGTCCAAGGGCCTAGCTGCATTGGAAGGGCTCGATTCATCTCTTCTCTCAGTGGATAATCCTATAATAAAACATTTTCCTAAGGTTCTGAGGGTATTCGATGGAAATATATCTGTGGTTCCTTGTGTTCGACCTCCTATTGCTTCCCTCTTGTTGTATTTATGTTCTTTCTATTGGGGGTATGTTTTGGCTTCAGTGGCATATGTGGTGGTTTCAAGATCCTATTCAGGTTGTTGTGGTGGACGATTTTCACAGTGGTGAAGACTAGCGAAACATCTTGGGGTCCTGGTGTCGCTCGATAGTGGTTCTGGTACTGGACAACAATGGATCCTAGTGCACTGAAGGGTTTGGATTTGTGGATCTAACAGATGTTCTCTAGTGATAATCATTTTTTCTCTCAATATAACTCTTTCATGTGGGCCTGAGTTTGCAGTCATGATGACGATGGTTTTAGTGGTTTTATGTTCATTGTGTCAAATTAGATTTCAAAGATATCTGATTATTATGGGTTGGTTTGCTGCTAGTATTTTTGTAGTTTCTTGAGTGGGAAACAAATTCACTGAATAGATTTGATATTTTCTCAAAGAGGCTGCTTAAACTAGAATCTGGTAATTACTATGCATTGATTTATCACATGGACAACCTGAAATCATGTAGTAATAGTGGATGGTTTGCGAAGCTGGTGATCAGGTGGACTAAAATGTGTAATGTTGTTCGGCTCTAAACCTGCATAGTGATGCTGTATTGGTCAGTTTCAACTTTTTTTGAGGTGCTCCTATTCCTTCTATTCATATTTTTTCTGCTCGGTATGGCATGGAATTCTGAAATTTCTTTATCTTCTTCGGGGGTTCAGGCTGCTGGTGGAATGCCTTATCAGAATCGAATAAAACCTTTTTTTTGATATTACCCATCAATTTCCAGCAGCAAATTTTCATGTTTGAACTCAATCTCCAAACTCTAACTGCTTTTGACCCTTTTGCCGATGCAAATGTTGAGGATTTCGGTGTGTGGGTGAAAAAGTACTTCCATGTTTAGGTGAAACAGTGCAATGAAAGGACGAGTCTAACTACTGTACAAGGGTTGAAGAAAGAATTTAGCTTCAATAGGATTTATTAGGATCTTAAGAAGGTATTCTTCTACTAAAATACTATTTTCCAAGACCCAAAACTAGGCTAGGTGATTCAGATCCGGTGCGATCAGAGAAAGAATTTTTCAACCTTCCTGATTAAGGTGGGCATAGTGAAGAAGGAAAACATAATGATTCATGGGTTTTAGGATCTTCGGCTTTCTTTTGTATTTCTTTTTGGTCTTTATATTGTAATATTTTGGGGTTTTTCTGAAACTTTTATGGGAAATAACAGCTCTTCTAGTTGTAACATTCAGCAACATTTCGAATTCCATTGTTGGAATGATGGAATTACTATTCTGCAAATAGAATTGAGAATAAATGTCATAAAGTAGCTATTTTGTTTGGCATGGATCCCAATAATCAAACAAAGTTTTCTTTTTATAAAATAAAAAAATTGAATTGGAGGCCATTAGTGCTTCTCTCTATTGGAATTTTTTAAAGCATATTCTAGGATTGATTCTTTATTGATCGTGTGTTTTGAGCATCATCAGTCTATGGTAGAAGTATTCAACAATCATGTCAATGATTTTTCAGGACAAAAAAATCGCATATTGGTGGGCCTGATAAACTCAATTTTTTCTTATTTGTTTCTTCATTGAAGTGGATCTAGTCACATACTTCACATTCTCTTGGATTCTTCTGCTTTTATGTCTTTATGTAGATGTTCACCTTTCTCATGAAGGACTCCATTGCTACAATGTTTTGGGTGTGGTTGCCTAGTCTCCCTCTTCCATTTCAAAACCCGGTAGGGCTACAACTCTTGGGAAATCCCTTTAGGAAATTTTTGTATGCTTATCATCCTACTCCCTCCACAAAGCATCCAATAGTTTCTAGAATTTTTGTCAAAATGAATATTTCTTCTCCGCCTCCTATGGTTATCTGGATAAGAGTGTTTTGTTTTATATTTGTTTAATGATGTCAAATACACATTTTTCCAATTTCAGATTATTTTTATTTTATTCCAGGATAGTTATTAATCCCATATAAAGGTCTACAAATACCATGAATTTCTAATTTTAAAATTTTTTAATAATATGGATTGAAAATTCATCCTAATACAAAATACCACTATGTTTTGATTTTTTTTCGCATTACTTATTAAAATGATATTGTTTTATCATGTGTATGATTTATGAATGATTATTAATATGATCATTGGTTTTGTCTTTCAGGACTTTGATATTACATATTGAGTTTCATCAAGTTTTCATTTCATTTCAGCATTGTGCATACTTCCTAGAGACATAATGTATTTCTATGTTTTCCTAATTTTTTTTCTTATTTTTTATATGTAGTTTTTATTCATTTTTTGTTATTTAAGTATACTAAACTAGTTAGAATGGGGAACATAATAGGATGTGTAGTTGGGTGTCCATCTTGTTTGGTTTTTCTTATGTTTTTTAGACATATACATGTTTTATATGTTTACAACAATGACCCAAGATGAACTATAAGATTACATGGGTAACTCACAGGCTTTCCATTTGACTATAAGATTCCTTGTTGACTATAAATAAATTATCATGTAATAACTCACAGGCCATCCATTTGAGTCTTGATAGCATAATCAATATTTATACATGCCATGCTCATGTAATTATACACTTATCATTACTTTTTTTTACAAAACAAATTTTAACTATTATCATTGTAATTAGAACACTTTAAAAGGATAATGACTAAAACACTGGATTTAAATCCTTACCCATTTTCTATGTTGAATGGAAGGATACTTTGACCTATCAAGTCCTAATTACATTAGATCAATAATAGTTTTGGATAATTAATGGAATTCATGGAATCTAATTATTGTAATGATGGTGGTGGATGGTTAGGGATTTCATAGGTTATGGATTTTCACACCCTGGTTTTTCATATATCCCATGTACTTTCTAATATGCCTGCATTATTAGTATTATTAGCACTATTCAGGCCCCTGGGTTTGAATTTTTATGCATATTTATCTTAGGTGTTGACTATCAATTTATTAGTATCATTCAATATTATCGTATTTGAAACTTTTCATTGAGTTGGAAATAGTCATTTTTACTTTCTAAATTTACCTTTTTTTTGTTTTCCTCTTTTTATGTTCAAAAAATGAAATAAATTCATTCTGTCAGCTTCACCTAAAAAATTGGAATTTATAGGTTTAAAATTTATATTTCCTTTCCAAAGATCTTCCAATTATTTGTTGAGGTTTTTTTCAAACTAAATCCCCAGTGGAACCATCTAGTGGAATTTCTCATGCTTGATGATTTTTATTTCATAAATTATTTTCATGAAAATACGCCCTCTTTACCATTGTTATCCAGTGACTACCATTCCATTAATATATTTAATGGAAGGATGTGTGCACTAAATAACCCATCACAAAAAAATTGATTATAACAACCAAGTAAAATTGCATGTATAAATATATATTTTTCATTCTGGTTTCAGTATGCCCCGGATTTAGTGATTTAAGTACTTTGACAATATATATTTTGATCTTCTCTAGCCTCGCACATAACCAAGTAATGTTTTTTTGGTTATGTATTGGTAACAAAAAATGAGACAAAGAGAGTGGCGTTTTTCATTCAGATTAAATAAAATGTAGTTGTTCTGACTACACGAAGAATAAAAACCCCAATTTATCAGAGAGAGAGGGAGAGACTGCCTCTTGGGATTGCAACCATATATTGAACTCCCTGAATTCCAGAATGGTCCCCTCTCCTTAACATACCATTAGTTTCCATATTAATCATAAGATAGTATTCAACATAAATTACTTCAGAAAAATAGATATCCTTTATGAGTGGGTGTTTGATTCTTTGTTTCCCTTCTTATCCTTAGGTGGTTTGTAGTTTACTAACTTCCTTCAACTATTCAATAATATGATTATTAAAAAAGTGTGGAAACAATATGAATGGTCTGATGAGTATACATATGTGGAGTAAGATTTTGATGCACCAGAGTCCCGGTCTCAGGCTACCTATGAGACCCAGACATCCCCTGCACATTCTAGTGTAGAGAGCATCCAAAGGACTTAATGAGCTATCACCCCCCTCTGCCACTTTGTAGAAATGGTTTCATCATATTGTTGTTTCCCTCTATTCCTCATTTAGAGCCAAATGGTTCTATTTCATAAGAAGTGATTTCCATTTATTGAGCCACCAGTGTAACCCTTTTCTCATCCACTACAGCAGTTACCAACCCAGCAGCTTTCTACAGAGCACAATCCATCTACTTCCACTACAAGAGATCTTATTTTTACAGCCATCCAAGAACTCATTGATGACCCATACATCCTTTATAATCTAGAGGCCCACTAGGAATATGTTTTTGAGTCCCACCAGAATGTAAAGGGACCTGCTATGGTGATAGAAAGGGGTTCCTTTTTTTGTTCTAGCTTCAACGTAAATGGAATCTCTCTCAATAAGAGCGTCGTTGACTACCTAGTATACATATCCAATTTTTCCCTCTAATAAATCACCATTGACAACCTCACCCACCATTGTTATTCTGGACTGGCACCTTACTGTGTAGCAGCTGACATATGTATTGGTTTCTACTATTCTCAATTAGGATACTATTGAGACAATTTATGTCACTGTACAAAATCAACATCAACCTCCTATAGAGATTAGACAAGGGTTATTGTATATATATAATAGCATAGTACAAAATACCAATGTTCCATGGATTTCTTCATGATAGATTGGGAACATATGCCCTCAAATCATATTCCTAGGCTTGATTTGACCTAGTCCTACTACTCGGCCAGAGATCAATGTGCCCAATAAGTTCTCCACCATGTAGATCAGCTGTGGCCACTTCTTGAAGAACATCTCAGCAAGTTGTCTGAATGAATCTTCATATTCCTCTATCAACCTTAACATTGAATATTCCTTCCCATCCATGGGTGTGAGCATGTATTGGAGCGCAGAAGCGTGTGAAATGTCTATGGATCTCTACTCACCATAGTTGCGGCTGCTTCGTCATCTCCGTCATTCACTCAATGTAATGATGTTTAAATATTTGTATTTTTTATACATATTTTTGTTTTATATACAAATCATTGTTTCATTAAATATTTGTTTCATTAAATATTTGTTACAATCAATGTACAATTTATGTCATCACATGTTTGTTCATTTTTCCCTATCTTATGGTTTTTGTTTCCACTCTTTAGATAATCCTATTTTTTAGTCACTGGGTGGTATTTTTAATCGTGGCCTTCTTTACATCTACCATGACTGGTAGCTTTTTCACTACTTTTATGGATCAATATTTTTTGAATAAAAAATCATTTACTGTTACTAGTTTAGTTTTTTTAAGTTCATGTTTCATTGACTTTTTTTTCTCACACTACCCATAAATGATGTTTTTTTGGTAAATCGATACTGATAGGTTTGAACCACTCAAAACATATTCATGGATTTGTGACTTCATCCATGTTTCCATCATTGATTCACTCATTATTGATCCAGTTTCTGGTAAGAGTAGGTACACCCATTGTCATTTCCTAGGTATTCCCATTGCCCATATCCCTGTTATGCCCATTTCCCTATTATGACCATTTCCTACTTTATTCCTATTTCCCATTGCCAATTACCTATTGATTCACATTCTCGACGTATGCCCATATCCCATTTCCCATTGCTTGTTTCCTAATTCACACCCACTGCCCCAGTATGCCCAGTACCGACTTCCCATTTCCCATTTCCCATTTCCAATTGCCGATTTCCCATTTCCCATTGCCCATTTCATGGATTTTTAATGCATTTACATGTTAAAAATATTTTTTAAAATCATAAATAGATTTATTTCAACTCATTTGGAGAGTTGGAGTGAATGTGATTTTTTTGTTGCATGTTTAGTTTGGTGTACATGATGTCGGAGATGGAAAAAATGCTACGGTGGGAGGGGGCTGTGGGCAATGGGCATGCCTACTCTCACTAGATTCATGATATTTCAACAGGGATGATGAAAAGATCTCATAAAGAAAATCTTATTTTCATACCTCTATTTCTATTTTTGTTTCAATTCATGCAGATATTTTGCAGTTATTTGAGCTGGAGATGACTCTCGAGCATGGATGAGCTACTACTAGTTCCTTGGTTCTGGGTTGATGGTGCTCTCTTTTCCCTTGGGTGACATGGATTAGTTGCTGCTGGCATGGATGGGCTACTGTTGGCTCGCTTGCATAGATGTGTTGAAGTTGTGAGTTGTTGTTGGCTCACTGGTCATGGGTTTCTAGTGTTCGCTGGTCCCTCATGTGGCATGGATGGGCTGACACTAGCATGGGGGGGTGCATTATGGGTTGTTTGGGCACGTGATGGATCCTGTTTGGGGGATGTATTTTGTGTTGATTCAATTACATTATTAATATAATTATTATTTTTTCAAATTTTGAACTTGTGTGAAAATTAGATTTTTTTTACTAATTATAATAGATGTATTATATATGATAAATTAATAAATTTAATATGGAATTTTACTAGAAATAATTTTTTTTAATATAACATATATTATATGTTTGTAATATTGTTACCAACAGAAAAATTTGTTATTAGAACCTATTTCTAAAAATTTTAACCAACATATATTTTATCTATTGGTTTTATTGTAATTTTAACAGAATGATTTTATCTATCGAAAAAATATTTAGTGACAGATTATTTACCAATAGTTTAGTGAAAGTGACATATATGTTGGTAAAACTTTTTACCAAAAAAAATGTACTTTTACCAACAGATATGCTCCCATTGGAAAAAGTGAAATATTTTGTAGTGAATAGGAATGTCCTCATGAGAGGATTCACAATTGTTTTACTCAATAATGGAAGTGGTAAATGAGTGTCATAATATTACATTAGGGATATAAATCGACATCTGAGGGATAATTCAAAATTAATGCATGTAATTCCGGTTGGATTATAGATCAATGGCTGGTAGTGTATATGACATTAACTAGTGTGTTTGGTGGAATTAATTAAGGATTAGAGACCCAAGGTTTTTATGAGAATGGGAGGTGATGTTCTATACAATGAAAAATCATCATAAATGGATTAGAGTGAAGTACCATAGTCAATTTGAGCTTATTCTAATATATGAGTTGTTAGGCATGGATAATCATTTCGTAGGAGGAGAGTCACATGATTGATGTTGTAATATATCAGGTGTCCTAATAAATAAGTGGTTTAAGGGAATACATGTGGTGTGTAGTTCACTATATTTTATTGGGATATGTTTGTATCATTATGGATGAATATTGGAAAATATTTAGGCTCACATTCCTTAGGAGATTGAGATGGGTAGTGATGGATGTTCCATATTGGAACATATGTATGATTGGGATGGTAACATCAAGTTTGTACATTCGAGAATTGATGAAACATGTTCCTAGAATATAGTGATTTTAATTCAGTGGTGTGATAATAATTAAACAATTATAGTGGGGTTCATCTTTGATATCATGTTTCTGAAACCCTCATATTAGAATGGTCATGGGTGTATTGAGACTAGTTAGTGATAGTTCAATGTGTAACTATTATGGTAGTGTGTGGTAATATTCAATGTGATCTGGTTCCTTTGTAAACACCAAATTCATGATTTATGTATGATATTGGATGAGTCATAGTGTTAGAATTGGGTTTTGGTAGAGTTGAAAAGATCTAAGAGCTAGTAAAATCAAAGTTCCGTTAGTGCTATGGGATTGAACATGAGTAATACTATGGGATTTTGGGGATCCAATTAAATAATAAAAAAAATATTTTGATTTATGCATCAATGCTAGTATTTGAAAAATTATACAATTCCTCAAGAAGTTACAGGATTTTGATTGAGTGATGTGAAAACACATCAGTAAATACGGTTGATAATTTTTCGAAGACATTAGGAAAATAATTACTAACAACTATTCATTCATTGAAATAGTGATGATGTGATGGAAACGACATAATTCAGGATGGTGGAATACTATAATACAATTATTTTTAGTTGATTCATATGATGGGAGAACCATGGTTTTGAATCATCCATTGTGAGATGAATCTTATGTAAGGGAACCATAAGATTAAAATTAATTATTCAATGAACCCATGGTGTTCAGGATAAGAAAATATAATTGGATGATATCATGTTATTATAAATTGTGAAAATATGGAGGCATTACATTTGGAGAATAATTCACCTCGT
Organism: Viscum album; assembly: GCA_963277665.1. Lineage (NCBI taxonomy): Eukaryota > Viridiplantae > Streptophyta > Magnoliopsida > Santalales > Viscaceae > Viscum > Viscum album. The sequence goes on from OY728133.1 coordinate 530,843,985, forward strand.
TGTTTAGATTTGCACATTGGAAGGCCATTTTAAATTTAGGGAAAGAATGGAGTGCGTTCTTTGGTAATTTGATACTCAGTTATGTGTAAAATGATGTATAGCGGACCAATACAACTTATCGTTAATAATAATTTATATGTGTTAGGGTTTTTAATTCCCCATTTATTTCTGAGTTTTTCTTTTCAAAGTGTATTTGAATTTTGGTCCCAAAGAAAGTGCAATTTTCAGAATTTTCACTAAGATTAGGATTATGTGCATTGCTAAATATCAAGGAGAATTATTTGAATTTAGATTAAGTATCAATAGGTGATTCAGGTACACATGTTTTCATTATAAAGGTTCTAGGGTGACCCATCCGATTTATAATATTTGTCATAGACTTTGAGTTGTGCCATGATGACGTACCTCATTGGTAATTCCATAGCTGGGACCCTGAAATGATATTATATGAATATGGGAAGACACACCCAAGTAAGTGGTTATTTTCTAGAATATGAATCACATCATTACCAATATGGTTCATACTGTGATAGTGTTTGGCTGATGGATGGATTTTCTATTCTGTTCCAGTCACATAATGAGACGAGAGGGACATTCCATCATAGGGTTTGGATGATTTTCATTATCTTTTCTAGGGATTTTCACAAGAACTCCAAACATTGTAACATTTAAGAAGTGTTTGGATGGGGGATTGGTCCACTTCCTAGGATGTTCTTATGTAATGACCCTCATGGCCACACATTAATCTACCCATTTTCTAGTTTTTTTAAGTGGTATGACAAATTATTTGGGGTTCTCTCCATGGGTTTTAAGTTGAATTGATATTGGTGAGGGAAATTTGGATAAATCCCCACATTCCATTCACTATGACCCCCTTTGTTATGGGACTTTTTGGTGTTTTTTGTGCATTTAGGATGATTACCTCCTTCTGCTACACTCCATCTTTGGTTTCGCATCATAAATATAAATTTTGTTTTATTTGTGAAATGGGTTTGGTGTCAATTCCAATAGATCATGGTTTAATTTAGTGAGCTTGATGATTAATTTTATTGATATAGTAGTGGAGGTCCTAGAGGAATAATTCTTGGGGTTTCATGTGTTTTGGGAACTTTACTAATTCTTGGTGAGTTTATTCGTTGATTATTTCTCTTTCTGTTAAATTGAATTATTAAATTTAATATATAATAGTTAATAAATTGGGTTTTTTTCATTAAATTGGAGATCAGGATGATGTACATGTTTTGAAGGTGCATGAAATATCATGATCTAAGATGTGAAAGGAATTAACAAGATTTTATCTCTGAGTTTGGGGTGGGTTGTCCCTTTAATATAAAACCATATTCTTTTTATGAAAGGGGGTGCATGAATACATGATTTTTTTGGTTCACGTAAGATATTTGTGAATTGAGAGTTTCCTAAAAAAATTAATAATATTTCATGAATCCCATATCATTGAGAGTGGGTATTATTTTCACTTTAGGCACATTGTTATCCCCTAACAATAATGTATATTTTTAAATGATATGTCATTATGTTGATGAAATACCTTAGGCAGGTCTGAGGTTAAAAGACGTGACATTGGAAGTCTGGGATGCTCTCATAGGGAATTTTTTGTGGGAATGAGTGGTTTACTCCATATAATGATGGGTTATATGTCAATATGTCTCATGTTGGTTTAGGAGAACACACATAAGGTGGATTAAGGATTCTTGTGTGCTATTAGTGGGGGTGAGTCCTACTAAACTATTAATGGTGTGGAAAATATGGGTCCTTCTATGTGATGGGTTGAGATATCTCTAAAGGGAGATTCTAGATGAGACCCAGTAAAAGGTAAAGGGAGTTATTTTTGAATTTCAACATGGTTTTTATTGGGTTTATAGTAAATTAGATTTTAAAACCCATTAGTTTTTCATTCTATGTGTGTGAGTATGATTTCGATGATATTTAAAACCACCTTTTACAGCATGGTATCTGCATGAACATTAGGAAAATGGTTCATCCTTCGGTGATGGGAGAAAGTGTTACAAATTATTTATACCAGTATGGAATGAAGAGATTGTGATATATGGATGGATGTATGCAGATATAAATTTTGAGATTTAGGGATAGGTTCATTGTGACTATAACCTCAGTGATGATATAATGATCTCTTGAAATATGATAATTTTTCCTTTCAATATATGCACACATATTATTTGGGATATTACGTACAATATAATACATATAGGACCTCACATTCCCTGAGAAAGTAACAATCAATGAATGAAATCACATTGAGATATCATATTTTGGTATAGACTATGTCTCTAGTGAGAGGGAAGTGTTTAATTTGACATTAAGAGACATAACATGAGTGAGAGTGTAATGGTCTCGGTATCCTCAATTTAATGATTGAGAAGGATGTTATAATTGTATTGGACTCACCTTGAATGATTAGGTTTCTGTGTGGATCTTTCCTCGAGTGATATGCTAGGGGTCAAGATGTGACAATGTAAATTACCTTTAGTGAGAACGTAGTAGTCAAACTGACATGATTGAGAAGGAGTTCATGTTGCGGTGTGATTATTGTTAGATTAAAATACCTCCTTAAGGGAAAAGTTAATGTCTCAAAATTATTCTATAACACTACTCTTAGAGGGTGTTATGGTTGGAATATGGTATGGGCACTACATTAGTTAATTAGGTAGATGACATGCATCGTATTTTCAAACATCCTCGAGAGAGGAGTTGGCCTAGATATAATGTTTATGAACCTATGTTCAAGGGTGTATCACTTTCGATATAGACGATTCCCATCTATATATATATATATATATAGATTTCTTCCTTATATATAAATGACACCCTAACACATGTCTTTGTGTATGGGTTGGATTTTTTGGAATTAGGTGAATAATTTCAAGCATCCTGCCCAAAATAAGCATCTCTAGGTGCCATGGTTGCCCGGTTAGAACCTAAAAACCTAATAGACATGTATTCAATGATTCCAATGTATAACAATATCTTCTAATGATCTAATGTGTATAGGTTATTTTTTTAATTTTTTCTCATGAATACATTTAAAAAAATGGGGTATATTAATGGAATGTGGTGAGACCATACTGATATGTATGTATCACACCCTTCACATGAACTTTGGTGCTTGTGTACACCACATGAATTCTCTTATGTTTATAAAGATTTATATTATGGTTTCTTCATGTGAATTTTAATGGTTTATTGGAGTTTGGTACTATGGTGAGGCTTGGGGATTTCATTGAATCCTATTTTTATTTTCTTTTATTATTTTAATTTTTATATGTGATTGGCCCCATGGAAGATATGTTTTTTTGTATGATTTCACATTCATTCATTATAGCATTTCATGTGAATAATTATGAAAAATGTGATTACTGAATTATTATTTTTTGTTATTTTTACCTTTTTAAACTCTGAATATAGTGATTATTCCCCATAATGAATTATTTAGGCCCTGACCAAAAGGTTGTGTTATCTAGATGTAGTGGAGGTGTTTTGAGGACATGTAATTAAATTGGTCTATAGATTAATTTGTGGTCTTAGGGTGGGGTGTCACATGCACAACACAGAATTCATAACTTAAATGAATGTGTCAATATACATGGTAAATATTTATTTTCCCAAAGTCCTTGCTTCCATCCATTTAGTTTCACATGTCACGCCTATAACTTGTTTCATGACTACCTCATAATATTTTATCGTCCCTTGAATACATTTCTTACCATGAATGTCTCCAAATGACTCCAAAACACCCTAATTTCACCCATAAACCTCTCAAAAATCAATATATTTCATTTATACACACTAAATACCTCAAATCCCTATCTACTATTATTATACCAACTATCCCTGAGTCATAATTTTATATCAAAAACATTTTTGAGATTTACAAAACAATAAATATATATATATAGGATAATTTTATATTATTATTCAATACATACAATAATAACTCAATTCTCTAAAAGTATATCTTGTTACTGTATTAATATACTAAACAAACCATAATCATATTTTTTGAATGATATTATATGTATCCCAAAATTTTATTCTCATATAATATATATCTCATATTTATATTACATAAAATCATTCAGCATAACTCAAAGAAAAGAAACATTAATAAGTGTTAGATTAGATGGAAATTAAAGATAAATAGATTATATATCAATCATTGATCATATATAATCATATCACGAGAATAAGGTTATGATAACATTAGCTTAACATTTTAACATCATCCCCAAAAATTAATATACTATATTCTTAATATGAGTCTTTTGAGGATCATAAGACATGAATCATAGATGAATCAATGATTACGAGTTGTGTGATCATAGGATAAGAATAATTAAATGTAATAGAAATTTTTATAAAAATTAATGGATAATCATAATCATTGAAATATTTTGGAAAAGAATCCAACCAAGACATTATCACATGTCAGGCATTATATAAACACCAAACAACCTTATTAAGTAATTGTATAACCTCCCAGGTACTGTCTTATTGGAATGGTATTACCTCTCTTGTACCCTTTGAGATCATAAACATTAATCACTACCCAATGCATTGGAATTATATAATTAACCAACCTATCACATAATCCATTCATTTGTATGCCTTGTGATCTAGTAAAATTATATCATTTAATCATATATTAACCCATTAAAAATATAAATGGTTTCATAGATAACTCTTCATCATAATCATAATATACCTATAAGAGAAGTAAACATAATATAATTGAATCATATCTATATTGAAACATAATTAAATTCAAAAGAAATTCTCATAAATGAAATGAATGTAAAAGTTCCCTAGAACATTTATTGATGGAAATACACTTTTTATTTTCTAATAACATAATTAAATTAAAAAAACATAAAATATATTTGAAAAAAACATTTTGATGAATCATGGAAGCTTATAAATTAATCTTCAATGAAATGAATAGTCATGACAGTGGTAAAATTCATTTATGTAGCGTATATGAATGAAAATAGATTATCCACACTATTAGTAAATATTACCTCATTCAGAAAATGAGAAGAAGATTCATTTTAAATTTTTTCCCTAGAAAGTAAAACATTAGTAAAAATGAAATTAATAAATATTTTTATAAACGTAAAACAATCATTGTAAACCTTTTAGAGAAAACATGGTTGTGGATGAAAATATTTTAGGCCGAAGATATAAATAAAGATGGTTTCTTTGAACACATTATTTTATATCTTTCAGTTCTTAGAGAGATAAAATTGAATGAAAAACATTTAATATATACAATTAACAAGAGTATAATAAATGAAATAATATTTTTGAGTTACTTATCATATAATTTCTTCATCAAACAATTTAATCATAAAAAATCCAAATAAAAACTGATATTATAATATAAATCTTTTACCTTAAGTCCAAATTACTTTTAAACTCATTCTATTCATATTTTAAAAAATTAAAATTAATTGAAATTTTATATGAAATCCATAATTATTCTTATAATACCATACATAGTTTACATAAAAAATCATATCAAATGTTTATTAACAATATTTCATCATCATCATCATCATTTATAGTGTTAACTACATTGTTTTCATTGTATTTTCTGTTTTGAAAATTATGGTACTTGAACATTGATGATGTATGAATCATAATTATAATTTAAATAATGATATAAATATCATATATTTTGATTAAATAAATATTTATATGAATTAAAATAAAGCAATGATGAAGAATGAAATACATCACTTTTTAAAGACTTCATTAAATACATATGAATAAGTGATATTTCGCATTGGGAAAGATGTAAATAATAAATATAAATAACAATAAACCTTTATTAATAAATAGTAATGTCATAAATATCAAATATATATTTAATTCCTTCATTATTAAAATAAATTTAAGGCTTTAATAGCAACTAAATCATATCAGTGCCTGGAGGTGCTAGTCCACACATACACACAAGGGATACATTCATGTCCCATGTGATAAAAAGTTGGAGAAAAATGGTAGTTACATTAAGATAAAAACATTTCAGTATATTAATTATAGTAGATTAATTAGTATATGATGGATAAAATAGATTCAGAGGATGAAAAAGAAGAAATAATCCTTGAAATAATCATGTATGATGATTACCTCATATTTGAGAGACAACCATTTACATTCATAATAATCCCTCATAGAATTGACTATGGGGAAGCGAGGAAGATATATAATGGAATAGTGGAGTCAATAAATGTATTAGATTAGTAATTTTTATGATCTACAAGTATCAAAAACCCTGAATATGGGATGATAAGATCTTCCAATTTATAAATGAGTGAAAGAAAACACTTGTAATTAGTTAAATGATTTAAATATAACATATAAAATTATAATATTAAGTGGAACAAATATACTTCAAATTAAAAGATAATATTTTACAGTGTATAAATAAATTTCAAGTTATACATGTTTTCAATAGATTTCACTACGTCCCTTCATGTTACACCCCTTTAAATCCATATTAACCATTACTGTGATAACTTAAGAATTTTACCATGATAATCCAATTATACGAAAAAATAAAAGCTGAAATATAATTGAATCTGAACACGAGGGTTTAGATATTTTAATACATTTTATAAAATAAAATTTCTACAGGTGAAAAAAATTACTTTTTAAATAAGAATAGAAAATACATTATTTTTTAAGGAAATGACCTGATTGAAGAATTATAATCAATCTACATTGAAATCAAGTAAAAAATTCATTTCTATGATATAATCATTATATAAAAATGAAATTTATTTTTTTATTTCTTTTAAATTGAAAATATAATTAATCCATCTAACAATAATATTAAATCTGAAGAGCCAATAATTGTTTTACATTTGAAGTAAATAAAAACTTAGATCACAAAAGTCAATCTTGGGTTCCCAAATTATAAATATTTTTTAAAATTAAATATATTTTACAGTAAACATATATATTTTTTGGATATATTTTTTTCAATTTATTAATTAATTCTTAAATCATAATAATTTTATATAAGTGACAATATTTAAAAAATCTATATTTTTTAGTATTCACTAAAAAATAAATATTTTTAGACAAATCCTAGAATAACATCCAAATCCTATTATGATATTTTCGTTAAAAATAAATATCAATGTTTTAAATACCATTTATTAAGGTATAATAATATAATTATATTATTTTCCCCCAAAATTGAATAAAAACAATTCTGAATAAAATGTATTTTAGAATCATAAATTTACATTGTTCTCATTCAATACTATAAAATTTAAATGAATGTTACATTATTTTATTTAAAATATTATAATTTTTTTTAATAATATATCCTAAATAATTATTGATTTAATATTTTAATATAAACACACATTACACACGTAAAAATAATTTTTTAGATAAATATTTCCTTTAAACACAAAATTTTATTTTTTACATGTTTAAATAATTCAAATCCCATAAATTAATTTTATACATTTATATATAAATCCTAATTTACTTGGTCCTTTTATTAAACTCCAATACCGTGGATTGGCGATAGCTGTCATAACAAATTATAATAATTATACTGTATTTCGTGGGTTTTTAAACTCAATTCTTCGCTTAAAATAAGACATCAAGGAAATTAATTGTATTTTAATACAATTATACTATAATATATTATAACACCCTTAAAAATAACTTTTAACTTGATATTCTGTCACTCTGATGTAAACAATGAGGGTACATCTACTTCACCAAATTTGAGGATCCATTATTGCTTACTCAAATTTTAGAATCCTCAAAAGAACATTAACTAGGGGTGTAGTATTATTTCATAGAACTGTATATATATGATAAATGTTTTCTCTAATATATGTTTTTGCACCCCAAAATTTTATATTATGTCTATTTTTGAATTTTATCTATTTGATAGGTTTCATTACACAAAACACCGAGCTCAAAAAAGCAACTAAATTATTTAATAGTGATTGTTATCACATTATTATTTGAAAGGAGTGAAAAAATGAGATTAAATATATTATGAAAATATAATGTTTTAATTTTTATAAAATTAATTAATTGGTAAAAAATTATTATAAATGGAAATAAAATCCAATTTAAAATAAATGACGTGTTTTTTATGAAAACAATATTTTAAACATTTAGTGAAATTTTTTCTTAATAAATTAAATATATAACTATTATTAAAAGATAATAATGAAATAAATATTTAATGTTTTCAATAAAATTATTTTAAATGCATACAATAAGTAGTATAAGATTAATATATTAGTAAATCGAATTTTTTGCATAAAAATGATATACTTTTCTAAAGGGATTTTATCTCCTTTTAATGTGTAATTTTAGTAATTTTATTTAAAAACGTATATATAATATTTATAAAAATTAAAATTATCATTTTAAATTGTAATAAAAAAATTTACTTTTTTTAAATTTTTGGTATTTTCGTATATGTTATAAGTTCTGATAAATAGTAAAAAATAATGAATTTTTGTTAAAAACAACTTGTTTATCATAATAATTTATACTATTAAATTATATTTTTGATAAATATTAATGTATAATTAGATATATTTTATATCATTTAGTCCAATTTAGATCATTTTAATCAATTTACCATTGAATTTGGATAATAAATAATTTCAATCATTTGAATCTTTTCACATTCTAAACCCTCCTTCATGCCACATCTATGAGATTAAATTTAAATTCATTTTATCATTATCTATGTTATGAATTTTTTAAAATTGATTTCGTAATTTAAATATGAAGGAAAAAATTTAGTAAATATGTCCGATTTATTTTTTTCACAACATGAATAGTAACATTAGTAGTTTTTATGACCACAATTAAACGTAATTTGAGTAATTTATGATAATAAAAACATTTTAAATATTATCAAATATCCATATAAATTGTTGTAGTTTTATTTGGATGAGTATTTATCATACCTACGAGTTAAACATTTAGTTATGTAAATTTATGGATATTTGGATGAGAATATAACCTTTATAATATTCTAATAAAGAAAAACAAAACAAAACATACTTTTATTTTTAACAAGTTAAATATTTTAATATGGGGATAACTAGGGGAGTAGTTTGACTATAAATAATTGTAAAGACTCGGAAATTTCAAAGAAATTTTTTCTTAATTTTCTTTGGAATTTTACAAGAACGCAGTTTCTAACGGCGCCTGATTCCGAGGCCGGTGTGCCCGGAATTAATTTTCAATGTTTGGCTCGGGTATGTTCAGTGAACCAGCGAGCAGGAATTACTATCTTTTGAACTGGTGCTCGGAATTGAAATCTGATTGCACCGATGAACTCACAACGCTGGTAATCGGTTAAGGGAACCTTTACCGTAGTTGTGTTTGTGTGGGAGAAGAAGTTAATTTTTTGGGGTTTAAATAAAAAAAGTGAATAAAATTGTTAAATCAATTTTATTTCATGTTAAGTGGTTAACTTCTCCCATGGGAAGTTGGTGGTGGGCCCACATCCATACAACATCCCATGTGTGGATATTTGAAAGAGTGGGGCCCACATGAACCCCTCCCCACCTCTTCAAATTCCTTAACTTTCCTAACCCCTATAAACCCCCCATTTATGTTTTGATAACATATCACCTCCTTAATTTTATAACATCTTATGTTAATAACTTAAGTGAGTTAAATATGGGTTTTGAATTTTCAAACTCTTGAAATTCAAAACCTATATTGGGTTAATAAAATAAGTGGGAGGATTATTTTATTTTGGGGTTAGTTGTTCTTGTGGTGGAGACTTGGGAGAGAAAAGGCTAAGTTTGAAGTCCTCTTCTTCTTCAACACCTTCGACGAAGAACGCTAAGAACACCTTCGACCAAGAACGCGAAGAACACCTCCAATGAAGAGCATCTCCGTCGAAGAACGCGACGTCTTCTTCCAACGACGTTTCCCCTTCGAACGCTCCTCAGTGAAAATGGAATCGACGTTCGTTTTCCACGACGCCCGACTTCTGCAACGCTCGTCATCCGCAATATGATTGATGTGCACCGTATCTGAATCGAGGTAGGGGAATTTATTTTTGGTGTTCTCTTATCTTCTGAGAAAAGAACAACGAGCGCAGACCAACCAATTCTAGGTTGATCCGCGGATCGATTCATGAGGATTGATGTTGAAGTTTATTATTTAATTATTTCGTTCCGGAATTCTATCTTGTCATCCTTCATGATTTTAAAACCAGTTGTTATCGATTAACGAGAGGGGGTCCGGACCGCACAAACATGGCCGACCCTCCTCCATTATTGATATTGTTTCTAATATGGATGGAATGGGATGGTGTGGTGTCGTCGCACCACGCGAGAATCGCTCGGTAGTATTACGCAACGCCGTCGCACCACGCCGAGAAGCCAAACAAGAACGCGACGCAGTCGCGCCGCGTCGATGGAAGTCGAAGGCGCCGCGGCCGGAGTGGAGCCGCGGCGAAGGGGCGCGACTCCAGCACGCAGCGTTGGAGAACCACCAAGACGGCACATTTTCGTTTTGACATGCGGATTGACGGGCGACGACGAAGCAGGCTGTTTGGGCATTTGAATCCCTTCACAGTGAAGATGGGGTCCCGGGGGGACCATAGGCGAAGACGACAAGAAGAACAGACCACCGTAGCGCGTCTGGTGGTCCGCGGAAGGCGGCGGCGGCGCCCCACCGGAAAAAGGGCCGGCCGACGAACCGCTGGCCTCAATCAGCGGCGAAGGGCGGGGGATCCGCGCACCCCGCCCGTGTGTCGGCTTGGCCACGCTGGACGAGCCGTGGCCGGCCAGTCGGGCCGGACCGAACCGGACCGCACCGGACCCGGCCGGGCCGGGTCGGCCCGGGTCCAGACCCCCGTTTTCGGGCCACTTTCGGTCAAATGCCCGTAACCTGAGCTACGTGCCTCCAAACGACTCGCCGTCAGCGGAAACACGATCCTTGGATCGAGACGGTCGTTTCGGTATATCTCACTCAAGGTTTCAGATTACATTGGGTTCGGCCGGGTTGGTTCGGATACGAAACCAACCGGGCCCTCGGAGCGGAAATGCTCATAACTCGAGTTCCGGACGTCCGAATGATGTGCCGTCGACTTTGTTGTTTTCTTATAAGTGAGACGGATCTTTTGGCTTACTCCGCTTGAGGTTTGGATGCCATCGGAGTGCGGTCGGGTTGGTTCTCTCACGAAACCAACCGGGCCCCTGGGACGAAAAAGCCAATAACTCACAAACCGGGCGTCCGATTGACGCACCACCTGTATCGTTGTTTTCCTCTTGTTGAGACGGAACTTTTGGCATCCTCCGCCCAAGTTTTGGATGCAGTTGGATAGTGGCCGGGTTGGATTGCACGAAATCCAACCGGGCCCCTGAAACGGAAAAGCTGATACCTTTCTGACAGAACGTCCGTTTGACGAACCGTCAGCGGCGTTGGTGATCTCGTTGAGAAACGGTCCCTATGAGTATACCCTATGAGTGTTCGGGGTATAGTTTTGTTACGGCCGGATTGGTTCGCACACGAAACCAACTAGGACCATAGGACGAAAAGGCTAATAACTCACAGACCTGGGGTCCGATTGACGCACCGTCTGTTGCGTTGAGACCCCTATGACAAGGTGGTCCTTTGAGATACTTCCTTGCGGGACTTTGTGATACTTGGAGTATCGACCAGTAGCTCGTGGAGCGGACCCTCCCAGAGATGAGCGTGCGGAGTACGGAGACCGTGTAGCCGGCTGAGACCTGACGACTGCTAGACCGACTCGACTTGGAGTGAGTCGACTAGCCCAGTGGACAGAGCGCCCGGTATTTGGCGACAGAACCACGACGGACGGAGCGCCCGGTAGTTGGCCGCAGACCCGCGATACTCGACAGGAGGAGTACCTCTGCAGGCAATTGGGGGGAGCGCCCGGTATTTGGCGACAGACCCATAGCGGACGGAGCGCCCGGTAGTTGGCCGCAGACCCGCGGTACTCGATAGGAGGAGCACCTCAGCAGTCTTAGGTTAGTGAGCAGTACCTCGGAGTCATGATAGGACCACTGTACACACTAGAGATGGGCTCTTCAGCAGTTACGGTTTCGATAATGAAAATCCTGGCATGAGCTGAGACTTTTGATCCTTGTGTTTACCTCATGTTTGAGATGGGTCACTTGATAACTTAGGTATATGTATGGGCATATACCTGGGTAGTGGTTATCCGTTTATTTCACAATCCTTGTGTTTCCTCATGATTGAGATATTTTACTTGTTAACTTAGGTATATGTATGGGTATATATCTAAGTAGAGATTATCTGTTGAGATCTTCTTGTGGTTATCCTTGTTGGTTTAGTGAGACCTTGAGGGTATCGGGGTCCCTACTGAGTATCATTATACTCACTCCTGCACGGGCTATGCCCGCACCTCGTTGTGTTGGTTGCAGACGACGGGCAGTGCTGACGGAGGCCGAGTTTTTGAGGACTGGACGGTACCCGGAGGTGGACTACACGACGAGTCAGTACCCGGTGGTGGACTACACGACGTGACGACTCACAGAGGAGGTTGACGGAAGAGAGAGTGGAGAAGGATATCTGTATCTACCCTTCAGGTAGGATCCGTGGTGGACGACCAGGAGCTGCGCTATCTGTACCTACCCTTTAGATTGGATCCGAGGAGGACGACCCAGGAGCTGCTTCCTACTTCCAGCTGTTGTCTTTTTGCTATTATACCTTGTTCCGTTGTAGTCGTACTTTCTTTTGGGTTTGTATTCTGACCCATTTACTTTTCATCATTTCTTTTATACTTAGTGTTTTGCTTCCTCTTGTACTCTGTGGTGCTTGTTTACTTTTATAAAGGAAATTTCTTCCTAGTTATCGGGATTTTACGCCTTTGGTGCTAGTCTCCAGCCCTTGGCCTATGGAAGGCAGGCTTGGGGAAGTCACGGCACAGGCCCCGAGGACTGGTCGTGACAAATTGGTATCAGAGGAGTTCGGTTCTACCGCAGAACTTATAACTCTGATGTTTCTTTCTGTGAAGCAATAATGTTAAGATTACCGAGTGTGGTTTTCAGTTTAGGGAGTCCAGTGTTGGTGAGGGCGGCCGACGTATCCATACACCAGGACCCTGACAACTGATTTCCGACATTGTGCACGAAAACACTGATTGCGTGTATGTTTTCCAAAAGTTTTATTTAAATGTCAGCTCAAACCAGGTCAGCTCACCAGGTATAATCTTTTGACCGTGTCACGTTGTTTCTTTCAGGATGCCTCCCTGTGGACGACCAGCTAGAGCCCCGAGAGTGGCACGTACTGACAGCCCGCCGAGCGACGAGGCCTCAGTACAGGGCCCTATCCCAGTTGAGGCACCAGCGGAGGCACCAGCAGTACTACTACCCGTTGGGCAACCGATGCCACCAGCCCCAGCAGCAGAGGATGCACGTCGCTTGAGCGCACTGCATGAGTTCCAGCACCAGAGGCCACCTAGTTTCCAGGGAGGGATGGACCCGCAGGCAGTTTAGGATTGGCTGGAGGCTGTGGTGACAGTCTTTAGGCTAGTGGGGACGCCGACAGATATCATGTTGATCCTAGCTGCCAGCCTTCTTCCGGCAGCAGCAGGCAGATGGTGGAGCCTGATACTTCAGATGCATGACGAGGAGACACTTCTATGGGCAGATTTCGAGAGCCTGTTCCGGGTAGAGTTTGTACCAGCCACCATTCGAGCGGTGCGTATACAGGAGCTACTTCAGCTGTGGCAGGGCAGTATGTCAGTGGAGCAGTACTCAGTGAGATTCACAGACCTCTCGCGCTACTCCACAGATATGGTACGGGACCCGTTCTTCAGGGCCCAAACCTTCGAGTAGGGGCTCAAGCGAGAGATTAGAGATTATGTTGTTTCTCACATCTTTCCGACGCAGACAGGGGTGTTGGAGAGAGCCCTCTTAGTGGAGAGTTTCCTTGCTGAGCAGTCTCCAGCAGCAGGACCCACCACTAGCCGGCTTGCGGCAGAGTCTTCTACAACAGGCAGTAGACAGATGACGCAGAGTTCCAAGAGGACCAGACCTACCGGTGGCCGACTACACCACTCAGGTTCAATTGTGCGGGGAAACCGGGGTGGATTTAGAGACAGACGTGCCGAGAGTGGACAGTGTTACTCCTGCGGAAGAATTGGTCACATGGCACGTGACTGTCCGACCCGCCATGTAGATGACCAGCAGTTAAATGAAGAACCTCCGAGGCAAAGGAAGAGGTTCGATCAGGGCGGACCGCAAGGAGCAGGCGGCCATGGCAGAGGAGCTGGCCGTGTAGCTGGAGGTGGACGACGCTTCGGGGTGTTGCCACCACCACCAGGAGGCCCACCCCGACCGCAGGGGACATGAGGACATAGGAAAGCTCATCTTCAGGCAGCTGAGGCTTATCGTCATGGAGCTCCGAGAGCAGGTGGACAGGAGAGGAACTAGTGGATACGTCCTTTGTACTTATAGTTCCATGTTGCTTTTGTATTCGTGTCTTTGTACTATGAGCTACAATAATAAAAAGACACTTATCTTTGTTTTCTTTACTGTCCTTTTTGTTTGGTTGATACTGAGTGGTCCCGGTTAATCTGTTGACTTGACCCTCACATTCTAGATTTCTACTGGAGGTGACCCAGTGACCTCACACTGATGCCGAGAGTGTGACTCGACCCTTGGAGGCGAGAGTGATAGTTGGATCTCTTGGTAGTTACGTCGAGGCCTTACGACGTCATCCATGGCATGAATGCATCATTCATGTCAGGATTGACTGTATTAGGCAACGAATGTGGTTCATCCAGGGGATGAGACCAAATTTCTCTTATCGGAAAAGAAGAAATCATAGCAGCTCTTGTGAGAATAAAGAAGGTCCAGGTCATCCAAGAGAGGATGAAGACTGTACAGTGCAGTAAGAAACAGGAAACTGGTGCCAGTCTTAGAGACTCGGGCGTGTTAAATGTTTCAAGAAGTGGAAGCTTTAAGGATAGATGAGTCTGTGATGTAGTAGACGTGGTGGCAGAGCTAGGAGAGCAGTATGAGGTGGTGTACATCTTAACAAGCTACAACCACCTACCTTATTTATCCCCGCCAGGCTCAGGGAGCTGGAGGGCGGTTGAAGAGTGTGGCTGCTTGCGGCCAAGGAGTGTGACCCAATGGCTCTAGAAATGATTGAAGGGAATGTCTGTGTCCACTACTAGGTGCTGTAGTAATGGATGTCGATTTGAATCATTCATTGCTTTCACAAATTTTGTTCCAGACCTAGAGTTTCCGGTATGCCGTGGACTTGACCCTCACGTCTGGAGATACCTTGGGAGGAGACTCGATGATCACACTTACGCCGAAGGTGTGGTCAGACCCTCGAGGCGAGAGTTTCGGTTGGAATCTCTTGGTGGCAACGTCGAGGCCTTACGATGTTAGTTTGAGTATTGAATGGTCAATAACTGTTCATACTCAAATTGATGGTTGTAGGCAAACGTCGGGATGGGTTTTCCTTGGACGGCGAAAAGGAAACCCCAGGCAGCATGGGATAAACTCTTTCACAGGAGGGTGTGACCGATCACTCTTAAGTCATTCAACCATACCCTCGTGGCAGCAGCTTTTTAGTTTCAGTTATAACAGAAAATGGAGACCTTTGGAGTTCGAGGATGACGATCACGTCCTTATATGGGTCTCACCTCGATGAGGTTTACGGAGAAGTGGCCAAGGCGGAAAGTTATCTCCGAGGATCGGCAGACCTTCTTAGGTCCTCAGCTGGGTAGGCGAGGTGGTTTACCGCTTGACCCATTCTCCGCAGATGCACTAGGTGCACGATGACTTCCACGTATCTCAACTGAGGAGATACGTGCTCGACCCTTCGCATATCATCGACCATGAGGAGCTGGATGATGGCGATGGGGTGTCTTTCACGGAGGTTCCAGTGGGGATCGAGGATCGACAGGAGCAGATCCTATGAGGACGATCGATTCCTCGGGTGCACATTCTTTGGCAATACGGAACCTCCAGGTAAGCAAATGGGAGCGGAAGGCTCAGATGCGTGCTCTGTACCGCTTTTGTGACCCTAGTTTGTGTTGATGTTTTACGGGGACGTAAATCCCTGAGGTGGGAGTAATGTAAATACCTGAAAATTTCATGGAAAATTTTTCTTAATTTTCTTTGGAATTTTACAAGAACGCAGTTTCTGACGGTGCTTGATTCCGAGACCCGGTGTGCCCGGAATTAATTTCTGATGTTTGGCTCGGGTACGTTCAGTGAACGAGCGAGCGGGAATTTCTATCTTTTGAACCAGTGCTCGGAATTGAAATCTGATTGCACCGATGAACTCGCAACGCCTGTAATCGCATAAGGGAACATTTACCATAGTTGCGTTTGTGTGGGAGAAGAAGTTAAATTTTTGGGGTTTAATTAAAAAAAGTGAATAAAATTGTTAAATCAATTTTATTTCATGTTAAGTGGTTATCTTCTCCCATGGGAAGTTGGTGGTGGGCCTACATCCATCTAACTTCCCATGTGTGGATATTTGAAAGGGTGGGGCCCACATGAACCCCTCCCCTCCTCTTCAAATTCATTAACTTTCCTAACCCCTATAAACCCCCCCATTTATGTTTTGATAACTTATCACATCCTTAATTTTATAACATCTTATGTTAATAACTTAAGTGAGTTAAATGTGGGTTTTGAATTTTCAAACTTTTTAAATTCAAAACCTATATTGGTTTAATAAAATAAGTGGGAGGATTATTTTATTTTGGGGTTAGTTGTTCTTGTGGTGGAGACTTGGGAGAGAAAAGGCTATGTTTGAAGTCTTCTTCTTCTTCAACACCTTCGACGAAGAACGCTAAGAACACCTTCGAAGAAGAACGTGAAGAACACCTCCAATGAAGAACATCTCTGCCGAAGAACGTGACGTCTTCTTCCAATGACGATTCCCCTTCGAACGCACCTCGACGAAAAGGGAATCGACATTCGTTTTCCACGACGCCCGACTTCCGCGACGCTCGTCATCCGCAATTCGATTGACGTGCACCGTATCTGAATCGAGGTAGGGGAATTTATTTTTGGTGTTCTCTTATCTTCTGAGAAAAGAACGACGAGCACGGACCAACAATTCCAGGTTGATCCGCGGATATATTAATGCGGATTGATGTCGAAGTTTATTATTTAATTATTTCGTTCGTGAATTCTATCTTGTCATCCTTCGTGATTTTACAACCAGTTGTTATCGATTAACGAGAGGGGGGCCGGACCGCACAAACACGGCTGACCCTCCTCTATTATTGATATTGTTTCTAATATGGATGGAACGGGATGGCGTGGTGCTGTCGCACCACGCGAGAATCGCTCGGTAGTATTACGCGACGCCGTCACGCCACGCCGAGAAGACGAACAAGAAGGCGACGCCGTCGCGCCGCGTCGAAGGAAGTCGAAGGCGCCGTGGCCGAAGCGGAGCTGCGGTGAAGGGGCGCGGCGCCAGTACGCAGCTCCAGAGACCCACGAAGACGGCGCATTTTCGTTTTGACATGCGGATTGACGGGGACGACGAAGCAGGCCGTTTGGGCGTTTGAATCCCTTCGCAGTGAAGATGGGGTCCCGGGGGGACCATAGGCGAAGATGGAAGCAAGAACGGACCACCGGAGCGCGTCCGGTGGTACGCGGAAGGAGGCGGTGGCGCGCCGCCGGAAAAAGGGGCGGCCGGCGAACCGCTGTCTTCAATCAGCGGCGAAGGGCGGGGGATCCTCGCGCCCCGCCCGCGTGTCGGCTCGGCCACGCTGGTCGTGCCGCGGCCGGCCGGTCGGGCCGGACCGAACCGGACCGCACCGGACCGGGCCGGGCCGGGCCGGGCATAGCCGGGTCGGACCCGGGTCGGGCCGACCCAGGGGGGGCCGGGTCGGCCCGGGCCCAGACCCCCGTTTTCGGGCCACTTTCGGTCAAATGCCCGTAACGTGAGCTACGAGCATCCAAACAACTCTTCGTCAGCGGCAATGCGATCCTTGGATCGAGACTGTCGTTTCGGTATATTGCACTCAAGGTTTCGGATTACTTTGGGTTCGGCCGAGTTGGTTCGGATACAGAACCAACCGGGCCCTCGGAGCGGAAACGCTCGTAACTCGAGTTCTGGACGTCCGAATGACGTGTCGTCGACTTTGTTGTTTTCCTCTAAGTGATATGGATCTTTTGTCTTACTCCGCTCGAGGTTTGGATGCCGTCTGAGTGCGGTCGGGTTGGTTTTCTCACAAAACCAACCGGGCCCCTCGGACGAAAAAGCCAATAACTCACAGACCGGGCGTCCGATTGACGCACCTTCTGTCTCATTGTTTTCCTCTTGTTGAGACAGAACTTTTGGCATCCTCCGCCCGAGTTTTGGATGTAGTTGGATAGTGGCTGGGTTGGATCACACGAAATCCAACCGGGCCCCTGGAACGGAAAAGCTGATACCTTTCTGACAGAACGTCCGTTTGACAAACCGTCAGTGGAGTTGGTGATCTCGTTGAGAAACGGTCTCTATGAGTATAACCTATGAGTGTTCAGGGTATAGTTGAGTCACAGCCGGATTGATTCGCACACGAAACCAACCGGACCCCTGGGACGAAAAGGCTAATAACTCACAGACCGGGCGTCCGATTGACGCGCCGTCTGTTGCATTGAGACCCCTATGACGAGGTGGTCCTTTGAGATACTTGTTTGCGGGACATTGTGATACTTGGAGTATCGACTAGTAGCTCGTGGTACGGACCCTCCCGGAGACGAGCGTGCGGAGTACGGAGACCGTGTAGCCGGCTGAGTACTGATGACTGCTTGACCGACTCGACTTGGAGTGAGTCGACTAGCCCAGTGGACGGAGTGCCCATTATTTGGCGACAGACCCACGGCGGACGGAGCGCCCGATAGTTGGTCGCAGACCTGCGGTACTCGACAGGAGGAGTACCTCTGCAGGCTATTGGGGGGAGCGCCCGGTATTTGGGGACAGTCCCACAGTGGACGGAGCGCCCGGTAGTTGGCCGAAGACCCGCGGTACTCGATAGGAGGAGCACGTCAGCAGTCTTAGGTTAGTGAGAAGTACCTCGAAGTCATGACAGGACCACTGTACACTCTAGAGAAGGAGCTCTTCATCAGTTACGGTTTCAATAATGAAAATCCTGGCTTGAGCTGAGACATTTGATCCTTGTGTTTACCTCATGATTTAGATGGGTCACTTGATAACTTAGGTATATGTATGGGCATATACCTGTGTAGTGGTTATCCGTTGATTTCACAATCCTTGTGTTTCCTCATGATTGAGATGGGTTACTTGATAACTTAGGTATATGTATGGGTATATATCTAAGTAGAGGTTATTTGTTGAGATCTTCTTGTGGTTATCCTTGTTGGTTTAGTGAGACCTTGAGGGTCTCGGGGTCCCTACTGAGTATCGTTATACTCACCCCTGCACGGGCTATGCCTGCACCTCGTTGTGTTGGTTGCAGACGACGGGTAGTGCTGACGGAGGCCGAGTGTTTGAGGACTGGACGGTACCCGGAGGTGGAATACACGACAAGTCAGTACCCGGAGGTGGACTACACGACGTGATGACTCACAGAGGAGGTTGACGGACGAGAGCATGGAGGAGGATATCTGTACCTACCATTCAGGTAGGATCCGTGGTGGACGACCAGGAGCTGCGCTATCTGTACCTACCCTTCAGGTAGGATCCGAGGAGGACGACCCAGGAGCTGCTTCCTACTTCCAGCTGTTGTCTTTTTGCTGTTGTACCTTGTTCAGTTGTAGTCGTACTTTCTTTTGGGATTTTATTATGGCCCATTTAGTTTTCAGCATTTCTTTTATACTTAGTGTTTTGCTTCCGCTTGTACTCTGTGGTGCTTGTTTTCTTTTATAAAGGCAATGCCTTCCCAGTTATCGGGATTTTACGCCTTTGGTGCTAGTCGCCAACCCCTAGCCTATGGAAGGCGGGCGTGGGGTAGTCATGGCACGGGCCCCGAGGATGGGTCGTGACTATAATATTTTCAATGAAAAAATATTTAAGTTCATCATGATAATTTGTTTTTAATTTTTTGAAAATAAATAATTAAATTAATGGATTTCATAATGATGATGTAGAAATGTTTTGATTAATGGACATAACAACTAAATGTTTTGAAACATATTATCATAATTATAATTTTATATAAATAATTTCATCCACACATTTTATATATTAATTTGAAATTTTAGTTAGTTATTTTGAATATATAATATTGTAATGATATTTTTAAAAATTCAGGTTACGAGTAGTGTCAAAATTAACATTAATAATATTTTAAAGTAAATAGTATTTTTTAAAATGATATAAAATTAAAAAAATCACATTATTCTAATAGTTTTTTATGTTATTTAAAATTTCACCCATGATAAATTTATGGTCCAATTTTTGTTTTATAGCAACTATTTTTACCCTTAAAATGTAAAAATCCATTTTTTTCATGACGATAGTTGAAGTGTTTAAATAAGGGTTGAATCCAAATGATATGGGTATGAATATGACATAAACATATCTAAAAATTATTGTATGGGATTAATGAGAAAATTAATTATCAGAAAATAAAAATAAGTAACTTTGGATCGATATAAAAATGGATATTTAATTTTTCTTAATTTAATAATTTGAGAGTTTCCAAAGGTTCAGCTCCAAACAATTATAAAAGCGCACATATTCCCTCTCTTATTAACCTCACATTGATAATAATATATCAATTCACCCCTACCCATTTATCTTAATGAAATTATTATGCATGTTCTAGATGTACCGGTATTACAAAAAATACGAACCCTAAATAACATAAGAGAAGTTATAAAGGTTCTCCATCGTAGATGAGGTCATCGTCTTTAACGACTCATCCAAAAAAATTCCTATTATACTTCCTCTTCATGATTATTCCATGGTAAATTATAAAATATAATATCATATAAATTTTAATATTTTATTAAAATTATGGAAAAACTATATTACTTGTTTTATCGATCTTATGAAACGAATAACCACAACATGTGCAAACATACGACTTAGCATCTGCACACTATTGTGTAATATATTTGTCATCGCCACTTTACAAGGATGGTTATAATGATGGAAACAATTGATATATTTAATAATAATGACATGATATTGATTATATAAAATTTAATATACCCTCCAATTCCATACACTTTCAACATTAATGGAATGATATCATTATTCGTGCATATGTACGACATACAGTCTCCACAACATAGTGATATTGATTCTCCATGTTCACCATGAACGAATGATTATACAAATTTATATTGTAAAAAACTAATATATATGAAATTAATTTCATTCTGGATATGATCGAAAAATATAAAATACATAATAATCCTAACATACATTATAAAACAAAAAAATGAATATGAAACTATTAATAACCAAAACATTGGTAATAATGAAATATTATTAATAAACTGATGAAAATATGAAATAAAGGATCATATATTATATAATAAATAAGAATACAAATTTTTTATAAATTAATTATACATGATGATGGTATTAACATGTTTGGCATGTAATGAGTAAGATTTTTTTAGGAATATTACTTGTAACACCATTTTTTAAACTTAGTAACATTATTTCTAAAGTATTGGATCTTCCATTTTTTTGAAGGGACAATTGTATAATCATTCCCAGTAAAAAAGTGATGTTTTCATGTAAAATTCTTACCTCAACTATAACATTCCTTATAAGTTATATTAACATTTGATTTAATAAATTTAAATTTACAACACTACTATACCGTAACATAAATAATAATTATAATACCATACCCAATTTACATAAAATATATTATCTCCCATTTATTAATAATATTTTATTATAATATTAATCTCATTTGTTGAAACCTTTTTTTTTCTTGCATATTTTGTTTTGGATGTTATGATCTGTGCACTTTTATATCTTTTGAATCATATGTATAATATTAATTTTGAGAAAAATATCATATATATTCCTTAAATACATATTTATAACCATTCATGAGAAAAAGTGCTAAAAATGAATTTCATCACATCATGGAGATGATAGTCCATAAATACACATATCTAATGTATCCATGTTTCAATATATATATCCAATAATAGAAAATACAATTCAACTATATTTTAGTATAATAAAATAATAAATAAAATTTATATCTACTAAATCCATCATTTTAACCATTAATGAGTAATTATGGATAAGAATTGTATCACATTGATATGTGGTGGTGGTAGTCCACATGTACACAGAATATGTACATTCATTTCATATTTTCTAGAAATGTGGTGGAAAATGGGTAAACGATAAATAAATTAACATATTATTATTTATATGTTATTGGATTAAATATATTAGGATGTATATAATATATTTATTGGAATTATAAGAATTGAGATTCTATTAATGAGTCGGGAAATAAATTTACCTCTTCTTGGAGATGCCTCATTTGTATTACACGTTAAAATTTCATAGGATGGTCATAGGGGAAGAATGAAAAATATATATGGAAAATGTAACGAATCATGCATGTTATTTTTATATTTATTGGATGATCTATACAGATAAAAAATATTTAATAACTATGGGGAGGACATGAAATTTCTTAATTAATGAAATGACACACTTGGAATTACTTAAAATATTTAAATAAAATAAATATCATAATCATTTCAAGAGGTTCCTCGAAACCCTAAAAAAATATAAGATTGTATAGTATTGAAATAATCACATCCAGTCACATTTATAGAAGCTTCAATGATTTTCAACATTATATCTTAGTTAAACCACTTAAAACACATTTTAACCATAACTGCAATAACATAACTTTTTTTCTATGATAACATAATTATATGAAAAAAATTTAGATGCTCTTTAAAAATATTCATTTTGGATTGTATTTTTGGAATACATATTATCAAATTTAATTTCTATAGGTTTAATAACTACTTTTATTATTCTAATATAATACCCAATGAAAAATATTTATTTTTAAATACACAATTTTACTGTAAAAAATAATTTACAATGAAATGATGTAAAAAAGAAGGTTTCCAAATTTTTTTAGTTATGTAATATAAAAATTAACATCTCTATACATCTGCATTAAGAGAGAAAATAATTAAAAATTCAAACCATATCATGAAATTCGAAGACACAGAATTAGTTATATATATCAGAAAAGTAAATCTATTATTAAAATAATTAATTATTATTTAAAAAAATTAAAAATAATTTAAAAAAAACATATTTTACCCATTGAAAAAATATATATCGGCGAATTTTTTTTAAAAAATTATTTATTCATGTATAAAATATAATAATTTAATAATTGTGAACATATTTAAAAAATATTTATCTTTCACTCTTCACTCAAATGTCTATATTTTTAAAAAAGTACCAAATATTAATCCTAACAATATTTTGAATTTATGATTTAGAAATTTTAATGATTTTATAAATTAAAATTTTGCAAAAATCTTAATAAAATAATTTTAATACCCATGCAATAAATGATATAAAAATAACTTTTTATATTTTTTTGAGAGAAGAAATTGAATCATTAATCAATCCATTCGAATTATTCATAATTAAAATAATGAAAAAATATTTTATTAAATATATTATATAAAAATATATTCTTAAAAATTATTCATAAAATGTTATTTATTTAATAAAAAATGATAAAAACATATTGAATGAATAAAATTATTTTACAAAACAGAACAATATTTTAACCATAGAATGATGTAATTTTATATTTTATCTAATTGGTAACTGATGAATTCAATTTATACATGTGTAAAAATATTGAAAAGTCTATTAGTCTTAATCATATTCATCAATACAATTACAATGTGATAATAATCACATTAAAGAGTGATAATCCATTAGTATTATGTTTTTCGTTTAAACTCAATGTTGTGTGTAGAACATACTTTCAAATAAATTATATTTATTTATATACCAATATATATTAAAATCATTGGGTTTTATAACTAGGACAAAAAATTAAACCCTTTTTAGACATGTCTAAACATGAAAAACATGGTTTTAGCCAATCTATAAAATAACTAACATAAAAGAGTTCACGGTATCTCTCCACATAGGTTTGTTTTTCACCATTTACAATTTATAATGAATGTTGAGTTGAACACCTCCATCATAGAGGAATTTTGATCATATGTACACATTCCACAAAAAAGAAAACTTATTCAGTAAAAAAGGATACATACTATTTCTAAACACCATATTTTTATCGCAAACATCTAAAAGCATCCTAATTAGAATATATCACTCTATGTCCAACTACAATATAATCATGTGAAATAACATATTATATATAATAAACATGTGTCTCCAAAATGTATAATATGTTGTTTTACCAAAAAATATTTTTTATCATCTATTTTGAAAATACCTTAGGATAGTCATGAATTATGATCATCTATAAATAATATACTAAAATTTAATAATCTATAATAAATGTTCCCATGTTAAACAATTATCACTGAAAACCTAATGTAATCCTTTTCCAATAATCAAAAAATATATATGAATAGTTAATGTTATTAATTTTACCTCAATATATTACGCAAAAGATCATTATCATATCATTGCTTAAGAAACCAGAACATTATTCACGTTACCCACTATAAACACTATATTTGATATCCCATAATAGTATCTCTCATACGAAACTATAGTAGATGTTCTAAACACTTTCAAATTCCACATTTAAAATTATTTTTTCCAGCAAATTATTCCAAATTTAGATGTTGTAATCATAATGTAAACATTTACCATCTAAAAAGATACATATAAACCTTTCAAACACTCACATGATTGATGAATTTGAAATCTACACAATATAAAAAGAATTTACTCATGCTTTAATGAATTTACAACATATAAATTCATACACATCATTAATCATAGACCAAATAATCACAAAATTTATGTAATAGTCAACAATTTATGAAACAAAAAACAATACATTGTGAATAATTAAATTTTCTATCCGAATAAAAATGTAAAGCCCATCGCTATATTTTTTAATAAAATCAACCCAACACATATTTACAATCACACTAATAATAAATCTTAAAAAAAATTATATTCCCTTATGAACCATTATCGGTGTTACCAAATGAATATAATACTATAGCGGAGACTGTTTATAATCTATTACACTTTTACTATGCTTACCAGTCATAAATAAATCCAATATATATATATTATAATGTCTATGAAATTTTTTAAAATAAAAAATTAATTCTATAAGTATTGTTGGAGAAAAAACATAAAAAATGTCTTAACATGATTCAACATAAACCAAACACCTACCATTCCGTATAAAGAAAGATAATAAATTAAAATTATATAAAAATATTACTGCATATCAAAAACAATACAACCCAAAATATTCAATAGATTAACTAAATAATATGTTTATAATTTATCATAAAAATTTTTATTAGGAGTTTCTTCATGGATTCAAATGAAATAAATAAATTTAAGATATATTAATCAAACCAGGGGACAAAAACACAAAATAGTAAGAAATCCACTTCAATACCATCAACCATTTTTGAACATATATTGTATTTTTATAGAGTCTAACTAAAACAAACACACAAAAATCAAATAAATTTCATTATTAATAGGATAATAAATTTAACACACCACTGATAAACCATTATCATTTCATTCCCATCCATAATATAAAAAATGACCGATATATCTCATATAAGGTATCTACAGTTGACCACAAACCCTTGTAATTTCTCCATAAAAATTATAAATTTAGTATATTAACATTCTGTGAAAAGCTACTCATGCATACTACCTCTAATATAACCCATTACCATGGAGTAAAAAAAAAATTCTAAAAAAGGAACCCTGATGGGTTATAAACTATGAGTACTAATTTTAAAATATTGGCGTGTTATCAAAAAACAAATCCTATGGAGAAATCTAATGAAAAAATTACTCCAACCCACTATACATTTACTACTACTGTGGATCATAAATTTTCCAAATAAGGAATCTTTTCCAAAATTACATTGCTGATATTTACCAGTGGATTTAATCAAGCATTATGAAAATAATTTTAGAATAACTTTTCCACAACACCACATTCCCTAAAAAATTATAATTATATTGACATCATATTAAAACATTCTAATTGTATATAAAATTATATTATTGTATAAAAATTCCTAGTTAAACCATTATAAATCCTTCATTTTAGAAATCACATCATTTTATAAATATTTTATGTTAAACATAATTTATATCATAGTTTTTAAAAAAAATAAATAACCAAAAAACTATGAAACACCCATTTTGGCACACCCAATGTATCAATGCACACTAATAAATTGTCTGTTTTAAAAATAGTTTAACGTAAGTAATTTAAAAAAAATTAGATTTATAAAAATCATTTAATATAATACTTCAATTATAAAACATGTTTCATCTCAAAAAAGTTTTATAATTCGATTATAAAATAATTTTAAACTTATTATTGTTATTCCCTACTAAAACCAATTTGGGATAAATACTTTTTTTGAAAACAAATAAAAATTTCCTATACAATTTTTTAAAAAATCATAAAAACTTATCAAATGAAAAGGTATCCATTTTCCCAAATATAATAAATTTACCCAATAGCATAAAAATTATATGTTTGTTACTAAAATACCATTAATGAAATAAAATCAAAATTAAAATTGTAAATAATTTATCATTTTAAAAACCTTATATTTTTCATTAAAAAATAAAACAAACCAAAATAATTCCTTTTATGGTTATATAATGACACCATAAAAGAGAATAAAGATATTGAATTAATTGGAAACAAATTTTTTCATGAAAGTAGAGTTCAGGAAAAATTGTATTTTAGTTCTAAATTCCAATTAATATTCTCAATAGAAAAATTAATCCTGAAAACACCTTTAATAAAATAACCATTTTGATAAAAAAAATTGATTATCATCATTAAAAATAATGAATCATTTTGAAAATTACATGAAAATTAAACCATTATTCACAATACATACCACACTATTAAGAATACCCACTATATAATGTGAAACTCTAAAATTAAAGTAGTTAACCCACCAATAAATAATTTTTTTCATTAGCAATTGATTCTTTATTTGAATTTTAAATTACTCAATTTCCATTCTATTTTATAATATATATAAACCTATCACTATGACCAAATATAAATGATATATATGACCCATATTCAAATAAAGACTCATATTAAAGTTACTAAAAAGAAAACAAACCATAACCAATTGCACAATACAATGTACACTTTCATATCCTTGTAATTATACACAAAAAAAATCATAGCATTATCATGATACAACAAAAGTGAATATCCCAAAGTATATAATTACTTTTAAAAAAACTATAACAACATATTACCCATTATTTTAAATAATTTCAAATTTATTTATGTTAAAAAAACTTCCAAAAGCACACATATTCAAACATATTCCTGGTTGACCAATCATGGTGCTATATGTTTCATGAGAGATTATTACAATATCAACACATAGTATCAATGAAACATTAATATGGAATAAAAATAAATCCAAAATCATACTATATAAAATTAGAGTTGACATTTTCAGAAAATCCTAGAAATAAAATTAACAATATAAAGATATTGTTAAAATGAAATTTTCGTTTGCTAATTGAGTCCTGATACATCCTATATCCGCACATGCCAAACCCTTCCTAAACCAATATGATACTTTTTGTGAAATATTTACTTTGTATGTATAGTTAAACATGGATTAAATCCAAATTAGAGTGATAAATATTTCTAGATGTCATTGTACCATCTTGAATAAAAACATCAGGTCAGAGCCAAATTTCCAGATGACATCATGCACACCTCCACATATACAAGAGTTTGATGAATAGAAGTGAGAGTATATTTACTTATATGGGTATATTATACCATAACTATAATTTTCTAATATCAAAAATAAAAAATAATAAAATAGTAAATATCTTGAGTAATAATGAATGAACTAAACAATGACATACATTTAATATAGTAAAAAGTGTATCCGAAAGTGGAAATCGTGTCTATTGTACAATGAAACTAATAAGATAAATAAATAAATATATAGTTACTTTAGAGTTCATCCCAGCCTTTTACTGGCTTTGTACTCCTCCACTCAGTCATCCACCACATGGCCCTTGCCTTTTGTCATATATCATTTCATGAAATCTACAGGTTCACAAAAATGTCAGAGTAGGGTGTCAATACAATAATTGGTTGGACACCACCAGAGAATCCTTGATGAGGGAGATCATTTATACAAGTGTATTCATTATTAATTCTAAATTCATATCAAGAAAATAAACACTCCATCCACAACTAATCAGTTTTGAATATGTGACTTCATTTATCCATTAAGAGGACCACGCCTGCTGGGTCTTCATGGAGATAATATTATGTCCTACAATCAAAGAGGGTGTACCATAATGCATTGATATTGGAAAATAGAGGATACCTAATGTTTATCTACTACATGGAACCATGACTACTTTATATTCCCACCATGTTCCTAGGTATTTCATCATCATCATCCCAAAACATTGCACTCCACCTATATGAGATAAATATTTCATGATGGTCAACCTATATTAACTACCACTAACAACAAAAAAGGTGTGGTAAAATAAATACAGGGTGAAATCATAAGTAGGAACAGAACAATATATCATCATGGTGAGTAAAGAATTAAATTTAAAATCATGTGATAAAAATAAAACATGTAAAAGGCTACAATAATACACCTCATGGAATCACAATGAGTTTCATGGGATACACACACAGCCCCATGATATCACAATCAAGGATTATATAATATAATCCAACACATAAATAAAGTATAGAAACATGTTTAACAATACTGAAAGAGGTAATGTAACATCAAACCATATGGGAAATAATTTTTTGATGCCAATGGTTGCTAACAAAGTCCTATTGCACCACTTAGTCCAAGAAACATTATTATTTTGACATGATTCAGAATTATCCCAACTTTTTTACTTAAAATATATTAAAATAATAATGAAATTAATTTTGATGAAAATTTTCTTGTTATAAATAAAAAATAATGGTTTAAATTATACTCATTGAGATGAATTCAACAATATCAATGATCGATCAATAAAAAAACATCACAAGAGATATTAAATATATATATTTGGAATAAGAAAAAAATTAAATTTAAAAAATTGAAGCGAGAGGGATGGAGTGGGTGATATGTAGGGAGGGATGTGAGATTAGAAAAAATTCCCTCTGAAATGATGTTCACACGCCACCATTCCTTATTCAATATTTATAATTTTTAAATCATTTTTATTACTTTTATTTTTATTCATAATGTGATATTTTCCATCATCCACTTAATCCCAAACACCCCCTAAAACTCATGTATTTCATTTATGAATCCCCTTGTAACACATATTCAATCAAATATCTAACAAATATTAATAAGTCATCTATATATAGACACACGTGTATTTAACACATTTATATACATCCATTATATATATACATAAACACCAGAGTGTGTATATGTATATGCTAAAACACACAAATATATATATATATATATTACCAATATCTATAAATATTTTAATTTATCACCCAAAGAATATTATTTTCCAAATATTTCAGTCATTAGTATGATAAGTGACCTTGGTGGGTAATAATCTGGGTTGTGTTGGGAAGGAAACAAACATATTACATGAGTCCAATTATGTCCTTCTACTATGTTAATGGCATATGGTGGTCGTGTCATTTAAAAGGGGGTATTGGTGCATCTGGAATTACAAAAGTTTTCTTCTCTTGTCCTTGATATTGGACAAGTTTGAAAGAAGATATTATGGTTGGGATTTTGTTTGGGGAGAAATTGTAGTTCTTAGAATGCACTATATAATAGACCTCCATGTCTCTATAAAGGAATAAAAATTATGTTTTGTTGTTGTCATTAATTAAATTCACCTTGGGTGATTCTCATGATTTTTATAGAAAATTTATGATATTTTTTTGTGTTCCTCCATCACAATTAGGCACATTGTTTCACATGAAATATGTTTACCTGTTTATGTTCCTTATGGTAGTTATATATTTGAAATCATGGATTTGTGAAATCTGTTCGAGATAGTATCATTGTATTTCAAATATCTATGTTCCCATTATTTTAGGATATATCTATATTGGATTTAATTAGTGGAAAAGAGTATGAAATTTTGTTAGTTCATATATGATGAATCAGATTAATTTGAAGGGGTGAAACATTGGTTAGTGCATGAAGGAATATACCGTGGGTTATGTTTATAATCCTTGTAGAAAATTTTGTGATCTCTTTGACATGATATTACCTAGATATTTTGTAAATTTTACTCCTATTACAGAGACATGAGAGTAGGATTATAATGTTTGAACTATGTGGATTGATTTGTTCAAAAAAATACCACTACAGATAATTCATTGGGAGAATATACTGATAGAGTTGTTGAATTACAAAATCAAAAAATATTAAATGACCATAAAACAATATTCATAAATTAATTATACATTTTTTAGGGTGTTACAATTCTTAGGCACTCTCATGTTATCATCCTTGAGAAGTATTTATAATGCCCTTTTTTGAATAACTCTATCTATTGATTTGGAACATCGAACTCCCACTCTCATGTAATCATAACATGAAAATTATTATGAATACATCTAGTTCATATCCATTCCAATGGATCGCATAATGTTTCAATAGGATCATAACAATAACTTAATGTATACCCCTCTTAGAAATGACCATTTTTTCCAAAAAGATAATTATAGTCATTATATATGACCTAACACAACAAAATGATCACTTCAACTAATTTTGTCCAATAATGATATATGATAACATCATTGGAACATAGATATATCACATATAGAGGAACCCTCATAAACTGAATGCACAGGTGAAGACATGAAATTTAGTAACTGTTATAACGAAAAAATATCTATATATATGTATATTTATTGTGATCCTTTATTCCTAGTTATGATGTATGAATGAACCTAAAATCCAATTAATTCACATATCCACATCATTTACATAAACCTTGCTAAATTTAGTCACTAGTAAAAACAAAACATAATTTCCACGATTGAATTGAAATTCATAGGTCCATTATAGAGTGATAATGATGCACTCTCATAGCTATCATACCTGAATCCCTAAAAACTATCTTCAATATAAGATATCCTATACTAAATAAATTATAAGAAAGAATTAGTGAATCCTAATTATCTAAATCTATTTTTTCATGAATATACCTCCATGGGGAATAAACATTGTCAATTTACTCATTGGGTCTGCATTAATACATATGTTTACATCCCAGAATGTTGTAGGATATTACTGCTAGGTTGACTTATTATTCAAATGTCTATCCCCAAAAGAAAACACAAGTTATTTAATGTGCATTTTACTCACTCACACACACCGAAAAAACATTCCCATAGGCCACCCATATTGACCAATACTCAATGAAAAACATATTTAATAGCAGGGTTCTAAACAATTAGCCTCATGAAATGATCTTTTCAACATTTTGATATGGTTGGTAAAATTTATCTTTTGTAGTATAACTTTTTTAGGGGTGTTACAGTCATAAAAAACCACTAGAATATCTTTAATAGAATTCTATAACGAATATATGTAAAATTGAAAATGATTTATCAATAAAAACACCACACATGTAATTTATTGTACAATATACATAACAAAATCAAACATTTATATCATAAAAATAACTATAAATACAATAATATTATAATAACTATGAGAAAATATATGTCCCTATATGAATTAAAAAAACACCACCCAAGATTCAAAATCAACTAATATCCTCTTCTGTATATCATTTACTACATTGCATTAAATTATGATCCATCCTATAATATTTCACATTTTGTTTTCATCTTCTACATATACACCTAGATTCATGTGTCAGATGGGATTATGATATCTTGGTAGTATATCCCTGATTAAATCCCTTTAAAAGTCACTTTTCGAGAATTAATAATGATGAACCCACATGTGGTGAAATAATTAAGGGTGTCCTATGTTGATTTCAGTTGATAAATAGTCAAAATTGCATTAATCTTTTACTAAGGGATAGTTTTCACCCAGTGTCACCATTATGTATTTTGATGATTTTTTAGATGAACTTTATACTAGAGGCATATGATGTCTTGTTTCATAAAGAAATTAATTATTGAGTGAGGAATTTTTCATGTTGTATTTATTAGAATCATTCTCATATAATCACATGAATAAATTTTTAATTGATTTTATATGAATTGGTATGAAAATAATGATGTGTTTATATAGATGAATGTACAATGGGGTGAAGGATATAGGACTTGAAATTTATTTGTTGTGTTAATATCATGTGAGATGGGATTTAATATTTACATTATATAATAGTGCATTGAATTAATATTCCATATAAATAAATTAATATTAAATAAGAAATAATCACTTCATAGATAGGTTAGACACATTATGATGATTCTATTGGAAGAATCTATTTATCTAAAATAGAATGGGACACACCACTGTGACTTAGTTATGTCACGATAAGAGTGATACAATGATAAGTTAATTATAAAAAAATTATGGGTCATGTAGTCAATAATTTGAAATTAATATATTATCATGAAATAAAAAGGACCATTCCATAGTATTAATGGTTCTTACATGAGGGTGCATTTGATGAGTTATAAAAAGTCAATTGTATCATGATGAAAAGATCTAGATAGTTCATGGTCACAATATTTTTTGAATGGATTGGGGATTTCCCCCATGAAACATAGTTTCATGATTCAGTGACTGATGAATTGAAGAATTCCATGAGAAAAAAAGAAGGATATATTCCTTTTAAAAAAGGAAGAATAATTTTTGGATTCGCTGGTTTTGGTGATTTGGTGAATTCAAAACTATGATGAACAATATACATTATAATTAGTCTATTTGGGAAAAATTATTTGACTTATGGTTCTAAAAAAATCAATGAAACCATACTATAATATTTTAATCATGCAGAAAATATTTTGAAATATATTTTGATATACTTCAAGATATTTTGGATTTAGGCTTCAATAAATTTTGGGTTTGGGGGGTCACACTATAATCAGAGGGGTTAAAAAATGATAAATGTTTTTTTCATATATATGTGTTTACCCTCAAGAATAAACCTTATGTGATAAAAAGTGAAGATTCATAGATAAATGAAAATCATTTCAAGAGGGTTTCAATATTCCTTTGAGGGGAACAACAAGGGTGAACACTAAGAGAACATTTCAGAGTCACTTGAGGTATACGAAGAAATGATCATTCCAAAAAAAATTACCACTATAAATCTTATTAGTGGATATTAAATAAACATGTATTCTCCTAAACTGATCATTTTACCAAAAATCATAATCTGGGTAGTGATTTTCCAGTCGTTCCACAATAGGGATTAACCTCCAAATGATAAGGGTTTTTAAACCATGTAAAACACATATGTTCATTTTTGTTCTTACCCATTATGTTTTGAGTCATCACATTAACACCAGTGAGATAAAATTGTTGGTAACAACTGTTGAATAAATAGAGAAATATATTTATAGTTTTGACTACCACTAATTCACCCCACCTCTATGTGAATGGTTACTCCCTCCCAAGGAATTATCTTGTAATCAAGGTAACAGAACCAAATACATTAAATGATCTATTTTTTATTTCTATTTCATATAAAATTGATAGAAAAGATCTGTTGATATCATGAATATCATTAAATAAATACATCCCCCTTGTTTTTTGGTAATGGATCACATTTTTGGAGAGGTATGATAATTATTTATCATTAGTAACTCGAAAAATATATTCTTGATATCAAATAGAATGGTGTTAATAATCCAATGATGGTATGACCAATAAATTTCCTGATAAGAATAATATCTAATTCAATGTGATAGAATGCTGTGTATAAAACTCTTCAATCTTATAGAAATAGTTTGTATGATTTATGGGAACAAAGGCAAAATGGAATTTTGAGGATATTCTATGATTTCAATGCAATTGATAAAATTGCTAATGTTGGAAGATTACAATCATATGGGGATAAATTAGATGTTATATGAATGGATTAATATTTAATTATGGATGAAATAATTAGTTGACTAAAAATAATTTCAATCTAGAATAAAAAATACTATTAAATTCTTGTTGTTTCCAATATCATGAATAAAATGTTGAGAATCCTCCTAGATAAACTTGATTGGATAATTTCACCCATTTTGAATGAAGATATGGATAAGTATAGAATCAAAAAAATAAAAAAAAAATCAGACCACCAAGGTGATGATGACAGGATAAGCTTTGTGAGAAGAGTTTAAATGCAAAAAGTTACAACATCCAATTCTTCAAAAGTTTTAAATCGTTTCTATTTAATGATGTGTCATGTTGATGAATATAATTCCAATTTTTATTCCATGAATTTTGTATAATTCATCACTTTATTCTAAATAGTCATTTAATGAGGCAATGGTAAATATAGTGAAAACATTCCTTTCAAATTCATTATATATGAAATAAAAGGCCACTTTTATGATATTTTATTTGAGAAAAAATATGAATAAGATAAAAATAATAATAAAAAGATCATATAGGTAGAAAAATATTCTTATTTATGTCCACATATGATTATTTTTTAATGGAAAATATAAACTCAAAAAAATAAATTAGAAAAATATTTTATTTTAATATGATGAGAAATATTCTGATGAATAAATTTAATGATAGAAAAAAACATAAATAAATTTGGGAAAATACAAATTTATGGAAATGTAACCTTATCCCAAATATTCATAGAGTGAAGTAGAAGAAGAAGAGATATGTGAAGATCAATGAAGTGATGTGTAGAGAGTAGAATATTTGAAAATTATTGTGGACCTCATGTTGATCATAAAGAAGAATTCAATGATTGAAAGGGAACAGAATAAAGTTTAATATGTAGAATAATTCCATAAAAAATCCATAATTAGTCAAAAGATAAATACATTTAGGAGATAAGGATTTAGTTCAATAGATAGATGTGAGACCTCAATGATGTTCATGATATTGGATAAAAAATAGATGTCGTTATCAACATAAATATGATTTCCATGAATATAGTGGTATGGGATCTTGTGGAAAATGAAGTGGAAGATGAAAACACTTTGAGTAATTCAAATTTGTGTAGTTTAAAATCTCAATGAATGATTTCATCGAATGGTTCAAAAAAATAGGGAAATCTTGTGATTCTTATAAAAACATTTGTCATTTTCCAACGATACTGTGAAAAATTTATTTGGACCCAACAATAATGGAAATTAAAATTTTGTTACATATTCTAATTGGGAGAATCTACCCATCAAAAAATAGTAATAGTGATATAGAATTTATAAGTAATGTGTTGTGGAAAAATAATATCATGTAAATGCTTAAGGGAAGGGTATAGTTCTTAGATAATGGTTTTTGAAATGAAAATATTGAATAAAAAATAACAAAGAATAAAGAACATCTATGAGTTTGTTTTAATGTAAATGGTTTCAATGAGAAAATATTTCTTTTTAAATAGTGATTTTAATGTTATAATGTCTACATGGTCGTGAACTATGTATGTTGGTTTAATATATCACTTCCTCAATCAAGTAAATATTTTTAATTGAGGGGTAGAAAATAAGAACATTCCAAAACTCATCTAAGAAAACTTCTAAATGAGAATATAGAAATTAAAAATTATAATGATTTTAATAAATATAATTTTGGGAGGTGTTCTCAACCCATAAAAACCAATATAAAATTCATACCATTATACTAAATTAGATGATGAAAAAGAATATTGTAAATATTTTTACAGTATTAAAAATGAAAATTAGAAAATGTTGTTTGAAATTTCCTAAAACAACACAAATTCACAATTGTTATGGGTACTTAATAGTGTCTTATCCTCACTCGTGAATGATAAAAACAATCTCTTTTAATATATCCACTCATTAAATAAAGGTTATGTCTCTTTTATTGATGAGAAATAACTCACTATTCCAGTTGTTGGATAAATCAAAATTTATAATAAAGAATCATTCCATTTTCTCAATGATAGTGGTTTAATGCACATTATCGTGAGTGTTAAAAAAATGATATGTTAATAATAATTAAATTATCATCTAGAAGAATATTATAAGTAGATTGAATCTAGGGATAATTATATTAAAACTATATATAACATATGGAAATTAATTTAGAAAATATAAAGAACAGCCTTAATGTATCATGAGTATAATATATGAAAAATTATTTGGAATATTATTCTTGATTATTTGGAGAAAAGGAATATGGAATATTTTATCAACAATTATATAGTGAAAAGTCAACTGAATGTACAATCTTAATTACTCAACACATTTTTTACATGTTACAATGGGTAAAATGGTTAACAAGTGTCACCAATTGGTGGAAATACATATGAAGAAACATCTTGAGTGAGTAAACTAAAATGTATTCCGATTGATGATCATGAAGCCAACCAATATTAATAAATAATTCATAATTTTATTGGATTATTTCACAATAATGGATTTTTTGTATTTTATGTTTATAATTTCACAAACTCATGAAAAAATTAAACTACTATTGGATGATTCCCTAGAATTAAATAAGGAATTTCATAAAATATTTTTATCTCATAATGGATCCATATTCAAAAATAAGGATTTCATTGCATATGTGGAGATGCATAATATTATAAATGAATGTAGTTCTTGATACAAGTTATACAAAATCGAGTTATAAGATAAATAATCAAATAATGGTGTATAGTTAGAGAATAATGTTTTTAGATCACGAAAAAACAATATAATTTTTAGACAATACACAATAATAGTTTTATGAAGTCTAAAAATGTGCCTACTCTGACTTAATTTGGTTAGTACACAACATATGATTTAGTTTTGAAATAATACTTTAATAAAGATTTTATAGGTGGTCCATAGACCATGCTCTTTCAAAATAAAATGAAAACATTTGGATTGGTTTTACTAGATAGTTGATGAGATTATAATTCTTGGGTATACACCCAATGAATAAAATTTTCAATGATATAAAAAGTAATTAAAAAATCCTATTTATATCTTTAATGTAAACGTGTTTGTTCATAAAAATAATTAATGTATTTAATTTTATATTTATTATATTAATGATGTTGGACAATATGTGAGGATATTATATGTATGAGATTAATTACAATGAGATTCTAAAATTGTAATTAATGAAGAAGGACTATTGAATATAGGTTGTATGTTATAAATAATTAGGAAACATATTGAGGATAGAAATATTATTTAAGATTGAATTATTTCATTGAAAACCTAAATAATCATGAGAAAATTTAATCATGGTATATATAATGAATAATATAAACTAATTTTCTTATAAGGATTCAGAATGTGAGCATTCGGTTACAATGAATTCGGTAGACATGAACCAACATGAGGATAATGACACTTGGAAATTGGTTTGACATACCAAAAAAATTATTTTATTATTGGGATTAATGAGAAATTGGATGTACCACATAAAAAAAATTTCTTTTTTGTAAAGTTGTTTATTAAGTTAAGGGTATTGAATTTGATGATATGTTTTATCCGTTCACCATTGATGAAATGAACCAATTGCTTTTTTATTTATTTTCATTGTAACTCTAATGTTTTACAAAGGGCAAAGAAGACATAATTTTAATGTTTAAACAATATGAGGTATCCTTTATTAAAAAATCATAATTTATCATTAATGGTGGTGGTTCAGAACTGTGAATGATAAAAAGGGAATTATATGTTGTCCAAACAGTTCCTCGAGCATAGTATTCAATGGTGGAATTTTTTTATAGAGACTTTAATTTGTAAATGGAATTGGTACTCATATATCTATCTTAAGGGAGATTAAAAAACACACATAAGTGATTTTATATTTTATTAAAATTTCTTTTCTATAAAACAAGAAAAAACATTGGAGCACTTGAACACACAAATGATGAACCAATTTGAGATCAAAGACTGGAGAGATCAATTTTTTTAGTTTTTCAGAAACCAAAACAAAATGTACTAGAATTTTCTATGATTAATAATATTATAATTTTTTTATATAATTTTGTATCGAATGATAAAGGTATGTTTTAAATACTATTTTTTATAGGACATATAAATCTATAGAAGGACAATAAAATAGTGTGAATGAAATGGATTTACATAGAAAACTTTTCTAAAAAAAGAGGTGTTCCTCAGTCAAGGACCAAGGCACAATTTATTTCATAAGGATTTGTTTTTATAAACCATGGTTGTATACACCATTTGACTAAATTAATATCATACATTGGGGTTCCAGTTACAACATGTGTATGATTCCAAAACAACATAATTAAAATTCACCCTGTTAACGAAAAACCTATCCTCTTAAAGTTAAATGAACCCTTGATTATGGCATGATGTTTGAAAAGACAATTCCTCACAACATTATGAATATTCTAATACACATTTTTTTTTGGAAATGTTGGATATCAAAGGTAAATATATATAGGTTAATTAGTTATTAATGGTTGATATGTTTGAAAAAATCCAATAAGTATAATTATATCACTCTTATCTCAATAGAAGTTTCATATATTACAATGTCATAAGAAACAACTCAAATAATATGGATGAGATCATTTCTAAAATACATGATGGTTGATGTTTCATATTGATTGGTGAGTGGGTGTGATAGATAGAGTGAAATAAACATTTCAAATAATTAGGTATATCATTCAAGTTCAAATAATACTAAAATCATGTAACACATTATAATAGATAATGTGGACAATGTTTAGATATAATTAGAATTTTTTTCATCCTAATATAAAATTATAGATATATTTAAAATGCTTATATATAATGGTACCTTCTTACACATGAGCTTTCTATTGGGAATGTAGTCTTTCATAATATCCATAAATGGTTTCTTGGATATTTTCAATCATTTATTACTTCAAATATGTTGATCATGTTTGAGGATAAAAAAATTTATATTCATGAAAATGGGGAGAAACTAATTTTCTTTTGTAGTTAATCATCAAGGGGAGTGTATTTGAAATAGTAATCTATCTTAACAGAACATTATTTATTAGAAATCATGTTTTGGGGACTTTCTCATGTAAAAAATTTATCTTTTAAAAAAAATAAAAAGGTGTATATCATGTATCCATTTGAGATATTAAATATTAGAAAACTATAAATACAAATAGTTTAAAATTAAACTCTATGTTTGATATCGTACAATATAGGCCACATTGAAATTAAATAAATGTGTAAATAATATAATGTAAATTTGATAGTTATCAGCATTCTTTTCGAATGATATAAATGAATGGGATTATATAAATTGTTATAATATTATTTACAAAAGTTTATAAAACAAATTAATTGGTTACCAATTAATTTTAAATGACAATACTACCCATTGAATATAAAAGATGTGATTTTATAAAAAACTATTTTTAACCCCAAAATGAAATTTTTTATTAATAAAATTAATTAATCACTATTAGTCAAAGATGTTAAATATTTTCATATGTTTTATATCGAATGAATTTTTTTAGATTCATATAATAATTTTTATAGGATTAATATATGAATAAGTAGAATATTAAGTATAAAATATTATGTTATCCTAAAAGGAAACTTTGACGACTTTTAACGAC
Organism: Viscum album; assembly: GCA_963277665.1. Taxonomy (NCBI): domain Eukaryota; kingdom Viridiplantae; phylum Streptophyta; class Magnoliopsida; order Santalales; family Viscaceae; genus Viscum; species Viscum album. Next base: position 530,883,888 of record OY728133.1, read on the forward strand.
AGACAATTTTTTAATATAAATTTTTACATTTTTATAAAATTTTTATGAATAAATAATCCTATTTTTTAAAATACTATTACAAAAATTACCTTACGTTGAATTATTTGTATTTTCCTCACATGTTTCAATATTTTATGAATAGTTATGAATAAAATATTTTAATTGAGAACATCATTTTCATATAATGTATTTATATTGTTATATTATATATTTATTTTGTAGTATAATTAGCTTATTTATACATCATTAAAACCAATAAAGTTCACTGGATTCAATTTTATTTTAGAATTTGATATGATAACATTGCCAATGTTGTAACTCTTCACTTTAATAACATGACTTTCCATTTTTTGTATGATTCAATTTAATTATATTTTTTTCAATTATATGAATTAAATTAGGTAAAATGTATTCCATAGTTTGATTCATATTTTATAATTTATGTTTGAAGCTCATTTTAAATTTTTATTCATAAAAAAGTAGTTTTGGTAAAAAATGTATTTACAGCGGTATTGGTAAAAACGTAATGGGTTAATGTTAAAAAGGTAATAGTTAAAATAAAAAACAAATAAAACATTTAATTGTTTGATAAGGTATTAATTTAACCTAAAGTTAGTATAATATATTCTTTTGATAAAAAATCTTGTAATTTAATTCCACCTCAATGTGGTTACCTTTAATTTTAAAATAAAATTTATTTATTTAATTAATCCCACATCTCCTAAATTATAAATACTACCCCTAACCACTTCATTTCATCCTAAAAGACATCAATATCTGAAAATCACCACCCAAACCTCTCCCACCCACTACACCTTTGTTCTATTGCTACTTACCTCACAAAAAGACAAAATGGAAGGTCCCCAAGGGCCTCTCAAAGAGGTGATATTCATGATGTAATTTTCTCAATGTACCACTCTTAATTTATTTTTTTACTTCTATTTATCCACACATTATTCATATATATATGTATTATAAAACAATAGTAATTTATATATATTATTTTTAATTTTATTATGGATTATATTATATCCATTTAATTTCTCATCTCCTCTTGTTCAAAAAATGAAACAATTGTCAAAATTTTGTCAAATTAACATCTCTGTGGATATTGTTTTTTTTTCACTACCGCATTCATGGATGATAATAAAAGTGTCATTACTATTAAATTAGATTCAAATTGATAAATTATAACCAATTTAATGTTCTGTATCTTATGTAAATACAAAGAATTAAATAAAATTAAACTAATTTTTGATGTTCTGAATAAAAACCTCAAAATGATATAAACATTTATTATTAACATTCTATCTATTGAATCAACAAAATATGTGAAATAAAAATTAAATATTGTAATATTTAATATTTTATAATTAAATTAATAAATTTTAACTCCAATTCTTGAGTTTTATTCCCATCTTACAAAAACATACATAATTATACACAAATAAATCGATCATGAAAATAAGAAACATATGCACCTGAAACCATTAACATAATGGAGTATTATCGATTAATGGGTCCAAAAATGTTGTAAAATAATAATAAAATGTATTAAAAATATTTATATTATTCGATAACGAGTAAACAAAAATATTTAAACCATTATAAATGAGGTTATGGTAAGTGAAACTAAAGGGAAGCTTGGGGTAATGGATTTCTTAACACAATTTCCATCACTTGGATTAAACTTATACATCATGATTATGTCCATATAATTTTAATTCATAAATAAATTTTTAATATATTTAGATTTATTTCCACTATATTAAAAATATTTTCAATGAATACACATATTTTATTTAATTTATTCATGATCCCTTTTAGTATATGATATTTATAAGGTACTCATTAACAAAAATATGTCATTTTAAATGTTTTAAAGATTTATTATCTAAATATTTATCATTAATTTCCATGTTTTTAAAATGATTTAGATAAATTTTTTTATATGTAAATTATTTTTTTGAAATGTTAATTTTATAATTTCTCTCATATATTTTCTAAAGGGGGTATTTTAAGGATTTATGTTAGGGGCTTACTTTAAAAAAATCCTCATTAATGTTCCTTTTTCAAAATTAATTTTTTAATTAAATATTTTTAATGAATTGAATTCAAAACATTAATGTAGCTTTAAAATTTTGAATCATTACTTAGATGTTTATATCATTACATTAAATAAAAAATATTATTTTTCATGTTCTGGTTTTCAGAACGAATTATTTCAAATAAAAATGATTGTTTTTCTTTAAAAGAGTTTTTTTTATAATGAACCAATTAATGATTAATATTTTTTTTATATTTATTGGGAATTATTAATAATAAAATCTGTTTATGAGATAAACCAATGATGGGTGGTTACATGATAATCCAATGTTGGGTGGTTATCTTATAAACAAATAATAGGTTGATCCATGATAATCCAAGGAAGGATGGTTACATGATAACCACGTATACATTGTGTACTCTAGAGTTGGAGGATGGAAACATTGTTTACTCCATTTGTTATAAAGATATTGAAATTGATTTCCCAATTTAACAACTTGTATTTTAGAGTATTTAGAATTATTATTCATGAAAATTGATTGCTTTTACGAAGTAATATGATTATCTTTTAGAAAATATTATTCTATTTTCTGAATAAACAGATATGTTTTTTATGAGATTTTTTTATGGATTATAATTGGACTAAAAATTTTCCTCTATTTTTATCCCATACTAATAATTTAATGATATTAATTTTTTTAAACGTTTTTATAGGGTAATGGATTATTAGAGATGATGATGAAGGAAAGATGAAAATTGAAAATATTTGTCATGAAAAATTAAACATGTTTTTTTAAAAGGGGTTATTTTGTTTGAAAAATTGATACTGAATATATGATTCCACTCGTAATTTATGTGTTTTCTATTTATGGGTTTCATAAATCTGTAAAAATAAAAACCTAAAATATCATTCGGAATAAAATAAAGTGATTTAATGATTAAAATCAATTGAATATGTAATGTTTAATGCCAAATACTCACAATTGATATCAAATAAGGGTTTAGACATATTTGTAGAATAGGATGTTTCCTTGTGAGTTTTTTTAATAGTTATAGATTTCATCATGGCTTTACATGATTATAAATTATTATATTGTCAAAATTATAGACACCCATTTAATGGTTTAATGTGATGGATTTATATGATATTAATGTTAATTTTTTAGATTAGATTTATAATGTAAATTGATTTAGTTATAAAGGATATAAAGGTTATATATTATATTTTTTATTTGTGTATCATTATTTAAAGTACCATTTTGTTTTTAAAATGTTATATTCTTCTCATGTATTAATGGTTTCATTTAATACATATTAAATATATTTTTTCAATATGTTTGGAAATTGATTCATCATGAACATCATATTCCTTCTAGATGATTTGATTATCGTTAATATTGAAAAATTGTGTTCAATTGATTTGATAGATTTCTGAGTATCAATTAGATATTAAGAGACTATTTTACTTATCTAATAACTTTATTCATCAATTAATTTTATGCTTCATGGTATCTTTTTCATTAGATTTCAAAATATCATCTTTACCATCTCTCTCGAAAAGTGAAATTCCACAAAGGCCATGAATATTTAATTTATGGAAGTTTCTAATCATGTATGAAGATAAATGATATATTTCCAAAATACTAATGTCTAGAATAAATGTCTGAATTATATTATTATATTATTAGAATGAATCATTTTTGGTTGATATTGTTGAATCATAAGGATATAAATCACATCATTGATTGTAGGAATGATGTATCAAGTAATAAGAAAAAAAAATGGTTAATTGTTTAATAACAAATTTGAGTGGATAATGTGTTTATATATGGAGTATTAAAATTTATTATATAATGATATTTTACATATATTATGGAAATCATGGAATGACTAAAGATAATTCTATTGTAGGTTTTTTTTGTAATTATGGAAATATATCTTAAATAGAGTCAATACCTCTTAAATGTGGTTAAAAGATGAAAATTTTTATGTTTCATATGACACATAATTTTATGATATGAAATATATTATTTGAGTAAGAATTCAGTTAATTTTTGTGCAAATAATTTATAAGGTTTTGGTTGTACATTTTTTTACATGTCTCTAAATTTGAGGTAATTATTTGTTCTTACATTTTGGATGAAAAATCAATGGTATGAGATAAACATTGACCATAAAATATTATAATTCTTTGTAGGATGTTTTTAAAATATTATAAGGACAATATTAACATAGTTTTTGAAAGATAGAGAACATGTAGGTTTGGTGAAAACATGTCGTTTCCAACAAGGATGTGGGGATCGAACTGACAAACCCAAAAAGACAATGTGGTATCGCATACCACTGGCCTATGTCATGTCCTAGTTAGTTTTATTTTTTAAAATATCTAATATATAAATGTATAGTTAATTTTGGGGTTATATGATTTATCATAATGATAACTATGGTATTAGAAAATAATTTAGTGATTATGAAAAATAATATTATTACAGAAGAATTTTACTATTTTTGGAGCCCAATATTATTATTTCAAAATAAGTACTATATAATTTACATTGATGAAAGAAATGATGAATTGAATTTAGGGTAATATATTATTTTATTTATTCATGTTATATTTATAAGTAAATTGTATATCTCAAAAGATTATGTTTTTAAGGAAATTGTATTTTATAATGGTATCTATAACTAACCAATACTAATTTAATATGATCATTAAATTTATCTTGGAAGAATTAGTTATCAAATATATCTAATTTTTGGGAAATTTTTTTATTCAATAATATTTTGTTGAATTTTAAAGAACATTATGTGTTTAAATATATATGTTAAAATTTTGGTATTACAAAATAATTTTGGATATTAATGTAGTTTTTCATAATATACAGAAATATCCATTTATGGGAAATTGACTTTTCATGTACTAAAGGTTGTAATTATAATTTTTAAATAGGAATATTTACATCCATTGTTAACCTAGGTTGTAAGATAATTCTTCAATGAAAGAAAATTTATTTTTTTGAACAAATACATTGCCCATTTAATTTTATCAATGGCTTTTAACACATCACATATTTATGTTTTTCTAATCGAATAACATACCCTGATTATATCCTCTATAAATCATTATTAGTCATTGATATTGTTTTTTACCTTACATTTCCTTGATTTAATATGTTAAATCATAGTCTGTATTATATTAAATGACCTTCATAATTTCCATTCTCACATTTTATGTGATTGTTTTATTATTACTTTTAAAGATGTGGAATTTCAGAACATTGTATTTTGAATAGTAAAACCTAATTATTTTTATACCATCTTAAAATTTCAATGATACAATTTATTAAAGGGTGGTGGGAAAATTTAACATCACTGTATTTTAAAATGAAACACTATGTTCAATAACATACAATATATGACACATCGAGCCTAAATAAATGACTCAATAATATTATTTAAATTAAATATTTAACACATAATCATTGGAATAGAAGAAATGAATGAGATTAGATAATTATGAAAATATATGTTAAAAATGTTTATAAAATTAATTTTGTGTTTAAAAATTAATTATAAATTAATCTAAAAACCAATTTAACATAAAGGATTTGTTTTTATTAAAAAACAATTTTTATTCCAACAATAGAATTTTTCAATATTAAATTTTACTAATGAATATTAGTGAAGGATATTAATGAAATTAATATGTTATATATCTAATAGAAAGTTTTTAGAATCATTCAATATGTTTTTTGTCATAAGATAATAATAAATCGAATTTTAGGCATAAAAAATATATATTTATTAAAGGATATTTTCAGGACTCTTAATAGTGAAACTTATTAAAATATAAATTTTGACACAATTATAAATTTTCTATGATAAAATAAATTAAATTATTTAAATATATATATATATATATATAAATTATCTTATGTTTAATTTTTGTTTTTATGATAAGTAACATTTTTTTATTAAGATGGAAGGATAATATATTGTAATTGAAAACTTCAGTTCTATCTAATTTATTAATATAATTAAATTATACTTTAAGTTTTTTTAATGTATAATTAGATATATTATACATCAGTCAATCCATTTTGGGTAATCAGAAAAAATATCACATTGAAATTGGATATTAAAAAAATTCATACTTTCGATCTTTTCACATTGAAAACCCATATATTCTTTTTTATATGGGATTGTTTTAAATTCTAATTTTTCTGATTATGTAAATTGAATTAGTTAAAAAATAATAAATATTTGAAATCATAATTTCCAAATTATGTTTTAATTTCATATTCATTTTTTCATCAAATTTTTACCATGGTAAAAAATTTATTTATTGTGGTATAGGTAAAATAAGAAACTAGTCAAATTTAAAAAAGAAATCGGTATATTACATATGAATACAAAATATAATGGGTGGTTAATGAATTTTGAAACCCTATAATCCTATAGTATATTAATAATCATCTAAATTTTTTGGAAATTAATTCCACCTCAATGCGGTTTTCATTAATTATAAAATAGTCATTATTTAATCACATAAACCCACCACTGCTCACGTATAAATATCAACACCGACCACCCAATTTCTACCTCAAGCCTTGAATAACATAAAATATCTAACTGAACCTATCATCCTCACTCTCCCGACATTCTACTTTTGATGTATAACCAAATTACCCAATCTAAGGACATCTATGGTATCTCGATGAGATGATATTCAAGATGAAATACTCACAATGTACCTCTTGTAATTTCATTAATTCCTCTATTTTATACCCACCTCTTTCATTATACGTGTGATGATATCTCTATAGTAATTTTTATACTAGTGTTTTATTTTTCACATTCAATATCTAATATCCAATCGATTTCCCATTTTTTCTAGGTCAAATAAACAAAGAGATTTTCCAAATTATGTTTATTTTTCATCATATTGAATAGTAATTTTTTGTTTAAAATTACCATCATAATGGATGGTCATAAAAGAGTCATTTTGGTTAAATAATATTTAAATATGTATATAATAACCTATTTCACATTTTTAACAAATATATAAAAATAATATTAAATAAAATTAAACTAGATCACGATGTTTAGAAAAACTTGATAAATAAACTAAACATGTATCCACGTACAATGAAATGAATGTACCAGAAACCAATGAAAACAACGAAATGTGATCAATGTTTGGGTTATATGATGTTATAAAATCATCAAAAAGCTATTATAAATACTAATATATTTCTTTAATGTGTTGAAAACCTTATTTTAACCATTATAAATAATGATAAATATGCAAAACAAAAGGGAAGTGCGAGGGAAGGGATTTTGCACCCCAATTTCATTCTTTGGATTAAATGTATACTTCTTAATTCGATCCTTATAATCATATGTGTGAAATAACTTTTGAATATTTTGAGATGTGTTTCCTCTTGTTTCATAGGGATTTAACTTTGTTACACGTATTTAATTTTTATATTTATGCTCACTTCCATGATATGATATTTATAATTGACTCTATATCTAAAATACATCACATTCAATTTTTTGAAGAGTTATTTTATAAATATTATTCATCATTTTCCATGTTATTAAAATGTTATTTATGAATGTTTTTAAATGGGAAATTTTTTTTAGAAAAATTAATTTTTTTATTTTCTATTATTTGTTTTCCAAAGGTGATGTTTTTATGGTTTTATGTAAGGAGATTCCTATTAAAAAAAATCCTCAAATGTTCCTTAATAGAAAAGAATGTTTTTATTTTATATACGTCCAGAAATAAATTTCCATATTTTTTGCATATTTTATAATTTGTATCATAACATACATTATTTTATTAGTACATTAAATTTCATTTTTTTCAATTATACATTGTAGTTTTTTAAATTGAGTGATTTCAAAATGAAAAACTTAATTTTATTAAAAATGTTTTTTTATGATTCAACACATCAATTTTAATGTTTATATAAAATATAGAGATAATTTTTTATATTTATGGGTGATTATGTGATAATATAGTGTCATGGGTTTACATGAAAAACTAATTATGGGGGGTTAAGTGATAAACCAATGATAGGTGGTTCCATGATAAACTAATGATGGGTGGTTACATGATAAACTATAATTAATTGGGTACTCTTGAGTAGGAATTTCGCCATATTGGTTACTTCATTTGTAAAAATCATATAGGATAATTATTTCTCATGTTTCCTAGTTATATATTATATTCCTAATAATTATTATTATGGAAAACTAATTGATAATGAATAGGTAAGTTATTTATTTTGTTGAAAAGGGGAATCCATATTCTGAATATGAAGTTAGGTTTCAATGAATTTTTCTAATGATTTTTTCTTGACTAATGACTTCCTTTATTTTATGTCCCTTAATATTAATTTTATATTCATCCCATTTTTTTATGCTTTTAAAAGGATAATTTATGTGTAGGGATGAATATGAGGACATGTAATAAACTGTTAAGATATGTCATTAAAAGAAAAAATGTTTTACATTAAAAGGCATTCCATTTGTGGAAAACCAGATACTGAGTATAAATATCCAATAATAATTTATGGGTTTAACGTGCAATGGATTTTGGTATGTCTCTACAGATACAATCATTAAAGATCCATAGTAATTAATTAAATATTATTATAGTTTAAATTCACCAGAATGTGTAATTTATAATGTTGGGACCTTACAAAAACATTCATGAAGTGAAATATAAAAAGTTTGATCTTATGTAGGAATGGTAACTGTGGAATTGATATAATAATAAGGTATAGTGTTTTATCACAATAATAATTCTATTATTTAATTATTTTTTGAGATAACCATCATATTGGATTAATTATATGAATAATTTTTTTGATAACATTAATTGATGAGTATGATTATTTTCAAATTTTTTCTCAACAAAATTTTCATGGATGATATGGAATGAAATTAAAATTAGTCGGAGATGAAATTTTTTTAGATTATTAATTATTTTTTATATAATAACTCAATATGTGAAAAATGGTGATCACGCTACATCTTGGTAATGTTACTCTCATGTGAGAAAGGAATTAATCCTAATAATGGAAATATAGTATCTAGTTAAACATACATATAAATAAACTACTCTAATGTGATAAATCACCATGACATAACCATGATAATAACATTGTGATGATGTTGTTCAAATGATTTTTTAATTCTATGTAGGAAGGGACATACGAAAATTTCATTTTCATGTCATAGTGTCTTATTCATGTTGTGATGATGGTCTTAGTAGGATGAGTTAATCTCATATAGTATGATTACACAATAGTGTTAATATGACATGAATAAGATATTATACTAGTATAGGAAGGATACAAACACATATATAATGGTTTCTCCAGGAATGTGTATATGGAGAGTAAGAATAAGTTGAAATCACCGATAAGAGAACCTAGAGAGAATAAAGGTTCATGTAGTGATGGGTGTTCATTGGTCATTGTTCTATGATATAATGATCCATTAAAATAGATGATATTAAGAGAAGAATATGATGATGTAGTATGGTGAATAATAACACAATAACCACAGTGATAATTGTTTTTGAGGACTTTTTGGTTCTTGATATTATAGTATTTCTATGCCTTAATGCACAAGATACACTATAATGAGTTTGACTGGGAAATATCACTGGAATGGTGGTTTGGGAAAAATTAAATTTTCAACACCATAATCTCTTATTAAAACTAAATATAAATTAAAATTTATTATTAAATAATTACATATATCTATTATTTATTCTTATATATATTTATGATTTTAAGATCATGTCACAATCATGGTTTTCAAAAAGCTATGCATATTATATTTATTTGTAGTTGGATTCCTTCCAAAAAAAATATATATAATGAATAGTCGAGACCTTGAGTGAACGTTAAGATGTTATTAGTGGGTTTTGATATGATTTTGAGGATATGAACTACGATTCATTCCAAGTAAAAAAATTAGAGTCGTGGGCGGTCAGAAACGTGATGAACATGGAAATTGTTGTTGCTCATTATTCGTCTTTTAAATTGGAGTACAAGAAAATCACATTTCTCCATCCCCATACCATTGATTATGAATTAAATCATGGGTATCCATATCACATATATTGTACACTAATGATTATCCACATGATAATTAGGGTTTCTAAACAAGATTAAACCCTTATTTCAGGAGTCATCATACTCACTCACTCACATATACCCAAATATTTACCATTAATATAAAATTTATAAAAACTATTGATGTGTAAAATAGATAAATGGGATTGTATTTTTATATTCCCTTAATTCACTCCCTTCTCAATAGATTATTACTATATTATAGTACATTCAATGATACACCGCATCTATATGAAAAAAAAGTATATCATATAGTTTTTATGGAAACAAAATAAACCCATGAAAATCAATATAATGAAAATGAAATATGTCAATCAAATTTTATATAATTTTTTTCATAAAAAAATTTAATCATTTGATAGAGCCATTAATTTAATATGAACTAACTCACAAATTGTTCCCTATATCAAGCTTGTGGTAACTCTAATCCCAAGCTACCTCCCTCATTGTTTTACTAACCACGCCTACACTAAATTTTTATTTTTAATATCACATCATATAACATGAAATTAACCCACACTATAATATTTATTTCAAACTAACCTAATCCTAAAACTAGTCATCAATAATAAATTAATGTCATTTCATCAAAACAATAACACATCCATTATACATAGCATTAACTAAAACATGGTGGATCCTTAGATAATGGGTGAAAATATGTCGGTACATCCTTATTATGATAAGACCAACTACAAATTATTATTATAAAATAACTATAAAACATTATGGGAACTCATAATAGATTGTTAATTATCATCATCCATAAAAAATTTATCAACATCCCCAGAGATTGGTAGGAATTATCATTGTCTTTCCCAAAAATAATAAAGTACCCAAGCCTATGAGGGAATTATAACTTATGGATTTATCCATAACTATCATATATTATAAATTTCAATAACAATATCTATATCATTTCAATAATATACAATTATTTATAATAATTACTTTTTAAACAATATTTTAAAATATCCATTTATTTATTGGAAAATTATTAAATGGAAAAAACTCAAATCCTGATTATTGTTTGAACCACTCACAGAAACCCACATTAAATAAGTTAATTTAGTAGAATATGTAATAATTAATTTAAAACAATGTATTAAATAAACCCTACCATATCACACAACAAATATATTCCGAGGCTATGAGCCTCAATCATGATGCTGGTGTAAAATCAAAACTTATCAAATATGATTACAATTACGTCCACTGTTAATCAATGAATAAACATAAAACCCAAAATTTTAATCAATAATTATAATTCAAAAAAACCATAATCTTCAATAAATGGGGAAATGTTTTCTTGGTAGAATCACAACATTTTTTCATGAAATGATAACACTATTACTTCTCTTCTAAGACTCCCCCAACATCACCAAATAAATTCATTATAAATAGATAGGTTATTTCATTTATCATAAAATCCTCTAAATAAAATACATATATTTAGATATTAGAATTTATATTAATAGAAATTGATGGAATACCTTCGATTTAGTACACTGGAATATAATAAACTAATTCATAAAAGATCAAGTGGTATAATTACACCAAAATCACCACAATATCAAAAAAAAAATAGATTGAACCACACCTAAGGAATACAATATCAGAACAATTATTCAATCATGTAAAAATAGATCCTCCAAGAAATTATTTATTTGAATGCAAAACCTGAATAAATATTCTCATATATCATTTGATTCACTGTACATTCCATTAAATAAGAATTTCTCAACATGTATGGTCCCAATGAAAACAAAACTTACCATACATTCCATTCTTTCTCTCTTTTGACACTTTTCAAAACTACTTGAGAATAATGCATGGATCCTCGACCCAGAACATATTTATTCTTGCCTACAAAAGCATCCAAAATACACTAGATTCACCCAGAACCCTATCAAATAATAATATTCCTCATTTAAAAAATCTAAATACATCAAATAATTCCCTTTATCACTAAATAATATTTTTTCAAGAGTATTACAAATTTATAAAATAAAATAAATTATTAAACTAGTTACCACATTATAACGTCTCAACATATACCTTACATGGCCTTGTAAAATTATTCATTCTCAATATAACGCCCGGACCCTAGGTGCCCAGATTTGGTGCATTATTCTATTACATTGGCATGATTTCGATTAATCAAGTCATGAAGGAATGATCAGTTTTGTAGTCTTGGAAAATAGATTTCATACATGAACATTACATTAAAATTTCTAACATAAAAAACATCCTATATAATCCTTTGAGAACGCCATTATTCCTCTTGCTAAACCCTAAATATAAATCAAAAAACACTTCTCAGTATCCAAGGAAAATAAAACATTTGAAATGGGTGATCTCAGATACATAGCAAGGATATACAATATAGCGCATAAGCTATCATACAAAAAAATAATCATTTATGGAAAGGTAAAAAATAAAACACAATCCTTTTAAAACATTATCATTAGTATAATATGGCATGAATAAATCAAATAATACCATTTTAATAATCACGTGGATATTATATTTTTCAACTAATCACTTTTAAAATCAGTAATTAATCTCATTACAAGGGAACGTAGAATGCCAGACATCATAACCACCGCATCAATTCATCGTTCCATGACCCTGCACAAATATTCTATCATGGCCTTGTTCCAATACACTTTTGTTCACATGAGACCTACCGATGCATTGAGTAGATATAGTGGGACCCACCCATCACTTATTAATTCTAGTGCATTAATCTATGAAAATGATGAAACATAACATAAACATTTATATTAAAAATATCATATGAATTGTTAATAGTTCAACCATAAACCATGAATGAAATAAAACATGCATATCAATAGTCAAAAAAATAAAATTAATCTCCAATACAATTTGGAAAATTGTATGATAATAAATCATCCTAAAACAAGGATGAAATATGACAAAGGCTGTTGACATAGATGAAAATAATTCCTTAAAACTCTTTAAGAGAAATAAATATTTTTCATGAAATCATTTAAAAGTTGAAATATTTATAAAGAATTTCATTTAAAGTATATTATTGATTCAAAGTTTCCCATTCCACATTAAAACCTTTTATATAATTACTATTTCAAAACAATAATTACTATATATATAAATCCACATAATCATTTTGAAAATATGGATATTAATTAAATATATTTAAAAAAATAAATCATAAAAACATTTAAAATGATGATATAGTTAAAGATCCCTATACAGAAAACCTTAAATGATACCTTTTGAAATAATTTTTATGAAACATTGACATGAATTCTAAATATTTCCCATTAAATACTTACACATAAATAAACTCATATAATAATTAGATTGAGGAATTAACCATTACCTTATCCTTTACATTACTTTATTGTAACACCCCATGTAAATAAAGATTATGACATTTTCACATTTATCCATATTTTTGAATAAAATATTAATATAAATTTAAAGGGGACGCTATGCTCGATGGCGTACCAAATACGCAACAACGAGTTTCTTGGAAATCTTACGTTGCACTCTAATAATAAAATAATATTATTTTAAATGGTAGTGAACGCCTAGCCGTTGAAATGTCGGGAATGAACAGAACTAACTAAAAAATGATTATATATGTTTGTAAAATATTTTTACTTTTTACAATAAAATTTAGAGAATTAAAAATGCGAATGAATCCAATTTCAAGCGTAAACATTGTAATATTCATTAAAAGGCAGATTAACCTCCTTTTGATGACGAACCTCTTTTAAATCCACTTTATGAAAATTTTATGTGTTATATATGACAAAATAAAATTCTTCTTTAGAATCGGGACATCAAAATTTACTTTCTGTAAATTTTTGGTTTTTTTTCTGATAAAGTTCATTTTTTAATGAATAGTGAAAATCTAGTATTTTAATTCAAAAACACTTTTTAATCTAATTTATTTATATGATTATATTATCTTTTGAATTTTTTTTAAATTTAAATTGGAATATATTTTTACCATTTAATCTAATAGTGGTCGTTGGAATGAATTTCACTTTGAAATTGGACTTAAACTAGTGTCAATATTTTAATAGACATTATTTCTTAAAAACACGCTATTTGTTTTGACAGCGGGAATTAATTATTAAATTAATTAATGAAACTTTTATGTTTTGAATTTTTTAAAATAGACAACATTTTTGATTTCGGAATATCAAATATAGCTCAGGGTGAATTTTTGGAATTTTTCTGAAAACGTAAATTTTTTATGAATAGTGAAACCACTAAGTGGTAGTTAAAAAACTGTTTTTTCGTTTAAATAAAACTTTACCACTTCTGTAGTTTGAATTTCAAAATTCCGACTTATATGGTTTTCATTAGAAAGTAAAATGTGGTTCAATGGGATTAAAATAATTTTTTGGTGAGTAGTAACTTTTAAGTTTTATTAATCGCGATTAAAGGTAATTAGTGTAATTTAGGGTAAAAATAATGTTTTAATAATATGAAATGACCTTGACACATGTCCTACCCTTATTGGATGAGTCATGTCCGACCAAGACAATCCATGGGTCAACATGGGGACCCCATGGAGCCACTTTGGTTGGAAAATGACATTAATGCCTTTTTATTTAAAGTTAAAATTAAAATGTCACAAACATATGTAGTTTTACTAAAAAATTTAGATGGGGTTATACAAGTCATATTTTTTACTATAAATATTCATTATAAAGATAAAAATATTTCATACATCATGATATTTTTTTATTTCTAACACCGTGATGATGCAGTGATTACCTCATAAACAAAAAATTTAAATAAAATGAGAAGATAGGGTGAAATATAAGTCTTAAACATGTCACAAACCTATTGGATGGGTGTATTTCGAAACCTTTATCACCTTACCCTCGAAATATATTCTTTTGGGACCTTTTAAATCCCAAAATCAATTTATAATAAAGTAATATTTTATAACTTTCCATGAGTGCCCCTCCTCTCCTCTTCTAAAAGGCCCCCACCTCTACCACCCTACTCAAACCTATCAAGCCATTGGCTCGGCCAACCCTACCCATTTCATCTCACCACATCCCTCTATTTAACATTGAAGCCTCACTTTGGAAATAATCCTTTCCAAGGAAGCCTTTGAGCTCAAATCAAAGAGAGTTACCCGATTTAAACGTAATGTCTTCCCTTGTGTTATTTTGTTTTATTTTTCTTCTCCAAACCCCTAAAATCTTTTTATTACCTTTTTTGTAATATCACCAGTATCTTAAATATACTAGGATGTTGTTATAAGAAGGATTAGAGCTAATATTTCACACACCTCCATAAAATTGTTAAAGAACATACTATTTCTGTGGATGGCGAATTACTGCCTCACGAAACGATGATTGTTCAATATTATCTTAACACCTTCAAAGGTGGACATTAAGATGTCAATATATTTATATATGATATATAATATGTTTATGTTTTCTTTAATCTTCTATATTTTTCATTTATGGAATAACTTTATGGTTTCCATTATGGGTAAACGCGATATCTTCATTTTAGGAAGTGCATACTACCACCCCCTCAGAGTGATTTGATTCGTTAATGCCATATGTGGGACATATAAAGAATTGAATTAATGGTATTACATATGATATCCTACTGGAATAATAATATACCTTTATATAATTATTATTTAATTCCATTGAATACAAAAAAAAAGAAATGAAAGTAGCGTTCATGCGTACGTACGGCTTACCGTCTCCATGAACGGTACATTCCATTTCTCATCTCCAAATGTTATGTACTATTATAAGTACATATATATAATGGATATATGTTTAATATATTACATCTAAATTAAGGATATCAATCTGGAATTATAATATATATATATATATCATTTTTTTAATTCATTTAATATGACAAAAAAATTAAAGTAGTGTTTATGCGTACGTATGGCCTACCGTCTCCATGAACGATGCTTTTAATTTTTTTACCTCCAAATTTAATGTAATAGTACAAAATGAATATATAATGGATATATATGATATTTAAAACATCAATACTATTTTGGATATGATGTACCTATAACTACATGGAAAATTCTTTTCCAACATGTTCGATTTTTACTCATGTACCGAACATCGACAAAAACGTCTGATATAAACTCACTTTCTTATCCAATTATTTTAAAATTATAATATGGGATATTAAATGAATAATAATATTTAATGTAGGTCCTTAATAAATTATAAATTGACCAAATTTTATTATTCACGAGATTAAAGAACGATCGAGTCATGTCAGACACGAGGTAAGGGATCCTACATTTCTTTTTCTTTTTAAGTACAATATTTTATGACATTCATTTTAAGATCATCTTTATTATGATTGGGATGTTATTTTATATTACTACTACTTTAATTTTTATGTTCATATGATAAGAGACCCAATTTTCTCTCATCAATCCATTTTGGAAGTTTTGAGTGGCGCCGTTAGGCTGCAGAATTTCCGTAAGGGATCCAACCTCTCTCTTTATTTTTAAGTACTATCGTTTATGTCATTTCTTTTAATCCCATCTTTATTATTTTTGGGTATGTTATTATTCACACTGTAATTTATATGTTCTTATTATGAGAGACCCTATTTTCTCTCATCAATCCGTTTTGGAAGTTTTGAGTGGCGTCGTAAGGCTGCCGAATTTTCGTAAGGGATCCTACCTCTCTCGTTCTTTTTAAGTACACTCATTTATGTCATTACTTTTAATCTCATCTTTCTTATGGTTGGGATGTTCTTTTATATTAATCCTACTATACGTTTTATGTTAATATGATGATAGTCCATATTTTCTCTCATCAATCCATTTTGGAAGTTTTGAGTGGTGTCGTTAGGCTGCCGAATTTTCGTAAGGGATCCAACCTCTCTCTGTCTTTTTAAGTACTATCGTTTATGTCATTTCTTTTAATATCATCTTTATTATTTTTGGGGATGTTATTCCTCGTTCTTTAATTTTTATGTTCATATTATGAGAGACCCTATTTGATCTCATAAATCCATTTTTGGATGTTTTAAGTGGCACCGTTAGGCTTCCGAGTTTTCGTAAGGGATTTTTCATCTCACTTTTATTCCCATGACATTTATGATAAGTTTGCCACTATTTCCTTTGATTGGTGTATGTACTGCCCATTTTTATAATCTTTGTGTAATATAATTTCATTTATGGGTATTTACATATTCATTTTATGACCCTTCTTCAATGGGGTGTACGTTTCGAAAGTTACCCAAGTCAGTAAGGGAACCTTTCACCCTTCTCTTTTTAAAAGACTTCATTTGTTATGTCTTTTAATTCACATAATATTATGTTGGGATATGTTATTATATATCATTACTGATCTAAATTTTATGTCCAAGTGATGAGATACCCTTTTTATCTCTCATCAACTCTTTTTCTGAATTTTGAAGTGATGTCGTTAGGCAGTCGAATTTTTGCAAGGGAACTTCTTAACCCAATTTTGATTCTTGGGGATAAACTTGTACTCCTTGAGTATGTCGTTCTATTAATATGTGTGAATTTCCTATGATTTTTTACACTTAATATCCACTTATATTTTGGGTATTCCTTTGTCACAAATAATTATATAATTGATTTATCCTTAATCCAAGGATATCGTCTTTGTATGGGTCTTCGTCTCAATCTCCATTCATTGAGGCATATTTTGTTTTATTCACAACCTTATTTTATACGGTGTCTAAACCCCTTTGACTTTTAAGTTTATCCAAAAGGTATCTTTTTTTATATGAAGTGTTTTACTAAACGACAGAAGGGAATGTTTTTGTTGTACGTATGCGGTGACAACGACTTCTCCACCGCAGTGACCATTATTTGAGTTTCGGCTTCCTCTACAAGCCATACATTTTTTTAAAGAAAAATAAATACATTGTTTTACTTTTTTTTATTTTGGTATTGAAAATGGTTTTCATAATGCTTTTATATCAATGTGTTGTATTGATATCTTGTGATTGAAAAGTGGAAATGTTATGTTTACTTTATGCATGTTTTATGTGATATGATTATGTTATGGTTCTTGGGAATTATTATGAAGACTGGTGGTTCCGTGATAAACTAAGGGCGGGTGAGCCCGATATAGCTCTCCAATGCATTGGGTAATGCAAAGGAGTAAAACGTTAAGGTTTCTCCGAAGAGATTTTCGGAATATACAGCGATGGGTATTCCAAACGTAACCAAGAGGGTTACTCCCTACGTAAAAATGTTATGAATGTCTCAAGTTACCTTTATGAATTATGATTTATATAATTTATTCATGATTTGATGAGGTGTGTTAAAATTCTTATACTTTATGAGTAAAGTATGATTTCATACATGGACTAATGTTTTCTTTTCATACTTTTATATCCCATACTGAGCTTTTTTATGCTCATCCCATGTTTTTGAAATGTTTTACACATGACTTAAAGATGAATAGGGTCAAGGATGGGATCAAGGAAAGACATGCTATCTAAAACATGGAACTAGACATGTTTATTTTAAGAATTTTTATTTATTTATGGAATCTTAGTAGCAGTGTCTACTTTGTAATCTTGTGAGATGTAATAGTTATGTCCCAATTCTCTAAAACTCTAAACATGAAAATATCCTCAATGTAAATTGTTCATTTAATTCAATATTAAGTAAGGATTAAGGTCGGGGCATTATAGTTGGTATCAGAGGTCTGTTTAGATAACTTTAGAGGTTAGGGTATTCTTTAAGCATAATTGACATTACCTTACTGGCTAGGATTTCCGAAAGAGTCATAGTTTTCAGATAAAGTGAAGGAGTAAGTATATCTTAGTGTTTATCATCATCATTAGTACATGATAATAATGTTGATATACTCACACTGACATTTCTGGTTTTAGTAAATGGATGGATCTAGCAGGCACCAAAGTGACAATAGGTTTGAAGGAAGTTGTGGTGTCTCTCTAATTAAGAGACTGGATGAAATGGTGGATTCAATGAGGAAACTCATGGTTATTCTAAACCAAATATCAAGGAGTCAAGATCAACCACTTGTACCTTAGTATGTTCTGCAATTAATCATGTAAAATATGACTAATCGATGTGGAAGTTCAGGTAATAATCATAAAGGTAAACATTAGGGTTTATATGATCCTTACTTTTGGGGTAATTATGGGTTATTATATATTATGATGGAAAATGAAAGGCATGAGATAAACTTAATGATAAAATATGTTATGATTATTTTTTGAAGATTTTATCTCATTTTGGGGAATGTTTTAAGAATTATATAGTTTTGGAAAAAGGACAACACAAGGACTATGTGACAACCCATCGCGTCGGACAAAGCTGCGGGAATCGAACCCACAACCAAAGTGCGACTGGTATTTATCTCCTACCACTGGACTACATGAAGTCCCTGGTTAGTTTGACTAATTCTTTTTAGTTAGATAATTTTTTGAATAAAGAGTAAGTTTATTTTTGGTTGTCTATGGAAGTGATTAACCTATCATAGGGGATATGTGATTAGGTTAATTACTTTTCAATATGGGAATTTAAGATCAACTGGTGTTATTTGAAGATAAAAGTTAATTTGTACCTTTAATGACTATGTGATTAAATCCTTCAAATATTTGGGTTTCAATATTAGTTTGGTTTACTTTGAATAATTTTATGGAAAATTGTTTATCCAATGGTCTTCATTGAACTTTGGGTATTTTTTGGACACATTTTAGAGATTAAGAATAGATTTTCTTTTTATATAGGATTATAATTTTGTGGATTATTAGATCTCATACTAAAAATTTTGGTTTTCAATTTTTTCAAAAGACATGGGAAATATATAGTTCTCCTTTGTGGATTAGGTGATTCTCACGAAGTTGTTTATAGTACTCTTAATACGAACAAGTCTTCCTAAAAACTCGTCTTTTAGAGAAAATATGAGTTTGATTAAAGAATCTAGTAAAATTTGAAAGTCTACGTGAAAAGTAAGTATGTTTAATTATGATCTAGTTAAGATCAAAAATAAATTCCTCAATGAAGAGTAACTTAAAACAGAAATGTTATCTGTTAACTTTTCCTACTGGGGAATCCAATACCGTTTATCCCATAACAAGTTTGTGATTTTCTTTTGGTTAACTTTCTCCTAGACATGTTTACTATCACTCTCCCTCAGAACATGACCCTTTTTTCCCTCCATATCCATGTTTTCCTACATATATTCCTAGTATGGATTAACTCGGGTGACCATTTTACTTCCCTTTCATTATTTTAATGTGATTGTTTTACTGACTCTTGTTCTGATGTGGGATTTTCAATGAAGTTTCCAAGCCCAATTTTAAAATTGTGAGGATGAAATTCCCAAAAGGGGGGAAGGATGTGACACCCTAGGTAAATAAAGAATATGACATTTTCACATTTATCCATATTTGTGAATGAAATATTAATATAACTTTAAAGGGGACTCTATGCTCGATGGTGTACCCAATACGAAACAATGAGTTTCTTGGGAATCTTATGTTGCGCTCTAATAATAAAATAATATTATTTTAAATGGTAGTTAACGCCTAGCTGTTGTAATGTAGGGAATGAACAGAACTAACTACAAAATTATTATATATGTTTGTAAAGTATTTTTACTTTTAACAATAAATGTTAGAGGATTAAAAATGCGAATGAATCCAATTTCAATCGTAAACATAGTAATATTATTTAAAAGGTAGATTAACCGCCTTTTGATGAAGAACCTCTTTTAAATCCACCTTATGACAATTTTATGTGTTATATATGACAAAATAACATTCTTCATTAGAATCGGGACATCAAAATTTACATTGTGTAAATTTTTGGTATTTTTCTGATAAAATTCATTTTTTTAATGAATAGTGAAAAATGTTGTATTTTAATTCAAAACCTCTTTTTAATATAATTTATTTATATGATTATATTATCTTTTGAATTGGTTTTAAAGTGAAATTAGAATATATTTTTAACATTTAATCCAATACTGGTCATTGGAATTAATTTCACTTTGAAATTGGACTTAAACTAGTGTCAATATTTTAATAGATATTGTTTCTTAAAAACACGCTATTTGTTTTACAGCGAGAATTAATTATTAAATTTATTAATGAAACATATATGTTTTGAATTTTTTAAAATAGACATCATTTTTTAATTTGTTATATAAAATATAGCTTAGGGTGATTTTTTGGTATTTTTCTGAAAAACATCAATTTTTGATGAATAGTGAAACCATTAAGTAGTAGTTTAAAAACAATTTTTTCATTTAAATGAAACTTTACCAATTCTGTAATTTTAATTTCAAAAATCCGACATACATGGTTGTCATTAGAAAGTAAAATGTGGTTCAATGGGATAAAAATAATTTTTTTGGTGAATAGTAACTTTTAAGTTTTATTAATCGCGATTAAAGGTAATTAGTGTAATTTAGGTTAAAAATAATGTTTTAATAATATTAAATGACCTTGACACATGTCCTACCATTATTTGAGGAGTCATGGATGAGAAATGCAATCCATGGGTCAACATAAGGACCCCATGGAGCCACTTTGGTTGGAAAATGACATTAATACCTTTTTATTAAAAGTTAAAATTAAAATGTCACAAACATGTGTTGTATTACTAAAAAAAATTAGATGGGGTTATACAAGTCATATTATCAACTCTAAATATTAATTAGAAATCTAAAAATATTTCCTAAATCATGAATGTTTTTTATTTATGACACCGTGATGATGCAGTGATTACCTCATTAATGAACGATTTAAATTAAATGAGAAGATAGGGTGAAATATAAGTCATAAACTTGTCACAAACCTATTGGATGAGTGTATTTTGAAACCTTATCACCTTATCCAAGAAATATATCCTTTTGGGACCATTTAAATACTAAAATCATTTTATAATAAAGTAATAATTTATAACTTTCTAAGAGTGCCCCTCCTCTCCTCTTATAAAAGGCCCCCACCTCTACCACCTTACACACACCTATCAAGCCTTTGGATCGGCCAAACCCTTCCCATTTCATCTCTCCACATCCCTCTCTTCATAATTGAATCCTCAATTTGGGCAGAATCCTTTCCAAGGAAGCATTTGAGCTCAAATCAAAGAGAGTTACCCGATTTAAAGATAATGTCTTCCCTTGTGTTCTTTTGTATTGTTTTTCTTCTCCAAACCCCTAAACTCTTTTTATTACCTTTTTTTGTAACAAAAAAAGTATCTTAAATATACTAGGAGGTTTTTATAAGAATTATTCGAGCTACATTTTCACACACTCCGTCAAATGGTTAAAGAACATACTGTTTCTGTGGATGGCGAATTACTGCCTCACGAAACGATGATTGTTCAATATTATTTTAACACCTTCAAAGGTGGACATTAAGATGTCACTATATTTATATATGATATATAATATGTTTATGTTTTCCTTAAGGATATTTATTTTTAATTTATGGTATACATTTATGGTTTCTATTATGGGTAAACACGATATCTTCATTTTAGGAAGTGCGGACTACCACCCCCTCAAAGTGATTTGATTCGTTAATGCCATATGTGGGACGTATAAAGGATTGAATTAATGGTA
The DNA here is from genome assembly GCA_963277665.1 of Viscum album. Taxonomy (NCBI): domain Eukaryota; kingdom Viridiplantae; phylum Streptophyta; class Magnoliopsida; order Santalales; family Viscaceae; genus Viscum; species Viscum album. Next base: position 530,906,695 of record OY728133.1, read on the forward strand.
TTACATATTATATCCTACTGGAATTATAATATACATTTATATAATTATTATTTAATTCCATTTAATAAAAAAACGAAATGAAAGTAGCGTTCATGCGTACGTACGTCTTACCGTCTCCATGAATGATACATTTCATTTCTCATCTCCAAATGTTATGTACTATTATAAGTACATATATATAATGGATATATATGTAATATATTACATCTAAATGACTGATATAATTCTTGAATTATAATATTTATATCTCTCATTTTGTTTTAATTTCATTAATATGACAAAAAAAATAAAAGTAGCGTTCATGCGTATGTACGGCCTACCGTCTCCATGAAAGATGCTTTTAATTTTTTATCTAAAAATGCTATGGAATATTATAAATTGAATATATACTGGATATATATGATATTTAGAACATAAATACTACTGTGGATATGATTTACCTATAACTACATGGAAAATACTTTTCCAACAAGTTCGATTTTTTCTCATGTACCGAACATCGACAAAAACGTCTGATATGAACTCACTCTATTAACCAATTATTATAAAATTATAATATGAGATATTAACTGAATAATAATCTTCAAAGTAGGTCCTTAAGAAATTATAAATTGATCAAATATTATTATTCAGGAGATTAAATAACGACCGAGTCATGTCAGACACGAAGTAAGGGATCCTACCTCTCTCTTTCTTTTTAAGTACACTCTTTTATGTCATTCCTTTTAAGCTCATCTTTCTTATGATTGGGATTTTATTTTATATTACTCCTACTGTACGTTTTATGTTCATATGATGAGATACCCTATTTTCTATAATCAATCCATTTTGGATGTTTTGAGTGGCGCCGTTAGGCTGCCGAATTTTCGTAAGGGATCTAACCTCTCTCTTTCTTTTTAAGTACTCTCGTTTATGTCATTTATTTTAATCACATCTTTCTTATTTTTTGGGATGTTATTCCTCATACTGTAATTTTTATGATCATATTAATAGAGACCCTATTTTCTCTCATCAATCCATTTTGGATGTTTTGAGTGGCACCGTTTGGCTGCCGAATTTTCGTAAGGGATCCTACCTCTCTCTTTCTTTTTTAAGTACACTCTTTTATGTCATTCATTTTAAGATCATATTTCTTATGATTGGGATATTATTTTATATTAATCCTACTGTAATTTTTATGTTAATATGACGAGAGACCCTATTTTCTCTCATCAATCCATTTTGGAAGTTTTGGGTAGCGTTGTTAGGCTGCCGAATTTTTGTAAGGGATCCAACCTCTCTCTTTCTTTTTAAGTACTCTCATTTATGTAATTTATTTTAATATAATCTTTCTTATTTATGGGAATGTTATTCCTCATAATTTAATTTTTATGTTAATATTATGAGAGACCCTATTTGATATCATAAATCCATTTTTGGATTTTTTAAGTGGCGTCGTTAGTCTGCCGATTTTTCATAAGGGACTTTTCATCTCACTTTTATTCCCGTGACATTTATGCTACGTTTGCCACTATTTCCATTGATTGGTGTATGTATTGCCCATTATTATACTCTTTGTGTAATATAATTTCATTTATGGGTATTTATAAATTCATTGTATGTCCCTTCTTCAATGGGATGTACGTTTCGAAAGTTACCCAAGTCAGTAAGGGAACCTTTCACCCTCCTCTTTTTAAAAGACTTATTTTGTTATGTCTTTTAATTAACATACTATTATGTTGGGATATGTTCTTATATATCCTTATTGATGTAAATTTTATGTCCAAGTGATTAGAAACGCTTTTTATCTCTCATCAAATCTTTTTCTTAATTTTGAAGTGACGTCGTTAGGCAGTCGAATTTTTTCAAAGGAACTTCTTAACCCAATTTTGATTCTTTGGGATAAACTTGTACTCCTTGAATATGTCATTTTATGAATATGTGTGATTTTCCTATGATTTTTTTACACTTAATATACACTTATATTTGGTGTATTCGTTTGTCACACATAATTATATAATTGATTTATCATTAATCCAAGGATACCATCTTTGTATGGGACTTCGTCTCAATCTCTTTTCATTCAGGCATATTTTGTTTTATCCACAACCTTCTTTTATACGGTGTATAAACCCTTTTGACTTTTACGTTTATCTAAAACAAACATTTTTTATACGAAGCGTTTTACTAAATGACAAAAGGGAATGTTTTTGTCATACGTATGCGGCGACAACGACTCTTCTGCTGCAGTGACCATTATTTGAGTTTCGACTTCCTATTCATGCCATACCTTTTTTTTAAAAGAAAAATAAATACCATGTTTTACTTTTATTTTATTCTGGTATTGAAAATGGTTTTCATAATATTTTTATATCAATGTGTTGTATTGATATCTTGTGATTGAAAAGTGGAAATGTTATGTTTCCTTTATGCATGTTTTATGTAATACGATTATGTTATGGTTCGTGGAAATTATTATGAAGATGGGTGGTTCCGTGATAAACTAAGGGCAGGTGAGCCCGATATAGCTCTCCAATGCATTGGGTAACGTGAAGGAGTTAAAGTTTAAGGTTTCTACGAAGAGATTTAGGGAATATACTGTGATGGGTATTCCAACGTAACCAAGAGGGTTACTCCCTACGTAAGAATGTTATGAATGCCTCAAGTTACCTTTATGCATTATGATTTCTATGATTTATTCATTATTTGATGAGGTATGTTAAAATGCTTATGTTTTATGAGTAAAGTATGATTTTATACATGGACTAATGTTTTATTTTCATACTTTTATATCCATTACTGAGCTTTTTATGCTCATCCCAAGTTTTGGAAATGTTTTACATAGGACTTAAAGATGAATAGGGTCAAGGATGGGATCAAGGAAAGACATGCTATCTAAAACATGGAACTAGACGTGTTTCTTTTAAGATTTTTTATTTATTTATGGAAACATAGTAAAAGTGTCTACTTTGTAATCTTTTGATATGTAATAGTTATGTCCTAATTCTCTAAAACTCTAAACCTAAAAAGATCCTCAATGTAAATTATTCATTTAATTCAATATTAAGCAAGGTTTATGGTCGGGGCCTTATATTGATGGAGAGGTATCCTCTTGTGTAATGGTAATAAAATATTATTAAATTATTCTATGATCATATACATATGTATGATAGCATATATGATTCATTTATTACTTTATGTTACACGTTTATTAATAATTCTCATGTTAATGCAATGTTTCGGGTACTAATTTCTTTCTTTATCATAAATGTTATGGCTTTTTATTTTTTATAGTATTTCATAGATCATAATTTAATAAATTAAATAATGTGAAAATTGATTTATATGTCATATATTTTCTGTATATAAATATAGATAATTAATAGATAAATAAAGTGGAATACCCTGTTCATGGAGGCGGTAGATCGTACGTACGAATGGACACTATTTATATTTTCTTGTTGTATTGAATGTATGTAAGTTAATGTAATATATGTATATATATAAATATATCACCCCAATATCATTAGTAGGTCATATATTTCATATCTATTGATAATATTTATTCATATAATCATTATTGGATGGTGAAAGTGGAAGATGAGTCTAATCGCGTCGTGGAGATGGTAACTTGTACGTATTCATGAGTGAGGATATCATTTCATTAATAGACAAATGGTATAGAATTGGATAGAATATTAATTGTACAGAAATATTATAATTTCATATTTATTATTTATATATATTATATTAATCATTATATCTATATAAATAATGTGTAAATGAAAAAAATATACAACACAACGCGGAGACGGTAAGTCGTACATACACACATATGGTGTTATTATTTTTCATAGGATGAGTAAAAGGAGGAATATGGTTGCCCCGATATTATAATTACATGTCACTATATGTATGATAGTGGAAGTATTATTATGATATGGATATTACATTGGAATAGGAAATAGAAGAAGAAACGAACATTGAAAGGGTTGATAAAACAATTAATTCTTTCATGGGTGTTTCCTTTATATTTTATCAAAGGGGCTCCATATAATTGAATTATACCCAAATTTAGGCCTCTATGGTATAGTTTGTGTTGTTTTGAGAAGAAATGGGAATGGTTTGGCTGAACCAAAAGGCTTTATATGTGTGAGTTAAAGATAAAGTGACATTCCCTTTTAGAACGGAGGTGATAGGCACTTTAGGAAAAATAATGAAATATTAATTTATTATAAAATGATTTTGGGTTTATAATATATCTAAATTGATTTATTTCTAGGATAAGATGATTATGGGTCTAGATCATCTAAACCCATAAGTTTTAGACATGTTTAGGTCATAAAAATAACATTATATTTTACATTTAACCATTAGTTAAATAGTTAAACTCTTACCATGTATTCTAATATTATTTTACTGCAAGGTAAATATAGTTACTATAAATTTCCCAACGAACCTAAAGGGGATACTTTAGGAAATTTTCATTTCTATCCTTGTTATTTTTCAGAACATTAATTTTTTATGAATTTTATATCATTTAATATAATAGTGTTTATTTTATAATATAATTTTTGTCAATTTTGTTACTAATCAATATTTTTACTTTTAAAAATATCATAGAAACAAGATAACTTCAAACGAATTCTTCCAATGTTTCAAAAAAATGTATAAATTGTCTATAAAATTAGATTATATCACTAAATAATTTAAAATATAATAATTTTAATATTATTAATATCATTTATTTTACTCTTCCGTTAATAAATCAATTACAACAACATCATGGTGTAACAATTAAAATTAATAATTTGATGTCTAAAAATTATAAAAAAAATATTATTATGTAGATAAAATTATTATCTTTTTAATGAATATTTATAGTCAAGTTTATATTATGTATAACCCTATATGAAAAATTTATTATTTATTAAAATATGAATATGTCATTTTTAACACTTTTTTAAATTAAATATAATAAATATCCTCATCAAACACAGGTTTCTTAAAAGGGTAACATTTTTTACCTAAGAGTTATTTTGGTGTACAAAGACTTATTCTATTGAATTAGGACATTTGTTAGGGTAATTTTATATTATTATAATATTATTTTTACCTTTAATTACCTTATTTACCATTAATTGTGGTAATTAAAATCCCAAAGTTACTATTCATAAAAAAATCGATCATATTAGACAAAATTTTTAACCCTGATTAAAATCATGTATGTTGGTTTTTTGAAATTCATTTCACAGAATCCTTAAAATTACGTTTAGTTCTAATTTGCAGTTGTGCCTAGATGGTGGGTTAAAGAGATGTTCACAACTTCAATGAAATTATATATATCTAATTCTATTATAAAATGACTCCAATGGATTAACCTGAACTAATATATTATCTATATATCTATTCTCACTTTAAAATATATTGAAATTAAAATATTTATTAAAATAAAAAACAGTTTTTATCTGTAATGAAATGTTTTTCACAATTCACCAAATTTTTTAAGTTTTCAGATAAATACAAAATATTAACCAAATGATAATTGTGATATTCTGAATTATGAAATGATGCATATTTTACCTAATTGAAAACATAGAAGATTAATTAATTAATTTAAAATCGATTCATGTAGTCAAAACAAGAAAGTAGGTTTCTGAGAAGTAAAAACTATCAAAAGATTGAATTGTGTTAATGTACAATTCAAATATGAAATTACTTCCATTGAAAAACATTGGATTAAATGATAAAAATCATAATCTAATTACAATTTTAAATAAAATAAAAATTCAATCTAACTATATAAATTAATTTGAAGAAAATGTAGTTTTGAATTAAAATGAATTATTTTAATTATTCACAATAAATGATCTTTATTAGAAAAATATAAAAAAATTAACAAATATTATTATGTACAGATTATAAAAGAGAATATTATTTTGTCAAATATAACTTATAAAAGTGTCAAATTTTGGATTTAAAAAGGATTCACCCTTAAAAGGTGGTAAAACTACATTTTTATAAAAATATATCTTTTATCTAAAAAATGAGTGTGTTTTTTTATCGTTTCTAATAAACAAAAAATATGGATGTTAAAATTATATTGAATATATGAGACTCAAAATGTGATTAATACTATTCATAACTACTTTTTAAATTTCTAGTTTGGTAAGTCGTGATATGCTAAAACATAGTGTTTCTTATAGTGTAGGTAGTTGAATTATTTTAAAAGAAGATTGTTGTGGATAATTGGTGTGTAAATATCTCACATACATAAATAAATTTTGTACTTATAATTTAAACTATAGATCAAAATCTAGTGGTTGGACATTTTAATGAATCATTGTTGAAATCCGACACCGAAAATAATGTATTAATGAAAAACCCACTTTAAAATAAATAAAATGAATTATTATAGTCACCAGAGATAAACTATAATAGGGAACTGTTACGAAACAAATAGAAATGAACGAAAATGTAACCATCAAATTCTGATTAAGAGTGATAGAGAACATTATTAGGAGAAAATTATCACCTATAAAGAAATAAATTTGTAATCATCCAAGGGACCATTTGATGCATCACAAAATAAAGTACTTGGAAATTATTTTTTGGTTTTATGAACCTTTACCTAGTGATGTAGAAATAATTAACTTTATATATTATGAACTCAAGGATTCATACCAAATTTAAATGTGGGGTTTCATTCGCTAACTGATTCCTACTACAAATTCATTATTCCCTTAAAAATATATTAAGAATCAAAATATTATATTTATATTAATTATATAAGGTTCCAAATTCAAACGTATACTATTTTAATAAATAAAACTATGTTTTACTAACTAGGAACATCATGTAGGACTATGTTAGGTGATAAATAATTTTCGCACTTCAGTTGTGGGTTTGATTCCTATATCATTGTCTGATGCAATGAGTTGTCACCCAACCTACAGGTTGCGGCTTTCTCAAAATATATTATTATAACATTCTATAAATAACCTTAAGAAAGGTTTTAACATCAAAAATATACTATTCAATATATAACTTCATCGATTCCATCCATAATAATTTGCAAAAATAATTTTTTCTAGAATAACATTGTAATATGATCTATAAATTTCAAAAATAAATCCTAACATCATATTCCCCAAAGAATTTATTGTATCTATTATTTAAAAATACCTTTATAACCTAAAAATCCTTAATTAAATAATTATTGCTTCCAAAACCTTAAATATGAAGTACTACAATATAATAAAAAATATAGTAATATAATTTTTGAATCCAAAAACAATATTACATTAATTATTCCACTTTGAATATAGTAACAAAATTAGAATGACCATGATACCTTTTCTTATTTTAAGTAATATTTCCTTCAAACATTGAAAAATAAATATGAATTATGTCCCATATCATTACTATAATAACATTTCACATTTACAACTTCTTTCATTCCCTTACAATCACGAGCATGATGACCTTTTTCTCTACACTCGTAACAAATTCTCAATTCGTTCAGGAATGTACCAGGGTGTTTTCTCCCACAATTAACACATTAGTGAATGTTATTCTTTTCCTTTTTACCATTATGAATATCTTACTCTAATTTTCTCCTCATTTCATGCATTACTTTAATGTCATAAGACATATAGAATTCATTTTTTTTTGTCTGGATTGCACATGAGTATATATCTTTGTAAAATGAGAAATATTATGAGATCAATGGCCAATGGAGGAACATTTTAACTCAACATAGAATCAATCAATCTTATTTCATGTGTTATGTTTGTAGTTTGTAGCATTCATTTCTATCCTCATGATGTTATCCTCATACTTGGAAACATTCCCAACCTATTTTTTTCCTCAGACTTAGAAATTTCATTTCCATATCCTCTCGTAGATCCCGAGGAAAGTATTTTTTAAGGAAGAGTTATTTAAATTCCCTATATTACGTATTTTCGACCTCATTATCCTCCTTTATGCTTTGAATGAATGACCAGCATTTATCTGCATCTTCTGAATTATGATAGACTATGATTATAACTTATTCCCTATCATTACTCCCCAATGCAAGAAATATTTTCCCTATGGAACATATCCATTTCTCAACTACAAATGGATTTTTAGTCCCATTCAATGTTGCAGTTTTTTGACTCATGAAGCGGTCTAACATTGATCCTCCACCTTATAGATCATGCTTCTCCACGTAGGTACGGTTTTTATTCAAAATTGGAGTTAGTTTTCACGGTATGGTTATAAGTTGTTCAGTACCAATTATGTCACCAGCTCCCCAATCATTATCTTGAGTATGAGGGAAATCCATTCATGGATTAAGTGCACTAGTTAGATTTTAATTCCATCCACTAGGCTCCATTTATAATAAATGGAATACACTAGATTAGGTTATGAATCATAATGAAAAATACCAAAATATTAAAATAATTAAAATAAATTGTAAAATTTATGCATTTTTAATCCATAATCTTAAATATGGTTCCTTTGAGTACATATTTAATCATTAACAATTCATAATTGTATGCAATGAAAATATGAATTATCCTAACCATATCCCCTAGGAGTGTTAAACAAGGTGCGCAGTAAGTCTCGTTATTGTTTATCAGATTACTCCAAGTCATGATCGGAACACCTTATTGGAGTTTTACCACTCGGTACATCTTTACTAGAACCACATCCAATTTTTTAATAAAAAAATGATTTAGTTTCCAAATATACCAACATAATCTATATTTTAACATAATTTTAGGATGCTTTTCAATACATATCCTCATTGCCTATCTTTGGGTTATGATCCCTAATCTATATTCTGTAATTATATTTCCAAGGATGTTGAAAACTATTCTCTGATACCAACTATAATTCCACAACCTGAGTTTCTAAAAGTCAGTACATTATATTATTAAATTTGAATGATTAGAAGTAATAAAGTCTTGAAGGACCGATCATTTTAGTTGTCTTGGAAAATAGATTAAACACATCAACATTACATTACAGTTTATCACACAATACACATAAAAAATAATCCTTTTAGAATGCCATTGCTCCCATGGCTAAACCATGCATATAAATCATAAAACACTTCTTGGAATCCTGTGAAAATATAACATAAGAAATGGGCAAGCACAGAAGCTCAGTAAGGATAAACAATATAGAGCTTCATCTATCACAAATAATAATAAACTTTTATGGAAATGTAAAAAACAAAAACATGAGACTTTTAGAACAATATATTCAATATAATATGGAAAGAATAAATCAAATAATTTAATTTATTCATTTACATGGATATTCATCTAGTAGAATAATTACATATAAAATCAATAACTAATCTCAAAATGAAGGAATGCATAATTCTAGAAGTCATAACCACTACTTGAAGGCCTTGTTCCAAGATCATAAACAAATATTATATAATGGAGTTATGCTAAGACACTAGTTTGTCTCATGAGACCTAACGATGCATCGATGGGATATACTAGGCCACACCCATCACATACTAAGTCCAATGCGTTACACATATTAAAATGTTGAAACATAACATAAACATTCATATTAAAACTATCATATGAAATGTTAAAACTTTGACCATAAATCATGATTGCTATATAACTAGAATATCCAAAGTCAAACATATCACAAAACCATTAATACAATATGTATTATTTTATCTTAATAAGTCAACCTCAAATAAGAATAAAATCTATCAAAGTATGTTGGGAGAAATGAAAATAATTCATTAAAACTCATTGAGATAAATAACACTTTTTCATGAAATCCTTTAAAAGTCGCACAATTTATAAAGGAAGTTATTTAAAATATATTATTGAATCATTGTGTCACATTTCACTTAGAAACATTTTAGAGGAATTATCATATTAAAACAATCATCTCCATAAAAATAAATCCTTCTAATAACTTTTAAAATATGGACATTAATTATATTTATTTAGACAATAAATCATTAAAACATTTAAAATGATGATCTAGTTAATGAGTATCATACATAAAACTATAAAATATTCCTTCCGAAAATATTTTTAAGCAACATGGAAATGGATGAATAATATTTCCCAATAAATACTTACACATAAACAATCTTGGATAATAATTAGATTAAGGAATTAATCATTACCTTATACTTTTCTTTAGTCAAGGATGAGTAAACCTAATGTTTAATGGTTAAAAAATATTTTTAAATTTTAACATGACCATTTAAAAATTTATGATATAAAATGATATTAATTTATGATTTTATATTACCCATTTATTAATACATTCCATGTAAAAATATTGTTTTGGTTAATAATCTGTTTCATTCTCATACGTGTTTTGACGTGTTATTTTTTATTGTATAACATATAAAATAATTTATGTGCTTCCAGAATGTAAAACATGATTTATATATCATATATATTCGAGAAGTAAATATATATAATAACTAGATAGATAAAATGGAACACATAGTTCACATAAACGGTAGGTCGTACGTACGTAACAATGTTATTTCTGTTTTCTTATCATATAGTCAGAAAGTAAGTGAATATTGTATAGGTATATATATATATATTATCCTAGTAAAATTTTTAGATAATATATTTCATATTTATTAAAAATATTTATTCTTATAATGATTCTTGGATGGTGAACATGGAGGATGAGTCTCATCATGTCGTGGAGACGATAAGTCGTACGTACGCACGAACACCGATATCATTTCCTTAACGGTTAAATGGTATGGAAGAAAATGGAATATTAATTTTACAGAAACAATATAATGTTATATTTACTATTTACAACCATTATATTCATCATTATACAAATATAAACATTTTTTACATGAAAATAAATTTACACCATGGTGTGGAGATGGTAAGCAGTAAGTATGCGTGCATGGTGATATTTTTTCGTGCGACGGATAAAAGGAGGAATATAGTTGTACGTTGATTTTAATTTAAAATCAGAATATATAAGAGACTATATAAATTATTTATATATGGAAAAAACATATAAATATGAAGTAGATTAAGAAAATAACATTGAAATGATTGATAAAACAATTATCTCTTCATCAGGTTTTTCCTTTTGATTTGAACAAATGGGATCTATAAGATGGTTTCTTTACAAATTTTGGCCTCTATCATGAATTAAAGAAGGTGGGGAGATGAAAAGGATATTTTATAGAACAACTAAAATGCTTTAGAGTAGTGTGTTAGAGAGAAATAGAGGTTCCCTTTTATAATAGAGGTGGGATAACTTTAGGAAAAATCATGAATAATAAATTAGTTAAAAATGATTTCTGTTTTCTAATAGCTCAATATTGATTTATTTGGAGGATAAGATGAGTATGGATCTAAATGTTCTCAACAAATAGATTTTATACATGTTTATCCATAAAATTATCCTTATATTTTAGATTTATCCCTTAGTTAAATAGCTTAACTCATACCATGTGTCATTGTAATTTTATAATAAATGGTTAATATAGTTACAATAAATTTCCAAAAGAACCTAAAATGTATAATTTATGAAATTTGTATCACTATCCATGTTATTTTGGAGTAAATTTATATATTTATTTCTTTTATATCATTTAATAATATAGTATTTATTTTTATATATCATTTATGTCAATGTAGTTACTATTTATTATTTTTATTTCTAAAAATATCACAAAAACCTGATAATATAGATCCAATACTTCCAATTTGTTACTGAAATGTCTATGTTATCTATGAAAATTTTTTATTTCATTATTTATTTCTCATTATATTTATTTTAAAATTATTATTATTATTTATTTGATTCATCCTTTAATAAATCACTTATTTCATAATCATGGTGTCACATTTATATTTTAATATTTAATGTATAAAAATTAAAAAAAATATAATTATTTAGATAAATTTATTTGGCTTATAATGAATATTTAAAGTCTACTTTATCTTATGTATAACCCTATATTAAAAATGTTTCAGTTATTATGATTTGAATATGAAATTTTTAACAATTGTTTTCATAAAATATAATAAATGTCATAAAATAACACATGTGTCTCAAAAGGATCACATTTTCAACCTATGGAATATTTGTGTAGAAATATACTTTTCCAATAGAATTAGGACATGTTTTAGGGTAATTTCATATTATTGTAATATTATTTTCACCTTTAATTACCCTATTTACCTTTAACCATGTTAAATAATATTCAAAAGCTACTATTAAATAAATTATTTTGATCATATTAGACAAATATTTTCACACTTATTAAAATCATGTTTGTAGTATTTTTTAAATTCAATTCAGAGAAGTGGTAGAATTATGTTTACTTGTAATTTGAAAATGTGCCTTGAATGTGGCTAAAAGAGATGTTCCAAAGTACAATAAAATTATATTTATATATATTTTTATTATTAAATGAATGAAATTAAATACATTGGACTAATAAATTCATTATTTATCTATTTTTAATTTATAATAAATCTAAATTAAAATAGGTATTTAAATAAAAAAATTCGGTTTTTATCTACAATGCATTATTTTCACTATTCATAAAACATTATATGTTTTTCCAAAAATTCACCCAAAGATAATTTTAATATTAATAATTAAAAATGATATCTATTTAAAATAATTATAAACATATAAGTTGCATTAATTAATTTAAAATTAATTAATGTTGTCGAACCCAAAAAGCGGTTTTTTGTGAAAATAAAAACTATTATAAGATTAACTTGTATTTATGTCCAATTTAAATGTTAAATTACTTCAAATGACAAAAATTTGATTAAATGATAAAAAAATATAAAATTTCACTTTAAAATAAATTAAATATATATTCAAACTATATAAATAAATTTGTATAAAATGTACTTTGGAATTCAAATTTAGTATTTTTCACTATTCATTAAAAAGTAACCTATATCCAAAAATACCAAATATTAATCAAATGTAAATTTTTATGCCCTAATTTTATATAAGAATATTATTTTTTCAAATATATTTAAAAAGTATCATCATATTTATTTAAAACAATTCCCCATTAAATGTCTGTAAAACTGTATTTTTTGAAAAATACTTCTTTAATCTGAAAAATTGATGTTGTTTTTATATTGGGTCAAATATACACATAATATGTATTCTAAAATTATATGGAGTAAATTAAATTCAAAATGGGGCTAATAATATTCATATCCTATTTTTAAACACCTAGTTTGGTAAGTTGTGGTGCGCTCGAACTCAGCGTTGTATGTTACGCAAGCTATTGAATTATTTAAAAATATGAGTAATGTGGATGCTTGGGGTGTTACACTCAACATATATCCTAATATGAAACATATGACCAACTATTTAATTTAGACACCATAACTCCTCCCAAAAATATTATCATAATTAGATTAAAGGATCTATATACTAATATGGTATGAAACCATTATGGAAACATCAACAAAATTGATAATTTTGTTTTATCTAACTAAAATGGTAGTTCATTATTGATTCATTAATCAATATGTAGTATTTTTCATGTAAAATATTAATACTTTATTTAAAAAATTGATTAAATGGAAATGTTTAAAAATTTACATTTTTATATCTTCAACTTAGTTCTCAGAGATGAATAAGTATTTTATATTTTTATTTTTAACATGTATTGTACAAAAAATAAAATTCTTTTTTTCTTTATTAAATAAAAAATATATATTTTATTGTAAATATATAATTTTTAACATGTGGATAAATTCAAGATAATTTATTAATTGTAACGCCCCAACCCTAGTTACTCAGAGTCGGTGCATTATTACATAACAATGGCATGATCACAAGAAATATCAAATCTCGAAAGACTGATTGCTTTCGTAGCCTTGGAAACACTAGATATATTCATAATGTTTTACATTACATCCTAAAGTGAAAAACTACTACAACAACATATTTTCTTCATAGTCTACACTATTACCCCCTCAAAATATCCCTGCAGGTCATTCATAATTTACATCTTCACATCCTGGGAAAAATAAAACATAGAAAATGGGTGAGATCAAATGCCCAGTAAGGATAACAATATAGCAGAAACTTTCATAAATAATAATAAACATTTAAGGTAGTGTATAACTAAAACAAAAGCCTTTTAAACTTGAACTTCAACATAGTATGGCAAAAATAAAATTAAATAATGGCATTTACTTACTCACATGGATATTCTACTAATCGAATCATCACATGAAATATCAATAACCACTTTAATAATGATGGAATGCATAATGCCATACTACCATAACCACTTAGCCAAGGCCTCATGCCAAGACTATAAATAAGATATTTCCAAGGCCTTGTGGCAAGACACCAGTTTCTTTCATGAGATCTATCGATGCATCGAGGAGCTATAGCAGGCTCCACCCATCACATATTAAGTCCAATTCATTCCAATATGAAAAGGTTTAAACATAACATAAACATTCTTATTAAAACTAGAATACGAAATGTCAATACATTCACCATAAACCATTAATGGTATAAAAATAGCACATCCACAGTCAAACATATCACAACACCTTCAATACAATATATAATTTTTGTATCATAATAATTCAACTTCAAATAATCTTAAAATCCATAAAAGGATGTAGACATAGATGAAATCAAAAAAATTTGAGAGAAATATCTCTTTTCTTGAAATCATTGAAAAGTCACACATTTATAAAGGAAGTAATTTAACAGAGATTTTTGAATCAAAGTGTACCACACCACTTTGAGACTTTTGAAAATAAATATCATTTCAAAACCTTCATGTCCATATAAATAAGTCCTTAAAATAATTTTGAATACATGGACATTAATTAAAAATATTTAGAAAGATAAATCTTTAAAACATTTAAAATTATGATCCTGATAAAGAGTACCTTTCAAAAATTCTTAAAATATTCATTTTGAAATCATTTAATAGTCACATTTTTTTAAAATAAAACATTTACTTTTAAAATATTCTTATAATCTTGTAAGAGAAGCTTTTCCGATTTTATAATGGTGGTAAATATCCGCACCCGCCATATAAGTTAAAAAAACATTCTTACCTTAAATTTGTCGAAAGGAAAAAAGTGCCTTGTTTGGAAAACAACGGAAATATTCCATTAAAAACACATAAGGGTATAAATGAATTTAACCCATATTATTTGTAAGTAATAAAAATGTTTTTAAATACATTTCAAAGAAACCTGGATGTGGATGATATTGAAATCCTAGTAGATTATTACGTATAAAAAACCTCAGATAATGACGGGATATAGAAATAAACCCTTACCTTGTACTTTTCCTTGGTTGGGGTAAGTTAACCTCATGTATAATGGTTAAATAATTTTTATTAAATTATAAAATAATCACATACATTAATATGATATCATATATGATCTTTTAACATTGATTTGTTAATAATATCTTAGTATTATCGTTGTTTCAGGTGTCAACTTACTCGTTTTCTTTTATAAGTTTTGTTACATAAGACATGTTTGTAATGGATAGTTTGTATCTTAATCATATACTGAATGACATCAAGTCCATAGATACTATTATTAATTATCAAATTCTAATTATACTTGAATGGATACGATGGATAATGAATCTCATCACATTCATGGAGACTGTAGTCTGTACGTACGCACGAGAGACAATATCATTCTTTTGATATTAAAATAATATATAATTGGATGGTATATCATATATACAGAATCATTATCATGTTACATTTATTATTTACATGAATTACACATCATTATTATACCCATCCAAATAATAATTTATTGAATAACAATTACACCACGACGTGGAGACGGTAAGCCATACGTACGCACGTACGGTGACATGTTATTCAAAGGATGGATAACATAATGAATATTGTTGTAAAATATTTATAATAACATCAAATTATATATATGATACTGGAGTTATTATTTTAGAATGGTAACAAAAAAGGAAGAGGAAGTGGAAGAAGAAAGGAACTTGAAAAGGGTGTTGAAATCATTACCTCTTCTTTGGGTTCTTCCTTTTTATTAGATCAAAAGGTATCTTTAAGGTGGTTTTCTGACTATACAAAGGCCTCTAGGATGAAGTGAGGAATGTTTAGAGAGTATTTGGGCATAGGTTGGCCGAGACAAAAGGCTTTGAAGGTGTGAAGTAATGAGAAGGGGGAGTTCCCTTTTATAAGAGGGGTGAGGGGCACCTTTGGAAAACCTAGAAATATTAATTTATAATAAATTCATATTCGGTTTCTAATGGCTCAAAAGTTGATCAATCAATGTTTATGGTAAGGATAGGTAGAAAAAAATTCAACCAATAGAATTTAGATAGGTTTGGGTCATTATATTAACCTTATCGTTTAGTTTTAACTCTAAGTTAATTAGTTTGACATTTACCATGTCACATTGTATTTTTATATTATATAGTTAATAAACTTACTATATACATTCAAACGACCCCCCAAGTGGTCCATTAATGATACAAATATAATGATATAAGTCTCTTTGCCGAACCTTATATTTCTAGAAATTTAATATCAATTAATAATATAATATTTGTTTTAAAAACTCTTTTATTCAAATTTTGACATTATTCAATAGTTTATTTTTTTAAAACTCATAACAGAATTATTATTTCTAAAAAAGATAATTAAATAATTACAAACATGACATATTAACCTAGAAAATTATTTTAATGCATTAAAAGTCTCAAATTATATTTATTTGGGTATTTATAATATCAATTATGTTAATTTTTTACTATTATGATAATTACTGCATCATCATTGTGTCATAAATAAATTACATTATTTAATGTATAAAAAATATAAATAAAATATCATTATGTAGGAAATATTTTTAGATTTCTAATTAATATTTAAAATAGAAAATCCAACATATATAACCTTATGTAAAAATTGTTTTTCTGAAAGATATATGCTTGTGTCATTTTTGTATTCATTTTAACTTAATTAAAATAAAGTGTCCCTATCACTGACAAGTGGCTCCACGGGGTCCCCAAATCGACTCAAAGATGCCCATGGTCGGAAATGTATCCACCAATAAGGTTAGTACACGTTTTAGGGTAATTTAGTATTATTATAATATTATTTTTTAACCCTTATTTACCGGATTTACCCATTAACCATGGTAAATAAAATATTTACCGAAGTAATTATTCAAAATGTCTAAAAATAAAATTTACCTATTTACACAATTTGTAAATCCTGACTCCAAATATGGAATCCATTTTTCTAAATTAAAAACACAGAAGTGGTAGAAATTAATTTAAAATTAATTCCCGCTGTCAAAACAAAAAACGTGTTTTTAAGATATAATAACTATCAAAAGATTGATACTTGTTTATGTTCGGTTTAACTGTGAAATTATGTCCAATGACCAACATTGTATTAAATGGTAAAAATATATTATAAATATAATTTAAAACCACTCAAATTCATAATTTTTCAATATAAAATATTTTCATTAAAAAAGTTGTTTTTAATTAAAATTTAGTAATTTTCACGATTCATCAAAATATAAGTGTTATCCGAAAAGTTCCAAAATTTCACCCTAAGATAAATTCGATATTCCGAATACAAAAATGAAGTCCATTTTGAAATATGAAATATATATAATTTCAAAACGCAGGTATTACTATTTATAACGGCTAGTTTGATTGGTTGTGGTGTGTGTTAGAACTCGAAGTTGCGTAAAACACACGCTACTGTATTATTCAAAGAGAAGCGTACCATGGAAGTTTGGGGTGTTACATTGTAAATTTATTTATGTCCCAATTCTGATGAATAAATTTATTTAGTCAAATTGAATATATAAAAGTTTAAAATATTGGATTTAAAAAGGGGTCACTATTACAGTTGGTAAAAGTGCATTTTTAAAAAATACATCTTTTATCTGAAAAAAAGGAATTTGTTCTTACATTATGTCTAAGAAACTAATAATATGGATTCTAAAATTATAAGTATTATATAAGGTTCAAATTTTAGTTAATACTATTCATAACCTCTTTTGAACGGCTTGTTCGTTAAGTCATAGTGCACTTGAACTCAGTGTTGCGTGTAGTGCAAGTTATTGAATTATTTTGAAGAAATAACACACTATGCAATCTTGGGGTGTTACATTCTACCCTCCTTCAATAAATTTCATCCTCGCAATTTGATATTTTTCTTTGAAAATAAAAGGTTGAAAATAGAAAATATCTTTGTGAGAAAACCCACATCGGAAATTGGGTTACTAAAATTTAGACTTAATATGAGGAAAAAAGAAATGAAAGGGTCACCACCAAATTATGATCTAGATTAGGAGAACACTGGTGGAAATTAGAGATATATAATTGGAGGGAAAACGTAAATATTTATAGGTAGTTATTGAGGTCATCAATCACAAACAAGTGTAAAATTGAGGTCCTTAAATTCATCAATCTATGATGATTTGAAAAACCATCGGTTCAACAAAACATAGGGTATTATGATAACACATTTTTGGTTTTAGTATTCCTTAAATAAAGTATAAGAATTAATATCTTCATAGAATAAGAGAAGAAGAAATATATATTCTTGACAATTAGAGTTCCATCCTTTAACTAATTTCTACCACAGACTCATATTTCACTCTAAAAGATAATAGAAATTAAAAATAATATTCTATTTATCCTATTCGTATAGGGTTAAAAAATGAATTTATAATTCATCTAGAAGAACCATTAAAAAACGACATTATTCAATCCAGGACATCACGTGGGTTAGTGGTAGGTGATACACCCTTGTCACCCTTCGGTTGTGGGTTCAAGTCTCGCGGCCTTGCCGGACGCGACAGGTTGTCGACCGACCTCCGAGTTGTCCTTTTTGGCATTCCAAAATAATCCAAACTAGAACTATCCAAAATACTTCAGTCCAAAATTTATAAGGAAGTTAAACTCAATGAAGATCCCTTTTTTTTCCGCGTAATAACATGTGATCATCTTCATCGTGAATTCTTTTAAAACAATGCAACATCCTGAATTACCATAAAACCTTATTGATTCCATTCATGATCCATTATTCCTTATAGAATAATATATATACTCTTTCAATACAAAAATGTTGTAAACCCCAACAATGATGGAATATACAAATCATTAATCAGTTTCAAGGTAGTCAAGAATATCTAATATAATTTATCCAAATCAATGATGTATTATTCTATAATCACTACCTTGGTATCAGAACCATATTATGGTTTATCTTTCTCTAAACCATATCTTTTCCAAAAATTAAACCATCTATTAAGTCACTTTTCTTTATTCCACATAATCTGAAGTCCTTAATGAAATAGTACTGCAGTACAATACTTAAATACTCCATAATTATTATAATAAGTACATTGTTGATACAACACTCAAATGACATAATCAACATAAGAACTCTAATCATTCCTCTTTATCTGTGGTAGTATCATAACATGATTATTATCCAATAGCATCACTTGCGGCATATTCTTATGACTGGGACATAGGTTCGCGTAGTGTCCAAACTCCTTGAAAATAAAGCATTGTACATTTGAAACCATTTTCTTACCCATGCAGTCACGTACTTTGTGCCCTTTTCCTCCACACTTATAAAAAATCTCGTTTATTTTAGGCAAGTTCCAGGGTGTTTCTTCCAACAGTTATCACATATGGGAAAATTATTATTTTCCCTCTGCCCTTTATCTATCTTTCTATCTTCCATCCTTTTCTTCTCTTACTTCCCTTCAAAGCCATATGACTCAGTAAACTCTTTACTTATCTTATCAACACATGATATTATTTCTTCATATGATGATAATACATGGGAGAATATTTCCCTTATAAATTCTGGCTTAAGAGCATGAAAGATATGATCCTTATTTCTCTTTTGGATCATGTGCATTATTGGAGTTCTCATTCCTTCTACTAGGTGCCATTTCTAAACAATGCCATACACTAGATTAGTTTATGAATAACAATACCTAATCCCAAACTTGTAAAACACATAACATAAATTAAATAGTTAATGGATATGATCCATAATCATAAAAATGTCTCCTTTGAGGAAGTATATACTCATAAACACTTAATAATGGTTTTTAATGAAAATGAGAATTATCCTAATATTATCCCCTAGGAGTGTCGTTACCAAGAGTGCAGCAAGGCCCCTTATCGTGCACCAGTTCCCATTCGAGTCTAGCTCAAAGCGGGGTTTTCGGGTTTTACCCCTAGGTACATCTGTGCCAGAGCTGCCTCGACCTGCTCGTATCCAGACAGGGATGTATTGCTCGAAAAACTCACAAAATTTCTACAATACCAAAATTCTAAGAAGTTCTTCTATACTAATCCTCATAGTCTATCTTAAATCTATGTGCTCTAATCAGAGTTTATCTAAATCTAGCTTCCAAGGTTTGTATTAAACTTTCTCTGATACCAACTATAACGCCGTGACCTTAGTTAGCGAGAGTCGGTGCATTATTACATAACATTGGCATGATCACAAGAAAGATCAAATCTCAAAAGACCGATTGGTTTAGTATCCTTGTAAACACTAGATATATTCATAATGTTTTACATTACAACATAAAGTGAAAAACTACTACAACAACATATTGTCTCTACAGTTCACACTATTATCCCCTCATAATATCCCTGCAGGTCATTCATAATTTACTTCTTCACATCCTGGGAAAAATAAAACATAGAAAAGGGGTGAGCTCAAATGCCCAGTAAGGATAAAAATATAGCGGAAACTTTCATAAATAAGAATAAACATTTAAGGTAGTGTATAACTAAAACAAAAGCCTTTTAAACTTGAACTTCAATATAGTATGGAAAAAATAAAATGAAATATTTCCATTTACTTACTCACATTGATATTCTACTAATCAAATAATCACATGCAATATCAATAACCACTTTCATAATGATGGAATTCATAATGCCAGACTATCATAACCACATAGCCAAGGCCTCGTGCCAAGACTACAAATAAGATTTTGCCAAGGCCTTGTGCCAAGACACTAGTTTGTCTCATGAGACCTACCGATGCATCGAGGAGCTATAGTGGGCTCCACCCGTCACATATTAATTCCAATGCATTCCCATATGAAAAGTTTTAAAGATAACATAAACATTGGTATTAAAACTAGCATACGAAATGCCAATACTTTCACCATAAACCATAAATGGTATAAAAATAGCACATCCACAGTCAAACATATCACAAAACCTTCAATACAATATAGAAGATTTGTATCATAATAAATCAACTTCAAATAAGCTTAAAATCCATCAAAGAATGTTGACATAGATGAAATCAAAGCTATTTGAGAGAAAT
The DNA here is from genome assembly GCA_963277665.1 of Viscum album. Classification (NCBI taxonomy): domain Eukaryota; kingdom Viridiplantae; phylum Streptophyta; class Magnoliopsida; order Santalales; family Viscaceae; genus Viscum; species Viscum album. The sequence goes on from OY728133.1 coordinate 530,928,050, forward strand.
ATCTCTTTTCTCGAAATCATTGAAAAGTCACACATTTATAAAGGAATTAATTTAAAAGAGGTTTTTGAATCAATGTGTCTCATACCACATTGGATCATTTGAAAATAAATATCATTTAAAATCATTCATATCCATATAAATAAGTTCTTAAAATCATTTTGAAAACATGGGCATTAATTAAAAATATTTAGAATGATAAATCTTTAAAACATTTAAAATTATGATCTTGATAAAGAGTAACTTTCAAAAATTATTAAAATATTCATTTTGAAATCATTTAAAGTCACATTTTTATAAACTAAAACATTTACTTTTAAAATATTCTTATAATCTTGTAAGGGAAGCTTTGACGATTTTATAACAGCGGTAAATAGCTGCACTCGCCGTATAAGTTAAAAAATACATTCTTACCTTAAATTTGTCGAAAGGTAAAAAGTTCCTTGTTTGGAAAACGACGGAAAGATTCCATTAAAAAACATAAGGGTATAAATTACTTTAACCCATATTCTTTGTAATTATTAAAAATGTTTTTAAATATATTTCTAAGAAACAAGGATGTGGATGATAAAGAAATCCCAGTAGATTATTACGTATAAACAACCTCGGATAATGAAGAGATTGCGAAATAAACCATTACCTTGTACTTTTACTTGGTTGGGGTAGGTTAACCTCCTGTATAATGGTGAAATAATTGTTATTAAATGATACAAGAATCATATACATTAATATTATATCATATATGATCTTTTAACATTGATTTGTTAATAATATCTTAGTATTATCGTTGTTTCAGGTGTTAACTTACTCGTTTTCTTTTATATGTTTTGTTACGTAAGCCATGTTTGTAATGGATATTTTGTATCTTAATAATATCCAGAATGATATCAAGTCATTAGATACTATTATTAATCATCAAATGATAATTATACTTTAATGGATACGATGGAGAATGAATCTCATCGCATTCTTGGAGACGGTAGTCCGTACGTACGCACGAGCAACAATATCATTATTTTGATATTAAAATAATATATAATTGGATGGTATATCATATATTAAGAATCATTATCATGTTACATTTATTATTTACATGAATTACACATAATTATTATACCCATCCAAATAATAATTTATTGAATAACAATTACACCATGACGTGGAGACGGTAAGCCGTACGTACGCACGTATAGTGACATTTTATTCAAAGGATGGATAGAATACTAAATATGGTTGTACCATATTTATAATAACATCACATTATATATATGATACTGGAGTTATTATTTTAGAATGGTAACAAAAATGGAAGAGGAAGTGGAAGAAGAAAGGAACTTGAAAAAGGGTGGTGAAATCATTACCTCTTCTTTGGGTTCTTCCTTTTGATTAGGTCAAAAGGTCTCCTTAAGTTTTCTTTATGACTAATGTAAGGCCTCTAGTATGAAGTGAGGGATGTTGAGAGAGTATTTGGGAAGAGTTTGGCCGATCCATAAGGCTTTTAAGGTGTGAATTAATGAGAAGGGGGAGTTCTCTTTTATAAGAGGGGTGATGGGCACCTTTGGAAAAGCTAGAAATATTAATTTATAATAAATTCATATTTGGTTTATAATGGATCCAAAGTTGATTATTCAAATGTTAAGGTGGGGATAGGTTGAAAACCATTCAACCAATAGAATTTAGACAGGTTTGGGTTATTATATCAACCTAATAGGTTAGTTTTAACTCTTAGTTAATTAGTTTGACATTTACCATGTCACGTTGTATTTTTATATTATATAGTTAATAAACATACTATATACATCAAAAATACCCCCAAGTTGTCCATTAATGATACACCTATCATGATATAAGTCTATTGGCCGATCCATAGATTTTTAGGAATTTAATATCAATTAATAATATAATATTTCTTTTAAAAACTCTTTTATGTCAATTTTGACATTATTCAATAGTTGATTTTTTTAAAACTCATAAAAGAATTATTAATTATAAAAAGGTTAATTAAATTATTAATAACATGTCATTCTAACCTATAAAATTAGTTTAATTGATTAAAAGTCTCAAATTATATTTATTTGGGTATTTATAATATCAATTATTATAAATTTTCACTATTATTGTAATTACTGCATCATCATCGGGTCATAAATAAATTAAATAATTTAATGTCCAAAAATTATAAATAAAATATTATTATGTAGGAAATATTTCAAGATTTATAATTAATATTTAAAATAGAAAATCCAACATATATAACCCTATGTAAAAATTGTTTTTTTAAAAGATATATGCTTGTGTCATTTTTGTATTCATTTTAACTTAATTAAAATAAAGTGTCCCTATCACTGACAAGTGGCTCCACGGGGTCCCCAAATCGACCCAAAGATGCCCATGGTCGGACATGTATCCAAAAATAATGTTATTACACGTTTTAGGGTAATTTATTATTATTATTATATTATTTTTTTAACCCTTATTTACCGGATTTACCCATTAACCATGGTAAATAAAATATTTACAGAAATAATAATTCAAAATTTCTAAAAATAAAAGTTACCTATTTACAAAATTTGGAAATCCTGATTCCAAATATGGAATCCATTTTTCCAAATTCAAAACACAGAAGTGGCAGAAATTAATTTAAAATTAATTCCCGCTGTCATAACAAAAAGCGTGTTTTTAAGATATAATAACTATCAAAAGATTGATACTTGTTTATGTTCGGTTTAATTGTGAAAAATATGTATAATGACCAAAATTTTATTAAATGGTAAAACTATATTCTAAATATACTTTAAAACCACTCAAATTCATAATTTATCAATATAAATTATTTCAATTAAAAAAGTTGTTTTTAATTAAAATTTAGTAATTTTCATTATTCATCAAAATATAAGTGTTATCTGAAAACATCCAAAATTTCACTCTATAATAAATTAGATATTCCAAATCCAAAAATGAAGTCCATTTTAAAATATAAAATATATATAATTTCAAAAAGTAGGTATTACTGTTCATAACGGCTAGTTTGATTGGTTGTGTTGTGTGTTAGAACTCGAAGTTGCGTATAACACACGCTACTGTATTATTCAAAGAGAAGAATACTGTGGAATCTTGGGGTGTTACATTGTAAATTTTTTTATGTCCCCATTCTAAAGAATAAATTTATTTAGTCAAATTGAATATATAAAAGTTGAAAATATTGGATTTAAAAAGGGTTCACTATTAAAGTTGGTAAAAGTGCATTTTTGAAAAATACTTCGTTTATCTGAAAAAAAGGAATTTATTCTTACATTATGTCTATGAAACTAATAATATGGATTCTAAAATTCTAAGTATTATATAAGGTTCAAAATTTAGTTAATACTATTCATAACCTCTTTTGAACGGCTTGTTCGGTAAGTCATAGTGCGCTTGAACTCAGTGTTGCGTGTAGTGCAAGTTATTGAATTATTTTGAAGAAATAAAACATTATGAAATCTCGGGGTGTTACATTAATCATATTTTTTTAGTCTTTTGGAAGTTTAAAATTCTATTATTCATAGTGCCAACAAATAAAATATCTCATTTGATATTACTTTTTTCGAACCATTGGGATGTTTTTCTATATCCACCTAATTGCATATTATTAATGAGATCTCTATATAAAAATTATTAACAATAATTATGTGTGTTTCCTTTATTTATTAACTGTTATAATATATTCTTAATTATTTGATTATTAATTATATATTTATTCAGTAAGGGAAAATAAATAATAAATGAAAATTGCGAGATATAATAAAATGTAATTTATATTGAAATATTGATACTTATGTATATATATATTTTAATTAATAAAAAAATACAAATAAAATAATTTAAATTTGAATGTTATATTATGGGGTAATGAAAATAGATGATAATGATGAAGAAATAAATGAAAAAGAATAATTGAATATATTTAGAAAATTTATTACATCATATCTATAATGGTTATTAAAGATAATCTTATTGTATTTTTTAATATTTTTATGTATGATTTGTTAATAGAAAAATGGTTTCTTATATAATAAATTTATTTTTTTATAATTAATAAAAACCCCCCTGACGAAACTCTTAATTAAAAAAATAATTATAATCATTGTAGGGAAATGAGATATAATACAATAATAAGAATAATTTTATAATATTTAATAAAAAACATAATACTCATCACATATGATAAGTATATTCGTATATGTAATTTTTGACTGATTATTCAAAAAATTACCACTTTTTAAATTTTTTAATTGATAATTTAACTGGAAGTATTTTTCAATCACAAATAATAAATGTTATTTATTTTTTAAAATTATTACCATTGATGATAAATTCCATAAATGATTTCCTCTTTTTATATCTCAAGTATAGTGGTAGTTTGAGGTTATTCATGGCTATGGAATATCTATATCTATTTTTATTTAAAAAAACAACTTCATTATAATTTTTACCTTGAGTATATATCTCATATTATATTGAATGTAGTTATTCGTGGGTGTTTTATGAAATATGATTGTTTAAAATAATTTATTTTTTATATTCATTGTTGGGATATGGTAATATCCATATAAAATTACTTTTTTATATTGATATATTTAATCTTGAATTGATTGAATGTTAATTAGTTATAAATATTTATGAATTAAACTATAAAACATGTAATTAATTACATTATTGTGTATTTTTTGTATCATTTAGATGATAATTTCTTTAAAAATTATAATCTAACATGGGAAAATAATGTTGATTTCTTTTAACTATCCAATATTTATGACTTTTTATGTTATTCTATCCCTAAATGTTTATATAATCAATTATATTTTTCTTTTATAGTTATATATATTAAAAAATAAGTTTACCATGAAGTAAAACGTATAGGTTTTAACAGAAGGAACCAACCATTAACATAACATAATCTAGTGTTTTTTAACTATAAATTACATTCTCTGATCCATATAGTTTATCATTTTTTAGAATTAGTAAAAAAATACTAAAAATTAAACCCATATATTAAAGTGGATACTTGTAATTAGCATCAATTGTTTCCCACAAATAAAACTATTTTTAAAATAAAATAGGATTTATTTTCAAGGCATATCATCAAAACATTGATCACAATATTCTATTTCTTCATAAAAATATTATGAACTATAATAAGAAATTTTAAAAAAGGGATTATCACCAAAATATTAGTAAGGGGAATAAAATAATTAAATAAACCGTTAGTCAGTTAATATTTTAATCTCATGAATTTATTTTTCACAAAATTGTACATTTCACCCATAAAACATAAACACTTTTTAATTCCTTTTGAAATAGTAATATTCCTTTAACACTACACAGGTATAATAAATCATAAAGGTTTATTTTTGAATCCAAATCATTATTACATTGTTTCTTTCACAGATACATATATATTAACCTTTAGGGTTACATTTAGAATACCCATCACGTTATATTATATAAATCTCTTAGGACGAACCCAACAGGTTAACATTATCTCATTACCCAATGTATTGGAGATCTATCATGGGATCACCCATCTCTGATCTATCATGTAATGACCAATAAATATAAAACATTTCCAATAACCAAAATATAATCACTACAAACAATTTAGGGATAAATGAATAATAAATTTACCCCTTTGAAATAAATTTTCATTTTTACTAAAAGGCACACTCAGAAATGAAAACCATTTGTTTGAAAATAATGTGTAAACATGTAAATTAATCATAAAAACATTATAGAGAAATTAAACAATGAATCTTTATTCATGATGAATAAGTAAAAAAAAATTCCTTTTATAATTTGTAAAAATAGATGAGAGGGTTACTTTTAAAAAAATACAGTCCCATTAAAAGATTCCATTATTAAAACATTTAAGGGAAATTAAAATTTTCACATTTTAAAACATTTTTTTCCATATCTATACATTTTTTAAAAACACTTTGATTATATGGACATAAAATAGAAGGATTAATAAAAAAATTTAAATCATTTTAAAGGATGGTTTTACTTAAAAAGTATGATACCAAAACACATTTCAAAAGACATAAAATAGAAGAAAAAAATTTATATTTATTTCAAAAAACTGAAAAATTTTAGAGGAATCAAAATATGAAATAATTTTTATGTCGGTGGAGAAGTTGTTTTCACCGTATATATCAAAATTAACATTCTTTTTGTTGTTTTTTAAATTGTTCTGTATAAAACATTTAAAAAAATACCTTCTGAAAAAATTTGAATTAGATTAAAAAATTATTTAATAAAAATTCTATTAAAATACATTTATATACATATAATAAATGTGTAAAATAATACCAATAATATTTACATGGTTATAAATATTTAACTATTAAAGAATTAAATATTCAATGTGTCCCATACTACATTGAATGTTATAATCTGCATAAAAGAATGTATTTACCAAAACCTTAATTAACATAGTTATTTATAAAATATGGATATGAAATGACACTGTGTATTTTCCTACACATTATGAAATAATAAAGGTGCATATCATAAAGACATGCCTCAATGCAAGGAGATTGATATAAAATCCCATACCTCATATATGATTCCGCTAATATGTTATTTATCATCATGATTAGAAATCAAATGATAATTTATACTTTCCTGGAATCATTTATATTGATTATTATGTCATTACCATCCCTTAGGGTCTGTTCCATGACTAACCCAAGCCCACATTCCATAGGTCAGTTGTTGGTGACTATCACCAAAAGGCATATCCATAAAAAACATGAAGGAATTTCCTTTAATCTTGTAAACACACAGTCCAATAATACAATGAGCAGATCCAACGATGTAAAACTGTAGTAGTAAAAAGTTAGGTACATAAAGTAAAAAAAGGGTGATTACTATAAGTAAAGGGGGTCAGAATACAAGACCAACTTAAAAGTAGAACAATAATAAAAAAATCTTCCAGAATCATTGGCAATTATTCCTATCTGAAGGGTAGGTACATCTCACAGTTGGTCTCCACTGCGACAATTCAAGTCTAAAGTTACACCTCCGAGCACCATCCATTCTTGGTTCCCAGTCCTCGGTCAAAGTGGCATGACATCTCTACAGGATACAACAATGTGCGAGCGTATCCCATGTAGGGATGAGTATAACAATACCCATTAGGGACCCTAAGAAAACTAAAGTACTTCAAGTGTTACACAAAGGAAAAACTACAAATAAACACCTCAATCAAAAATAAAAAAGAAATAGTCATCTCACACTATGAGTAACACAATGGACCTCCATGTTTTATGGGTTACAACGTGATAGACGACGTGTTAATAAGATGCCCGCTCTGTGAGTTATAAGAGATTTAGTATCGGGGGCCCAATTGGATTCGGGTTCGATCCAACCCAGCCATACTACATTATTCACAAAAATAAGAGTGGAGTATAACAAAAGGGACTTCTCACTCCAAAGATCCCAGTTCCATAGATGGTTCATCAACAGACGTCTAGATTTCATGATATTTTATTTTAAGAGAAAATCAGACGAGTTGGGTCCAGGTACGGTCCCACCCGGTCAGACCGACCTGGCACGACATTGTGGGGGGTGTCCCGAACCTCAGAGGGTGTGGCACAGCCTGTAGGGGCCACATCTTGGCCCGTAGGGGGTGCAGCCCTATCTGAAGGATGGCCCCGCCCAACCCACTAGAGGGTGCAGCCTGGCCCACAGGTGGGCTCAGCCCTGCTTGCAGGGGTGAAACCCAGCCTGTTGGGGGTGCACTACGAGAACAATGCCCTTAGATATCAATTCTAAGCAGAGGTTCAAACGTTATCATTTCCCGATCATTTGTTTACTGAACGTACCTTAATAATGTTTAAAATTCCATTCCGAGAACACGAGGAATTGGAATCAAATGTCATTATATTTATCAGCCTCGAAATAGTTCAATATAATTAAAACATATTAAATGGAAAATCCGGGTCTTTACATTATCCACATCATAGGGCTTTTCTTCCTCGAATTCCACAACATAGACTATGGAAACACGTGGGGGTACTGCACATGAATTGGAGCCTCGTGCTCAGATGTGCTCTCCTAGAGGTTCCCATACTACCTGCGAACAAGAAGTAGGGGAATCGATCGTCCACTAAGGACATATCTTATCGATCCTCAATCACCACTAGAACCTCGGTAAATGTCACCCCATCATCAATGTCCATCTCACCCCAGTAGATAATGTGTGATGGGTTAGACACGTACTTCCTTAGCTGCGACATGTGGAAGACTTCATGAACCTGATGCATCTATGGGGGAATACCTAGGCAATATGCCTCCTCACCAACTCTGCTGAGAAACTGAAAGGATCCGATGAACTTTGATGATAACTTTCCATGCCAGACAGATCTCTGCAAACCACGTCAATTTGAGACCCTAAAAAAGACATTGTATCCCTTCTCAAACTCAAATGGTCTCCCTCTCTTGTCATCATAAATCTTATGCATGCTTTGTGCAGTCTTCACCCACTAATGGATGATCAGAACCTTCTCAGTGGTAGCCCATACCAACTCTAGACCCATACATTTTGACTCACATTGGTCGGTGTACCATAGATGCGATCTTCATTGTCAACCGTACATGGCCTCAAACGGTTTCATACCTATGGTGGTGTGATAGCTGTTGTTGTACGCGAAATCCACCAAGGGAAAGTGATCCTCTCAACTCCGGCCTAAATCTTGGATTCGAGCATGAAGCATGTCCTCCAGTGTCTGAATCTTCCGCTCCGTCTGACCATACATCTAAGGATGAAAGGTGGTGCTCAAACGTATTTGAGTCCCAAATGACTCTTGTAATCCATTCCACAACTAGGATGTAAAATGTGTTTCACAGTCAGAGAAAATTTTCTATGGAACCCCATGAATCCATACAATCTTTTGTACGTATTTGCGTCCCAAACCCTCTACTGACCCCTACTCTTGAATGGGTAGGAAGTGGGCCAAAATGGCAAGTTGATCAACGACCACTGAGATGGAATCGTGGCCCCTAGACGTACGTGGTATCCCTATCACAAAATCCATGTAAATGACTTCCCACTTCTCTCATACCACTTTTTCATTACTCATCCCCCAGGTACCGTGCCATGACTACCCCAAGCCCTCCGTCAATAGGTCGGGGGTGGGTGACTGGAACCTAAAGGAATATCCCTAAAAAACGGGAAGTCATTTCCTTTTATCCTGTAAACACATTGTCCGAGAATAAAATGAGCACAACCCACGTATTAAAACAGAAGTAGTAAAAAGATGTGTACTAAATGTAAAAAGGGTGAGTACTATAAGTAAAGGGGCTACAATACAAGACGAACTGAAAATTACAACAGTTACATAAAAACAACTCCTCAAATTGTTCGTCAAGGATCCTACCTAAAGGGTAGGTAAAACTAATGGTTGTTCATCACTACAGTAAGTCACGTCTAAAGGTCCACCTATGAGCACCATCCAATCCTTGCTCCCAAACATCGGTCAAAGATTCCAGTCATCTGCACAAGACACAACACGGTGTGGGATAAACCCATGTAGGGGTTAGTATTACAATAATCTGTAGGGACCCTGAGACCCCTGAAGGTCTCCATCGATCCACAAAAGGAAAACAAAAAATAGAGGCCTCAATCACAAAGCACAAAGCAATATTCATCTCACACCAAGTATACAACTCAAATAACAGGAATATAGATGATAAGTTTAATTCTATATCATCTTATTCCATTTAGAATTTCCATAATTAATCCACAAATAAGTTGTTGTAATATCGATACACTCATAAAAATAAGTCGATGTTCTACGAAAGGCTACTCTAAGGTTGGTCCCCATCGGGTCATGCTACTGCTGATCCACACAGGGTTGCTAAAATGCTAATCTACACAGGGTCACTGGAATGCTAATCCACACAGGGCCTCTGGAAGGCTCCTCCACACAGGGTCACTTGATGCTGATCCACACAAGTTCGTTAGTTGTTGATCCTCGACGGGTTTCTATTAAACGTGTCATTATCGGTTAGATATCATGTTGATCCATACAGGTTCACTATAATGATGAACCACACATGGTCGCTACCTACAAGACAACAATCCACATGGTTCCTAACACCTGGTGTGCTCAAGTTTTGTGGAATCTGGTCCTCGAGATATTGGTCATACCTCGACTACAGAAAGCTCCAAAAAAGTTTAACCCAATGTACCATCATGTTGTAATGGTTCCAACACGACAGACGTCACGTCAATCAGACGCCCGGTATATGAGTGATAAGTGTTTTAGTATCGAGGTCCCAGTTGGATTCAGGTTCAATCACACCCGGCCATACTCTAACATTACCCGAATATCATGTGGAGTATACCAAAAGGACCATCTCTCTCCAAGGATACAAGTACAGTAGAAGGTTTGTCAAATCAATGTCTGGATTTCAAGATATGGAATTTTAAGCGAAACCGAGCATGGATGGGTATGGGTACGGTCCAAACCAGTCAGACCGAATAGGCCTGACCCAGCCTGGGTATAACTCAGCATGGCCCGAACTGGCCTAGGCCAACCCTGTTCGATTGGGCCGTGTTGGGTCCGGTCCACTGGGCCGCAGTCCGGCCCATCCCGCTAGGGGGTGCAGGCCAACACATTGGGGCGCGGGTCGTCCCACAAGGGGCACAACCCGACCCTAGGGGGGAGCAACCCTGCCCACATGTGGGGGAAAACCATCCTGTAAGGGGGCGCCTACCGGTCTGAATGGGGGTGCATCAAAACCCGCAGGGTGCATAGCCCTGCCCCCAGGGGGCGCGGATCATCCCATAGGGGGTTGAGGGGCCTGCCCTAGATGGAATGATGGGGAAACGTCCCCCCATTTCTCCATAACAGCTAATACATTTGGGATACAGAGCAGTGACATCAAATGGCGCTGCCTGGTCGCCACGCGACCCGAAGAGAGTGGGTCCCTCCTCCGTTGCGGCCACCACCAGGGGTGCACGAAGACCTGTTGTTCTGCCTCCATGTCCGGCTGTTACTGACCGCCCTGCTCAACTACCGCAGTTGAAAAGCTGCGACTTCCTCCTCCTGCAGCGTGTGATAGAGCACTGCCAACTCCGCGGTTGGGAGGTGCCAACTGCCACCATTTCCTGTCGGTACGGTTCGTCGGTGCCACCGCACCGACGCTGCGTATGCTATCTTATACATGTCATTAGGTGAGCTCTGGTGGTTTGTTTTTCCATTTTATCGGACCTACGGACATCCTGGTTTGTCTCCTTCACTTCTTGACCCTCAGATTTGGGTTTTTACAACCCAAAAATTCACCCCCGAAGAATGCAATGATTGAACAATCGGCATAGTGAACAGGGCTTGTTCGTTTGGCCCATTCCCTCCACATTAGCATCTTATCAAGAGAGAAGATAAATGATTAAAAAACACATCAAATTTAATGAAGGCAAAACCATACCTCATGAATCATTTTAAATAATCTCGTATTTGGAAATGTGTCGGTATTCGTCGATCCCGTAGCAAGCCTCCAACGATACCGCTCAAATGTTGATCTTATGTTCTTGCATGAGGGATTCTTTCTTCATCAAGAGACTCCTCCAAAATTTTCCTCTCCCAAAAACACTACTCCCTTTGTCAAATAATTCAAAAAGAGAGACTATGGGAGTTATCTTTACAACACACAATTAAGAGAGGTTCATTAATTGGTGCCGTTAATGAACCTCCTAAATTGCATGTTGGGTGGTTACACATTTTTGTGTAACCATGAATTTAATTTCATTCATTAAATGCACGACCAATCCTAGTATTTCCCACCACCAAAACCTAATGAAAGGTGGAGGATATTTAAAATAAATTATATATTTTTATTAATCCTCCATGAAAACCGCAAAAAAACAACTTCCTCTCTCAACCCACAATAGTTGAGGTTAAGGCTCCCTTAAGCAAATCTTGATGTTGTGAGTTCTATGGTTCCCTCAGATTTCAATTCCGATCATCATTTCAAAATTTAGGATTTCCCTCTTGTAAATTTAATCATTGTATCATAATAATGTTTAAAATTTCATTCCAGGCACACAGGGCATAAGAATCAAACACCATCCGATTTAGCAGCCTTATAATAGTTTCATATAACAAAAAAATTACATAAAAAATCGAGGTCCTTACATATTATTCCTTTAATATCATTGTTTATAACTTTTTTACATGTACTAAATTATTTATCTTCATGATCGTCATTTTGATGATATTCAGTACATGAGTTAAAAATGAATTTGGAATGATATTAACAATAAAAGTGGTTAATTTTCCATAATCCCCATTATAATATTTATGACATAATAATCAATTTAATATATCTATTAGACTTTTAAATTAATCAATTACTTATGGTTCTGAAAACTAAAATACGTTAAAATCATGAAGACGGTAAGCCATACGTACACATGAGTAACGTTTCCATTTTTCAATGAATAATTCAGAAAGAAGGTAAGTATTTTTTAATCGTTATATAATGATAATAATATCTATAAAATCATATTAATCATTTAAATATAATAATATATATTATCCAAAGTATGTGGTGATTAATAATGAATCACATCACCTTATGAAGTGGAAAGTTCACTTGTACACATGAACGATGTTATCTTTTTTATCATCATGGAATGTAAGAACATAATTGAAATTTAATTCTATTATATTGATAAATAAGTCATGAATATTTCATATAAACATTAATTTTATCATCATAGACAGTCTTCATAATTAACATTATAAAACGAATTAAATTGGTTCATAGAGGTGATAGTTCACATGTGAACATGAATAATTAATTATTTTCCCATTTAGTGGAATGCGATATCTATTATATCTCATCATGATTGGATTATATTTTATGTAATATGAACATGAAATAAAATAGAAACAGATAATGAAAAATGTTACATTGACACTAGAATATCATCATTCATTAACACATTAACATCGCTATGGAGGGTGTTCATCCTAAACTAAGGCCTCTATAATGCGGTGTGGTAGTATAGAATATTTTTAGAGAATAATCATTATGGACCAAATTTTTTTTGAATTGTAAGGAATAAATATGAATGGGTTCCATTTTATAAGATAGGGTTGGTGCACTCTTTATATTATTAGAGGTATTAAAATAATATAAATTCATTTTATTTACCAATGACTACAAACTAAATTATTTAAAATATATGATAATTTTATGTGTAAATACCTACCTCTAATTAAAATTATTAATTTTTTGATTATTTTTGTAATATTTATCTTTTTGTTTTATCCCTTATTAATTCTTATCATGATGTTTTGCAATTTACACTTTTAGAGTAAACATACATTATATAATATTCAAAACATCCAAAATTGTGACATTAATGAAATTTTTATACATAACCCTATTAGGTGTCCTAAATTTATATTATTTTGAATTTCATATCATTTAATAAAAATATTATTTATTATAAAATATCATAAATGTCAATTTTCACTACATTCACTAATTAACATTTGGAAAATATAAAAAATATGATTCCGTTGAAAAAATACGTTCAACCATCCCCAACATGTCATAGTCATCTGAAAATTCATTTATTGTGTGAAAATTTCAAATTATAAGTATTTTAATATTATTAATTTCATTTAATTTATTCTTATATTAATAAATAAATTTCTACATCATCATTCTATCCTAAATAAATTTAATTATTTATTGGATAAAAATTATAAATAAATTATAATTATGTAGATAAAAAAATTATCATTCAAATTAATCTTTATAGTCTAATATTTATCTATATTATCTTATATTAAAAATTATTTACTTATTAAAATTTTAGTGTCTCATTTTAAACTAATCTTTAAATAATATATAATAAATATCATATTCTGACAAAATTTGATTACCAAGGATTTAATTTAAGCCTAAGGTTTATTTTGTAAAAATACACTTATCAAATGTAATTAGTACATGTGTTAGGGTAATTTTATAATATTATATTACTATTTTCACATTTAATTACATATGTTACCCTTAATCATGGAAAATAAAATACTAAAGTTACAATTCACCAAATATTTTTATCCTATAAGACAAAAATATCTAATCTGATTACAATAGTGTATGTCCCTTTTTTAAAAACTCATTTAACATAAGTGGGTAAAATTATTTTATAATTATTCATGTTGATGGATCGAGGAAACATGTTTTTAAAGTAAAAACATTCAATATTTCACAATGTTTTTATTAGAGGTTTTTTTTGTAAAATTGGATTCTATTATTATATTATGCCTGTAAATTTTATTGGATGAATGTATAAACATTTAATAAACATGTTTATACATAATATATCTATTTCAAATCATTTATTCAATTATATAAATTATGTGATAACTATCACTTAAAATATTAATACTGACAAAATATTATTTTCTGGTGTAACTCAGTCTTACGTGAAAACTATAATGTGGTATAAAAAACTTGTTTCATTTCGGGCATGCTACCTGAAATATCATCCATTTTAAAATAAAATTAAATATAATTCATAAATAATAATAAACATAAAAATTTATTACTCTATAATTTCCTAGGATTTTACATTCTCCCCACTTTTTGAAATTGCATCCTCGAAATATTAATTCGTGGTTGGTATCTATGGTATGAATTTTCAAAATACCATTATTAAAATACCCCATTGGAAAATGAATAATAAAAACAAACATTTATAAAGAGATATTAGTAAATAAAAATATCACCTTAGATAACACATTGTAGGTTTCCCTGTAGGAATGTGGGGATAAGGATGGAAATACTAACAATTGTATTATGATGAAGAGTGATAGAAAACGTGGTCTAGAGAACATTAACTATAAAAAGTATATTTTGATAGGATAAAATTTCATCAATTCCTTACTAATAAAAGTAAAAAAAATATTTTTTATGTCTTAAGATCATTTTCATCGAGTTGAGGAATTCATTAACTTCTTATACTAATAAAACAAATAAATTTATATATTTGAAAAGTATAGTTTCTTCAGTTAATCAAATTCCACCCCAAACTCTTCTTTTTCTCCAAACGATATGTATTTAGATAAATTTTTTCTTACCGAAGGACTAGAATTAACATTTCAAGAATCAAATAATCCACAAAATATTAACAATATATTTATCTTATATTTAGACATTAACCAAATCCAGAAATAGATGATACTTCCAAAAAATAACATCCCTTAATATGATTAAAAAATACTTTCACCACCAAAATTCAACAATGTTATCCAATGTTCACGAAAAATCATTCAATAAATAAATAACATTAAAATCCCTAAAAATGTTATACTATGATTAAAACCAAAAAATAAGAAGGATTTAATTACAAAATATTCCATGATAATTTAAAATATTTATATAAAAACATGAATTGCTTTTTGATAAGGTTTTAGAAATGATCTAATTTGGAGGAATATAGAATTTCATTTCAAGATAAAAATTCAAAACATTCATCACAACGTCCTCTTTTTCATTAACAGTCTTAGGGCACAAGAAAAACATTTTAGAACATGGGATGAGAAGAAAAGGCCCATTAAAGGAAATTAAATAAAAAATGAAACTGTTAGTCCATGAATATTTTAAACTCATGAAATAATTTTTATGAAATCATGATTTCTCCCATTAAACATAAATAGTTTTTCTAAGCTCTTGAAATAAAATCATTTCTGTAATGATCTAGATCTATCATAAATCCTGAAGGTAACTTTTGACATCTATAATATTCCTACAATGTAACTTTCATGGCTATATAGGGAGTAAAAATCAAGGTTATAGTTGGATTACCCATCGTGGTATCTTCATTATAACTATTAGGAGAATCCCATCCAGTTATCATTGTCTATTACATAATGTAATGGAGATATTGAATGTTCTCAGCATAGAGAAAGTGGAGGATGGTCAAGTACCCATCAATGAATATTTTCATAATCGATGATTAATCCAAGATAAATAACACAAGAAATTATTGTAACCACTGAACTGAATCAAAGATAAAATATATAGTAGAGTACAGGAAACCAAGAATAGGGGATGGTTTAATTTTGTTTCTAATTAATTTAATTTAATTATAGAATTACCTCCAAGGTGAATCATTCTTCATTGATGCATTTAACCATGGGTTTGAAGAGAGACTTCATTTATATATATAATCCAATGATATGAATCCACTAGTGGTGATCCACACATGCTCTACATATCTCTAGATGTTGGCGATTGAATCTTCGGGGGTTAGTGAGGAATATACTTGAACTTGTGATGTCCACCTTTGAACTCCTTGAGAATCTCTTCCCAAGAGTTCTCCTTGATCTGGTATAGGAGGATCACTCTTCTTATTGAGAGCATTTATGGAGATGTAAGAGTTCTCTATGGTTGAGAGCTATTTTACAAGGATTTTTTTCACAAAAGTATTTGTTATCCAATCGAATGACCCCTTGGAAAATTTAAAGAAAAATAAAAAAATGGGGAATTTAGTTCCCTGGTTAATAATTCCTAATTCGCACAAGTACCTTTACTTAATTTATTATTCCATGTGAAACCACATGTCAAATAATAATATCTATGATATTATTTACATGTCATGTGATTCACTTTTTGGTTATATATTATTATTATTTATAAAAATAATAATAAATATTATTTTTCACTAGGCCCATAACTTGGTCTGACAATCCTCCTCAATATTTAATAAGCCATGAATAATGACTATTTAGTTATTAAATAAATATAATTGAATTATTCTCTAATAAATAAATATCTTTTCCACATTATTTTCTCTCGGATAACAAGAGATGAAATAAATGTTGTCAAGGATACATAAATAATTATAAAACCACAGTCGAGAATAATATTTATTCAACTTGTTAAATAAATTAATTATTTAACTCAGATACTGTCTACACATAGTCTATGACCCTCTAGGACACTTTCTATTTGGAATTATATGGGCATTCCTAATGTTTAACACCATTTCCTAGAAACAGGTCAAGGAACCCAAGAGAAAAAATATGATGTCATAACAATTTGCCACCTCATACGAATTCTTATCGTGTAATATAATCCCATTTTCCTGATATCTCCAATCAAGAGGGTTTCATGCAACTAGAATCACGTTATGTACTCGATTTACCATATGTTGACATCCCATAATTTAATTTTCTTACATAACACCATTTCCATGGATTTAGTTATGAAATATCATTTCCATCAAAGGACCTATGATATCTACTTTTGTAGAAGTGAAAAATCCATTCTCATATTATTCATTAAGGTTGTATTACTCGTCATGAACCCAGCATATCTTACCTATCCACAAACTTATGTTGTCATGATTTTTATCAGTACATCATTCTATGTGATTCATAGTACCCATTAATAATAATCTTAAAGTATGAGGACCAATTCATACATCTACAGATAGGAACATCCAATGAAACTTATGAATGTTGATTTCCTACCAGCAGGACTTGTTCTTATCATATCCTCCTAGATATTACCACAGGCGCACACCAAGAGAAGGTAACTCAATATTACATGAGTCCACACCCATGATAGCATGTATCATTTTTGTCCATTCAAATGATATCATCCTCCCATAGAATTAATATTCCATAATAGTATCATGGAACTTATGGGATCTCATCATATCAGCGATCTGCTATGACCATTTAACGTGACAACTATTCATAGGGAATTATCACCTAATATGTCACACATAAGAACAATCATGATGTGATAAGTAGTTTATTAATACTCATCCACTAAATACAAGTTTATATTAATGTACAAATATGTTTCTTTATAGGTCCCCAACTCCAGCAGACTCCACTGTCACTAGAGCCTGCTGCTAAGAACCTTCAGTCCGCTATCCCTCACTTGATACTCATGCTTATTCAAATATACGACATTATTCATGTTTTACTCTACATTATCTTATATATACAATCTTCCCACATCAACTACACCCCATTGATATAAATCCCTCAAGAAGTGATAATTTTGGAAATGTTCTTTGTCTGTTGATGTGACCTTGGATCTTTTTCAGTAGCCACCCCTGTAGTATTATCACAAGAAAATGTATGGGGATATTTGCTACTAGGAACCACATCATGATCTTGCATAATGTTCTGAATCCAAAAGTAATCCTTTCCTGCATTAAAAGCCTATATATATTCGGTCTTCAAAGAAGAATCAATGACTATTGGCTTATTTGAACTCTTAGAGCTCACATCTCTTCTATTGAGACCAAAAACATATCCTGATTGTGACATCAGATCAATCTGATCTTTTTAAAAAATAGCATCAAAATACCATGTGATGATAAGATCCTCTTCTCCTTTATACACCAGGAACATATCCTTAGTTCCTCTAAGATAATAAATGATATTATTGACATCATTACAATTTTTTAAAATGGATCTACATGAAATCTATATACCACGCTCAGCGAGTAGAAAACATCAAGTTTGGTACATAACATGGAAGTCAAGATAGATCATATTGCTAACATGTGTGGATTTTTAATCATCCTCCCATTATCATGTTGTGTCTTGGGACACATTTTCTTGGAACAATGTATACCATGTGACATTAGAACCAACCACCTCTACGATTGATCCATAATAAATCTCATTAGTATCTGGTCAATGTATATAGCTTGACTTAGTCCAAGAAGCCTCTCGGATATATCAAGGATGATCTTGATCCCATGAATGTATGCTTATTTGACAAAGTCCTTCATGGAAAATCAATTGTTCAATGAGTCCTTGACTGACTAAAATACTGGTATGTAATTTCCAATATGAAATATTTCATCAACATACACATCAAAAATAATAATTGTGTTCCTATTGAACATCTTTTAAACAAATGTCTCACATTAATTCTTAATAAATCCAAATCCTCTTATGGATTCATCAAATTGAATGTTCTAATATCTGGATGCTTTCAATAATTCATAAAAGGATCTATACAACTTTTATACCCTTTTAGCATAACCTGGTGTCACTAACCCTTTTGGTTGTATCATATAGACATCTTCATGACTGTTCCAATTAATGAATGCAGTTTTGACATCCGTCTTCCAAATAATATAGTCACTGAAGGATACTATGGAAATCATGATACTAATTTATTTAAAGATGGATACCGGGGAAAAAGATTCATCATAGTTAATTCCTTGACATTGTTTAAAACATTTAGACACTAGTATTTCATTATAGGTAATATGTTGACCTTCAATGTACATTTTCATATTAAATACCATTTTACACAAAACAAGATTTACATCTAGATTTATATTGACCAGAACACAGACATGGTTCTGATACATGGAATCCATCTTAGAAATCATAGCTTCTATCCATCTTGTATCTTATGACCACTCTACTGCTTCCTTGTAGGATAGATGTTCATCATTGTGCTAAAATAATGAGTCACCTTCCTCCGTGATAAGGAAAACCATATCTTTATGATTCCCTTACCTCTTTTGTGCTCTTATGCAGTTCTTCTGTTTCAAGAACTACCTCTTCTACAGGTACATGTTGATATTTTTCTTATATCGATTCCTTTTTATCATGATAATAAACATCATCAATGTAAATATTTCTCCCACTTTTCTTTTTAGGATTTTCTCCCTATCAAGAATAATAGTATGTCTAAAAACAATCAACATAATGTCTGATGAGTTGTATTAGTCATATCCCTTAGTTTCCTTGGGTTACCCTCTAATGTTACACTTCATCCCCTATAGTTCTTATTTATTGAATGAGAAAGCCTTAACTACCCTTTCACATCCCCATACATGTATATAGGACAATGTGGGTTTCATTCCACTCCATAGCTCAAAGGGAATCCCATTATCCACCTTGGTTGGTACTTAGTTTAATGTGCATTCCGTAGTTTACAATGCATATCCCCAAATGGATAATTGAATGGTTTCATGAATCATCATTGACCATACCATGTCCTACAAGGTACAATTCATCCTTTCACAAACTCGATTCCACATTGGTTTATAATGTGGAGTGACTTGAGATAGAATCCCAAACTCTAATAAAAGTTCTATGAACTCATCGTTAAGATATTCCATATCATGATCCAATCAGAATATATTTATCTTTGTTCCATGATGATTATCTACTTAATTCATGAACTCTTATAATTTCTCAAATGAATCAGACTTATACCTCATTATGTTTACATATCCATATCTACTCAGGTTATCAGTAAATGTAATGATGTAAGAATATCCACCTCTAGCTTCTACTATTAATTATCCACACACATCAATCAATACAAATCCTAGATACTCTATGGCCATTTTCCCTAGTCCCCAAATGGTGGTTTGATCATTTTCCCTTGTAAACCAGCATGGAATCTATTGAGTGGTTTTAGCTCAGAAGAGTTTAAATTACCATCGTGATGATTCTTTTTTAGGTTCTTCTTGTTTACATTACTAAGGTGGTGATTTCGCAACTAGGTGTTGTATGAGTCATGTGAACTTGTATCATTATCAATTTCCAACACACGGTTCTTGTAATTTAATATATATAGACCATTATTTAAATGTTCCATACCTAAACATATGTTGTCCTTATAAATATAACAACATTTACTTATGAACATGGAAATAAATCCATATATATCTAAAGTCAATAATGGAATTGTGTTCTTGGTAACAGTAGATAAATTATAATATCCATGTAAAACAAAAATCATTCCCATTAGGTAATGTTAGGTGGTAGTCACTAATGGATATAGTAGCCATACTTGCATGATTGGCAGCTGGAAGATCCACCTATCCTCTTGTAATTTTCAGGGATATACTTGGTTCTTAAATTTGAATATCGATATGAGGACCAAAAGCTGTATCTAATACCCATGTGTTGTAATGAAAATATTTTATTGATAAAGAACACACCTTTGGCATACCATTTCATTTCGGTGAAGTTCTTCTTCTAGTGGCCAGACCTACCACAAGAAAAGTATACTACCTCCTTTTCCTTGCCCTACCTCTGGATCTTCTTCTTCATGGTCAGATGGTGGTCAGAGGCTTTAGATTATATATAAATTTGAGGCTCGTTTCCTTGTCCTTCATATTCCTATTCACCATAAAGACTGCATGTTTTCTCACCCTATCTCCATATCAACATGGTTAATGAGGGTAAGATGGTTTGATGGAATCTTATTAATATTTATTGTATTATAATTCAAAATAAAATTAGAGAAGGTCATATGAAGAAATTATTTTATAAGATATATATGTAACTCATCTAGGAATTTAATCCCTAATATTTTCAAATGCATAATATAGCTAATAGACTTGACTATAAGTTGTACAACTGGAAAAAATCTCAAAAAAAATTGGTGAACAACGAGTTGGAGATTGCATACTCTCATGTCTCACCTTTTCATGATAGAGATCCCTAAGGTAAAACATAATGATATAAGCAACAATTTCCTGATGTTGCTTTATGAGCTCATTGGTCATGGATGGTAACATGAGGCACTGAATATCTGTATTGTCATTCAGATGTTTCTCATACACAGAGTGATCCTCATCACTCACCTCATTTCTATGCGCAACTGATAAAGCCTCTTCCAGCCCAAAAAGATACCTTGCATGGAAAAGTATAACCCAATGTTTCCTTTTACAGTATTGAAAATAAGTTCTAGTGAGTATGTTTTCCTTTTCGAGTATGGATCGTAATGATATGTTTGATGTTAGTTTGAATGATGTTTCTAAATATTTATGATGATGTGCTTTTTATTACATTATCTTAATAAATATAGACAAATAAATAAATTAATATCTATTAGTCTCCCACTATTTTTTCAAAACCAAATATCCCTCACCGAAGGCTTCAAAATATATTTCCGCATGGACATTCTAGTAGAAAGGATCCATATTTACCTTCACATTAAACAATATATTGTTGTTCAAGAAACATGAAATGTTTTAGGAAGGCATTTTAAATTCCAACTTCGTTGACTCTCTGCTCCTTGATTTTTTGAGTGGACTCCCCAATTGTAAAATCCATAATTTTGGATTTTCTTATCGACATCTCTTAGTTACACCAGGTACTACTAGGGTAGTCAAACCTTGATGTAATCTATGTTAATTCGAACCAAAACATCAAATTATAAATCCCCATTAATTGAAGGATCCCCAACTAGTATTGGTCAATAAATTTGAACTACGGTTCGATTCTAACTTAAGTAATGGATTTCTATACCAACATAATATTTAATTGAGGGATTTTATCATTCATGTGTAAATTTACACTTATTATAGTCTCACATGGTTGTTAATGTTATGTAATATATATTTAAGTGATTAACCATGCATAAATAATATTTACGCATAAGCCATTTCTTAGTTCCATCTTGTATGATTCTTTGTTCATTGATTATGTGATCACGTCAATCATACATAAAGAATAACCATAGAACTAATATAAATAATATAACGAGTATGATCATGAGCTCTAATACTGGTCAGTTTATCTAGTTGTTTGTGAACGAACCATGGTCAAGGATAGAATCACCCTGAACACATTAAGTTTCATGTTTACATCTTTCCATATGTCCAACTTTGTATCTCCTAAAATTGGTTTCACCTTGGATCCTAACTTGAACCACCTATAATAGATTGGGATCTCCATCCATTACATGTTATTTTAACTCACACACACGTGAGGGTTAAAAGGTGGTTTACATAAAACAAACCATGGGAACACATTCCCTATGGAATAAAGAGGAGAGGTCACATATGAAATCTATTTTAATTTAATTAATAATTTAAAAGGGAACAAAATGAATTCAATAGTCGTGTCTATATCATGATCATACACATACATGCAATGAATTACACATTTAATAAAACTAGTATTAAATTATTTAATCTTCATATTTAAGATAAATTATGCTCAAAAATATTAATAATTATATATAATTAACTGATCCTTTTTATCTTAATCTTTTATTAATTTTTTTTTGAAATTCTCATTCAAAACCTTGGACATAACAACTACCAAGGAGGAAACCTAGTGAATACCCATACAAACGATCCAAAATATTTTTATACTTTTATGCACATTATTCTTTGCGACATGTAACATGAAAAAAGAATTATAATTGTTAATCAACTCATAAAGGATGTGTATATTGTTCAACATTATGAAGAGGTTAATTAAACACGTATATATATATATATATATGAAACACATATCAAATGTTGTGTCTCAAAATTATTTCCCCAGTAAGGTACCTATCTCAAGGGTTTACATAATATAATAATAAAATTTTATATTTGCGTAATCAAGAAATATAACAAAATATATAGATCTGACTATACAATATTTATCCTCCAAAACATCCATATGAATTTCATGCCTTAGGACATGGCGTGTGAGGTGTAATTTATAAATATCTTGAGTACACGATGTGTCCAATGGGTCACATGCTGTGTAGACTACACATTACATGGTGACAAGGTGGGGAAGCCCAGTATGGGATACATGACTTCACCCTAACCCGGAGGGACTCCACACAATGTCTAGTGGGCCATAGGGTGTGTAGTATGACTGACCGTGTGCCAGTCTATCCTAGTCAACACTCAGTGTAAGAATTAACTACACTCTGTGTCCTTGATGCGCAAAACATGAGTAATTTCTGAATTACTCTGGATGCATTGAAAAAAAATATGTGGTGTGTAGATCAGAGTACACAACATGTATTCTTTTATTATCTAGATAGAACCATCGGTGCCTCCTGATGAAATCGTCAATTTAATTTTAATCGTAAAATTATACTTTTTTTAGATCTGTGGGAAACAATAAGGGAGGATAATATCACATAATGAGGATCACAAGAAGGATTAAGCATTAATGGACACACTAAATTATTTATGCATAATTCATCAATGAATTATTTAAAAAATTATAAACAAAAATATGACCCATCTGATACCACTTTTATTTTCTTGGAGTAGTGGAAGTGTAGGAAGGGCGTATACCAAACTTTTTAATTCTTCATAAGTGATAATTAATATGGGATGAATACGAATATGCTGGCAATATCCATAGAATTGAATCGAAGATAAATTCAATGTAGAGAATCTGGATCTGAGGAGAGAGGATCGAAATATTTTTTTATATAATTAATTTAATTTAATTATATTATTACTTACATTGTGATTCCTTCTTCATTGATGCATCTAGCCACTGCTCTGAGGTGAGGCTCCTTTGTGATATCGAATCCAAGGATAAAAATACGCTAGTAGTGATCCACATATGCTCCATGTTTTTGCAGATTTTTCCTAAGGAGTGTTCAGGTTGTAACACATAATATTCGTTCTCTTGCGATGTGTTCCTTAAATCACCCATAGAATCGCATACAAGGCATTCTACAAGATCCAGTTTAGAAGGATCTCTCTCATTCTAGAGAGATTTCTTGGAGAGGGAATATTTTTCGTGGCTCAAGAGCTTTTTATCAGGGATTTTGAGCACAAAACGATTGGGTTTCCAGTCGAGTGAACTCTTGGATACATTACATAATAATAAGATATCGTGGAATTTAATTCAATAATTAATAAAAAATAATTATCACATGTTTCATTACTCCATTTAGTCTTCCATGTGAAACCCAATGTTAAATAATAATAGAAATGTTATCATTTCCATGACATGTGATTAACTTTCACATTGTATTTAAATATTATATAAAAAATCATATATAATATTTTTTCTCACTGGACCTGTAACATGATCCGTCAGTCCTCTTTAATATTTACTGGTCCCTAAATAATGACTAATAATTTATTAATTAAATACAACTTATTTATTTGATGATAAAACAATATTTCTTCAGAAATATATTCACTTGAATAACTAGAGATGAAATAAATCCGATGAAGCATACATGAACAATTATTAAACCACAATCGGGAATAATATTTATTCAACTTGTTAAAAAAATAAATAATTGAACTGAGATAATGGCTACACTTAGTGTGTCACTCTCTCAATCTCTTTCTCATTGGAATTACGCAGGAATTCCTAATGTACAATATTACTATCTATAAACGGGTCAATAAACCAAGAGAACGACATTAATGTCACAAATACATGTCACCTCAAACGAATTATTACTGTGTAATGTAATCCCATTGTCATGAAATCTCCAATCATGAGGGTTTCATGTAAGTGACATCAACCAATTTTCTTGATTTCTCATTATTTGACTCCTCATAATGTAACTTCCCTAGAGAACACCATGTAAATGGATTTACATAGTCTATATCATTCCCCTCAAAGATAATGATATATCTACATTTGAAGAAGTGAAAATTCCTTTCTTGCATTATTAATTAATACAGTATTACTCGTGATGCACCCAACATATCCTATATATCCATGAATATCATCCAACATAGATTTCACCAATACAAATACATGTGTGATTCATAATACCCATTAATAACAATGTTAAATTCTATAGACCAATAGAAACTTCCATAGATAGGAATTTCCAATGACACTTATGACTATGGACTTCTTACTGGTGGGTCTTGTTCTCTTAATATCCTCCTTTATATTACCAAGGGTGCACACCATGAGAAGGTGCCTCAATGTTTCATGATTTCGTACACACGATAGCCTATATCTTTTTTGTCCCATCAAATGATATTGTCTGACCATATAGCATAAATTCATGAATAGTGTCATGGAAATTCTAGGTTCACATCATAGAAAGGATCTTCTATGATATTTTAATGTGATGACTATTCTTAGAACATTATCACAGAAATTGTCACACATAATTACAATCATGATGAGATAAGTAGTTTATTATTATTAATACACTAAATAGAATTTTATCATAAAAAATAATGAAGTTGGTTTATAGGAAACTAACTCTAACAGAATCTCACTAGAACTAGTGAGAACTACTAAGAACCTCCAGTCTACTAGCCCTCAATTGAAATTTACAATTCTACAGAGATTGGCCTTTAGTCTTGGGGTTTGTAGTGTTCTATTTTTTGGACACTCTGCTCACTGCAACCTCTCACCATTGATTGAAATACATTAACAGGTTAAACTTTCGAAGTATGCTATTTGTACAATGATGTGACATTGGATCTTTTGTAAGAACAACCACTGTACTATTATCACAATAAAATGTAATGGGATGTTTACTATTAGTCACCACATCATGTTACTATATAAAGTTACAAATCTTGATGTCTTACTTGGATACATCATAAGGTGCTACATATTAGGATTCCACTATTGAATCAGTGACAACTGGATTCTTTGAACTCTTCTAGCTCACATATTCTCTATTAAGAAATA
This sequence comes from Viscum album, assembly GCA_963277665.1. Classification (NCBI taxonomy): domain Eukaryota; kingdom Viridiplantae; phylum Streptophyta; class Magnoliopsida; order Santalales; family Viscaceae; genus Viscum; species Viscum album. The sequence goes on from OY728133.1 coordinate 530,954,482, forward strand.
AAAACATATCCTAATTGTAACTTCAGAAAATTCTAATCTATCTGAAAACTAGAATCATCATACCCTATGATGGTAAGATCCACGTAACTTCCATACACTTGAAACATAGAGTTAGTTACTCTTGCTTATAGATATTATTGAAAGCAGTCCAATGATATTCTGTTAGATCTTATTGATTTCCATCTACCATGCCCTGTGCATAAACAACATCATGTTCGGTACATAACAAGGCATTCATGATAGATCTTATCGCTGAAGTGTAAATATTCATACTCATCGTATCTTTTTCATGTTGTGTTTGGGGACATATTTTCTTGGAATTAGACAATCTAGGTGACACAAGAACCAATCCCCTCAAGGATTGATCTATAATAAATCTATTTAGTATATGGTCAATGTATATACATTGACATATCCCAAAAAGCCTCTTGGATCAATCACAAAATATCTTGATCCCTGTATTGATGACTACTTTGCCTATGTACATCATGGAAAATCACTTTTTCGACAACTCTTTTACTAACTGCGATAATTGTATGATTTTTACAATAAAAAATATGTCATCAACGTACACTAGTAGGATAAAGAATGCATTCCTACTAAAAATCTTGTAAACATATCACTCATGACCATTCTTAATGAAACCAAATTCTGTTATGGGATCATAATATCGAATGTTCCATGATTTGGATTTTTTCTTTAATCCATAAATTGATCTTTGAAACCTTAATACCCTTTTAACATCACCTAGTGTCACAATATCTTTAGGTTGTGTCATATATAATTCTTCTTAAAGGTTTCTGTTAAGGAACACACTTTTGACATCCATCTTTGAAATCTCATAGTAATAGGAAGCTGCTACAACAAGTATGATTCTTATGGATTTGGACAAGGAAACTGGTGAAAAGGTTTCACCATATTCAATTCCAGGATATTATTTTAAACCTTCATCCACTAGCCTGTCTTTATAGGTACTAACATGACCTACCATGTCCAGTTTCTTTTTGAATACCCATTTACACCCAAATTCATTTATATCAAATGGTACATCCACTAGAACCCAAACACTATTCTAATACATGGAATCCATCTCAGAAATGAGAGCTTCTAGCCATCATGATGCTTTAGAGACCTATAATACTTCCTTTTTGAGGATATGTTCATCATTGTGCTACAATAATGAGTCACCTTACTCAGTTGAAAAAAAAACCATATCTCGATGGTTCCCTTACCTCTCCTATGGTTCTACATCGTACTTCTATTTCATGAACGACATCTTCCATTGGAAAATGTGGATCTTTTTTTCTGTACCAACTCATGTATAGATTGACCATCAACTTCAATGAAGTCAATCTTTCTACCACTATCCTTTTTAGGATGTTCTCCCTCTCAAGAAAGACAACATGTCTGTAAACAGTCTCTTTCTTTTCAGAGGTGTCTTATAGATAGTGTCTCATTATTTCCTTGGGATACCTTGTAATGATAGACATTGTTCATTAGGGTGGTTGTTTATCTCCTAAGAAATCCATAACAACTACCTCATATCCCCATAGACGTGTATGATAGAAAGTGGGGGTTTTCCACACCATAACTTGAAGGGAATCCCATTTTTCTCATTAGATGGTACTTGGTAAAATGAATATGCCTTAGTTTTATATTTATATCCGTAAAAATATAATGAAATAACAACATGACTCTTCATTTACATTACCATGTCCAACAAGGTGCAATTCCCTCTTTCACTGACACCATTACACTATGGTGTATAAGGTGGAGTGAGTTGGGATAGAATCCAAGACTCCTATAAAAGGTTAATTAACTCTTTGTTGTGATATTCTATACCTAAATATTATTGAGGCTTCTTCATCTCCTTACAAGTGGATTCCCTACTTCATTATAGAACTATTTGAATTTTTCAAATGAATTAGATGTTTACCTAATTAAGTAGACATATCCAAATCTACTCAAGTCATCAATAAAAGTAATTATGTATGAATATATACCTATAGATTCTACAAGAAATGATCCACACACATCAGTGTGTACCAATCCTAAAATCTCGACGGTCATTTATCCCAATCCACCAAATCGTGGTTTGGTTATTTTACCTTGTAAACATGTGTGACATATATCATGGGATTCTAGCTAAGTAGAATTTAAATTGCCATCATGACATATATTTTTTAGGCTCTTAATGTATACATGACACAAGTGGTGATGCCCCAACTGGGTGTTATATGAGTCATGTGAACTTGGTTCTTTATCAATGGCCAAAACATGGTTCTCATAATTTAATATACACATAATTTTCTATAAATGAACCATACCATAACATATGTTCTCTTTATAAAAGTGACAAAATTTATTTCAGAACATGAAAATAAAATAATCTATATCTAAACTCAAAAAATAAATCATGTTCTTTGTGACACTAGGTACCCAATAAGAGAAATGTAAAATGAAAATAATTCTCATTGGAAACGTGAAGTGTTAGTCACCAATACTAAGACCATCCATCCTCACACCATTGGAAACTCACAAATCCACATCACACTTGGAAATTTTCCTGAATCTACGTCGATCAAATATTTTAATACAGAATGTGAGCCCTAAAAGGTGCATCTAATAACCAATGGGTATATATTCAAATATTGGAGTTGATAATGAATAAACATTTGTCTTTACATTGCCTTTGGGTGCAGTTCCACTTCTAGTGGAATGAATTTCCACAAGAAAATCATACTACCACATTTTTCTTCTCTACCTATGTATCTTATTCGTCTTGGTCAGATGGTGTTCATGGGATTTAGATTGTTTATAAATCCTAGGAACATTTCCATTTTCCTTCCTCTTCATATTCACCATAAGGACTGCAGGTTTTTCATGGCCAATGTCCTTATCAACAAGGTGAATCAGGGTAAGAATCACCAATATAATCATATCATTTTTTTCCATATTATAATTCAAAATAAAGCTAGTGAATGTCTTATTTTGCGATGATTGTATGAGATCTTTAAGAAACTCATCTGGGAATTTAATCCTTGGGATGTCTAGATGCTCAATGTTTCCAATTAACATGACTACATGTGGTTCATCTAGGACAGACTCTCCAAACATAGTAGTGAACAAAGAGTTGGAGATCTCATGCATCTCACGTCTCTCCTTATCTTGATTGATATCCTAAAGTTGATACATCATGCTATAATAATCCATTCCCTCATATTTCATCAAGAGCTTATTGGAAATGGATGATAGTATGAGGCACTGAACATCTTTAAAAGCATTTAGACGATTCTCATATACATATATTTCATCATCACTCACCTGATTTCTAGGAACAACATGTAAAGACTATTCCATACCATAATGTTTCCTCTCATGTTGAAGGATAACAAGAAAACACCTTTTCCATTCTTGGATATAAGTTCTAATGAGAAGTATTTTATTTCAAATGTGGATCGTATTGATATGATTGATTTCATTTTGATTTTTTTATAAAAATTAAGATGAATAGATTTTTAGTACTCTATCTTGATAAATATGTTAAAATTAATTAATTAATATCTATTAGTCTCCCACTATTTTTTAAAACCAAACTCCACCACCGTTGGATTTTTAATATCCTGTTGCTTGGACATTCTAATAGAAAGGATCTATATTTCCCTTCATATTACCCCATCTATGGTTGGTAATGTAACATGATAGATTTTAGACAGGCATTCCAAATGAAAACAACATTAACTCACAGATCCTAGATCTGTTGAGTGGACTCTCAAATCCGGAAATCCTAAATTTTTTATTTTTTCAAATAAAATTACATTGTACACCATGTTCTTCTAGGGAAGTAATCACTTGATGTAAACTATGTTAATTCAAGTCAAAAAATCCAATTTTAATTCCATGGTAATTGAATGTACCCCAACTAGGTTTAGTCAATCATGTTGAACTATGGTTCGATTCAAACTGAAGTACTGGATTCATATACCGAAATTATTTTTAATTGATGGGTTTTATCCTTTTTGCATAAATTGTGACTTATTATATTTTCTCGTGCTTTTAAATGTTATGTGAGATATACATAAGTGATTAACCATGTATAGATATTATTTACAAATAATCCATTTTTTAGTTCCATATTGTATTCTTATTAGTTCATTAATTCGTTGATCATGTCAAACTTTCATAATGAATAACCATACATCTAAGAAAAAATAAAATAAAGGGTATTATGGGAGTAGTGGAAGAGTAGGATGGTCATCTAACCAGAATTGTAAATTTTCACAATTGAAAATTAATCCAGGATTAATATGACGATGTACTCCAGTAACCATGGATTTGAATCAATGATAAAAGATAAAGTATACAACCTGGAACTAAGAAGAGTGGTTAAACATATTTTGTTTATAATTAATTTTTTTATATTATAGAATTACCTACAAAGTTATTCATTATTTATTGATGCATCCTGACACTTGTATATGGTGTTACATCATTGCGATATTGAATCCAAGGATATTAATCCTCTTGATATGATCCACATGTTCTCCATGTATATTTGAACATCGTTAAAGGAGACTCCGTGTGAAATCATGGAAGACCCTTGCGCTTGTGATGTATGCCTTTGATCATCTTGGTAATCGCATCCAAAGCATTCTCCATGACCCAGTAAGGGAGGATACCCATTGTTCTAGAGAGAATTCTTGGAGAAGGACGGAATTCTCTAGTCTAGAGATCATTTCACCAGGGATTTTTTTCACACAAGGATTGGTTAGCTGGTCAAATCATCCCTTGGCTAATATAGAGAATAATAAAATAAATGGGAATTTATTTCACCAGGTAATAATAAATAATTATTACAGGTTTAGTTACATATTTTATTATTACAAATGAAACCACATGTCAAATAATAACAACAATGATGTTATTTCCATGACATGTGATTCTCTATCACATTATATTCAATTAATATTTATCTAAATAATATTTAATATTAATTTTCACTGGACCCATAAATCTTTCTTCTAATCCTCCTCAACATTTACTAGCCTTGAATAATGGCTATTTATTTATTAAATAAATAAAACAGTATTATTCACTAAAAAAATAATACGTCCACAATATATTTTCTCAAATAACTAGAGATGAAATTACAGCAATAAATAATACTTGAATAATTATTAAACCACAACCATGAAAAACATTTTAGAAAAAATTTAAACAAATTAATTATTTAACTGATATATTTTCTATACATAGTGTGTGACCCTCTAGGCCTCATTCTCATTGGCATTAGGTCAGATTCACAAAATTCCAAGATTGTTGTCTACTGATTGGTCAAAGATCCCAAGAGTAATAATTTTATGGTGCAACTACATGTCACCTAATATGAACAAATACTATGTAATATAGTCCCTTTATCCAAATATCTCTTTTCAAGAGGGTTGCATGCATGTTTCATTAAACCATATGCTCGGTTTCTTATTCATTAACTTCATGGAAATGAACTTTGATAGAGAACACTATGGACATGGATTTAGTTAGGATATTTCAATTCAATAAATGGAATAAGATAACTACTTATAAGAAGTGATGAATTTTTTGTCACATTATTCATTAATGTTGTATTATTTGTGACAAACCCAATATATCCTACCTCACCATGAACATATTTCATCAAGGTTTTAGTCAGTACATCTAAGTTCACACTTCATAGGACCCATTAAGAATATTCTTAAATTATATGGACCAATACATACATCTACAGAAAGGAACATCTAATAACACTTATGATGGTTGATTTCCAACATGTTGGAATTGTTCTCATAATATCCACCTAGATATTACCATGGGTGCACACAATGATAAGGTGCATCAATGTTTCATGAGTCCCCGCACCTGATAACCTGCATCATTTGTGTCCCTTTAAATGATATCATCTGGCCATAGAACATAAATTCAAGAATATTGTTTGGGAAATTCTGGGTTCTAATTATTTCCTAGATATTCAATGACCTTTTAATGAGACAGCTATTCTTTGGACATTATCACATATTATGTGACATAGAAGAACAATAATGACGTGATAAGTAGTTTATTAATATTCATCCAATTATTTGAGGTTTATCATAATTAAAAATTAAGTTTTCTTATTGGACACTAACTCAATCAAATATATCATGATCTCTCCCACCCTCAAATTATCACAGAACAACCCATATACATTAACAATTCCAAAGAACCAAATTTTACACAAAATACATAAATCATGGAAAAATGTGTAATAACATTAAAAATCTGAAATCACTTTTAATTTTTCAAATCAGTGCACTAAATAAATGAAAATGAATTATTTGAAACTAAAATTTCCTCCAAATCCTTTTCTTCATTTTCTGAATAAACCACTTTTGGGATTAGTGGGAACCTCAAAAATTACAAGATACCAATTCGAAAACACAAAAAATACAACAACTAGAAAATAACACCCAATCCAAAATTTCAAAGATTAAAATAAATATGAGACATCATTACCATAGACATCATGCAACTTGAGCTACAGAACTGCACACCATGATGCAATAAATCACCAGTCAGCATCATCATCACCCATTCCAGCACCGGCGAGGACCCGAATGAAGATCATTTAAATCACTGTGCAGATTCATTAGAACACAGATAAATTGAAATTATCAAGGAACCATATCCACTGGAAACCACTGTGGCCAATGTGGAGAAATAAACTAGCTTCAGAGAACCCATCCAACAAGGATCACCATCGCATGAACATCAAATCTAGAACCAACACAAACACTGACTCAAGGTTGCACCTCTAGAAATGTCGACTACCACACAAACAACACAATCCCAAAGCCTCCACGATAACCATCGCACCAGGAAAACCTTCCTTGGGATGAAAAACCAGGAGGCCAAAGTAGAGTTTGAGGTGGAGAAGCCTTACCAGTGGGCTACAACCTTGGACTCATCACTATCACCAGAAGCATCCAAACTTTTTCCACTTTGAAGAAACACTTAGAAAAGAAATGAACCATCGGAATATGACGTAGAAGAGGAAGAACACCAACGAATTTATATGAATCTAGAAGACCTGAGCACCCATCCTTCGTCACATACACAAGCCACCGAAGACCATTCGAGTTCATCCAAGATAAGGCCTTGCACGATGGGGAGAAAAAAAAGAGAGGCGGAAGAGGGATAATAGGCCTCGACTCACCTAAAAGAAGAGGAAAGGGGAACGACCGGAATGGTATCCTGCACGCCATGAGAAGAGAAGGCCGATGCACTGGAATTGGAAAAGAGGAAGGGGCGAAGAGGAGCGTCGCCGCACCGAGGAAGGTGATGGGAAGATGATAAACCCTAATCGCCGAGAGAGACCACACCCCTGGAGAAACAAGGCCAGGAGGAGAGAATGAGAACAAGAAGGTGATAAGAGGATGAACTCCGGATGAGGAATGCCAGAGAAGGAACACCGGAGGAGGACCTCCACCGAGTGGGGGGCTACAATAGGGAGGGAGCAGCGGTGGTGGTGCTAGGAAGAAACCCTAGCGTGCAAGGAGAGGGGAGACCTAGAGAGTGGGGGGCCATCCTGATCGCCTATTTGAAACTAAAATGTAAAATTGTGAAGGAATCACCAAAACACTGACTAGGCATAAAAGTGAAAAAATCAATTCATGAAGTATTTATTAAATAAAACATTACTTTTGGATTTTATAAAAATTGTTGAAAGAGAAACTTTAAAAAATTAATTTATAAAATCCCCTTAAAAATATTACATTATGAAAATTTTTTAGGGAAATTAAAATATTCTCATTTTTAAAAGATTTATTTCCATATAAATACGTTCATAAAAACCATTTTGAAAACATGGGAATAAAATTGAATGATTAATAATATTAATATTTAAAACATTTTAAGATAGGTTTTTAGTTAAAAATTACCTTACCTAAACCGATTTAAAAAAAATACTCATTAAAGGTAAAAAGATTTAATTCCATCTTAAATATAGGAAGGCTTATATATGGATCCAAATTTTAAATAATTTTCATCAGGGAAGAGAAGTTGTTGTTGTTCTATATGTTAAAAATAATATTCCTTTTTTCATTTTTCATAACATTCCGTAGAAAACATGTAAAAGTATTTCTATTGAAATAACATGAATTAAATTAGAAATCTATTAGAATTTTTCCTTTAGAATCCTTTTATATCTATATAATAAATCGGTAAAATAATATCAAGAATAATGACATTTTGAAAAATATATAATAATTAAATAATTAAATAATCACTCTGTCCCATACCACATTGAACATTATAATCTCTGTGAAATAATGGATTTACCAAAGAATTACTTTACATGATTACAAATAAAATATTTATTTGAAATGTCATAGTAGCTTTATATTCACATTACAAAATAATAAGGGTCCATATCATCAAAAATGCCTCAAGGAAAATAGATTGAGTCCAAATCCCTTACCTCAAATATGATTCATCTAATAAGTTCATCATAATCCATGACAATACGAATATGTTAATATAAAAAATCTTGATAGTATTCCTAATTTTTATTATTTATTTTATATCATTTTCTACGATGTTATAAAAATTAATTTATTATTCAATTTCACACTGGTCATTTTGATGATAATCGTTACTTGACTCCAAAATTACTTTGGTACTATGTCAATAGACAAAGCTGTCCATAGTTCACATATCATGAATAATATTTTGGAAATAAAAACCACATTTATAATTCAATTATTCATTTAAATCAGAATATTAATTCTGGGTTTGAAAAATGAACTATGTTACAAACACGGAGACAGTCTGCCTTACATACGCATGGGTAATGTTTTAATTTTTCAGTAATAATTTGGAAATAGGGTATGTATTATTTTATATTTCCAGAATAATAATAATATAATTTATTTAATATTACTAATATAAACATATATATATATATATTATCCATGATATTTGGTGAATAAAAACAATTAACATCGCTTTTTCGAGGTTATAGTTCACACATACACACGAATGATGTTATCATTTTTTGTATACGGAATGTTTGAAAATAATTAATATATCATTCTATTATAATGATAAATATATCATTTATATCACATATGTACATTAATTATAAATTTTTAACCATTTTTTAGAGATGGCTATATGAAACGAATTACATCTTTTGGGTGAGGTGATAACTCAGTCGTACGCATAAACGACTAATTATTTTCCCATTAAAGAGAGTAAGATTTGGATTTAGGTGATGATAATAACATAAAAATATATCAGTATATTTAGAATATTGGATTTATTATCTCATCATTTTTGGATAATATTTGATTGAATATGATGAATAAATAAAATAGAAAAACTTAATTAAAAATGAACCCCTTCCTTCGGATGATAACCTTTGATTAGCAACTTAACACAAAAATGGAGGGTTTTTAGACTACAATATGGAATATAGAATGTTGGGAGGTTTTCTATGAAGGTTTTAGGGTAGATATTGTATAAAAAAATGTTTTTTAAGTGTATATAATATTAATGAATTTGTTCCCTTTTTTATGAGAGCAGATTCCACTCTTCATATTAATTAAATTATTAAATTTATATTAATATATATTTTATTCAAAATGGAAAAAATGAATTATTTGTATTTTAGGATTATTTTAGTTCGAAACAACTTCATCACATTATGATTAGTCAGGTTTTGAAAAAAAATTATCCTGGACTTTTTGTTTTAACTCCTATTAATTCTGTCCATGACATTTTTTAATTTACACTTTTAGAGTAAATGCAATTACAATAACATGTCAATCAAATAAAAATGAATCATCAGAGATATCTTTAGACTTACCCCAATCATTTGGTTGATGAATAATTTTTATTATATTTTATATAATTTAATAAAATATAATTAATTTTAAAATAACATAATTGTCAATTTGGACACAATTCAAAAATTGTCATTATAAAAATATCAGAACAACTTTATGGTTTTGAAAAAACTTTATTGAATCACCACTAACCACTTAAAGTCGTACTAAAAATTTGTGTATGACATAAAAATTTTTAGATTATAATGTTTTTAATTTTCTTAATATCATTAATTTGATTCATTCTTTAGTAAATAAATTATTATATCATCATTATGTCAAAGATGAATATAATTATTTAAAATATAAAAATTATAAAAAAAATTTCATGATATAAATAAAATATTATATTCCAATAAAATAATTATGGTATAATTTATATTCTATATAACCATATAATGAAAATGATTACATAATAATAATATGTGTGTGACATTTTTAACATATCATTAAATAAAATATAAAAAATGTCATATTCTTACCCAATTTTTTAATATGGTTATATTTTTTGGAAAAGGATTATTTCGGTCAGATTATACTCATCAATTTATATTAGGGAATATTTTAGGGAAATATTAATATATTATAATATATTTTTTTATTTAATTAATCGATTTACACTTAACCGTGGTAAATAAAATATTATATTTATATTCATAAAAAAATTAACAATATCTTATTAGACCACAATTTCCATTCATAATACACCCTTGTATCTACCTTTTTCAAAATTCAATTGAAATAAGTAGCTAAAATTAAATTACTATTTTCCCTTTGACGAATTAGTGAAAGGAGTATCAAAAGTAAAAACAATCAAAAGATCATAATGTTTTTATATACAATTTCAATTTGAATTTGATACCAACGAATGAAATTGAATTAAAAGATGTTTTTTATTCAATTATAATTCAAAATTATTTAAAATTATAATCTAACAATATAAATAAAGTTTATGAAAATAACATTTTGAATAAAAATGTAGGCTTTTCTAGTTTTCATTAAAAGAATTAATATTATCAGTTTAAATTCAAACAACATAAATTTTGATACTCTACTTATAAATAAGAAGATTAATATTTCATATGAAATTTATAAAAGTGACATTAATTAGATTTAAAATGGGTTCACCCTCAAAAGGTGGTTAACCATCCTTTTAAAAATATTAGATATTTTTATCTTTAAATTTTGATTTTATTCTTAATTTAAGAATATTATATTTATTGGATGATTGTAATGAATTTTAAAAAAAATGTGAAAACATAATTTAGTTAATTTTTTTCATTCACTCCATTACACTGTCTATGAGAATACTATCATTAAAAAAATAATAGTACCATATTTTTTGGGGGTAACTCAGTATTTCATGTAACATGTGATATAGGAGAAACCCATTGTTTTTTGATGTGTATGCTATCAAATATATCATTCCATTTTATATAAAATTACTATATAATTCCAAAATATTAAAAAATATTAAAAGAAATTATTCAATAATTATCTCGGTTGTTACATTGAAACATCTAATAATTTATATTATGGTTTGTTGTAGATAAATATTTGGAGATATAAATTAAATGTCAGTTATTAATATCTTGAAAAATCATAATATTATATTGAAAATATAGTTTAATATTTTAAAACAAATTATATGAATTAATTTTCTATAATAATACAGTTATTACAAAAAAATAGTATATGATAGCTTCATTTTTAATGATCTGAAACAATTTAATGACTAAAAAACGTTTTTATATAGAACAGTGTATTTTTTATCTAGTATCATTTACAAATAAATTTGTTATCTTGTTTATATGGTAAGGATGACAAATTGTATATATATTTCTATTACCATGCCTAACACATTATTCATAAGATGTATTAGTACTTTTCATGAAATGTTAGACTTCATTCACCACCTTCCACTATAGCTTCATTATGTTTCAAAGTGAGACTTATATGTTGATATATAAATATTTGATTTATATTTACCGAAAATGAGTTATAAACTATGAAAAATATAGCATTTAGAATTATTAATTGATGGTTTTTTATAAAAGTTCAACAAGACAAGGGGTTAAAATGTTATTATAGAGTTTGTTGACTCGAAGTTGGTATAATTCTTTCTATCACAATAGTTGAATTTTTTTATGCAAATTTTATGATTGAAGTGACCATTATAACATCTATTATATAATACATCATTATTTATAAAATGGTCTCACGTTAAAGATATCATAATATTAATATTATTAAAATAAAAAATTTCCCATAATCAACTATTCTAATATAATGATGGTTTTTATAAGATTGGTTACACAAAATATTTATTTTGTTTTTATAGAAGTTAAATTATGAAATATAAAACTAGATATATTTTTAGAAATAAGTCATTGTTTATAATCCCAACAATATTATGAATAATCCTAATAATATATTTGAAAAAAACATACAAATTACAATGAATTAATGTTTGAATCCCAAAACATTCCATAAAAATTCTACATTTTCTTTTACTAGTGATATTATAACTCAACAAAAATATAATTAATTTTAAAAAAGTATGTCACATATAAAATTTCTGAAATTATAATACAATGAAATTATACTATATGATTCTGGATCAAATTTATTTTTTAAAATTGAACCACTTTATTTTTCAATTACTAGTTGATTGGAACAAAGAATACAAATATATATGAATACATTCATATTTATACAAAAGGGTATAGAAAATGGTTATTAGTTGATTTTTTTGATAACCAGTATATTTTTATACATAACTGATATATTTTTAGTTAAATAATACTTTCTGTAATAGTTTATTCAGGACTATAATAGTTACATGTATATTGTATTAAAAATTGTAATATGATGTGAATATTAACTATAGAATGGTTTTGAAATTTTATTTACATTTTTAATATAAAATTGAAATTTATGTTTTTATTATTTAAATAAACTATTTATTCGTAAAATGTAATTATTAATTTTTAACTATAGACATAGTTTTCTTCATGGTAATGATATACATTTCATTTTTTAAATGAAGTATTCATCCTCTATAAACAAAATAAAATATCTATAATGACCTATATCCTTGTGTCTGTATAAATAATTATGATAGAGGTAAATTTTAAAATTGAATGAGATTATCAAAATATAATTTTGTTAATTCAAATGAAAAGTGACCTTATTGTTCCTCCAACTATTATGTGATTGAAGACACTAAATTTTGATATTCTATGAGTCTAAACCTTTTTAAAATGTATTAGAAAAACCATTCAAAAATTTTGTAGAAGAGACATCCATATTAAATTTTTAGTTAATATAAAATGAATATCATGAATTACATTCTTCTTATAATTTAATCAATCCTTATGTTCACTCATTGTTAACAGATTTCCCATAGAATAAACCCAGAAAATCCTTAAACCAATGGTATCATTATGTTTTTTGAACCACATAATATCATAAGGTTGAATTTATCTCCGGATAATTTCTTAATTGATATATTGAGCTACATAGAAAGATGAAATTATAGATAATCCATCAATATGTGCCCTCTAATTGTATCACAAAATCATATTCATATGTCCTTAGTTTGCAAAGAAAATACTTGATAAATGGAACTATAAATAAACACATTGTATTTTTGAATATTTGGCCTTAATTTTCTAAAATTTCATAAAATGTTCACATTGTTATATTATTTTAAATTATTCAATTAGAAAGTACACATAATTTTTTAGTATTTAAAGAAGTAAAATAAACATATGAAATTCCATAAAACCATTACCCAAAAATGATAAACCATTTTAACCCAATATGTACAAGGAAAATTCAAATCACATATTATATAATAAATTATTCATTTCCATGCATAGAATCATGATTTATTAACCTTTTCCATTATATAATTTTTTATAATAACACATTTAATGTTGAAATTTCGTATGTCATGGTTTTTTCTATACAACATAACTCTTGGAGTTAAAACCAATGAGGTCTTGTAAGAGTGGTGTTTATTTTTATTCAATTGTGTTTTCCCAAAATAATTTTTATTTTTTATGAAGATAATTATTATTTATTATGTTCCTTCAATGTAAATAATTTATTATTATTCCCTTCATTGTTTTGAATTTATTAATAATATGATGTTTTTGTTATTTATTATTTTATTTCACACTAATTTTGATAATTTGTTTAAAATACTACACAAAATTAAAAATTGTTTTTTGAGTTCTTTTATCAGTATCCACGAAATTATAATTCTTTATTATAAGTAATTGTGAATTAACAAATTGCGATTTATTTATGATTTATGTAAATGGAACAAAACTATGTTATTTTATTTATGAATGTAACATATTATTTTACTATTTGACTAGTGTAAGAATATTGAGTTTGTAATATCTATATTATGATAGTCTATTGGATGAGATGTCTCCGACTTATTGGAGGATCCTTATAGATGCTAAAGACATATTTTTATGATAGATTAAAATTATTTACTATTTAGTGGTTTTTTAAATATGAAATAATTTTTCCACAATCAATCTGAATATAAGTATATTACCAATTAAATTATTTGTAAATAGAAAATGATGAAATTTAACTATAATATAAACCATAATAAAACAATTATGAAACAACCACAAAATAAACATTAAATATATATTATAATGGAATATTACTAATTAAAAAAATATCCATACAATATAACAGACAATAAATTTAATGAATGTTTAAATAAACTACCACATAATGATTTAATGGTTATTCAAAAGAATAATATATTAAAATATTCACCATTAGGGATATAAATAATTTTAATGATAGATATATTATGTGATTATTTAGTTTTTTTATTTTATGGTGTATTTATATTGAATTAATTTATTTTTAATTTATATTCTAATAGCATGTATTTCATGATTTAATAATAATAAATTTCCAAATAGAAAAATGTATATTATGTAATGTTTTAACATTTTATTATGTATTAGCAAAACATTTATTTTCTCATCTTATTATTAATTATTAATTTAAAGACCCATAAATTTCCATGTCAATATTTTTAAAATATATGGGAATTTTATGAGTCCGCGAAAATGGACGACACATGATTCCGAGACCCGGTGTTCCCGGTATCAATTTCTGAAGTTTTGTTCGGGTAAGTTTAGTAAATGTATGAGCTGGTTTTTCTAACTTTTGAACCGGTGCTCGAAATTGAAATCTGAGCGCACCGTTGAACTTTCTGTGCCAATATTCACTTAATAAGACTTTCACCTCGACGACAGTTGGTCTAGGGTGAAAGTTAGTTTTTGGGTTCTTTGTAGAAATAATAAAATAAAATAAACACGTGATTTATTTTATTTTATCTATTAATACCACCCATGTGGATGTTAGATGTGGGTACCACCACACCTTACCCTCCAATGAAAGGTTATGGTGGTGGGGACCACCCTGGTTTAAACCCCCTTCAAACCCTCCAATAATTGGGAGAAACCCCTCAACTCCCTAATAATGTGGGGGGAGCCTCTTCAACTCCTCCATGTTAAATTGTTCCAAATCTCATAATTTAACTGTGCCAACCCACCCCCTTTAATTAATTGAGCCAACCCATCAATTAATTAATTAATCCCTTTTGAAATATGTGTCAACAATTAAATAATAGATAACTTAATCTATTATTTTTCCTTGGCATTTTCATTTTGGTGGATCATTGGAGAAATATTTGGAGAGGAGAGAGCATGGGAGAAATAATGTTCTCTAATGCATAACTTCATCCCCCAATGAAGAACGCTCTCCCGATGAAGAACGCTCAACCGACGAAGAACGGCCTCGACTTCGACTTTCATCCTTGGAACCTTCATTGACGTAGGAAGTCTTCGTCTACAACAGATCGACATCCGCCTTCTCGCGCCAATGTCGATGAACAAATAACAAGGTAGGGTTTTTAATTAAGTATGATTTTATTCCCATGATTATTTCCTTCTAAAAACAAATAATATGGATCAACTTATAATCAAGTTGATCCACGAATGTTTTCCTTGTAGGATGTGAATATTTTGTTGCAGGAAGTTGTAGGGGTATAATGCTATTTCATTATCACTTCCATGTACAACCATTATTTTATTTTACGGTTTGGGAATAATATACGTGGGACGGTTTGATGTGCTTTGTTCATTTGATAGGCTTTCTACAACTCTAACGTGGAGGGTGCGGGCCAAACAAACATGGACCGACCTCTCTGCAAACCATTTTTTTGTTGTTGAAATCTTTACAATAGAGGAAGACGACAACTAGAGGAAGGCCACACGATGAGAGCTGTGGCGTACGTCTGCGCCGCCAGCGAACAAGGAGCTGCAGCTTGTGCAGCAGCGACAAATAGAAGACAGCTGGCTATCTGGCCTTCTGTGGAGGCCCCACAGCCCTCGTTCCAAAAGGGGGACTTACCTGAGGATAACCGCCTTCAATCCACCTAAAACCCCTTCGATTTTCCTCCAAATCAAGCTAAGGAGTTTCCCAAAGCTCTGAAAACCATATCTCAGGCGTGAGCCTCGAGCGGAATGAAGGACGAGGGAGAAAATGGGAAATCCAGAGTGGCCCGAGGAATAAAACCTTGTCATTAAATGGTCTTATATCTTACCCACATGATTTCAAAAACCGTGCACCTACCATGCGGTCACTACTGTCTCACCCAAGGACTTCTTATGGCTTGCACGCACAGTCTGAAAAATCGTCTGTTACCCGTGCAGAGCCCGCTATCAAGGTTAATAACCAACATTACCGGGTCCCTGGTAATAAATGGCTAATAACACACAAATCGAGCATTTGATTGACGCGTCGTCTGTTGCGTTCAAACCCCCATGATGGGCCAGACATTTGAGATACTTCTTTGTGGGACTTCATGAATGTTGGAGTATTGAACAATAGTTCGGGGAGTGGGTCCTTCCAGTGACTAGTGATCCTTTGTGGGGGAAAACTAGTAAATGGATGAGACTTGATGACTGCTGACTGTTTGACTCTGAGTGACTCGACTAACCCAGTAGGGAGCACCCGGTTCTGACAACAGACATATATTGGAGGAGCGCCTAGTTGTGGCGGCAGCCCTAGGTTACTTGACAGGAGGAGTACCTCTGTAGGCTATGAGGGGGAGCACCTAGTTGTGGTGGCAGACCCACGGTTGGGAGCGCCTCTGTGTGACATAGCAGACCCACAATACTCGAAATGAGGAGAACCTCATCATTCCAAGGTTAGTGGGAAGCACGTTTGTGTGACGCAGCAGGGCCACTGTACTCGATTGAGCAGGAGTTCTCCAGCAGTCGTGGTTTCGATAATGTGAATGAAATCTTCGTTGAGATGAGTTAGTGTTTTTGTGTTTTCATCATGATTGAGATGAATTGCTTAATAACATAGTTATATGTATGGTCATATAACTAATTAAGGTTATATATTGATTTCATATTTTTTGGTTTATCCTTGTGGGATTTTGGGAGACCATGAGGGTATCGGGGTCCCTACTGAGTATCGTTATACTCACCCCTACTCGGGCTATGCCTGCTCCTTGTTGTGTTGGTTGCAGAAGATGGCCAGTGCTGACTAAGACTGAGAGTACCCGGACTGGACGGTACCCGGAGGTGGACCTCTTGACGAGTCGGTACATGGAGAAGCCCGACGGACGTAGAGTGCTGAGGAGGCTATCTATAGCTACCATTCTGGTGGGAATCCCAGAGGATGACCCAACAGCTTTTTTTCCTTTCTTCAGCTATACTTGTACTTCCAGTTCCTTGTGCATTATAGTTGGGCTTGTATTTCTGGCCCCCTTTACTTTTCAACACTCTTTTGTTATATATTATACTTAGTGTTTTGTATCCAAATGTGTGCTCTGTTGTGTGAGTTTACGGATTATAAAAGAAATTCCTTCCTAGTTTTAGGGAATTATACCTTTGGTTCTAGTCGCCAGGCCCTGGACTATGGAAGGTGGGCTTGGGGTAGTCACGGCACGGGCCCCGGGGGACAGGTCGTGACAAATAGGTATTAGAGGAGTTGGTTCTACTGAAGAACATAGGACACTAATATTTCTTTTCTATTAGTAATATTGTTAATGGTAGTGAGTGTAGTTATCAGTTCAGGGAGTCTACTGTTGGTTTGGTGGCCAACGTATCCATACACTAGGACCCTGACTTCTGATTTCCGACTCAGTGCACGAAAACACTGATTGCATGTGTTTTTTCAAAAAATTTCTCTAAGTAAACTCAACTATGTCCACTTACCAGGTTTAATCTTTTGACTGTGTCGCATCTGCTTCTTTCCAGATGCCTCCACACAAATAGTCGTCTAGAGTTATGAGAGTCGTATGCACAGTTATCCCACCAAGCGACGAGGCCTCGATGCAGGGCCCTCTTCCAGTAGAGGCACCAGCAGTACCATTAACTGTTGGGCCACCAAGGACACAAGACCCAGTAGCATATGGTGCACAAAATATTATCTTTTTTTCATGAGTTCTAGTGCCAGAAGACACCTTGGATTAGGGGAGATAATGACCCACAGGCGGGTGGGGACTGGCTGGAAGTTGTGGTGAGAGTTTTAGGACAGGTAGGGACACCAGTAGTCCTCATGGTGATCTTTGATGCCAGCCTACTATAGGAAGGAGTAGGAAGATGGTGGAGCTTAATGATCGAGGTCCACGACGAGGTGACGCTTCTCTGGGTAGGCTTCGAGAGCATGTTTCGGGCAGAGTTTGTCCCAGTTACTCTTGGCACAGTGCGCTGTCAGGAGCTACTTCAACTACAGCAAGGCGACATGACTGTAGCTCAGTTCTCAGTGAGTTTCACACACATCTCATGTTAGTCCACCGATATGGTTCAGGACCCATTCTTCAGGGCACAGACCTTTGAGGAGGGTCTCAGGTGGGAGATCAGGGCTTCGGTGATCTCACTGAACATACCGACTCATGCGGGGGTGTTTGAGAGAGACCTCCAAGTGGAGAGTTTCCTTGATGAGCAGTCTCCAACAGAAATATCCCCCACCAGTCGACACGTAGCAAAGTCTTCTACAACAGGCAGAAGATATATCTTGTAGAGGTCCAAGAAGACCAGACCAACATGTGGACGACCTCATGACTCAAGATCGGTTGGGGGCGGCACCCGATGTGGAGACAGATATTCCATGAGCAAGAAATGTTACTCATGCGGAAGGTAGGGTCACATGGCTCGTGACTGTCCGACCAATCATACGGATGACCAAAAAATGGTTGATGAATCGCCCATGAAGAGACATATATTCTTTTGAGGCGGTCCGTAGGGCACAGGAGTATGTGGCAGAGGAGCTGGTCGAGCATCTGGCGGTGGGTGACGTTTTGGGGTTTTACCGCCACCACCACCAGGAGTTCCACCCCGACCGGAAAGAGAAGGTGGACAAGGGAGAGCTCATCTCCAGGCAGTTGAGGAATATGATCATGGCACTCCGAAGGTGATTCGAGGTAGGATATTTGTCTACTCCAACTTAGCTACAGTAATTATAGATATAGGTTTCTGTAACTCTTTCATTTCCACTACCCTTGTTCAAATCTCAGAGATTCTGATAGAGCTGTTGGATCGATCTTTAAGGCTAGAGACTCCTATGGGAGTGGATTTGATGATTACGCATTGGTGTTGGCAGGACGAGCTTACTCTAGGAGGCGATAGCTTCAGCAGGGATCTCCTAGTAGCGGCGTCGAGGCCTTACGGCGTCATCATGGGTATGGACCGTTTATTTACAGTCCATGCTCATATAGACTATATGAGGCGCAAAGTGCGGTGTGTCCACACAAATGATACCAGTTTTGCCTTCACTAGTGATAAGGGCGCCTTTTCAGCTCAGGATGGACTTTCTCAGAGGTGAGTGTAGCTGATCACTCATATGATGGCTAGACTTACACTTGAAGCGGTTGAAGTGGAAAGTCCGAGTTTTTTTGGTAGTGGTGGACCAGTACACAGATGTTTTCCCTGATGATTTTCCGGTTCTACCTCCTCACAGAGAGGTGGAACTTTACATTGACTTTTACACCGAGAAGACACTGATATCTACACCAGCATATAGGATGGATCCCATAAAGCTTCCCGAGCTGTGGGTACAACTAAAGAACTTGAAGGGGAATGGATTCATCCGGCCCAGTGTTTCTCCCTAGGCAGCTCTGATTCTGTTCCCAAATAAAGTGAATGGGTTATTGAGTCATTGTGTTGACTATTGGAACCTGAACCAGGTGACTGTGAAAAACAAGTACCCACTCTTGAGGATTGACGGCCTCTTTGATGAGTTGAAGGGAGCACAGTGGTTCTCAAAGATAGACCTCAGATCAGGCTATCACTAGCTCAGAGTTCAAGATGTAGATGTGTAGAATATGGACTTCAGATGTTGTTACAGCCATTACATGTTCTTGGTTATGCCATTTGTCATAACCAACACTCCAATAATGTTTATGGGACTAATGAACATGATCTTCCAGCCATACCTTGATCGCTTTGACGTATTCTTCATCTACAACATTCTGATCTACTCGACCAATAAGGAAGAGCATTCCTATCATTTTTGAATAGTACTGGACACACTCTGAGAGCACCAGCTTTGTGGTAAGATCTCGAAGTGCCAGTTCTGGATCTGAGAGGTTCAATTTTTGGGACATGTCGTCTCGGAGGCTGGAGTTGCAGTAGAACCAGCAATGATTGAGGTGGTACATGCTTGGGAGCGACCCAGGAGTGTAACGTAGGTGTGGAGTTTCCTGTGTGAGGCTGGATACTATCACAGATTTGTACCAGACTTCTCTAGAGTTTCAACACCACTATCAGCCTTGATGAAGAAGGGAAACCCATTGTCTGGTTGGAGAGATTCCAATAGAGCTTTCCGGAGCTGAGGTAGAGGCTGACTAGTGCCCCCATATTAAGGCTTCTAGGGGAAGGCATTGGGTACATAGTTTACTGCGACACATCAGGGACCAGGGTTGGATGTGTCTGAATGCAGTAGAAAGGTGTGATCACATATGTTTCACGATAGGTGAGACATCATGAGCAGAACTACGCTACCCATGGCCTGGAGTAAGTAGCAGTGGTCTTCACCTTGAATATGTGGTGATACTATCTGATGGGATAGAGTTTTAGAGTTTACTATGATCACAAGAGTATCAATTATATCTTATCT
Source organism: Viscum album (assembly GCA_963277665.1). NCBI lineage: Eukaryota > Viridiplantae > Streptophyta > Magnoliopsida > Santalales > Viscaceae > Viscum > Viscum album. Next base: position 530,975,562 of record OY728133.1, read on the forward strand.
CAGAAGGGAATGAACCTAAGACCGCGACGTTGGCTTGAGATCCTCCAGGACTATGACTTTGAGAGAGTCTACACTCTTGGGAAGGGGAACGTTGTTGCAGATGCGCTCAACAGAAGATCCGGTATACAGTTTCTAGGTGAGGCGACTGAGCAGCTAGCTGGTTTACAAATATCCTTTGTGGATAGAGATTGATCATCCTTACTTCGGTCTCTTACATTCACTCCCCCACTTCTTCAGTGAATCTGGGAGGTGCAACATGGGGATGCTGACTACGAGACACGACATGCTCAGATATCCACAGTGTAGGCACTAGATGAATTTTCTGAAGCTGGGGAGCACGTCATCATCTTCATAGGACATACTATGGTATCAATGTTACTTTAGGAGGATGTGTTGAGAAAGTTTCACACATCCCCTCTAGTGGTACATCCAAGAGTGGTGAAGATGTACCAGGATCTCCGATGATAGAACTAGTGATTTGTAATGAATAAGGAAGTAGCAGAGTTCGTCCCTCAATGCCTCACTTGTCAGCAAGTGATGAAGAAGCATCAGGTACCACCAGCCTTGGTTTAGCCTTTAGAGTTTCCAAAGTGGAAGTGGGATGGGATATCCATGGACTTCATTATACGAATTCCATATACATCCTGGGGACATGACTCTATCTGGGTGATCATCGACCGACTCACCAAGTCGTCCAACTTACTACCGATCAGAGAGCAGGGTTCAATAGAGATCTTGGGATTCCTTAATGTGTAGGATATTTTGTAGCTACATGGAGTACCTTCGACGATTTTCTCTGATCGTGATGTAGTTTTTACTTCCCGACTATGGAAGTGGTTTTAGGAGGCTTTCAGGACATGACTTCGTTTGAGCACCGCCTTACATCCTCAGATAGATGGCCAGACTGATTAGACCATTCAGACCCTCGAGGACATGCTTCACGTGTATTTCCTCTACTTCAGTCATAGCTGGGAGGATCAAATACCTTTGGTGGAGTTTTCATGTAACAACATCTATCACTCCATCATAGGGATGGAACCTATTGATGCGTTATACAGACGACCATGCAGATCACCCTTGTGCTGGACTGACCCAGAGGAGTCCACACTAGTGGGACTAGAGATGGTATGGGCTAACACAGAGAAGGTGAAAATCATCCAGGAGAGGATGAAGACTGCACAGAGTAGACATAAGTCATATGACGATAGGAGATAGAGACCTATGGAGTTTGAGGATGGTGACCATGTCTTCCTACGGGTCTCACCCCGACGAGGTCTACAGAGTTTTGGCTAAGGCGGAAAGTTATCTCCGAGTTTCATCAGACCTTTTCAGGTCCTCATCCTAGTTGGAGAGGTGGCATACCGCTTAGATCTTCCACCTCAGTTTCACCGGGTGCACGACGTCTTCCATGTATCCCAACTGAGGATATACATGCACAACCCTTCTCACATCATCGACCCTGGCGAGAAGGACGTCGATGATGGGGAGACTTTTACGGAGGTTCCAGTGGAGATTGAGGATCGAAAGGAATGGGACCTTCGTGGACAGTTGATACCTCTGGTGCGTGTTTTTTGGCAGCACATGAACTTACAGGAGAGCACATGGGAGCAGGAAGCTCAAATGCATGCTTAGTACCCCCACATGTTCCTTTAGATTGAGTTGTGGCTTACATGGATGTAAAGCCAGAGGTGGGGAGAATGTAAAGTCCCGGAAATTTCCATGTAATTTTTTATAAATACATGGAAATTTTACGAGTCTGTGAAAATTGATGATGAATGATTCCAAATCCCAGTGTGCCCGGAATAAATTTTTGAAGTTTTGTTTGGGTATGTTTAGTAAATGTATGGGCGGGATTTCATAACTTTTGAACCGGTGCTCGGAATTGAAATCTGAGGGAACCGTTGAACTCATAGTGCCGATATTCTCTTAAGAAGTCTTCCACCTCAATGACAGTTGTTCCAGGGTTAATGTTATTTTTTGAGTTCTTCGTGGAAATAATTAAATAAAATAAAAAAATTATTTATTTTATTTTTTCTATTAAAACCACCCATGTGGAAGTTGGAAGTGGGGAACACCACACCTTAACCTCCCCTGATAGGTTATAGTGGTGGGTACCACTCGAACCATAACCACCCATGAGAGGTTATGGTGGTGGGGACCAACCGGGATTAAACCACCATGAAACCCCCCATTAATTGGGTAAAATCCCTCAACTACCAAATAATGTGGGGGAGCCTCTTCAACTCCTCCATGTTATATTGTGCCAACTCTCACAATTTAATTGTGCCAACCCACCCCCTTTAATTAATTGGTCCAAGACATAAATTAATTAATTAAAACATTTTAAAATTTGTGTCAACAATTAAATAATAGATAACTTAATCGATTATTTTGGCTTGTAATTTTAATTTTGGTGGAACTTGAGAGAAATATTTGGAGAGGAGAGGGCTTCATAGAACTAAAGTTCTCCAACTAAGAACTTCTTCTCTCAACGAAGAACACTCTCCTTCAAAGAATGCTCCACCGAAAAAGAACGACCTCGACATTGACTTTCTTCCTCGGAACCTTCTTCAACGTAGGACGTGTTCGTCTACATTGGATCAACATCTTCCTTCTCGTGCCAACGTCGACGAACTACAAACAATGTATAGATTTTAATTAAGTATGATTTTATTCCATTGATTCATTCCATCTAAAAACAATGAACACTGATCAACTTATTATCAAGTTGATCCATAGATGTTTTCCTTGCGGGATGGGAATATTTTGTTATAGGAATTTGTAGGGGTTTAATGCTATTTCACTATCACATCACATGTACACCCCTTATTTTCTTTTGCGGGTTGTGAATCATCTTTGTGGGAGGGTTTGATGTGATTTGTTCTTGTGAACCACTTGCTACCGCTCTAACACAGAGTGTGTGGTCCAAATAAACATGGAATGACCTCTTCGAAAAACATTGTGTTTTTGTTGAAATCATTGAGACAGAGGAAGAAGACAACTGGAGGCCATCTGCATGATGAGAGTGGTAGAGTACGTCTGTGCCGCTCAGCGAACAAGGTGCCTCAGCTTGTGCTACGATGACAAATGGAAGAAGACTATCCATACGGCCAGCTGTGGCGGCACCCCGCCGCACCACGACCCTCGTGCCAAAAGAGGGACTTAACCGAGGAGAACTGCCTTCAATCCAGCAAGAAACCCCTTATATTTTCCTCCAAATCAAGCTAAGGAGTTTTCCAAACCTCTAAAAACCAGAACTCCAGTGTGAGCCTCGAGTGGGAGGAAGGACAAGGGAGAAAAATGGGAAATCTCGAGTGGCCCGGGGCATAAAACCCTTACATTAAGTGGTCGCACGACTTACCCACAAGGTTTGACAAACTGTGTGCCACCTTTGTGGTCGCTACTGTCTCACCAAGGGACTTTTCACAGCAAGCACGCTCGGTCTGACAAACCGTGCACTGCCCATGCAGAGCCCACTCTCAATTCTAATAACTTTCAAGACCGGGTCCCAGGACTAAATGGCTAATAACTCACAGATCGAGCATCTGATTGATGCACCTTCTATTGCGTTGAGACCCCTATGACTGGGTGGACCTTTGAGATACTTCTTCGTGGGACATCATGTTAATTGGAGTATCGAACAATAGCTTGTGGAAAGGATTCTTCTAGTGACGATAAAGCCTTTGTTCGGGAACCTAGTATATGGCTGAGACTAGACGACGACAGACCTTTTAACATGGAGTGACTCAACTAGCCCAGTGGGGAGCACCTGGTTGTGGCAGTAGACTCATGGTGGAAGAGCACGTGTTTGTGAAAAAAAACCCATGGTACTCGACAAGAGGACTATCTCTTCAGGCTATGAGGAGGAGCGACTGGTTGTGGCGGCATACCCACGGTGAGGAGTGCCTCTATGTGACACAGCATACCCACGGTACTCGACAGGATGAGTATATCAACAGTCCAAGGTTAGTGGGAAGTGCCTCTGTGTGATGCGGTAGGCCCACTATACTCAATTGAGTAGGAGTCCTCTAGCAGCCATAGTTTCGATAATGTGAATAAAATCTAGGTTGAGCTATGTTAGTGATTTTGTGTTTTCCTCATGATTGAGATGGATTAATTAATAACTTAGGTATATATGGGAATATATCTAAGTAAGGTTATCTGTTGATTTCATACTTTGTGTTTTATCCTTGTTGGATTTTGTGAGACCTTGAGGGTCTTAAGGTCCCTACTGAGTATCATTATACTCACCCCACACGGTCTATGCCCGCACCTTGTATTGGTTGCAGAAGATAGACATCGTTGACTAAGACTGAGTGTACCAGGACTGGACGGTACACGGAGGTTGAAATCTCGACGAGTTGGTACATGGAGGAGACTGACAGATGAGGAGTTTTGAGGAGGCTATCTGTACCTACCCTTCAACTTGGAATCCTAGAGGATGACCCAGTATCTGTTTTTCCTTTTTTTCAGTTGTACTTGATCTTCCAGTTCCATGTACATTACAGTTGGGCTTGTATTTATGTCCCCTTTTAAATTTTATCACTCTTTTATTTTACAGTTTACATAGTGTCTTATATCTATTCATGTGCTCTATTATGTCCATTTACATGTTATAAAGGCAAAGCCTTCTAATTTTTAGGGAATTACGCCATTAGTGTTAGTCCCCAGCCCTTGGCCTATAGAAGGCAGGCATGGGGTAGTCACGACACGGGCCCCAGGGGACGGGTCGTGATAATTATTATCAAAAATATTCATCTATTTGTTTTAAAAATTCATTATATAATATAAAATACTTAAAAAATAAAAAATAACTGAATTTCATGTTATAATTAAGAGTATAATTATTATAAAATTTTATTTCAATACATATAAAAAACAAAAAAAATCTCTATTCATATTTTTTACACATTTTTTTTTATAATTTGTGAAATTATTATTTTATTGATAAATTATATTCTTATTATACATTGAATCATGACCTTATGTGTTTTTACTGACCACAGACATGTTTCTCCAAGACCAAATTATTGATGGCTAATTCCTTTGGACTAAAACTCAACCATGGGGTGATGGTTTTTGTACAACACAAGGTGTTTTTTCTTATTACTAAATTTTGAAAACTTGATGTGGTGAATATATAATACCTGGAAACATTAAACATTAATGATATAGAGGAATGGGAACAAATATAATCCATTAATATGATCACAAGTATGGATTTGATAAAATGAATGCATTTTTCTACTTTTTTTCATGATCTACATTAGTGCAACTAATTGTGTTGGCTACCCATTATACCCATGTCATTGGTGGTTTCTAATGTTTATTCTCCTCCATAGAGCATGAATTGGTGAACATATTTTCAGAATGGATATATTCGTTACATTTTATGAATTCACTTTTGTGTGTCATGATAATTGGGACATTATTATCTTTTGTTTTGTTTTTTTTAATTTTCATATTTCATTGACCATTACATGCTCGATGTCTTAAATTATAAAATTAAAAACATATTTTTTCATTTAATTTAATTAATTGGGTGATTAATACCACATTTTCTTCAGGTTTGTGGTTTAGTTTTATTTTCTCCATGTTAGTTATCATTTGAGTTTATATGAAACACTATTTTTCATTTATTAATCCCAAATCAATGAGAAACTTTTCAGCCTATAATTTTAATTTTACCCTAAATATCACTTAAATGAAAATCTATGTACATATCGATGTCCCATATAGTTAATTAAATTAATTGATATTTTTTACAATTCTAAATTAATTATCAATATTATTTTTATGATTAATATAAAAATAGGACGTGTACAATTTATTTCACGTCATTTTCTCTTAAAATTATCACATTTATTCATCCTCATTCTTAATCTCATAGAATTTATATTCAATATTATTGAATATAGTTTTGGTGAAAACATTTATTAAAATATAAATTTTCCACTCCTCCTATTCATGGTAGTCAATTTTATATTTTTTTCTTCCTAATCAAGGTCCACAATTGGTGTACTTCACATAAAAAAATTTTAAAAACAAATATTGAATTTTTATATTATTTTAATTGAATAAAAAATATATTTTAAATAATATTGAACAATTTATATATAATTAATGGACTAGAAGAGGCCCTAAAGGATGTTGGACATTGTTGCATGGACGAATTAATGTAATGTATATAATTTATTGATGTATTCAGTAGTTTTACATGATTCATGATGGTATTTTTTATCTGAGAAAACATTTTAATGGCATTTTAAACACAGATCCCATCACGTTTGGTTTCTCAATGGGAAGATATCATCATTTACATTCACTATATATTCACGCAGTTCATCCTTAATATAGCTATTTTTATATCAAAATTACATTAGTAATAAATTATGATATATTTATCAAATCATATTAAACAATCAAATAAATTAGAAATAACAAATCTTTAATGTCATATTTTATAATACATTCACTTCATAATAGGGTAATTTTGGTTTAATCATGGATGATTTTTTGTGGGTACACTTATAATTTTTAGCATAATCAGTAAAAATAAATTAACCCCACATTGATACTAACTATTGTATCCCATGAAATAAATACTTATATTTTTTATCATTTACTATAGTCATAAATTTAATCTAAAAAACACGTTATCTAGACCCAAAAAAACATATTTTTAAAATAACAATGTAAGAAGCTTATTACAAATTATTTGTTTAGCTTTTTATTCAAAATACTATATATATGAATTCCTCCTAGAATTATTACTGCTTATAATGTTACGGTAGAATATGAGAAAATAACTAGTGTTCTCAAATTTTGGTTAATGGAAATGCATGTCATTGGGAAAAATCGATTAGATCATAAATATAAGGGAAAACATAAACATTGAAAAATTACCATATTATAAATATCATAAAACCATTATAGATGATCAGAATTCTATATGAATCAACAAAAATCATAAAAGGGCTCCATAAAAAGAATATCCTAAAAGGAAAAAAACATATATCATATATAGTAGCGTGGAATCATTACAATATAATCATGATCGATCAAAATATTACATGGAAATGTGGAAAAATGAAAAGAATATAAAATGTTAATAGTTATCATAGTAAACCATTAATACCATTATATCATAGTGGATAATGTATTAATAATCAAGTACCATAAGATAGTGGATTATCCATCACTTCATGCAACCCATGGTTGACCAATAATCACTACAAGTTTATCATTACTTTGTGGATTGAGCGTCATTAATCATGTACAATTTTAATCTTGTGATACATTAACATTTTCAAAATGTATTATAGGTCTATTTAATTACATTCCCACTTTTGAGATAATTATAAACTATCCAAATGAATTCCATATAAATGCAACCATAAATCAAATAATGATTAACCCTGGAATGAAGGTAGTTTACTTATCACTTTAAAATGTTATAATATAATATATAATCAAGATTCAATAGAATGACTTAAATTATTCAATCACCTAAAATATGTGTAAATAGGGCATTTATGGTGGGTGATATATGAAAAATAGCTCTATAAGAGATATATATTTTAGATATATAGATGAAAATTAAAGTGAATAAATAAAATATTTTTCTTATTTTTATTACATTGTTATTTAAATAAAAAGTTTTAATTCATAATCAAAATTATTCTTATTGGGTAAGAACAATTTTTTATTAAAAATTATTTTTAGAATAATACTCACAAATAGACTTTTGATAAGAAATAAGGGTGAGGAAAAAATAAATTTTAAGGAGAAAATTTTAAATTTGTAGAAGATAAATAATATCATTTAATATTTTTAAATGGTTTTATAGAATCCAACATTAATTTGGGAGTTATAAAATATCCATTTGAAAAAAATGAAAGGAAATATTTTTTGTATATATCAAAATACATTTATATATATATATGAAAATAAGAGATGATAACTTTTATGGTGAGAAGGAATACTGACATGTAAAAGATATAAAAATTTTACAGAGTTCATATTTTACATTATAATGATGTATCATTAAGAATAAATCCAAAATGTACTTATATAATGAAAATTAATTTACCAAATACGAAATAGATACTACCATATGTCATATATATGGGGTGTGATACTTTAATAATTAGATTAATTTTTTAAAAATGGAATGATATATTCAGTAAAAAAATCATATCACTTATATATATATATATATATCCATACAACATAAAATAGATATCGTGAAATAGAATCATAAATCCCATGAATAAAAAGTTAATTATTAAAAAATAATTCAATAGGGAATAAATTAATTGAAGTTTTTTTTAACATTTTATATGATTTATAATAACACTCTAATTACGTATTACAAATTATTATGTTTTTAAATATTATATAATGAAAATTAATTATATCAATGGGACAAAATTATGCTGAATTCTTATTGAAATTTTTTTATAGTATGTCAAACCAATTAATTGAAAAATATTTATTTATTAGAAACAATTTTTTAGAATATATTGACTGAGATTTATACTAGTTGTGAGATTTTTCATTATAGGTCATGGGTATTAATTTTATAATAGTTTAAAATAATTAAATATATTAATGATTTTAAATATCATCTAATTTTTTCACACTCATAATTTATATATGAATAACTAGTAATAATTTTATATAATAAATAATAATCATCAAATAATAAATAAAACAACAATAATTAATCTCATAGACACCAAAAAATATACAATTCATAGAAAGTATATTATAATTCCATTTATTAAAAAAATAGACATAAAATTTTTCTTGGCACTAAATTTCAAATACAATTTTATAAGCTGGCATATAATGATTTAAATATTGTTTGGACTGATATAATGATTTTAAAACCCACTATAATGCATCTAAATTCTAATATTGTTAAATATGTCATTTTGAAAATTTTATCAATATATCATACATTTATATTTTTTAATGTTATTTTTCAATATTATTTAGTAAAATATAAATATTTTTTTTTATTTTTAATAAAAATAATAAAACCTAAATAAAATATATTATTTAATATTTTAATCAATATATATTTATTTTTGATATATTTTATTTTAGTTTATTTTTATTATTTTCATTATTTCTAACATAAAATAAAAGAACATTTTAAAAAATAAATATTTAATTAATAATGCACTAGATTTCAACATTACTAATCCATAACAAATCTTATAATGATTAGAATATAGTTTAGAGATTTTTTTAAAATTTTTTTATATATTAAAAAAATAAAAAACAAATTACTATATAATTGTTTTTGTATCCAATTATTTATTTGTTAGTTTCCATTACATTTTATTTTCCATGAAACTTTTTAGAATAACTTGGATCCAGAATAAACCATTTTCTACTGATTACATAACTATTTTCCTAATTGAATAAGGAATATGTTGAATGAATTTGGATTAAAAATCAACTATGGGGTGATTGTTTTGGCTGAATGTATATATAATATGTTAATTTATAATGATATATTATTCGATTATCATTAATTTATGTTCTAATTTTTTTTATCACATTAAAAAATTATAATAATTATTTGAAAACATAATATTTATATTCAATAAAAAATGATGATAAATTATGAAAATAATTATTCTTATTTTAGGATTGTGTGAATGGTTCTTTTATACCTTTAACTATGAGAAGTGATATCATTCCATACATTTCATATATATTTAATTTAATACGACTTAAATTGAAAACAACCACTTAGATTCTCTCATTTATGATTTTTTTGTATATTTTGGGATTTCGTTTCTCCTACTATTTATATATTTTTCTGCTCACAAGACTATATTAGTATCTTTATTCTGATGGTATTTGCATTACATCATCATTATCAGTTGATTTATACAATGAAAATTCATGGTAATGATTAGGGATTTTTAACATAAAAAATGTACAAATGATGATACAATATAAAACGCAATAGACAATATCATTTTGTTGAAATGTTATAATAAAACAAGGAAGGAAATAAATAAATAAAACATTATGTCCCATAACATCAACCCATATAACTAATTATTACCTTGGTACAACTAATAGTAAGTTATTTCTAATAATGATATTCTAATAGCAATAGAATCAATAATGTTTTTAGGAAATTCATACTACTTATTGAAACATTATTCTATACACTTATCTATATTGAATATGAAATAATAATAATCAAAATTTAAATAAATATATTTCATAAAAATAAATTTAAATTGAATCATATAACTCCATTTTATATTCCTCATTCATTATTGAAGGAAACTCTTTGATTTTGGGCATTTCAAAAAACTCAGCCAACTCCTAGTATATATATTTTTATTTTTATAAGATATGTATCTTTTATTTCAAATGATCATTGTAAAATTAAATAAATATATTTCATTTCATACATTATCAAATGATATATTTGATAAATAATATAATTTTCTTATGGTTTATTCATAAAATAAATTCTATAAAATATATCATGTCACGTATATGTCACTGCATATGAACAATATTCCCGAGAATAATATAATGAATATCAATGCCTATAATATGGATCTTTAAATTCATAAAGATATAAATTTAACTTAATTTCTAATTCATTATAATAATTATGAAATATTTGCACAAAAAATTTAAAAACCATATATTAAACATTTTTATATAACTATAACAAATGACTCATTTTATATGGATAATTTTTATACAAAAATTAATCCAAATCACATAAACTTATTCCTAACATGGTGATACTTTAATTATAATTTCCCTAACATGTTTAGGGTAGTATCTTTATTCTCTATTGAACATTAAATATATTTTTTATGTATTTAAAAATATGGGAGATGGTAGATAGTTTTTAAGGAAGAAAGGGGAACAGGAAGGAAGGACCTATAGTACAAGTTGTCCATTTACTATATTATGACCTATGATTGGGAATCTGATGATGTGAATATTTGTAAAGACATGGTGGGTTAGTAATTTTTATTTTTAAGAATTAAGTACCATGTGAAATATATATAATACTCTATAATTTGGATAAAAACATCATTACATAGTATAATATTGAACTTCTAGATACTATTTTTATACTAAACTTGTGGGGATCGATATTATCCCAATATCACTCCCATTTATTCAATTTTTAGACACTTCCACAACTCTTTTCCTATCAAATTAAATCAACCTTAATGCATTGATCCTTTTGTATTATATAGGTTAGGAATGCTTACTTTTCATTAGGTATAGATATTTATCACATCTCACCTTCCCCTCTGTTATTTTTGAGGCTAGAATTTGATTTAATATATTATTTTTATGAACATGATCTTGAGAGACCCACCAAATCCCATTATTTGTTATATTGTTTTTTTGTACGTGATTTTCCTACATAAATCAAAGGATAATTTATGATTTAATTCCAAATTTGGTATTCATTAAATGAAAGTGATCTAAATACCCATATATTTCATGTTTAGATTAGTATGTGTTGTTTTAGTAGGACACTACTTCTATAAACTCAAGGGATATGCTTCATATATTTGATGTCGGTGTACCTCTCTTCCCGATCATATACATTAGGGGTAGGATTTAAATGTCTAGAGATGAGTTTATTTTATTAAAAAGAAGTTTTAGTTGTAATATTAACAACAAATTTACTTTCATGGATTATAACTGCATATTGAGTCAGTTTTCATCTTTATAATAACACCTAGGGAGATATGTTTTTTTCATTTAAAGAATTAGAATCATTTTACATGTCTTCATATTGAAATGTTTCATTAATATATTAAAATATTTTAAGAATAAATCTAGTATAAATACACATTTCCAATAATGTTATTTAATGTGACTTCTATGTGATGTTTACAAGAACTTTTAAATGATTTTACTGATTACATAGTTTTTATATGTACATTAGACGGGAGTATATATATGCTCTATAATTTGTATATAGGTATACATACTATAAACATATGGTGTTGAAATGGGTTTATATAAGCATGAATTGTTATACCAATTAACCATTTCCATGGGAAATGATTCAGTCCTGGATTTTTATACCCATCCCTCAAATCTATTTTAATGGTATTATTCCACTACTCTAGAATGTTACAATTATTATTTACAATGAGATGCAAGATTAACCATACACCAAACTGAAAAAGCTATTATTCTATTCCTAGTGTACGTAAGTATTCGTGGTCACCCTTTCGGTATCAGGACTTTTTTAATAAATTAAATGACATAAATTATGATAAGAATATTTTTCCATGTTCATAATTTTTCCTACCAAAATATTTTCTTCATGCACATAAGTATATAAGAATAAAATAATGGTTCGATGGAAACAATTGAATGTTTTTTATACTCATAACATCCATGTAACCTAATCATAAAAACATTAAAACCCTATATTTTTTATCCAGGTCAAGGTAAATCACAAAAAATGGGGTCTAGAACGTCATAGGGTCAATAACACATGTGACTCTTTTCCCTTCCAAAATGGTGGGTGGAGTGGACAAAATATTGTTATCTTAGAGTTCTATAATATGACATTTAGTATTTGATTAACCCTCTTTATAACTTTTGGCTTCATTTTATTGGCGATTTGGGGAGTACAATGTTTTTCATTCATTTTTCTTATTTTTTGGAACTTGTGAAATTCTTTTACCTTGATTGGTTAGAAATTAATATTTATGTTTATGTTTTCTCTTATATCTAATAGGTGATAGGATAAACTATTACAAGAGTGGGATGCTAGTGCATTCTGTACATGTATACAGATTGAACCCTAGGGACATGACATTATTTTAGAGTAATATAGATTTTGTTTTTATTAGTATCCGAGGTGAAGGCCACCTACCTCTATAAATTTATTTTACACTAAGAATTTACACCAACCACTAATGGACATGAGGTAAACCATAGGTATTATAAAGACACAAACATTTTTTTTCACTAATCAGAAAATTATTATTAAAAAAATGGTATATGAACACACATTAAGGATTACTTGGAATAATAATTAAGACTATATTGATGATTAGACAATTGATACTCGAGAAGTATCACATAAATATTATTATCCAAACTAATTAAGATTTAATATTGATTCACTAGGGGAGTCTATAATTTTTATTAATTTTTCTCTTGCATTCCCTATAATTAATCATAAGTACCTAAGAATCATACATTATACTTGTTTTCCTTATTTTGTAACATATATAAACACATTCCATTTTGGTATTATTACATGCCTATGATTTTGTAAATATTGGGATTAATTAGATGCTCGTATTAACTTAAACAATAATAATATATAACTAGAATCTTCCTATATATTTATTACAAATGAGTATGTCAATATAATCAAAACTAGATTCCTCGATTTTGAAATATAGTTTATCTATATTTATAATTATGTGTGTAGTTTTACCAAGTTATATTTAATGAATTTTATATATGAATATATATATTATTTAATGACTGAATGACTAAATTAAATGATGATGAATAATGATTAAAAGGGTAAATTTGTTTTGATACATAACCACTGAAAGGGAATGTTGAGGAGTGTAAAACCTAGTAATGGTAATGATGATCCAAACAGTTGATTGTTAACTAATTGGATGAAATTTATTTTATTTATTACTTTATTATATTATATACTTCCTAAATGATATTCTCCTATAGAATATGAAAAAAAAATCATGCACCACCCACTCATCCTATAGTAGAATCACATATCCTAGTTGTATTATCTTCACTATAAAACAATTCTAGTAAATGGGATCCTCAAAATGATCAAATTAATTATAATTTCCGGAATAAAATCCAATTTTTTCATACATCATTTTTTATGGTTGGGGACTCTAAATAAGAATTTATGTAATAGAATATAGGTGTCCACAATATTGTCAATTGTATAGAGTCCCAAAATTAAAATTAGTTTAGTCTCAATAAATTTAAATTCTTAAGGGAAGTTCACCAATGATGGTTTTTTATTATAATGGAAAATAAAGGCCAAATCCTTACATACATAAAATTTTTAGGACCTGACCAAAATAGTTCCTAAAAATAAATTTAAAAAAATATGAACAAGAAGATTCAAATGTTACAAGAAGTTATTAAAACAACAACAAAAAATCACACCACACATATTTTTATCCACCACTGTTGAATAATAATTTGGGTCCCAAATATACCACATCATTTTCATTTCCATTATTTCCTTCATTGAAAAAAAATATTCAAGTTAATTTTCCTCTCTATATTCATGTGACATTACCATGTTGAGTTCAGCAGGATTGTTGATGTAATCTTTACAATGAGGTATAATCCTTCAATGTATGTGCTATATTTTTCCATTTGAGGCCTTCAGAAAATGTTCAGAGTCAGATTAAATCCGTATTGCTTTGAAAATATACAAGAAAAAATATCCAATAGCATTCACCATATCTAGAATCTCATCTTCATAGGTCATCCCAATTATAGTGTAATCATAAATTAATCCCATGAAAAACCCATGGTGTGTGTGTGGAAGAATACTCCTCAAACTGAAGGCCCGGGAATGCCATGTCTTAACCCATAAACATTATCCTCAAGACACAGGTTAATTCAAGGGATCCAATGAATAAATCTGATCAGTCATGGATTATTTGGATGACCCGTAACACCCCATAGCCAGGGGATATTTAGATAATCCAGACTATTATTCATACATCCAGTTTGACTTGTGGAGGAAGCATAGACCTCCTTGTGTAAATAAATCATTTCCATGCATGTAGAGGATTCAGTGACTCGGTTTTGGCCCTTTCAGACATTAAAATATTCCTATGAATAATTCCAGAGCCAGGCGCGAAGATGGCATGTGATTCCGAGGCCCGGTGTTCCTGGAATTAATTTTATAAAAATATTAAGTATTTTATTACTATGCACATGTCAGGGGTGTGTTATCTCTTAAATGGTAGTTCAGATTGGAAATATGAGGGCACAGTTGCGTCTGGAACGTGCTGTTTACATTAGGAGGGTTGTAAAAGTTGGTGGACTGGGCTTGCTATGAGAGATGTCACCCAGAAGAGAAATTGTCATTTTGAAATAATGACTTAGTGATTTTTATCACTGACATTCTTTTCAAATAACATTCTAAAAAAATCTCAGAATGGAAATCTGAGACTTCCGTTAAGTTCGACATAGTGTGTTTCTTCTAGGTGTGATATAAAATAGGGGGGCACAGAGGTTTTGGAAAATGTACCCATCGGCAGAGTCTAGAGAGTTTATAAATTCCACTTAAGTGTGAAATTATAGGGAGAACCCATTTCTCTCTCTCTCTCTCTCGAACGTTCTTCAGTGTTCTTCGTTGTTCTTCGCCGGATTAAGGAGAAAACTCTGGTGGATCAATGTGGGATCACAGCGGGTGTGTCGTCCATGATGAACGACCAGATCGAGGTATGATTTCGGTTGTTTTTCCTCTCCTTTGTCAATTTCTTGAGTTTTTATCCAATCCGTCATTTTAATTCTATAATTTTAGAATTAGGACAATGGTCGAATGAACATGTCCACCATCCGAGTCTCGTTCTAAATCCCGTTTTCGACGCGTTCTTCATCGTTATTCAACCAAATTTTTGGAAGCCCCAAAACCATGATGGAATGACGAGTGAGGGGCGGCGCTGTGAAGATCCATCCCCGAGGATTCAGAAACCAATTTCTAATCCTTTTTCTAACCACCAGAGTGGTTGTGGGGACCGACTGAAGGTCCGGTTCCGGCAAGGGGTGGCGGCCGGAGCTCGTGCCGGAAGTGCGGCGGAGCACGGCGGCCGCGTTTTGGAGCATGGAAGAGTCTTGGGACCCGGAGGATGGCGGGCTATTAGTGGTTAATCTAGAAGTTCTGGAGGAGCGTGGCATTCAGAGGAGGAGTGCGGGCTCCAGGCATCGTTTGAGCAGGGTCCGAGGGGAGCGCGGTGTAGCACATGCAGAAGAGCGGGGAGCCAGGAGGCCGCGGTGCGGGTGGCCAGAGTCGCGGCGGTGCACTCAGACGGAAGGGGGCTGTCTCACCCTCGTCCTATCATGGTCAAGAGGAGGCATCGAGGCTTTGAACTCAGGGGGAGCTGTAGATAAGGACCCGTGTTCGGTGGGTCAGGATGGTGCGGTGCACATACAAGAGATAGGTCATGCAGCCGGTCTATGTAGAAGAACCGAACCCTAGGGTCTAGTGGTTTCAGGATGGGCTACAGCCAGTGGTCCGTGGGGAGCGGGGCCAGACCTAAGGCTGGGCTGCAGGCCAGCGGTCCGGACCGTGCCGACCGGGGTAGACCGACCCAATTTGGGCCCCCTTGTATTCAAGGGGTGTATCTTTTAAACGGCGTGTCCGATTGACATGTCATCAAAAAACATGGGTTCTTATCATTGAGACGGACTTTTTGAAGTGGGTTTTGGGGGTTTTGGGTCATGTGCCTGAAGGCGGGTAACCCGAAATGATTTAATTTAATAATAATAAATCATTATTAAAGCGTGCATCGGACGTACCTCGCGAACCAAACGTCTGATTGATGCATCGTCATTGGCAGCATGAACCTAGTCCTCATGCAGAATTTTTGAGACGCTACATTCAGTTTTCAGGATAAAGACATGGCACGGGCCCCATAGGGCCTAGTTTGCACATTTTATGATGAAATATCACCTTTTCACCGGGCATCCGTTTGGAGTATTTGAGCACTCATTCCCATGTGTTTTTTCAAGGGGATCGTAGTGGTATGATCTTCTTGATGATATTTGGGATCGTAGTGTGGGCCCCACATGGGCTCTCTATGGTGAATAGTTCCCTTTTCACCGGTTGTCTGTTTCGAGAATCTAAAAAACCTTTCCTGCATGTTTTTCCGCATGGATTGTGATAGTGGCCTCGGTATCGGCCTTGGAGGTGCGCAGTGTGGCGTTGTGGTGGGTCACTCGGGTTAGCGACGTTTGGACCAGTAGTGGTTGAGGGTACTCTCTATATTAATTCCTATGAGGTTTCGTGTGGCATCACAACCTTAGTATAGGTTTGTGATCCTCTCGATGGGATGTTTAAATTGTTAGAGTTTTGGCATCCCTCCAGTGGGCCCGTAGTGGGATCCTTTAGCATCGTTTCCCTATATCGGGTTCTTGGTATCGCTGTGACAACATGTCCGTGAGCGGCGATCCCCTATCCAACAAGTTAACCCCGTAGGGTTTGTGGAATCATCGGTAATATGATCCCCTACGTAGTGGGCCATACTTAGTAGGGTTGTGGCATCGTTAGGTATATGATCCCCTACTCAGCTTGGGGATTATTGTGGGGTTGCGGTATTATTGGTTATATGATCCCCTACTCAGTGCGTGGTTTTGGTAGGGTTGGTGCTTCGTTGGTTCGATCCCCTACCTCACGAGTTCTACTAGATAGGGTTCCGGTATCATCGTGTCCACCTTTATACAGGAGATGATCCTCTATCTGAGTGACATGTTTCTGTCGAATGCCAAATCGGGTTGTGGTATCCCCCAATGGACCCTGGGAGTGGTCCCCTATCTATGAGATCATCACATACTTATGTGGGTTCTTGTATCCCCTAGCATACCCTAGGATCCATCCCCTATCTGAGTATTTTGGTGTTTTTTTGTTTCATTGTGAGTTCCTCAGTGATGATATTTTATGAGTGTATATCTCTCAGACGAATGCCATATAGGATGGCAGAGCTTGTGGAGTGTGTTCTCCAAGTTATGTGCCTGTCGTGGGTTTCGAGGACGGAACCACATGAGGCTTGGTGCTTGTTGAGTATATCTAGATCACTCATGGTATATGTATGGGCACACACCTGAGCTAGGCTGACTAGTCGTGTTTAGCCAAGGATGGTCGTGAGATGGAGCTTCTCTCTCGTTTGGGTTTCCTTTGGCTGGGATGAGCTGACTGTTTCCTTTCCATTGCTTCCTTTATTTTTGGGGTTTTGGGGTACCTACTGGGTATATTATATACTCACCCCTGCACTAGATTTGGCCACACATGTTTTTGTCTTATGAAAACAGCAGGCCTTTCAACAGTGTTCTGGAAGGACCCGGAGCAGGCGGAGCTTAGTGAGCGAGACTGACAGGGGTGTTTACCAGAGCTGAGCCAAGAAGCTTACCAGCGGGTGCTTTTGGCAGTGTTTCCCTCTTTCTGAGTAGGTTGTACGCCTTTGTAATTTTCTTTTGGTGGGCCCTGTTTTTCCCTTTTGTACTTTGGCTATAATCTAGTTTGGGTTAGATGTATGCATTCTTTTCTTTACATTTTATATATATATATATCTTTGTACTGTTGCTTGGAGGTGTATGTGTGTGTGTGTATAGATACCTTAGACTAATGCCTCCTATATGTGTGATAGCCTACTTGGTGCTGGTCACCAGCCCCTAGCCTATTGGAAGCGGGCTTGGGGAGTCACGTCTTGAGCCACGTTGGGTCGGGTCGTGAAAAAGTGTTAACAGAGGAGGTTCCACCTTTAGGTTCTCAGAGCGTAGCTGGTCTAGCTATGAGTTTGGTTTGGGTTTCATAGAGGCAGTGTCAAGATGTTTTGAGTTCGGCTTTCAGGCTAGGGACCCCAATGTTGATACGACGGTCGACGTATCCATTCACTATGACACTGATAACCTACCTTTCGACATGGGACGTTTGGACACTAGTCGTAGGTACATAACGGTACATGGAGAATATATGAATGGGTTTTGGGTTTTTCCTTGTCCTTCATGAGTCAGATCTCCAGATATACTCTTTATCTATGGTACTTCTTGATTGTATTTCACGATGCGTCCACGACGATAGCCAGAGAGAGTTCTTCATCATTATTATGGTGACGATCTACCCCATCTAGAGGTTGTGGACCAGGGCGCAGGTTTTGAGGATGGGCCTCTAGGTGGTCTGTCAGTTGATCCACCACCTGTCGAGAAGCTGGTTATGCCGGTAGTCCAATACGAGGTTGCGCGCAGGCTGAGTGCACTGCATGAGTTCCAGAGGAAGCGACCTTTGAGGTTCTGGGGTGATCCAGACCATCAGGCAGTTGATGACTAGCTCGAAACAGTAACCCATGCTTCCCACTTGGTGAGGACACCCCCTGATCATATGGCGGTCCAAGCGGTGAGCCTTATGCATTGTTCGGTCGGGCAATGGTAGAGTTGGGTGACACAGTCCCACGAGGAGGAGACACTCATGTGGGAAGAGTTTGAGTGGCTCTTCAGGTAATAGTTCTATCCGGTGATGCTGAGGTCAGTGCAGATTCAGGAGCTGGTACATCTTCGACAGGAGGGAATGTCTATGTCAGAGTACTCAGCGATGTTTAAAGACATGTCACACTACTCCATGGATATGGTCTGAGACCTGTTATTTAGTGATCGAACCTCCGATCAGGGCCTACGCAAAGACATCCAAGGAGGTGTGGTTTTCTTGTGTTTTCCCAACTATGCAAGAGTGTGGGAGAAAGCCTTGCTGGTGGAGAGCTTTCTAGGTGAGCAGATCCAGCATGTCAGTGTTGGGCACGTGGTAGCTGAGACGTCAACAACTAGTATCTGGTGGCAGGTGCAAGGGTCTGGACATGGTCGATGTTTCAGCAGGTGAACCCAGGATGGACGATCTGAGGATCAGGGATTGCAGGGTAGTTTTGGTCAGCTGCAGGATAGGCGCTATTACGCTTGCGATGTTCGAGGAAATCTTACTAGAAATTGTACAACCCGTCATGCTGCTGAGAGGGAGTCGGTCGATAGGACACCTTTGTAGTGGCAACGTCTTGGTTTTGGCGGTCCATAGGGCGACAAACGTGGTGATGGAGCTGGTGAAGAAGTAGGAGGTGGTAGGCGATATCAGATTCCACCACCACCACCCCCAGGTGGTCCACGCCGAGCTCAGGGAGCAGGAGGGTGAGGGAGAGGACAGATTCATGACCTAGAGGCTGTTGACCCAGAGGCTACACGGATGGATAGAGGTACGCTCTGTGTCCTTTCTACTTTCTGCAGTTGTTTTCATCGACACTATTAGGTTGTACTCTCTCCTTTCTGTTGGTTGTTTGAGGTTTGTTCAGGGCGTTGGTAAGACCCTGTGTGGGTGTTTCTTGGTGTGCATAGAATGCGTAAGGAAGAGGGATCCTTCCCCCCCCCCCCCCGAGACGAATTTTTTTGATGTGATCAAAACCGTGTGGATGTGTTAGTGCCACCCAATGCGGAAAGTGATGAGGTGTGCTGGATGAGTCCCTCTGGGTTATGTGTTCGGGTCGGGGTGTTTGTTGGCGAACTCGCTGGTGTAGGATACCCAGTTGATAGTCCAGTTTCTTTCCTTGTAATTATGGCTTTTCAAGGATGTAGATTTCTAAGGTGGGGGGGGGGATGTAGCGACTCGGGTTTTGGCCCTGTCACACTTTGAAATATTCCTATGAATAATTCTAGAGATAGGCGCGAAGACGACGTGCGATTCCGAGGCCCGGTGTTCCTGAAATTAATTTTATAAAAATATTATGAATTTTTATACTATGCACATGGAAGGGGTTTGTTATCACTTAAATGGTAGCTCGGATTAGAAATTCGAGGTCACAATTGCATACGGGATGTGCAGTTAACCTTATGTGAGGTGTAAAAGTTGTGGGCACGAGCCTGCTATGAGAGATGTCAGCTAGGGGAAAATCGTCATTTTGAATTAATGACTTAGTGAATATTATCACTGGTGTTCTTTTCGAATAACTTTGGAACGAAATCTCTGAATGGATATCTGATACTTCCATTGAGTTTGATATAGGGTATTTTTCCTAAGCGTGATTTAAAATAGGTTGGCGCGTGGGTTTTGGAATCTGTGCCCATCGGCAGAGTCTCAGAGAGTTTAGAAATTCCACTTAAGTCTAGAATTAAGGGGAGAACCCAATTTCTCTCTCTCTCTCTCTCTCTCTCTCGAATTTTCTTCGGAGTTCTTCACCGTTCTGGGCCGGATTGAGGAGTGAACTCCGACGGATCAAAGTTGGATCACATTAGGCGCGTCGCCAATGATGAATGGCTCGATCAAGGTTGGATTTCTGTTGTTTTTTCGCTCCTTTTTCAATTTCTTATGTTTTTTTCAAATTATTCATTTTAATTATATAATTTTAGAATTGGGATGATGGCCGAATGAACACGGCCACCATCCGAGTCCCGTTCTAAATCCCATGTTTGACGTGTTCTTCGTCGTTATTCGACCAAATTTTTGGACGCGCCAAAACCGTGATGGAACGATAAGCGAGGGGCGGCGCTATGCAGATCCGGCCCCGAGGATTCCAAAACCGGTTTTAGATCATTTTTCTGACCACCAGATTGGTTTTGGGGACAAACTGAAGGTCCATCTCCGGCAAGGGGTGGCGACCGGAGCACGACCCGGAGTCGTGGTAGAGCACGGTGGCCGAGTTTTGGAGCACGATGGAGGCTCAAGACCCGGCAGAGGATGGCTGGTGGCAGTTGATCTGGACTTCTCAGTTGAGTGTGGCATTCGGAGCAGGAGTGCGGGCTCCGGGCGTCGGTCGAACAGGGTTGGGGGGAGCACGGTGTAGCGCTGGTGGCGAAGCGGGGAGCCAGACGGCCACGATGCGGGCGGCCAGATTCATGGAGGTGAAATAGTCCGGCTTGGGGGCTATGTTACCCTCGGCTTGTTGCGGTCTTGAGGAGGCCCTGAGGCGCTGACCTTAGGGGGAGCCGCAGACAAGGACCCGCGTTCATAGAGTCCTGCCGGTGCGGCGTGCAAACAAGAGACCGGTTGCATGGACGGTTTGTGTGGAAGAACTGCAACCTAGGGTCTGGTTGTTTTGGGATGGGCCACGGCCAGTGAGCCGAGGTGAGCTGGGCTGGACCCGTGGCTAGGCCACTGGCCGGCGGTCGAGACTGGGTCGGCTGGGGTGGACCGGCCCAATTTGGGCCCCCTTGTGTTCAAGGGGGCATAAATTTTAAACGGTGCATCCGATTGACGCATCGTCGGTAGCCATGGCTTCATCTCATCGAGATGGAATTTTTGAGTTGTGTTTCGGGGTTTTTGGGTCTTGTTCCCGAAGGCGGGTGACCCAAAACACTTTAATTTAACAATAATAAATTATTATTAAAGCGTACAATAGATGTACCTTGTGAACTGAAGGCCTGATTAACGCGCAGTCAGTGGAGGCATGACCCTAGTCCTCGTGTGGACTTTTTGAGATGCTCATTTCAGTTTTTAGGCTAAAGATAGTGCACATGCACCACATGGCATAGTTTTCACATTTTACGATGACATATCTCTTTTTCGCCCGGCATCTGTTTGGAGTGTTTGAGCACTCGATCCCGTGTGATTTTCTTAGGGGATCACAGTGGTATGATTCGCTTGAGGAGTTTCAAGATTGTAGTGTGGGCCACACACGGGCTCGCTATGGTGAATAATTCCCTTTTCACTGGTTGTTCGTTTCAGGCGAGTAAATAGCCTTTCCTGTGTGTTTTTTTGCATAGATCGTGATGGTGGCCTCAGTATCGGCCTTGTAGGTGTGTGGTTTGGCATTGTGGCAGGTCTCTCGGGGTAGCGACATTTGGACCAGTAGTGGTTGAGGGTACTCCCTTGGTTTGTTCCTATGAGGGTTCACGCGACATCATAACCTTAGTATAGGTTTGCGATCCTCTCGATGGGATGTTCAAACTGTTAGAGTTGTATAATCCCTCTGGTGGTCCCAAAGCGGAATCCATTAGCATCATTTCCCTTAATCAGGTTCTTGGTATCGCTATGACCACTTATCGGCAGGAAGTGATCCCCTATCTAGAGGGTTAACCTCGTAGGGTTTGTGGAATCATCGGGAATATGATCCCCTACACAATGGGCCATGCTTAGTAGGGTTGTGGCATCATTGGGTATACAATACCCTACTCAGCATGTGGATTATACTGGGGTTGCGGTATCGTTGGTTATACGATCTTGAACTCAGCGTGTGGTTTCGGTAGGGTTGGTGCATCGTCGGTTTGATCCCCTACATCACGAGTTATACCAGATAGGGTTCGAGTATCATCGTTTACACCTTTACATGGGCGATGATCCTCTATATGAGTGATGTGTTTATGTAGAAAGCCATATCGGGTTGTGGTATCCCCTAGCGGACCCTGGGAGTGATCCCCTATCTGTGAGGTCTTCGTATACCAGTGTGGGTTCTGGTATCCCCTAGAGGCCCCAAAGAGAAACCCTACCCAAGGAGTTTGGTGTTTATGTTGTTTTAGCGTGAGGTCCTCAGTGACGATATTCGATGAGTGTATATCACTCGGATGAGTGCCATCTAGGATGATAGAGCTCATGGAGTGTGTTCTCCTAGTTTTGTACCTGTCGTAGGTTACAAGGTCGGATCCTCATGAGGCTTGGTGTGTGTTGAGTATATCTGGATCGCTCATGGTATATGTATGGGCATACACCTGAGCTATGTTGACTAGTCATGTTTTTATGAGGATGGTCATGAGATGGAGTTTCTCTATTGTTTAGGTTCCCTCTAGCTGGGATGAGTTGACGGTTGCCTTTCAGTTGCTCCCTTTCTTTTTGGGGTTTTTGGGGTTCCTACTGGGTATTTTATATACTCACCCCTGCACGGGCTTTGCCCGCACATGTTTGTGTCTTGTACAGACCGCAAGCCTTTTGACAGAGTTCTGGGAGGACCCAGATTAGGCGAAGCTTTGTGAGAGATACTGACCGGGGTGTTTTCCGAAGCTAAGATGAGGAGCATACCAGCGGGTGCTTTTGGCAGCGTTTTTGTAACATCCCAGGAAAATAAATAATATAAAATTTTCATATTTATAAATATTTTTGAATTGAATATTAATTTTACTTTAAAGGGGTTTCTATGTTCGATAGCGTACCCAATACATAACGAAATGGTTCTTTGAAATCTTATGTTGCACACTAATAATTTAATATTATTATTTTAAATTGTAGATAACTCCTAGACATTGTATTGGAGGGAATGAACAAAACTGACTAAAATATTATTATACATGTTTGTTAAATATATTTACATTTATCCAATAAAATTTAAAGGCTTAAAATGAGAATGAATCTAATTTTACACATAATTTACATTAAAAGGTCAATTTACCGCCTTTTAATGGAGAGCCCTCTTTAAATATAGTTCTGGTCACTTTAATAAATTATATATTACCAAATAAAATCCTTTTTCACAATGGGGACATCAATGTTTACATTGTGTTATTTTTTGTAATTTTTCCGATAATGTTCATTTTTTTAATGAATAGTGAAAAATATTGTATTTTAATTCAAAACAGCCTTTTAATATAATTTATTTATATTTTTAGATTATCTTTTTAATTGGTTTTAAAGTGTAATTTGAATAAATCTTTACCATTTAATCCAATGTTGGTCATTGGAATTAATTTCACATTAAAATTTGACATAAGAAAGTATCAGTCTTTTGATAGATATTGTTTCTTAAAAACACGGTATTTATTTTGACAACGGGAATTAATTTTAAATTAATTAATCAAAATTCTATGTTTTTAATTTTGTAAAATAGACATCATTTTTTAATTTGGAATTCCAAATATAGTATAGGCTGAATTTTTGGTATTTTTCTGAAAAACATCATTTTTTGATGAATTGTGAAACCACTTAGTAGAAGTTTAAAAAACTGGCTTTTTTATTTAAATGAAATTTTACTGCTTTTAATAAGATGAAAATAATTTTTGTTGAATAGTAACTTATTTACTTTTATTTACCGCGTTTAAAGGTAAATTTGGTAATTCAAGGAAAAAATAATAATATAATAATTTTAAATTACCTTAACAATTCTCCTAACCTTATTGGATGAGTAAGGTCCGAACATGGGCTTCCTTGGGTAGATTTTGGGACCCATGGAGCCACTTATGAATGATAATGACACATTAGCTTAATTAATTTAAATTAAAGGCAAAAATGGCATAACCAAGATTCTTTTAGTAAATTAATTTTTATATGGTATTATATAAGCAATCTGTTTGACTATAAATATTCAATGGAAATCTAAAAACATTTCCTAAATCATTTTATTTTGTTTATAATTTTTAGACATCAAATAAATTAAATTATTTATGACACAATAATGATGCAGTATTTACCTCATTAATAAATTATTTAAATAAATTGGATTATAAATATTAAAATAACATCCAAAACCTATCCAATTATTATTGGCTGATTATATTTCGACCATGAGTCATCTTATATTATACTCTAATGATTTTTGGACCTTTAGAAACCTAATAGCATTATATAATAAAATAATATTATCACACTTTCCTAAAGAGACCCTCATCCCCCTTATAAAAAGATCTCACTTCTATCCAATTCCACACACATATCAATACTTTTTGCTCGTCCAAAATAATCCCAATTAAGATCCCTACATCCCTATATTCCACATAGAAGCTTTACCTTATGTAGAAGTCACTTCAATAAGTCCTTTTGGTTCAATCCAAAGTAAGTTTCCCAAATTAATGGTAATCGTTTCTCTTAACTTCTTTTCTTTTATTTTACTTCTCCAACCCATAAAATATTTTTATTCTGTTCTTTTATAACAACACCTTTATCCTAAATATACTAGGATGTTGTTATGAAATGTATTCAAACTACACTTGCACACACAATCATCTAATGGGTGAAGAACATAATGTTTTTGTGGACGGAAAACTAACGCCTCACGAAATGATGATGGTTCAATTACCTCCTACCGCCTCTCATGGTGGCCATTATGATGGAACTGTATTTATATATGATATATATTATGTTTAGTTTGTCATTAAGCTTCTTTATTTTCCATTTATACCATACCTTTATGTTTTCCATTGTTAGTAAAGGCGATAATTTCATTTGAGGAACTGTGGACTACCACCCCCTCAAAGTGATATGACTCGTTAATGCCATATATGGGAGATATAAAGGATGGTGTTAATGATATTATATATGATATTATTCTGGAATTATAATATACCTATGTATCATTATGTTTTAGTTACATTAAAATAATAAATAGAATTGAAAGTAGCATTCATGCGTACGTACGGCTTACCCTCTCCATGTACGGTGCATTTCATTTCATACCCTCAAATGATATGTAATCTTAAATATATATATATATATATTGGATATATATGATATATATGATATCGAAATAATTAATTTCATTCTGGACATAATGGACTATTTACCACCTGGACAAATTGTAAATATAAGGTGTTCATTTTTGACTCAAGAATCAAATGTCAAAAAATGAACGGTATTAACTTAAATGGTTAAATAATGTTTATAGCATGATAATAAGTGATATAAAAAGAATAATAAACTTGAAAAAGGTTCTTAATCAATTAGAAATTATTTTTAGTCTATTATTCAAGAATAATAAGCAACAAACGAGTCAAGTCAGACATGAGGTAAGGGATTTCTTATCTCATCTTTAATTCCGTGAGATTTCCATTGTTCACCACTTATTTATTGCATGTGGTATATTGTGTACTGAAATTTGATATATATTATCATTATTTTCTTTATATTCATAGTATTATGTGTTTCATTTGGTGGTTATTAACTTTTGGTCATACGGTATGATTGATTACAACGTTGTAAGGGATTTTCATCTCACTTTTTATTCCCATGAAATTCATGAAATATTTTCCATTATTTCATTTTGTGTGGTGTATGTACTTCCCATTAGTGTATTCATTGTTTAATATAATTAAAATTATGGGGGTTTACATCTTCATTTTATGAACCTTCTCTCATGGGTTTTATGTTTCGTAAGTTATCAAATCGGCAAGGAAACCTTTTAACCAAATTTCAATTCCTTGGGTTAATCTTCTAATTCTTAATTATGTCATTCTATGATTATGTGTGGAAAAAATATTAATTTATTTATGATGTAATTTCCACTCCCCTTTGTGTGTATTTACTTTTGATACAAAAAATCACTCCGTTGATAAATTCTCATGTCATCGATATGAACTTGAGAAGAGTAATTTTAACTCAATTTCCATTCATTGAGTAAAACATCCAAGTCATTGGTTTTGTCTTACAAAGAAACACTACTGGAAAATGGGTCTATACCCACAATTTTGTGTATAACCGTGTCTATAGGGATAATATCGAGACCTATACCCACGGTTTTGGAGAACCGTGGGTATAGGTCCCCTATACCCACAGTTCTTGGAAAAACCGTGGGTATAGGTTTTTTTTGAAGACCTATACCCATGGTTTTGCCAAAACCGTGGGTATAGGTGTAGTTTGGCAGACCTATACCCACGTTTTTCAAAAACCGAGGGTATTGGTGGTATATTTTTCAATGACATATACCCACGATTTTGAAAAACTGTGGGTATAGAGTTCCCACATTATGGCGGGAAACTAAACTTAGGCAGGATACGAAAAATTTTGCGGGTAGACATTTTTTCATGTATTAAGATATATATTCCGATATATTAACATATAATAGAAAACAACTGCAGGTTGGTTGGTCTATTGGTGCGTGCTGGGCCGCGAGACTCCACACAAGTCGCGGGATCGAATCCTTGGGAGAGTTTTTTTAATGTAAATACACAATATTAATATATATAGGTAGATAGATGAACATATGAAAGATATAAAATCCAGCTCGGTTGGTCCACTGCTGTGTGCGGGGCTGAGGCCTTATATGTGGCGCTGTTCGAAACCCGCCGTTTATGGTTTTTTATATAACAGCTTTGTTATTAATATATTATAATAAAATTATCCTTTTGTAAATGAAAATAAGTTAGCTCGGTTGGTCCGCCAAGTTGCATGGCGGAGCCTTCCTACGGGTGGCTCGGGTTCGAAACCTGCTGCTTGTAATTTTTAAAAATTTAAATTTCCCACGGTTTTGAAACCGTGGGGTATGATCTCTGCCACACTGTACAACAAACGGGTTGATATGTGAAACACCTATACCCACGGTTCTACAAAATAGTGGGTATAGGTCAAGACCCCTATCCCGACGTTGTTCTAGCCAACGGTTCCGAAAACCGTGGGTATAGCCTATACCCACGGTTTTGGGGGCTATACCAACGGTTTTGAACCATGGGTATAGGTCGTTTTTCCAGTAGTGAAATTGTGTGAATTTCCTATGATTTATTTACACTGAATATCCAATCATATTGAATGTATTTATATTTGTCACATATTATTATGTAATTGATTTATCATTAATCTAAGGATACCATTTTGATTAGGGATTTCGTCTCAATTTACATTTCATTGAGACATCATTGTCATTGTGAACAAATTCACTTTTAAACAGTGTATATACTGTCCTTTGGAATATTATATCATGAATCCCTTTATTCTAATGATATTATAAAGTTCTGATTCAATTTTATTCCTCAATTATTTGTATTCAAGAGTCTCTCATTTTATTAAAAACTTTTTAACTAAAATATTGTTTTAAATGTTTTAAAGATTTATTCTTCGAAATATTTATCATTAATGTCCATGTTTTCAAAATGTTTTTATGGATTTATTTATATGGACATTATTGTTTTCAAATGATAAATTTATTTAAAAGTTTCAAAATGGTATGAGACACTTTGATTAAAAAATCACTTTATTATATGTTTTAAATGGTATTGAAAATGGTTTGATAAAGCATTGTTTATTTTAATATCTTCATTTGATATCTTGGAATATGGAAACGTTATATTTCATTTATTCTTGTGTTATGTGTTATGGTTATGTTATGTTTATTGGGCATTGTTTACATATACGGGTGGTTCTGTGATAAACCTAGGGCGGGTGAGCCCGAGATAGCTCTCCAATGCATTGGGCAACTTGACGGAGGTAAACATTAATGTTTCTCTTAAGAGATTTAGGGAATATAATGTGATGGGTATTCCAAATTTGACTCCCTCTGTAGCTGTGATATCTACAATGTAAGTATGTTATGAATTCAATAAATTACCTTTATGATTTATGATTTCTGTATGTTATTCATAAATATTTTGATTTCATCAGGTATGTTATGATCAAAATGTATGGTTTCATTAATTGTATTTATTGATGGGATAATGTTTCATTTCATTTTTTATAACCCTTACAAAGCTTTTTATGCTCATCCCAAGTATTGAAATGTTTCTCCCATGACATAAAGATGAATAGGTCCAAGGATGAGATATAGGAAAGGTCATGTTGTCTAAAACATGGAATTAGACATGTCTCTTTTTTTAAGAGTTTTTATTTTATGAAAAAATGGAAAATGTGTTTAGGTGTCTACATTGTAATCTTTTGAGATGTAATAGTTATGTCCTAATTCTCTAAAACTCTAAACCTGAAAAGATCATGAATGTGAATTATTCATTTAATTAAATATTATGTATGGTTTAAGGCTGGGTCCTTATAGTTGGTATGAGAGGGATGCTTAGATAACTTTAGAGGTTAGGGTGTTCTTTAAGCATAAGTGACATTACCATAATGGTTTGGATTGTAGAAAGATTCATAGTTATTTTAGATAAAGTGAATGTGTTTAAGATACCATGAATAAGTATATCATAGTATTTACCCTCCCCATATGATATTATATGATGATTTTACTGATATACTCACACTTAACTTTTTGGTTTTAGTCAATTGCTAGATCTTGCAGGCATCAAAGTAACAATGGATGTGAAAAAAAACTGTAAAGATTTTCTGAATGAGAAATTGAATGAAATGGGAGCTACAATGAGAACTCTTTTGGCTATTCTCAACCAACTATCTGGAGTCATGAATGACCACTTAAACCGTGGTGATTTTTATAAGGCATCGAATATGTGAGAAACAAATCCCCACGAATGTTCAGGTAATAATGATAAAGTTATGTATGTTCAAAAACCTAGGTGTCAATGATGTTGAAAGAAACACCTAGGAAAATGTTTCAAAGGGACAAGAAGATGTTATAGATGTTGAAATGAAGGTCATAAAGCAAGAACCTGCAATGGAAAAAGGAAGCATCCAGTTGACTCTAGGAAAGGGAAAGATGTTTTTTCTAAGGGATCAATTGAATGTTTTAAATGTGGTGTGCAAGGTCATTATACAAATAAAGGTCCTACGAAGAATTTTTGGTAATGGGATCACCATGATTATACATATATATTTTTACCAATACCTAATGCCATTCTGATTGAGGATAAAGAAACTAACAATGACCAATGAATGGTATGGATTATTTCATAACATATGTTTTTACATTATTGAATCTTAGGATATGATTCGTGATTTTGATTGTAAGAAATAAGTGTTTCAGAATAATTTGGAAAGGAATGGTTAATGGATCATGAAGAATGTTGAAAGAGTAAGATGTCAACATATATGGGATTCATGTGTTATGGTAGATTTTAGGATGGTGAAATTCTTAAATGTATTAAGGCTCTTTTGATGATGGGATTACATTAGAAGACTTTTTATAGTATGTGTAACCCTAATGTTTGATATATGAGAATTTTATTCAAGGAATAATTATATTTTCTTTTGTGAATATAGTTATAAAGAACCATTTGGGTTTATATGATCCTTGAATTTGAGGCAATTACAGGTTAAAACATTTTGGGATGCAAAATGAAAGTTATTAGATAAACATTGTGGTTAAAATATGTTATGGTTATTTTTGATGAATTTATCTCTTTTTGGGAATTTTATAAAATTTTATAGTTTTTGAAAAAGGATGACATGAAGACCGCATGACAACCCGTCACGTCGTACAATGGTACGGGAATCGAACCCACACCCAAAGTGCGATTTGGATTTATCACCTACCACTGGACTAAGTGAAGTACCTGGTTAGTATGACTAATTATTTTTAGTTAGATGATTTTATGAATCAATAATAAGTTGATTTTGGGTTATCTATGTAAATGGTTACCCTATAATGGAGAATAAGTGATTAGGTTAATTACTTTTCAATATAAGACTTTAAGAGTAACTAATGTTATTTAGATATAAATGTTAAGATTTATCTTGGAAGACTATGTGATTAAATCCTTCTAAGATTTTCGTTTCAATCTTAGTTTGGATTTCATTGAAGAATTTTATGGAAAATTGTTTATTGAATGGTATTGGTTGAACTTTGGGTACTGTTTGACAAATTTTGGAGATTAAGAGATGTTTTTCTTTTTGTAAAGGATTATACTTTTTAGGGATTATCTAATCTTCTACTAACCAATTTTTGTTTTGGTTAAGGTCTAAAGGCATGGAAAATATATAGTTCTTCTTTTGTGGATTATGTGATTCTATCTAAGTATATTTTAGTGATTTTAACGAGAACAAGTCATCATGAAAACTCATCATTTGAAGAAAATATGAGTTTGTGTTTGAAATCTCGTAAAGGATGAAAGTCTACATGACAAGTAATTATGTTTCATTATTTTTTTAGTTATGATCATAAATAAATTCCTCAATGAAAAGTAACTTAAAACAAAAATGTTGTTTGTTAAATTTTCCTAATTTGGAATCAATGACTGTTTAACCCATCACAAGTTTGTGATTTTATGGTGGTTAACTTTCTCCTAATCATGTTTTCTACCACTCTCCATCAGAACATAACGGTTTGTTTTCTATTCCATATCTATGTTTTCCTACATGGAATCCTAGTATGGGTTTTCTCGAGTGACCTTTTTAGATATCATTCTTTATTTTAATGTGATAGTTTTATTGACTCTTTTTTTGATGTGGGACTTTCAATGATGTTTCCACGCCCAATTTTAAAATTGCGAGGACGCAATTCCCATAAGGGGGGAAGGATGCAACATCCCATGAAAATAATGAATATTAAATTTTCATATTTATTAATAATTTTGAATTAAATATTAATTTTAATTTAAATTGGTTTTTATGTTCGATAGCTTACCTTATACAGAACAACAGGTTTCTTTGAAATCATAAATTGCACACTAATAATTTAATATTATTATTTTAAATGATAGTTAACTCCTAGCTGTTGTAATGACGGGAATGAACAAAAATAACTACAATATGATTATACATGTTTGTTAAATGTATTTACATTTATCTAATAAATTTTAGACGCTTAAAATGTGAATGAATCTAATTTTAAGCATAATTTACATTAAAAGGATGATTTATCTCCTTTTAATGGAGAATCCTCTTTAAATATAGTTTTGGTCACTTTAATACATTCTATTTTACCAAATAATATCCTTCTTTATAATTAAGACCTAAAAATATACTGTGTGTTAATTTTTGGAATTTTTCCGATAAAGTTCATTTTTTAATGAATAGTGCAAAATAATGTATTTTAATTAAAAACTGATTTTTAATCTAATTTATTTTTATGGTTAGATTATCTTTTTAATTGGTTTTAAAGTGTAATTAAATTTTTTTTACCATTTAATCCAATGTTGTTCATTGGAAATAATTTCACATTTAAATTGTACATAAACAAGTATCAATCTTTTGATAGATATTGTTTCTTAAAAACACGCTTATTGTTTTGACAATGAGAATAAATTTTAAATTAATTAATACAAATTCTATGTTTTGAATTTGGTAAAATAGATATCATTTTTGAACTTGGAATACCAAATATTTATTAGGCTGAATTTTTGGTATTTTTCTGAAAAACATCATTTTTTGATGAATAGTGAAACCACTTAGTAGTAGTTAAAAAAACGGACTTTTTCATTTAAATTAAATTTTACCACATCTGTGAATTGAATTGAAAAAATCCGACATACATGGTTGTTTTTAATAAGAAAAATTTTGTTCAATAAGATGGAAATAATTTTCGGTGAATAGTAACTTTTTTACTTTTATTTATCGCGGTTAAAGGTAAATAGGGTAATTCATGGTAAAAATAACATTATAATAATTTAAAATCACCTTAACACTTTTCCTAACCTTATAGTATGTGTAATTAGAGACCATGGGATTCCTTGGGTCGATTTTGGGACCCCATGGAGCCACTTATGAATGATAATGACAATTTAGATTAATTAATTTAAAGTAAAGGCAAAATGGCATAAACAAAAATATTTTAGTAAATTAATTTTTATATGGTATTATATAAGAAATATTTTCAACTATAAATATTCATTAGAAATATAAAAAAATTTACTAAATCATGGTATTTGTTTTAAAATTTTTAGACATAATATAAATTAAATTATTTGTGACACAATAATGATATAGTATTTACCTCATTAATAAATCATTTAAATATATAAGATTATAAATATTAAAATTACAGCCAAAACCTGTCAAATTATTATTGGATGATTTTATTTTTACCATGATCCATCTTATCTTAGACTCTAATGATTTTTTGACCATAAAAACCGAATATCATTATATAATAAAATAATTTATCAGACATTCCTAAAGAGCCCATCCTCCCCCTTATAAAAATCCCTAAATTATAACCAATTCCACACACCTCTCAAGCCTTTTGGCTCATAAAAACAATGCCCTATTAATCTCCCTAAATCCCTCTCTTGAACCTAGGATCCTTTCCTTTGGCAAAAGTCACTTCATGAATTCCTTTTTGTTCAAACCAAAGGAAGTTACCCAAATTAAAGGTAACAGTTTCTCTTAACTTCTTTTATTTTATTTTACTTCTCCAACCCCTAAACACTTTTAATTATTTTATTTTATAATAACAGTAGTATATTCAATATACTAGGATGTTTTTATGAGATGTAATAGAACTAAACTTACACACACCTCCATCTAATGGGTGAAAAACACAATGTTTCTATGGATGGCAGACTAACATCTCAAGAAATGATGATTGTTCAATTACATCCTTCCACCTCTCATGGTGGCCATTATGATGGAACATTATTTATATATGATATATATTATGTTTATTTTTTCTTTATGCTTCTGTATTTTCCATTTATACCATACCTTTATGGTTTCCATTATGGGTAAACACGATAATTTCATTTGAGGAAGTGCGGACTACCGCCCCCTCAAAGTGATATGACTCATTAATGCCATATGTTGGGGGTATAATGGATGGAATTAATGATATAATATATGATATTATAATTTAATTATAATATACCTATGTATAATTATGTTTTAATTACAGTAAAATAATTTATATAAATGAAAGTAGCATTCATGTGTACGTTTGGCTTACCGTCTCCATGAATGCGGCATTTCATTTCTTACCTCCAAATGATATGTACTATTATAAATATAAATATATATATATATATACTGGATATATATGATATATATGATATCTAAATAAATAATGTCATTCTGGATATAATGGACTATTGGCCACATGGGCAACTTGTAAATATAAGGTGTTCATTTTTGACTCAAGTATCAAATGTTGACAAAACGAATGTTATTAACTTAAATGATTACATAATGTTTATAGCATGGTAATAAGTTATATAAAAGAAATAATAAACTTAAAAATGGTTTTTAATAAAGTATAAATTAACATGATTTTATTATTCAGGAAGAACAAGGAACAAACGAGTCAAGTTGGACACGAGGCAAGGGATTTTTTATCCCACTATTAATTCTGTGATATTTCAATTGTTCACCACTTATTTATTGCATGTGTTGTATTTTTTAATGAAATTTGATATATTTTATCATTATTTTATTTATATTCATGGTATTCTATGATTCATTTGGTGGTTATTAACTTTTGGTCATACGACTCGATTTATTACTACGTGGTATGAGATTTTTCATCTCACTTTTTATTCCCATGAGATTCATGCTATATTTGACACTATTTCCTTTTGTGTAGAATATGTACATCCGATGAGTGTATTAATTGTGTAATATAGTTAAATTTATGGGTATTTACATCTTCATTTTATGAACCTTCTTTCATGGGTTGTATGTTTCGTAAGTTACCAAATCGGTAAGGAAACCTTTTAACCCAATTTCCATTCCTTGGGTTAATCTTATAATTCTAAACTATTACATGCTATAATTATTTGTGGAATAAATATTTATTTATTTATGTTGTAATTTTCACTCCTCATTGTGTGTATATACATTAGATACACTTAATCAATCCATTGATATATTCTCAAGTATTCGATATGAACTTGATAGGTGCAATTTTATCTCAATTTCAATTAATTGAGTTAAACATCCAAGTCATTGGTTTCTTCTTAAAAAGAACATGTGTGAATTTCCTATGATTTATTTATTCTAAATATCCAATCATATTGAGTGTATTTATATTTTTTACACATTATTATGTAATTTATTTATCCTTAATCTAAGGCTACAGTTTTTATAGGGGATTTTATCTCAATTTACATTTCATTGATACATCATGGTCATTATGCACCAATTTACTTTTATAAAGTTTATATACTATCCTTTGGAATATTATATCATTACTCCCTTTATTCTCATGATATTATAATGTTATGATTCAATGTTATTCCTCAATTATTTGTATTCAAGGGTCTCTCATTTAGTTAAAAACTCTTTAACTAAAATATCGTTTTAAATGTTTTAAATATTTATTCTTCTAAATCATTATCATTAATTTCAATGTTTTAAAAATGGTTTTAAATATTTATTTATATGGAAATTAATGTTTTCAAATGATAAATTTATTTAAATGTTTCCATATGGTATGAGACACATTGATTCAAAAATCACTTTATTAAATGTTTTAAATGGTTTTGAAAATGGTTTGATAAAGCATTGTATATTTCTATATCTTGATTTGATATATTGGAATATGGAAGTGTTATATT
Source organism: Viscum album (assembly GCA_963277665.1). NCBI lineage: Eukaryota > Viridiplantae > Streptophyta > Magnoliopsida > Santalales > Viscaceae > Viscum > Viscum album. Next base: position 531,011,319 of record OY728133.1, read on the forward strand.
TCATTTATACTCGTGTTATGTGTTATGATTATGTTATGGTTATTGGGCATTGTTTACATATACCGGTGGTTTCACGATAAACCTAGGGTGGGTGAGCCCGAGATAGCTCTCGAATGCATTGGGTAACGTGACGGAGGTAAACGTTAATGTTTTTCCTAAGAGATCTAGGGAATATACTGTGATGTATATTAAAAATGGGACACCCTATGTATCTATGATATCTACAATGTAATTATGTTTTTAATTCCATAAGTTACCTTTATGATTTATGATTTCTGTCTGTTATTCATAAATATTATGATTTCATGAGGTATGTTATGATCAAAAAGTATGGTTTTATTTATTTGTATTTATTTATGGGATAATGTTTCACTTCATTATATTATAACCCTTAATGAGTTTTTTATGCTCATCCCTTGTTTTGAAATGTTTTTCACATGACATAAAGATGATTAGGGTCAAGGATGAGATCAAGGAAAAGTCATGATGTCTAAAACATGGAACTAGAAAAGTATATTTTTTTAAGAGTTTTAATTTTATGAAAGAAATGGAAACTGTGTAGAAGTATCATCTTTGTAATCTTTTGAGATGTAATAGTTATGTCCTAATTCACTAAAACTCTAAAATTTAAAAGATCCTCAATGTGAATTATTCATTTAATTTAATATTATGTAATGTTTAGGGTCGGATCCTTATAGTTTCCCTCCTTCTGAGTAGGTTGGACGTGATTGTAGTTTTCTTTTGGTGGGCCCTGTTTTTCCGTTTTGTACTTTTGTTGTACCCAGGTTTGGGTTAGATGTATGCATGATTTTCTTTCTAGTATATATATTTATATATATGCACTGTTTCTTGGAGGTGTATATGGGTGCATGTGTACAGGTACCTTAGGCTAATGCCTCTCATGTGTGTGATAGCCTACACGGCGCTGGTCACCAGCACCTGGCCTATTAGAGGCGGGCTTGGGGAGTCTTAGCTCGAGCCCGGTTGGGTCAGGTCATGAAAAAGGGAAAAATCCCATCAATTTTTTTCACTATATGTATTCTAGACATTTGAAATAAAATAAAAATTTTCTTCTAATAGGAGGTTCTAGATCTATGAATTGTACTCAACAGAATAGATAATGTCCATGGAAGAACTAAAATTCATGTATTTTTCAATTCATAGCCCGTGTAGTAAGCATTTGTAGTCCCGTAATGAATCATAAAATCCATAGGTCAAGAATAGATGTTTCATTTCCTCTTAATCACTAAGATATAGTATACAAGATGAAGCATGATGGTAGTCTTCCTATTTAATTTGATCATGTGTGGGAAATCTATGAATCTACATCCTCCATAATATTAAATACATGGAAGGAAATATAAATCAAGACTTGAATTTCATCTTCCAAAGTGGTGGATGATCAAAACCCCCACATTTTTGTTTATATAAGGCATTGGTATCAAAATTCCCATTTTGATTGTGTTTCCAAATGACAGTGTTATAGTCCATGAAGATAAATATTTTAATTTCTAGATCAATATGTGTAGGGAACATGCTCTCAAAAAATGGTCATTTTTAGAAATGTTATATGTAATGAAATTTTTTGAAGACTATGTGGGAATAGTGTCATGATTCTATAGTATATTGTGGTGCCAATTAGTGCACTAGTAGTTGATATTGGAAGTTCATCTCATGATCTATTTTGTGTCATAAATGATTTGTCTAATAGAAGTCTTGATGGAGTTCCAAATAGAGGATGAAAGTTAATATATATATATAACCATTCAATAATGTCTATTTTTACTTCATTAATGAGAAATCACATGGAACATCACTAGAAAACAATCCCTATGTGAACATCTTAATTAGTCAGTCATTAAAGATCATGTGTTATTTAAAATCATGGAATCCCAATTTTATGGGTTTAATAAACTTCTTCTAGGAACCTATGGCCAACCTCCTTTCATACACTAATCTTTTCCATATAAAGTTTCTAATCATACCCTATATTTCATTTATTGTTCCTCTTGGACTTTTGTAATGATAAAAAGGGTACACAAACATGGATGTGGTCATAGATTAAACATGAAAAAACCCACTACTACAAAAATGGCCTATATCAGCGCTCAAAACGGGCTTTAACAGTGCTAAAAAGCATTGTAAAGCTCAGCAGTAATATAGGGGGGTCCCTTTTATCAGCGCTACGAAAAGCGCTGATAAAGTTCGCTTTTATCTGCGCTAAAAAAGCACTGTTAAAAGACCCATTTATCAGTGCTTGACACCCCCTTTATCAGAACTAGAAGGTCTCTCACACGCTGTCCTTCCCACGCATCCTCATACGTGCGCACCCCCTTCACTTGCACCCGAACTCGAACCCGCGACCTCCCCCCTTTCGTGGGTGCACCTTTACCACTAAGCCATTTCATTTTGTTTTCTATTTAATTATATATCTATATATATATAGTTATATTTATTCATATATTGATATAGATTCATATTAATATACATATATTTATTGATATGTTAGTATATATATTAATTCGTATTTTAATATATTTATATATATAATTATAGTTATAATTTATTATACGTATATTTATTTGTATATTAATATATACTTATAAGATTAGTTTTACATGCATTTATGAAAAAAAAATTATGTGTGTTTATAAATAAATAAATAAATACATACATACATACATAGATATATACAACACACAGACACACACAGAGACACACACGCACACAGACACATATATATTTACGAATAAATACATATTTATGTGTATTTGAAAAGCCAAAGAATGTTAAAATGACCATAACATATAAGATTAGTTTTAAATACATTTATGAAAAAATATTTTTTTTATGTGTGTTTATAATTAAATAAATAAATACATACATATATACATATATACAACACACAGGCACACACATAGACACACACACACACACAGAAAAATATATATTAACGAATAAATACATATATATGTGTATTTGAAAAGCCATAGAATGTTAAAACGAACATAACATATAATATATAATCCCATTTCAACACCAAAACTAGTCAAATCGAAGAAAATGAAACAATCTTCGATATGATATGTAGTACAGTCCAAACAGACATTCAGATCATAAGTTATACTTGTTTTAATGTTAACAAAATGGGGTACCCCAACTGAAAACTCAGTTTTGGAGGCCTTCTAGGTCATTTGTGGTCTCGAAAAATGTGAATGAGGATTTTCCTAGGTTAATAGCACGTAGACCTCATCACAAGATTTGATTTGATATGTTGTAGAGTTCAAACGGACACCTGGATCAAATGTTATGGCCGTTTAATGTTTGAGTTACATTTTCAACTTATTTGAGAACTTTTATTATTTTTTTTTTGATTTTTTGATTCTTAAAATTGTTATTAAATTATTTTTAATCAATAATAATTAGAAAATTAGTAATTAATAATATTTTTTTAAAATACTTTAAATACAATTTCACTAAATTTCTTATATATTAAATGTAATAGTCTTTTTATATGTATCTATAACATATATAAATAATATATATTGTATTTATATCAATATAAATATACTTATATAACAATATATTATTTTTCTGGAATAAATATTTTTTTTGAAACTTATAATTTATCAGCGCTCGGGAAAAGCGGTGATAAATCCCTCCTTTATTAGTGCTAAAAAAAGTTTTGATATTGAGGGTAATTTATCATCGCTAAAAAAAGTGCTGATAAAGGCGGCCTTTATCAGTGCTTGTTTTTAGCACTGATAAAAGTGTTGTGCTTCCCTTACCGGTTTTTGTAGTATTTACCCTTGTGGATTGAGAAATAGCCTTTCATTTCCAATTATCAATTTGATTGAAAATTCTTGGTCATTTGTCTTCTAAATGTTTCCTTCTCGCCATACCCATGAGTAAAGGGACACTAAGGTAGTTAAATAGGAGGGATCCCCTTTAAAATATATTTATTTTAACAATACTATTCTCCTTATGAATTGATAAGCTATCACCAAAGATATAGACGGATTTCTTCCAACCTATGGATAGCCCAGAAACAGCCTCATTCTATGTAAAGAGTTCATCAATAGAAGATATGTTTTTTTAGGCATTTCTGAGTAATAAAACATCATATACATACAATAGGTGTGAGGGAACATAGTCATTTTTACAAGATTTGACTCCTTTAGAGAATCCAACATGATCCATATCATCAATAAAGCTACTAAAATAGTCTTCATCATTGTAAAATAGTACCCATGGATGTCGATGACCTTATCTCACACCTCTATTGCAATGAAATTATCCTCTAAGATTTTAATTTAAAAGAATAGACAATCATTTAGAACTATGAATGGTACTAATAATCTTGATGATATAATTCAAGAAACCATATCTTCAAAGAACATCATAATGAATAATCTATTTAGAAGTATCAAAATATTTGGATATGTCAATTTTGAGTGAAAAATTACTATCCTTCATCATACTCCTCCAAATGTTTACACTCCTAGAAGATATGAATAGACATTGCTAAATACTACATACAGGAGAAAAGAAAACATGGGTTTTAGTAGTAGATTTTTTAACCTATCCCCCTTTCAGGTTCATATGTATCTTTATAGTGAGCTACAGAATCATGTTCCCATGTTATTCTAGTGTTAATTAATTTATGTCAATATTATTCTCTTTTTTGGATATTAATTAAACAAAAAGATTATTTATCCCAAAAGGCATGGAGGAGTGAGTGACAAATTCCCTAATTTCCCATGTTATATCATCCTGTAAGATATCACAATAAAACATGATAAATTTGATAGTAAATATATCCAAGCTAGGGGAACTATCCATATTAAGAGAGAAAAGAAAAGCATTTATTTCCTCTTTGGTTGGAACTGTCATAAGCTCATAATTATGGTGATCTTGAATATCGTGAAGTAAGTTTTCAACAATTTGTTATGTGCTTTTTATCAAAATTTCATGTAGAGTTCCTTAAAATATATATATCTTCATGATAAATTTTAAAATGTGAAAAAGATACCATTTAAATTGAGTACTTTATTTCCTACCTTCTCCTTGTTCACATTGTTTAGTATGTGATAGAATTTTGGGTTCCTATCCCAATACTTTAACCATTTTATATTCAAATGATTATTTTATAGCCTTTTCTTGGTCATTAGAAGATAATCCTGTCTGTGATGGGCTTGGATCTCTTCAAGCGATGGTGATTTTTATGGATTACACTACCATGTTCAGTTGTCGAGTTTTTTTTAAATAATTTTTTTTTAAAAAAAATATTTTTTAAAAATAGGCTGGGTTAAAAAAAATTCAAAAATACGCCACAAAGTTGGCATTTTAAAATATGCCACAAACTTTCCCCCTCCTTTGAATTAGGCCTAGGGTTTCCTCCAAAAACCATTCTCTTCAGAACCGGTGGTGCGTCGGTCCAACATTCACTCTCCATCCCTTCCTCTATTCCATTCCTCTTTTCATGGAATCGATCTCTTCTTTTGGGTGATGTAGTTTTTTGGTGTTTTTCTCACAAGGGTGACGATGGTTTCTGAAGTCCACGACCTCTCACTACCCTATTTGACCTTGCATTCCTTCATACATCTCCATGTCTGGTCTAGAGAGATGGCTAATCTGTGGTATTGGGATATGTCGGTTGGATGTCGATGGATTTTTATGCACTCCCATCTTGGGTTATTCTTGGTTTGGTTTTAGGGTTCAGATCAGGTGAGATTCCATTTTAGAGGCATTGACTACTCTTTTCCATGCCCTGCCCCGAGACCCTCTATTCCACTTCGAATATGTTCTTGAGAAATGTTCCCTCAACGGTTTTAGTAGGTGGGATTTGGTGGCCAACGATTCTAATTGCATGACATGATTTGGATCGGTATGATGTTTTTTATGGTGAATATTTCTTCTTATTATTTGGTACAATTTTGTTCTTGTATTGTTATGGTGGTCGTCGGTAGCTATTCACGATGTTTCTGTTTATATTAAGTTGGTATTCGACAATATTTAGTGGCTGAAGTGGTTTTTGGTTAGTAAAATCAATGGATTATGATGGAAATATCGACACTGGTGTTTCATGATTCTATAGACTGGTATTAGTTCTCGGATAAAGCCTTTTTTATATGTTGTTCATGATCGACTCCTGTGGAAGGGCTCGTCAACAATGTGGAAAGCGATCGGTGATGAGGAAATTTACGATGACAATGTAGATTCCTATGAGAAGGCCACGGAGATTCCAGTGGGTCTTGCTGGCATTCTGATAATGGGGAGGCGTAAGGCTAGGGTGACATGATGGGTGTATGACTTAAGGAACGCATGTGACCCGAGTTGAAATATGGGAGATGATGACATCTGAATTTTAAAAATTGAATACTGTGGAATCATTGTTTTTTGATCAATTCATTTGAAATGATTGGTTACTGATATCTCTTAAATAGAAATCTTAGAAAATGAAAAAATGGAATTACAAATGATTCTCTTCAACCAAGATATTATTTATGAAAATTCAATAATTCAATCCAAATTTTGATAAGATATAAAGTAGACATAGGTGTATAAAATTAACTATTAGTGTAATATTTACATGTTTCTTGCTCTAGTGGAAATAAGTGATTGAGAAAAGAATTAAGTAGTTTTGTTTCTAAGCCGTGGAGTTAGTGATGTAGAGTAACTATGTCCTCAAGTTCATAGTGGAATTATTTTCAATTCCACTAGTGTGGGAACATGTGGAAATCATTTAAAAATATAAATTTCGCGAAATTTAGTGTCACTATTACATTAATTAATACCATTTTCAATGATTATACTATATTAGTGAATATAATTTCATTAGAGAATGATCCTAAACGTCTATGTCATCATAGTCCCAATATGTTTATTAATTTACTAGTGGTAATTTCCCAGCATATTATAGGTCTAGTATAGGTGGCCATTGAGTTTTTCTGGGTTTTTTAAAAATTATATATTTCATTATGAAATGATTTAGAACTCATACTCAGTAAGAGGGTTCATGGGGAATATATATTATAGAGAAGTAAAATATTGAGGACAAAGTGGGGCCTTCTATTGTTAGTGGCCCTAGTCTAGTTTCCTCTACATTATATTGTACATTATTTGATACCAGTTCTTCCCATTATTCTATTTCTAGTCATCTATTTTCTCTCCCTATTCTAGTTGTGGAATTATCAAACACACACACATATATATAATTTATTCTATATAAAAAATGATAATGGTTATCGATCCAAGTAAGAACTATTGTAAAATTCATTAGTAGAGCCTTCATATGAAAGTCAATAGGATCTATTATACCTTGATATGAATTCCTTCAATATCATTCCTGTAATTTATAAGATTATATTTTTTATGAGTATGTATTGAATTCTATTATAGGACAGTATTATTCTCATAACTATTAGTTATCAAGTATACAATATGTGGAGAACACATTTTTCAAGATAGTTGATTAGGATGTATTCAGATAAATGTTGCTGAGATGACTATTGAAATGTTTTTCTACTCCATGATGTCTTGTTAGAAAAATGGATTAATCATTAACCCTTACAGTGTATCATTACCCTGATGTCTTCCTATAATATTTTATAGGTCTTCCACTGAAGTAATATATACTGTTAACTATTTATCATCTATATAGCACCGAATGAATATAAATTCCACCATATTGTAAAGATCCTTCTATGTTAAGTGAATGTAACATTTAACTATAGTATATGCGGGCTATTTTAATTATTATATAGGTCAATTCTCACTACATAGTTCCACTAATTTTCAATTAAAAATATAGTGAGAGTTTACACATATGTGTAGACTACAACAAACCATTTCATTTAAAACCCATATTATTAATCTAAAACAGATGTTACATTTGATCATTTAATGGAAAAAAATTTGTTTATTTAAACACATCTTTCATTATGTCTATCACTAACTATTGGTAAGAAATATTGACATTCCAAATTCCACTTTTAAATGTCAGTATTCTTATTTTTAATACCAGGTGATTCCTTTTGGGTTAAGTAATAGTCATACCCTATTTTTTACATTAACAAATATGCTCTTTCATATTTATTGCTCTCATTCATCATGGAAATTGAACATGATATCCATGTTTACTCAAAATCCATAGATCATGATTCTCAAAATTTATACATTATCCAAACACCATTATAATATAATGAACTATATTCTATTATCACAAAATTTTATTTTTATATATGAGACATTATGTTCCACATACTTGTGATTGTACAGGTGGGAATATCCATAGATCCTAAAATTTGGCATCCATTATTGCTTTGAAGGACCCCTCTAATGTATCTAATATCAGATGGTTTATCAAACTCTTAGGGTATTATCAATTATTAATACCTAAATTATTAATGATAAATTCTCTTATGAATTATCTAAACATTAAATGAATTATTTATTTAGTCATAGAAATGTGAATGAATTTTTTTAAATTAAATAGGAAGGTCATTTCTGTTTTTATTCTTATGTTTTCTCAATAAGATTAGGGAATTTAGGTTTATTATGATTCCCCCATCTTTCAGTACATATGAATTATAATGAGAAATAAATGTGTTCAGACATATTATTCTAGATTAATTCACTCTCATGAATTTGAATTATCCAAAATAAGATTATTAATTGTCCAATTTTATGCATTTATTAATGTATTGTAATCATTTTCTCTTTAAAGAGTTCATTATGAAATATACAAACCACAAGATCATGAAAAAAAACATATAATAGTGTAAATAAAATATTTGTATGGATACTATGTTTAATAAAGATAGTTTATTTTAATATCCAAAACACTTTGAGTAAAGGAAAATTCATCCCTAATTTTGTTATCCCGAATTTCTACCCTTAAAAGATGATATAGGATAATAGTGAATGTAGGATAATATATCATATTGATGAATTCAATTTAGTTGTGCTAGGATATCTAACAGGGATACACATACTATATATTTGTATTTTATCATATAGCAGAAATTTTGTTGGTGTATTTTATGGTTCAAACCCTATATAGACCCCTATTCGAGATACTTGAGGTTTGGGATATCCTTGATTTTCTATTCTTAGTTTATTATTAATTCATATAAATCCATGGGAAAAATATGGTATCTATAAGAATGAAAGAGGTTGTGGTGAAGGAAGACCGTTCTTATTGGACGTCTATATATAACATGATTCTGAAGATGTATCATGATATCCATTACTAGTTACATTGGTCTGACATGATGTTTGACGTTGAAAGGTTTGTCTTCGAATGAATTACTTATTGCACTAATATTAAGAGAATTAGAAGCCTATTAGAACTCAAAAAGATGTTTTTCTCCTTACTAATGTTGGATGAAATAATTTTGGACCTTTTGTTTTTAATAATGAAATTTTTTAGGATGTTATGATTCATGTAATTATGGTTTTCTAATCCATGATACATTAATTTTTACATAACAAAGAAGATTATTCCATTAATCATTCCATGTGACTATTTTTTAATGTAATAATAATGCTTCATTGTCTACTAGATAGTATTGTCTCTAATATGAATCTAAGGTTTACATATAGTTTTAATAATGGACTTCATCAATTATTGGGATCTCCAGATAAATTGTGTTCATCTATTCAACCTCAAACTCATGTATAGCCATTCACAACTATCAGGATAGTGGAATATATAATTCAACTTTTAATTCTTAGTGTGACGAACACCATTCTATCCTAGAATAATTATACCAAAATAACCTGGAAATACCTCAAGGTTACTACAAATTTGTAAAAACTCTTATTTTATCCATCAAAGGTAACAACTAGATTTTATGGTAGTAGTCATGTGCTTCTTCACATTTCACTAAGGTTGGGGCACCAGAAATTGGTAGATCATGGTAAAAAAATTATTATGAATCATTCGTTCAAATTAAATATTAATTTTAGTGAAGTTACATATTTTGATGTACATACATTAAAAATTCATTATTATTCACATCAACTTCAATGTTTATCAATTGAGGAGGCATGACCATGAAATCATGCATATTATATAAAAAAATGATGTTGATCCATAATCCAATTTTTCATATCTAGATTACCCATTATTTAATTTTTATCTGATTAATAAATTATAATAGAGAATGGCGATCCGCCAAGTCCATTTCAGGTGGTTTTAGGGAAATATCTAAGGTGAAACATTATAGTACGAATCCAAGATGAAGTAACAATAGTGAGACATATTCCTAGAAGAACCTAGTTAACGATACTATAGAGTGATAATACTAGTGGACGAGAGGTTTTAATGATCCAAAACCACATGGTTTAGTTTCTACCATAAATTATTCTAATTAAATATTTTTTAGATGTAAAATGACAAATACAAGAGGTTAGAGGAGTTTAGAAGAATAAATGAATGATACCATGTCCATGCGGACCAATAGGTACATAATGTCCATCGACCAGGAACCCAGTGAGTTGCATGTGGGAGGGGTGGTTTTGTTTGAATAATTGTGTACCTAGTGTTTCATAGCAGGTACTCATTTATTTCTTATTAAAATGACATTAATAAGAGGTACATTGGTTATTTTAAACCTTAATTTTAACTGATATTTGGTAGGGTACGAGATTAGCAGTCAATCTTCTCCCATTTTCTCATTTCTCAATGAAACACTATAAACATTTTTTATTCTTTTGAATCCACATTCATGAATTGATCTAAATGGACCTGATTATTTGTTGAAGATAACTTTTTAATGGGTAAGGATAAAGATTATCTATTATACTCTATAATCATATTTTTAGGTTTCCTAATTATGTTACATCTTTTATCCATAATCTTGGTCTATAGATATATATCAAATTCCGTATTTTTCTTCTGCTCTGGCTGTAAAATGTTCTCAGCCTTGATGAATCATATTTTATACCATTTTATTCATCCATTATGTTCATTACCAGAATCACAAAAATATATATCCTTATATATTTCAGGATTATGTTTTTCTATCTATTTTATTGTGGTATAATGTTTATTCTCAAACCTCGAGGAGGTTTTTATAATTTTTTTTATTCAGGTTTCCATTTTCCATTTAATAATCTTATTGGCATGGTGGGAAGAATGACAGGGGATAGTGAATTTGAATTAAAATAATTGTTTTTTGTAATAAATAAATTCTATAAATACATCTAATATAGTATAAAAACTAATTGAATTTTTAATAGAAAAAAACTTATAAGTATTCCAGTATTAATATTTATGATTCTTTTGAAAAGTTAGTGTCATAGTGATTTCTGAAAATTGAAATTCATGGTTGTTTTCATAAGTAATAAAAGTTGAATTATTACATATATTGGAATTACCAGTAAATTTTGTTAATGTATGATACCATTTTATGTTTATAGGAAATGTTACATGTTTTTACCCATTACAAAATTTTTGATATATATATTTTAATCGGGCATAAAACATTTATATAATTTTTAACTAGGGTTACCTTGTATGAATGTATCATTTTGGGATAGGCTATCAATAAACATACATGGTGTACCCCTTAAAATAAAACATGGGATGATTTCAAGCTTCACGTTGTATCGAATATAACCCTTTACAAGGGATGAGATAATTCACAACATCTTATAAGTTCAATAACCTAGTTGGGAGGGGAAACAATATTTTCCTACCACCAAATAATCATTATTATTGGGATATAATCGAAACTAGTAAGTGAATGTGATGATACTTTAAATATAAGGAGTTATGCATTTTTTCTATAAATTTAATACAGTAGATTATTACGTGAATGTTTTTTTCCGTAATTTTACTTATCTCTATCCATATAATTCTTCCCACATGAAATTGAGTTAATAACATGAAAGTTAGGGTGGGGTGGGATCCACCAATTTGGTTTCTATAATCATATACTATACATGGACCAAAACTGTTCATTAAAAAATCATTGTACATGATACATGTAAAGGTATTGGATTATAAAATGGGGTTAGTACCACATGGTGTTTTAAGCATGTATCATACTTTTTTCATATACAAGATCGTTTGTGGAGTGAATATATAGGTGTAGTTTGGGATTTTTATCAAGAGATAATTCATATAGGAGTCACCCAATTATGACCATTATTACTCTTACAGATTGGTGGTATGATATATTACATATTTTTGCATACATTTTATCATTTCCTATAATTTATGAACTTTTTTATTCATTACAATTCAGGTATATAGAATACTATAGATGATTCATAATATATTATTAGTGTAATTTGATAAATAGGAACCCGATGATGATCCCAATGCATTTTATGATTTGTTATCTATCAATAAAATGGGACATCATAGAATTATAGTTTTATATAATTTTTTTATTAGTTTCTAAGTGGAAGTAACATCACCCAACAACACTTTTTTTACCCATAGTTATTATTCCATCTATTAGTGATCGGGAGGTGTGCATGATGTTTTACCTAGATGGATCCTGGTATTTCATTGGTAATGAGTTCACAGTCAATAAATTAAAAATTATAAATAACTTTTATTACCCACCTCAAAAGAAAAATAAATGATCTAACACTTGTAAAGTGTCAATAAAACTCATTATATAATGGGATATAGTGTGATCTACATGGAAATTCAAAATATTTATACGAACATGTCAGAAAAAATGTATCCATGTAAATGACTATGAATAATTTTATTTTTCATCTATCCTTATGACGTAAAATATCGCTTCATGATCTTTACAACACTGTATGAAATCATATGGGAGGAAATGAACAAGGAGAGGTATAATATTTTTTTACTCAATCCTCTTAATCCATGTTCGACTAAAATATTTGGTGGAGGAGATAAAATCCCTTCATATTGGTGTGGAATCATCATTTTCATCCTAGAGTTTAATACCAATGGTTTTCATGAGTGTTGAAGACATAAGTATGTATAATCAGGTTATTAGGATAGAGGGATTCCTCTGATGATTCAGATGAATATTAATATGGATGGATCATATTTTATTATGGTTATGGGAGAGAGACGTCTTATTCATGATTGAAGAAGTTTTTTGATTTTTGATTTAATCTTCATTTATAGTCCAGGAAACTCAATTAGAGTAGAAGTATTTGAAATGGAGTATTTCTCCATGACGTGTATAATTTAGAATATTTATAATTAAAATGGTTGAATCTAATTCCAATTGATGGTGGGGCTCCACAGTGTTAAAGTTATCACTCCATTATAGTTGGTTTACAGCATCAGGAATTGTAGGAGGCTCATTGGTCAAGGGGTAGAGGTTGGAGAGACATGAAGGTATTTAAATTTTGTTGCAGATGCATTCGAATGTAAAGGGGACCCTAGTGATCCTACCATATAATATTTTTATAATGTCTCCCTCCAGAATGAATATAAACTCGTTATTAGGGGATACACCATTGGCCTCCACCACATCTTCCCAAAATGTGTTTCTCCTTATCCGTTTAATGATTAAATAAAATGACAATTTTTATGCATATATTTCATATAATATTAAAATAGATTGAATAATATAAATGATTATATAACTTTTTATTCATCATTGTAGATGATGAGAACACATATAACTCAAATAAAAATGAAAAAAAATTAATTTAAATAAACAAGGTCCCATCTTTTTTAACTATTTTACCAGGTAAAAATATCATATTTGTTAAGGAAGACCCGTCACATTATAAAAAAACTCCAAAACTACTCTAATTATCTTACCCACATTGCTATTATATAATTTTAATTAATATATTAAGGTTCTCAAATATGGTACCATATTATCCTGATAACAAAATTGAATATTATAAAGTATACACTAGAAAATATATCAATTGAATATGTCGTGACATTGTATATTATATGTTATAGTAAACTAGTCTAGATAAAAAGTATAACATATGTTTCATAAGAAAAAATGTAATCATTATACAATAACCTACTTTTGAAAATATAAATATTTTATAACATCCCATTACATTCCATAACAAGAATTTATTACGGGTAACTCATACATTTCATTCAATTTTTCATTATCATTCTACTTTCTTGAGATAAATCCATTCCCTATAAAGGAATGAAAAAAATATAAATTTATACCTATAATAAATCCATGATAATTTTCATAATATCAATATTTATGTGATGTTACATATATCTAGGATTAATATAAGGCAAGCATCATTAAGAGAGTCCATGATGTATTGAATAACCATGGACTTTATATTTCGAATGTATTTTAGTGTTAGTGTTTTTTTTCAATGGATAATCTATATCAACTCAAATAATTTATATGACAGTGTTTTACTCATTTAACACTTTATTTTTAATCATTATTTAATAATTATGTTAGTTAAATTGGGAATTTCTATGAGTAATTATATTTTATAAGTATTTTTTGAAAATATTATATTTTTTATTTTTTTAATGTTGAAAAAGGGTTGTAGTAATGAAAATATCAAATTTTAATTCCTTTATATTTTTAATATTTTGTGAATACTTTTAAAAAACGTTTATATTTATTAACATATCTGAAAAAACATTTCATTGATAAATTGTAATTTATATAATATCAAATATTTTATTCAATTAAATAAAAAATAAAACCTGATAAAATATCATTTTTTGATTAAATATTATTATTTTTTCTAAGGACAAATTTATTATGAGAATAAAATTATATTTTGATTTTATGTTATTTAATTTATTTTTAACAATCCATAAATCTATAAAAATAATTTTTTGATTTGGACTCAACATGTGTGCCTCAAATATAGAAGTCGTATACTAATGAATGCTAGATTTCACAGCATGAATTGAGAGAGAAATGGTCTTTTGAACTGTTTTCTATTTCTTGTTCATTCGATCATCCATTTGGTTTTCTATAAATCCAATAATTTTAAATGAAATCAATTTAGGTTTGGGGTTGTTCGTCAATATTAATTAACTTCATTGTGAATCGTTAGTAAACACAAATTATGTGTTTCTGTTGGAGCCTATTTGATCTTCTTACCCTAAGAAATATTATTCCACATAATTTATTTTACCATTTGAAAAATAATTTAATCTATTTATTATTTGTTTTATAGGGTTTAAGTTGGAGTTATATATTTTTCATTTAACTTAATTGAGATGTTAGATAAGTGATATTTATTATGTATGAATTGTTTGGAGATAGATCAATGGTATTCATTTATATATTAATAATGTATCTATTTGATTCACTGAAATCCTATATTATATGATTGAAAGATTTTTAAATTTTACTATGATGGTTTAGAAAGATTAAAAATGATGGGCTATATTCTATGAATTCATGATTTAATATATTAAAATTGTTGATGATTTGGACTTCAATTTTAGACAGAGTAATTTCAATAATTGTATTAGAGGTTAGATAATCTGTTTATGTGTAGAGAAAATTATATGACTATAATAGAAGTAGTATATTTTCTAATATAGAGATATATATAGTACTCAAACCAATGTGAGGTATATATGATTAAGATAAGGAGACCTGGGAATTATAGATTATAGTATTGATTAAAAATGAAATAAGGTTGTATTAGAATTCAATATTTATATAGTTATTTATTGTTAGTTTATTCAAATAATGAATATATTCAGATAGGATAATAAGGATGACTTGATCAGAACAATAAATAATATTTATATCCTTTTAGCCTCTTCTTATTCTTATTTTCTTACAACAATGTATACTTTCATTGATTACATTTTAATGAATAAAATTTGTTTCAAAAATTCGATGGGATACATGGTTAATAATTATATACATTTTATCTAACCATATATATGAAAAAATCCCCCTTCATTTATTATTTGGTTGTTTTTTATATTCTTTATACAAAACTGGACATAGAAAGAGGTATGTCAATAACTACTCATGATTAATAATTGTTTTTATATATAGTTAATATAAATATTTAATAGTTATTTTAAGTGTTGAAAGAATAATTAATAAAGTACATTAAGAGGGGTGGTAAATTAGTGTGGTGGATACTTATTGAAAAAAATATATTATCCTTGTATACTCAAGAGTTACTTTACCATTCAATTCCAATCAAGCATATAGAATGTAACACATGAGAATTTTATGTTATATAAATCATCAAAGGAATCTTTTTCTACACAACACTTTCTTGGCTTGCTTTACACGAGATCACGACCTTCCTCGATAGCTTGCGTCGTACGCAATACTGAGTTTCATTATACAACGATATGATATTAAAATATTATTAAAACTAGACGTTATGAATAGTAATAACCACTTTTTGAAATTTTATAAATTTTATTTTTCAAAATGGACTTCATTTTTTGATTCAGAATATCGAAATTAGCCTAGGGTGAAATTTTGTTATTTTTCTGAAAACTTTCAATTTTTTATGAATAGTGAAACCACTATGTGGTAGTTAAAAAACTGAATTTTTCATAAAACTTAATTTTACCACTTCTGTGAGTGGAATTTCAAAAATCCGAGAGACACGGTTGATGTCAGTAATTAAAATGTGGTTCAATGAGATAAAAATAATTTTTTGGTGAATAGTAACTTTTTACTTTTTTTACCACGGTTAAAATTAAATAGGGTAATTAAGGGTAAAGATGATATTATTATTACCCTAACACATGTACTAATTCTATTGGACAAGTTTAATTCGACCAAAAACAAACATAGAAATAAAATTTGACCATTTAGGCCCACTTGGATTAGATTAGGACATTTATTATTAATTTATTTAAAGAATGGTTAAAATAGTTAAAATCAAATTTTAATAAGTAAATAATTTTTAATATGGGGTTATACATAAGATAAATTCGACTATAAATATTAATTATAAAGATAAACATATTTCCTACATAATGGTATTTTATTTGTAATTTTTAGACATTAAATAATTTAATTTATTTATGACACAAAGATGATGCAGTAATTATCTTGTTAATGAAATATTGACATAATTAATGTTATAAACACCAAAATAAATGTAATTTGAGACTTTTTATGAATTAAAATAATTTTATAGGTTAATATGACATGTTATTATTGAAATAATTCACTTTTTTCGAACTAATCATTCTGTTATAATTTTCACAAATAATCAATTACAAAATAGTGTCAAAATTGACATCAAATAGTTTTTTAAATAAATATTATATTAGTAATTATTATTTTACTCCTAAAAATCTATGGTTCAGCCAAATTACATAGATAAGGTTATATATATAAATAATAAACAACTTGGGGTTCGTTTGGCTGCTTATAGTATGTTTATTAAGCTTATAGTATAAGAACACAAGAAGACACGGTAAAAGTAAAATTATTTAACTTAATGTTAAATCTAAATGATAAGGATAAAATAGGAACCAAAACTTGTATAAATTCTATTGGATGAGAGGATTTCGACCCATAACCACCTTGGCTTCGAAATATATCAATTTGGAGCTATTTAAAACCGAACATGACTTTATAATAAAATAATATTTTTAGTTTTCCCAAAGATGCCCCTCTACTCCCTTATAAAAGGGCACCTCCTTTCCCTCTTCCTCACACCACATTGAGCATTCATGCTCGGCCAAACCCTGCCAATTCCTCCTCTACACTTCCCTATAGACATCCTAGAGGTCCTGGTCTTCTTCAAAGACCATGTTTAGTGCCCTAAAAGATGGTCTCAAAGAAGCACTTCAAAGAAGAGGTAATGTCCATTACCGATTCTTTCATCTTTATTTCTTCTTCCACTTATTCTTATTTAGTTGTTTAATTATGAAGTAATAACATCAGTATCACTCATATACTGATATGTTATTATAAGTATGAAACAACCCTATTTCACCATCTATCCATCCTACGGAAAAAGAAATCACCGCGCGTGCGTACTTACGGAATACCTTCTCCACGCTGTGGTGTAATGTATTTTCCACCACCACCTTACATGGATGGGTATAATGGTTTACATAATGACTATATATGACTATTATAAAGTAATACTGATTCTGAAATAGTATACATACACTCCAATACAATTTCGCGATCATAGGAACGATATCATCACTCGTGCGTACGTACGGAATACCGTCTCCACGATGTGATGCGACTCGTTCTACATGATCTTCATTTCATAATGATTATATAAATGAATTGAATGAATGAATATGATATATATTACACTAATACCATTCTGGAAATGAGGTATCTATAACCTAATGAGAAGAATAAGAATTTATTCGACAAGACACGCATAAGAACAAAAAGTTATAAACACCCGAATAACAAGTAGCAATGATATATTACTACTAAGAAGCTAATAATATGACCATATATGATATCATTAAAATAAGTATGATTCTAGAATAAGTAAATAACATTTTTTAAATCATTATACAGGAGGTTCGGACACATCAAAAGCAAAACGGACCTAAGGTAAGGGAAATATCACAATCTCATTTTTATCCGAGATTGTTTATACTTTGGTATTTACTGGGGTGTATTTTATCATCCACATCCATGTTTCCCCAATATGTAATATTTATGTCCTTATACAATAGTTAATATCAAATTTTACCCTTCGGTGAGTTTTTAGTAAAAGATATGAAAGGAATCTTTTGTCATTTTTCCTACAAGGTATTTTTTTGACTTTTTCGACAAAAGTACGAGAACAATGTTTTCTTTTAACTTATACGACATGAATGGATTTTTAAAACATTATTTCCAAGAAGCTTCCCTTATAAGTTTTCAAGATTATTTTTAATCAACTTCTTTTAGTTATAATTTTATGACATGTAAAGAAATGAAAAGTGTTTTTGAAGTATAAATGATATTTTCCTCAAGAATGGTGTTCAAGTGTTTTATCAAAATTATTTTCCATCTAAGAAAATAAAGGGTTCTGTTTTTATACCTATTATTACATTATTTTGATTATGTTGTGATGGAATTATTTTTATGAATTCCTTTATCTTATATGAATTGTTTTATGATGTCACAATGTTTAAGAATCCCATTTTTATTACATGGGTTATGCTATGATGTATGGTTTATGATTCTGTGGCACACACAAGAATGGTATCATTATGAGCTGGGCGGGACCTATATCTCCCTCCAATGCATTGGGTAAAGATTTTATATCTCATGAGATAGACATGGCTGGAACGGTAGGTTATACCGGTTCAGTGAAACAGGACTGAACGAGGAGTGAACTCGGTTCAGAAAGGGACTTTGTCCACTAAGATAGTCTTGGAAATGAGCCTTGACTAATAAGAAATGATTCTCTATGATTATGTGTCTATGACACAAAGTTTAATGTTTTATGTTATGATTATTTTGATTACATTTCACTGCAATGATTTATCCCATGTTATGAAATTATGATCTCTTTTGCAGGTTAAGATTTCCAAAAGTTATATGCTTATGTATATGATGTGATTGATATTTCTTTTTTTTACCCTTACTGAGCATTTGAGCTCACCCTTTTGTATGTTTTCTTTCCCCAGGTCAGGAAGAAGGTTATTAAGTAAGATATGCCAAAAGGGACTATAGATATGATGAAATAAATGGGAGACAGTGGAGACGCTTTATGAAACAGTTGTTTATGTCTCCCAGTTTCTAAAGACACTATACCTATACGGTCCTTTCGTGGTTTTGTTATATGTTGTAATAAGTATGCTTCAATTTTGAAGTATTAACAATGTATGTAAAGTATGAGTCGTTATAGTTGGTATCAGAGGAAAGGTATAGTCAACCTTTGGAAACTAGGATGTAAAAGCCTTAGTAAGAACCCTAAGGATAAGTCTAAGCATAGAACACAATATTAGTGTTTTATAAATGGACATGAATAACCTAGGATAAGACCTTAAGTGTGAAATTTTATTCTTGATTATGTGGTTTTCCTATTATAATTAGTGTTTCTCACACTATTCTTCTTGGTTTTAGTCAATGGCTCGAACCCGAAGGAACCGTGTTAATGCGGAATGTGACGGGCAATGCAATGATTGTCCTCCTGAGCAACCAAATGTTATGGGAGCTGGAATGAAAAATCTTGTAGCCATGATCACACAACTTTATCAAGCTATGAATCATACAGAACTTCCAAACGAGAAAAGGAAGTAGAAACATTCTGTTGAATCCTTCATGAGGCAGCATCTAACTTCTTTCAGCGGGTCTACTGATCCATTAGTTTCTGAACAATGGATTAGTACTACTGAAAAGATATTTTCAGTTCGTCAATGTTCTGAGCATGATAAAGTCATCCTAGCATTGTATCGTATGGAAGAAGATGTTGATCAATGGTGGAATCTTATTAAGAATACGAGGCAAAGGGATGAAATTGAGTCCATGGAATGGGACGAATTCAAGAACTTATTTTTCAATAAGTACTTCCCTCGTATTCTCCGAACAAAGATGGAGAAATAGTTTCTTGAACTGAAGCAAAAGGATGATGAATCTGTTGGTACCTATGAAGTATATTTTACAAGACTTGCAAGGTACGCTTCTGGTATTATTATCCAACCTGAGAGTAAGATCGATCGATTCTTTAGTGTCTTAAAACCAAGTCTTCGAAGGGCGTTAGCCATAAGGGACATCAATAGCTACGAGGAAATCGTTCGATGTGCTCTCAAAGTCGAGATGGAGATTGGAGTAACCCATCAATCATATGGGTTTGATAAGAAGAGGAAAATGGAATTCAAAGGAAAATCTAAAGAGCACACTGAAAAGAATATGAGCTTTCCCTTATGCTCAAAGTGTGGAAAGAAAAATGGAGGGAGTTGTCTTAAAGGGGCAAGTAAATGTTTCAAATTTGTAAAGGAGGGTCATCGGGCATTTGAATGCCGCGATGATGGGAATAAGATGTCTAATTATGCAAACAAAGGAAGGGATACACAGAATGAACCTACTACACTTCAATGTTTCAAGTGCAAGGAGATGGTACATTATGCCAATAAATGGCCTAATCCAAGGGTTGATAATGATGGTCGACGTCAACAAACTGTTAAGGCTAAAGACAAAGGAAAGTCACATGCAATTTCTATCAGCGATGTGGAGTACGATAACGATGTGGTGAAAGGTATACATACCATCCTCTCTAAAGTAGCAAATGTTTTATTTGATTCTGGATCCACCCACTCTTTTATTTCTGAATAATTTTCTAAGGGTATCACCATATTACCTCAACAATTAGATGTCTAGTTAGCTGTGAAAACACCTAATGGCACAACAGTAGCATCAAAAGTTTATAATTCTTCTCCGATCGAAGTTTGTGGGAAAGTGCTTCCTGCAAATCTTGTGATCCTTCCTATAGTGGAATTTTATTTGATTCTTGGCATGGATTAGCTTTCTTTATATGGATCTCATATCAATTTCCAAATAAGGAAAGTCACATTTCATATTCCAGATAAATCTATGATCGTCTATCAATGCATGGATGAACATAACCTTCCAGTGGAAATTTCTTCCATTTTATGGTTATTGATTCCACTAAATGAAGGTTATTTATCTCAAATGGTTGGTGAGAAAATCACGATTTAGAATTTGCCCATTGTACAGGAGTTTGATGATGTCTTTCCGGAGGAATTACCGGGTCTTCCACCGAATCGTGAAGTTGAGTTTTCAATAGAACTCGTACCGGGTGCTTTGCCTATTTCAAAGACACCTTATAGAATGGCCCCAATTGAGTTTCAAGAATTGAAGAAGCAACTCCAAGAGAATCTTGATAAGGGATTCATACGCCCTAGTGTGTCACCTTGGGGAGAACCTGTTCTATTTGTTAAGAGGAAAGATTGATCAATGAGACTATGCATTGATTATCGAGAACATAACAAGATCACTATCAAGAACAAATATCCTCTCCCGCGCATTGATGACCTATTTGACCAACTACGTGGAGATCAATACTTTTCCAAGATTGATCTTCGTTTAGGGTATCATCAATTAAGGGTCAAAAAGGAGGATATACCAAATACGGCTTTCCATACAAGGTATGGACACTATGAATTTATAGTGATTCCATTTGGTCTTACTAATGCCCATGCTATCTTGATGTATTTTATGAATAGTGTCTTTAGAGACTATCTTGATCAATTTTTGGTAGTCTTTATAGACGATATTCTTGTCTATTCAAATAGAAAGTAAGAACATGAAGATCACTTGATAATTATATTGAAGACCCTGAGAAAGGAGAATCATTATGCCAAATTTACCAAGTGTGAATTTTGGCTTCAAAAAGTTGCATTTTGGGTCACATAATCTCAAAAGAGGGGATATCTGTGGATCCAGCAAAAATAGTGGTTATCGAAAGATGGTCGAGACCAACAACAGTAACTGAGATCCGAAGTTTTCTTGGTTTGGCTGGATATTATAGACATTTTGTAAAATATTTTTCATGATTATCTAATCCACTCACCAAGTTGACTCGGAAAGGAGTTAAGTATATCTGGACGGAAGAATGTGAAGAGAATTTCAAGGAGTTGAAAAGAAGGTTATCCAGTGCACCTGTGCTCACACTGCCTTGTAGTGGAGAAAGGTTTGTGATCTATAGTGATGCATCCAAGAAGGGATTGGGGTGTGTTCTTATGCAAAATGATATGGTGATAGCTTATGCCTCACGACAGTTGAAAATCCATGAGCAAAATTACCCAACACATGATTTGGAGTTAGCTGCGGTAATCTTTGCATTAAAGATTTGGAGGCATTAAATTTATGGTGAATGGTGTGATATTTATACTGATCATAAATGTTTAAAGTATATTTTCACAAAAAAGGAGCTGAATATGCGTCAAAGAAGATGGTTGGAGCTGATTAAGGATTATGACTGCTCAATCCATTACCACCCTGGGAAAGCAAACAAGGTGGCAGATGCATTAAGTCGACAAGACTATGCTAGTTTGTCCATGATGAGGATCACAAAAGATCCAATATTTATGGATTTACAAAGGATGGATCTTTGAATTATAATGGAAGGGGGAAAATCTTATCTTTTTTAAATGAATGTTCAACCATCTATACATGTGAAGATTAAAGAGGCACAGAATGAAGATGTGTAGTTACAAAAGAAGGTGAGAAATTTTCCTGAATTCAACCTTGATTGTGATGGGATAATAAAGTTCAGGAATCGGGTTTGTGTCCCTCCCATCCCCGAATTAAAGAAGGAGCTGCTGGATGAGGCTCATAGTTCTTCATTCTCTATTCATACTGGAAGCACGAAGATGTATAGGGACATGAAAGAGTACTTCTGGTGGGATGGCTTAAAAAGAGATGTTGCTGAATATGTCTCTCGATGCTTGGTTTGTCAACAAGTTCAAGCTGAGAGATAGAAGTCTAAGGGGATGTTACAACCATTACCCATACCTGAATGGAAATGGGAAAACAACACTATGGACTTTGTCACAGGACTTCCTAAAACATCCAAAGGCAATAATGTTATTTGGGTCATAGTTGATCGTCTTACAAAGTCTGCACACTTCATTGCTATTAGAGAGGATTTCTCTCTAGATCAGCTTGACAGGATATATGTAATGGAAGTGGTAAGATTGCATGGAGTACCACTTTCTATTATAGCTGATCGGGATCTGAGATTTACCTTGAAGTTCTGGCGAAGTCTTCAGCATACTCTGGATACAGAGTTGAGTCTCAGCACTGCTTATCATCCTCAGACAGACGGTCAGTCTGAGAGAACAATTCAAACCCTAGAAGATTTGTTGAGAGCTTGCTCTATGGATTTCAAAGGTGGTTGGGATCAAAACCTACCTTTGGTGGAATTTTCTTATAATAATAGCTTTCACTCCATTATTCAGATGGATCCTTATGAAGCTCTCTATGGAAATAAATGTAGGAATCCAACTTGTTGGGATGAAGTTGGGGAAAGAAAGATATTAGGACCTGATCTCGTTGATGAAATGGCAGAAAAGGTCAGATCTATTCAACAACACATAAGAGCATCTCAGAGTCGACAGAAAAGTTATGCAGACAACCGAAGAAAAGACCTAGAGTTTTAAGTGGGTGATAAAGTGTTCTTACGAATATCTCCCTGGAAGAGGGTTATGAGATTTGGAAAGATGGGGAAGTTGAGCCGTAGATATATCGGTCCTTTCGAAATACTGGATCGTATTGGGAAGGTAACTTACCGATTGGCGCTTCCACCGAATCTCTCTCAAGTTCACGATGTGTTCCATGTATCTCTCCTGAGAAAGTACATACCTGATCCTTCACATGTACTCAGCTCAGAAGTTGTACCACTGGAGCAAGATCTTTCTTATGAAGAACAACCGATAGAGATTCTGGATCGTAGCGAAAAAGTCCTACGAAACAAGACCACTCTATTGGTGAATGTTTAATGGAGGAACCACAAATTAGAAGAAGCTACATGGGAGCTTGAGGATATGATTAGGGAGAGGTATCCTCATCTGTTTGTTACAAAGTGACGAATTTTGGGGGCGAAATTCATTTTAAGGGGGGTAGAATGTAACACCCGATACTTTTATGTTATATAAATAATCAAAGGAATCTTTTTCTACATAACACTAGCTTGGATTTCTTTACACGAAATCACGACCTTCCTCGATATCTTGCGTCGTACTTAATACCGTGTTTCACTAAACAACGATATGCTATTAAAATATTATTAAAACCAGCCGTGATGAATAGTAATAACCACTATTTGAAATTTTATAAATTTTATTTTTCAAAATGGACATCATTTATGGATTCGGAATATCGAAATTAGCCTAGGGTGAAATTTTGGTATTTTTCTGAAAACTTTCAATTTTTGATGAATAGTGAAACCACTAAGTGGTAGTTAAAAAACTGAATTTTTCATAAAACATAATTTTACCGCTTCAGTGAGTGGAATTTCAGTAATCAGAGAGACACGGTTGATGTCAGTAAGTAAAATGTGGTTCAATGAGATGAAAATAATTTTTTGGTGAATAGTAACTTTTTACATTTTTTTACCACGGTTAAAAGTAAATAGGGTAATTAAGGGTAAAGATGATATTATTATTACTCTAACACATGTCCTAATTCTATTGGACAAGTGTAACTCGACCAAAAACATACTTAGGAATAAAATATGACCATTTAGGCCCACTTGGATTAGATTAGGACATTTATTATTAATTTATTTTTAGAAGGGTTAAAATAGTTAAAATAAAAGTTTAATAAGTAAATAACTTTTAATATGGGGTTATATATAAGATAAATTATACTATAAATATTCATTAGAAAGATAAAAATATTTCCTTCATAATGGTATTTTATTTGTAATTTTTAGACATTAAATAATTTAATTTATTTATGACACAAAGATGATGCAGTAATTATCTTATTAATAAAATATTGTCATAATTAATGTTATAAACACAAAAATAAATGTAATTTGAGAATTTTTATGAATTCCCCTAATTTTATAGGTTAATAAGACATGTTATTATTGATTTAATTAACATTGTTCGAACTAATCATTCTATTATGAGTTTCACAAAAATCAATTACTAAATAGTGTCAAAATTGACATAAAATAGTTTTCAAAATAAATATTATATTAGTAATTGTTATTTTATTCCTAAAAATATAAGGTTCTTCCAACATACATAGATAAGGTTATATATATTAATAATAAACAACTTGGGGTTTGTTTGGCTGCTTATAGTATGTTTATTAACCTTATAGTATAAGAACACAAGAAGACACGGTAAAAGTAAAATTATTTAACTTAATGTTAAATCTAAATGATAAGGTTAAAATAGGAATCTAAACGTGTCTAAATTCTATTGGATGAGATGATTTCGACCCGTCCCCACCTTAGCTTCATAATATATCAATTTGGAGCTATTTAAAACCGAACTTGACTTTATAATAAAATAATATTTTTAGTTTTCCCAAAGGTTCCCCTCTCCTCCCTTATAAAAGGGCACCTCCTCCCCCTCTTCCTCACACCACTTTGAGCCTTCATGCTCGGCCAACCCCTGAAAATTACTCCTCTCCACTTCCCTAGAGACATCCTAGAGGCCCTGGTTTTCTTCAAAGACCAATTTTAGTGCCCTAAAAGAAGGTCTCAAAGAAGCACTTCAAAGAAGAGGTAATGTCCGTTACAGATTCTTTCATCTTTATTTCTTCTTCAACTTCTTCTTATTTAGTTGTTTCATTATGAAGTAATAACATAAGTATCACTCATATACTGATATGTTATTATAATTATGAAACAACCCTATTTCACCATCTTATCCATCCTATGGAAAATGAAATCACCGCGCGTGCGTACGTACAGAATACCGTCTCCACGCCGTGGTGTAATCTATTTTCCACCACCACCTTACATGGATGGGTATAATGGTAAAAATAATGACTATATATGACTATTATAAAGTAATAATGATTCTGAAATAGTATACATACACTCAAATACAATTCCACGATCATAGGAACGATATCATCACTCATGCGTATGTACGTAATACCGTCTCCACGATGTGATGTGACTCGTTCTACATGATATTCATTTCATAATGATTATATAAATGAATTGAATGAATTAATATGATATATATTACACTAATAAAATTCTGGAAATGAGGTATCTATAACCTAAAGATAAGAATAATAATTTATTCGACAAGACACGCATAAGAACAAAAAGTTATAAACACCCGAATAACAAGTAGCAATGAAATATTACTACAAAGAAGCTAAGAATATGACCATATATGATATCATAAAAATAAGTATGATTCTGGAATAAGTCAATAACATTATTTAAATCATTATACAGGATGTTCGGACACTTACAAAGAAAAACGGACCTAAGGTAAGGGAAATATCACAATCTCGTTTTTATCCTATATTGTTTATACTTTGGTATTTACTAGGGTGTATTTTATCATAGACATCCATGTTTCCCCAATATGTAATATTTATATCCTTCTACAATAGTTTATATCAAATTGTACCCTTCGGTGATTTTTTAGTAAATGATATGAAAGGAATCTTTTGTCGTTTTTCGTACGAGGTATTTTTTTTACTTTTCCAACCAAAGTACGAGAAGAATGTTTTCTTTTAACTTATACGACATGAATGGATTTTTAAAACATTATTTCCAAGAAGCTTCCCTTATAATTTTTCAAGTTTATTTTTAATCTACTTATTTTAGTTATAATTTTATGACATGTTAAGAAATGAAAAGTGTTTTTGAAGTAGAAAGGATATTTTCTTCAAAAATGGAGTTCAAGTGTTTTATCAAAATTATTTTTCCTATAAGATAATAAAGGGTTCTGTTTTTATACCTATTATTACATTGATTTTATTATGTTGTGATGGACTTATTTTTATGAATTCCTTTATCTTATATGAATTGTTTTATGATGTCACAATGTTTAAGAATCCCATTTTTATTACATGGGTTATGCTATGATGTATGGTTTATGATTTTGTGGAAAACATAAGAATGGTATCATTATGAGATGGGTGGGACCTATATCTCCCTCCAATTCATTGGGTAAAGATTTTATATCTCATGAGATAGACATGGCTGGAAGGGTAGGTTATACCGGTTCAGTGAAACATGACTGAAACGAGGAGTAAACTCGGTTCAGAAAGGGACTTTTTCCACTAAGATAGTCTTGGCAATGAGCCTTGACAAATAAGATATGATTCTCTATGATTATGTGTGTATGCCACAAAGTTTCATGTTTTAAGTTATGATTATTGTGATTACATTTCACTGCCATGATTTATCCCATTTTATGAAATTATGATCTCTTTTGCAGGTTAAGATTTCCAAAAGTTATGTGCTTATGCATATGATGTGATTGATATTTATTTTGATTACCTTTACTGAGAATTTGAGCTCAACCTTTTGTATGTTTTCTTTCCCCAGGTCAGGAAGAAGGTTATTAATTAAGATATGCCAAAAGGGACTATACATATGATGAAATAAATGGGAGATAGTGTAGACGCTTTATGAACCAGTTGTTTATGTTTCCCAGTTTCTAAAGACACTATACCTATACAGTCCTTTCATGGTTTTGTTATATGTTTTAATAATTATGCTTCAATTTTTTTGTATTAAAAATGTATGTAAAGTATGGGTCGTTATATAGAACATCAACATTTTAAATTTAAATACAATAAAAAAAATATTTTACTTATATCAACAAAAATCATTAAATATAAAGATCATAAATCAATGATAAATTAATGAACTAAGAAAATCAATAATTCAATATAATGATTTAAATATTTTGGTATGGCGCAATACAAAAACTAAGGCCCCTCACTACTTATACTTTTTCACTCATTAATTCAAGATAAATTCATAGAAAACTTCAACATGTTTCCTCTAGTAGTTAGTTAAAAAAACATTCATGACATGATTCTAACATGGGTGTTTCTCTCTAGAATCATTTCCTTGATGAAATATAATTCATTAATGATTATCTATACATCATAAAATTTCTAAAAAAATAATATCTATGAATTTTATCGAAATATGTGTTTTGTGTATCTATTAATCAATAAAAATATTCTCTTATTAATATATTCTCATCTCAAGTTAAAAAATCCCACTATCCTCAGGTAGAACATATAGAATCTTCATTGTATATTATAAATGATCAACATATTCGATTCAATGTCACAATAATAGATAGTATCATTATAGAATTTATTTTTACAACAATATGGATGATCATTAACAATGTGAAAAACATGATGTAGTTTTGTATTAAATTCATCGACAATAATGAACATCACCATTAAAGTAAATATCTATTGTTAAATATGAATGATTCATTCACTAAATATATATATCAACTTCTCTATGATGTGGTATTGAACATACCATAATGAAACTGCATACTTCTCAATTTCATTGCCTTATAATAAAACTACTTATATAACACCGTGAGACATGACCTTTAATATATTATTTCCCAATTTCATGAAAAAATGGTATTAAAACAATACATTATTCTTCAGTGAGTGTTTATAATAATATAATTATTCATTTTATGCTTCAAAATAACTACCATTATAGTGTGGTTTCCTACAGTTATTCATTTTTATATACATACATGGGAACCAGAATTATAAATTAACCTTATACCATGACTAATTATTATTTAATAACAAAATATGATATCAAACATGATAGGGTTTGTGAATCCTATGGTATTCTACAGTTTTTAATATAAATTCCATCTCAAAAAACATATACCTTCATGTTTCCTTGCATACTATAATGTAGAAAACATTATCATGCTATTTTTATATAACAGGTTTCCATTATAATTTTACTTTTCTACATATGATCCATTACCAAAACTACAACCTACATAATTCATCAAACCACTATGGTGGTTTCATAGCTACAATCACTGGTGCAGAAAACATTTTTAACGTCGGTTATTTTTCATTTTTTATGTCGGTTTTTAGCCGACGTTAATACAGACGACGTTATAAATATTGTTTTTGAAGTCGATTATTATATAACCGACGTGACAACCCAGTGCGGGGGTGTTTATCACATCGGTTATATAATAACCGATGTGATAGACAATTTACCAGTCCATTATCACATCGGTTACTACATAACTGACGTGATAAACCATGGGTTTATCACGTCGGTAATTATATAACCGACATGATAAAACAGTGTGGGGGATGTTTATCATGTTAGTTATTTAATAACCGATATGATAAACCCCTAGAAAATGGTTTACAACGTCAATTATATAATAACCGACATGATAAACTAGCCCGGGGGGGTTATCACGTCAGTTATTTAATAACTCACATGATAAACCATTCCATAGGTTTTTATCACGTCAGTTATTCAAATAACCGACGTGATAAACCCTTCCCCATTCCTGTATCACGTTGGTTATAAAATAACCGATGTGGAAGACAAATTTTTTTTAAAAAAATGGAATGCAGTCCACTGCACTCCCCAGAAACAACCTGAAACCAAATCAAGAATTCGTACCACAAAAACAGAAGTAGACCAAATGAAGAACCAAATCAAAATTTATCATTTACATTGATAACATTTAAAACTTACCACACTAGACATCCCCCCACCACCCCCTGAACAACCCCCTCGCCCCACTGGACATCTCCCACCACACCCCTGGACTACCCCCTGACCCCTTGGATATCCCCAAACACCTCAGGACAACCCCCCCCCCCCACCCTAATGTATACCCCCCACACCGTGGACAACACTCCCACACCCCTGGATAGCCCTCCCACCCCCACCCCGCACCCCAATGGACATCCCCCACCACACCCATGGACTTCCCCCATCCACCTGGACAACTCCAAACACCCCTGGACAACCCCCCCCCCCCACCCTCATGCATACCACCACCCCATTGACAGCACTCCCTCACCCCTGGACAACCCTTCCACACCCCTAAAACAGACCAAAAAGTATCCAAAAACAAACCCGAACCCCCTCAACCCACTGGACTGCCCCCACCACACCCTTGGACACCCCCACACCCCTGGACATCACCACCACCCCCTGGACATCCCCCACCCTTATGTATACCCCCCACCTCCTGGACAGTACTCCCACACCCCTGGACAGCCCTCCCACACCCCTGAAACAGACCAAAACAATACCAAAAACAGACCACAACCCCCTCGACCCACTGGAAATCCCCACCACACCCCTGGACACCCCGCCACACCCCTGGACACCCCCCACACCCCTGGACTACCCCCACCCCCTGTACATCCCCCAACACCCCTGGACAACCCCCACCCCCTGGTCACCCCCACCCCTGGACTTCCCCACCACCCCCTGGACAGCCTCCCACACCCCTGGACACCCCCCAAACCCTTAAACTGCCCCCATCCACTAGAAATACCCCAAAAACCCTAGAACCCCCCAACCTCTTGGATTACCCCACCACCCCCTGGACAGCCCCCCTCACCCCACAGGACAACACCCACCACACCCCCTGGACCCCCCACAGCCCTGGACTGCCCCCCTGACCCCCTGGACAGCCCCCACACCCCTGGACAGCCCCACCACCCCTGGATATCCCCCACACCCCTAGACAACCCCCACAGTCCTGTATACCCCCACCCACTGGACAACAATCCCACGCCCCTGGACAACCCTCCCACATCCCTGAAACAGACAAAAAAGTTGCCAAAAATTGACCAGAACCCCCTCACCCACTGGACTGCCCCTACCACACCCCTGGGCACCCCCACTCCCAGGACAACCTCCCCCACCCTCCTTGACAAACCCACCCCTGGACTTCCCCCCCACCCCCTGGACAGCCCCCACACCCCTGGACGACCCCCCCCCCCCCTCCTGGACACCCCCACACCCCTGGACTGCTCCCCACCCCAGGGACTTCCACCCACCCTCTTGGACACCCCCACTCTACTGGTCTGCCCCCCCAACCTCCAGGACTTCCCCCCACCCTCCTGATCACCCACTAGACACCCACACCCTCCTGGAAACCCTCTTGTACACCCCCTTGGGGGGAACACCACTGGAAGGTACTCATCACTCCCACATGCGAAGCTTCAGCACTCAAAATGTTTCACATTTGGGAGTTATGAATACCTTCCAGCGGCATTCAGCCCCGAGAGGGATGGCGGCGCCTCCTCTCCCACACCCCTGGACTGACCCCCATCCCCAGGGACCCCCTAGACCCCCCCACCCCACTAGACAACCCTCCTACACACCTGGAAACCCCTATCACCCCACAGGACACCCACACACCCCTGGACACCCCTTAGAAACCTCCCTCTCCCCTGGACATCCCTTCCACCCTCATGGAAACACTCCCACCACCCTGGTCTGCCCCCCCCCCCACTCTCCTGGAAACCCAGGACCTCCCCCCCCCCACCGGACAGCCCTCCCACAACCCTGGACACCCCCACCCCACTGAGCACCACCCACACCCTTGGAACCCCTCCCCCTAGACCAGAATCCATACCATAAAAACCATCATAAGTAGACCAAAACAAGAAGTAGAGAAAAATTAAAGATTCACATATATATAATTCAAAACTTACACTATCAAATTCAAAAAAAAACTAAATCCAACCTAAACGGCTAACAAATACACAATTACAATGACAATATACAAAATTACATTTTACACTACAAACAACTAAAATGCAATCTAACCTGTAAAATAATTTGACCACTCCACTTGTTAGTGTTTTATGTCTTGAGTAGTATAGTGTTGAGGGTCGTCAAATAGATACAAATGAAAAGGATAGTAGTTAATGTGTATAATGAATAAATCAAATTGAAATATTATGGAAAAGTTTAAAAGGAAATATTACCAGGTCAAAGTTCACAACTTTCCCATTTGTTATTATTTCATAGATTAATATTAACATATAATATCTGCATTCGATGACGCATTATTGTTCATGAAAATTATGTTTGGATGAGTGTAAATCCAATATATTATTTTTATGTACTAAATCAAAAATTAAAAATTATAAATGGTTATTTTCCTTATCATTTACATATTTGATCTTTCCACCCCTTTTCTTTGTGTTTTTTCGAAATTAGACCCATCCCCTGTTAGAAAATAATACTAATGGGGTAAATTTAAAATTCATTATAATATATAAAACTATTGAGAAATTGAAACATACTTTTCCAATATATTATTAAAACTTTCCCACACATCATCATGGACAGAGCCTATCCAATAAAGTGTTTTCTCCCTTGGGAAAAAACACCTAACATCAAATGATCACTGATAAAAGAAAATTTATGGTTAGTGGTTCTTTATGTTAAAAGATAATGAACTCTTTGAGAGAGATATGTTTCATACCTCTCACAAAAAGGCATCATCCAACATTTTTTGACTATATTCTGTTCAAGTCTTTCAGCAATATAAAGCATTCTTTGTTCCTCATCGAATGAAATGCTTCAGGGGAAATCAATTGCGGGTCCATGAATCCATATACATCAGTCAGATCATTCCTCTCAAAAATGTTATAATGATACCGAATAAAAAACCGACATAAGTATACATTTTTAATAAATATAACGCATGGAAAAGGTGTTAAGACTTACATAGAAAAAATTTTCACCATGGTGATGCCCAACTTATCTCCAGTAACAAGCTCCATGATATCAGTTTTCATAATCCCCACAGTTATTTCATGTCCACAAACATGAGCTTCCATTGGAAACTCATAATGACCCACTAACAAATTTTAATATCTTACCAATCTGTCAAGACTACTAGAATCTGTATCTGATGTCATAGCCATTTGTCTTTGTTGTTGTCTATACAGTATTTCTTTACCTTTAATGTATTTCTATAAAAATAAATAGAAAAATATATTAGTTTTCAAATGATAAAAAAACTTTAATAAAAAAAAATAAAATAAAAGATATAACATTCATACCTCTATGGTAATGTGTCGAAGAAGTTTGGATGTCCAAATAAAAAAATGGCTGATACTATGTCCAAATGTCGTCACCTCATCTGTAGGTAATGGTACTCGAGCTTATCTATCTATAATATCCTATACAGTGACCCTCTGATTCTCTACCTCTAATTTTTTATGATGAATTGTATCTCCTATACAATATACCAACCCGTATGAAACTATTTGATGTTGAGTATCATCAACATACAACTCGCAATATGTAGGAAGCTGCGGTAGAGGAGTATTATAAAAAATGGGGTCTGCATGCTGAGGTAGGGGAGTCGGAGCTACTGGTGGAGGTGGAAGATAAATAATGGGGTCTGCATGGGGAGGTGGAGGAGTGGGAGCTGCAGTCTGAAATTGACATTGCTTGTCTGCAAACATATACTATACCAACTCTCTAATATTTTCCTCCATCATCGCATTAATATTATTAAATTTAGCCTCCAAGGATTCTTTTTTTTATAAACACCCTCAACGTTAGAAGTCGAAGAACGTTGCAACACTTTTCTTACCAATACACCTGTCAGATATCCTTTTACTCGAACAGGATGTTCATGCTTTCCCAATGATATAGATAAAATATCTTTCCTCCATGTAGCTATAAATTCCCCTTGTGAGCTCTACTCCTCAAGAGAGTCATGTATTAATTAATTGAACATTTATGTAATTCTTGAAATTATTTGAAGAAAATAGTTATCTTAAATAAATAAAATAGATATCTTACAATACGGTCATCTACAATTCTTGATTCTGCCAAAAGATATTTCCCTTTCTTTCCCATCCGAGTTCTCCTCCATTTTTCATGTCTAGATGGAGGGGATGGAGGGGCTACCTCTCCAGAGATTAAAGACTCAACTCTTATTTTTTGAAATTTTTCCGCCATTATTTGTTCTTCCTAAAAAGAATACCCTCCTCGAGACAAACTATGAGGGTATACATTTTTAGATTGGATCTTATTCATGAGAATTCCTTGTTTGTAGTAAATTAATAATAAGAAATCATTAACCAAACATTAATAAGATCACTTATATAAGAAATCTTATAAATGTTTACATTGCCCTTACCAAAAATGACTGTTGTCTTGTACTTTCAACAAATTGTCTCCATGTGTCTTCATATATTAAAAGATATATACGACATGGATTGTCATGACTCCTATGAACAAAAATGAAATCAGATGAGAGGGTTGATTTGAAATCCCTCTATCTCCTTGCAACCATCGATAAGCATTTCTTCATGACTCCTCCAGTGTTAGGAATATCAAATGTCATATGATAAAGAAGAGGTTAAACATATTATATATACTATAAACATTTAAATAATAGTCAAATAATAGAAAAGGATCTAACCAAAATATTCTCCTATAACTAGGAGATTATATCTTTATCCACACCTCTTCAGTCATCATACAAAATTCTTACTTTGCTCTTAGCCTGAGTTGATACAAAACTCTTAAAATATTTTTCACTTGTACCTTTAGGAATATCATCATCATTAAACTCAACGAGTATCCTCTGATCCTGCGTACGATAAGTGCTAATTTTGGTAAACATGTGCACCCAAGTTTACCAACTCTTGAACTCTTTGTCGTAATAGGAGAACATGAGTAAGATTGGGGAACATCAAGAGAAGCATGTGAATGTTCCTCCCCAGAGGTATGACCAATATGCTCATCTCCAGAATAATGTGGTTGATCAACTAAATGATCTATCATTATCGTTCGAATAAAAAAAACATTAGTTCACAAATATACAAATTCAAATATTTTAATACTACTGTAATAAAAAAATAGAAAATTGTACAAAGTTACGTAATAGTAAACATTGTTTATATGGTAAGAATGTTAAATAATGGTGAAGATGGTAAAGATGGTCAAGATGGTAAACATGGAAAAAATGGTAAACATAGTAAACCTGGTAATCTTGGTAAACATGGTAGAGTAATTTTCCCTAAACAAAAATAATAGATATTTAATTCATGTAATGGTAAACATGATAAAGTAAACTAATAAAACATAAAACAAACAAAAACTTACACTTATTTTGTTTGAATACATGTTTTTATAATGAAAAATCTTATAATATCTAATATTTTATGAAAAAAACAAATGTAAACAAGAAATAAACATATGTTACCTGTAATATTAGGAATGTACAAATGGATTGTTTTCCCAAATTCCTTCATCGTGATCGTTTATTATAGCACAAACCATGTATTCAACATCCTCATCATTATATTCTATTAATATTTCCATGGAAGTAGGGATCTCACATAAATCCGCATCTTCATCATGTTCATCCTCACCAACATATTTTTCTTCCTTGTAAACCAACAGCCCAATTCATCTCTGGTTGATCTACTACATAGAAAGTTTGTTTTTCATGTGTTTCCATTATAAAAGAATCAGTTGTGTATTCTAATATATTTAGATTAACAAGTGTCATTCCAAATTCATCATTTCTGAAACTGTTGTTACTGATAAACCATTTACAGTTAAAAACATGAACTTTAATTTTAAAGTAATCAACCTACCATATGTCTTCAATCACTCCATAATATGCACTTGATGCAGAAATTGGGTTTTTGTCCTTTGAACTAGAAAAATACATTTATTCTACAAACACCAATACACCACTATTCTGAACTGCACTTCTATTGTCCTGAGCTTTTTTATGAAATGTATAGCCATTAATGTCATAACCGGACCTTGTTATCACATTTAATCATGGAACACTCACTATCCATTTTAATGTCTCTGATACATCTGATCTGCCAAGAATGGTCTTTTTAAACCATGACAAAAATGTTTTGTTGTGATCATTCATAATCCACATTTCTTTCTTCTATGGATGACATTGTTTCAACTCATTAATTTCAATGTGATATATGGTGGAGAATTATCTATGTTATTCAAGAAGTCTGATTCTAACTTCTTTATCTGTTCAGCTGACAATGATTTGACTTTCAAGCCAAGAATCCCATTTCCCTCATTATTAACTCGTTCATGGTGAGATGGAGGCAAACCTATGTGCTACAGTACAGCCAAGTAGCTCGTACAAAACTCTGCAACCTCCTCAAAAATATACTTTTCAATAATGGAGGCTTCAGGTCAATATGGATTCTTAACATACTTCTTTAATATTTTCATATACCATTCAAAAGGATACATCCAACAATGATATACAGGTCCACAAAGCATTATTTACCGAACCAGATGAATCATTAAATTCACCATTATATCAAAACAAGTTGGAGGAAAAAACATTTCCAATTGAAAAAGTATAAAAATTTCATCCATTTCCACAATGTTCAAAGCTTTCACATCAATCACCTTATTAAAAATTGAATTGAAAAAATAACACAACTTCATTATAGTATTTCCGACATGGATGGGAAATATTCCATGCAATGCAACTCATATAATTCATTGCATCATGACATGAAAATCATCTGATTTCATACCTATAAACTTCAATTACTTCAATGAGACAAAATTTTCTACATTTGAAGAATAACCTTGAGGCACTTTGATATCATGAAGACACTAAAAAAAGATAATTTTCTCCCTCTTCGATAATGTATGAAAAGTCGGGGGAAGAAATGTTCGTCTTCCTTTAGGAGTGGGAGCTAACTCCAAATGTATTCCCATTTATTGTAAGTCTAATCTTGCATTCAATGCATCTTTTGTCTTTCCTTTAATATCTAACAATGATCCAATCAAACAATCAAAGATATTATTCTCCACATGAATGACATCAATATTATGTTTATCTTTATGATATCTCCAATATGGTAGCTCAAAAAATATTGACCTTTTCTTCCAAATATGTCTATAATTAATAGATTTCTATGTCTTTCCCAATGTCACATAAAGTTTGTTCCCCCTCTCAAAATACAGATCTGGGGATAAAGTTTTTGGAGTAATATCAAATTCTTGTAAGCCATTGAATTCCTTTTTTAGTCTTCTATATGGGTGATCCATAGGAAAAAACATTCGATCACCTAGGTACACTATTTTCCTAAAATGATGAAAATGACAATGTGCTATATGTTGTTCTCAAATTGGACATGCCTTATTCCCTTTAACACTATATCTAGACAAATGTCCATATCTCGGTAAGTCATTTATAGTAAACAAAATCACTGCATGTAGTTGAAAATATTCCATTTTATAAGAATCATACAGCCTAATACCATCATCCCATAAAAGATTCAAATCATCAGTCAGTGGTGAAAAGTAAATATCAATATCATTTCCGGATTGCTTCAGACCAGAGATCAATATACTCAACATGACATATTTGCGCTTTATACAAACTTCATGAGAGAGGTTGTAAATTCCAAATAAAACAAGACATGCACTATGTGTGCTACTGAGGGTTCAGTATAGATTCATTCCATCTATGGACAACCCTGGTATGATATATCTAATTTCATTTCCAAATGTAGAATACTTCTCATCAATTTTATTCCATTGTGGAAAATCAGATGGATGATCTATTTTTACATCACATAACTGCTCATCAACATGCCATCTTAACCTTTTTGCATCATGTCAATTAGTAACTAAAAGTTTGAAATGATGAATTATAGGAAGATACCAAAATACCTTTGAAGGGATCTTTGTAGTCTCTACATCAACCTGTGATTTTTCTTTCACCTTATACTGTGATTTCCCACATTTAGGACACTCTGACATAAATTCATATTTCTTCCTATATATAATACAGTCATTCAAAAAAGCATGTATTTTCATGTATCCCAATCCCGCTGGGCATAATATTTTCTTGGCCTTATAATGTGAATTTGTAAGATCGTTATCTTTTGGAAGAATGTATTTCATCAATTGTAGCAGCTCTGTAAAACTTCTGTCACTCCATCCATGTTTCTCCTTTAGGTTAATCAATCTTTACAACGCCGACAAAACCATAAAATTTGTAGAACAATGTTATAATGGTTTTTCAGCATCACCATATAAACGCACAACTGTCGGTTCTATCTCAATTTGTTCTACTCCAATATCTCGAATCATTTCTTCAATTCCATCAGAGTTACCGTCTTGCGAATCATCATCCTCAGTGAAATTCTTTCCAGTTTCACCATGCCAAATCCTAGGGCTATAACTTGGATTAAAACCATGACAATTCATATGATCTTTTATCTCTATACTTTTCAACTTCTTCATATTCAAACATTTCAGGCATGGATAAAAAAAATGTCACTACTTGGAAAATTTTGGTTAGAAAATTCCAAAAATGCATCAAAACCTTCCTCATATTCATTGCTCATTCGATGTGTCGTAATCCAACATCGACTCATTATTACCTATAACAAATATCAAAATCATACATCTTTTTAAGATAAGAAAAATATATGTTTATATGAGAAAAATCATAATTTGAATGTAAAAAATTCTGAAATATAAAACAAATCTCTGTGTATTTAAAAAAATATGCTTGAATCTGTTTTTAAAAAGAAAATATTGTTATATATAACAGTATTAAATTCCATTGAATCTAAGAAAACGATGGGGCCTCCAATAGTTGATAGAAAATTGGAAAAATGGGGTAAACCTAAGAATCAAATCAAAATTTAAAATAAAGACTCAAATGGAGAAAATCACAATGTGAAGACAATCATCATGGAACAATGGGGTCAGGATAACTACGCATATTTGAAAACCACAACATGGTGTCCCCCATAACACATAATTTTCTCATAGTCGATGACTGGTCAAAATATATATCACCAAATAGAATCATATTGCAACACTAATATCCATGAAACAATACAATCATAATGCCATAATCTCACAAACCATGATGTAGTAGTCAATCCCAACTGACACTTATCCCCCACCCCTGTGGACACCCCATGGACACCACCACCCCCTTGGACAGCCCCCCACCCCCTGGACACCACCCCCACCCTCTTGGACACCCATGGACACCACCACCCCCTTGGAAATCCCCCCACCCCCTGGACACCACCC
Source organism: Viscum album (assembly GCA_963277665.1). Lineage (NCBI taxonomy): Eukaryota > Viridiplantae > Streptophyta > Magnoliopsida > Santalales > Viscaceae > Viscum > Viscum album. Next base: position 531,050,790 of record OY728133.1, read on the forward strand.
CCACCCCCTTAGACACCCCCTAGACACCACTGCTCCCTTGGAGACCCCCCCCCCCCCACCCCTCCTGGACACCCCCACCCCTCCTTGAAACAACCACCCACCTCATACCCCCTTGGACAACCCCATGGACACGACCCAACCCTCTAGACAGCCCCCCCGGAACAACCCCCAAACCCTCTAGACAGGCCTCCACCCCCTTGGAAAGCCCCCCACCTCCATAGACACACCACCCCCTTAGACCCCCCCCCCCCACACACCCCTGGACTGCCCCCCCCCCAACTCCATGGACACCCCAACCCCCTGGACAGCCCCTCGAACCCTCTGAACACCACCTCCACCCCTGGAAACCATCAACCTTTTGTAAATCCCCCACCCATCTAGACCCCCCCCCCACCTTTGGACATCCCCACCCCTCTAGACAGCGCCCCCACCCCTCTAGACAGCACCCCCACCCCTCCTGGCCAGCATCCCCACCCCTACCCCCTTGGACACCCCCCTGGACACCCCCAACACTCTGGACAGCCCCCCCCCCCAACCCTCTGGATATCCCCCCACAACCTAGATAGCCCCCACCCCTCTAGACAACACCCACACCCTCCTAGACACCACCCCCAGCACCTTCCCCCTTGGACACCCCCTGGACCCCCAACCCTCTATATAGCCCCCACCCCCGGAAAACCCCACAAACCCTCTAGACAGGCCCCCACCCCCTTGGACATCCCCCACCCACCCCCTTGTTCAGCCCCCACCCCCTTCGACACCCCACCCTCTTGGACCCCCCCCCCACCTCCATGGACAGCCTAGACACCCCCAACCCTCTGGACAACCCCTGAACCATCTGAACCCCGCCCCACCCCCTTGGAAACCCCCTAGACACCACCACCTACTTGGACATCCCCCACCCCTATGGACAACCCCCACACCCCCTAGACAGCCCCCACCCCTCTAGATAGCACCCCCACCCCTCTTGGACACCACCCCACCCCTAACCCATTGGACATCCACCTGGACACCCCCAACCCTCTAGACAGCCCCCACCCCTCTAAACCTCCCCAAACCCTCTGTACAGGCCCCCACCCCCTTGGAACGCCCCCACCCACCCACCCCCTTCGACACCCCCACCCCCTTCGACACCACACCCCCTGGGACACCCCCCCCCCCCCACCCCTAGATTTCTGCCCCCCCCCCCCCCCCCACCTCCATGGATACCCTGGACATCCCCCAATCCTCTGGATAGCCCCCAACCCCATGGAATGCCACCAACCCTTTTGACAGCCCCCAGAACCATGGTATTTTAACCTCAAGATACTAGTTTTGGAATATCTAGGGATTTTAAGCTCAAGCTAATAGTTTTGGTATCATGAAATTATTAAAAATGAGAACCATGAACTGTATCTCCTACTAGTATAAAATTATCTATTGTGCAATGAATCGGGTTTTAATAGCATATGAAGACTTATAATAGTCCACAAAAAAAGAGATGTAAAAAAGAATATGGAACAACAAAAAGTGATACCCAAAATAGAAACCACCAAGGATCCAAAAAAACCATTCCACCATGAAAAACCATATATACATATAAAATAAATCACACTAGTACACTAAATGGGTGTATCACAATGGTTTACATATAAATTGTAGTAATATAGGTGAATGAGATCATTAGTTGTCAATGACAACAAAAATTTCCATCAATGTCAGGAATCCGCGAAACAAAAGCAAACAAAATAGAAGTAGGTGAGGATTACGTGAATATTACAAGTCGATATAATAGATCTCATGATAATTAATTAGACGATGATGGAAAAATGAGGTAAGAGGGTTCGAAATCGAAGAATCGTACCCAGTTTAAACAAAAAATAGCAAAATGTAAATATAGACTATCTGATGAAAAAAAATGAACGAAATAATGTCGTGGGAGGCTTACCTGAGTGTTGCGAGTGGAGATGATAGATCCAAGGAGAGTAATGAAGGTAGACTATGATGGGAAAATTAGATTAATGAAACAAGATCGAAGAGTCGATTAGGGTTTTCTGCGCGAGAGAGATGAGTCACTGGTCTGTCGATTGAAAAATCATAAATGACAATCCACGAGGCGTGTTAATTTTTTAAATGTTTTATAATGACGGTTATTTAATAACTGAAGTTATAAAAAAAAATTATTACATTTATAACATCGGTTATTATAATAACCGACATTATAAATGTATCAGATACCGCATTTTTTATGTCGGTTATTTTATAACTGATTTAAAAAAGCCACATGTTTGTTTTTTACGTCGGTTATTCTATAACCGATGTAAAAAACACATCATAAACCACATATTTTACATAGGTTATGTTATAACCGATGTAAAAACTGCCGGGTGTTGGTTTTTTACATCGGTTATAATATAACTGACATTAAAAAATCTGCGGGTTTTGTTGTTACGTCGGTTATCAAATAACCGATGTCAAAAGGCCTCAAATTCCGCCTTTTTTAAGACGATTATTTTATAACCGACATAAAAAAGTCATAGATACCTCGTTTTTTACATCGGTTATTTGATAACCGACGTAAAAAATTCCGGGCTTTGGTTTATTACGTCTTTTATTTTATAACCGACGTAAAAGACGAACGCATGGGATTTTTGACGTCAGATATTAAAATAACCGACGTAAAAAATTTACTCTGGGTATTTTTTACATCCGTTATAAAATAACCGACGTAAAAAACCACGTATCACAGATTTTCACGTCGGTTCTATATAACCGACGTGAAAAATGGTGACGTTAAAAATGTTTTCTGCACAAGTGAATGTAGTGTTATTAATTATCCATTGGCCTATCATCCTTTTCCGAATACATAATAAAACATTTAAAAAGCATCACAATACTAATTAATTATTATTATATTATTATTTATTAACATTTCCTTGTATTTTTAACCATTTATGACACAAAAAATTAATTTTTCTTAATGATTAAATTTTATCCTTCTTTATCTGTCACACTCCTCTTCTATAACATAGGTTCCCATATTATTTCCCTTTTGGTATTTGGGGTCTCAAAAATCTAAATCATGACATATTAAACTCCAAAAGATCCAAATAATACTAATAAAACTCATATATCACTATAATTTTACATTTTTATTACTCAATATTGGAAATAAGTGTTTAGGAAATAATTTTATTATTTTCTACTTATCTTCAATCTTTAACTTTATTAATCCAATTAAAACCATAAAAATTTGATATGACTCCACAATCATCATCCAATATATATTCTATTACTCATGGATTGTATCACCCCATACATCATGGAATAAAAAAATCACAATCATGAGAAAACTAATACTACTTGAAAATTATGTAATTATAATATTATGATTGATTATCAAATTTATCTTCATCAATGATGATCTGAAAACAATAATTCCACTCATTTAATTCCATTTTTTTCACATTCACTTATTTACACTCTTAATTATAATGAACAAAAATATTTCAATTATCATTCAAACAAAAATAAGATATGATTTTATTCAATGTTCAAATCTATTTATGAAAAAATTAATCCAATGATTGTTCCTTTTATCCTTCCACATAAAATAAGATTATAGTTTATCCATAATTTTCTTCAAAATTTTCCAATTCATCATAGTTTTTTCTTATATAAAAATCTCAAATTTACCGTCATAATTTATTCAATAATAGGGAAATAATTTTTCACTATAGTTTTTTTGATCCTATTATTGAAATACATATATGTTTTACAGTTGACTATGTATCTTAGAACAGTTATTTCATCTATAATATCTCTATATTTCCCATTCATATATTATTATGAAAAATAAATCACCTTCTATAAAAAAACAAAGATCATTTAGTGTCAACATTTTTATATTCAATAACCCATAAATTTTTCTATTATCTCAAGGACATAAAAAATTATTTTCTACAGTGTAACAAAGTATATTCACCAATACTTTTTAATAGTGTTATTGGATACTATACTAAGGGATTAGGGTTTTATTAATATTTTTAGCATTAATTTTTAACTTTTACAAACAAAATTTTGCTGACAGGTTCTTATTAATGACACCACTTGATTAATTCTATATCTCTTAAAATTAATTAAATCCTTAATGAATTTATATTCCATGAAATTATCCAATTGATTATTTTTTTATCAGTATATTTTATTATCTTCCAAATTATAATACCTTTTCATGTATTAACACCTTTTTTATGATGGTATAAACATAATTCATCATATCATACTATATAATCCTATAAAAAGTTTGAAATAATTTTCTCCTATGATTTTTAGATGATTCATAGGACCTCACACAATAGAAATAACTATGTTGAGAAATTCAAAGATCATTTTAGTTTTTCCTATACAGGTTTCACAGTGTATTCCGTCTCATTCATGTATCGCCTATAATTTCAATATTATAAATATGACATTTAATATCTATAATAATATTAATCATTGAAATTTTATTTATTATTTGTGTATGAATTTCTTTAAATAATTAAGGTTACATGATATTCTCTTATTATATAATTATGAAACATTAATTTTAATTGTTACCTATTTGATAAAGATTATAATTCTTCCTAAATAATTATGTAAATTAGTTTAAAATTTTACTTAATTTAGAAAATTATATGGAATAAATTTCATGTTGAATTAAAATTTAAAAAATTTCATTAAATATAACATGTTATGTTGAATCTTGACAACATAAATCACTTTCACTTATTTTACTCATGTAAAAAAACCAAGTTTTATAGCTACAAATAATCATTAATGCTCAATTGTATACAAAGTGGAATATTACTAACCCATAACCCTTAACATTCCATAATATGTTCATACTTTTTTAATTAGGGATGAACAACAATTATTAGGAATCCATTTGTTTCTTTTCGTTATTAACTTATGACAAAATGTGATCATAATAGATTTCTGATCCATAATTTTTTCCTTGTATGAAAAATTATATTTATAAAACACATTTCAGAGTCTCTCATCATTATTTTTTGAATAAAACGTAATTTATTCCCCTCTCTTAAAATAAGAATAATATATTTCCCAATGGAATTGATATTATGAATTATTTTTATATTCTTCAAGATCCTTAGATGGGTTCATATCCATTCATCATCTTATTATAATTTTAATCATTATGAACAATGTTATAGAAAAAATACAATATTAATAAAAATATTTTTTCCATTTGAGGAATAAAATATTCTTTAATACATATCAGTTATATTCCAAGCTATATATATTATGAATATCCCCCAAACTCATCATAATATTTCACTGTATTATCCTTTAGTCCATAAAATTCTCTCCTCATAATAAGTGTTTTCTTATTACCTTTACTGTACATATTTTACTTCTCTGAATATGATGTTGGATTTTGATAAACTCTTAATGATTGATAGTTACCTCCAATATTTTTATTTCCATTCTCTATTGATGTAGATGTCCATACCTTATATGATTCAATTATTAATCTCAATATTTGTTTCAGATTTTTGGTACCATTAATCTGTAAAAACCCATTTAAAAATCTTCATGGATCTTTTACCAATTTTCATTACCTTTTCACTAAGTGTCATCCCAAACACGAGTTTCTCCTTATGAATTGCTTATTTTAATTTTGTATTAATTTTTTTAAAGGTAACCATCTTTTTGACAATTAAATTTAACAAATATTTTCATTCCATAATAAAATCATTATTTTCATCATCACCATAGATTACTCTTTTGTATTATTATTGAAATAACAAACCATTATAGTAGATTCTAGTATAAAATATTTATCTTCAACACCATTCTCTAAATGATTGATTTCAACAACATGGTGGTCAGTAATTTTAAATAATCCATTAATTGTCCACCAATATTAATATTATGCTTTATTTTGATATCTATATATGCATGCACACATTTATGACAAACCTTATGCTAAAAAATCCTTTTGGATTATTTGGACATCATTTATAGATTTCTTATTCTGGTATATGTCTAACAAAATATCTATGGAATTTATTTTGAACTTATCTTCACAATTGTTAAGATATATTTTATCATAGTAAACCTCTTATAAAACCAAAAAATCTTATTTAATGTCTCATTTATAAATGTATTTCCAAAAAAAATTCATTCCTGATGGATATTTCTCTTATCAATTTTTTAATAGTTGGATTCGCCTTCATCACCTTTATGACCCTATGAAAACCTCATTTGGATATTTATAAAATTTATATACTTGAAACATAAAAATTCTAGTTTTACATTAGATCATACTTTTCAACCTTAATTTTCATATCCACAAATAAAGGAAATTGATTATATAGAACTTCTTCTACATCATCATCGGGATTAATGTAAATTTTTACCAGAAATTTAAAAGAATAATCCTTAAATGAGTGGCTGATTACCACTTCTGATTTATCAAATATTTCATAGTTAACTAATGTAAACTCTTTATTATATAAAGAAATATTTTCCTAGACACATTATTTAGAACTCATACCTTTGGATTATTTGTATGTTAAAATCTCCTTCAGATGTTGTTCATTATTGTAACATCCTTTATGTCAATAATAAGAGAATAGATGGATCTAAAAATCTCAATTATGTGGTTGAATAAACCTTAAATGTTTTAATTCAGTTATATCTTCCAATCAATGATCTTTTAATGAAACACCTTCATCTTCACCTCCTTAATAATGAAATATCCTTAATAAATGTAACAACCCACAGTTTATAATTTTTATAATTTTCTTGAAATAAATTTTTATTATATTATATAGTATTGTACACAAGTATAACATAAATAATAAAAAAACTAATTTCATTAAAATATATCATTACATTTATTATAAACAATACCAATGAAAATATAAAACCTTATATTGGGAAAAATATTATTTATGAAAATTATAGTGTAAATATATATATGTCCCCAATATTTTTGAATTATCACACCAAATACCAACACTATATAAAAGAAAAAAATGATATAAAAAAATAAATATTTGAAAAAAAATTAAATATAGACTCTTTATAGGAAGTTAAGAGAATAATTGAAAATGGAATTTTGTGGAATTTATTGGTAGTAATATGATAGCTGGAATAGTAATATAGTCCTTGTAATAGTAACTTTTACAATTGGGAATAGTAACCTGACCATTGGAAGAGTGTTTTAACTACAATATAAAAATATATAAATAGAAATAATATTTATAATTATTAATTTAATTAAATATAATATTTTGAATTTTAAAAAAGAAATATCGATATTAAAAACATAAAGAATATATAATAACATTTTTAATAAAATGAATTTTTTTGTGTTTTGTAAAAAGAATATTTTTTGTTATGAAAATTAAAAAAACAAATGATAGAATATTTTTTATAAAATAAATTTCATTTTGTAAATCAACACATGAAAATTTACTAAGGGTGATTTTTTGATAAATTTATAAAATAATTCTATATTTATTTCAATAGTAAAAATATGGTTTTTTTATAAAAATATGTATTTATAATTTTATCATTCAGGATGCAATAATGACCTAATAAATTATATAAATTTTTTCTCAGCAATTAAAATCATAAATTTATTGAATAATCTAGTAAAATAAAGTAATCACAATTTCAAAACAAAAAAAACATTTTCCAATGTCTAACTCCTAGGTATTCCATTAAAATATAATTTTTCACTTTCTCAATTTTCTTCTTAATAATTAATTGAATTATATTTATAAAGGTTCCTAAACCCATAAAACAAAAATATTTTATTTAAATATAATCCATAATATCATTAATATCACTATTAAAATGCATTCTTTTCATATAATATTTTTTTTCAGTATTTTATTCTAAAAAATCCACTCTACTCAAATATGAATAACCCTTGTCCATTCCCTTATAAAACAACTACTTTCACTGGATGATATCAAATTCTTCCTTAAGGTTTATTTTCTTCTACGATTTTTTAAGTCCATTATTTTGAATTAAATAATATTTTCCAAAGTCTGTTAGAGTCTTAGGGGTTTTCTTGGGGTTAGAGGCACAAAAGAAGAGGAGAAATGAGTTATCTAGGCATATTGCACGGTTTACGCACAGTTGGGGAAAACTATGTAGAGAATCCTAGGTAACTGTGCAACCATGAAAATATGATTGAACAAAGTTATCACAGGGTTTACATAACCATGTGTAATTATTAGGTAACCATGTGAACCATAACCTCTCAGATAGTATAACACACATGATTTTTCCATATTTATAAAACCATGGGGGTAAACCGTGAGACCTAGTAATGTTGATAAATTTACAAAAAAACCATTTTGAGAATTTTAACCAAAACAAAGGTAGTTCCTCTATCCTCCTTCTATAACACTATTGACGAACAAGATCACCCAAGTGCTTCCAAGGGGGATTCTACTTCATCCCTAGATTGTTTGTAATGCCAACGGTTGCAGATCAAAGATCTGGGTAAGCCTAATCTCCACCTTGCTTCCTTTTCTTGGTTATGGTTTCTATCATTCTATCCTCTACATCAAAATCTATAGAACCCTTATTTTTGAGTGATATCTAGATTTATGATTCAAAGGGTTTTTGAATAGGGCTTTAAGGCTTTGATGAATAGGGTGTTCAACAACGAATCTATGGTAGGTGGTATACAATTTCTATCTCATAGTTTGTATATATATGTGTTCATATATGGATTTTTCCTTGTTCTCTATTTGATGTTTACATTGTCCCGTTTGATATAATTGGGGTATTCGGTATTTAAATAACCAATTGAATCCCTTTTAATCTCTATGAGATGCATGTAGGATGACTCAACTAATCTATGACCACCCAAGGGGTGTGCCGACTATCCAGAACATGTCTAATGAAAAAAATTATTGTAAAATGAACTTTTTTGTATGTCAATAAATTTTTGAATAAGTAAATTGGTAAAACTATTGATTAATAATGGACTATGGGTAGGTGTTTCATGTAGGGAATATGGATATGGGATCATTTTTTGGCATATAAATGGGATAAAATAGGATTAATGGGAATGTGACAATGAATCTTGTTTTGTACATGTATATGATATATGAGTTTTTCTTGGGAAATGGGAAATTCTGTTAAATTTCTATGTGGTATAAATTATAAATTATTTTATTAATGGTGTCATAATATTGATTCCCATTTTAATTTTCATCATTTTGATATTGATATTATTATAGGAAATACTTTTTTGTATTGTCGATAATCATGGTGAATGAATAAATAATAATGTACACATTGAATGATAGAGTGGTGTGTAGACATGTGGTTCTATGACCATGGGTCGAGTTGGACTGAGTCCCTCATATCCACATCTGAATGCACAATTCAGGGAATGAGACAGAGTTCTAACTCCCTGTTGGTTTCATTCAACCTAGACCGAGGCTTCGAGGTAAGGATGATGTCATTACTGTGATGTGTTTCCTTATGGAGGTAGAACGCTATTTATTCCAATATGCCTTAATAATATTTAACATACCTAATCAATTCATCACATGAATGTGGTGATGTAAGAACATACTAATTATAAGTGTTGAATCTGAATTTGATAATAGATTAACTTAAGGGAAACATTGTTACTAATGGCAACTTGTTTTTTATTTTATTCATTTTTCATTACATAGTTCTCTAATGCACTATAAATTTAATTGGTTATTTTTTAGACACTGTTGTTAGGGTCCTACAAAGTAATACACACACACTACATGGGCCTCCACTTTGTGCCCTATCAGATATCATGCTTATAGGACATGACAAGGGAAAGGGTTCTATTCTTGGTAGTTTAGTTGGGTATAAGACAAGCATATATGAGGATACATACATGGATTTAGAATGGTTTCTGGATTCTTTTTCAATCATTATTTGGGGTTTTTTTCACTTAGCAAAGTAGCTGGAAATGGCATGTTTAGTGATCTACCATGGTTGTACCCATTTTTGGAGATGTTAATTTATTCTTTTTCATTATTTATCTTACTTAATTTTCATGGTTTTATATCATACTATTGAGTCTTAATATTAAATAGAAAAAATATTCTCCCCACGTGACATTTAGACCAGTGATTCTCGTCAGAAACATATGGTGTATGGGGACACACACCTTAGGTTATGCGACGACCCAACACGAGGCATCAGTTTATTGGAAACTATGGCTACGATGTTAAAAAGTGGTATCATAGGAGTTATTTTTCACTTATTACTATGTGGGGATGGTATAATGGATATTATGATAGTGTAGGAACTTTTTAAAGATCACATCCTTAGGTTTAGCTAACCCATATATGATGGAAACCCAAGACATCCATGGTGGGAATTATTGTTTTTTTGTTGCGTGTTCTTACATTTTTTTATATTTCCCAATTGGGTGATGCACTTGATGTGTGGCATGGAAATTTTATGATATTTTTCTCATTTTTTTGGGGAAACATGATGTTGTTAATTCATTAAAAATTTTAAGAACCAATGTATATAAGTGGCATACATCATGGTAATCACACATGTGACAAGTGTGTGTAACATAAAGGGGTATGATGCATTTGATTTTCATGAATGTAATAAAATTTGTGTATAGTGTGATTTTGAAAATGAGAAAAAAATTAAGTAACAATTATTTAATTGTGACATATTGGGGAACCAGGCGAGTTAAATGTTTGTTGGAATAGGTCGAAAAATATAAATTATTTTCAAATGGTGAAAATGTCAAAGATTGTAATGTTTTAAGTTAGTTACCCCATGTTATCAAATTCATTAGTAGGTATGGTTGAGATTAGTGTTTTGTATTTGATGATGTTTTAAGGGTTTTTTGAGGGATATTTATTGTTTCATGGCTAGTGATGAACACTCTTATATTCTTGTGGAAGATTTATGGGTTTCTTTCTAAAACATGGGTTTAGTATTGTAGAAAAAGATTCACCATGAGGACATGTGCTGGTTGGGAAATAATATGGAATTTCCATGAACACTTTTCCCATGGAAGAGAAAGAGAATGTGGTGATATATGGATATAGTAGAATATTTCCTAGATAAATTTTCTCGTTTTATGCAGATGATGAATGAGAACCGTAGTGGGTTTCAATGAATAAGTTCAAGTTAAAAAGATAATTATAAAAATAGAACCCTTAAAAAATTAATAGAGATGGTGTGAATCAGGTATTAGGGTCATGGATAGATTCTATACATACTATTATTCATCATATGGATACTCCTATTGAGAATCGAGTTATATTGGAGGATTATATGTTGAGAGGTCTGGAAAAGGATTGGTGGGACTTCATGGTTCAGAAGGAGAAGGTGGAAGGAATGATGTGGAAAAAAATCAAGGAAAAGTTACTCTAAAATTTATATTTGGAAACAATGACAAAGGTAAAGGCTTTGGATTTTATTATTTTGATCCAAGGGAAAATGTCAGGGATAGATTATTCAAGTCCCTTCACCGATTTGGGAAATTCAACCTACTATTGGCAGGGGATGAGGAGGCTGTGGGAAACCATTTTCATTATGTGATTAGACACAAGATTATGTATTAGGTAAACATATTTCTTCTAAAAAGGATTTTAGTGTTAGTAGATTAGGCCCTTATCACCTTGGGGAACATGAAGGGGGCTTTAGGTTGTGAACTTGTTGTGCTAGCTAGGAAGAAAATTGGTGTGGCTACCAAAAGTAGAAATAGACATTTTTGAAATTTCTATCAAGGGGAAATTAAAAGAGCATTAAGAAAAATTGGGTCATCCTCTCAGTGTATCAACTATGTAATCTTTTATCAGTGTGGTAGGCTGGGGCATATTTGTGGCCATTGTCCCTAACTATTAATTGAGTGTCAATCATGCGGTAGGTTGGTCCATGTACAAATGTTCTGTAGGAACCTGTAGTAGTCATTAAATGATGGATGATAGAGATAGATGTAGAGTGTAGGTAGGGGGTCAATGAATTTATATTAGGCTTGAAGTGGGATCTCTATGGGTCATACCAGTAGGAGTTGTCTGCATGGGACTCTATGGAAAGATAATTCATTGAATCTTGGTAGTGTAGTCGATGGAACCCAGGTTGGAGACTAGGGTAGAGGTATTATTATAGCCCCGACCTATCTGGTCATTCCATTCTAAAAATATGGCGTTTGTGGTGTCCTCGGAGGTCAAGGTGACTTATCCCCAACTCTTTTCCAAATTTACAGTTTGGCGAATAGTTCCAACAGTAGACCATTGTGAACAGTGAAATGGTAATCTTCTTTGAACAGTTCCAACGGTAGACCATTGTGAATAGTGCAACAGTTACCTTCTGTGAACAGTGCCAATGGTAGACCATTGTGAATAGTGCAATATTAACCTTAGGTGAATAGTGTCAACATTATCCTTCTGCGAATAGTACAATAGTAACCTTATGTAAACAGTGTCATCATTAACCTTCAGTGAACAGTTCCAATGGTATACCATTGTGAACCGTGCAATAGTAACCATAGGTGAACAATGTCAACATTAACCATATGTGAATAGTTCCAACAGTAGACCGTTGTAAACAGTGCAACGGTAACCTTCTGTGAACAGTTCCTATGGTAGACCATTGGGAACAGTGCAATGGTAACCTTAGGTGAACAGTTCCAACTGTAGACCATTGTGAACAATGCAACAGTGACCTTCTGTGAACCGTTCCAGTGGTAGACTATTGTGAATAGTGCAACTGTAACCTTAGGTGAATAGTGAAATGATGAGGTTCATGAATAGTGTTTCCAAAACAGTGAGGTTCCAATGGTGAGGTTCATTAACAGTGTTTCTAGAATGGTGAGGTTCTAATGGGGAGGTTCATGAACAGTGTTTCGAGAACGGTGAGGTCCCAATGGTGAACAGTGTTTCCAGCTTCCTACTGTTTCACCCCTCTGACATTTACTTTGATGTAAAATTTATTTAAAGCCTCATTTGGAGGACTCTAAGGCTGATTCAGAGGCAATAACTGCTATATTAATTATCCATACGGCTTGGGATTTTTTTACTTGGTCAAACCACGTGGTTTAAATGCGATCCAGTTTTAATGGGAAATTAAGTGTATCCTAAACCGTCACTCCATTAAATCTTCAAAAGTGATGGGATATCTTCCTCCCTAATTCCATCTCCTTGTTTTCGGGTGTGAGATTCTCGATTATCCTCTTTCTTTTCATAAGATTTTCCCAATAAAACTCTCCTCCTTGGATTTGTTCCACTCTATTTTGATGCAACCAAGCTGTATCGATCAATATTCGATATAAGGTACGTTTTATCGTCATTATTTTAGGGTTCGTCTTCTCATGTTTCTCCTTCCATATTATAGCATGTGATATCCATGCTTCTAATGAAGTTTCTTGGATTTCGGTTGCTGTGGTCGTACCAAGGAATCCTCGGGTGGATGCAGTTGTCACTATATGAGGATCGTGGTCCATTGTGTGGATTGTTCTCATATAATGAACATCAAGAACCATTTGAGTTTTGGGATTCATTTCTTCTCTCTTCATTTATGTACAACTGTAACATTAGCATGGTTTATCCCACGGGATGATAATGGAATTAATATAATAAATATTTGAAGCAGATAAATAAATTGATATCGATCGTATGTTATTTCCACTTGTTTTTCTAGAAAGTGTGATATCTATGCTTGATTTATTTAGCTATTCATTCTTGATGGAAATTGGTTATGAATGTAAATAGAAAATAATTGAAATTTTTTTGGTTAAAAGATAAAGAGGCATGTAAATGAATCTGGTTCTCCTTGTTGTCATTTGATGTTAATCAAATTGGTGCAGTAAGAATGGCTAATTATTTTTTTCATAGCTTACTAATTATGTTTCCCGAATTTGGAACCTATGAATAATAAATCAATTAATTCAAGATGTATTAAATAATTTATTGTTTGGTTATTCCTTGACGGGTTCTGAGTTACCATCTTGATTGTTAATGGGCCAAGAGCCCAATTGTTTAGATTTTTGTTTTCCTACTGCTTCTATTGTGATATGAGCCAAGATGACTGTTGTGGTATGTGGGTCATGGAGACCTTTGGTTGTGGAAACAGATGACACCTCGAGTGGCGAGATGCATCAGTTTATGCATGTGTGTGTCAGGGAGGACACCATCGATGATGAAACATTATGGATGTAATTATTGGATGCTTTCTCATTATATTTGGTTGATTATCTTCTCTACATTTCCCCACTACTCAAGGAATCTGGTCTTGCATATCCTTCTTTTGAAAGAGGCAAAGACTCGCAGGGTATGCCACGTGCTTTCCGTGTTTAGATTCTCAAGGGGGGATAAGTCTACACTCTTGCTATAGGCCAAAAATACTCGACAGGTAGTACGTCTAATCATCGTGTTGATCCCCCTTGTATTTAGTATCATATAATATTTTTCTAGAATACCTGGGAATATGGGAATTTAATTTTGTAATGAATATTTGAATATATGATGTTGACCCTTGGGGTTGGAGTTGGTGGTACATAATGACGAGGTTGTGATTTAATGGGACAGTGGACTTTGGGTGTGATGCTAACAATGATTAATGTGGAATTGTAAATGGTTAAATTATGTTTAAAGAATTAATTAACATAAAGTGGAAATAATAAAAAGGGAATGAAATAATCTATTAAATCTCTTTAAATGGTTGTGTGCTTATAGGATACCTAGTCTTGGAAGTAGAATCCCAGAGTCTGAGAGACGTTAGCTACAGTTGAGTCTAAGACTAGGTTATTCCCATAGTGTAGTTGTGAGATATAGTATATCCTATACTTTTTGTGTTTCTATATGCTACTCCCCCATGTTATTAAGGGAAAATGACACACCGGGGATTTTGAGCCTTGGGGTGTGTTTTCCCCAAAATTCTGCTGGGAGGATTAATGGCTGACTACCCCCTTTGGCCCCGCACTATTCTCTTGGTAGTTACTTGTGCTGGTAGGAACAATTGATAGTTTTCCACATATATGTGTGTAGAGGGTTGTAATGTCTTGTGCTTATTCACACAAACATACTCTATATAGTTTCCCATCGAAAACTATAGGTGTAACATGTATAGGCTGTAATGGCTTGATGATCCTTACTCAGTGTATGGGCTGTAATGGATTGAGGTATAATACCTGACATATGATACACGTTATGGGGGTTGTGGTGGATCCTAGAAACTACCTGCTTACTTTTCATATGTGGACGTGGTGGTTTTGTTGCACGAGGTGCATTTTGTGGTGCTTCGTTCAGGTGTCTGCAGGCCACACATTTTGGAGAGAGATTCTTAGGATGTGCGACGTTGGGGAAAAGAGGAAAACCAGTGGGGAAGTAGTAGAGGGGTACCCTTGATATTCTTTATTATATTATATACTCTTGTATGCGTTAATTGGTGAGAGTGTCCATGGTGAGGTTGGTAACATAGTATACCTTTTTAGGTGACGACTTAGTTTCACTTATTGTTCACTGTGCTTTAGCATGATTTATTTACATTTGCACGAAATGCGTAGGGGAGGATCCTACTGAGTATACTATTATACTCACCCTATGTATATATAAACTGTCTTACAGGTCACTTGGGATAGGTTGGAGATCAGGCTGGTGTTTTCTAGCTTGGGGTAATAGGAGCTGTTCAGGATTGTGGGTGCTATTATTTTACTTTCTTTTGGGTACTTTCAGTTTTTCCCCTTTCTGTTGTAGTAGTTTTTCATGAAATTTCTTATGTGTACTTGGGTTTTCATTTATGTTTCTATCTGAGATAGAATTTTTGGGTGTCTATCTTATCTCACTCTTTCGCATGTGTTCTCTTAGAGGGTAATGCCTCCCATTTGTGTGTTCGCTATGCTCTCGGTGCTAGTCACCAACGCAGGGACTACTAGAGGTAGGACTCAGGGGTCAGTATCTCCCTTCCCACATTTATAGCACAGGAGGGGTACACTTTGTGGGGAGGGGGTCATGAAAAATTGGTATTATAGGTCTGGTTGAGGGATAGGATGGAGTTTGGAGTTAGGAACAAGTGACGTTGCATTGGTTGGTAGGGAAACAATGTCATTCATGTTTAGAAAGTGATGTAAAAACTGGAGGCTGACGGAGACATAGGCGTTTAGATCCCCCTATGATCTGATTTATGGGTCTTTTGGATTACAATGGATACTTAACAAGGTGATTCTAGTTTCATGGTAGAGACCTAGGAATGGATCATGCATCATTCTTCATTGTGCATGTGTTTGAATGGGTAGACCTTGGGATAGGTTAACCTAAAATCAATGAATGAAAACAATTAATTAATTAATGTCGAGTCTTCCATATTCTAGGTTTAGGAGATACAACAGTTTCTTATTTTACAGGTATGGCTCCTTGTCAATTTCCTCGCAGGTTTGTGCTGAAAATGTCTAGCAGACTGTTCCAGCAGATCGCAGTAGGGTAGAGGTTGACGACGACGACACATGGAGGAAGAAACTCGGATAGTTTCAGTGCCATAGTCTACAAAATTACGAGGGATCCATTTTAGATGCAGTCACAAAAGACTAGTTGGAAGAGGTCAAGGTAGGATTCAGTTCGATCGTTGATCGGAAGGCACATTGGTTGTCCTTGGTTGTGATGATGCTGTGTGGAGCAGCGAGGCGGTGGTGGTTCTTATTCCTCGGGGATCGCGAGGAGTCAGCGATCTCATTAGAGGAGTTCCGAGATAAGTTTAGAGGCATGTTTCATTCTTCAAATACAAAGGCGTCTAGATTACAGGAACTTCTTACACATCTATAGGGGAGCTCCAGTGTTTGAGAATTTCGAATATGCTTCTGGAACCATTTATGATATGCTTCAGACCTATTTCCAGATGAGGAGGCCAGGGCGAGGCATTTTGAGGAGGCTTTGCATCCAGAGATCTTGCACCAGGTCACCCCATTTATGCTGAAGACATATCTTAAGGTGTTGGAGATGGAAGAGGTTGTTGAGAGGACTTTTTGCAAGACCAGATCATCACAAGAGGGGAATCGTCATGATTCCTCACGATGTAGAACATTGGTATGAGGGTCCCGGGTTTCAGGGCAGAAAAGATTCTGTTCAGCCAGGGGTAGGTCCCAAGCCCTTCACATCTCACTTCACTAGAGGTAGCAACTCTTAGGCCTATGCCAAGGGATTAAGAGTATTTTATTTCTTCTGGTGTTCATGGTCATCAGTAGTAGGAGTTCCCGACCATTCATAGCAGTCATCGTGCACCATGTTCTATGCACCAGGTTCCTCCGTTGAGGTCGTTCCATCTGAGGCAAGAGTAGTATGTTGCACCAGCATTAGACCAGTAGAGGGTAGATGGGGTAGGCAGAGGAAAACCCCTTGACACTCTCGATCCTCAGAGAGAAGAGTTCGGTTGTGGTGGTGGTCGACATCAGGGTCAGAGAGGCCCTGGAGGAGGTTGTTGTCAGCTTAATGATCTAGCGTTTCCAGCTCCAGGCAAGTCGGACGTCATTCGAGGTACCCTCTTATTTTCTTTTCTACCTGTTCATATGCCTTGTTGGATTCATGAGTGAGAAACTCCTTCATATCACCTACCCTAGTCCATTATTTCGGACTTGAGGTAGAGAGGATTCCAGTGCCCTTGGTGTTGAATACGCCGGTTGGAGGTCGAGTTGACATGTTTGATGTATGTAGATATTGTGAGCTAGTGTTGGGGAAACACCACTCTTGGGTAGGTTTACTATATTTATGAATACAACCATATGATGTAATCCTCGGCATGGATTGGTTGTATTCGGTAGAGGATATCGTGGATTTATTCAGGAAGAAGGTGGTTTTCAATGGTGTGGATGGAGAGCCGCTGATGTTTGTTGGCAATCAAGCTCCTAGGATGGGTCATAGGTGTGTTCCCTACTTATCATACATGATGGCTGAGATGATGTTGAGTTCTTCAGAAGTACAATAGTTGGAATTTCCTAGGGTCGTAGAAGAGTAGCTTGATGTCTTTCCCGGAGAGGATGTAGCATTAGCCCCTCGATGAGAGATCGAGTAGGGGATTGAACTACAACTAGGATCATCTCCATTATCTATATCTCTATATAGGATGGAACCTTTTGAGTAATAAGAGCTACATATATAGATTTATATTCTGTTGTAGTGAGGTTTTGTTCGGCCATGTGTGTCACCATGGGGTGCCCCAATTTTGTTCGTGAAGAATGATGACGATAGTTTGCGGTTGTGTGTCGATTATAGTAGATTAAACAAAGTGAAAATAAAGAATTGATATCATATTCCACCGATTGATGATTTATTCTATCAGCTGAAGGTTTCATGTTAGTTCTCAAAGATTGACTTGCGGTCAGGATATCATCAGATGCGTGTGAAGGATGAGGATATCCCAAAGACTACTTTCTGTTGTCATCATGGGAATTATGAGTTCATTTTAATGACGTTCAGCGTGAAGAATGCTCCTAATTTCTTCATGGGATTGATTAATGTTGTGTTCTTTTAGTTCCTGGACAAGTTCGTGGTGGTTTTCTTTGACGACATCCTTGTGTACTCCACATATGAGGAGGAGCATGAAAAGCATTGACACGCTGTTTTGAGGGTCTTTGTCAACATCAGCGATTTGCGAAGTTGTCGATGTGTGAGTTTTGGGCTTGAGAAGTCTGTTTCTTGGGGCATGTTGTGTCCCTGCTAGAAGTAGCTATGGATCCATCGATGATAGAAGCAGATGTGTCTTGGGCATCCCCCAATATAGTGTCAAAGGTGTGATGTTTTCTTGGTCTCGTAGGCTACTACAGGAGGTCCATATCCAATTTCTCATGAGTTGAAACTCCTTTAACAGCTTTGACCAAGAATTATTAGGCATTCATATGGACTGATCAGTGTCAGGAAGAATTTGAGTATCTAAAGGAGAAGTTAGTAAGTGCTCCAGTTCATTGTATTCTAGCTGAGAGAGTTCAGTTGGATGTTTTCTGCGACGCATTGCATCTGGGGATAGGTTGTGTTCTCATGCATCATAGGTCGGTTGTTTCATATGGGTCTCTGCAGTTTCATCCTCATGAACATTACTATTACACCCATGATCTTGAGTTGGTAGCCTTGGTGTTTTCTATGATGTTGTAGAGACATTACCTCATTGGCGAGCACTTTGTGCTTTTCACCAATCATAAGAGTTTGATGTATCTTTTCTCCCAATGTGATTTGAACTTACAACAACATCGGTGGATGGAGTTCTTACTGGAATATCACTTAGAAATATCGTATACACATGGAAAGGGTAATGTGGTTGCTGATGTGCTAAGTTGAAAGTCACCTTGGGATGTTGTGCGTGAATCTGGTGATTCATCGAGAGTAATGGAAGAACAATCAGCATTACATATTGATATGGGAGAAGTTGAGGGAAAGGGTTGTCTTTTTCAGAAGATGGTATAGTCATCCCTGGTGAAGAAGGTGGAAGAGTCCCAGTTATGGGATCTATAGGTGGAGGTCTGGAGTGACCGAGTTGTTTGTGGCGAGACCCCAGATGGTTGGTCGAAGGATGAAAAACCCCGAGTGTTATATCACGGAAGGATTTTTATTCCATTGAAAATGCATGATATGGTTCTTAGATAGTTTCATAGTCTGCCTTTAGAGGTGAATCCTGGAATGAAAAGGATGTACTGAGCCTTAAAGAGCTAGTTTTGTTTGCCAGGGCTGAAGCGTGTGGTTGCAGAGATTGTGTCTCGATGTTTGATCTATCAGAAGGTGAAGGTCGATCACCATGTTCCTGGTGGTCGTCTCCATCCATTATAGATTTCCAAATTGAAGTGGGAGGAAATATCAATGGACTTTTTTACTGGTTTACCTCGTTCTCAAAGAGGACACGATGCTATTTGGGTGGTAGTGGATCGTTTAACAAAATTGGTCCACTTCATAGCGGTCAAAGAGTCGAGATTAGTGGAAGTTTTGTCAGGGAAGTATCTGGAGGAGGTGGTGATACATCATGGACTCCCAAGGATGATCATTTTTGACTAAGATCCTCATTTTAGCTCCAGGGTGTGGAGAGGTATCCAACATGCTTTCAGTTTTCAACTATGCCTTAGTACTGCTTTTCATCCTCAAATGGATAGTCAGACAGAGTAAACCATCCGGACACTTGAATACATGTTATGCTCTTGT
The DNA here is from genome assembly GCA_963277665.1 of Viscum album. NCBI lineage: Eukaryota > Viridiplantae > Streptophyta > Magnoliopsida > Santalales > Viscaceae > Viscum > Viscum album. Next base: position 531,070,934 of record OY728133.1, read on the forward strand.
GTTCTTGATTTTGGAGGTTCATGGATGAGGCACTTACCCTTGGTGGAGATTGCTTAAAATAATAGTTTTCACTCCACTTTTGGTATGGCTCCATTTAAAGCCTTGTATGAACGACTTTTCCATTCTCTGTTGTGCTGGACTGGTGTTGGAGAGTCATCAATTCTCGGACCAGAAATAGTGCAGAATAAAACAAAGATGGTTCGGGTGATTTGTGAGAGGATGAATATAGCGCACGATAGTAAGAAATTATATGTTGATCAAAGTAGGAGACCCTTAGAGTTTAATGTTGGGGATCACGTGTTTCTGAAGGTGACTCCCCATCATGGGAAGCGAAGGTTTGTTCATGGGAGTAAGCTTTCTCCCCGGTTGGTTGGGCCTTTCGAGGTGTTAGAACATGTTCGAGCTGTGGCGTATTGAGTATCACTTCCCCAACAGAAGTGTCAGAAACATGATGTTTTCCTTGTATCACAGCTCTGTAGTTATTTTCATAATGACCCTCATGTCATCGATTGGGGAGAGATCTATGTTGATGATGATGCAACCTTTGGGGAGCGACCTGTGGAGATCCAAGACCACAAGGAGAAGGTGTTTCACAGGAATTCTATCCCCTTGGTTCGTGTCTTGTGGCGACATAGTGGTATAGAGGAGAGCACCTAGGAGCGTGAGTCACAGATACATGCTCAATACTAAGATTTGTTTGAATTTTTACTTTTTTCATGTAACGATGTCCGCTTTATGGTTAAAACATTCATGTTTGTAATATGATTTTATTTTGTTTCTTCCTATGGATTGCTCTCTTTTGAGAGGTATCTCGTTGTGTGGTTGTTGGGACCCCGTTTAGTATTCCCTTTAGGTGGGTTTTGAATTCTCGAGGACAATAATGTTGTGATTGGTATCTGATGTAATGTCCCAGACCTATCTGGTCCATTCCTTTGAGAAAATATGGGGTTTGAGGTGTTCTTGGAGGTCTAGGTGACTTATCCCCAACACAATTCCAAATTTATAGTTCGGTGAACAGTTCCAATGGTAGAACATTGTGAATAGATCAAAAATAACCTTCTGTGAAAAATTTCAATGGCAGACCATTGTGAACAGTTCAACGGTGACCTTCTACGAACAGTTCCAATTGTAGACCATTGTGAACAGTGCAACAGAAACCTTAGGTGAACAGTGTCAACATTAAACATCTATGAACAGTGCAATAGTAACCTTAGGTGAACAATGTCATCATTAACCTTCTGTGAACAGTTCCAATGGAATTCCATTATGAATAGTTCAATGGTAACCTTAGGTTAACGGTGTCAACATTAACCTTCTATGAACAGTTCCAACGGTAGACCATTGTGAACAGTGCAACGGTAACCCTATTCAGAATAGTTCCAACAGCAGACCATTGTGATAGTGCAATAGTAACCATCTGTGAACATCTCTAATTGTAGACTATTGTGAACAGTGCAATGGTAACATTAGGTGAACAGTTCCAATGGTAGACCATTGTGAACAGTGAAACAGTGACCTTCTATGAACAGTTCCAACGGTAGACCATTGTGAATAGTGCAACGGTAACCTTAGGTGAACAGTTCCAACGGTAGACCATTGTGAATAGTGCAATGATGACCTTCTGTGAACAGTGAAATGATGAGGTTCATGAACAGTTTTTCTAGAACAGTGAGGTTCCAACAGTGAGGTTCATGAACACTATTTCCAGAACGGTGACGTTCCAACAATGAACAATGTTTCCAGCTTCCTACTGTTTCACCCCTTTGAAGTTTCCTTTGACGTAAAATGCATTAAAACCCTCATTTTAAGGAATCTAAGGCCGAATCAAAGTCCATAACTCATATATTAATTATCCCTATGGCTCGGGATGTTCATACTTGGTCAAACCCCATGGTTTAAATGCGATCCACTTTTAATGGGATATTAAGTGTATCTTTATCCGATGCTCCACTAAATCTTCTAAAGGGATGGGATATCTTCCTCCCTAATTATTTATCATTGTTCTCGGGTGTGAGAAACTCGAATATCTCATTCCTTCTCATAGGATTTGCACAATCAGACCTTCCTCATCGGATTTGTTCTGCTCTATTTTGATGCAAGCAAGATGTATCGATCAATCATTGATATAATGTATGTTTTATCGTTGTTTTTAGGGTTCATCTTCTCTGGTTTCCCCTTCCATATTATAACATGTGATCTCAATTATTCTAATAGAGTTTTATTGGGTTTTGGTTGGTGTGGTCATACTGTGGCATCCTTGGGTGGATGCAGTTTTCACGAGAAGAGGATCGTGACCCATTGTGTGGGCTGTTCTCATATAAAGAACTTCAAGAACCATTTTTGGTAGTGGATTCATTACCTCTCTATTATTTTACGTGCAACTTTATCGTTATCATGTATTATCCCACTAGATGAAAATAGAATTTACATAATAAATATTTGAACCGGATAAATAAATTGATATCGACCGTATGTTATTGCCCCTTGTTTTTCTAGATTGTGTGATATCTATGCTTGATTTATTTAGCTGGTCATTCTTGATGGAAATTGTTAATGAACGTAAACAACAAATAATTGATAATTTTTTGGTTAACAGATAAAGAGGAATGTAAATGAATCCAGTTCTCCTTGTTGTAATTTGATGTTAATCAAATTAGCTCAGTAACCATGTTTAATTATTTTTTGATAGCTTACTGATTCGGTTTCATGAATTTGGAACCTATGAATATTAAATCAGTAAATTCATGATGTATTAAAGAATATATTGTTTGATAATTCCTTTAAGGGTTCTGAGTTAACCACTAGATTGTTAATGGTCCAAGAGCCCAATTGTTCATATGTTTGTTTTCCTACTACTTGTGTTGTGATGTGAGCCTGGATGGATGATGTGGTATGTGGGGGCATGGAGTCCTTTTTTTTGTGGGAGAAAATGATTCCTAGAGTGGAGAGATGCATCGGTTTATGCATGTGGGTTTCGGGGAGGATAGCGGGGATGATGGAACAAGATGGATGTGATTGTTGGATTCTTGCTCATTCTTTTTGGTTGATTATCTGCATTACGTTTCCCCACTTCTAAAGGAAGCTGGTCTTCCTTACCCTTCATCTAAAATAGTTGAATCCGCACGAGGTATGCCACATTCTTTTCGTGTTTAGAATCTCAATGGATGATGTGTATACGCTCTTGCTATAGGCGGAAAAGAATCAACAGGTAGTACATCTACTCATCTTGTTGAGCATCATTGTGTTTAGTATCATAGAATTTTTTTGTAGAATGCTTGGGAATATGGGAAAGTAATTATGTAATTAATATTTGAATATATGATGTTAACCCTTGGGGTTGGAGTTGAAGGAACATAATGATGAGGTTGTAATTTTAATGAGATAGTGGACTTTGGGCATCATATTATCGATGTTTTATGTGGAATTGTAAATGGTTAATTAATGTTTAAATATTTAATTAACGTAAAGTGGAACTGATTAAAATGGAATGAAATAATCTATTAATGCTCTTTAAATGGTTGTGTGCTTATAGGATTCATACTCTTAGAAGTTATAACCCAGATTCTGAGAGACATTAGCTATAGTTGATTCTATGACTAGGTTATGCCCATAGTGTGGCTGTGATATATATTATATCATTTACTTTCTATGTTTCTATACGCTACTCCACCATGTTTGTAAGGGAAAATGACACCTCAGGGATTCTGAGACCTGGGGGTGTTTTCCCCAAAATTCTGGTGGGAGGATGAATGACTGACTACCCCCATTGGCCCTACACTCTTCTCTTGGTAGTTACAAGTGCTGGTAGGCACAATAGTTAGTTATCCCCATATATGTGTGTAGAGGGCTGTAATGTCTTGTTGTTATTCAATCACATATATTCTGGATATAGTTTCCCATGGGCCACTATAGTTGTAACGTGTATAGACTATGATGGCTTGGGGATCCTTACTCGTTGTATGGGTTGTAATGGCTTGAGGTATAATAACTGATGTATGATACACATTATGCGGGCTGTGGTGGCTCCTAGAAACTACCTGGTAACTTTTCTTACGTGAACGTGGTGGTTTTTTTGCAGGAGGTGCATGTTGTGGTGCTTCTCTTAGGTGTCTATGAGAAAGCCTTTTTGGGGAGAGATGTTTAAGACATGCGACATTGGGGAAAAGTGGAAAACTAGTGGGTATGTAGTAGTGGGGTACCCTTGATATTCTTTATTACATTATATAATCTTGTATTCATTACATGGTGACAATATCCACAGTGAGTTTGGGAACATAGTATACCATTTTAGGTGATGATTTAGTTTCATTTGTTGTTCACTGTGCTTTAGCATGATTTTTTTACCTTTGTACGAAAGACTTTGGGGAGGATCCTGCTGAGTATACTGTTATACTCACACAATGTACATATAATCTTTTTTCAGGTCACTTGGATCTGGTTGGAGTTTAGCGTGGTGTTTACTAGCTTGGGGTTGCAAGAGCTGTTCGGGCTTTTGGTTGCTGTTGTTTTACTTTCTTTTGGGTACTTGCAGTTTTCCCCTTTCTGTTGTAGTTGTTTTGCATGACATTTCATAGGTGTACATGGGTTTTAATTTATACTTCAAACTGAGTTTGATTTGGTTGGTGTCTATATTATCTCTACCTTCTGCATGTGTTCTCTTAGAAGGTAATGCCTCCCATTTGTGTGTTCCCTCTACCCTCGGTGTTAGCCGCCAACCCGGGGCCTACTGGAGGCTGGACATTGGCATGATTATATCCCTTCTTTCATTTCCAGCCTAGGAGGGGTACACATTTTGGGGAGGGGGTCATGATAGGGGTAGGTAATATTAATGTAGTACAGTCTACACCTGAAGGTGGACAGGCACAAATTTCTAATGTTCGAGGTATGATTCTTGTACCTTCCACACATACTTGTTCTTTATTTGATATTTGTGCTATATATTATTTAATTTTAGTTATGTTCATTCTTTTATTGGGACTTATTGTGGAAAATACATGTGGATTAATTTCACTTGATACTCTTTTGGGGTATGAGTTGGGGATATAACATAGTGTAAGGATAGTTCAATGGAGGTGGGTGGATATCACTTTTTTAGAACATGTTTCCCCATGAGATGTCATGTATTGAACTGATTCTCGGAATGGATTGTATAGTGTTATTTCAATCCCATTATGAAAATTACTAGCATAATTTGATGTTCACATATCTAGAGGTAATAACATATGTATTTCATGGTGAGTGGGATGTTCAAGAGGTCCATATAAGACTGGTTTTTTAACAATTGGGACAAATCACAACGCAAGTAGCATTCATTTAGTTTGATGATTGGTAAAAATAGTAGTGGGTATTCACTCTGGATTTGGACCAATTTCAAGATGTGTTTCTGAAATAATTCACGGGGCTACCACCTAATAAAGATATCACATTTACGATTGAACTATTGGTAGGGGTACAACCAGATTCCATTACACTATATTGATTGGAACTGGAAAAAATCAAAGAAAATAATGTCCACCTAGAAGAGTTGGAATGTAAGGGGAATTTTCATCCTAGTACATCACCTTGGGGATCCAATGTAATATTTTCTATGAAGGAAGGTGGGTCATTGAGGCTATTTTTTTACTATAATAAGTTGAACCAAATGAATGTTAAGAATTGATAACTACTTCCTATAATCTATGGCATGTTTGATCATCATTGTTGTGCCAAAACGTTCTACAAGATCGATTTAAGATCCGTATTCCATAATTTGAAGGTGAGACCATATGACATACCACAAAAATCATTCTAGAGTAGGGAAGGGTTGTATGATTTTGTTGTAATGTCGTTCGGGTAGACCAATTCAACAATTGTGTTCATGTATTTGATGAAGTGGATATTTCACCTGTATTAAGACCAGTTCATATTTTTCATCATTGATAACATCTTGGTGTACCCTAGAACTAAATATGATCATGCTAAACATATTTAAATTATTTTGAGTAAAATTATAATTAATATGATCTAATAAATACATTAAAAAATTTAGTTCATTATTGATAAGGTTAATTTCATGGGTCACATCATTTATGAATCTAGTTTGTTAATGGATCTTGATAATATGTAGGTTCCGGTGTCATTGGAGCAGCCTGTGATCATTTATGACATTCGATGTTTTCTGGGTTTGGACGGTTATTAACAAAGGTTCATTAAGGATTTCTCTTATTTGGAAGAGCCACTCCCGGGATTAACCATGATGCGAGATAAGTTTTAGTGCCCAGGGGCATGTGAATGTTAATTTAATGAGATGAATAATTTGTTGACTACCACCATGATTCTGACCTTACCTGAACCAGGAAAGGGGTACATCTTGCTTTGTGATGCATCTGAGATATGACGAGGGGACATGTTAATAGAGGATGACTGGGATATAGCTTATGGATTAAGATAATTGACGCCCCATCAATGGAATTACCCTACGCATGATCATGATTTTCCTGATGTGGTTTATGACATAATGTGCTAGATGAATTACATTATAGGAAAATGGTTCACGGTGTTTACAAATCACAAATTAAATAAATACATATTTTCTCTTTGTGATTTGAAATTTTGGTATTAAAGGTAGGTTGAGTACCTAAAATTCATTGATTTTTCTTTGGTTTGTACACCCAGAAAATGTAGTAGTGTTTTAGATGCTCTTATCCTAAATACATAGAATCAGGTTGTTTAAGAAACAAACTCAGTGTTGAGACTAATGGCCTTATTTTCTAAGATGCACTTGGAGGTATAGGTGGGGGCAAGGAATGAGGAACCTTGGATCTATTATAGTGGATTACACGATTTTATGCCCTGTCAAGGAGAATCAGTTGGTGGATCCATATATTTTGGATTTGATGAACTGACATAATGGTGGGGTATCATCTAATATTTAAGATTTTTGTGTTGATGGTGTTTCATAGGTCTGTGGTCATATTTTGGTGATGTAAAGTGTATGGGAGGAGTTGATTCATGATTTCCATGCTTTTAAGTGACAAGGGAAACCTAGATTTATTAATATATACCTTGATCTTCATAGGTAGTATTGGTTGTCAGGAATGAAAAATGAGGTTGCATGTTTTGGAAAAAAAATCCTTGATTTCCAATTGGTTAAGGTGGAGCATTAGTTTCTAGGTGTTTTGTTATAGTCATTATTAATTCCAGTGTGGAAGTGGAATGACGTACTAATTGTTTTTGTAGTGGTTATTCAGAGGACACCTCAGGAGAATGATGAAATCTGTGTGGTTGTGGGCTAGCTGGCCAAAGTGGCTCATTTCATACTGGTCCATGAGACTTATATAGATGATCAGTAGGGTGAGTTATATGTTCAGGAGATAGTGAGGTTTCATGGAGTGTCAGGAACCATAATTTTATATCATGAAACACATTTCACAACATTCTTCTTGTAGGTACTAATGAAGGCGCCTGACACCCATGTGTTTTTTAGTATGGATTATCACCCATAGATGGATGGTCATTAGGAGTGTACGATATAGTATTTGATGATATTCTATGATCTTTTATTCTAGATTTTTGTGGTTCAGGGGAAAACATTTGTCAGTTGTTGATTTTTCGAACAACAATAGTTTTCATGCTACGATTCAGATGGCCCCTTGTGAAGAACATAATTGTAGACCTTGTAGATCTGTGTTGCTGTATTTAGATTCGGGGAAATAAAATTTTTTGGGGATGAGTATCATAAAGGAAACATTTGAAATGTTTTAGTTCATTTCGAGTGCATGAGAATGTATCAGAGTAGTCATAATCATAGATAGATTGGCATCATATAACTATTAAGGTTGTGGTGTGTGATAGTGTGTCTCTAAAGGTGTCACTACGGTTGGGTTACTATATAATTTATAAGTAGTAAATGATGGTACCAAGGAATGTAGGAAAATTTGAGATTGTTGAGAGGTTCAGACAGGTGAAATATTTATTTGATCATCCATAATGTTATGGTAGAATTTATGATTTTTTCTGTGTCCTGCATCTCCAAAAATATCATGATGATCCATCTCACGTAGTAAAAATTGAGGATGTAGATATGGAGGATTATGTGTCATTTGAAGAGAATCTGGTGAGTATTGTGCACCGCTGTGAGTATTTCTTATGAGACTAGACTATGTTGTTGGTTGGAGTTTTATGGAACTATGGAAATTTTCAGGAAGAAACTTGGTTGCGAGAATCAATTATACTATCACAGGGCACAATCTGTTTTCTCCAAATTCTCAATGATTCCAAGGAACAGTGGATCGAGGATGATCCATCATAATGTGGGCAGGTTATAAGATCATATTTTCTTCCCTGTGGTATTTTGTTTTTTACTCATTCATGTAAGTCCATCATATTGAATTAAATAACTGTTACCCAAGTCCATGTGAAGGCTCGAGGGTGTTCCGTGTGTTCACAACTTGAAAGAGGAGGAGAAATGATTTTTTTGGTAATGTTTCATGGACTTGACATGGTTATTGAAAGTCGTGCAGGTCATATTAGGTAACAGTGTAGACTTAGACAGAGGGGTGTGCATAGTTATCTCATCATTAATCCATCCATTTATAATTCCCAATTAATTTTGAGAGCCAACCTCTCTCAGATAGTAAGATGCACACAGTTTTCACATAGTTTAAGAAAATCATGTGGGGGTAAACTGTGAGACCTAGAGAAGTAGATAAATTTTAAAAAAAATTCTATTTTGGAATGTTAACCCCATCTCGGGATTTTCCTCTTATCATCCTTCTACAATCCTAGTGAAAACCAATATCATTGAAGGGTGATTTTCATTCATCCCTAGATCGTTTGTAGTGTTGACGGTTGCAGATCGAGGATCTGGGTAAGTTTAATATCATCCATGCTTACTTTTCTTTTTTATGGTCTGTATCTTTCTCCCCACTCCTTCATATACTCTAAAAACCATATTTTTTAGTGATATATGGATTAAGGATTCAATGGATGGTTGAATTAGGATCTATGACCTCAATTATGAGGGTGTTCATCAATGAATCAATGGTAGGTGTTATGTATGTAATATCCCACAGTTTTTACAGTGGATTTTTGAATTTTGGGTTTTATTATTATCCTCTTATTATTGATTACTTAGATCCGTTGGAATGAATTGGTGTATTGGGTGTCTATAAACCATTTTAATCCTTCATGGTCTACATGTGATGCATGGAGGATGACTCAGCCAATCTAAGAACACCCATGGGGTGTGCCAACACTCACATACATGGCTAGGGGAAACACTTGTTTTGAAATGTACATGTACATATCTAAATCGCATGTTGAGTAAGTAAATTGTAGATTGAATTCATTAAGAACGAATTATGGGTAAGTGTGTTGAGTTAGTAATATGGATAAGTGAACATTTTTTTACGCATATGTATGGCCTAAATGGGATTAGTGGTAATGTAATAATGAATCACATTTTTCATTTGAATATTCTTAATTTTATAGGCTTAAGAAATTAGAAACTGTGTTAAATGTGTACTATGCTTAAATGATAAATGAGTTAATGGATTGTGAAAACATATTTATTCCCATTATAATAGTCATCATTTTGATGTTGCTATTGTTATTGGATACTATTGGTAGTATTGTAGTTATGTGTGGTGAATGAAGAAATAATAATGTTTACATGTCTTAGTAGATTTGGGTATATACATGATGTTCTACGCCCATGGGTCGACTTAGAATGAGTCACTAAACTCTGAATCGCAATGCACGTGTTAGGGAAAGAGATTAAGTTCTATTCCCGTAACAGTTTCAATCTACCTAGATTGATGCTTCGAGGTGAAGATAATGTGGATTTAGTGATGTGTTTCCTTAAAAATGTATAAATTGATTTATTCCCATATAAAAAGTTAAAATATAACATGAATATTTCATCGATCAAATGAAAAATGTGTACTAACCACATAGCCCTTTTATGTCTTGAATTTGAATTTGTTAAGGGATTAACTTATTGGATAAACTATTACTAATAGATAATTTAATTGTATTTTATTTATTTTTAATTAATTATGTAATTTATAAAATATCTATTGAAATGGATATTTTGTAGGCACCATTGGGGGAGACCTACTGAGTGATACATACACCCTGATCAGGCCATCACGGGGTACCCGAGCTGATTTCATGCTTTTGGGTCAGGACAAGGGAAGGGGTCATATAATATGGATTTGAGTTAGGTATGAGGAATGGATTGATGAGGTTTCATTCATTGATTTATGACCATTTTTGGGATTCCATTGTTTTTCATTATTTTATGTTTTGTTCACTTGGCACTGTAGTAAAACATGGCATGTTTACTGATTGACCATGGTTGTGCTCATTTTGGGAGATGGTTATTGATCCTTGTGAATTGATTACATTATGTCAATTTCACTATTTAATGTGTTAATACTATATATTAATTTTAAAAATAGGGAATAATATCCCCATGTGACTTTTAGACCCTATATTCTATTCAAAATCCTCTAGAATACGAAGAGGCGCACTTGAGGTCATGTGGCGACGTGAACCAGGGAATGAGTTTAGAGGTAATAGGGTTGGCGATAAAACATCCAATGTATCCAATGAAAAATATCCACCAAAATATACTCTATAAATCTGTTTGAATCCTTATTGAAATTTTTGAGTAATAAAAATAAAATATTTCTATAATTTATGTTCCATAGAAAAGAAACAAGTTTAAGAAATAGGTAATGTCATTTCGTCATTTTATTTTATTCTCCATTTTTTATATATTTTACTCATTATATTTTATAAATAAAACAATTTTATACCAATTATATAATATGTTAAATTTATCTTTAAAATTTTAATATTATATAAAAATGATATTTTTTACATATGATAATATTTTACCTCTTTCACCTCCTCTTTCGACAATGTCCTGTTAACGGCTGGTTAACAGCCAATATGGATATTTCCAATTATTTATTTATCACTAACCATATGGATTGTTATAATAAATTATTTAGGATTATATAGATTTGTAAAAATATTTATTTAATACTTTTGTTATAAATTCTAGAAATGTAAAAATGTCCTTGAATAAAAAAGAAAAATTAAATGAAAAAAATAATTATTTTTAAGAAAAATATTCTATAAAAACATTTGAACATTAACCACGTGGATTGATAAATATAAAACAATTACAATAATTGAAATATAGTGGAAAATATAAGGAATAAAAATTTGTTTCAATATCATAACAGACCTATGTTTATTATTCAGGATGCAAAATATCGATAAAATAAACCAAGATTTAAGGGAAGGGGATTATCATACAAAAACACTTTTTTGGGTTATCTCTTATTTGACATTGAATAAAGCACAAATTCATCTCTAGTAACCAAATTTTTTTCATTATGTATTACTTATACTTTATTTTAGGGATATACATTTTTCTAAACATCAAATATTTTATCAAATTCATTCACGATTCCATTTTTCTACAATAATTATATTTCCAAAACATCTCTTAAATCCTCAGAAGTTATTTCTAATTTAAAAGAATAAAATGTTATATAATAAAAAACAGTGATCTCCCTTTTTCATTTCTCAATAGTAAAGTTTCATTCACGAAGTATGTTATCATAAATGTTTTACCAAAACTGTTACATTCCACGGGTTATTTCATGAAAATGATGTTCTCCTTACATGTGGAATATATTAGTATGTGCATTTTATTATGTGATAGGTGGGACTATAATTATATATCAATCCAATTAATTGGGTAATGTGATATATAAAATGTTATTAGGTATATTTAGTGTGAAAATGATGATAACATTTTTGATAATGATGAAGTTATCATTTTGGTAAATTTGTTATTTGTGGAAGTGATGGTAGGTTTGTCCACAACTATGTATGGTACTTGACCACTATGTTATGATGATTCATTGTCATGCATATGGAGCATTCTAGGATGTTATCAAATTAATTATCACGATTATGATGATACTATGATTATGAAAATATTATTCCCACCTATGTAATATTTGATTCATGTCCCTTATTAATCCCCTTACATGGATTTTTTCTCACCCCTTGCAATGATATATTTCCTAAGGTGACTACATGTGTTAATGATATCATGAGATATTTAGCAGGTTATCGAATAATAATATAATTATTTATTATAATTTATTATATATAATTTATTTATGTGAGTACTCTTCCAAGGAATCTAAACCATTATATCTTTGATTTACATCAATATTGTTGTTTCCCTCAATGTGACGTAGTATTCATATATGATAAAGATATGACACTATAGATTGTTTCAAAGATACAATTTCGTTAATTTGGTAATTAGGATTGTGGAATGTTATTGTAAACCTTTATGATTTGTCTACACGTAGATAATCATAAAAAAAGAATGGTTTTAGAAGAAGGTTAAACAGATTGATACTATATGATACGACTTGGAGTCAATTTTTTGTATAAGCATAATTTATTTTTCATTCTTTTTTACTAAGATTTTACCACACTTTATTAATTTTAGAAATTGGTGGGAACTAGAAGAAAAAGGGCCAATAACCCATATAAGGGACACCGAAATTATTATAAAAAATTCCAAATGTGATGGGTTATGGTGTTAAAAACATCATGGAGGTAGTTACCAAACTATCTCATGCTACAAACAATAACATAAACCCTATGAAATTTAATCCTTCTCCCAAAAAGGTAATTTTTATCGAGTCCATCATATGGAAATGACTTCTGGAGTTTATTGGATCTTCTGATAAACTTTACATGGAATAGTGGGTTAACTCAATTTATAAGCACCATTCTTTGAACCGGTATTTTGATAAGGATAAGGTGACAATGTCAATATATCTTTTTTGTGGTAGAAGTTGAAAAATAGTTGGAGTTGGTAAATAGTATCAATAAAAATGATAAAATGGAATGCATTGAGTAGGAAAACATTAGGAAAATACTTCTAAATAAGATTTTCCATTAACTATTCAAAAATGATAGAGAGATAGTTATTTGATTAAATAATAAAGGAATGAGAATATATTATAACATATGAGGAATATATAAAAATTATTTCAAGATAATCTTCAAGAATTGTTATAAATAGTATATAAAATTAGATAGATTAATTAGTAGTTTATAAAAACACATTATAGAGGCTCAAGTTATCCATTACGTTGGGAGTAACAAGTATTTTTATGTTCCCTAAGAGTAGAGATGGTTTTGGGAAAATTTTCTCTTGGTTATAATGATTAAAAGGGAGGAATGATGTTTCATGATGTTGACTCAAATGATAATGGAGGAAAGAAAATGCAACCACCCACATTTTATTATTTTTGGACAAATTAGAATGGAAATAGCCTTATTGTGATGGGGAAAGGATTAATTTTTGTGAGATAAGGACACTAAGATCCTTAAACTCGAAGAGAGTGAAATAATATGAAAAAAATTGGAGGAAATGAAGGTACCTCCTAAAGGAACACACTTGGTTTAATTCTTCAACTATAAGGTGCATTCGAATTTTACAAGCCAATGTATTAAATGATGGGTCCTTAAGAATAATCATCTTTAACAAACACCAAATATAATGTATAAAGGTAAATAATATTATGTCCACATTATCTAAGTGGATATTGAAAATAATAACATACAAGAAAAACATCCTCTTTAAATAATAATAAAAATTATTTTAATTGAATCTGGTTATATACATTCTTTTACATCCTACATGTTTTCTACAACCATTGAATTGAATCCCTTATACCTTAAATTAGAGATACATATAGAAGAAGATACTATTTAAATCATTTGATTTTAAGAGTGGGACTATTATCTTATTTGTGTATGTCTGGTGATTCTTCATGTGAATATCATAATCCATCCCTTGGTGTAATTTAATACTATACTGGGTATGGATCAACTCTTGTTATATAGAGGACACATTAAATGTCTAGAAAATGAAATACATTTCTCTATTATGATCCAAGCCTTGATTGTGTACTATGAAAAGTAAGATCATTAGTCTCCCATGATTAATAAATCAATGGTGTGGGTGATGATACATTATGTAGAAGAATACCATTACTAAATGGTTCAGTCGAATGAAAACATAATGATTGAGTAAATTTCAATTATTTGGGAATATACTGATGCATGCCCCAAATATTTCTCATACTTCAACCATATAATGTGGTAGATTTATCAATATATCCAAAACCATACTCTAAAATTTTCTCTAAATGTTTATATATGATAATCCATATTTAACTAGTGGAGTTAAATATGCTTTTATAATAATGTAACACATCGGGTTTATGGATCGAGTTGAAATCATTAATGTTTTGATTTTTTTTAGAATGGTGGGAAGAAAAATTATTTTATCATTTATTGGTATATAATTTGAAGAAATTTATTTTCCCAATAACTTGTCTCTAGAATATTGTTAATTAATATCAAGTGTCTCGAGGTTTTTGTTGGGTTTTCGGTGTGTCAGAGGCTCAAAACCCAAATATTATAGGGTACAAAAATTATGACACATGTTTTAAAAAAACAATGCCTCTTCCAAGGAGAAACATTACATCCCTATAGAGGTAGTAGTCACTAATGTTAAAATAATAAATTAGTGGGTACATGGACGTGGGACACCTATGTTGTTTTTATAAGAGCTGATTCATAATGTTGCTGCATTGTTTGGTAGACCGTGAGAGTAAACTTTACAAGGTTCCCCACTAGACATTGGGTGCAGTATGTTTTGTCCAAAATTTTCCAAAAAATGAGAAAAATCCATTTGACCCCATAAAATGGTGAAATTAAATTTTTACCCTTCCCCCTTAAATGATTTTTTCTCCCAGTTTCTTCCACATCCATTGTCCCCAACAGGGATATCCTTTTTCTTCCTCCCTTATTGAATTTGATCCACCATCCCTATTTGAGATTCATTTCATGATTCATTGGTAGTGTTGGATACTTATCACGTATTCATATAAAATGAATAATTACTTCAAATCAGTATGACTTAGTGGCTATTATCGGATGGGTGGGTGTTTACCAAAATTAGGTAAGTGGTGACCATATTCATAGTGACTTTGGATGTTTCAATGGTGAATATTTGTGTATGTAATTTGGTAGTCATAGAGAGACCCTACTAAAATAATATTTACTATAAATTATTTAAATAAATCTATAATATTATAATGTGATTTCTTAATAATTCTTACAAATGGGTTGAGCCTAGTGAGAGGCTATGGACCTTGGGATGACTAGGTTAGGGTTTTACTTTTATTTAAATTGAAATCGATTATATGTATGAATTGATTGTCTATGGAATCATGATGTTTCTAGCCTAATTATTGAGGTGGTTTAGACCATCTTGATTGAGGCAAGATATTCATAAAGATAGGGAAGTCCAAAGTAATTTTTGGATTTTGATCATAGTTTGGACGACATGGTCATCAGTTTGAGGCGGTGAGGACATGAGTTTGTGCATATGGACCATGTGGTTTTGTATAGGGATATCCATTAGATTGAGAGACACATTAATATGGGAACAAGGTTAAGGAATGATGTGGATTATGTTATTACTTGTGACTTATGGTCACCCAAATTAGAAAATTCACCATTTGTTATCTTGTTCACAGAGTAGAACTCACACGTTGTTGTGATGTTGACTACTCTTGTGGGTATTAGAATCCAATATAGTCAAGAATAGAAGGAATCATAAAGTTTGTTTCAATATAATACCATGGGTATGGTGAGGAGACATTGGATTATAGTGACTTTTCTGTTATTTGGGGGTTGAGGGTCGCCTAACATGAGGTCAATGGGCCATGAAAAATTTAGGAGGAAAGTCATCACCATTCCTCAAGATATCGAACTAAAAGCCTATGAGAGATTTATTGAAAGAGTCCAAAAGGATAATGTATTAATTAGTGGGGGTCCTCCATTAGGATGTCAGATATTTTTGGACATGAGGAGATGGTTGGGATGAGGTGCTAGATGTCCTTTTAAAGGTGGAACCATAAGGTTCACCTAGAGAGATCTATAATAGGGATACATTGTTCATAGGCTAAGGATGCTCTCCACAACTATACATCATCAATTTCTGGAGCAGTTGAATAATCTATTATGTTTTTTGATTAGAAGGGGAGTGTTTTATAATTGAATTTTATTTAGTTTTGTTTTATTTATTATGTACATAAAAGTGTTAAATTACAGTAGTCAGATAGGCACACATTGGTGGTGGACAACTAAAATTATTTCCCACACCCATAATTGACCCTTCAGAATGAATGTTTATTTCATAACTTTTCATTAAGGTAACATTTCAAGATATGTTGATGTATTATGGTGATTAAGTTGGAATGGGAGGGATTTCAAGGGACCTTTAGGTAATTACCTCATCTGATGTTTGTTTTTGATTTCCTTTTTTATATTTTTC
This sequence comes from Viscum album, assembly GCA_963277665.1. Taxonomy (NCBI): domain Eukaryota; kingdom Viridiplantae; phylum Streptophyta; class Magnoliopsida; order Santalales; family Viscaceae; genus Viscum; species Viscum album. The sequence continues at coordinate 531,087,375 of OY728133.1, forward strand.
ATTATATATATATAAATAGATGGTCATCCATTCGGGACCCTCATCCATATATTCTTTATTGACATTATTGTATACATCTTCTATTTTTGTATCTATAGATGTTATGTTGTGATTTAGTATTCTATATTTGATTTTGAGCTTCTTTATTATTATTTCATCTTCTACAACAGGTTACAGTTGTAGTGTCATTTTTTTATTTCTGCAGCATTGTAAAAATTCATGGATCATTCTTATATCTTCACAAAAGGGTATTTTCTCCCCAATATCACATATTTAACCACAAATTTTAAATATATTTCTTTTGGCATATGGAGAGGTTCACATATGGCCAGTGTTATTTATCTCGAAGCACTGTTTGGGTGGCTAATCATGTTGGGGCACTACAAATGTTATCATTACAGTTCTTGAATAGAAATTAGTGGCATTGTTCAGATGGAGAATAATTATATATAATAACTTATTTATTTGCACTTAATATTTGGGAAATTATATATTAGAGATAAATATTTAGTTGGAAATGGGTTTAGAACTTGTGTTTTGGTTCTTTCATCCCCATACCTAAGAGACAAAACACATTTCATGTTTTGGGAGTTGATGCTCAATTTATCTCATTTTATAGTTCATATGATTTACACCATTATTTGTATACTTATATGAAAGTGTTACATATTTTGATATGTGTCCCTTGACATAGTATGGTACGGATGGAATTATTTGACCATTGGTGTAAGAGACTAAAATTTTTATAAGAAGAAATTTTTTAAATTTTTTAAATGTCTTGTGGTTTAGGCTACTCTATGATAATAATGTGGTACACAAATCAATTGAATAACTTTTCATATACGTAAAAATATGCATGTCTTGTGTATCAAATAATTTCATGTTATTTTTATATAAATAATTTCATTCAAGATCAATTTTAAGTGTCGAATTAAATATTATTATGTAACCTTATAGTGTAGTCATTATAATGGTGTGTATAAAGAGTATTAACTTTCTTCTAAAAACCTATTTTAATAGAAATAAGTGACATTATAAAATAATTAATTAACTATTTATTTAATTTATTAATGAAATATATATTTAATATAAACAATATAATGTTTAAAAATAATAATATATATTTTTTGAGGTGATATAGAAACAAATTCAATTTTTTGGATAATATAAATGTTTTTCTAAAAAATATAGGTTTACGAACTTTTGATTGGGCACCAAATTAAATATAGTTTTTTTGACTTTTTATAATAATTATGAAAAAATATAGTTATTCTCTGAGACAGGAGAACCAAAGTTTACATTGGATATATTTTATATATTTTTCTAATATGTTTCATGATTTTATAAATAGTAAAAATATACAAAATATTAACAGAATACAACATTTTTCATCAAAATAATTTAATATCTTTATGGGTTCAAAGTATAAATAGATTACGTTTTTATAATTTAATATCTTGTAGTTCATTGTAATTAATAGTATATTGAATTCATATTGAAAAACAATTGAATCGTTTCCCCTGTCTTAACTTTTAAAATCCATTTTCTCATTCTGTCAATGACATTTATTTTAAATTAATTACTAAAGATCCTCAGTTTTGAATTGTCAAAAATAGATTCTATGTTTTTATTCTATATGCTTAAATTTTGTAAATTTTTATTTTATTTCTGGGTATTACAAATAGTAACATCAATAATTTTTATTAATATAGTAAAAGGATAAATATTGTAATTAAGCGTTAAAATAATATTATACAATTACTCTCACATTTTTCCTAATATCATTGGATGAGTTTTATATGAACAAAATAATTGTTTCTTTTCAATTTTTATCCTTTTCAAGCCACTTGGAATAGAATTAGACATTTAATATTTTTTATTTTAAGAAAAGTTAAATATGTCTTACTCAAATTTTAATAACTATATACTTTATAATACATGGTTCTACAGAAGTTAATTCAATCATTAAATACTCATTTGAAATATAAATTTTTTATCTTTATCATCATATTTTTTTTAACTTTTTTGGTAATAAATAATGACCTTAATGTCTTATACATTGATAATGTTGGAATTATTTAATTGATGAAAAGTGAATAAAATAAATTTTATTAAAAGTATAAAAACTATAAATAAAAAAAATGAAAAAAACTTATTGGTTGAGAATATATAGATCACAATCATTTAAAAATGGTGTTACTTACCATTTGGAGTCATATGGAAAAATATTATGTTCGTTGTAATAATTTATTTTAAATCATGTTAATGTTGTCACATTCATGTTTTAATACCTAAAAATTTTTTAATGTATTATTTTTTCAGTATATATATTTCACTATAATTATTATTATTGAATATTAATGATAGTTCTTCATCATAGATTCTTAATTTTATTCTTTATTCAATGTATATGTTATTAAATAATTAATAAAATTTTAAAATACTTATTTTAATATTGCAAATATCAAATTAATGTTATTAAAAAAATCATAATAAATATAATTTTGGATTATTAATATACCCAATATTTTTCAAATATCAAATCGACCCCTTAGGTATATAATGAAATATTTTACATGACGATATAATCTAATCTTCATATTTTTAAAATCATTAAATTGAATTGTGTCAAAATTTACACAATTGATTCTTTTTCAAAATTATGTATCATTAAATTATATAAAAATTTTTAACCATTTTTAAAAAATATTGAAATATTATTAAATTGTGTATTTGATTTAAAATAGTTCATTAATGGTCTAATTGAAATAAAATAAGTAAATATTTTAACATTTTTATACTGAAATATTTGTTACCTTAGTTATAAATTAAATAGAATAACTAGGTGTTATTTAAAAGAGTTCGGTTTAAATTTATAGGAAAATGTGGCTAGAATTTATTTATTGATGAAATTAAAACCATATCATATATTATATATGTAAATATTAATTTTTTAGGTTTTTGGATACGTTTTTTTATTACAAATTTATTTTTTTGAGATCCCAAAAGTTCTTATCACCACAATTATAAAATGGAAAATCCTCCCATACAAGATAACATCTTATAGAGCTTTAAATATTGTATATACCCTAAATTTATCCCTAATAAACATAATTGTATAAATTTTAGTGTTTCTGGTATTGTCAAAAGTCAAACTCTACTTCAATTAAGAAGATATCTAGAGGGATGTTGTTGAAAAACAAGTACATTCCTCTAAAAATTCCTTGAAACATCCTATTCTAGTACATCCTCTTCATTATTTTTTTATATTATAAAGTAAATACTCTAGTATAAATTATATTTTTATATTTTAATATGTTTATGAAACAACCATATTCTACCTTATATCCATCATATGAAAAATTAAATCACCACGAGTGCGTACGTACAGCTTACCATCACCATTTTATGGTGTAATCTGTTTTTCATCAGCACTTTATGATGATGGGTATGATGTTGGAAAACATATAAATATAAAATGATTATAAAATGAAATTAGTTATGGAATTAAAAAAATAGTACATACACTACAATACTATTTACTACTATGGAAATGATACCATCGATCATGCATATGTATGACCCACCGTCTACACGATGCGAAACAATTCACGCTCCACGATCTTCATTTAAGGAATGATTATATAAATTTATATAATGAATATGTATGATATATAAAACATTATAATAATTCTATAAATTTTTTAAATTAAACCCACGAAAAATAACTGGGATTTATATGAAAAATCATGTAGCAAATAATGCATGAAAGAAGAGTAATAATGAAATGTAATTAAATGGGTGATCATATAATCATTTATTATATTGAAAATATAAATATTGTTCTACTGTACATTTTTAATTCTCTTAAATCCATTATACATTAGTTTTTGATACGCTATAAAAAACCAAGACCTATAATAAGGGATAATTTTTCAATATCAATATTATTTGAGATTATTTATATAAAAGTATTTAATGGGTTATATTTATAATACATGACCATGTTTCCTAAATATGAATTCAAATATATTATTTCTATTTTAAGAAAATGGGTGAATATTATGAAATGTTATTAAAGTAAAAAAAAAAATCATTTTCAAAACAGTGTACTTGACTTATCCAACAAAAGTACGAGAAGAATGATTTCTTTTAACTAATATGACATGAATGGAAATTTTAATCTTCCAGAAACAATTATTTCATTGAATATTATTTTACAAGATTTAAATTTTATTTTCAATGAAATTATTTTCTTTTCAAATTTCATGGAATTTTGAGAAAAAGAAATTAACAATAAATTATATTTTCAATAATAATTATTTTAAATTGTTATATAAAAATTATTTATCACAAAAGAGGGAATTATTTAATAGGGTTTGGATTAGGTATACTATCCCTATTATTCCTATGGTTTGATTGTGTTTAGGATGGAATGTTATTTTTGAAAATAATTTTTTACATGGATTATGTTATTATGTATTGATGATTATGAAACCGATTTTATTTTTTTAGAGAAAATTTATATCAATATTTAATACATTATATAATAATTTTTTTTATAGAAAAATTATCCTAGACCCATGTTATGGTATAATTTTTCAATCTAAATTTTATCCGAGATTTTTTATATGTTATTATTTACTACGGTATATTTATCATCCATTTCCATGTTTCCTAAATTTATATTTAAAAATATTGTTTCTATTCTTCTATAATTTTTTAAAGTCAAAATTTTACCCATTATAGAATTTTATTAAATGTTATGAAAGTGATATTGTTTTCATTTTTAATATGAGTTACTTTTTAACTTGTCCTTTAAAAGTTAAAGAACAATTTATTATTTTAATTAATAAGACATAAATAGTTTTTTATATTTTCATAATACCTTATTTCCATAATGCATTCTTTATAAGATTTCATGGTTATTTTCATTGAGAATATATAATTTTGAAATTGTGTTGCATTTTGAAGAAAAGAAATTATTTTTAATGGAGAGATTTTATTTCCTTCAATAATTAATTTCAAGTGTTCTCTATATATTATATTCAATCTATGATGGAATTATTTAATAGGGATTTGTTTCAAATATATCATCCTTATTATTCTTATGGTTTGACGGTGTTCATGATGTAATGTTTTTTTTATGAAATCCATTTGTTTTACATTGATTTTTTTAGTTTGGAATGATGTTTAAGAGACGCATAATATCCCTTATGTAATGATGTGATTAATTTTTTATGTTTTGTTGAACAGGTAGTGATTATTTAATTTTGAGATGGGTGGGACCCATATATCGCTAAAATTAATTGGGTGAATATTAATATGTAATGAGAGAAACAAGAATAGAAAGAGAAATAATCTTGGTTTATTATTATATAGCTGAAACGAAGAAATATATCATTTCAGTAATATTGGGAAAGAATGGTAAAGAAAAAAGTTTCAGTAATATAGGGATTGAATGAGGACTGAACTCGGTTCATTAAAGGACTTTTTCCACTACGATGATATTGGAAAATTTCCTTGGATAATATGGAAATGATGTTATATTATTAATTTTTTTCCATAATTCTATATTATAGGGAAAAGATATATTCTGATGGCTCATGTTCTTTTATGATTTGTAACCAATAAACATCAATTATCTATTTCATGGTTCATGATTTTTACAAATGTTAAAAATGGTATAAATTTGAAATGATATATTCATGTTTTTAAATTATTATGATCATTTTATATTTTCCTTGTTTATCCTTACTAAGAATATTTGTTAACCCCTTTAATATATAATATTTTAAAAAGTATATAATGAAGGGTTTTTCTTAGAAAAATAAATTACAAAATATTTATGGGATATGTTAATGATATATAACCGAATTTGAGGAATAAGTTCCATGATTCAAATTTTATTAAACTAATACAGTCTTAGGGCATCAGTTAGTGTAATATATTATGTAATCTAAAAAATTGATGTAATTATCATGCATTTAAATCCTGGGTCGTTAGAGTAAGTATCAGAGAAATGGTTTAGTTAAAATTTGGAATCTATTAAGAGAAACCTTTAGTGAAATCCCTGGATATATTTCTATGGGTATTTCCGGGTATTTCCATATCGATAAGTCACAGTATTGGTCATAATCCCTGAATTTTGGTAATGATCACGGTTAACCTATGATTATACCTAATATGTTAGATACTAGAAGTAATTTCTCATGATTATGGTGTTTTCGTAGTATGAGTTTCCCCTCACACGACTCAATTTAATTTTTATAAAATACATATAACCCAAAGGAACCATGTTAATGATGAATGAAATGGAGAATTAGATGATTATTCTCATGAAAAACAAAATGTTAATGGAGTTGGAATGGAAATTATTATTGCTATATTTACTGAAGTTATAAATTATTCTAGACATCAAAATTCACATATAAGGGAAATACATTCTATTGAATCATTCATGATGAAACACCTAACATCTTTCTGTGGCTATTCTTCTCCACTTATTTCAAAATAATGGATCAGTACTACATAAATGATATTTTTTGTCATTTATAGTTTAGAACTTGAAAAAGTCATTTTTGTTGTTAAACATTTAAAAGTTGAAGGAGACTAGTAGTGGACTCTAGTCAATAATACAATCATGTAAGATGAAATTGAACCCATGGACTGGGATGAGTCCCAAATCATATTTTTCATTAATTATATTCCTTTTATTATTAATAGGAATATAGAAAATGAGTTCATTGAGATTAAGAAAAGGTTGAATAATCCATTGGTACATGTGATGAAAATTTTTCATGACTTGCAATGTACACTTCTGGAATCATCATCCAACCTGAATGTAAAGTTTATTGGTTCTTCAGCGACTCAAAACCATGTTTTCTAATGGTGTTGGACATAATATATTTTAGTAGTTATGAATATATTTTTCATTTATCTCTGAAGGTATATTTAGATGATTGTTTTACATATCAATCTCATGGTTTTGAAAATAAATAGAAGATGGATTCGAAGGGGAAATCTCAAAACCATGGTGAAAAAAAAATATGAGAGTTTCATTATTATAAATGTGTTGAAAGAAGCATAGTGGATAATGTCTTAAAGGGACTAGTAAATTTTTTAAGTCTTTAAAAGATGTTCATTGGGTAGTTGAGTGCCAATGTAATGGGAAAAAATGCAGCTGATGATTCGAATAGATATCATGATACACAAAATGAACCTCTTATAATTTAATGTAACAGGTTTAAGGAAATTTGGAATTATTCTTACCAATTCCTTTATATAAGGGTTATCCATGATGATTGATCCCAGAAACATCTTAAGGATGAATTAAAAGGTAATTCACAAGAATTCACTATTAGAAATTTATTTTAAGACATCAAAGGGTGGAATGATCGATTACTTATGTAATTTCATTCTAGAATAATGTTATATAATCAATTTTATAGTATTATATAATAATTAAATATATATGTATCGGTCTACTATGGTTTTCTCATATGTATTTTAGAGTATATGATGACCGGTACTGGTAACCATGATAAGTGACAAATATATCTTTGGAGAACCTATTAAGGGAAGGGTAACACTTAATATGTGCCTAATGTTTGGATAAGGAAATAAATATATTATTAATAATATTAATTTACATCAGACTGATATAATGAAAAATTTATTCATGAAATCATGGATCGATTATATTTATTTTTTCGGGATTTATTATTCATGGAAGGAGTTAACTTCTTAAAGAATTTATGTGTTAAACAATGTTCAATTGTAATTCATGTTATTAGTGGGTTTTGAAAAAATATGTGATGATGGAATTTAGATGACTGGAATGTTATCAATTTATGGGACGTTTATGTTAAACTTGTGATTAATTTTCTTATAATAATATATTATCTCACTAAAGTGGAATTAAGAATATTTGATAAATTCTGATAATATTTTTTTGTCATTAAGATAGATTAAATTACCCATTATTCTATTTACGGATGTCATGATATGCTAATTCTTCAGGAGTAAAAAATTCAACTTCATTTCATGGAATAAGATTTGATATGGAAATTAATCTAGGCACAAATAAAGTGTGAGATTGTCCTAAAATAATGTAACTAAATATTTTTAGAAAAATTCATCAACATTCTTTGAAGTGAATGTGATGTAAAATGTTTTTCTATTATCAAAATTATCTATGATATTAATTACCCCTTTTCAGATTCCTTAGTTGTTGGTTTTGTGATTGCAAAAAATATCTATATAACCCACTTTTTTATGATCAGTTGTATTTATCAATATCAATAATTATTTATTTTTTCCAATATTCTCAAATATTAACCAATGTTCTACTACATTGATACCTAGTTATGATTTACTTTGGGTAATATTTCTTTTCCATGTATTCCTTTTTTTAAAAATGTTGTAGAGATCATTTTTAGGATGTGGGTTCATTGAAAAAAATTTCATGTACTAATCCTTTTATAATGTAGATGAATTTAGAGGGAATAATTAAGTTTAATGGGGTTAAATGTAATATTATGATATTTCTGTGAGATATATATTTTTTAAATTTCATTGATGTATTGTGTAGTATGCTTCACCAATATAAGCTTTCACTACACGAAACACCGACACAGCCTGTGGTATACGGAACACTATGATCAGCTTCTGTTTAAAACAGTTTCATATTATTTTGATTGAAATTATGTCATTAAATAATGATTATATGTGGACAAATAAATAGTATTATGTTACTTTATAAACTAGTCATTGTAATGGTTGGTATGAACATTACTAACATTCTTTTCAAAAACAATTTAAATGAAAATAATTGAATTTAAAAAACAATAAATTCAATCTTGGTGGGAATTTTTAATTAAATATATATGTATTATATTAAATACAACTTAAAAAATTCATATTATATGTTTTTAAGATATGATATAAGAAGAAATTTACTTTTTCAATTAAAAGAATCGTTTTTACAAAAATGTTGTTTTGTCACATTTTGATGGAGAACGAATTTCAAATATAGTTTTTTATTCCAATTTATACTATATATAATAGAATAAACATATTAATTGGTATCAAAGAATAAAAATGTACTTTTTATGAAATTTTATATTTTTCTGATAACTATCAAATTTTGATGAATAGTAAACAATTATTAAATTATAATTGATGGCTAATTTTTTTAATCAATATAATTTATGAGGTTAAATTATATTATCTAATTTTTTTAAACCATAAATTTATTATATTTTCATTATTTATTATCATGTCTATAACTATAATTATTAGTACATTGAATATTAATGTAAAAACATTTCATTCTTTTGCACAATTTTAACTTCTAAAACTAATTTTCTCATTTAGAAAATGAGATTTATTTTAAATATATTATTGAAATTTATGTGTTTTAATTTTGTAAAAATTTATTATTAACTTGGAATCAATAGGTACAGATTATATAAATATGATTCTTTAATTTTTTAGCATTATGAATAGTAAAATATGTAATATTTATTAATATGGAAAAAGAGTAAATCTGGAAATTAAGGGTAAAGATTATATTATAATATTACCCTAACACTTGTAATAATATAATTGGATAAGTTTATTTCATCCTAAGTAATACTTTGGTATAAGTAGAATCTTCATTGAAGCAAGATGGATGAGATTACGATATTTAATATATTTTGTTTTCATAAATGTTAAATATGTCATACTCAAATTTTAAGAACTATATCATTTTTAATATAAGGTTATTCCAAATAAAAGACAAATTATAAAAAAAATTGAAATATAAATTTTATTTTTATATCATGGAAGTTTATTTTTATTTTTTAGGAAATAAATGATTGACTTAAATATTTATCGATTAATGATTCCTAAAATATTTAATTGATGAAAAATTCAATAAAATAATTTTTATTAAGATCAAAATAACAATTAAAAGAAATAGGCACTTTAATAAATATTATTGATTGATTATATATCGACCGTAATCATCCAAGGGTAGGTTTATTGACCAATTGGAGGAAATAGAAAATAATATGACGCTTATAATATATTATTTAATGTGATATCAAAGTTGTCACATTCTTATTTTAATACATAAAACATTTTTAATGTCGGATTTTCAAGAATATATATTTGACTATTACTATTATTATAAAATATAGATGATTTATCTTCGTAATAGTAGTTTCTTTTTAGTTTTATTTCCAACAAATAATAATACTAAATTATTAAAAAATTGATATATAATTTTTTTTGTTAATAGATCTTTCAAATTAATGGGATTAAAAATATGAAAATAACTATAATTTGGGTGATTAATATATTAAATATATTTTCAATACTAAGATGATCACTTATATATATATATATATATTCTAATATATGATTTGAGTATAACATCTTTTCTTTATATTTTTAAAATAAATAAATTGAATAGTGTCAAATTTGACACTATTGACTGTTTATCAAAATAATGTACTGTTAAATTATTTAGAAATATTTTTAAAAAAAATATAATAATTATAATATGGTGAAAATGTCATAAATTTTTCATTTTTAGTAGAATTGATATCAAATAAGTAAATATTTTAACCTTTTAATATTGAAATAATTGTTTCCTTAGTTACAAATTATATCGAATAACTAAGTGTTAATTAAACTGATAAGGTATAAATTGATAGATTGACTTGTATAAAAAGTTTTATTTGATGATATTATAACCGTATATCATCTAATATTTGAAAATGGGATATTTTTGTGGTTTTTTGATGGGGTTTTATTTTACTCTACATTAATATTTTTTGAGATTCTAAAACTGCCCCTCACATCATTTCTAAAAGGGACCAACCTTCCTCATATCCTCATATCAATATTAGAGTTTAATATCATATATCCCCTTCCCATTTCCCTTATATACATCACTAGTAACATTTTTTTGGTTTTTGTGTTCTCACATGACCAACTGCAATTTCTTTAGGAGGATATCCTAAGGGATATCATCGAAGAAGAGGTAATTTCCTCTACCGATTCGTTCAAACTTATTTCTTATTATACATAAAATTAATGAGTTTTCCCATTATAATTTAATAAATCCATTCTAAATTATATTGTGAGTGGTTATAATGATTATGGAACATCCATATCCAACCTTTTAACCTTCCGATAAAAAATATAATCACCATGTGTGCATACGTAAGGCTTATGAACACCACACGGTGGGGTAATCTATTTTTCCCATATTATGATTATTGTTATAATGATAGAAATAATATAAATATATAGTTATTATAAAATGATATTTATTCTATAATAAATAATATTCCACCCAATTCAATTCTATTTACTATTAAAGAAATGATATCATCGCTCGTGTGTACGTATAACCTACCATTTTCATGACCTGACTTGATTTATTCACTATCATATCAAGTTAAATCGTGATTATATAAATATATATTAAGAATAAATGGTATAAATACATATTAAATTATTATCATTCTATAAATTTTATAATAGAGACCCATGAAGAATTACTTGAAATTGTATTAAAAAACATACAACAAATAATGCTCGAAACAAGAGTAATAATGAAATATAATTAAATCGTTGATAAAAATATAAAGAATTATATCATAATTATAAATATTGTCTTAGAATAAGTTAATAACACTCTTTAATCCATTATAAAGAAATTTATAATATAGATGAAGGATCCCAACCTATGTTATGAGATAATATCAAAATCCCATTATTATCTGAGATTGTTTATACATTTGTTATTACTGGGAATATTTATCATCCATGTCCATGTTTCATAAATATGTATTAAAAAATATTTTTTATATTCATATTAAATTTTATAATAACATTTTCCCATTTTTTGTTTTTTGAAATTTTTTGGAAGGAATCTGTTTTTTTCAATATTAAGTACATATTGACTTATTTAAAACATGTATGAGAAGAATGTTTTCATTTAATTATCACAAAGTGGAAATAGTTTTATGTTTCATAACAAGTTACATTTAGTAATTTTACTTTTTAATAGTAATATGTTATCATAATGAAATTATTTTCATTAAAAATTTAGTGGCTTTTTTAGAAAAGGAAAACATTTTTATGAAAAAAGATATACTCATCCAGAAATAATTTCATCTATTCTATCAAAATTATTTTCCATATAAGATATAATATTTTAATATGGTTATGTGTCATGTATATTATTACTATTATTCATATGGTTTTATAATTCTTATGATGTAATAGAATTTATAAAATCCCTTTTTACATGGATTATTTTATGATGGAATGTTGTTTAAGAAACCAATTTTATCCTTGTGTTATGTTGTGATGAATTATTTTTGTTTTGTGCAACATGTAAGAATGATTTAATTATGAGATGGGTGTGACCTATACCTTCATCAAATTAATTTGGAAATGAATTATATCTCATGATATAGAGACGTTTGGAATGGGAAATGATATTTATTCAGAAATATAGTGTTGGAATGGGAAATGATACAAGTTCAGTAATACATGGATAGAACGGTAAATTAACCATGTTTAGTAATACAACATTGAATAGAGTTATAAGCATGGTTCAGTAAAGTAATTTTCCCACTATAATGGTCTTTCCAATGATCGTTGGAAAATAAGAGAATTATTTTCTATTCTTTTTTGTTATCCAAAATTCGAGGTCATATAGAATTTTTATTTTATCATAGCTCATGCTTATTTATGAATTATACCTTATAAACTGCTGATATTTATTTCATGACTTATTTTTTTCTATATGTTATACATGGTATGATTCCCAAAATTTATGTTCATTATTTTAAATTCTCGTAATGATGTTTTATTTTCCTTGTTTATATTTACTGAGCATCTGAGATCAGATTTTCAATATGATATTTTTTCCCAATGAAATAAAGAAAGCTTTTAGGAAGGAATAATAAAGGTGAAGATATTTATGTTATATTAGGAATATCAATGACCAAAATAGAATAATGTGTTTCATGTTTCCAAAGGAACTAATATAATACACTCTTTGGTAATTTCTTTTGGTAATCTATAAAGTGTTCCTAAAAATAAATCTACTTCCCATGTTTGTTAATCATGGGTCATTATAATTGTACTTGTATAGAAAAGGGAGTTTGTTTGTGATTTCAATTTAGGAACAAAGAATGGTTTAAGTATATAAATATGTATATATATATATATATGTGTGTGTTTGTTTGTCTCATTGTGTTTGTGTGTGGTGATATTTTTTTTGGTGATTTTATTTGGGGGCATGGATTGTAATAAAAGAGGCACAATTGATTAATTTGTCTACAGAGGTAGCTAAGCGATGTTTTCCTACAATGGATCTCTTTAGGGGTATATTAATAAACCAACCCAAGAAAGTGTAGCCAATGAAATATGTTTTCAAAATTTGATATATATATATATAAATATATGGGATTGAATCTTATAGGTGATGGTGTAGATTAATACGTGGATTGATGTTGATGACCATGTTGGGGGATGATGCCATCTAATTGAGGTGACATGGTTTATTAGGACAGTCATGGCCTGAGTCATATCGGATACCTAAAAATTAGATGGGTAATTAAGTGGCCAAGAGTCCAGATGTCCTAAGATATTTTTGTAATTAGGGAGGACAATGGTAGTGAGTTTTCTCTTCATGTAATTGATTTCTCTATCAGTGTCTTAAAAACACATGTGCACACGCACGTACACACACACACATATATTTGTGTGTTTGTTATCTAGGATGATAGTAAAATTTTCTTGTATTTAGTAGGTGGCCACCAAGATGGATTTTTGATGGAGTTCCAGGAGGGTTTTGGTTTGGTTCCACTTAAGAGGGAACACGTTGAGACCCTGATGGGTTAGGAAGAGTCCTTATAGGGTCATGATAATCATGACCTGTAGAGACAATCACATGTACATGGTCTAGTACATAAATGGTCTTCACCTAATATTACTTTTTAGGGTTGTATCTTAATTTTTAGCCCAGGATGTGTCTTGTACATATCATCATGAGGATTGATAGGGGAGATTATAGAGTCGATCCTACTGTGGTGTATCTGATTTTCCCATTCAAGACACAACACCAACATCTATTTCAATGTGATAGTGGACTATAGGTAGGTTAGGACTATATCGAGTCAATACATAAGATATATCATAATAATGAGAACCCCACCCCCTAGGATATAGGGATAATATATCTAAATACATTCATTGAGGACCATCTTAGTGAATGTGGGACATGCAAGTTCATGAATGTTGACATGTGGTGCTGGCCTGGAAGGATTTTGAGGCTAGGTTCATTGTGAAATACATCTAAAATATTTTTATTCTAGAGAGATCTTGGGAGTTATTAGTCCCAAATTAGTGATACAGATTTAACATTGACTATTCATCAGCATTCATTGAGATGTCTCTATGAGCACAAGATTTAGTGGGAGACGACACCTTAAGGTTGAGGTTTTTTTAGGATGGTTTATGTAACACCATTATGGAGAAGGTAAATATCCTTATGTTATTTTCATTCATATAGGTGTTGAATCAGGAACTCATAAATGAAGGAAATTTTATGAAATAACCTTACTCAATCTAGGTGACTGATTAAAGTGATTATAGTGGTTGTGCATTATATAGTATGAATAATGGTCTAGATGAGTCCCAAAAGTGTGTTCATGCTATTGACTTGATAAGACCATAATATAGTGGGTGATTTATGGTATATTTCTAGTGCATGTAGTTGGGACATGTGTGGACGTAGTAAAATTCGGAAATGAATGATTATCGAGCATGTGGCCAGGTGAGGCATCTCAAGAGGATCTCAAGGAAGCATTCTAAGACAACCAGTAGTCTAAGATCTCAAAAGACTTATGTTTTTTAAATAAAAATGATAGTGGTAATAGAATATGGTTGATAATATTCAACTTGTTGTAGAGGTCATGGATAAGAAAATGTTGCCTAGATGTGGGGTTAGTTATCGTGGGATGGTGATACTCTATTGGGAGGTTATGCCTAAAAATTCCGTACTTAGTATAGGTGCATTCCATGGAGCTAATAGGGTCAGATATGGCTAGTGATCAATTTAAATACAATATTATATTGTGGGAATATCCAAGTTTTTTTTAATTTCCCTTATGTCGCCATGTCCATTTTTTGTGTACAAGGTGCACATGATATATCTATTGACAAAAAAAACATTGGTTAGACGTTTTGTGTCAGTTCACACGATATATATATATATAATCTGTTTCACCATTATTCTTATATGGGAATCAATGGATGCATGGACTGTATGAGGTTAATTTAAATATAATAATTGATTCAAATGGGGTTACTTCAAGTTTATGAAATCAAAACTTATTGGGAATCTTTTGATATTTGAGATCTCATAGGAACCATGTGCTACATGGGCATGAGGAGAGAATTAATGTGGTGTGGGATTCTAATGGGTGTGGAGTATGAAAAATTATCACCTGATGATGTGTAAGAGTGACAATGCATCATGGGAAGACATTTAATCTGGGGATGGTATTTACACCATTGGTTTTACTTGAGTTTTGGAATGGGATACGGTCGGGGTAGGTATCTCTAATGGTGGGGAGCCAATGAGGTAGTTGACCTTCCCCTCCCAACATGGGTAGTCAGAGTTAAATTTAATGATATGGGTACATTTGGTTCCATATATGGGTTTTTCATAATATATTGGGTATTAACTATATTATGGTGGGGAGACTATAATATCCCAGATTTTTTGGAGTGGGTTGAAGTCCACTTGAATTTTGAAATTTTGGTTTTGGTGGGTAGAGAAATTCATTTCTCATATAATGGAACTAAATTTCAAGAGTTTTGTTAACCCAAAACCTATTTATTTGATAATCATTACTATTGATAAACATTCATTGGTATTTGGTTGGGTTTCAGTTGTGTCTGAGGCCAAAAACCAAAATAATCTTAGGTGAGTAGACTAGGGCGCATAGTATGGAAAAACCATGGGGTATCCTAAGATAGATCATATGGATCTCCATGTGTATTGGAAATGGTGTAGACACCCATATTAGTGGGGTTCACAGATATGTGGAACTACTGTATTATTTAGAAGAGGTGATTCTCATGGTTGTCTCATGTTTGGGAAAACTGTGCGGTTCAAACATGAGGGGTTCCCTTTGGACAGTGGGTGTCGTATGGTTAGAAAATGGTTTTCCAAACCATGTGAGATACAAGTGTGACACATTAAAATTGTGAAATTACCTCTTTACCATTACAACCTTAAATGAGTTCTCTCTCTCATTTTCTCGACCATCCATCATGAAAAAAAGAGAGATCCTTCTTCATCATCCTGACTAGGCTTTGTTCCATCTTCCTCTTCTATGATATGTTTATCGAACTATCAATGTTGGTTGACCTGTGTCAGGTGTTCATCTAGAATTTCAATTTCTTTCAAATAATTATGACATAGAGGATAGGATCAGATGATTTAGAATATACCAACATGAGGTAGATAGTTCTCATAAATCTCATTGATTTTTTTGGCTTTTTCAGGGGTGAGGTTTTGATTACACCATGGGGTTTTCCGAGCATGACACTACTAAATTAGTGGATATGTTTTAAATAATTAATTTAACCAATGATATTCCTACAGGCCTAAACTCTCATGTCTAAAATTGGTCTGAGCATTGTGATATGATTCTTCCATTAGGCATATTAGGCTAGGGAGTTTCTTTTATTGAAATTTAATATATATATATATATACATATTAATTTTTACTTCCTTGAGAATGTGATGGGTCTACCTATGGATTGAGGGGAAATTTAATATCTATATTGGGGAGATGTAATATTCTAGATGGACTTGTCCTGTTGAATTTGGTTGATGTTGTTCACATGATTTGATTATTAGATTTCGGTTTGAGGTGGGGATTCCATCAGGTTGCGGGAATGTACCGACTGATTTTGGATGGTGATTTCTGTTGGATTGAGGGAAATTTTCGCAACTGACTAAGGTGATGGAATGGTGTAACATTGGCTATAATTGGTGATTCCCACTCACCTATGTTTTCCAATGAACCTTTTTTAGTCATGTTCACATATTAGTACTCAGATGATAAGGGGGTATTGATAACTCTTGTTTCTAGAGGCCCTAAAAATATGTGACTTAGGATGATGTTTGGATGTGCATCCAGTAGAAGGTCACAATGATGGAGAGGAGATAAATTTTGATATTTATGAGAATATTTTTTGGGTTTTGAGTATCAATTTACATGAGGATGATGATCCAGTACATTTTTAAGACGATGAATAACATTGCTCGTCATCACATCTGCTTCAAGCCATTGGTAGTTTTCGAGCAAGGGTCTTAGGGACATGGTATTGATTAGTGATTTGTTACTTCAGGATATTGGATACTATTTGGGGTGAGATATCATTTAGAATGAGGTGGAATATGATTTTATTGTAGGTGGAACCTGTGGTTTTAACCAGACTAATCTATATCAGGGGATGCCCTAGTATTAGGCTAAGTATCCTCTCCACAACGATATACTAACAGTTTCCAAAGTATGAAATCAATCCCTTCCGGTGTCTATGAACAAGGGGATAATGTTATCATTCTGAATATATGTAGTATTGTTTCTTTAGTTATTTAAATACACCATAAAAATCAAAGAAGTTAGACATGAACACCATAGTGGTGGACTAATGAGATTCCTTCTCATAACCTATACGGGCCCATTGGGACGCATGTAGATTTCATGGATTTATTTTCACATAATTGTTTATTATTATGAGAAACATATTAGTAATTGAGTTAGAATGGGATGAAAATAAAATTACCATGAGGTTATTTCCTCAGTTGGAGTTTCTTCTTATATACCATTATGTGTCTTCATGGTTTTATATATGTACATACCGATGGTCGGACATTAGATACCCATCTACTTACTCTCTATATGAACTATATTGAAGGCATTAATTGTTTCAATAGATAATAATGGTATATTTTCATGTTTAATTATGTAAAATATATTCATGTGGTTTATTAAAATTTATTATTCTATTTTACGATACCATTTCCCCGAGGGTGGGTTACTGGTATAGTGTAGTTTGGTCTTCATTTCTAATGCATAGTCAATATACATGAAACATTATAATAACATCACGAGAGGGTATATTCATTCCTATATAACCACATTACACCCTCACTAGAAGTTTCCAACCATTGGAATATGGGGAGACACATCTAATGAATGTGGTGCTTAAGTTGTAACACACTTTAGGTGGATAATGCTATCATGGAGCTACAAAGAGTATTTTTAAAAATGGATTATCGACCCGAGTGTTTCACCATGGTGTGAACAAATTATATTTGTAAATAAAAATAATGGATCAATGTGCATGGGAATATATTCCTGGTAGATCAATAAGATACATATAAATAACATGTATCTCATACCAAGGATTGATGACTTCTTCGATCAACTAATAGAATATCACCACTTCTCAATGATGGGACTTCATTCTGGATATCATCAGATAATGGTGGTGAAGAAAAATATTAAAAATACATACATCCAAATTAGTTATAGTTAAATTGAGTTTATAATGACATTTTCTTAACATAAAAATACCCCGGTAACATTCTAGGATTTGATTAATAGTGTCATTAGATACTACATAAAATTTATTTTGGTAGTCTTTATCGATGATATCATTATTTACACAAAGATAATAAAAGAACTATATGAGAATATAAGGATTGTAATGGTGACATTAATGAAGGGTAAAATTTAGGCTATGTATAAAAAGTTTGACTTATAGTTGAAACACATCACATTCACGGGGAATGTGATCATATGTGAGGGAATTTCTATTTACCCATCAATGATAAAGGCTATTGATGAATGGAGTAGATTCACTAGTGTCATAGAAATATATTGTTTTATTAACATAGTAGTGTACTATTGATTTTTTATGATATGTCTCTCATGTTTTTCTATCCCAAAATCTATGTTAGCACAGAAAGGGGAAATGTAGGACATTATTGAAGAATGTGTGGAAAAAAGTAAATATCTTGTGAAGAGGATATTTAATACACCTTTACTCAAACTACCATCAAGGGTATAAATATTTTTTATATTAAATGATGCTTCAAATAAATGATAAGGTATTTTACTCATTAAAAAATAAAAAACTTATATCATAATGAATCATGAAAACTATAGATTACTAAGAAAAACAACATGATACACGATCTGGAGTTAGATTATTTGATCATTTCCAAGGAGATTTGGATGCACAACCTCTGTGGAGAGAAGTGTGAAAAATAAACCAATCACATGATTATAAAGTATGTATCTACAGATAGGGATATAAACAAGAATTAATAAATATGGTTAGTGCTTATCAAGTACTATGATTTCTCTATTCACCACCAACAAGGAAAGGACATCCAGGTATCTGATGCTCATATAAGAAAATAACATTATACTCTATATATGATGTAGATTGAGAAAGTCCATATATTCATGGATATAAAATGTATGGATAAATAAATCATAATTTAACAGAAAAAAACCTACATTTAACAACAATTTTTCAAACAATCTATTAAATAAAATATCAAATTGGAAGAAAGGGAAGACCTGGAGCTTCAAAAAATGGTGAAATCTCTAGAGGAAGGTAAGATTAATGATTTCTATATCAATGAAGATGTTGCAGTTCATTTTTTGAATAATTATTAATGGGGCTTCATCAGTAAATTTAAATAAGAAACTTTTGTATAATTCGCATTGCTTGTCTTCTTCAATCAATCCAAGTATAACTAGCATGTACCATGATCTTCAAGAATAGTTCTTATGGGACAACATGATGATGAAGGTAATTTAAAATTAATCAATGTTCATTTTATATTAACTTATTAATGATAAAAATTAATTTATAAAGGTATGATGAAACTATTATCTATAAAAATATATAAATGAGATATCATCACGATAGACATTGTCACTTGTCTCCTGAAATCATCCTAAGGAAGCAGTGCAGTATGGGATGTGTTGGATCGTCTCACCAATACTACCCAATTCATATAGATTTCTGATTATTTCTAACACAAATAAAATATCATGATATTTTTATAGAATTTGGTGAGGCTATATGGGTAACCTATTTTGATCATCTTTGATCTTAATGCATGGATCTCGTCTTAATTATGGAGGAATCTTCAACATGATATGAATACAAAATTGAATTTGGGCATGATCTATCACCCTCAAACTGATGGGAAATCCAAAAGTACTATTTTTAATCTCAAGGTAATGTTGATATCCCACTCAATAGAATTTAAAAGATGATGGGATCGACATATCACATTATTTGATTTCTCATACAACAATATTCAATAAATTAATTAAAATGTATCCATATAGAGATCTATATGGGGAGTGATGAAGAACTCATTATTGATATGTGGTTGTCAAATGAAATCTAAGTCAACCTGACCTTATACAATACATGGTATATGATATTTAATCCATCCAAAAACATATAATAGCTTTTTATAGTCATCAAACATTCTCCGTTGAATACCGTTGAAGGGACTAGAATATTGATGTTTTATACAAAATTTAACCTTTTAATATCACGATGGAAGAGAGTAATATATTTTTAAAGAAATTAAATCATATCCATAGGTATGGTGTCCCTTTTATATCATTGATTAGATAGGATAAGTGGACTATTTTATTTCTCTTTCACAAAATAAGGCTCAAGTTAATTATTTTTTAAATTTATCACTCTTATAAAAGTACATATAAGATCCCTAGAATGTACAAAATATAGAGGTGGTACAATAGGAGAATGTACTCTGACATTAGGATAAATTATTCAGGATATTGGATCATAGAGAAAAAATATTTTCAATAAGTCAACTCACCAATTCAAAGTAATGTGGAAGAACCATATGCATGAAGAAGGGATGCGACAACTATTGTAAATAATGAAATAAATGTAGCCTTATCAATTATCAACCCGAATTATTAGTTTAAATTTTTTGGGGAAATTTTATAATGGGTGGTAGAATGTGACAAGCCATAATTCATGTATGACATTTCTTTCATCAAATAAATGTGTGTAATATTATGTATTATTATAGACATTCATCCTATAACGAAACTAATAACACTATATTTAATTATTGAAGATAATAATATTAATAATTAAATGATTAATTTTAAATTTCAAAAAACACCATGAAAAAAATATATACATTACAAAAAATTGAATGGGAAAATATCGATAACCCTAATCTACTTGTATTATCACCCCCATGTCCAACACTATAAAAAAGAAACAAACTAACATTAATCCTATTAACATTTTAGAAAATGGAAATGATAACCCTTGAGTGTAATTTAGGTGAGTAATGGATGAAGTAGTGATGCGGTATTCAAGGGTGGAAATATGACTGTTGGAATAGTAACCTGGCCACTAGGGCCTAAAACTCGTCTGTTAGAATAGTAAATAGGCCGTTTGAATAGTACTTTTACATAAAAGTAATAAATATAATTTATATAATATTTTTAGGATTAATATAATTAAATATAAATATTATAATTGATAAAAATAAATATCATGATTAAAAAATCAATACAAATATAATTATCTTATTAATAAGTAGTATTTTAAGGTATTTGGTTAAAATCAAGATGATTGCAAAAAAATAAAAATAAGTTATGGATGAATTATTTTTCTAAACTAAATTAAAATTTTAAAATAATAACTTCAAAATTTTATAATTGTGTTTTTTTAAATCTTATGAAATAATTCATTTTTAGGTGAATAGAACAAATATTGTTTTTTTAACCGTAATATTTCAAATTACCTAATTCATGCTGTATTAATGTTATAATAAACTATATAAAATTTGGATCAACTAAGAACATATTAAATTTTATAAATGTGTTGTTTTATACCATAAACCTATTTTCCAAACCTTAAATTTATTTTCTAAATCTAGTGTCTAATGTAGTCTATTAAAATAAAAATTTATCATTTTAACATATTCCATTTTAATAAATAATTTAATTGAAATTTAAAAAAAAATTAAAGTCCTAATAGATTTATATTATACCGATACATGATATATAATCTCATTAATATCACTATTTCAAGGTTTTCCATTGATATAATATTCTTTTCAATATTTTTTTATTAAAATAACCATATCCTCAAGTATAAATAACCCATATAACTTCATTGGTGAATAAAATAAACCTAAATTACCAACAAAAAATATATATTGAAATACCCTCTTTTAATAACCTTATAAACTTATGTAATATCATTAATAATTATACACAAATATTTCAAAATGTTAAGAGTCACAGAAAAAGAACCCATTCAAGAAAGGTGTATTGTTAATTCAACCTTTTCATTAATTTTCCTATGTAATTAAATATCCCACATATTATTTAAAATTAAAAAAATTATATTTATAAAGTTAAGATACTATAGAAATTTTGTTTTCTAATATAATAATATATTATTCATTTCATGCAAAATCTTTAGAAAATTTCATGGTTAACCCTAATTATCCTCCACGGAGGAAAATAATAATTTCTTCCATATCATCAACAATAGAGAGGGCTGTAATAATTTATTTATAATATATTAATTTTTATATATATTTATTTGAATATTATTTAATATGTTCTAAAAATATATAAATAACATAGAATAATAAATTGGAAGTCAGGAAAAATTGGAAACTTCTAAGTATGACTTGATTTATTTACATTTTCCCATTAAAAATTTAATTAGATAATATAATCTGATGATAATAATTGATAAACAGTTAAAAAATTAATATAATTCACTTATTTTTTATGGTTTTAATAATCCAATTTTAATCATTTATGAGGTATAAAACTAACATAACCATGTGGCTTTTTAGGTGAGGGGATTATTAAACCCAAACTCTTTCTTTTGTGTTATTTATTATATGACAATGAATTTAGTATGAATTTTACTCTAATATCGAAACTATTTCCCCTAAATATTCAATCATCATTATTTTGGTTTTATAAATCTTATACCCTTCCAAAATCTAATGTAAATGAATAATAATTCTATGGTTTAAAGAAATCAATTTCCAAAACAACTCTTTAATCTTCTTCATTTGATATTCCATCCAAAGTAGAAAATTAAAATTTATTCCCAAGAATGATCTCCCATATTCATGTGGTAATCATAAATATAATTTCATTATTTATAATATTTAAAATAATTTTACAAACCTGATACATTTCCATGGGTTATTTGATGACTATTATTGTTATCCTTCCATGTATCATGAATGATTATGATCATTTTATGGTATGATGGGTGGGGCCCGAATTATTTACCCCTCTAACCCATTGGGTAGTGTGATATATGAATTGAGAAAATGTGTATAACTCATGTACATTGTGTTGAGTTTTATCATAATGATTATGTTATTATTTATTAACATATGTTATCCATAGACTTTATGGTAGCTTTGTTCACTACTATGTGTGGTACTTGACCATTATGAAATTTTTTTAATAATTCTACATGTGCCACATTCCATGTCTTTATAGAAAATTTCCCAAATTATTATGACAATGAATCCAAGATTATGATAATATTATTCTCTCACAACTACTATTGACACATATCCATTATTAACCCCTTATATGTACTTTTGCTCACTGATATATGTAATGTTAATACATAGGTGACTACATGTAATAAGGAGATCACATTATATTTAAAGGAACATGAAGAAGAATTTAAATATTTATTATGTTTTATTATTTAAAATTGTTGTATGATCCTAATTTCCCCAATCCACTCAAACTTTGGATCATATAATTATATCAATAATATTATTTTTATCATAAATGTGATGTAATATTAATATAATAAAATATTATATGTCTATATTAAATATTTTAAATAAATTTCTATAATGGTTTAAACAATTTAATACTCATTTAATTCATCTATATTTTATTTTTTAGTCATTGTTAATCTGTTTTATTCCCCTTTATCTATGTTGATATGTTACCTTTAAATTATATTTATCGACATATCTATAGGAATACATACATGAATTCCATGAAGAATAGTAGAGAAAATGTGAATCATAAGGAATTAAATATTTAATATTATATGAATCTTATATAATTAATATTATCATCCATCAATGTGAGGAAATATATTTAAATTGAAAATATTCTCCATGTCAAAGATCAATATTATACTGAGTCACCACAGAACAACCTTTTGGATTTGATACAAATATTTGTAAACAAATTCCTCAAAAAACACAAAAGGGGGAACGAGTGGAAAAGAATATTACATTATTTCATTGAATAAATCTAATCCCCATTTTGGAAATAAGGAATTGAGCTTATAAATACCAATCAATAACCCAAACCCCTGAAATATTTAAGTAATTTTTATGATATAATCATTTTATATAATTTACATAAAAGATATATTAACAAATATTATAAATTAATAATGAGTAAATGTACTAATAAACTAATTAATTCAGTTTTATTATTATAAATTTTTTATGGATAATAGTAAAAATTTAGAACCACTCCCTTATTATACCTTCCGACATACTTCTTCAAGATAGCTTCATATGAAAATCCCTCACATTGGTAACTAATATTGAATATTAAAAATATATTAAAAAAATCCAATAATAGAGTATGTCTTTCAATATTAATACTGGATAAAATACACATCATTATATATTTTTTCCCCAATAATAAAACAAAAATAAAATATCATATGTTAAATTTTTCATTTGATATGTTCGGGGGATTATATACTCTATAAAATCAGTTTTTAAATATCTTAGAAGAGATCATAACAATTTTATAAAGAATTTAAAATACTAATTAAAAATAAAAATGATTCATAACAGTTATTTCAAAATCTCTATATTAGAGGATATTGTTCCACAATTTAAATCTTAACCAAATCCATATAATCATCATAAAACATAAATAATATTTTTTCCCATGTCAACTGTGACATTGTTTACTGATTGATGTAACATTTTTTAACTAAATAATTTTTCAAATCTATACCTCTTAAAAATTTTATCCATTTCTTATTTTTAATTTCATATCTCAACCTCACAAGAATTTTGTGTTAGTCTGATTAGTTCACAGCTATATGTTTATTAATTCTACTAGCATGTAATAATTCTTTATACAAAATCACATTGTGATATGTCCAGAATTTTTAATATGTATATATTTTTCTTAGAAGTGGGATACCAAAATTCATATTTGACTTAACCCATCATTTCCATCCTGAAAAATTGAATTATCAGTGATAACTACCACAACAATGGGGTTTCCTTTAACTGTTTATTTTTTTTAATAATTATAATTTAACAAACATTTTAATGTCCTATATATCAAGGATAATATATATTTTATATTGAACTAGGATGTTGAAAACAATAAGGTACGCTAATATAATGTTGTATAGGGATTTATAAAAAAATGTATTCATAAAAATAGATCCCAACACCATGTATATTTCCCCAATATGATGTGATTTACCCCACCATGATGTGTTTTCTAGTCATGGGTTTCTATAAATCTAGTTAATCTCATATAAATCCTTACAATATATAATATCCATTAAATCAACACAATCCATTATTTTTTTTCATAACCATGATGTACTTTTCTCAATTATGGTATAATTTTTCTACCTTTAACAGGAACTTCAACAAAAGTTTCCCTGTTATATACATACTCCATAAATCTTTAAAAAATATCATATAGTATCCTTTGGATATTCTTAAAAAACATTTAAAATATATATACCTATATTTTTTCGATTAATTTATATCCTTATATTTGGAATAATGATTTACCTATCGAAAAATAGTGGTTCCAACAAGAAGAATCACACATTTTATTTTCTCACAAATTCTACTTAGATATTATTTATACTCAATCATAATTATTAATTTTATCACAATTCATTATTAATAGATATCATTATGTCTTAATATTTAAGTTATAATAGTGAAAAATAAATTATATCATCCCTGAACATTTTAATTTTTTTGTTAACTATTGATAATGTTAGTTGAAGGAGGGTTATAATTGAATTATCCCTTGAATATCAAGAATATGTTATTCTAATGATCATTATTTTTAATTTTCATGATTGATGTACATTTAAAAATATTAATCCTATTTACATTCCAAATCAATATACTTCCTCTGTATTATTGGAAAACATTAATTATTTCATGCATCCATACATAGAATCTACTATTTATATTTTATTTTATTATTTATTTTTTCACTGAGAGAATTAGTATTAACATTTATAACTAATTAACAGACACTATTGTTATATTTTTTTCCATTTAAATTTATTTTGACCAAAAAATACAGTTCTACACATTGTTTTTAAACAATTATAGGTTAAATTTTTATAAATCTATTGAAATAGTAACATTATCTTGTGTTAATGCCCTTACTAATACACTACCAAGTATACTAATATATGTTTGTAACTAATATTTTAGAAACCATGATGAAAACCAATCGTATCAACATTTTTACTATTATTGTTAAACTATTTGAATGATTTATTATGTTTTTTTACATATTATTAATACATTTTTTTAAATTTTATATATTATAAAAATACTTCTAAATTATAATCACTATTTATATAAAATTAAATCAACTTATATTTTAATGAAATATTTTATAAAGACTATATAAATAATTAAAATATTAGTGTGGATGTTTATGAATATAATTTTTCATGTATTTTCACATTTTGTGGCTATTATATACACATTACATACTGGTTAATGCATAATAATAATTACTTAATCAATCAAAATATGAAAACAATAAATATTTTCTTCGCCTGAGATTTAAATGAACATCAATGGTGTAATAACCTAAAAAATAGAAAAGGATAATGCATATCCAATTTTGTATCAATCTTATTTCATATATGATAAATATGAATTAAAAGATATCCCAACTATTATAGATCAATTATTAGATGTGAAAATTCCTAACATGAATGAATCAATAATTGAAAAATAGTGCTCATGAAATTATTGTGGATTTAGAGGAGTATGATAATTTTTTCAAAATATAGAGTACTATTTTGAGGTAGATAAAATATATTATTAAATTTTTTTGTTTAATATATGAAAAATTAAATAATTGGTGCAATAGAAAGACCATTATGAGAAGGAAGAACGAGCTTACACTGTGAATCTACCAACTAAAAATACCTTTTTAATATTTTTTACGAATAAATTATTAAAGCTGAACATGAATCTATATATAATTACATCTAGTCTAAGACTCATAATAAATTATTTCTTAAATAATTAATTAGTAAGAATTAATAAAATACTAATTATCTTAGGGATGATGATAAAAATATAAAAAAAGTCTGTTATATTTTTGAAACATAAATGAAAAAAAAAATTTAAAATGAAAAGGATCGTGATAAATTGGAATCTATTTATAGCAACCCCCTTCCCAAGAAAAACTATTATCATTATCTAACAAATTTCAACATTTTGAATAGGGACACAATGTCCCATCACCATTTCATATTCAATAATTCATCAGCCTATAATTCTTATTTTGGTAGGCTTAGTCATGAGTTCTAAAAATCCATGTGTTATGGTAATAAGTACTTGCATTTAATCATAAACATTTAACATCCTAAATATAAGATTAATAGTGGGATAAATGATATATTTAGTAGTTAGGATATTTAAATTTTCACCCGTGATATTTCTCATCAGTAGGTGATAAAGTATATACCCAATATGGACTTCACCATTCATCTATGTGAAAAAATTTTCATTTCTGCCAAGATTGACTCAGTACAATAAATGAAGGAAAATATTAAAAAAAACAAAAATTCATAATTAAATGTCACAATAATGGGGACAACAACATTAAAATTATATTACTCTTTTCATAGATCCAATAAAGCTTTTATGCATCTATCCTACTTGAATATGGATGGAAATGTCATTTATAATGATGAATGTATCTTTAAACACATTGTTTCCTATTACAATAATAATTTCCATGTGAATGGAATTAATGAGGAATGATTTATGGTATTATACATAATTATATCAGTTAAGAATATAAAACCTAGCACACCATTACTCCATTTGAGTTGGTTGTTAGTGCATCTATTTTCATCCATAATCCCAATTATGACACTGAAATAGATTAAATCACTTATTTAATCAAATAAAAGTATTGGCATGTTATATATGATTATTTTTTATGTTGTTAAATAATTGTTTATGATAGGTATCATACCTCATGTCCAAAAATCTCAATTTTAAATTCTTGTTCGAAATTTTGGGAACACCTATGAAAATAAGTATGTAGGCCCATTTCACTTTTAAATACTATCTATATGATTATTCGTAACATAATTGAACATTTTATTGAATCATTTATCAATAAAATTATCACTTGGAATCATTTAGTTTTTGTTAAATGTATGTGCTTTCAAGAATTCATTGGAATAGCATCTTAGTGTGTAAATATTCTAATAATGTAAAATAAGGGTGGTATCATTACTCCAATTATTGGTATTATGAAATAATTCAATACCGTGCTTGAAATTTCATTTATATAGTGTTATAATATTTAGATTCGATGGAAACTTCATATGTCTAGGGGAAATAATTATTTGGATCATTTTGCGTCTTGGTTATCATTAATTGTTCTTGTAAGGACCAGGCCATAAAACATTTCATAATATTTAATTAAATGAATAATTCACATTGAGGATCATTTCAGGTTAAGAGATTTAGAGAATTATTCTATACTATAACATGACAACATGAATATTACATGTAGACAGTACTACTCTGTATCCATTTTTTTCAAAAAAATAAAAAATCTTAAAAGAAACATGTTTAGTTCCATGTTTTAGACAGGATGACATTTTCTTGATCCCATCCTTGAACCAATTTATCTTTAAGTACTATGGAAAACAATTCCAAAACATGGGATGATCGTAAATAGCTCATTAAGGGTTATAAAATAAGTAAGGAAAACATTTTCCCATCAATAAATACAAATCAATGAAACCATACTTTTCAATCATAACATTCCTTAGGAAATCATAAGATTTATGAATAACACACACAAATCATAAATCATAATGGTTACTTATAGCATCCATATCAAACTTACATTGTAGCTATCACAGTTACATAGGTAGTTACACTTGGAATACCCGTCACAGTATATTCCCTAATTCTCCTATCAGAAACATCACGTTTACCTTGGTCACGTTACCCAATGTATTGGAGAGCTATCACGGGCTCACCCGCCCTAGGTTTATCATGGAACCACCCTATACGTAAATAATTCCAAATAAACATAACATAATCATAAATCATAATACATGTATAAAGGAAAGATAACATTTCAAAATTCCAATATATCAATTCAAGATATTGAAATAAACAATGCTTTATCAAATCATTTTCAAAACCATTTAAAAAGAGATTTTTGAATCAAAGTGTCCATTCCCACTTTGAAGATTTCAAATGAATTAGAAATTTAAAACATTAATATCCATATAAATAAATCCTTAAAACCCATTTTGAAAACATGGACATTAAAGAGAAATATTTATAAGAATAAATCTTTAAAAAATCTAAATTAATATTTCAATTAATGTGTTTTTTTACAAAATTAGAGATTCTTGAATACAAATAATTGAGGAATAGAATTTAATAAATACATTATAATATTATGAGAATAAATGTATTCATGATATAATATCCAAAAGGATAGTATACACACCATATAATAGTGAATTGGTGCATAAAAACAATGAAGTCTCAGTAGAAATGTAAATTGAGATGAAATTCCTTATAAAGAAGGTATCTGTAAAATTAAGGATAAATAAATCACATAATTATGTGTTATAGATATAATTAAACCCAATATAAGTGGATATTTTGTGTAAAAAAATCATATGTCATTCACACATATTCATAGGATGACATATTCAAGAAGTACAGGTTGAACCCAAGGAATTGAAATTGGGTTAAGAAGTTCCCTTGTAAAACATCTACAGCCTAACCGCATCACTTTAAAATTCAGAAAATGAGTTGATGAGATAAAAGGGGTATCCAATAACTGGTAAATAATGATTAAATCAATCAGTATATAGAATAACATATCCCAACATAATGAGATGTAAATTAGAAGACATAACAAAAAAGAAGTCTTTCAAAAAGAGGAGGGTGAAAGGTTCCCTTACCAATTTGGTAACTTACCAAAAAAATGCCACATGAAAGAAGGATCATACAATGAAGATGTAAATACACATATATTAAATTATATTACACAAATAGTATAATAATAGGGAGTACATACACAACACAAAATGAAATAGTGGCCAAAATAGCCTGAATCTCACAGTAATAAAAATGAGTTGAAACCCTTTATCATGTTGCAATTAACATAGTCATATGACCAAAAGTTAAAATCCACCAAATGAATCACAGAATACCATGAATATAATTATAATCATGATAATATATATGTAAAATGGAAGTACACAATACACCACATGCAATGAATATGTGGCGAACAATGGAAATCTCACAAAATTAAAAGTGAAATAAGAAAATCTCCTTACCTATTGTCCTACATGGCTCGTATGATATGTGTTATTCATGAATAATAAACTTCAGTTAATATATACTTCATTAATAAATTTTTTAAAGTTTATTATTCATTTTATATCACTTATTATCTTGCAATAACAACTGGTTAATTATTTGAGTTCATATTGGATATTTTATCGATTTTCGGAACATGAGTAAAAATGAACATGTTATAATGACAATTTTTCCACGTGGTAAATATTCCATTATCTCCAGAATGATATTAATGATTTATATAGAATATAAATCATATAAAATTAGTATATATATGTATTTATAATAGTACATAACATTTTGGAGATACGAAATAAAATGCATCGTTCATGGTGATGGTAGGCTGTACGTATGCATGAATGCTACGTTTATTTATATTTATTATTTTAATGTAATTAAAACATAATGATACATAGGTATATTATAATTCCAGTATAATATAATATATAATATCATTAAATACATCTTTTATACATCCCACATGTGGAATTAACGAGTCATATTAGTTTGAGGGGGCGCTAGTCCGCACTTCTTCAAAAAAAATTATTGTGTTTACCCATAATAGAAACCATAAGGTTATGATATAAATAGAAAATATAGAAGGATAAAAAAAATAAATATAATATATATCAAATATAAATACAGTTCCATCATAATGGCCACCATGAGAGGCGATAGAAGGCAATTGAACAATCATTGTTTCATTATGTGTTATTTTTCCATCCACAGAAACATTATGTTCTTCACCAATTAGATGGAGGTGTGTGTAAGTGTAGTTATAATAAATCTCATAATAACATCCTAGAATATTAAGGATACTGTTTGTTCTATAATATAATGTAATAAAAAGAGTTTAGTGGTTGGAGAAGTAAAATTATAGAAAACAAGTTAAGAGAAACTGTTACCTTTAATTGGGGTAACTTCCATTGTTTTGAACCAAAATGACTCTTGAAGAGCCTTCTGCCTAAGGTAAGGCATCTAGGAGGGGGATAAGGATGTAGGTATCTTAATTGAGGATAGGTTGGATGAGCCTAAAAGATTTATAGGTGTGCGTAATTGGTTATAAGTGGTCTCCTTTTATAAGGGGGAGGAGGGGCTCTTTAGGAAAGTGTGAAAATATTATTTTATTATATAATGATATTCCGTTTCTAAAGGTCCAAAAATAATTATATTTGATGTTACAATGACTCATGGTCGAAATAAAATCATCCAATACGAATTGGGAAGGTTTTGGATAATATTGTAATCATTATAATCTTATTTATTTAAATCATTTATTAATGAGTTAAACACGACATCATTATTGTGTCATAAATAATTTAATTTATTTGATGTCTAAAAATTATAAATAAATACCATGATGTAGGAAATATTTTTATCTTTCCAATTAATATTTATATTAAAAACCAATACTTATATAACACCATATAAAAATTAATTTACAATGAGATATTTATTTATGTCATTTTTGACTTTTCATGAAATTAATTAATCTAAAGTTACATTATCTTTCATAAGTGGCTCCATGGGGTCCCAAAATAGACCCAAAGATGCCCATGGTCAGAAATTACTCATAAAATATGGTCATGTCATGTGTTATGGTAATTTTTAATTATTGAAATATTCTTTTTACCTTGAATTACCCTATTTATCTGTAACCGCGGTAAATAAAAGTCAAAAGTTACAATTCACCAAAAATTATTTTCATTTTATTGAACCAAATTTGACTTCTTGATAACAAAAATGTATGTCGGATTTTTTAAATTCAATTCAAAAAAGTGGTAAAATATCATTTAAATGAAAAAGTCATCTTTTTTAACTACTACTATGTGATTTCACTATTCATCAAAAATTGAAGTTTTTCAGAAAAATACAAAACATTCAGCATAAGATTTATTTGATATTCTGAATTCAAAAATTATGTCTGTTTTACCAAATTCAAAATAAATATTTTTCATTATTTAGTTTGAAATTAATTCACATTGTCAAAACAGATAGCGTGTTTTTAAGAAACAATATCTATCAAAAGATTGACATTTTCTTATGTCCAATTTCAATGTAAAATTAATTCCAATTATCAAAATTGGATTAAATATAAAAAAAAATATTCAAATTACTCTTTTAAAACAATTAAAAAGATAATCAAACCATACAAATAAATTAGATTAAAAGGAAGTTTCAAAATGAAATACAATATTTTTCATTATTCATTAAAAAATTGAACTTTATTGAAAAAATTCCAAAAATTTACACAAAGTAATTTTTGATGTCCCCATTATAAATAAGGATTTTACATGGTAAAATAGAATGTATTAAAGTGAAAAATACTATATTTAAATAGGTTTCTCCATTAAATGGCGGTAAATCGAACTTTTAATGTAAATTATGCTTAAAATCAAATTCATTCATATTTTATGCCTCGATCTTTTATTGGATAAATGTAAATACATTTAAAAAACATGTATAATAATATTGTACTTAGTTTTTTTCATTCCTTCCAGTACAACGGCTAGGAATTAACTACCATTTAAAATAATATTATTATATTATTAGTGTGCAACATATTATTTCAAAGAAACCCATTGTTACAAATGGGGTACACTATCGAACATCTCATCCAATTTAATGTAAGATTAATATTTAATTAAAAAATATTAATAAATATGAATAGTTTTTTATTCCTTATTTATTTGGGATGTTACATCCTTCCCCCCTTTTAGGAATTGCGTCCTCAAAATTTTATAATTGGGATTGGAAACATCATTGAAAGACCCACATCGGAACAAGACTCAATAAAACTATCACTTTAAAATAAAAGAAGATATGTAAAAATGTTATCTAAGACCAAAAATACTAATATTCCATGAAAACATGGATATGGATGAGGAACTAACTCTCATAGATTAATAGATAGTGATATAGAACATGATCACAGAAAGTTAACCACCACAATACCAAAAATTTGTTGTTGGGTAAATGTCTGATGATAAAATATAGATTATAAATATTTTTTTCATCAAGATCCTTTTCATAGAGTTGATGATTTTTATTAATAAAAAGAATAATATTGTAAGGAAATATACTTACTCGTCTTGTAGAGTGTCAACCTTTAATAAAATTCCACCACAAACTCATCTTCTCTCCAAATGGTAAGTATTCAAGATGACTTTTTCACACTGAAAGCACTATAATCAACATCTATAGAATAACATGATCTAAAAAATATAAATCATATATTTCCCATATCTTTATACATTAAAAAAACCAAAATTGGTTAGTACATAATTAGATAATACCCAAAAGGATAATCATTTATAAAAATAAGTACTACCATTAATCTCCAAAATTATACGAAAAGTAAAGAATGTTCAAGAAAGACCAGCCAATATACAATTGTCCATAAAATTCATCAAAATAATAAAATAAAATATTGAAACCCAAAACTCATAAGGATTTAAATTACATAGTCTTCCACTGTATATCTTAATATTTATCCCCAAAAATATTGACTACTATTAAGGTATCATACTGAAGTGTAATTATCCTAATTACATATTCGCTGTGATAGTTTAATCATTTTCATAAATAACCCAAATCACTTTATGTCCACAATAAAAACATATATTCTTCCAAAATAATACTTCAACTATTACTACATAATTTAAATCCCAAGGTATTCTATTTTCATTAAGCATATATTGATCCAAAAAGAGAGAATGTCTTCCAAAATAACCTTTATCACTTAATCATCAAATAATTTTCCTATACTAAGAATGTCCATTTGATAAAACATATAATCCCAAATAAAATTATTGTTTATCAACGAAATCATTTAATTAAAAAGAATTAGTAATACTAACCAGGTAATTCACGTAGTCCAGTGGTAGGTAATAAATCCCAATCGCACTTTGGTCGTGGGTTCGATTCCCACAACATTGTCTGACGCGACGGGTTGTCACACGGTCTATGTGTTGTCCTTTTTCATATACTATACAATTTCATAACATTCCAAAAAAAATGACAAATTCCTCAAAAATAACCATAACATAATTTATCATCCAAGGTTATCTAATACTTTTAATTTTCCTCCCCAAAATGTAATAACTATTTATCACTTCTAAAATAACAATGACTCTTTCTATTATGTTAACCATTATGGTTATTTCAATTATGCATAAATTACACCCTAACCACAAAAATTATCTAAACCAACCTCTGAAAAAAACCATAAGGACCCGGCCTTAAAACATTACATAATATTTAATTAAATGAATAATTCTCATCGAGGATCTTTTTAGGTTTAGAGTTTTAGAGAATTATTCCATACTATTACATGAATACTTGAATATT
The DNA here is from genome assembly GCA_963277665.1 of Viscum album. Lineage (NCBI taxonomy): Eukaryota > Viridiplantae > Streptophyta > Magnoliopsida > Santalales > Viscaceae > Viscum > Viscum album. The sequence goes on from OY728133.1 coordinate 531,122,530, forward strand.
ACATGTAGACACTACTACTTAGTATCCATTTTTTTTATAAAATAAAAAACTCATAATAGAAAAATGTCATGGTCCATGTTTTAGACATCATGAATTTTCCGTGATCCCATCCTTGACCATATTCATATTTATGTCTGGTGAAAAAAATTTCAAAAACATTGGATGAGGAAAAAAATGTAAGAACCAGGTTTTATCTTTGAGGTACGTGTTTGATATTTTTTCCTTTCATTAAGTGTTTTTGTGAAAATAAGGAAATGGGGAAAAACTCCCAAATTTTGGAAGTACACGTTGTGTACTTTTCAACATGTCGTGTACTTCTGGCAGTGTGGAATGAGTACCGAGGTCGTGTGTAAATGTCGTTGATGAAGGGAGTAGGAACTGACTACATGTCGTGTAGTGGTCCTTTACATGTCGTGTAGTCAGTCAGCAGGAGAATAGTAAGACGGTGGCCATCTGTGCGACAGCACACGCCGTTTACTCATGTAGACACACCGTGTAGTCATGTCGGCAGGTGAACAGTGCCACACTGGTGGGAAGCTGCCAGGGGAACAATTTAAAAATGCGAAGTACCCACCGTGTACTTGGAAATACATGCCGTGTACTTTATGTTTTTCTTTTAAAATGGGAAGTAGCCTCCCCTGTTCATAGGGAAGGCATAAAACTGGAAGAAGGAACAGGAGTGGGGGGACGGAGCTTTGGAGATCCGCTGAGCGCACATCAGAAATCTGTTTCCGCCTCAGGCGATTTAGTTGGAACTGGACTGGTACGCCCTCTTCTCTCCTCAAGCCCTTCTTACCAATTATTTCCAAAGGGAAATTTATTTATGTTTGAACGGGTTTTCTTCTAATATAGATCTATGTCGTCTTTGGGCGTTTATGGAATCGGTGTTTGCATATAACGTTTGTTGGTGTTAAAGGTAGGTGTCTTGGTGTTTATTTTTCAACTGTCATGCGTTTTTGTATGTTTTTGAGCTATGAAACCATATTTGGGGTCTCGTGTGGCTAAGGATATGGCTATTTTAAATACCTATAATTTCATAGGTAATTAAATGTGATATAAAAATGTTTTTTGGGATTAGTGCATGGATCCTGGACCACCTTGAGGGTGCATTCTTCTATTTAGTTATTTGTCCAGGATACCTGAGGGTATGACTTTTATATATTATTCACTACTTTTTCCTTGAGAGGAATAGAATGTGAATGTTTATTTACATGTTGGGCATGGACCGGTTACTTACGCCTGAGGGAAGTGTTTTACTTAGCCCGTGGGCATTGTTTTGCTTATCCCTAGGGAAGTTGTTATCCTAACTGGAGGGAAACTTCTTCTGTGCCTATGGGAAATAGACTCTGTGCCTGAGGGAGACACTATGTATGCATGAGGGAAATATCTGTTATGCCTGTGGGAAATTACCTGCGGGTTGGATTCTGATTACCTGAGGGAAAAGGTTTGCATGTCTGAGGGCACTGACTTTTTACATAGAAATGCATTGTGGTGTTTTCTTATATTAAATAGATTCAATGATTAAAGAAATGACAATATAACTGTTAAGTCAGTTACTTTTGAGTACTGCATAGTTTTTTTCATTTTAATTTTTCACACTCTTGTTTCATGTTTACACATAGTTGAGCACGGGCCTTTGGTGGGTGCCTACTAGGATTTATTTCACACACCATGGTTGGGTCATGCTTTTCGGCCCTAACAGATTACGTTTCTGCTGGTGTAGATAAGGTCAAGGTCCCTTATACTGGTACCTGATTATTGCTGAGGAGTAGGGGATCATGGAACGAGGCTTAGGTTCACGATGTTGCGGGCTGTTTTGTTCTGTTTTTCTTTCCTATAAATGTATTGTACTATACTATTGAGTAACGAGTTCTGGCTTCTTTCTTAGAATTTTTGGCTTGTTTCACCATTATTTATATACTAGTTGGTTATATCTACTATAGTTGTTCATTACATGTATGTATTGATATTTTCCTACCCTATTGTTGTATGTTTTATTTCATTCCGTTGTGCTACACTTTGACAAATGAGGGCATAATTTCTCCACTATCAGACCTGGAACCTTGCTTCGAGTCGACAACCTCTGGCATTTGGGGAAATGCGCTTGAGGTCACGTGGCGAACCGGGTTCGGGGCACCTGTTGAGTGGCACCCGGAACCGGGACGTTACAATGTGGTATCAAAGGCATGTTTCTTTTCTTGGACTTACTATTTGGAGCCTTTGTCAGGGATAGGACGGAAACGGTAGTTGGTAATAAGCTATGTCCAGGTGTAGCTTACCCATGTATAGGGAAAATCCAGTCTACCTTGTATTTTTTCAATTTTTATACTTTTTCAAATTTTAAAGTTGATTTGTTTTCACCGTTGGGTGAGACACTTGAGATTGTGCTGGTTATATTTTATCTATGGGGTCTATTTAGTTGAAACCCGATGAGATAAAGGTATTCCATCTCATGCATCATATAGGCACATGCTAGAAATCACATGCCATGCAAAGTTCCATTCCATATAGGTGCATTATAATTTCGCATGTTGTAGTGATAGTTGTTGTGCTAGTAAAGTATTCTGTTGTGATAGATACTCTAATAAAATATTTGTTGCATGATAGGGTAATTTTATTTGAGCTTGTTTATAGAATTAACACCAAACATTGGTCTTTGGGGAGTATGGGCCCTCACAGACCGGAATTTTGTGGATCATTAGAGGGTTATTTTGTTATGACAAAGATCATATGTCATACCTTGATTCGTGGGGAGTATGGGCCCTCACGGGCCGGAATTTGACACTTAGGTGTTTTTCTCATTATTTTTTCGGTTCTGGGGAAGTTCATGAAGAATACTATCTGGAAACCCATTATACACGCCATGTAGTATCTTTAAACACGACGTGTATGGCATTCTATTCGGGAAGAAAAATAAACTTTTTAAGTGCATGTAATGTACCAAGAGTACAGGCCGTGTAGTATCTTCCCATGTCACAAACCGTGTGGACGGTGACAAGGGGAATGGAAGATCTTGGGGAAAACACAATGTGTAGATTATATACACGTCGTCTAGTGTTGACCCGGAGTCCGCCCGTGTGACTAACAACACCGATGGAGGAGACCATAGGACATACACACCGTGTCCACTATGGAACACGCTGTGTAGTCTGACCGGGGAACCCGGCTGTGTAACTAACAACACAGGTCGGGGTAAACCTTTCGTGTACATGTCATGTGTATATAAAACACACCATGTAGTTTTAGCCATGTATCCGACCATGCAACTAACAACACGGGTCGGAGGACCTCGTCTATTATATGTCGTGTACCTGTGGGACACGCCGTGTAGTCTTGTCTGAGGATAGACCATGTGGACTTTTCCATGTGGTTGGGAAATGGGGTGGTGTCCGCATCGTGTGTGGGTGTAACACACCGTGAAGTTTTGAGCCGAGTAGTCGGCTGTGTCACAAACAACACGGGCAGTTAGAAAATTACACCACACACACCGTGTAGATATTATTCATGCCGTGTAGTTTTTATTCAATGGGATCCGTATGGATTAGCCATATAGAAGGACCAGGGCAAGGGAAGAGAAGTTAGGTACATGCCGTGTAGTCAGTATACATGCCATTTAGTCTTGTTTTGCAAATCCTGAAATTCCTTCTTCATCTTGTTTCATTTATTCTTCCTTCGCTTTCAGTCTTGATTATCTTGAATCAAAGGCGTGTTTTTGACCTTGTAGTGTCATGCCGCCTAGATGACCACGCGTTGTTTTCCAAATGAGAGGAAACAAATATACTCCAGAGATGGTGGGCCATGGGCTACCAGTAGATCCTTCAAGAGAGACAGATGTGGCACCAACTGTTATACCAGACACAGGCACGAAGATGCAATTCTGTGAAGGCTTTATGCGGTTCATGCAGACCTTTTAGGGAGCACCGCCAGCTGCCACATCTATGGATGATCTAACACGTATCCTCCAGCAGCAGCATCCGACAACGTTTTGAAGGGATGATGGACCACATGCTATATAGTCTTGGCTAGGATTGATGAAGACCATTTAAGATCATCATGAGATGCCTCTAGGGTGGAGGGTCAAGCTCGCCACTTATATGCTGCCTGATTCCACCAAGAGGTGGTGGGATGTTACCACCCAGTCAAAGCATCACAGTGACATGGCGTGGGAAAATTTTCAGACAGTCTTCTATGAATTCTTTTTTCCAAAGACGTTGAGGGCAGATAGAGCTTGAGAGTTCATGAATTTACAGCAGGGCGCTATGTCTGTGTTGGACTATTCTTCTCGTTTCACCATGTATCTGTGTTTTGCACCCATACTGGTGGGTGATGAGACGTTGAGAGCCAGTTGTTTTGAGGATGGTCTCCGATATGACATTCGAGCGCTGGTGAATGTTTTCAGGTTGCCTTCTGTACATGCTACTATAAAAAAAGCTCTTATTATAGAGAAGAACATGCGGAAATCTAGGGGTATGGGCCAGGGCAGTTTAGCACTAGTTACTGGTACTATTTTTGCTGGCAAGAGGAAGAGATAGATGGACTTCCCTCAGGGTGGCAGTACCAGTCAGAAGAATGCTTCAGGTGGCCAGGTCATGTGCTACCAGTATGGTAGAGTGGGGCACAAGTGGACACAGTGTTCAAGAGACCCAGTGGAGTGCTGAGCTTGTGGCATGATGAGTCAAATTCAGCACTTTTGTAGGTAGTTTCCACCTATATCTAGTTATAGGGGGTCTATGTTGACTCCTCATACGGAAGCATGACTAGTGGCTTCTTACCAGTTGGGGAACTGAAATATGTCAGGCCGTGCAGAAATAGATGGTGGTCGTGGCCATGGTAGCCAGAAACCAGGATCTCAGAGGCAGCAGGGTGGGACAGCTCAGGCTAGCCAGGCTATGTCGTAGGGTCGCGGCACTGAGTAGGCTTATGCAGTGCAATAGAACCAGTAGGATCTGGATCCCGGACCTTCTATAGTCAAAGTAACTATTCTAGTAGCTTCTATCTTATCTTTAGTACATTTTTATATGGGTTCTACACATAGTTTCATATCTTTTCCCGTTAGAGAGAGCCTTGGGCTCTGTGTTTCTTATTTTTCTGATGTTATGACTCTAGACATGCCGTTGGGAATGAGAACGACATGTGTGCGTCGGTGTAGGAAGTGCTCCCTAGTGTTTGGAGGGTGTCACTTTCTTTGAGACCTATATGTCTTAGAGATGACAGCTTATGACGTCATTCTCGGGATGGACTGGTTGGTTCCCTTTCGAGCCTTTGTAGACTGCTATCATCGCAGGGTGATTTTCAAATCACTAGAGGGCGGAGAGTTTCTATACAAGGGAAAATGGGATGTTCAGGCGGGCCGAGCTGTACTAGAGAATCATGGTCGAGTTGGAGTCACAAACCTGATTACATGATTATATCTGGATGATCAGGGGACTTGTCAAACAGATTTCTCTCCAGTGGTTGATTGTTTCAGGGATGTCTTCTCGGATGACTTTTCAGGTATACCTCCAGAGCGAGAGGTGAATTTCTCTATTGAGCTTGTGCCACAGGCAGCACCAGTGTCCATTCCTCTTTATAGGATGGATACACCTTAGTTTCAGGAGCTCAAGAGGCAGTTAGGGGAGTTAAAGCCAATGTGTTTCATCCGACCCAGTACTTCTCCATGGGGTTCTCCGGTCCTTTTTGTGAAGAAGGCAGATGGTACCCTCAGACTCTGTGTGGATTATCAGAAGCTGAAGCAGTTGACGGTCAAAAACCGATATCCCTTTCCAAGGATTTATGAACTTTTTGATCATATTCGAGGAGCACGAGTGGTCTCAAATATTTAATTGAGATCCGGATATCATCAGCTACACATGAGGCCATCAGATATACCGCTTAATGATTTTCAAAGTAGATATGGCATGTACGAGTAATTGGTTATGCTGTTCGTACTCACGAATGTGCCAACGGTTTTCATGGCTCTTATGAATCGTGTATTCCATCCTTATTTTGACTCTTTTGTGGTAGTATTCGTGGATGAAATCTTGGTGTACTCTCACACTCGACACGACCATGCCACCCACCATGAGATTGTATTGAGTACACTGAGAGTGCATCAACTATATGCTAAGATCTCAAAGTTCCACTTTTGGATGGACCGGAATCACGTCCTGGGTCACATTATCTCAGAGGCAGGAGCTTCCGTAGACCTAGAGAAGGTGAGAGAAGTAGTTTCCTTGGAGAATCTTATGAATGTGTTTGAGATATAGAGTTTCTTATGGCTGGATGGTTACTACAGAAGCATCATACATGACTTCTCCCACTTAACATCATTGTTGACATGTTCGACTAAGAAGGGAGTGAAGTTCGTTTGGTCGGAGGCTTGTGATACAGCCTTTCAGAACCTGAAAGGAAGGTTGACATCAGCACTGATCCTGATACTCCCAGAGCAGGGTAATAGCTATACAATTTACTTTGACACATAAGGTATTGGACTGGGAGCAATGTTGATGCAGAGCGATCGAGTTGTTGTGTACGAGTCTCAGTAGTTGAGGCCACATGAGAGGAATTACCCAAAATATGATCTCGAGCTGGCTGCAGTTGTGCATGTGTTGCGCTGTTGGAGACACTATCTCTTGGGAGATAATTTTGTTTTTTTCACCGACCACAAAAGCCTCAAGTATATCTTTACTCAGCATAACTTGAATCTGAGGCAGAGAAGGTGGGTCGAGTACCTACAGTCCTTCAATTTTGAGCTTTCCTATACACCAGGTAAAGGTAATGCAGTAGCCGATGTACTGAGCAGAAAGATTCAGATACAAGTATTGCAGGAGGCCAGCAGTGAGTGGTAGCTTATGGATTTGTCCTCTGAGATGCATTTGGAGGTGCGCAATAGTTAGGGGCAGACTTATCTTTTATCTTTAGCCGTGACTTCTACCCTCATGGACAGAGTGAGGATGAGACAACTATCTGATTTGGAAGGCCTAGTTCTACGGGAGTCGGTGGCAAGTGAGGACCCTCCTCCTAGTTGGACGATAGTCGGTGATGAGGTTATGGGTTTCCATGGATTAGTATGGGTTGCAGGGGATATAGGTGAGGAGATGATGCGGGAGCTTCATGCTTAAGCTTGGGAAGTTCATCCTAGGGTTTCCAAAATGTACCGTGACTTGATACGTCCGTACTGGTGGTCGGGTATGAAGAGAGAGATAGATGGTTTTTTCTACGAGGTGTTCCACCTATTAGCAGGTGAAGGCAGAGCCTCAGAGGCCAGCCAGACTGTTACAACAGTAACCCATTCCGGAGTGGAAATAGGATAATGTCACGATGGACTTCGTGACTGGGTTTCCAAGGTCACCTCGAGGCAATACTTCCATGTGGGTTGTTGTGGACAGACTCACGAAGGTAGCTCACTTTTTTCTGATCAAGGAGACTTTCGAAGTCGACGAGCTCAGGAAATTGTATATCCGAGAGATCTTACGTCTTAATGGGGTCCCTCGTTCTATCGTTTCAGAAAAGGATGCCCGTTTTACATCTCATTTCTCTCAGAGTTTTCATAGGGCACTAGGTACACAGGTGCTTGTGAGCACAACATACCACCCTCAGATAGATGGCCAGTTAGAGCGTACGATACAAGTGCTAGAGGACATGTTGCGTGCATTTGTCCTAGACTTTGGGTGATCTTGGGAGAAGAATATAACCCAAGTCGAGTTTTCCTATATTAATAGTTTTCAGGTAACTATCGAGATGGAACCTTACGAGGCTTTATATGGTAGGCCATGCCGATCACCCTTGTTCTAGATGAAGGCAGGTGAGGAAGCTATACCAGGACCACGTCTCATGCAGGAGACTTCTGAGCAGGTCCAGTTGATTCAGAATTAGATGGTTAGTACACAGTCTCATCATAAATCATATGTTGATCACAGCAGACGACCTTTGGAGTTCGTCATCGGGGATCAGGTTTTCTTGCGTGTTTTGTTCAGGCGGGGACACAGGTGGATCAGGAGACAGGGTAGACTTTCACCAAGGTATGGGGGGTCGTTTCAGATTCTGGAGAGAGTCAGGCCGGTCGCCTATCGGTTGTAGTTACCACAGAGGTATCGAACCATGCACGACGTCTTCCATGTATCTCAACTGCGCCACTATCATTCAGTCCCATCTCACATCTTTCAGCCGGAGGAGGTTGAGCTTGAGGAAGATGCGTCCTTTGAGGAACATCCACTACTGGAAATAATGGCATTTGTGATGGGGAATTTGCGTCGGGATCCCGTCGCTAAGTGGCTTTTGCGACGGGGGCCCGTCGCAAATAGCCTGTCGGGGAAAACAGCGTCGCAACAACAATTATTTGCGACGGGCTCGTCGCGAAAGGTATTATTTGTGACGGTGATCCTTCCCATCGCAAATATTAGTCCGTATATTTGTGAAAACTTTTTAAAATCATATTTGCGACGGGTCCGTCCCAAATACCAATTACGACGGGCCCGTCGCAAATACCAATTACGATGGGCCCGTCGCAATTATTATTTTTTAAAAAAACTAAAAAAATATTAATAAATTATTTTAATGAATATAATAATAATACAATTTGCGACGGGCATAGTATACCGTCAAAAATACTATAAAAAATAAAAAAAAATTATTAATAAATTATTTAAATTAATATAATAATAATCTAATTATAATTAAAAAATAAAAAAGTATTAATAAATGATTTTAATTAATATAATAATAGAATTATAATTCACAAATAATAATAATAAATTATTAATAAATTATTTAAATTAATATAATAATAATAGAATTATAATTCAAAAATAAAATAAAATAAAATATTAATAAATGATTTTAATTAATATACTAATAGAATTATAATTCACAAATAAAAATAATAAATTATTAATAAATTATTTTAATTATTATAATAATAATATAATTATAATTCAAAAATAAAAAATAACAGAATATTAATAAATGATTTTAATTAATATAATAACATTAGAATTATAATTCATAAATAAAAAATATTAATAAGTTATTTTAATTAATATCAAAATAATAGAATTATTTTACATTAAAATATTAAAATAATTCTAATATTACAAAAAAATATAATTAAATTATAATATTATAAATTTTTAATATATATATAAAATTTAATGTTATAAAATATAAATAATATTATTATTCATATTAATATTGTTATTTCAAAATATAATATTATTAATATTTTATAATGAGACAGAAACTACGAATAGAAAAAAAATCATATTTTGATTTAAGAAACATTATAACAAAAAAACAAACTCTAATCTGAAGGAGGGGGGGAGGGGGGAGGGGGATCTGCAGATGCTGGTGGAGGAAACTCCATCCCTAAAGCATGATTGAGTCGGCACATGTACTCCATCTTCTCCTGATGCTGCTGCTGCCACCGACTCATCTGCTCCTCGTATAGCTGCTGCTGGCGTCAACGCTCCTCCTCATGCTGTTGCTGCTGCTGACGCATCTGCTCCTGGTCCTGTCAGAGACTCTCTATCAGTGCAGTCTGAGATCGCAACTGATCCTCATACTGTGTAGCAGAAGAAGATGCACGAGCTCCTCTCGAGTTGGACGCCAACATCGCAGTACTGCCATAATAATCTCTGGGAGTTAGTCGAGAGCTGATACAAACTACCCGGCCCATCTGGAAGGCATGATGGGTGGCCTGCATCCATGACGCCTCATGAAACTGACGACCAGTGGTCTGATCTGATGACTCGGCCTGACTCTCAGGCCGAGTTTGTGACGCTGCGGCCCCATATGACTCATGTAGTTGCAATTTAAAAATAAAATTGTGAATATATTATATGTAGTTAATTTTTAAACTTGAAAACAAATAATACTGACCACGATGTGACGCTGACGATCACCTCTAAGCTCCCCAGTAGCAGGATCACTATACATCCTCCGATATATGTCGTACTCCGTAATATCGGGGTGCTCGACAGCCTATAAGAATAAAAAAGAAACTGTTAATATTTATAGTTATATAAAATATTTATAAATAATCTACGTACCAGATGCTGTATATGAGTACTGAATGTACGACTCCCAGCTCGATGAGTCTCCTCCTGTATCCCCAGATTCTACCTCCCCACAGATGATCTCCTCTGATTGGTGTGCTCTACATGACTCGTCAAAAACTGACACTCCTGCATTCTTCATTGCAGCTTTTCTTAAATTGTGCAAAAACTAACGAAAGAGATCACGCAAGGCCACCTCCCATGCCTCGTGGATGGCGTCACGCATGGTATCCTCGATCGGATACCATAAAACCTACAAATAAATAAAAATATCAAGTTAGAAATGAAATAATTTTCAAAATAAAAATTAATTATTTACATACGTACCAACCAATGGTCGAACATGGCCTACTGCACATCAATTGGAATTTTCTCCCATGTGGTCCAAGGCTGAGAGAAATAGTTACGCAAAATAGCGCTGCCCTGTCCAACTGCTATATGCGGAAAACTGTAAAAATAATAAACATTTATTATGTGAATAGATTAATGAAATCATAGTCAAATCCACAGGTTATCACACAGGTTATTACACCTCCGTGTGCATGGATCAAACCCAAGATGTGGACGTCACTCGGGGACAGGGTCAAGAATCATCAATCATGCAAGACCGTGCCCCCTCCGCGTACTCCCTTGAGCACCTGCAGGCTGAGGGTCATCTCCCAGCAACTCATCCGCATCGAAAGGCAGGTCAGCATCCGCTGACTCACGAAATGTGTCGTCGTCCATCTAAAACAGAAAATGTTAATGTTGTTAGCAAATAATTGATAATTTCTATTATATATACATATATATTAGTTATGATTTTATATAACTACCATGGAATTCTATCAGTGTTCATCTTCATCATCATCTTCATATATATCAATGTCATCTTCATATTCCTCCTCAACATCATCAATATCCATTCGAGTTCCAGTTGCTTCATCTCTTACCATTTCAAATTCATATGTGACATCATTAACATCATCGTAATCCCCGACTCTTAAATGTGGGGTGTCATCATCGATACTCATGTCTCTTTGTAAAAAATATTGATTTTGAGTACTCTCTTGAAAAACTTCAATTATTTGCACATCAGTGAAAGCACATTCACTTTGACTAAACTGATTGTCTCGAATTTTTATTTTTATTATACTCCATCAATCAGTCAAGTCTCTTGATTTAGCACAGTACTTTGCGTAATAAAATTTATGTGCCTGTTGATCCAATAAGAATGGTTCATTTATTATGAGAACACTTTTACATTTAATATCGATGATTCCATGAGTCGGATGAACGCACACGCCTCTCTCTATATCCAACCACCGACATTTGAACATGGTTATGTAATGTTGTCCAAGATAACAGAGTTCAATGATTTCATCAAGTATGCCATAAAATTCAACTTCATTTTCTCGATGATTAGATCCTCTCAAGCTAACTCCACTGTTCATTGTTTTTTTTTGATTCCCCATATGCATGTGTGTGAAATCGAAATCCATTCACCACATATGCATTATAAGTTTTAACATGTTTTGAAGGTGAGTTACTCAATATACACATCCGTTTTTCAATTTTATCAGCATGTCGAGACACCTGATATTTTTTGAAATAATTATCAATATAGTAAACTATACATTGAATGAGTTGCTAAAAGATAAAGAATTTATGTTACCAGTTTTTGAAACCACTGAGAGAAATTTTTCTGTCGACGTTCTTCGAGAGCAACTTCTGTAATTTGTGGAATTTGTTTCTTGATATGATTATAATACAACCTATAAAAACAAAGTTATTTATTGTAACATAAATTATAGAATAAGTGATATAAACACTTACATTACAACTGATTTCATCTCTTCACAGTTGTGCAGAACATATGTATGGGCTCTATGATGTTCATCATCCAATAGCCAGCGTTCATAAACTCCACCAAAACCAAGCTCGGGCTGGTTGAAAATAGATAATTTATTGTCGATTTCATCAATATAACTCTCGTTCCATCCCATTCGGTTGTGTTTTTAAGGATACTCAGATTCAAAATAATGGGAGCAGAAAAAAGATATTTCCTCATGCAAATAATCTTCTGCAATAGATCCTTCAACAGATGCTTTGTTACATACTTTTCTTTTCAATTTTTGCATGAATCTTTCAAATGGGTACATCCATCGAAACTTTACTGGACCTCCACATTATGCTTCATATGGAAAATGTAACAGCAAATGTTCCATTAAGTCGAAGAAAGACGGCAGAAATATTTTTTCCAGTTTACATATAATTACAATAACATCTTCTTCAAGTTTTCATAGAGCATCATAATCTGCTGCAGCCACAAAAATTTCCTGAAATAAATGAGACATGTCTGTTATGGAATCCCAAATCACAAAATTCAATAGACCTCTTAATCCAATGGGTATAAGTATTTCCATTATAACATGACAATCATGACTTTTTAATCCAGTAATATGACCATTCATTACACATCTACCCAAATTGATATCACAACCATCTGGAAGTCTCAAATCTGCAATCCACTGACAAAATAATAAATGGTTTTCTTTAGAAAATGTATAAGCTAATTTTGGTTTCAGTAACATTTCTGTTCTGACATTCTCAAACAGTTCCAGTTCTGGACGCCTGTAAATTTGGGAAAGATCTAAACGTGCATTTACATTGTCTTTTCTCTTTCTTGGCGTATCCAAAACTGTATGAAACAAAATATCAAAACAGTTCTTCTCAATATGCATGACATCAAACATGTGACGGACCAACAAATCAGACCAATATGGAAAATCCAAAAATATGCTATGTTTAATCCAATTGTGTTCTTTCCCAAAACCAGAAATTTTCTGTTGGTTTATTGTGGGACCAAAAGTGATGAGAGGTAATAAAAATACAACTGATTTTAACTCCGAACGTGATAGCATTTTGGAGGTCCATCCCTTTCAACTGTTCCTTTTCTGAAATGAGATCTATTTCTGCGAAATGGATGATCAGCTGGAAGAAATATGCGATGACAGTTAAAATAAGAAGGTTTCTATCCATTAATGAGCATAAATGCTTCGTTCTCTCCCATACAGTAAGGACATGATTTCTGAACATGTGTACTCCAGCCAGATAACATCCCATAATCCCGGAAGTCACTAATTGTCCACATCAATGTTGCTCTCAGTATGAAATTCTATTTCGTAGAAACATCATATGTACTGACACTAGTAATCCACAATAAACTTAATTCATCAATCAATGGTTTCAAATAAACATCAATATTCTTCTTTGGATATCCTGGAATTAGTAATTTCAAAAAGATATATGGCTCCTTCATCAACATCCATGGAGGTAAATTGTACGGAGTTAAAAAAACAGGCCAATATGAATATTGACTACCATAAAATCTGAATGGATAGAAACCATCAGTGGAAAGGCCCAGTCGAACATTTCTAGCTTTTAAAGCAAATGATGGCTGCACTCTATCAAAATGTTTCCATGAATCACCATCATCTAGATGATTCAAGCTTTTATCGGTTGAAATATTCGCTTTATGCCATGACATCATTGTTTCTGTATTCTTAGACATGAATAAACGCTGAAGTCTGGATATAAGCGGAAAATATCTCAACTATTTTACAGGAATCAAACCAAACTTCCAATGTTTCCCTTCTTTATATCTCAGTTGCCCAGATGTGGGACAACTATCCAACGACTCATTTTCCCCAGAATATAAAATGCAGTCATTTAAACATGCATGAATCTTCTGACAAGTAAGTCCCAAATTTCGAACCAGCCACTTACTCTCATAGTAATTTGCAGGCAAACCATTTCCTTCAGGTAACAGTGTCTTAAGGAAAGAAAATATCTGGTCAAAAAAGTTGTTTGACATTAAATTATCTAATTTTATAGCCATAAATTTTTCAACTACTTCTAATTTGCTCATCTTGCATCCAGGATATAATGCAACCTCAGCAGACCTCAACAACTCATAAAATTCAGACGGTTCCAACTTATGAATTGATGCTCTATCAGCCGGAGTTTCTGTATGTTGAACAGATAAACCTGCAACATCATGTACTAAATCTTGAAACCGGGATGGATCCAGAATCAAGTTGGTATCACCTGCTCTGGAACTGCGTTCACCGTGTTGATACCAAAAAACATAATCTTGTTGAAAACCAAAACGCAAGAGATGTCCCCCCGCTTTGTCAAACGTGTCAAAAGTTCTCAATGCACATTTTCTACAAGGGCATTTTATTTTTCCTTCTAAAACAAATTCTGGATTTGATGACGCAAATGATAAAAAAGTATACACACCCTCTACATATACTAGATTTAAACTAGAACCGTTTGGATTTCTACATTGATTTATCTATATGCGGTCATCTAATAATGATTTTTGACAACCTCCTTGTTCCATATTTTTTTATAAAATATAAAAGCATTACTGGTTTTGAATAATTTTTTAGAAAAAACACTCCAGCAAGGATAATTATAGAGTTTACCTCATACACGACTAACGCAAACTTTTTATTGAGATAGACCTAAAAATTGACCCTTTAGGAATTGAATATGTTGAGAATAAAGAAAAACCTATTACAAATATTGATAATTTTAATATTATATAAATTTTTTATTATTTTAATAATACTAATATTATTTTTTCATAAATATTAATTATATAATAATAACATTATTACATTATTAGTATATTTTATTAGTAATATTAAAATAATATAATTTTCTATATTATATACAATTCTCCTTTCATCTGTGTGTTTAACATTCTGTCTCCACAAGTAATATTTGCATTCACTTTCACCTCTCCATTGGTGATTAGGTTGATAATTTTGAAAAAGAATGAAAATATTACATGTGGAGACAGAAAACACACAGATGAAAGGAGAATTGTATATAATATAGAAAATTATATTCTTTTAATATTAATAATAAAATATACTAATAATGTAATAATGTTATTATTCCTAATTATTTGTAATTATTCCTAATTATTGGTAATTATTCCTAATTATTGGTAACTATACCTAATTATTGATAATTATTCCTAATTATTGGTAATTATTCCTAATTATTGGTAATTATTGGTAATTACGAATAATAACATTATTACATTATTAGTATATTTTATTATTAATATTAAAATAATATAATTTTCTATATTATATACAATTCTCCTTTCATCTGTGTGTTTTCTGTCTCCACATGCAAATATTACATGTGGAGACAGAAAACACACAGATGAAAGGAGAATTGTATATAATATAGAAAATTATATTATTTTAATATTAATAATAAAATATATTAATAATGTAATAATGTTATTATTTCTAATTATTGGTAATTATTCCTAATTATTGGTAATTATTCCTAATTATTGGTAATTATTCCTAATTATTGGTAATTATTCCTAATTATTGGTAATTATTGGTAATTATTCTTAATTATTTGTAATTATTCCTAATTATTGGTAATTATTCCTAATTATTGGTAATTATTGGTAATTATTACTAATTGTTTTTAATTATTGGTAATTATTGGTAATTATTTGTAATTATTACTAATTATTGGTAATTAGTGGTAATTATTACTAGTTATTGGTAATTATTACTAGTTATTGGTAATTATTACTAGTTATTACTAATTATTAATAATTATTAATAATTATTGGTAATTATTGGTAGTTATTGGTAATTATAGGTACTTATTGGTAATTATTACTAGTTATTGGTAATTATTACCCGTTATTGGTAATTATTACTAGTTATTACAAATTATTTCTAATCATTACTAATTATTACTAATTATTACTAATTATTACTAATTATTACTAATTATTACTAATTATTACTAATATTTACTAATTTTTACTTATTTTTACTAATTATTAATAATTATTAGTAATTATTTGTAATTATTGGCAATTATTACTAATTATTGGTAATTATTACTAATTATGACGAATTATTACTAATTATTACTAATTATTACTAATTATTACTAATTATTAATAATTATTAGTAATTACTGGTAATTATTAGTAATTATTGGTAAATATTGGTAATTATTGCCAATTACTGGTAATTATTGGTAAATATTGGTAATTATTTCCAATTATTAGTATTTATTTGAAATTATTTCTAATAAATGGTAATTATTTGTAATTTTTTCTAAATATTACTAATTAATGGTAATTATTATTAATTATTGGTAATTATTACTAATTATTGGCAATTATTACTAATTATTAGTAATTATTGGTAATTATTGGTAATTATTACTAATTATTGGTAATTATTACTAATTATTGGTAATTATTACTAATTATTACTAATTATTGATAATAATTATTATTACTAATTATTACTAATTATTGGTAATTATTAATAATTATTGGTAATTATTACTAATTATTAGCAATTATTACTAATTATTAGTAATTATTGGAAATTATTGGCAATTATTACTAATTATTAGTAATTATTGGTAATTATTGGTAATTATTACTAATTATTACTAATTATAGGTAATTATTACTAATTATTACTAATAATTGGTAATTATTACTAATAATTGGTAATTATTACTATTTATGGATAATTATTACTAATTATTACTATTTTTTTAAATATTGGTAATTATTGGTAATTATTACTAATTATTACGAATTATTGCTAATTATTAGTAATTATTACGAATTATTGGTAATTATTGGTAATTATTTCGAATTATAAATAATTATTGGTAATTATTACTAATTATTGGTAATTAGCGATAATTATTACCAATTATTACTAATTATTCCTAATTATTGGTAATTATTCCTAATTATTACTAATTATTACGAATTATTGGAAATTATTACTAATTATTACCAATTATTGGAAATTATTACTAATTATTGGTAATTATTGGTAATTATTGGTAATTATTACTAATTATTGGTAATTATTGGTAATTATTCCTAATTATTGGTAATCATTACGAATCATTACTAATTATTGGTAGTTATTACTAATTATTGGTAATTATTCCTAATTATTGGTAATTGTTCCAAATTATTGGTAATTATTCCTTATTATTGTTTATTCTTCCTAATTATTGGTAATTATTCCTAATTATTGGTAATTATTCCTAACTATTGATAATTATTCCTAATTAGTGGTAATTATTCCTAATTAGTGGTAATTATTCCTAATTATTGGTAAATATTGACAATTATTTGCAATTATTGGTAAATATTGGTAATTATTGGAAAAAATATTGACAAATATTAGCAATTATTGAATATTGGGTATTATTATTAATTATTACTAATTATTAGTAATTATTACTAAATATTGGTAATTATTATAAATTATTACTAATTAATGTTAATTATTTCTAATAATTATTAATTAATTCATATTAATTTTAATTTTTCATAATTACTGCTAATTAATGGTATTTACAGCTAACTATTTCAAATTTATTAGTGTTTAATAGTCTCTAATTACAATTAATTATTAGTACTTATTAATAATTATTTCTAATTAGAAATCAAAAAAAATTCTAAAAATTTAAACTAAATAAATATAATAAATAAAATAAATATTAAATTAAAATTCAGATAAAAACCTTAAACTTGATGTCAATGTCGAGCCATTGTAATTGTAGAACACGACCAACTGAATCCTCGAAGTCGGAAAAAAAATTACAACTGAAAGTCGTAAAAAATTCAGAGTGAAAAAATGGGAATGGTTGAGAGTTGAGAGTGAAGTGAGGAAATTGTAATGGTTGGCAGTATTTATAGGTTGGAGTAATTGCGACGGGCTTTTTTGCGACGAGTTTTCTGTCGCAAATAACGCTTTTTGCGACGGGGCCCGTCCCAAATAACCATGACCGCATTTAATTATCGGCGGCATTAAAATTGTTATTTGCGATGGGTCCCGTCGCAAATAATTCATGCCGCCGGTTATTTGCGACGGGGTTGTATCCCCGTCACAAATAAACATCGCGCGGTTTGGCCCGCATTTCACGCCAAACTATTTGCGACTGGTTTTTTACCCGTCGCAAATAACAGATTATTTGCGACGGGAATAGTTGCCTGTCGCAAATACTCCTTTGCGAAAGGTATTTACGACAGGAAGAATTCTCGTCGCAAATAGCCCATCGCTATTAACCATTTTTCCCGTAGTGATCCAATTCGTATCGTTGATAGGAGCACGAAGGTTCTCTGAGGACTGTCATTTCCTCTCGTACGGGTGTTATGGAAGCATGGGCGAGTGCAGGACGAAACTTGGGAGAGGGAGACCGATGTACGTGCTCAGTGGCCAGAGTTATTCATGGCTATATCTTCGCCACCCTTGGAAGGGCAATTCGGGGATGAATTGCTTTAAGGGGGAAGTTTGTAAGAACCGGTTGTTATCTTTGAGGTACAGGTTTCTTCTTTTCTCCTTTCCTTAAGTATTTTTGAGAAAATAAGGAAAATGGGGAAAAAATATCAAATTTTGGAAGTACACGCCATGTTCTTTTCCACACGCCGTGTACTTATGGCCGTGTGGAATGAGTACACAGGTCGTGTGGAAATGTCGGCGATGAAGGGTGTGGAACTGACTACATGTCGTGTAGTGGTCCTTTACACACCATGTAGTCAGTTGGCAGGAGAACAGTAAGGTGGTGGCCAGGTGTGCGATAACACACACCGTGTACTCATGCAGACACACTGTGTAGTCATGTCGGCAGGTGAACAGTGCCATGCTGGCAGGAACCCGCTAGGGGAACAGTTTAAAAATGGGACGTACATGCCGTGTACTTGGAAATATATGTCGTGTACTTTGTTTTATTCATTTAAAATGTGTAGTAGACTCTCATGTTCACAGGGAAGGCTTAGAGCGAGAAGAATGCACAGGAGAGGGAGGCTGGAGCTTTTGAGATCCGCTGAGCGCACATCGGGAATCTGTTACCGCCTCAAACGATCTCGTTGGAACCGCACGGGTAAACCCTCTACTCTGCTTAAGCTGTTAATTCGAATTATTTCCCGAGGGAAAGTTATTTACATTCGAACAGGTATTATTCTAACCTAGATCTATGTCGTCTTTGGGCGTTTCTAGAATCGACATTCGCGTATAATGTTCGTTGGTGTTAAAGGTAGGTGGATTGATGTTTATTTTTCAACTATTGTGCATTTTTGTGTGTTTTAGTGCTACGAACCCATATTTGGGGTGTCATGTGGATGAGGCCATGGCTATATTAAAAACCTAGAATTTCATAGGTAATTCAATGTGATATAAAAATACTGTTTGGGATTAGTGCTTGGATCCAGGACCACCCCGGGGGTGCGTTCCTCTGTTTAGCCATTTGTCCAGGATACCCGAGGGTATGCCTTGTTTATATTATGCATTACTTTTTCCTTTATAGTAATCGAATGTGAATGTTTGTTTACATGTTGGGCAAGGCCCGGTTACTTGCGCCTGAGGGCAGTGTTTTACTTAGCCCATGCGCATTGTTTTTCTTAGCCCGAGGGTAGTTGTTATCCTAGCCTGAGGGAAACTTCTTCCGTGCCAGTGGGAAATAGACTCTATGCTTGATGGAGACACTACATACGCCTGAGGGCCAAATATGTTATTCTTGTGGGTAATTACCTACGGGTTGGATTCTGATTACCTGAGGGTAATGTTTTGCGTTTCTGAGGACACTGACAATTTACTTAGAAATGCCCTGTGGTTTTTTCTTATATTAAATTGATTAAATGAATAATTATATGGAAATATAACTGGTAAGTTAGTTACTTTTGAGTACTGCTTAGTTTTTTTCATTTTACTTTTGCACATAGTTGTTGCATGTTTACACACAGATGAGCACAAGCCTTTGGTGGGTGCCTACTGGGATTTATTTCTCACCCCCTGTTTGGGTCATGCTTTTCGGCCCAAACAGATTACATTTCATCATGTGTAGATATGGGAAAGGGACCTCGTACAGGTACTTGATTGTTGCTAAGGAGTTGGGGAGCATGGGACCGCGATTAGGCTCACGATGCTACTGGATTTTTTGTTCTGCTTTGCTTTCATGTACTCGTACTGTATTGTACTATTGAGTAACATTTTCTGGCTCCTTTCTTTGAACTTGTGGTATGTTTCACCATTATTTATATATTTGTTGGTTATATCTACTGGAGTTTTTCATTCCAGCTATGTATGGATATTTTCTACCGCTATTGTTGTATGTTTTATTTTATTCCGCTGCGCTACACTTTGACAAATGAGGGTATAGTTTCCCCACTCTCAGATCTGGGCCCTCACTGCTAGTCGGCAGCCTCTGGTGTTTGGGGAAATGCGCTTGAGGTCACATGGAGAACCGGGTTCGGGGCACCCATTGAGTGGCACCCGGAACCCGGACGATACAAAAAATCTCACTTAGGGTTATAAAATAAGGAAGGAAAACATTATCCCATCAATAAATGCAAATCAATGAAACCATACATTTCAATAATAACATACCTTAGAAAATCATAAGATTTATGAATAAAACACAAAAATCATAAATCATAATGGATACTTATGACATCCATATCAAACATAAATTATATATATCACAACTACGTAGGGAGTTACACATAGAATACCAATCATAGTATATTCCCTAAATCTATTCGGATAAACATCACGTTTACCTCTGTCACATTACTCAATGCATTGGAGAGCTATCACGGGCTCACCCGACCTAGGTTTATCATGGATCCACCCATATACGTAAAAAATTACCATTTACCATAACATAATCATAACACATAACACATGTATAAAGTAAAGATAACATTTCCACATTCCAATATATCAAATCAAAATTTTGAAATAAATAATGCTTTATCAAATCATTTTCAAAACCATTTAAAAAGACATTTTTGAATCAAAGTGTCCCATACAACTTTGAAGCCTTTAAATTAATTAACATTTTAAAACATTAATGTCCATAAAAATAAACCCTTAAAACCATTTGGAAAAAATGGAAATTATTGAGAAAAATTTATAAGAGTAAATCTTTAAAAAATTTAACACAATATTTCAATTAAAGTGCTTTTAACAAAATGAGAGACACTAGAATACAAATAATTGAGGAATAGAATTTAATAAAAACGTTATAATATCATGAGAATAAAATATTCATGATATAATATGTCAATGGACAGTATATACACCATATAAGATTAAATTGGTGCATAACAACAATGAAGTCTTAGTGGAAATGTAAATTGAGATGAAATCCCTTATAAAGTTGGTATCCTTAAATTAAGGATAAATCAATCACATAATTATGTGTGGAAAATATAATTACACCAAATATAAGTGGATATTAAGTATAAAACAATCAGAGGTCATTCACACATATTGATAGGATGACATATTCATGAAGTACAAGTTGAACCCAAGGAATTAAAATTGGGTTAAGATGTTCCCTTGTAAAAATTCGACAGCCTAACTAAGTCACTTTAAATTTCAGAAAATTAATTGATGAGATAAAAATGGTATATCATCACTTGGAAATAAATTTTACATCAATAAAGATATATAATAACATATCCCAACAAAATAATATGTAAATTAAAAGACAAAACAAAAAGAATTCTTTTAAATAGTGGAGGCTGAAAGGTCCCCTTATCGATTTATTAACTTACAAAACATACGCCACATGAAAGAAGGATCATACAATGAATATTTAAACACTCATAAATGAAATTATATTACACAATGATTACAATCATGGGTAGTACATACACCACACAAAAAGAGAAAATTGGGAAAAATAGCATGAATGTCATGGGAATAAAAAGTGAGATGAAACCCTTTACCACGTTGTAATTAACATAGTCATATGACCAAAAGATAATATCCACAAAATGAAAAACAGAATACCATGAATATAATTATAATCTTGATAATATATATATCAAATGGTAGTACACAATTCACCACATGCAAAGAATAAGTGGTGAACAATGGAAATCGCATGAAATTTAAAGTGAGATAAGAAAATCTCATTACCTAGGGTCCTACTTGGATCGTACGTTGTGTGTTCTTCCTGAATAATAAACTTAAGTTAATATCTAATTCATTAAGAAAATTTTTAAATTTTATTATTCATTTTATATGACTTATTATCTTTCTATAAGAACTGGTAAATTATTTGAGTTCATATTGGATATTTTATCGATGTTCGGAACTTGAGTCAAAAATAAACATGTTATAATTACAATTTTTCCATGTGCTCAATAGTCCATTATCTCCAAAATGATATTAATTATTTAGATATCATATAAATAATATATAACCAGTATATATATGTATTTATAACAGTACACAACATTTTGAAGATAAGAAATGAAATGCACCATTCATGGAGACGGTATGCCGTACGTATGCATGAATGCTATGTTCATTTCTATTTCTTATTTTAATGGAATTAAAACATAATAATACATAGGTATATTATAATTCCAGTATAATATCATATATAATATCATTAACCCCATCCTTTATATGTCCCTCATTGGCATTAATGAGTCATATCACTTTGAGGGGGCGGTAGTCCGCACTTCCTCAAATGAAATTATCGTGTTTACCCATAATGGAAACCATAAGGGTATGATATAAATGGAAAATACAGAAGCATAAAGAAAACATAAACATAATATATATCATATATAAATACAGTTCCATCATTATGGCCACCATGAAAGGTGGTAGGAGGTAATTGAACAATCATCGTTTCGTGATGCTTTAGTTTTCCATCCACAGAAACATTATGTTCTTCACCCATTAGATGGAGGATTGTGTAAGTGTAGTTCGAATCCTTCTCATAACAACATACTATTATATTGCGGATACTTGTGTTTCTAGAAAAGAAAGTACTAAAAATATTTTAGGGGTTAAAGAAGTAAAATAAAAGAAAACAAGTTAAGAGAAATTGTTACCTTTAATTTGGGTAACTTCCTTTGGATTGCACCAAAAGGACTTATTGAAGTGCTTTCTGCCTAAGGTAAGGATTCTAGGAGGAGGATAATAATGTAGTTAGATTAATTGGGTAGAGTTTGGACGAGCCTAAAGGCTTGAGAGGTTTTGGAAATTAGTTGAAAGCGGTCTCCTTTTATAAGGGGAGGAGGATCTCTTTAGGAAAGTGTGAAAATTTCATTTTATTATATATTGATATTCAGTTTCTAAAGGTCCAAAAATAATTATAGCAGAAGATAAGATGACTCATGGTCGAAATAAAATCATCCAATAGTAATTGGATAGGTTTTGTATAATATTTTAATCATTATAATCTTATTTATTAATATCATTTATTAATGAGGTAAACACTGCATCATTATTGTGTCATAAATAATTTAATTTATTGGATGTATAAAAATTATAAAAAAATACCATGATGTAGAAATCTTTTTATATTCCAATGAATATTTATAGTCAAAAGGATTACTTATATTACACCATATAAAAATAAATTTACAAAGAGATATTTTTTATGTCATTTTTGCCTTTACTTTAAAGTAATTAATCTAAAGTGTCATTATCTTTCATAAGTGGGTCCATGGGGTTCCAAAATATACCCAAAGATTCCCATGGTCTGAAATTACTCATCCAATATGTTTAGAACATGTGTTAATGTTATTTTGAATTATTACAATATTCTTATTAACTTGAATTACCATATTTACCTAACCACGGTAAATAAAAATCAAAAGTTACTATTCACCAAAAATTATTTCAATCTAATTGAACCACATTTTTATTATTGATAAATAACATGTATGTTGGATTTTAAAAATTCAATTCAAAGAAGTGGTAAAATTTCATTGAAATGAAAAAGTCGTTATTTTAACTACTACTGTGTGATTTCACCATTCATCAAAAATTGAAGTTTTTCAGAAAAATACCAAAAATTCAGCCGAAGCTCTATTTGATATTCTGAATTCAAAAATGATGTCTATTTTACCAAATTAAAAATATAGAATTTGAATTAATTAATTTAAATTAATTCATGTTGTCAAAACAAATAGCGTGTTTTTAAGAAACAATATCTTTCAAAAGATTGACACTTGCTTATGTCCAATTTTAATGTGAAATTAATTCCAATGACCAAAATATGATTAAATAGTAAAAATATATTCTAATTAATCTTTGTAACCAATTAAAAAGATAATCAAACCATAAAAATATATTATATTAAAAGGCATTTTTGAAATAAAATACATTACTTTTTAATATTCATTTAAAAATGAACTTTATTGGAAAAATTTCAAAAAATTACACAAAGTAATTTTTTTATGTCCCTATTCTAAATAAGGATTTTACTTGGTCAAATAAAATGTATTAAAGGGACCTAAACTATATATAAAGAGGGTTCTCCATTAAAAGGTGGTAAATCGACCTTTTAATGTAAATTATGCTTAAAATTAAATTCATTCACATTTTAAGCCTCAAACATTTATTAGATAAATGTAAATACATTTAACAAACATGTATTATCATATTTTAATTATTTTTGTTCATTCCTGCCAATACAACGACTAGGAATTAACTACCATTTAAAATAATTATGTTATATTATTAGTGTGCAACGTAAGATTTCAAAGAAACCCGTTGTTGCGTTTCAGTACGCTATTGAGCATAGCATCCCATTTAATGTAAAATTTAAATTTAATTAAAAAATATTAATAAATATGAAACATGTCGTATTCTTTATTTATTTGGGATGTTATAGTTCTCTTGGTGTAAATTTTAATTTCTCTTATGGGGTATGGTAAGGTGAACCTCACTCACCTTAATTACTCTAAATTTCTAATTATTCCAACTTCTAACTCTGTAATCATATGGTCGATAAAATAATAATTAATCCTATCCTTTATTCCAATGATCTTGGTGTTCCATATCGTATTCTCTATTTAGATCAAAATATCATTTCATTTCAAGGTACCGTGAGGATCATTTAGATCCTTAAAGATATGCTTCATCATTATGACAATGTCCTAGAAAAATATATTAGATGGAATAAGTTTATCGTTTACATAAGAAAAATTTATTTTACTTTCTAGAAAGTCTATTATTTATATGGGTAGGAGAATAAAATAACTTTCTATAAAATTTATTTATCACGGGGACCCCTTGTTGTGGTGGATTCCAAATTGAAGCTACATTATTATTCTTTATCAGAAAATTAAAAAAATCCATATATTGAAAGGAAACACACCCTCAATGAATGGTCATATATATATTTTCAAATATTAAATTTTTTAAGTTGATCCACTCCTTCATGATATATAAATGGGACATGGGATATTTCAAAAATCTGTATGTTTGTGTTATAATTGTTTTGAGTGGTAGTATTCTTGAGTGGAAGGTGGTCATTATTCATTATAAACAAATTGTAAATATCTCAACAATGAAGGAATTTGTATCTCAAATATTATACATTTTAATGATGCTATTATTGATGGATTTACATGTAACATAATCAACATAAATTCATCATTTATGGGCCTTATCAGATATAGATTCCTGGATTGATAAAATAATGGAAGTCATTTTTACATGGATTCATGCATTTGGCCATACATTAAAAACTTTATCTCCAACATCATAACATGTTCCATATATATATTTCCAGTGAAAATTGTCCCTTAGATTCTATATAGATAAATGGACATGGTCTCCCCTTATTGATAACATTCACTGTCCTAATTCAATTTCCACTTCTCAATTCTCTATTAAAATATTTATTGATGCACCTCCATTTAATATTCTAAATGGCATTAGAGAAATAATCATCAATTACACCATAGATCCATTTATGTATGTCCTTATCATGGAACAAAATAAGAAATAAATTTTTAATGGAATATTATATTATAATTTTACAGCCACATACTTGAATCATGGTTTTGATTATATTAGAATATTAAATAAAGTAGGGATAATTCCATTAAGCATATCTATGATATGGAGTCTTTTATATAATATAATTCATATTCATGGATTCATACATGTGATTTTTATTTCTATCATTTCTAGGTTCCGACTCTATGAATTGAAAAGTTAAGATCATGATCATATTTTTCTCATTTTCACTAATTCATTGGCTATGTGGATGGTGGTGTACGACATGTTTGAAATACCATTGATTAACATTGGTTCGCTCAGTCATATGTGGTTATCGGACTCATATTCTTTATATCTGAAACTCAGTAATCATTTACATTTGGTAGTGGTGGCGATACTTAATACAATTTTTCATCAACATAGTACGAAAATTAATAGATATACACCCTTTAATCATAAGTATGTTATTTCATATATCGTTATCACAATTAGAGAATTCAATATGTTGTAGAGTAATTTTTTGAGAAATTGAATTCTTGATTTTATATTCCTTATAAGTCTAGGATTCGCATGGATCATCAATCCACCAGATAAAACACCATACGTTTGCAAAATTTATTTATTAGAGATGGATTAAAATTTATTATGATGGTTTTTCAAAAGAGAACAATGACCCCTTATCATTTAGTCTTTTTATCATTATTACTATTGAAAAAATATAATATTACTATTTAGTTCACATCGATTAGAATAATATTTTGGATCCAAAATTAATGGACTAATCAATGTATTGTATTTTAAAACTTCCAAATTCTAGAGTTACTTTTGGATTAAATGTGATCTTATAATCATTGTGCATGTTATTAGAAATGGTACATTTCACAATTTCTAGAGGCTTTCAACTCAATGAATGGAATTTATGAACTATCTGTGGCATCAATTAAATCATATTTTTTTATTAAGATTTGAATTATGTGCCAAATGGTCATTCCAAAGAATGAATTATCTTGAATGCTACATGGTTGGAAAATATTCCTTCTAATTTTCACTCTCTCTATGAAATAGTATTTTGTAAAATCTCATTTTTTATAATTTTAAATCACATTTTATTAATTAGTAATCCATGGATGAATTGGCCAAGGAACCCTAAAAATAAATTATACATTATTTAAAACAATTACATTAATAATTTTATATATGATCATAATGATATTTTTTATTAATTTTTTTAGGGTGATACTATAAATTTGATAAAACCTATATATATGATT
This sequence comes from Viscum album, assembly GCA_963277665.1. Lineage (NCBI taxonomy): Eukaryota > Viridiplantae > Streptophyta > Magnoliopsida > Santalales > Viscaceae > Viscum > Viscum album. Next base: position 531,149,671 of record OY728133.1, read on the forward strand.
TCATTATGTAGAATTTTAAAATTGCATTGTCTATATGTATATAAAAAATAATATTATTTTATAGATGATTTAATGATGAAAAAAGGTTAATAGTGTTAAGCCTAAATATATGAATTATCATTGATTATATAGTTTCTCCATTATCAGTTAACAAGATATATTGATATTTTTAAAATTCAAAAACATTATTATTATATGGAAAAATACATAAATATATTTCACATTGGTATTAATGTTTTTTTGGGAATGAAATAAAAAACATTCTTATTTTGAATAGATTTTTCATCTGAAAAATTTGTTTTTTGGATGAATTTGATATCATACTTATGAAATATGATCATATATCACTGAAATATCATAATTATGTTGAGTTTATACTATTTTTTTAGGAGGGGAATTTAAATATAATCCCCTTAAGAAATGATAAATTCAAAATTGGGGAACAAATAATCAAATATTTTTAGAATAGAATCTGTTTGTTATTATAAATAATTTTTTCTAATTACCTGCGAACCAAACATAAAATATAATTAAAAATTTAATAAAAGTTTAATGAAGATGATCGGTATCAAAATCCTTCCATGATTTTGTTATACTACTAAAATTCTTTATGCGGATTAAAACTATAAGTCACTTTATTAACCACAAGATCATTACTATTTTTTAGTCACAAGGACATAAAAATAATAATATTTTGTGGTTCCTCTGCCTGAAAAATATTCTTTATTTAATAATTTATTAATTTAAATTTACATTCAAAATATGCATATAAATATAGAATTATATGTGTCGAAACCTTTTATTTCAATAATATTAATCTTATGATTTCTTTTATTTATTTAATTTTAAATAACATTTGGATTTATTAATAAATATATCTCCCAAATATTACTATTTTATTAACAATAATCAATTTTTATTATCCTTAGTAATCATAGGTGAGGATTAACACACATAAATACTATTTACCATTGAACATATTTCATAATTCTTCTCGTATTCGATCATTCTATTATAACATATTCACTCAAGTAATATTAAGAAGGGTTTTTATTAAATCTAAATTGGATACTCATAGAACACTAAAAATCATTCGTATTTATTCAAAACATGATGTAAATATTCATGAGATTCAGGTTTAGTATTTATTGATTATTTTTGTTTTATATAATCTAAATGATAATAGTCGGGTAGAAATTTTTACAAAGGGATGGATGCTCAACTCAAAATAAAGAATAATGGAATTTAAAAGATTAATATAGTTTCATTATGAAATTTATTAATAAATAATTTAAATTTTGATAAAATTAAATTTTATATTTTTTTGTTATGTTCATTGTTATGATACCATGTACAAACCCACTCAGGTTGATCCATCATGTTACTCAACCCATCCTGCCGCGAGGCCTGAATGGTATTACCAAAACCTCATGAAACCTCCACCCTTTGAATAGTCCAATGAGGTAAAATGTTGAGTAATATTATAAAACCCTAAATTGATACTTGATAACTACATACTCATGATAGTGTCTATGTTGGATGATATATTAACATTTCCTGTAGGATCTGACCCTGGTTTCTATGAATTTTCATACCAATGAAATTCAAATAATTTTTTTAAACTATTATTTTTTAAAATAATCATCCTCAAATGAATGAATTATATTAACAAAAGTATCTGTTATTAATTTTTGATATACTTCATGGGAAAAAATTAATTTAAAATTTATAAAAAAGATTCATTTCAATATAAAATGTCATTATATGTGTTAAATATATTCGACATATTTTCATTATAAACACACACATTTTTACTAAACAACTATTTTACATCACAAAAACTTTTCTCATGTGATAAATATTTTTCTGTAAAAGAATTTAATATAAAAAAATAGGCCAAGAACATATAAATCTAAACAATCTGGCACCAATTTTTTTAAAAAAGGAATAAAACATTACAATGAATCTATGTGTAAAAATTAATAGGGAGAAGAAATAAAAAGGGGGAATAAACAAAATGGAATAATCACTAATTTATAATGAACATGTGAAACACAATAGGTCGTAATGGGATAGAAACCCATAAAAATTAAAAGATGACCAACTTCCAGTCAATATTATATCCAAAATAATATAATACACCCTAATTTCCTACAAATGTCTATTCTAGTATGAATTTAAATCTCTTAGCCAATGCTCAAAAATAATTTTGTTATTAATATTTATAAAGGGATGACAAGAACTTTTACAGCAATCATAGGTTTCTAAGCCACATGAGTGATTTTTTATTTCCATATCATTAAATATAACGTTTCAAATACTATTCAAAATTAAATTTTAAATAAAATATCCATTTTGAAAACATTTTCTTGTTTCATAACCTCATTTAATACTACAAAATCCATTCATTAGAATGGTTTTATATAAAACAATTCCATTTTTAAACCGAAATAAATTTTATAAAGTGTGAAACGAGGGTTAAACACTTGTTACATTCCTAAATTCATTTAAATAAATCCAATAATTCATCTATACATACCCATGGTACCATTAAATTAATAATTCTAATATAGAAATATAATTTCATTGAAATATATTTTACTCCAAGTGAATATATCCTTGTAAAATATTTCAACACCCATCAGGGGAAATATATATAGAAAAAAATTATTATGAAAAGATTAAAATGAATCTCATGCATTCAAAACAAGGAATGTAAAGTGATTACATATAAACCCCTACTGTAAATCAAGAAAAACTAAAATATTTCGCTAGAAGAAAAAATTGAAGATTATGAAAATGTCTACAATCTGTACTCATAAAAATATATAATATCAGGTTCAACCTAGTCCATAAATTTTTACAAAATCGAAGTTAGGTTTCATGGAAGAAAAAAGGATTATAAATTGGATAAATAAAGAATATGATGGGATTTATAGTAGTTCCATATGGAGTGTGTATCTCTGATATTTAATAAATCCAAGAGGTAAGACATTGATGAATATAGAAAAAATTGGTAATAATTCCTAGGGATACTTGAGTCGAGGGAGACGGGAGAGGAATCATAAAAGCTAAAAATAAGGAGTGGTAAAAATGGGAACTCCCATTTTTAAAAATAGTAATATAAAATTGTATGATCATATAGTTTTCCAAACATTGTGCCAACCATATTTTACACATTGATGTTAACCCCCACATGATACACTTTTTGGGTTGTATAGTTTCCATTAATTAAGTTCTAACCAGGCGTGTTACACCCAATACACTAATTGAGAAACATTGTTACCTAGAAACACCACATGGTGCAGAGAGATGTGAACCAACCATGAAAAACTCAATTGGAATCAATGTGTATACACTCAAATTTTTTTTGGAACTCGCATAGTTTTCCCTAACAAATTAGTTACTATCAAAAACTTAGTAAACATAAAAAATTAAAATAAATTAAAAAAAGTACGTCATCAATTTTAAATTGAAGACATATAAAAATTATTCATAGTGATAATAGGGGGTTACAATTCACCCCATTATGAAATTTTAATTCCTATAGATTCATTAGATAATATAATATGCAGCATTATGATAAATCTAAAAAATATTCCAACTACAGGTAATGTCTAAACATAAAAACATGTCATGACTGATAGATAATTCCCCTATAAATTATATGAAATTACTATATAAAAATCAATCTATAGAATAGAGACAAAGAACATAAAGAATAGTTTTTTCTTCTATTATATCAAAATGTATATTTCATTTTAAATGGTGGATTAAATGGGTAAACTTTTACATGAATACACTTCACCCTAAATTTATACATCCCCAAAATTCGTACCAGAAACCAGATATCCTTAATTGATCACATTAACTATTGAGAAACTAGGAAAAAATTATAATGGAAACCAATAATCATAAAAAAATTTATAATAATCCCAAGAAAATATTAAATAAAAAATCACCCCAAACTACTAGACATTGAACAACCAAAATAATAACATATTTTAATACAGAAAAACATATCTCTAACCTTCAGTTAAGAAGTAGGAAACTAGTGTAACCCAGAACCTTACTCATGGAATTTCACCCATAGTTAACCCAACACGATTCAATTAGGTTCCTACTAATAAAATACCTAAAAATCCCATTTTTTCACAAATCAGTTTAAATGTATTCCCATAGTGAACTATCAAAACCAAAACAATAAATAACATGATACATATAATAAATAACATAAGAAAAAATGGTTTTTTATAAAGCATAAGAACCACATGAATTATAATATCCAATATGTTCTAAAATAGAAAAATACAAAATAAAAAAAAGATAATATATACATCAATGGATTAAGAAAATATAAATCTATCATAAATAAACCACAATATAGAGGATGATCTCAATCCAGATAACACCTTTGATTTGTTTTGAAATTTCAATATAAAAACCTCCTGGTATGATCAAGATTCCAAAATCTAAGATTAGTATTACATGAAAATAAATACTTATTAGAGTTTCCAAGGTGTCCCACACTGGAAACACACAAGATACCACGTTTTCTTACTAGTTGAAAGAAGTCATTGTGAATTATGATCATTACAAACATGACTCCTTGGCTTAGTATTAATATAAAATTACAATTTATTTTTTGAATTCCATCTCAAATAACGCAATAAAAGATACTACAATAGAATTAATAATCATTCACATTATATTATTAAAGATTACAATATATATAGTAAATTTCCATAACTAGGACTTTACCAATTCATAACGGAAGAAGTTGATTTAATTAATCAATGTTTCGATCCTTGAAAAATAAATTATTCTGATCCGCTGCCCTATTATAGGGATATGAAGTGTCATCATCCTTTGGGGTTACATAAAAGTTACAGATAAAATAACTCTTATGTTTATCTCTAAGGATAGGCTTAACACTCTTTAATAAGTCCTTTGTGGGTAGAATGAAGCAAATAATACAAAATATTATATTTATACGTTCATGTATCATATAAAAAATAAATTTCCTCAACATAAAATAAGGGACACTCCCAATAATATTATCCCAGAAAAAATAATATGGATCATTCACAAATCTTAAAAAATACCCATCATTATATTCAATGTGAATTAATAATTTGAAACCAATTTTACCAAAATACATAGGAAAAAACATTATAAAATAACCAAAAATATATAAAACCCAAGATTATTTCAATTCAACCCATTATTATGTGTAAAAATTACAATAAAATGATATTGGATTTATAAAAACTGATTTTATAAATGAGAATAATTTATAAAGCACTAAAAACCATAGAATTTTTTTATTTCATATAGAAAATGATGATTATAATATCTATAAACCACCTCCCTTTCTAAAAAATCATCTATAAAGATATTTTTGAAATTATTTACTTCGAAAAGACCATCATTTAATGTAAAATAATTTTTTTTGACCAACAAAATCTTGTTAAAAAATGACCACCTTATGAAATACCATTTTCCAATAAAGAAATACCTTATAACTTGAATCATAAACAATGCATAACAAAATAAATGAATCAAAACCCATTGTAAATTATATAAACATAATAAAAATAATATTTAATCTATTAAAAAATGTGAAAATATCTTCAGAAGACATTAAAAAATAAGTGACGTTGAAGAAAAAAATTTAATAGGGATGAAAATCTATGCACACTATAGACAGATGTTTTGGAGGACAATTTGAACATTGTTCTCTATGTCATGTGATGACTCCTAAAATATTTTCATGGGCTCTACATGGTTTTCCATATTGTGTGGGATATTCATGATGCCAATATTCATCATCTACTTCCACCTGAAAACCCATTAAGTCAACATTATAACTCATAAAAACTCAATACTCAAAATATTAATAATTTAAATCAATATGAATAAAATTAAAATGGAAAATTATTCCAAAAATGGAAATACAAATCCTCATAACCCTTGTAAAATTATTCATTACCACTATTGTTGTTTATAAATAACTGAATTATAATCTATATCTTGATTCCCAAAAATTTTATTCTCAAAAATAGTTGACTCCAAAAATTTTAACAGTGCCTTTTAACATCTGAGTCCTTTCAAAAACATGGGATATGATACTATTTTTATAAAATTGTCCTAGTAAAATGACCTAACACATCTCCCATCATGATCCTCCACTAGAATCAATGGAAATTACAAATCCCAATAGGTAGTACAATGATTCTAATTATCAATTAATATCTCTAAGTGATTATTTTCCTCTAGAACAATTTGAAATAATTAATGAAAACGTATTAGAAATAGAGTATCATACAAACATAATTTAGAATACCGGCATAAGAAGGAAATAGTTTAAATGTAATGAACTGGAATGAATCATTGAATAAATAAATAAACATCTAAACTCACTATATCCAAAATTAATGTTATTGATCATGAAACAGAAAATAGTTACAAAATATACTAAACAAAAATGTAAATATAATAGTATAAGGATGATGACATAGAAGGTCCCAATAATAATCACAAAAAAACCCTTGTAGTAGTAATAAAATCTATATGTCTCTAATAGTCACACACAACCTCTGACATCTCTTGGTATTGAAAAAATAGTAAGAAACCAAATTAGGAAGATTTTGGGAACATGAAATAATACGTGTGACCTAAATTGTTATTTCAGTTTGAATCTATATTGTGGATTCAAAATCACATGTATGATATCTCTAGGAGGTCTATAAAATTAATTATAAATGATATTTAAAAATTTCTAGTTATAACTATATTTAGAAGAGAAAAATCCATAGTAGATTTAGTATGAAGAAAAAAAAAAGAATGATTCATTACCATTGAAAATACTACATTTTAAAAAACAACTTCATTTGGATTTTAGATAAAAGCATCACATCAAAGTAAAAACATCTGAAATAATGAAAGTAAATCCTTGGTTCATCATTAAAAAAATTTTTTTTATTAAAAACTATTTTCCCATTAATAATAAATTAAAAGGACATTAATCAATTTTTCTAAATCATTAAATATGAATACCCATAACATGATAACCAAAAATAAATCAAGAAGGGATTGAATGTCTAAACAATTTATAACAACATTATGAAGGAACCATATACATATTCTGAATGAGGGGATTTAATTATCAATAAGGTGGGGATCTACCAAAAAAATAAACAATGATCATCAAAATTTGGATACTCAATTTGTCTTAATGGTAAATAGTCCAAGACATTATATAATATATGACCAATTGTATGCCTATGTTACATCCAAAACATCACAGACCACCCAAATTTTCCACACATGACTCCTTAGAGGAACACCCACATTCCTAGAGAAATTTTCAACTGTAGAACACATTAAAATTTTTAATATAACAGTTGTTTCATAAATTTATTCAAATTTTGTTGTGTATTGTGTTCCGAGGAAACCAATCATGTGGGGGTGAGAAATATCATATAATGTAGAATAAAATGTTATAATAATTTAAAAAAAATTAAATCTCACCTAACCTTCCCCACCCTTTCATTATTCATCTTACTTCATATTGAAAAATAGTCAGATTAAAAATCCCCATAATAGGAGAAATCCATTGACGAAATACACAAGGGACACACATAATGGTCTCAAAAATATTCAAAAAAACATATTTTTAATGATAGTAAAAATTATCCATTAAATTATATCTTCAGATTCCAAAACCTATCAAAATAAATTTAAATCCCCGTAGAAAAAAAAAATATTTTAAAACACCATTATGATATCATTAGTAAACCCACACTCACATAGGTAATATTTTTTATGATCCACAATGTCTAATAAAATAAATAACTACCCACTTTAGAAGAGTGTTCGAAAAACCATACCATTATTTAATTGATGAAAATATTTCAGAATTATATCATTGATGGGGAATGCCATTTCTATTTCTAATATAATTTAAAATCATCACATATGGATTCCATAAATACACAAGGCACCCTTAAATAAATAATTTCAAGAAAATTAATACAATTCTACATGAAAACATATATTAAATATACTGCAATCCTTAAAAAATATTTCATCACCAACCAGGGGAACTATATGTAAGTATTAAATTTTAGGAAATTATTTCAACGAAATTGAAGTATTCATGACATGTCATGAAAATGGAATATATATTAATACATTCCTTCAATGGGGGAATTTTTTTTCCATTGATAGAAAATCCCAACGAAAAATTAAGATAAAATATATTGGTATTAGACATCAAAATACCCAGGATTTGGATTATATATAACACTAAATCTACCGAACATGAAACATAGGGTTTACAATAAATGGAAAAGTGATGAGAAATGAGAGATATAAGGAAGAGTAAGGAATACAGAGAAGTTTACTAAGAATAATGTGGTCTAAAAATAGAATAAATATATCATGGAAACTATGTAAGAATATTGAAGCAAGGAAATCTCATGATTAAATAATAATGTGTAGATTTAGTGGCTTAGATAAAAACCAAATACATAAAAATAAAGAGGGGTTAAAATCGAGAATAATTCATAAAATATTTCTATATCTAATACTTTTGATGCAATTTTTTTTAATAATGAACCAACCATTGGGATTCTATGAAATAGAACACCCAAAATATATGTTGTTTTCATTGAATGGTTTCCACAAACTATGAATTAAATTTTGGTATCACCATTTATAGAACCCAAATATTAGATATGTATTCCATTAAAATACATTAGAATCATTTTATTGTATTATTTTTATTGAACAACGAGTCTATGTGAACCTGTTATATGGTATAACATTATAACCATGTCATGGGATTGGAGGGTTTGACTAATATTGATGAAAATAATAAATATAAATAGAAATTTTTCCAATAATTCAAATTTAATAATTAATGATGAAGAAATAAGAATTAAACTTCTTCTAGAATTATTTATTATTTAATGATAATTTTTTGAAGAAATGTATTGTTATAGGTTATCTATAAAACAAAAATTGATCAGTAATAAATATTTTTTTCAACATTATTGGTAATGTATGAATACATTCCATATATTAGTTATATAATGGCTATGAATGAATATGAAATCAGTTAATGGTGAAAAGTGTTGTTTTCATAAATCCCTTAATATTATAAAAATAAATTCTTATTATAAAAAATATAATTAAGAAAAATATAATTAATAATTTTATTAAAACAATAGATCATTCAATCCATTAAAATATATTCTATTTTTTTATAAATGTATTTTCTATATGTTGTGATGAAAGATCCCTATTTTAATAAATGTATTTTTTTTAATATTTTTGTAATTATTTTTAATTAGTTTATTACAATTATATATTATTAATTTGATAAAATGGATACCTTATTTTGAATCATCATGTTAATTTTTTAATTAATCCACATTCATTTTTTTATAATGAAAAAGAAAACTCATAAATATTTATTATTGTAGTTAAGGATGAAACAAATTTATTACCAGAGGATAAACTAAGAGATAAGAATATTAATTCCACATAAAAAATTATAATTACTTTTTTATAATTGTTTTTAGACTGTGTATTTTTTCCTCTAAATGTTTTTTTATCTAGATCCATTATCATAAGAAAATGAGAATATAATATTTTTATCTTTTACCAAATTTCTTATATGTCATCTTCCTCGTATACAAAAGAGGACCTCCTCTCAAATGATAGGGTATCCTATTCCCAATTTAGGTACACTGGTGGTTATCCCAAGACTAACATCTGATGAAGGTCTTAAAAGGTATCATTTAAATAAATTTTTATTGATTATAATAATGACACTAAATATTCAATACGTTTATTACATTATATTATGTAATGATGTGATGAAATGGATTATGTTCCTTGATTACTTTATGAATCATGTCTTATATAATTCAATCTTTATTCCATGACCCATGATTATGATCTATAAACCTCTAGGTATGGTTTTAGTTTGGTATGATCTTGATCTCATACCATTATACTCATGTTATTAATAATAATTATCATTGATTTGATAGCACCCTAATTTTATATTATTGAGAATCTCAGATGACCCTTTCCTCTATTTCTTTTTCCCAAGGATATTAGCAATGGTTTGAATTATGATATGCCTATGACGTTTTTTAGTTCTGAAAAACACAGTGGGAAAGGATGTAGAACTTTTATATAATGGTTGTTTATGTTTCTAAATTTCAAATAAAAATAAATCATTATGGTTCTTTTAGAGTCTATATCGATTTTATGTATTAAGTATTCATAAAAATTATGTAACAATTTTCAATGTAATGTATATTTAACATCATTGATATTTTAGCAATGAAATTTGACTTCTGATTAAAAAATTATGTAATAAATAATAATGTTGTATTATATAAAACACATAACCCACCTTATAGAACCAATAAAATTTACATATAATAATTATAACATTATGTTAACATAAAAAATATTTCGATAATAATTAGACATATATGAATGGGAAAAAATTAGGTAAGATAACAGTATTAGGAAAAATATGATATTTTCGATCACCAAGAATAATCGATCTCGCGAAAAACACTCTATAATTGAAGATGGATATTATTAATGAAATATTAATTTAGAAACTGAAAATATATGTAGCACTAATAGAATATAAATTATAATAAACAATGTAATAAATATGAGTTATTTTTTAAAATCATCGAACCCATATGAATATTATTAATATGACTGTAGGAATACTAATATGGTTTTTAAAATGGAAATAAAATCATTAGGAATGGTAAACTTGCCAGTATAATAGTTTCCTCATCTATATAAATGTAATATAACGTTTTGGTAACTTGTAAAATGGAAACATGACTTATTTATATCATCATGAAAGTAAATAAGTTTTTTTGATGTAACAATATAAATGATGGTAATTTTAAAATAAAAATATGCATTTTTTTCATCTCCATAAAAATATAGTGTTTTAAAATATAGATTATATTTATAAAATGGGTTTATAAATTATTAATAAGCTGTATTATTATTATATTATTATATTATTATAACTTTAGAAACTTTTCACAAGGTTAGTAAATAATCATAATATTAACATTATTATTTTTCAAATATTTAAGTATTATATTTCATAATTAATTTTTTTATATTTATAAAATTAAAATCATTGAATAGATTTTATTTTGTGAATATACATTTTATAAATTATTATTGAGATTTTTTGGAATTTTCTTAAAATCATTGAGTTTTTGTAATATGAAATTCAGTAAATTGTGGTATTTTACATTATATGTTCAATAGATGATTAATTTAATAATTGATTTTATAAGAACAAATAAGTTGAAATTGATAAGAAAATTTACCTTATATAGTCACACGATTCATCAATAATGGTATAATTATTCCAAAATAATAATCAAATTAATATAATATTAAAAAAACCTTATCCTCCCCATGTAAATACCACCACTTCTCCCCACATTTTCAATGAATTTTATCTCTCAAAATTTCTTCAAAATTCCCATCCCAATCCAATATAGCATTTTTATTGATTCTAGTATTACTAAAAATTATATCTAGGATCTATAAGGGGTATCCTAGTAAGATACAACCAATTGAAGAGTTAAATTCCCAACTATACCTCCCCCATTTATTTTCATCTTCTACAATCGCATATACTCTCCATCAACCCAAAAAAAGTAACATTAAATTCCTAAATTTTATGATATGGCATTCTTATGGTGAAATATCCAACTCTTAACATCCTTTAATTTTTTATAAGACAAAAATATTTTTCATAATAATTTTTGTTGACCAAATCCACATTCAACAATTTTTTTATCCACCACCTAGAATGATGGTTAGAAAAATATTATTATTGTTAAATATGATGATAATAAGTTTAAAATAAATTATTTTATGTTTTGGAATCATTTATTATAGTTTTAATCAAGTAAAAAAAATATAGTCCTTGAGGTAATCAAAACCGAATTAATTAACTTATCATATAATATTATTGTTTTTACAAAAATTAATCATCCATTTGTTAGAACAATTATGGGTATTCAAGATTATTTCAATTTTTATAAGGAGATTAATATCAACTAATTTTACTTCTATGATTCCATTTACCATTTGACAAGAACCCCTATAATTCTCAATAAGTAAGTGGCCTTGGATACATGAAAGGAACACCCTCAGAATGGTAGAATTAAAACTTTTATATCCCTAAAGTAGTTTAAAATGAGTAATATTAAATTATATTCAATAAAATTTTGATAGAAGGTGTTATTTATTAAATAATTAACAAATATTAAATTATTATCTAGATTGTAATGTGTGGGTGGAGTATGATTCCATATATTAAGGAATGAGATCCCTCTGAACCAGCATATTTTCTATGAGTTGTGACCTTTCTCTTTCAAACTCAATATCTGTATCATTGATGTTATAGAGTGTTTTAAAATTATATATATATATATATATATTTATTTATTTATCTATGTATGTATTTATCTCATATATTACACATCTTATTCTCCATTCCATTTTATGGGGTTATTCATTCCTTATGTTCATTTATATAATTCATCCATTAAAATCAAACCCCAATAAATGGGGATAGGCTATTTCATAATACTTATGTATAAATATTTTTTAAATAATTTATTCCCGATAATTATTTAATTAAATAAAATAATATATTATGCATAACTGTTCAATTTTAACAATGGATTTCAAATAAAACTCTATGTTTATTCCTTAATCAAAATTCACTAATTTATTCCTAAAAAATGTTTTGAAAAAATATTTCTATAACGAATTTTATAACCTTTATAGTTAGGATTTTTAATTGAACAACATATTTGAGACCTATGATTATTTTTATATATAATCTTCCAAAATATCTAATTCTATATTCAATTATTAATCTTAATGAAATATCCTTTTACTATTATATGATTCATTATTAGAAATTGATTTCTCACCATGGATAATTATAATATCTATTACATATATATTATTCCAATTTTTGGAACAGATATGAATATACATATTATTATGTGTGTTCCCATATCAAAATCCAATGTGATCTGTAATATTTTTGTCTCATTATACAATATTTTTGGGATTAATTCATAAACCTAAATCATGATGGGACTCTGTTAACCATGATATGATCCCTTGGATGTTAGCGTTGAATTATTCGTATATCATGTTTTATGATTTCCCCCATTCATATGATACAATGATCATATGATTCCATGATATTTATATTATTCTTGCATGCAATTGTTTATAGTAATATTCTTTAATCATATCATGCTATTTCTTTTGACGTATGTTTTATACATCATTATCATATATATTCATTTACTGAACATCAATTCTCACCCATTTTGTTTATATATTCCATTGGTTATACAATTCCATTTAAAGAGATCAATTTGATTTAAGAGCTCATTATAAATTTTAAAATAAATATAATCTATTTCAATTTCATAGTATTTCATTGCCTTCTAGGACATCAAAATACAATATTCCTCTTAGGAACTGGAATTTTTATTAGATATTTTTGTCAAAATTTATTTAAGGATTGTTTTAAAAGGAATTGGTCACTAAAGCCTTGGTAACATTTTTTGATACAAAAAAATTTATAATATTTTTTGAAAATATAATCGGAAAATATTTTGTGAGATTACTAAGGATTATCATAAACATGGGATAACAGCTTATGTTCTTGAAATAAAAGGAGTACAGTTTTTCAAGATAATACAACACTAACTCGATAATATAAGGTGTATGTGGCTATTTTATTGAAGAACATATGGTTAATGACTCATAAATGGGTGTATTGGGTATAAATTCAATCGTACCCAATGCTTGATCTTTGGGCCAATGATTTCCCACTTGACTTGAAAATCAAGAGAGATATTCATTGGTTAATTGGAATTTTAATTTTTAAACATTATGAATTATATGAATATTTGATGAACATGGGTCAACTCGGTTAATCTTATGAAATAATATATTGAAATTAATGTGTCTATGTTTATAAATAAAATAAATAATTTTCTATATTATATCATTTATCTCGATGATTATCATTTCTTGCACCATGATTTGTGATTTTGTTCAATTAAATAACCCAGAATAATCACACTAATGATGAATTTGGTAGGGAATTACATGATATCACACATGAGAAATTGAATTTTGTTGAATTTAAAATTAAAAATATCATGTTTATGATTACCCAAATAATTCAATCCATAATTCACTCTGATCTTCCATATGAGAAGTGGAGGGAACACCATATATTTATCCATTCATGAAGAAAAATTAACCTTCTATTAGTGGTTCATCTAATCTACTAAATACTGTTCAATTGATATGTATAAATTAAAAAATATTATATATATTCTCTTATTAATGGGGAATTAAAATTTTAACTTGTTTTTTATTATTCAAAGGACAATAAGATCAATGGGGGACTCTTATAATGACCATGTCAAAATGGGATGAAATTGACTCTATATAGTGGGATGAGTATTGTATTTTATTTCTAAAAAACTATCATCCCCAAATTCATTATTTTATAATTCTAAAAAATTTCATGATCTATAAAGGAATTATTAATAAATTAATAACAATGTTGATAATTTCCCATGTCTTCTTAGGAGCACCTATTTTATTATATTCCAACTAGAATACAAATATATCGATTATTTAAATTCTTAAATCAAAGTCACAAAAATGATGTTTCAAATTATATAATATATTAGCTATGAATAAATAATTTGTTGTTATGTTATGATCGATATTGAGATAACAAGGAAACTTCAATATCATGGTTTTGTCAAGAAAATAAATATCGAATTTAAATAAATATTTAATGATAAAAATAATAGAGGGAGAGATTAGTATATCATTAGAAAATATGTGTGAAATGAAACATGAAATAAATTATCTTAAGGGGACTCGTAAAATATATGTGTTGAATAGAAGTTCATTAGGAAATCAAAATGTGATTTGATGGTATTATGTTAGCTAATGGTGAAAATAGATAAAAAGCTTTATATAATGACCCACCCACACAGTTGTGTATCAAATTCAAGGAGTGTGGGAATTAAGATAACCATTGATCAAATTCTAGGGATAATGATAAAGATTAACATCATATTACTCTTAATACCAAATATAATGTTAAATGCAATCTGGCCACTATTTTTTATGTGGTCAAGACATGGAAGTGAAGAAATGTACACCTTCTATGGACATTATAACTACTAATTACTTCATTTATTATAGATATAACAACCCTATTATATATAATTTTTTTAAGGGTATCATATTAACAAATCATTGAATTTATGTTGAATTAATATCGAAAACTATTAATAGTATGATAATTACATATAACGTTTTTAATTCCTCTACAATTTATGTTTGAAGTAATGTACTTCAACAAATCCCATTACTCTCCCTCTAGTGTATTTGGATGTAATTTTATAATTGATTGAATTTATTTATATTTATCACAAGTCAATTTTAAATACCTAAGATATTATATAATTATATTATGTTTGATATGTTGTTCGATAAGAATCATAGAGCCTAAAAGACACAGGAAAAATATAACCGTTATAACCTATCAATTTAGTTGTTTAGAATGAACAATATTACCTAATTTATGATATATATATATATATATACGTGTCCCAAATAATATAAATTATTTATAAATGATTTAGAAATTTATTTTTATTCTTCAAAAATAGGTTTTCATAAAAAATGTATTTTATTTCTTTCTATAATGAAATATTACAATAATTTTATTGAAATTTCAAAACATTTATCTAGAAAAAATCAACATATTTTCTGAAATCAAAATATTAGAATTTACATTGGGATAAATTTTATAGTAATATAATATATTTCTACAATGATATTTCATTTTTTATGAATAATAAAAAAAATTATAGAAACCCACAGCAGAGGAAAAGAAAATTTTATTTTCATTTGAAAGGAAGTAAAAAATATTCTACTCTAATGAATGATGTTAAACCTCTCCCAAAATGATATTACCTGTTATTAAACAAAAAACATACCCTACTTGAAAGTCCCGGCTTTGACGGCACCAATTCCGTTAGATGATTCTTCTACCATCTCTGATCCTTCCAAAGGAATGAAAGTCCATGCCTTAAGCCCAAATTTGTCAAAAAATGTCCGAAGATATAATAGGCATAAAGGCTCAGATGGTAAAAAAAGGGAGTTTTAACTCCAAACGTAGATTTAAATGAAGATTCTCTTCTGGAACTGCCAAGGTATTGCAAACCTTGACACCTTTAGTATTTTAAAAAAAATGGTTAACATTCAGAAGCCTTTAATTTTTGCCATTGCTGAACCTAAAATAATGTTTTCCACTGATTTAGCTCACTTTTGTCGTTTTGGATACACCTTCATCGGTGGATGTCAAAACACCAATAGCTTTAATACTTTTTGGACCTTTTCCCATCCCTCCCTATCTAATGTTAATGTTTTTCATATTTCTGATCAAAGTTTCACTTGTGACTTTATCATTGATAATGCTCATATCTTTTGTTCCTTTATCTATGCCAATAATAAATATCAAGATAGGAGGTCTCTCTGGAGGGACCTCTCCTCTCTCAATTCAAAAATTCATTCCCCCTGGATCGTTGCGGGTGATTTTAATGCTATTCTTTCTGCTGATAAAAAAACTGGTCCTCTTCACTCAAGTATTTCTATGAGGGATTTTAAGGATGCTATTGAAAACTCCAATCTCACTGAGATCACTCTTAGTGGTGCCAAATACACGTGGTACAGGAATCATTACAATAGAGTGGTTGCGAGCAAACTGGACAGAGCCTTTTCTAATGACTATGCTTTAGATACTTGGGATTCCATCTCTAGTAGCACCCTTCTAAAAATTCATTCTGACTATCATCTTATTTTGGTCACCATCTCCCTCAACATTCGAAAACCCTCTTTCCCCTTTAGATTCAACAATTCTTGGTTCTCTGACCCTGACTATTGTAATCTCATCAATCATTTTTGGTCATCTCTGAATCATTACGATGAGGATTTTTCTTGTCCTCTTAAATTAAAATATCTCAAAGGCAAGCTCAAATCTTGGTGCAGCACTAAAGAAATTCAAATTGACAATGACATCCTCTCTCTTGATGATGAGCTGCATCAAATTCAAAACAACAAAACTCACTTTGAATTCGCCTCTGATCACAATCCAGAAGCCCAAATTACTATGAACCTAAATATGCTTCTTGCCTTCAAAGACAACATCCACAAAAATACATTTAGAATCAAATGGCTCACTGATGGTGATCGAAACACCAAGTTCTACAACTCTTTACAAAGAATTCGAAAAGCTAATAGGCCTCTTGCCTCCCTTAAAGATGGCGATAACCTTTTGGATAAAGAAGAAGACATTGTTCAGCATGTTGTTTCTTACTTTGAATCTTTATTCAATGGGCCTTGTATGAACAAGGACCTCATTAATGACGTCATTCCTACACTTGTTACTGATGTTGATAACAGTTTTCTCCTGGGTGTTCCTCTTGATCAGAAATTAGAGACATTGTCTTTGGTTTGAACCCTGACAGTGCCCCAGGACCTGATGGATTCACTAATGGTTTCTATCAAAATTATTGGGATATCATCCATGCTGATGTTTGCAAGCTCGTTAAATCTTTCTTTGCTAATGGTTTCTTACCTCATGGCTTAAATTCCCAATTCCTTTCTTGGATCCCAAAAGTTGATAATGCTGCTGAAATCCATCTTTTTCGCCCTATAGCTCTGATCAACACCCTCTATAAAATTATTACCAAGCTTATAGCTAACAGACTCAACACTATTACTGACAAAATTATCTCCTACAATCAATTTGGTTTTATCAAGGGTCGATCAATCCAACACTGCATTTGTCTTGCTTCGGAATGCACTAACATGTTAAATAATAAAAATAGAGGTGGAAACATCGCCATTCAACTAGACATTTGTAAAGCTTTTGACACTATGGACTGGAATTTCATTTTCAAAGATCTTCATGGTTTTGGCTTCAATGATAACTTCATATCTAGAATTAAAATCCTCTTTCATTCTACTCAAGTTTCCATTTTGGTCAATGGATCGCCTAGAGGGTTTTTCAAATGTTCAAAAGGAGTCAGACAAGGAGATCCCTTATCTTCTATTCTTTTTTCCATTGCAGAAGACTATTTTAGTCGTCTGCTCACCCATATGGTTGACCATAACTAGTTCAAACCAATTTAGGCTTACAGAAATGTGAATGCCCCCACTCACCTCCTTTATGCTGATGACATCATTCTTTTTCTAAAGGTTGATCTTAAAAACATCAGAACTCTTAAAGATGTTATCAACCATTACGAGGAGGTCTCGGGTCAAGTCATTGGTTGGAATAAATCATTCATTTACTTTGGAAAAAACTTCCCTTCTGCTAGAAAAAATAGTATTATCAATGAGCTTAACATCAAAGAAGATATTATCCCTTTCAAGTACCTTGGGGTTCCCATCTTCTGGGGTAGACCCAAAGCCTTCTACTTTTCAAGCATTTTTGACCAGGTTCTTCATCAACTTTCCTCTTGGAAAGGAAAATCCCTCTCTATGGCGGGGAGAGTTTTCCTTGCTAAGTCTGTTATTGTTTCAAAACTTGTCTACTCGATGATGGTCTATAAATGGCCTATTAGTATCATTAAAAATCTAAATGTTCACATTAAAAACTTTGTCTGGTCTGGAAGCACTTTGGAAAGAAAACTTGTGACTATTCCTTGGGCTAAGTGTTGTAAGCCTATAGCCATGGGTGGTCTTGGTATTAAAAACACTAAGTTCTTCAATGAAGCTCTTCAAGCCAGATTAACTTGGAACCTGATTCACAATGACACACCTCCTATTGCTTTTATCAAAAACAGGTTCATTGATAGATTGAAAAGATCTAATAGAAGTTTCATGACCTCTTCCATTTGTCCCTCTGTTAGAGACACTTATGACAATATTATGCACAATGCTAGATGGATGGTTTCGAGAAACTCTTCCATGAGATTCTGGTTGGAAAATTGGACTAGTGCTCCTCTTATCTTTGTGACTCCCCTTGACCATATCCATGTTGACATCAACTCCACTGTCAATAATGTGATTAATTCTCACATTGATTCCCTTCCCGAAAACATTACTCAAATTATTGATTCCTACCATTTTTCTACCTCGTGTGATTTCTTGATTTGGGAGCCTTCTCATAATGGGATCCTTAATTCCAAAAACTTTTATAATCACTCCTTACACAACGCTGATAATGATATGAAATGGATAAATTTTTTTTGACAAACCTTGGATCAAACCTTCTAGATTCACTCTTATTTGGCGTCTCTCCCACAATAGGGTTCCCACTGATGTTTGTCTTCAAAGTTTTGGTATCCAACTTTGTTCAAAATGTCTCCTTTTCAATCAGCATAGAGAAGATTCTAACCACTTATTTCTATCTTGCGCTGCTGCCACTGCTCTTTGGAACTATATTTTTGACACTTTTGATTGCAGATGGCTGGCTCAGAACTCAATTGATGAGCAGCTTAAGCGTTGTGTTGCTAAGGATAACTCTCAACAAATCAGAAACTTGTTCCTTGCTGGGGTCTCAGAGCTGATACATGTGATATGGTATGATAGAAACTTGATTCTTCACAATAATTGCTCACACAACATTAATGCAGGTAAAACGCGAATTCTTATTGCTATTCAGGAAGCTGTGCTGATTCAGAATGGTTCCTGCAACAATTCGGTGGATGATTTTATGATCCTTAGACGTCTTCGAGTTGATGCCATTTTCTCGAAACTGCTTCGCACTTTTGAGGTTTTATGGAGACCTCCCTTTCCAGGTTGGATTAAAATCAATGTGGATGGAGCCTCTAAAGGAAATCCAGGTCCTGCGGGTTGTGGAGCCATCTTCAGAAATCATCATGGTAATATTATGGGGTGCTTTTTTGGAGGCTGCGGTACTGCAACCTCTTTGGAAGCGGAGATGATAAGTGTTATTCATGCCACTTCTTTTGCTCTTCAACATGGGTGGAACAACTTATGGATTGAAAGTGATTCTACTACTGTTGTTCAAGCCATTTGGAAGGGAGATATTCATCTTGCTTGGCCGATTACTACGCGCTGGATTAATTGTCTTCAATCTCTCCATGACGTCAGTTTCATTGCAACACATACTTACCGCGAAGCTAATATGGTTGCGGATGCTCTCGCTAATAAAGGAATTGATCAGACTTTAACATGGCTGGAGGAGCTCCCAGATAATCTGATGCCTTTGTAATTTAAAGATTGTAATTTCATCCCGTCTTTTAGACTCTTGTAATCCTTGTTTTCTTTTTTCTAATAAATTTGCTTTGGTCCTTTGACCAAAAAAAACATACCCTACTTGAAACCATTTTTCATAATATGGGATATCTAAATTTAAGAAAGTGTTATCTAATATTCTCAGTTAGGAAAAAATGTAGATACGTAAGAATAACATGAACAAAGGGTATAAGAATAGTAGAATAACATTTTAAAACCACACATGCCTATCAGTGAGTATAATATTAAGTCATTTAATAATTATTTGGATTTCATAAGTCATTAATCATAAGAAAATAGAACAACATGATCCATGATATTTTAAAAATGGAATAATATGTTGACAACATTTTTTCTTCCTGTAATACTTTGAAATAGAACAAGGAATATTTTTAGTGGAAAGACCTAAGACATCGTGTGATTCTGAACACTATTGTGTTGAGAAATAATTTTATAAAAGTGTAATCTTTTTTAATATCCCACAAACATCGGTTTTCATTAAGGATTGTATATATCCTAGATGGAGACTCAAATAATAAATAAATTACCACTTATTATTCTAAAAAGTGAGGTTTATACTTGGTGCCCTCAAATGTTAGTTGGCATGATACATTCTGAATAAGAGGCCATTGGTAGATGCATCAGGTGAGTTATTTTTTTATTTAATTTATTAGTTTATAAATGAAAGAATACTATTTAAATACACTATTATGGTTAATCACCAGGGTTATCCCCATAAACCTAGTATCATTTAGGAGATTAATCCACCATTAATTATTGGTATATTGAAATTAGAGGATGATGAGCTTCTAGATCTAATAAAATAAAGGTGAATCGATTGCAACTAATATTCCTCCATTCATAGAAGATGAGATATTCCCCAAAAAACAATCCAAAATGAGTTATGGATATTAAAAAGTGTATTTATTCCATTACAATTAAATAATGGATCATTATCTATTCCACTTATTTGATATGTGTTTGTTTTGAGCTTTTCATGCACCCACATATCAATGTTTTTATTAGACAAATCCTCACCTTGTTATGTTTCTCACCTTTGATATCCATAATTTTATACATTTCCCAATAATTATTTTCCACTTACGTTTTTCAATTTTTTTCTGTTAATTTTCCCCATCATTATTTATAATATTCATTAATTATCCTACAGGGTCTCTGTTCGACATTGTTGGGAAAAATCGAGTCTGATCGAATCCCCAAATTCATTGAAGTTTCACATATAATAAATATATTCATTATTTTGGGATGAATAATGAATATTTGTGGGTATTTTGTGGTGTGTAATATGGATATGGGATCCATGAATGAAATTATTTTATGGGGGGGCATGTAGAAGACATGAAAAACCATCGTGGACCAACAGGTATTTGACTTTTTACTACCATATGACCATAATCAATGAACCAACTATTTTTTTCTTTGATTTTTGGTGACCTAGATAAATGATTCATTGAGATGAATATATTTCATAATGAACACAAAATGTATCTATTATTCTGTAGAACAACATTAAAACAAGTTATTTGGTATGGGGTAACACATGGATTATAATTTTTGAATCCACATCGCTAGAGAATATGAGAGATTATATATATAAAATGTCTGGATAGATCCCAAAAACCATGTGAATCAATGTTTTAAAATCAGTGTATACTCTAGGAGTAAAAAACATAGGAACATCTTGGCACATGTTGTGTACTATGCATGACCATGGTACATGAACAATGCCATGGTAAACAAACACGACGAGAGTACATGGACATGAACTGAAGGACATGCGCATGACTAGGAAAATATGGCTCATCCCCATGTGGCTAAGGCATGCAATATAGTACCCTAAAACCCAGTATAGCGATACATGAAAAGTGATCCATGTACTAGGGAGGACACAAAAAGGATGTGACCCTGGACCACACATTGTGGGGGGCTCCATACATGTTGTGTACTATCCTTTTGGAGGAATACTTTACCCACTGGGTCTCATTCATTTAGATTCATATTTTGGCATATAAGTATGTTATCCAACGGGGTTCTCCACATTGAACATTATTTTGGCCTTTGTAGTGTATGTAATGTTATGCTAATAGATGTTAAATTTGAGATGTTTTTTTAGGTTATGCTCGGTGACGGTATCGATTAGAAGTGATCATTTGAGTGGAACACACTTTTTGGGATAGGGAATGTATCCTCTATATATCAACCCATAGAGGGGGATATTCCTACTAGGATAGGGAATGGGTCCTCTATCTATATACTCATATAGTGTAACACTACTACAAGGATAGGGAGTGATTTATCTATCTATCAAACCATAGAGTGGAACCCTCCCGCTGGGATAGGGAATGTGTCCCAAGTCTATCCATCATTAGAGTAGAACACTACTATTATGGTAGGGAATTGTACCTCTATCTATCTACCCATAGATTTGAGCACTCTTATTAGGATAGTTGAAAGGGTCATCTATTGAACCATCTATAGATTAGAAAAATAATTACGGTATTGGGCATGGGTCCTCTATCAATCTACCACTATAGTGGAACCCTCATATTTGGATAAGGAATGGGTCCTCAAACCCATGAGTGGAACCCTCCTGGTGGTACAGGGCATGGGTCCTCTACATCTAGATTAGAACCCTCAAGTGGAGTTAGGGAATGGGTCCCCTATCTATCTATAGAGTGGAAACCTCCTTTTATATCAAGGTATGATACCTCTATCCATCTCTCTTCAAGTGGAATCCTCTTGTAGTGTAAGATAATGGGTCATATACAATTTTAGAGGAACCCTCATGTTGATTAGGGGATGGTTCCTACACCATTATATTAGAACCCTCTAATTATACAGGGCGTGATTACTCTACCATTAGTGTGGAACTCTTATACTTGGTAGGGAAATGTTCATTTATTACATGAGTGGGACACTCATATAGATTCATGTCATAGTTCTTATAACTTCTAAGGGGAAATATACTATCATATTAGGGTATGGGTCCTCTACCTTAATATTGATTCCCCACAAATGTGTGAAACATTTTTGAGGTGTTAATTGATATTAATGTTTCTTCGGGTAGACGTGTGAAATGTTGGGAATCGTTGATAGAACTACTAGAACTATAATAAGTCTTTATTCCTATGATGGGTTCTGATATAGAGACTCCCTTTTTCTCTCGTCTTGGTTTCACTAAGGATCACATTTACATGTTTTTTGTTTACCGTTTAACTATTTCTATGTGTTGAGTTTTCTATGTATATTGTGTCACCTATTGACCCCATTCATATTTTGGCTTCTCCTACTAGGTATGTATATACCCACCCCTGCAAGGTATTTTCTATCACATGTAATGTCTTATGTCAAAAAAAGATAAGTCTTAAGTGATTACAAATTACGATACAGATACCATAGATCATTTGACCACATATGGTTTTCAGGGATTAGAGATATATAGTCATGATATCTCATTATTAATTTTCAAATTTTTTCATGTTGGTACATTAATCTTATTGGGTGTGTATTTTTTTCCATTCCCTTCCCGTTTATGTCATTGTACTCTTTTATTTCCCTAGACGTTATTAAATGCATGGTTGCTTATTTAGATATTATATATTTTATTTTTTATTATTAAACACTTCTACATCATTATTGTTGTGGTCTTGAAGACATGTAAATTATGAAATGTTATCCCATTTTAGTCATACCTTTTGACACATTCCACCATCCCCTGACCTATAGAGGTAGGCATGGGGTGTTCATGGCATGAGCCCCATTTGGACAATTTCTGCCATAATAGATGGTATTTTTGTGTACACACTATCTTATAACATTTTAAACATGTATAAATAGATATAAGATCAGTCATGAAGTTATGAAAAAAAATCAGACCCTTGAATATGCTTGGAGAAATCCATATATGTCAATTCACAACTTTACAGACACAAAAGATTGGTCCACACATAAAACTATGAACATTTAATCAGTTTCACACATAACATTGAAACCATGCAATTAAAATCATGCATAACATTTTGATTGTGTAATTAGGTTCAGGAATAACATTTCAACATGTAATAAATTTCATGAATAAAACATAAATCATCTATTTATATTCATGAATGAAATATTTATTCATTAGTTTTCCTCCTTTACCGAATTCATTGGGGAAAAATATATGTTCCACCCATAATATAGTGCAAATCATACATATTTGGGCAATAATATCACAAAAAATTCATCATATCATCACCCCTAAAATCAAATGGGATTAATTAAAATTTCATCTTGTCATATCATATAGATCATAGATAGGTTTCAGAACCATTTCACCATTTCATCATATAATAACTTGTGAAAAAAGAAATAGGTTTGACAAGAATTTTATAATGGTATAACACATTAAATGGAAAAAAGTTTCAAAAACATATTTCAATAATTAATAATTCAAGTAATGAATCATAATTTAATACATGGTTCATATCCCTTGAAAATTATTAGTTATACAAAAGTATGTCATCTTTGTGGGAAATGATTTTAAATATAATTCAATTTGTTAAATTCATGAGGAAGATAATTTTTATTTGAAAATAAATTTCTAAAATAAATATTCATAATTTTTTTTAAATACATCTATTTTAAAATAATAATGACTTCATGTAAATAAATATGTAATAATCAATTCAATAATTTCTTGAAAAAAATAACCATTCCACTTTTAAAAACACCTCTTTAAAATGTTCAAAATCCCTTTTTTACATTGCAATCATTTAATTAAAATAGAAAATATCCCCAAATATTAAGGAATAATTATATTTTAAAATAAAATCAAAAAATGTATTGAATGATTGAATTCATTGAGCAATCATGATTTCATGAAATACAATTCATGTTATGCGTGTTAGATGAATAGAATCTTTAAAGAATTTTAGTAAAAGAAAAATTGGAATTATTTTGAATCAGAAATGATGATTGTTTTAAAAAAATTTTAAAAATGAAAATATGGGTAAATATTGATTAATTAACCATTTTAGGATTTCTAAATACAATTGTAAGAACATTTTTAGGAAACATGGTTTTGGATGAAAAATATTATTTATATCAAATAGATAATTAAATATTATTTAAAAACTATATTATAAATAAATATATGTAACAAATAGTTGAAAAATAATACTATTACCTAAAAATATCATATATGAATAGAGGCGTATATATTTTCTGAGGATTATATAAAGTTATATCAATGGTATTCAACATTGGAGACTTAATCAAAAATAATCTCGAAAAATGATTAGATTTTTAAAAAAAAAATTCCAATTTGGTAACATTTGAAAAATAATCCCCATTAGACAAATAAAATAAAATATATATTTAATAACCATAATCTTCTCGGTAGTAATCATAATTTCCAAACAATAATAGTATTTAAACCACATAAATTAAATAGTATGTGAATATTTCATGTTCCTCACAAATGTAAAAATGTGAGAAATAAATCCTTTTATGAATTATAAATATTTTGATTCATTTTCTCCAATAAGAATAACATAAAATGAAAATTTTAATATAAAGGAAAGGAGGAAATTTTTAATATAAAAAGTCAATGTTTTAGTACATGCACAAAAATATTGAGTGTGGAATTCACATATGTCTTCGATAAATTAATGATAGACTACAAATACAATACCTTAAGTCTTGTCTACTGTAGTACAGATTTGAACCTCCTATATAGTAAATATAATTTTATTATAAAATTTTATATAACCGTAATTTTATATTTTATTAGTTATATGATTTACTTATGAATATTTTTTTCCCATTTATTACCAATTCATTGCTAAAAAACATTACAGATAATAATCTATATGTTTTCATATATGTTTTGATTTTTTAAGTTTGGTCATATTACTTCGATAATTTTCCATGATATACACAATATTAATCATGAAATATTAATTATATATATAAATCAATTATACTTATAAGTCCAATAATTAAGGATGGTTTTGTTCAATAATGTACTTTTTAATCATAGTGATGGTAGGTTGAACGTAAGCTTGAGAAACGTTTCCATATTTCAAAGATCATTTTGGAAAGGAGGTGAGTAATATTTTAGATTTCCATAAATCTAAAAATATAATAAAAAATTATTTCATTCATATAACATATATTAATTAACATTATACACATTATCATCAATGTAAAGTGTTTGTGAGAAAAAATTCACAACACCTCCCAACCTGAGAGTCCTTGGTACACATGAAAGACGTTTTCATATCCCATATGAAATATAAATATAATGTTATATATGATATAATTAAAATATAATTATATATAATATTTTTATTAATATCATATATATACATTCTATCTACTATCATACCCAAACGTAAGAGGTGGTCATGGATAAATGAATGTCATCAGTTTGTGAGTCGGTAGTTCACCGTACACATGAATGGAAATTTCATGACATATCTGATTAGAATTGTGTATGGTGTTTGAGAATTACTGCAATATAAAAAAACTATTAGTATATGTAATACAAAAAATTATTTTCACATAATGTTTTAATAATAAATAAAGGATGTGGGAGATAAAATAATGTAAAAAATACTTCTTCAAGAACATTACATATTCATCAGGTATCCTCTTTAGGTTCTCCCCAAAATCAATCCTAGGATAGAGTTACGCCCAAAAAATTTCAAATATGAGAGGATTGAGTTAGGTAATTGGTTTTTATAGGTATTGGAAAAACTATTTTAATGTGTCAATAAGAGAGGATAGGGGATGTCCTTTTATAATTGAGCGGAGTGGAACAATTGTAATTATTTTGGAGAGAATATGGCAGAACCATGTTTTTATCAAGTAAAAAGGGTCAAGAATTGATTGTTCTCGATCCATTGACATTATAGGGTCAAAATATTTGATTTAAAAAAAATTATACCCTTTTATTAGTTTATTTTAAACATTATCGTATTTGTTTAACACCAATTAAAACCATTTTTACCATGACCGCGGTAATTTGTTTTATACATTTTCACAATTAAATTTGTTAAAAACTTATGTATAATTATTTAGATAATATAAATTATTATTATTTCAAAAATGGATTCCATTTTATCAAATTCCATTCAAATAAGTTTAAAATATAAATTTAAAATTTACCCTATAAATGCAATGAGAAAGTCGTGTTTCAAATAGAAAATGATCAAAACTGTGAAATTTTTTTTTCTAAACATTCAATACTAGAAGGGTTGTAATTAAATAAATTTTATTTATATTTATATAATTTAACTATTTTTTAAAACAAATTTATAACATAATTTATCTTTATAAAAAATTTAAACAGAAATCCATTTTTCAATCGATATTTAGTATTTTTCAATAGTCATCAAACAATTTCGTTTTTATAAATTTCTCAAAAACAATCCATAATATAAATTTTAAATGATTATTTAAAGAATGTAATTTATTTTATCATATTAATTCTCTAAAAGTGTAAAAAAATTATAATAAGGAAAAAAAGGTTACAAATCATCTTTTTTGAAAAAAAAGATATTAAATTGTAAAACTATATTTATTATTATCTTTTGTCTATAAAGAACACAAGATGAATGTTAAATAGATGATTAATTATATACTATATAAATTTCATTATAATCATTAAGAAATTATATATTTAATTTTCTGAGATAAAAAATTCTATTCAATGAAATTAGTTCTTTCATAAAAAGAATCTTTTACATTTAAATGGTTATTATTTTTATTTATAATTAATTAGGAATCAATAAATTTAATATATATATATATATATTTTTAATCCATATATTTTTAACATTTTGTTAATCTTATTCATACCCTCCATTATAAAAGCTAGGTGATAACTATCATATAAAATAATAATTTCATTATAGTATATGAGGCATCATTTAAACACAGTGTTGTGTTTAACACAATCAAAAAATAGTGTTCTGTTTAATGAAAGATAAAAATTGGTGTTTCATGTAATGACAAATCAACATGTTGTTGTGTGTAATTTAGAATATCAAATTGAATAAATTTTCATGAAAAAAAATTGGGGTTTTATATTTTACGACCAATAAAATTAATTTCTCACCCATAATTTGTTACATTTGTAAAAAAAACCTAAGGATGAATCTACCTAATTAAATCCACTGGTTCTAATATAGTACCTTAAATATATTGTTTTCACCCACAACATTGACCAGGTGATAGGTCCATTTTAATAGAATGTTTACTAATTAATCCATAATCTCAACTGATTTTCCATTATATGAATGATCATTATGTAACTATAACACCATTGAGTTCATTACTAGTGATGGATTACCTAATTTCATTATCAAGGGAGATACATGGAAAAAATCATCATCCTGATAGAGGATTCTTGGAAGTTCCAATGGATAATCCATAATCCTTATCTCATCAATAATATCTAAGGGACTGATATACCTATAACATATATTTCTATTATATCGAAGAAAAATTTCATCTTTGGATTGAGTTTTAGTAATTTCCACATAAACTCTTACTTGAAGAAATGAAGTTGTTTTTTATGCATAAATCACCAATAGATAAAAATAACTATAATATTATATATTCTATTCCTTATATCTCTAGTAATCATTAAAAAAACATCACCACTAATTATATAATAAGGAAAATTATTATACGGTGAGGTAGTAAACTAATCTCTAAAGACACATCCAAATTTCAACATAAAACATTCCATAACTGGTTAACCTTATAGCCCATCCAAAATTAAAAATATATAGTAATGTTCACTAAATTCCTAAAATAGAGTTAAATATTAAACCCCCATATATCATAAAGTATCTCTTGATTGTCACAAACACAATTAATTTCATGAAACATGGTAATTGCCTAAATTATAGGAAATAATTATATAAAAAATACTTTCTACATCATTCATTACATAAAAACTGATTTTTTGATATATTACCTAAATCCAAATAAGTTGTAAATATCATTATTGGTAAGATAAAACACAATTTAATAAATTATTAATTTTTTACAAGGTATACATTATTATCCTATTTACTAATTCATTCCTAAAATCTTGTTATACCAACATAATTTGTTCAACATCCATCACATATTAAGGGTTATCAAAGTATTATCATTCCATGAAATCAGTTTACTTTTCCATAAAAACCATTTTACATATTTTAAAACATCGTTAAGAAAAAACTTATATTGAACAATCCTTATATATTTAATGTTACATAGATAATGATTGTTGAATTTGGAAAAATATATACATCTATAATCACATTTATCTCAAAAACCATTAAATAGGATTTATAATCATATTCATTAATAAAAATTTCATACATTATGAAATATGAATATGGACATCACATTAATTAACCACAATTTAATCACATGTCAAAATTTAAAATAAAATATTTTTTTATAGCAAACCATATATTTCAAATGTCATTCATGGAGTTATCATCAACAACAATATGTCCATTATTCATAACACTTTTCCTATTCACTTCATGATATTTCAAAATAGAAATTTATTTTATTAATTCCCATAGATTTATAATTTAATGAATTTAACTATAGATGATATTTAATGGAGAAAAACAATTTCATCCATTCTATTAATTGAAATTTTTATTTCCATATAACAATTTCGTACTCAATTCCATTCCTCTCAACTTATAAATCATATTCACATTCCGGTCATACATTACCTGGAGTGATTATTACCACTTTACCAACATATAGGAATCCAAATCATATTTCCATCATGGGCCCTACTACCTGAACTATAAATAAACTATATCCTCATCTTCTTTTGTGAGTCTATGATTTGGTTACAGTTTACATTATTAATCATATTCCCTGACAACTAACTAGGAATAATCACAATATTCTTTACTCTAGTTATCATCACATTTAGATTCTCATTCATACATTGTTTTTATCATATTCCATGTTAACCTAGATCTATCCAGCACCCTGAATTGACAAAATCCAGAAATCAAATAGTTTGAATCACTGACCATAGTAGATATAAAAAAAATCCTGAAATTATTAAATTTTTCATGTATAAATTATGAAACGTTATTTAAAAATTAAGACACCTTCGGTCTACCATAATTCATCCATGATCATCATCTATTTTATCCCTGATTATGGATCATAATGAGTTTTAAAATTTCATAACCATGTCCCCACTGACTTTCAAATCCATTGTGTTGAAAAGCATGTTTCCATATTCCCAGTGACGAAAAGTCCATCTTATTATTCAAATTTTAGATTTATTAACCATATATATCTCTTTTGAAAATCCAAATCCACTTCAATAATCAATAATGGAAATTAATTTCATAGAAACCAATATATATATACTTTAAAAAAATTCATGGAAATTTTCATATACTTTGACTCATCAACAGACTTATCCTTCGAGTCATCCCTATAAATACCAAATGAAATATACCTATTTATGTGAGTAATTTGATCACATACTAGTTTATGTTGGTTAGATATACATTTTCATTTATTCCAACTCTATTAACCCATGCATTTAGTAAATAGATATTATTTATTTTTAGATGAACTTTCAAAAGATTACAAAAACACATTCCTAAGGACTATAATATTTTAGTGTCTTATGATACTAGGTACACAATATTATATTTTTTTTTAAAGATGTTCAAGATCTTCCATAAACATTTTCCAATTTATTACACTTCAAAAACGTAACATGCATAAATATATTATTCATAACATTGAGATAGGAAGCATAAGAATGGGTGACCTTAAATGATCAGTGTGGGTAAACAAGGGAGTTATGTAGACATAACATGAATACAGGGGTATGAGATCCTTAGTATAACATAAGAAAAACCAACCCTATATATAAAAAATTTCAATATTGATTCCTAGAACCATTATTTTTTGTTCATATAAAATAACTCATATGGATATCGATGAACATAATACCTGAGAAAATAACATTTTCATAAGACAGAAGATTGTTCCATATCTATCATCTTTTATAATTGTGAAGATATATAAATAGATACATGTTTAGTCATTAATTTGTGGACACTAAATGATCCCATTACATAAGAGTATGTACATACAACTATGTCAATGAATTACATCATGGACATGAAATACATTTCCACACCTAACAATATGAACATATACAAGGGTTTACACATAACATTGTGAGCTTATAATCATATTCAATAATAACATTGTCAACATTTAATTAGGTTCAAAAAAATCATTGTGAACTTGTAATCATTTTAACTTAAAAAAATAAAAATTTCAATAGGTTCAAACATTACACACTTTTTATGACATATGTGTCGTTAACCAATGAGTTAGAATGAGGTATTGGTCCCACCCATCACATAATGAAAATCACACATTTTTTTCTAGAAGATCTAATATATTAATCATATAATATCATATTAAATTAAATGGGTTTCATAAAAAAAATTCATGTTATATCAGTTAGAAAATGGATAGTCTTCTTAATCATTTCATCATCTCAATACACATGAGAAATGAAGTTTTTTCCATTAATAGTTTTTCAAAGTATAACCTATGGAAGAGAAATGTGTTTTTTAAACATCGTGTCATCATAAAACTTATAGTGAAATAATATGAAAGGTATCATGGGATCTTATCTCTATTATTGAATAATTTATATCGAACGACGTCATTATAAATAGATAATGATTTAGGAATACAAATCACATGGAACATTTCATGAGGAGGATAACATTTCAATAAAAATAAATTTTTATAACTAAATTTGTAAAAATTATTTTGTAAATTATTTTCATTTAAAATAATCTTGAAAATTTTTAAAGGAATATTTTAAAATCGTTTAAAAGTTTTCAAGAGAAAAATAGCTTCACCAATTTGAAAAATAGATTTTAAAACATTTTCCAAATACCTTTTTAAATTTGAAATAATTAATATAAAATATAAAATATTATAAAATTGTAAAGTAGGGATTTTCTATATAAATGAAATGTAATGGATGTAATGGATTCAGGAAATATTAAATATTACATGATATCATAACATATAGTTCATTCTCTTCATTTTAAAAATTCATATTCATTTCACATTTTCAGAAAAACCCAAAATGGAATTGTTTTGAAAGGAAATGAATATTCAATTAAATACTTTTATAAAAGGGAAACTTGTATAAAGACATATTTTATAAAAAAATTACAATGTTTAAATTTTTTTTATTTTTTTTCTTAATACAATGGTTTGGAAAAAAAATTAGGTTTCGATCGAAGGGAGAAATAACGAATATTTTTCATTAAAAAAAATTTCTCAATTAATTTAATTTTGAAAGTGTCCAATATGGAAATATTAATTAAAAATTTCATTAATAATCAAAAAAATGAAAATTCATGAGAATTGAATAGAGGTAGATCATATTAGATCAACATTAGAGTTTTAACCGTAACCAATCCTACTAAATGAATATATTTTATAATAAATCCATTACCATATTTTTAAAATTTAATACTTAATCTCTAAGAATGAGAGATCACCCAATGGATATGTAAGCACATTAATTTTCATGGAATGAATTATAAAATAAATGTATGAGATGTATATACACCCAATAAAATAAATAGGTTGTGAACATGTCATGTGTCTTAGTGAAAAAAAAGAGAGAGACATAAATCCTTTATCGCTTTATGAAACTTTTGATTCATAAGACCCAATAAATGAATAAAATACAATAAAAATTTGAATATAATGTAAACGAATATATTAATTATATAAAATTTTAAAGGTTTAGTAAATACACCACATCAAATAAATGAGTGTTTTATTTTCATAAGTCTACATGAAATAATTGAGAGATTATAAACCCCTTATTATAATTCTTGACTTCTTTCATACACATTTTACCCTCATGTATAATAATTATATGTTTATTTTATATATATATATATATATATATATATATATATTGTAACGACCCGAAATTTTGAATAAATCTTGTTTCTTAATTTTATGTGTTATTTTATTTTATTTTTATACTCAGCAAAAATGTTTCATTTAGTAACATGAGTATAATTTAAATGAGACTGTTAGGTTTTGACTGTTATATGACCGTTGGTCAATATGACCGTTGTAAACCAAACGTTTTGATTATTGTCTCTAAATACAATTAATCTTGGTTAATTATTATAGAAAGAAGATTTGATGTCCTCACCCAATAGTCTTGGACCGATCGAAGCCCATCTAATAGAACTTGGGAAGGAGGTAGCACCACTGAGCTTTGCTCTAGACCAAACCCAAGCCGAACTTCATAGTGTAAAGCTAGAATAGAATCGCATTTCGAGAAGTTCAAACTAATAGAAATTAATACTCGTGCGATGTTGGCTGAGCCTCCCTCAGATTCTCTCACCTTAGCACACCTTACACTTAGGTCCTATGCTGGTGTGATAAGGGGCTATGTAAGGAGACCGTAACTGCCTTGTATAATCCTTTGTTTTAAATAAAAATTTGGATTTCTTCTTATGATGTTTATGACTTTTCAAATGTCCGGATAAATAAAGTATGCATATTTTTGGTGAATTTTAGAGAAAGGATATTTTAAAAAAATGATTATGTAAACCTTAAATAATTAAAAATGTGTAATGGTTTTCAAAAAATGGTCTTCTAGAATTATGTTCAGTACGAAATTTAGAGTCTAATAAGATCAACATCATTTTTGATGAATAGTAAATTATGAATAGTGATTTTATGATTAGGATTAGTAATGTGTCCAAATAGATTAGTAATCTCATTTAAAGAAAGTATTAATATAATATAGGCACCTTGATTAAGTAATGTGATTCAATAAAACGGTTAAATAACGGTTTCATAAATTATTATTCAAGTATTAGTTTTTTTCGATTGAATAGTGTTTTTTAATTAAAAATTAAACCAAAATTAATTAAAAAAATTATTTATATAAAATGGATTTCATTTTTGAACTCAGAGCACCGATATTACGTTATGGTAATTTTTGGGGTTTTTCTGAAAAAATGAATTTTCGGTAAATAGTGTATTTATTTAAAAAATAAATTAAAAATATTTAGAAAATTATTTTTATAAAATGGAGTTTATTTTTGAAATCAGAGCATTGATATTTGATTAAGGTGAAATTTTGGGATCTTTCTGAGAAAGTTGAATTTTCAGTGAATAGTAAAAATACAGTTTTAGGGTTTCAGTATGTTTAATGACATCATAACTGTGTCATGGTGATGTCATGAGATATTTTAAGGTTTGGCCGACCTAAGGTGATGGATATTTGTATTTTGGGACCCATTTGGCCAAACTTAATGGTAAATATCATGGGAGAGCACATGGTCTTGAGTAAAGCACATGTTAGGTGTCCCTTGGCCATTAATGCATTGTCCCCTCACTTTCCCTATAAATACCAAGCCCTTCTCTCATCCTTTCGACTACAAAACCATATTCAACGAAGTAATGGTTTCTTTACCTCCCAAGGAGTCCTCCCAAGGTGCCCCCAAGCCCTCAAGGTCCAAACCTTTGAGTTTAAAGATTTACGTTTTAAGGTAAAGGATCTGACCTCTCTCTTCTTTTCAAGTAATTTCTTTTATGTCATTTATTTTATGCTCCATGTTCTTATGTTAAAGGATGTTCTTTTGTACTCATCTTAATTCCCTTTTCATTTTCATATAATTAGATATCCTCTCTTACTATCATTATTTCGTTTTATGAAGTTTTAAGTGGCGCTGTTAGGTTGCCGAAATTTTTGTAACAGATTCTTTCTCCCTTCTCATTTTTCAAGATCTATTTTCATGTATGGTATTTCTAAAGTTCCTTTTATTATGTTGGTGTATGATATCTAAATCTATCATACTGATATTTTATGTTCTTATGATGATAGACCCCATTTGATCTCTTCAATTCAGTATTTTGATGTTTTAAGTGACGTCGTTAGGCTATCGAATTTTTAAGTGGTTGTTCCCCCTTCTCGTTTTGGAGTTCTACTTTCATGTCAATTCTTTCAAGATATTTTTATTATGTTGGGGTATGATCTCTAAATCTATCATACTGATCTTTTATGTTCATATGATGAGCGAACCTATTTGATCTCTTCAATTCAGTATTTTGAAGTTGTAAGTGACGTCGTTAGGGTGCCGAATTTTTAAGTGGTTCTTCACCCTTCTCGTTTTGAAGTTCAACTTTCATGTCAATTATTTCAAGTTCATTTTATTATGTTGGTTTATGATATCTAAATATATCATACTGATATTTTATGTTCATATTATGAGAGACCCTATTTGATCTCGTCAATTCATTTTTATTGAAGTTTAAGTGACGTCGTTAGGCTGCTGAATTTTCATAAGAGAAATATTATTATTGTCTTACTTCAATGCTTTTAATTTCCAATGGTATATCCTTAAAATTTCATTACCATGATTCATATACATTATATTCTGTCCCTCTAATATATTTATAGATCATTTATTAGTGGGCGACCCATGTCCCCTCTCATTTCAACGTTTTCTAAAACCCTGTAACGTAGCCGTTATGCTGCAGAATTTTCGTCTCAAAATGCCTCTCTCTTTTTCTGAAAATTATTTTATGTTATTAAGTGAATACTCAAAGATCTTATTTATATAGTTGTTTTCACATATATATCAAAATGTTCTATTTTAAATTCTTGGATTTATATACATGAAACCCTCTTTCCCTTTCCGTGGGTTTAAAGTGACATAAAGATCATGTCTTTAAAGCAGTTTTTAAAACGTTATGATTATGAAATGAAACCCATTTCTTTTATGCTATATGGGTTGTTTATGAAATTATTGATGATGATATATGTGTCTCACATGATAATAAATAAATTTCAAGGGTGCGCCCAGATAGTGCTCCAATGCATTGGGTAAAGACTTAATCTCTATAGATGACTTTCTAGACTGATACCTTGGTGAATAACCTTGGTAATTTTTAATGACACCTTGGGGATGGACCTTGGTGAAATGAAATGATTGTCAATATTAAATTTTGTAGCCACATATTCAAGTTATGAAAAAATGTTATTTTTATTATGATATTCCTCATGAATTCATTTTCATGCCTTAAAGTTCTTTTCATGACTTTATTGATGTATCTCAAGTTCACATGTTAAATGTTTCCCTTGTTTCCCTTACTGGGCCTTCTGCTCACCCTTTATTTTGATGTATGTCCCCATGTTATGAGATGCAGTAATGTACCTAGTGTTAACATGAGGAGAATCCTTTCAAGTGTTTAATAAGAATGTTTTATGTTTTCATGTTTTATGTTCCTGGTTTCCAAGACACTAAACCATAAAGATCCTTGGTTTTGTAAAATGTAATGAATGTTTATGTGATAAAAAGGCGGGATTCTATAGTTGGAATCAAAGGATGGTTTAGTTATTTGTGGAAATTAGGATATGAAAACTTTAGGAAGAATACTATAGAAAAGATTATATATAGTAAATCTTCCTGGTATTTTGGTGAGTATTGAGTAATGGGATTCCAAGAAAATACATCTCCGTCTGGATACGAGCAGGTAGAGGTGGCTCTGGAACAGATGTACATAGGGGTAAAACCCGAAAACACCGCTTTGAGCTAGACTCAAACGGGAACTGGTACACGACAACGTGCCTTACTGCACTCCTGGTTACGACACTCCCGGGGGATATACTTTGGTAAATTCATAAGCTTAGTATGAACCATTGTTAAAGGAACACTGATAAAATAAAATAAAATTCACATAAGAATATATGATCATGGATAACCTAGATGGGAACCATGGGGATCACAAGTTAGGGTATACTTTTCTTCTATATGTTATCCTTATATGATTTAAGTTCCTTTTCCTGATTATTAGCTAAGTATTTAAGCCCCTAATTATAGTTTCTTTTCTTAGTTAATGGAGGGAAATGGAAGAACATGTCCCAACAACCAATGTGATAGGAAATTCTACGATTGCCGTATTAATACGACAAATGTGATTAGGGGATTATAAGATGATTATTATTTTGGAAGACGTTCACTATTATGGGGACCCTCTATGATCGAGGTAAATAGATTACTATGGTATTTTCATTGAGGAGTAAGGTTGAATTATATTTTGAAAAATTGAAGAATTTAATTTGGACTTATAGTAATTTAGGTTACTTATGGAAATCATTAACCAATCTTCGGTAAAATATGGTTAGGTTAGATACTTTTGTTATAAGATGTTATGAGTGGTTGATGTGTTTTGGAAATGAACAATGATGTTTATTTTGGAATACTATGTTATCAAATCCTTCTTGTATTTGGGTTTCAATCTTAGTTTGGTTTATTTTGAAGAATTTTAAGGACCGTTATTTATGGAATGGTCTATGATGATCTTTGGGTAGTACCATAGAACTTTTAAGATTTAAAAGTAGTTTCCCATCCTATAGGATTATTTCTTTTTGAAGAGTTGTTTTACCTTACCCTTTCTGTTTTTGGGATAATGATTAATGATAGAAGAAATAGATAATTATCTTTTGTGGATTATGTGATTCTTTAGAATATGATTCTTGTGTTTTGATGAGACCAAGTAGTTTTGAAAGCTCATCATTTGAAGAAATGATTAGTTTTGATAGAAACTTATTAAAGGATGAAACTCTACATGAAGACATGTATATTTTCTTATGTTTCTATTCTATGTAGTAAATGAATTCCTCAAAATTATGAAAAGGAACGTAAAACAAAAACATTGTTGGTTTATGTTTCCAACTAGGTAATCAAATACCTTTTACACACATCCTATGTTTGGGATTTTCATATTGTTAACATTCTCCTAATCATGTTTTCTATCACTCTCCCCCAGAACTTGACCCTTTGTTTTTTCATCCATGTCCATGTTTTCCTACATGGAATCCTAGTATGGGATAACTCGGGTGACCTTTTTAATTCCCTTTACTTCTTTTAAAGTAATATTTTTACTGACTCCTTTTCCGATGTGGGACTTTCAATGAAATTTCAAAACCCAATTTTAAAAATTGCAAGGACGCAATTTCTTAAGGGGGGAAGATTGTAACGACCCGAAATTTTGAATAAATCTTGTTTCTTAATTTTATGTGATATTTTATTTCATTTTTATACTCAAAAAAATGTTTCATTTGATAACATGAGTATAATTAAATTGAGACCGTTGGGTGTTGACTGTTATATGACCATTGGTCAATATGACCGCTGTAAACTAAACGTTTTGATTATTGTCTCTAAATACAAGTAATGTTGGTTAATTATTATAGAGAGAAGATTCGATGGCCTCACCCAGTAGTCTTGGACCGATCGAAACCCATCGAACAGAACTTGGGAAGGAGGTAGCACCACTGGGCTTGGCTCTGGACCAAACCCAAGATGAACTTCATCGTGTGAAGCTAGAACATAATCGCCTTTGCGAGAAGTTCAAACTAATAGAAATTACTACTCGTGCGATGTTGGCTGAGCCTCCCTCATATTCTCTCACCTTAGCACACCATACACTTAGGTCCTATGCTGGTGTGATAAGGGGCTATGTAAGGAGAACGTAACTGCCTTGTATAATCCTTTGTTTTAAAAAAAATTGGATTTCTTCTTATGAAGTTTATGACTTTTCAAATGTCCGGATAAATATAGTATGCATATTTTTGGTGAATTTTAGAGAAAGTATATTTTAAAAAAATGTTTATATAAACCTTAAATAATTAAAAATGTGTAATGATTTTCAAAAAATGGTCTTCTACAATTATGTTCAGTACGAAATTTAGAGTCTAATAAGATCAAATTTATTTTTCATGAATAGTAAATTATGAATAGTGATTTTATGATTAGGATTAGTAATGTGTCCAAATGGATTAGTAATCTCACTTAAAGAAAGTATTAATATAATATAGGCACCTTGATTAAGTAATGTGATTCAATAAAATGGTTAAATAATGGTTTCATAAATTATTATTCAAGTATTAGTTTTTTTCGAGTGAATAGAGTTTTTATATTAAAAATTTAATTAAAATTATTTAAAAAAATTATTTTTATAAAATGGATTTCATTTTTGAACTCAGAGCACCGATATTATATTATGGTAATTTTTGGGGTTTTTTCTGGAAAAATGAATTTTCGGTGAATAGTGTATTTATTTAAAAAATAAATTAAAAATATTTAGAAGTTTTTTTTATAAAATTGAGTTCATTTTTGAAATCAGAGCATTGATATTTGATTAAGGTGAAATTTTGGGATCTTTCTGAGAAAGTTGAATTTTTAGTGAATAGTAAAAATACATTTTTAGGGTTTCGGTATGTTTAGTGACATCATAACTATGTCATGGTGATGTAATGAGATATTTTAAGGGTTTTCCGAACTAAGGTGATAGATATTTGTATTGGGGGCCCCATGTGGCCAAACTTAATGGGAAATATCAAGGGAGAGCACATGGTTTTGAGAAAAGCACATGTGAGGTGTCCCTTGGCCATTAATGCCTTGTCCCCTCACTTTCCCTATAAATACCAAGCCCTCCTCTCATCAATTCGACTCCAAAACCATCTTCAACGAAGTTCTGGTGTCCTTACCTCCCAAGGAGTCCTCCCAAGGTGCCCCCAAGCCCTCGAGGTCAAAACCTATAAGTTTTAAGAGTTACGTTTTAAGGTAAGGGATCCGACCTCTCTCTTCTTTTAAAGTAATCTCTTTTATGTCA
The DNA here is from genome assembly GCA_963277665.1 of Viscum album. Lineage (NCBI taxonomy): Eukaryota > Viridiplantae > Streptophyta > Magnoliopsida > Santalales > Viscaceae > Viscum > Viscum album. Next base: position 531,189,841 of record OY728133.1, read on the forward strand.
TTTCTTTTATTCTCCATTTTCTTTTGTTAAATGATGTTATTTTATACTCCTCTTAATTCCCTTTTCATTTTCATATATTGAGAGATACTTTATTACTCTCATTATTTAGTTTTATGAAGTTTTAAGTGGCGTCGTTAGGCTGCCGGAATTTTGGTAACAGATTCTTTCTCCCTTCTCATTTTCAAGATCTATTTTCATGTAAAGTATTTCAAGTTACTTTTATTATGTTGGAGTATGATATATAAATCTATAATACTGTTCTTTTATGTTCATATGATGTGGGAACCCATTTGATCTCTTCAATTCAGTATTTTGAAGTTTTAAGTGACGTCGTTAGGCTGTCGAATTTTTAAGTGGTTCTTCACCCTTCTCGTTTTGAAGTTATACTTTCATGTCAATTCATTGAAGATCCTTTTATATTGTTGGGGTATGATCTATAAATCTATAATACTGATATTTTATGTTCATATTTTGAGGGACTCTATTTGATCTCTTCAATTCAGTATTTTGAATTTGTAAGTGACGTCGTTAGGCTGCGGAATTTTTAAGTGGTTCTTCACCCTTCTCATTTTGAAGTTCTACTTTCATGTCAATTCTTTCATGTTCCTTTTATTATGTTGGGGAATTATCTCTAAATATATAATAATTCTATTTTATTTTCATATGATGAGAGACACTATTTGATCTTGTCAATTCATTTTTATTGAAGTTTAAGTAATGTCGTTAGGCTGCTGAATATTCATAAGAGAAATCTTATTTTTGTCTTACTTCCATGTTTTTCATTTCCAATGGTATGTCCTTAAAATTTCATTACCATGATTCATATCCTTTATATTCTGCCCCTATACTCTTTTTATAGATCATTTATTTGTGGGAGACCCATGTCCCCTCTCTTTTGAAAGTTTTATAAAACCCTGTAACGTAGTCGTTGTGCTGCAGAATTTTCGTCTCAAAATGCCTCTCACTTTTTCTCAAAATTATTTTATGTTATTAAGAGAATACTCAAAGATCTTATTTATATAGGGGTATTCACATATATATCAAAATGTTCTATTTTAAATTCTGGGATTTATATACATGAAACCCACTTTCCCTTTCCGTTGGTTTAAAGTGACAAAAAGATAATGTCTTTAAATCAGTTTTTAAAACGTTATGATTATGAAATGAAACCAATTCCTTATATGCTATGTGGGTTGTTTATGAAATTATTGATGATGATATATGTGGCTCACGTGATAATAAAGACATTTCAAGGGTGCGCCCAGGTTGCCCTCCAATGCATTGGGTAAAGACTTAATCTCTAGAGATGACTTTTTAGACTGATACCTTGGTGAATAACCTTGGTAATTTTTAATGAAACCTTGGGGATGGACCTTGGTGAAACGTAATGATTTTCAATATTAAATTTTGTAGCCACATCTTCACGTTATGAAAAAATGTTATTTTTATTATGATATTCCTCAGGATTTCATTTTCATGCCTTAAAGTTCTTTTCATGACTTTATTGATGTATCTCAAGTTCACATATTAAATGTTTCCCTTGTTTCTCTTACTGGGCCTTCTGCTCACCCTTTCTTTTGATGTATGTCCCCAGGTTATGAGATGCAGTAATGAACCTAGGGTGAACATGAGGAGAAGCCTTTCATGTGTTTAAGAAGAATATTTTATGTTTTCATGTTTTAAGTTCCGGGTTTCCAAGACACTAAACCATAAAGATCCTCGGTTTTGTAAAATGTAATGAAAGTTTATGTGATAAAAAGGCGGGATGCTATATATATTTAACCATAGCTATATATATTTTTCAAAATATAATTTAATTTTGACTATCTATTATACCATTTTCCCCAATTCATTGTTATAATTATGTTACATGTAATAACTGCATTGTTTCTCGTATATGTTATGATTTTTTATTTACGAATCTAATTCTATGATCTTATTTACAAATTATAAAAAAATAATGAATTATTTATCATATTCATATATTAATTATACTTTTATTACAAATCATTAATGGTGGTTTATATAAATTAAGTATGTTATGATCGTATTGACGGTAGGCAACACATACACATGAGCAATGTTTCCATTTTTCAACAGTCAACATGGAATGGAGGTAAGTAGTATTATATATTTATATAATGATAAAATTATCATAAATATTATATTATATCCTTCAATGTAATTATAAAATTCATCCATGATGTTTATTTTTGAAAACAAAGATCTGAATCGCTTTTTGAAGGTGGTAGTCTGCATACACAATCAAAATTATTATATTTTAGAGGGTGAGATGGTTAGAATGAATATGATATATTATCCTTTCATAATAATTAATATTAGATAAATACAATAATTATTTAATTTATATCACATATTTTAATTAACATTTACCTTATTATATTCCATGTAAAGAGTTAGTGAAAAATGAATAACATCCCTTTATGATGAGGGGACCCTTTGTACAGCCTGGTGACACTGTCGTATCCCAAATAGAATTATAGGTAAAGGGGTGTAAATTATATAATGAATAAATTGGTGTAATTAAGATAAAAATATAATATAAAACATTTGTATCCATAATCATACCCAATCAATAATAATGGTAATGGAAAAATGACTGACATCAGTTCGCAAGGCGTTATACCCATGTACACATGAATGATTAATTTGTAACCCAATTGTTCGAAATGGAGATGGTTTTAGGTCACTGACTTAACTTAAGAACCTAAAAATATATTTGTTATATTGATATTATTATATCAGAATTTTTTACTAATAATTTATGGACGTGGGTGAATAAAAAATATAAAACATTTATTGAATAACGTTACCTCTTTTTCAGGTATCCTCCTTATGTTTTCACAAAAAAACATCTATGGTTGGATTTGTGATAAAAATAAGGATAATATGATGATTTTTGGGATGTTGGAATTGTATTAGGTAAGGTATTAGGAAACCAAATGGAGATTTATGTAATGAAAAATAGAGGATATGGGTTTCCTTTTATAATTTATGTGAGTGGAACACTTCGATGTTTGTTTTTAATGAAAAAGGTGTACCCATATATCAATCCTTCCCGACAGTTCAAAAATAAAGTATTATAAGGTCATAGAAAATATAGTTTCAAAATATGGCCATTTAATTTATTTTAAATCTTTTTTACGGTCATTTTAACCATTATGTTTTTATTTAACCTGTGATAAACTATTTTTACCTTACCTGTCATAAATACTTTTTAGTATTTTCACAATTCATTTTTGTAAAAAATTATTTTGAGATTATTAGATAATCATTTTATTACTCTGCCAAAAATAGAATCCATTTTTCAAAATTACATTCACATAGGATTAAAATATTAATTTATTCATCTTTTAGTAGACACGAGGAGAAAACATGTTTTAAAATAGAGAATATTAAAAATGTTATATTGTTTTCTATAAAATTTCCATATGAAAATGATTAAAATAAACTAAATTAAAATAATAGATATAAAATTTAAAAAAAATTAATTTTAAATTTTTTTTCAAATATATGTTTTCTTTATACATAATTTTAATGAAAATTTAGTTTTCATTTAAAAATCATTATTTTTTACTATTCATTAAAAAATTAATATATTCATAAAATTTTCACTAAATCACTTTAATATATTTTTCACATGATTATTTAAAAAATGATTTTTATATTTTCAAATAAACATTATAAATTTTCAAAAAAATAATCAAATAAGGGAACAATAAGGTGACAAAAAGACTTTATAGAAAAATACATATTTTAGGCATAAATTTTGATTTATTCTAATATCTTGTCTAGAAAAATTATAAGATGAATGATAAATATTTTACTAAATATAAAATATAAGAATCTAATTAAAAGAAAGAAATAAATTTGACGGAGCTAATTTATTTAGATAAAGAATTTTTTTGCATAAAAATTTAGTTTTTTTTTAAAAATATTTGCTTTATTTTCAAATAGAAATTTATTTTCATTTCAAATTAATTGGTTACCAATAATGTTATTATATTTACATGTGTAACAAATATATTTTAATTATACATTATATTATATTAATATAATTAAATTAAATGTCTAGGTGATATCTATAATATAAACAATAAGTTTGTGTTAGTAAGTCAGGTTTTGTTGAAACTCAGTATTGCACGTAACAGAAACTACACAATATATTGTGTGTAACACAAGCTATATTATGTATTGTGTTTAATAAAATATAAAAAATTTATTGAATATAATAATAAATATATAATTAATTTGGTTTATATGAAAAAAAATCATCAAAAATGTCTCTAGGAATTATTGTTTTTTGAATTTTTTTTAAATGTTCATTTTTCAATGAATATAAAAAATAAGGGTTTTTTTTTGTAAAAATGACATTTAATTTCAATAAAATAAGTAATTTAAAAGAAACATTATTTACTAAATATTATTTAATGTAAAATAATTGTTAATTTTTTATATTTAATTAACCTAAATTATTTTCTAATTATTTTATAATACATTTTATAAATATTTCTTTTCGGTTTATAAACCAGATTTTCTAAAAGCTATTTTAAAGTACATAATGTTCATCCAATTTAATTTACTAAAACTAATTACAAATTAGGAATGTATTAAATGAAATTTATATATTATATATAATTAAATATTAATTTATTTTCATATAATTAATATTATTAGTCGTAGATTCTATATAAAATCATCTTTTTCTGGAAAAACATAATTATTGAAAACAAGTTTATTCATCATGTCTGTAGGTTTTTTTAAATAAAAATTTCACACTTATATGAATTTAATTTGTTAAAATGTTTTCCATATTTGGAACAAAAATAATATATATTTTATAATAATTTCAAGTTTATTTTTCACCATAATTAATAATAAAAACTGTAAAAATTAATTACTGTGGTTTTGCTAAAAATAGATTTACCATGCATCTAAACAAAAATGAAAAAGGGTAGAAAAACCTGAATAAATCTGTAAAATTTATTATATATCCTTATTTATACCTTATAATGTCTAGTTCTGAAAATTAGTCCATTTTGAAGCATTGGGTCATGGAAAAAACATTTGTACACCTATTTCTTATAAAAAATTACTAGTTTGACACTCACCCCACTTATAAAAAACCTCCCAACTACTATCATCTTCACTCCTTAAATTCTAATTTAATCATTAAATACATACACAAATACCTTTCTCAATTACCTCCCTAGGTCTTCTAACCCTTATATTTATCAGTAATCTATCCTAATAATGATTTTGGTTCTTACATAAGGCGACTTCCTCAAATAAAAGAACACATAGAATGTGCATGGGAAGTAAGAGTCAATGTAAGGGACATAGTCACTATTTCAATTAATTGAGGAATAATTTTTATGGACATATAATCTTTTATAACATGTTCATTTAGAACCATTTTAATTTTATATCACTAATATTTTTTTGTTATGATATTTTATGTTTTTAATGTTAATATGTCATTGGAATTATGATTCTAATATTGTTAATGTTATAATTCGATTTGTTTATAAAAAAATTCTATTAATTTTTTCCTTTCAAATATTTATTTTCCATGTCAATATATATAAAATTATTTTATGAAAGAATTAAATTTACAAAAATATATAATTTAAATTTTATGTTACTTTTTACTTTATTTCAATTCTTTTCAAATGAAATCAACTTATATATTTTATATGAAACATTTCTCTAAATGACAAAATAAATGATATATTTTTAACATATAAAATTAAGATGGATTATTTTTAAACTATGACCATTATTTTATTTTTGACTTCATTCACGGGAATTGATTTATTCATTATTGATAACCCATCATTTAATTTTCAGGGTATATCAGTATTTGAAATGGATTCTATAAAAAATATTATTCTGATTCCATAAAAGGGTTTTTATATGGGTTTAAAAGTTGTTTAAAAGTTTTTTTATAATAATTACTTTCAATATTAAAATTATTAATTCATGATATGGTTCTTGGGTATTATATGAATAATAGGTGAGACCAATACAACTTATACAAAAGGGGTATCCTAGTTTTAGCTACCAGGTGAGCCTGATATATCTTTTATGAAGGGTTAATCCCCATTATAGATCATTAAAATGGGTGAACTTAATAAAACATATATTATGTGTTTTTCCATTATATAGTCCACATGTGAGCTTGGTATATCATATATAAATTGTGAACCCTCATTAGTGTCCTCTAATACATTGGGTAATGATTATTCTAGAAGTTCACAATATGTTTATTCTAATTAAAGTGGTATTCAAAGAGTACTATGAATATGATACCCAACATTTCCAAAGAGGGTTATTAATATTTTTCTAAGGATTTTAATGATTTCTTCTACAAAAAGTGTGTGTTTTTAATTTAAAAATTATTATTTATTTCAAAAAATCATCACTGTGATGAAATAAATACTGTTCCTGGGTTTTCTTTTTTCCATTATACTAATCGTCTTCCTTATTCTTATGCCACATTATAGGATTTTTTCCCATCCAATATTTTAAAATATTAGTCATAGAGATTATAGTTAGATAAGTAAATGAAATATTTATAATAGAATGTTTCATAGATTCTCTATTAAATGAAATCATGATATATTTTAAATGTTTTATAATATGGGGTAAATTCATACAAATCAGAAGTATCCACTTTGGTTTTATAATGTATGAGTTATTACAAAATCCACTAAGAATATAAACATAATTGGGTCCTGAAAGTAAAATAATGTGATATCTTGAATAAAATAAAATATAATGTTATGATAATGGTTGGTTCCTTAGAGTTGGGTTATCTTAGGTCGGATTAGATAAAATTAGAAGTTAGTATAATGTTAAAAGCATGATTTTCAATGATTTTACATTATGGTTAATTTGGAATGATTGATCATTTGATGATTTCCATTTTGATACGATAAAAAATTTTATATTTAGAATGTTTTTCCACAGAGTAATGTTTAAATCTATGGTGGGATGTCAGATAGTAGAAAAAATACTTCAAAATTAGCATCCTGAGATTATTGGAATCAAAATTGAATAGTATTATTTTTTGCAGAGATGGATCAGTTGGGACAAGATATTAATGGTGGTCATATAAATATTATAGAGGAGCCTGATCTACCCAAAAGTAACATATCTATAGTGAATAATTTTATGAGCAAACATCCCTCAAACATTCAGTTTATAATCATACCATGTGGAGGCTGAAGGGTGGATCAATATACGGGAGATTCTATTTTCTGTCATGGGATATTGAGAACAACAAAAGGAAGACATTTCCATTCATCAATTTAAAGGTGAATAAATTCTATGGTGTTACTTGGTTAAGAGTACCAAAGAGATATATCATCATCATTACATGAAATGGGAAAATATTAAGGATACTGTTTAAAAGAATTATTTACCTGTGGGTTTTCTACTCAAAATGAAAAACAATTACAGGAATTTAATAAACAGGATAATGATTTAGTTTTCATGTATGTAGGAAAATTCACAATATTGGATAGGTGTGTGATAAAATTTATTTGGGACACTAATAGTGATGTTAATTAGTTTTACTCCGGATTAAATAAATATTTTTGAAGTGTTTTAGAAATATGAATTTTTTTGGGAAATATGCTTGTTATACTGAGAATGATGAGTTGGAGATTACTAACACTTATGAGATGAAAATACTAAGAAATTTTCAATGTGGAATGAAAGTTATAATGAAATAAATATGATGTCTGTAGGTAATCCAAAAACATGTTCAATGTGTAGAAAACTAAATTTTGGAGAATGATTTTCTGGGTCTATAAATTGTTTCTATTCTGGTATGTTTTGTCATGGTGTTTGTGGCTGTATAGAAAAGTGTCCTAAACAATCAATTTAAAGACCCGTAAAATTCAAGGGAAAGTTTTTTCTTAATTTTCTTTAGAATTTTAGAAGAGCGCGGTTTCTGACGGCACCTGATTCCGAGGCCCGGTGTGCCCAGAATCAATTTCCGAAGTTTTGCTCGGGTACGTTCAGTGAACGAACGAGCGGGAATTTCTAACATTTGATCCGGTGCTCGGAATTGAAATCTGAGGACACCGATGAACTCGCAGAGCCGATATTCACTTAAGAAGACCTTTTCCGAAGTTGCGTTTGCCTAGGAGGAGATGTTTAATTTTCTGGATGAAATGAAGATTAAAATAAAATTGTTATACAATATTTATTTTATATTTTAAAAGTGGTTATAATCCTTTGTTGAATGTTTGGTGGTTTAACCACCTAAGAGAGGATTAAGGTGAGGAGGGGCCCACCCGAGCCCCACCTTTTCAAATTCCCTAACTCCCCTCTCTCCCTCTTAAAGGCTTGTCAACTTAACATTTAATTAATTATACAACTCATGTATAATTAATAAGTGAGTTTAATTTTGAGTTTTTGAAATTCAAACTCTTGAATTTCAATGGTTGGGTTGTGTTAATAAATTAAGTGTAAGCTTAATTTATTTTTGGGGTTAGTTCCATTGTTACTTGAGAGGATTGGGAGAAACGTTGAGAGACTTGAAGATCTTCTTCGTCTTCGACGAAGAACGTGAAGAACGGTTCTTCTCCGACAAGGAACATCGATCCCACGACCTCGAGACTCGGAGTCCCAGATTCATCCGTCTTCATCTTCCTCCTCGACAAGGGAGAAGTCGTCGACGGTGGTGATCATCGCCAACGACAACGTACCTCTCTTCTTCGTCTTAGCGAAAAGTGAAGAGACGTCGTTTCCTCCTCGGACGCACCCCGACGTCTACGGAATCTACGTCTGACGCCGCGACGCCTTTCTCCACGATAACCGACGTGCGACGTCAATTTTCAAAGTAGGGGTTATTGTTATTGTTTATTTATTTATCCTTGTTCGTGGTTCTAGCATGACTAACGTGAGGATTGTAAATTTGTGTTATTGTTTAACGTGAGGGGGCCGGACCGCATGAACATGGCCGAACCCCCTCCATCATTCTTGTTGATTTATCTTGCGTGTGGAAACAAGGTGACGTGGTTCCGTCGCACCACGCGGATAATCGTACGATTATATTGCGCCGCGCCGACGCGCCGCGCCGTCGCGTCGCGCCGTGGAAGAATCATCAAGAACGCGCCGCCGTCGCGCCGCGTCAAGGGGAATCGAAGGCGCGGCGGAGGGGCGCGGTGTCGTCGCACCGTGCCGGACGACGAACACCGCGGCCGGTTCCGGGCCGCGGCGGGACGAGAAGACCGGCGGCCGGGCTGCCGGCGTCGGAAGCCGGAAAAAGGGTACCGGTTAACCGGTCCCGTTGGAGAAAAACCGGCCGGCCAGGTGGCCGGCCGGATGGTCAAAATCCAGGGGAAATTAATCCCCCGGCCAGCACTAAAGCCCCCATTTAATGGGGGGGGGGGGCGGTTTCTTTGAGGGGGGCAGGCGGCCCCCCGGTTTCTTCAAGCAGGCCCCCACGAGGGGGGCCGGATTCCAAAAAGGGCGCGGCATAATGCCGCGCCGCCATCCCAATCAAGCGGGGGCTTAGCCCCCGCGCGCTGCCTCCGTGCAGCGCCAGGCCGCCGCGCCGCCGCGCCGTCGGCCGGCCGGCCGGCTGGCCGGGCCGGTTCGGACCCGGGTCTGGTCGACCCGGTGCGGGCCGACCCAGGGGGGGTCGGGCCGGGTCGGCCCGGACCCAGACCCCCCGTTTCGAATCAGTTTCGGTCTTTTGGCCATAACTTGAGCCACAGACCTCCCATTGACGAACCGTCTGCGGAAACGCGATCCTTGGATCGAGACGGTCGTTTCGGTATATCGCAGTCAATGTTTCGGAATAATTTGGGTTCGGCCGGGTTGGTTCGTTCACGAAACCAACCGGGCCTTCGGAGCGGAAACACTCATATCTTGAGCTACGGACGTCCGATTGACGTGTCGTTAGCTTTGTTGTGTTCCTCTTAGTGAGACGGATCTTTTGGTATACTCCGCCCAAGGTTTGGACGCATGTGGAGTATGGTCGGGTTGGTTTTTCCTTAAAAACTAACCGGGCCCTGGGGACGAAAATGCCAATAACTCTCAGACCGGGCGTCCGATCGACGCGCTGTCTGTTGCGTTGAGTTTCTGTTGACGATACGGAACTTTTGGATACATCAACTCTGGACTTTGTGACAGTTGATGTATCAGCCTCTCGGCTCGTGGAGCGGACCCTCCGAACGAGCTTGCTGTGTGCGGAAACCCTAGTGCTGGCTGCGACTGCGACTGTGACTACTGCTACTACTGCTACTGTGACTGTGACGACGACAGTACAGAGATCCTGTGTGGATTCGTCGACGACGACTACAACACTCAGCGATCCTACGTGGATCAGTGCTACAGGTCCTGTGTGGGCCCGATCCTGTGTGGATTCGACGACGACGACTACAGCACTCAGCGATCCTACGTGGATCAGTGCTACAGGTCCTGTGTGGGCCCGATCCTGTGTGGGTCTGATCCTGTGTGGGTCTTTGCGCTCAGCGGTCCTGTGTGAACCAGCGCCTACAGGTCCTACGTGGGCCCAATCCTGTGTGGGTCTTTTGCGGGGGTTAGTTACCTATCGATCCTTCGTGGGTCCGACGACTTAGATGGATCAGAGATCATCTTTATCGTCTTTCGAAAATGTATACCTGTGTGAGCTGAAACCTATTGCTTTCTTGTGTGGATTGTGTTGTGGAATCCTGTGTGGATTACGTTTTGCTTTCCTGTGTGGAATACGTTTACTTTCCTGTGTGGACTGAGTTGTACTTGGGCTCGGAGGTTGGAGCGTATTTGAAATTGATGACTTAGGTATATGTATGGGCATATACCTAAGCAGTGTCGGTTGTTACTTCGTGATTGTTCCTTTCTTCATTGTTTATCCTTTGTGGATTTGAGAGACCTTCAGGGGTCTCGGGGTCCCTACAGAGTAGCTTATACTCACCCCTGCACGGGATTTTCCCGCACTACATTGTGTTGGTTGCAGACGACGGACAGCGTTGACCATAGCTGAGGCTTGCAGAGCTGGACGGTACCTGGAGGTGGACCACTGGGCGGGACGTGCCCGGAGCGGACGGTGGGACCCATGGAGCAGTGGAGCTATCTGTACCCACCCTTCAGGTGGGATTTCCAGTGGACAGCCCGATGTAGCGGCTTTTACTTTTCAGTTGTTGTTTTCCCTTTCGAGTTGTACTTTACTTTCAGTTTGGGTTTGTATACTGGCCCATTTACTTTTCCGCACTTTCAGTTGTACTCTGATTTTGCTTAGTGATTACTTTCCGCTTGCTTACTCTGTGGTGTTTGTTTACTTTACAAAGGCAATGCCTTCCCTTTAACTGGGATTTATGCCTTGGTGCTAGTCGCCAGCCCCTGGCCTATGGAAGGCGGGCTTGGGGTAGTCACGGCACGAACCCCAAGGGCGGGTCGTGACAAATTGGTATCAAAGGAGTTTGGTTCTACCGTGAACTCTGATCTTTTCTATGTGAAGTAATAATGTTTAGCATATTGAGTGTGGTTATCAGTCCAGGGAGTCAAGTGTTGGTGCGGCGGCCGACGTATCCATACACCAGGACCCTGACTTCTGATTTCCGACTTAATGCACGAAAACATTGATTGTGTGTATGTTTCAAAGTTTTCTTTTTGATTTCCTTGTGTCAGCTCACTAGGTATACTGTTTGACCGTGGCGCACCTGTTTCCTATTCAGGATGGCCCCACGACGGCATCCACCTAGGGTTCCGAGAGTCGAGTGTGACGACAGCCCACCGAGCGACGAGGCTTCAGTGCAGGGCCCTTTGTCAGCAGTGGCACCGGCGGTAGTTCTACCCGCCGAGCCCCCGATGATTCCAGCACCAGCCGCTGACGATGCGCATCACCTCAGCGCACTACATGAGTTTCAGTGCCAGCGACCACCCAGGTTTCGCGGGGAGACGGATCCCCAGGCAGCAGAGGACTGGCTGGAGGTGGTGGTACGTGTGTTTAGGCTAGTGAGGACACCAGCAGACCTCATGGTGATCCTCGCTGCGAGCCTACTACACGCAGCAGCAGGACGATGGTAAAGCTTGATTCTCCAGGTGCACGATGAGACATCTCTACTTTGTATGGACTTTGAGAGCCTTTTCTGCTCGGAGTTCGTCCCAGCCACCCTTCGTGCGGTGCGTATCCAGGAGCTTCTACAGCTACGGCAGGGCAGCATGACGGTCGCTCAGTACTCGGCGAGATTTACTGATCTCTCACGCTACTCGACCGACATGGTACGGGACCCATTCTTCCGGGCCCGGACCTTCGAGCAGGGTTTGAGACACGAGATCAGGGCATCGCTGATCTCCCTCAGCATACCGACTCAGACAGGAGTACTGGAGCGGGACCTTTTGATCGAGAGCTTCTTTGCTGAGTCTGCACCAGCACCGAGACCCACCCGCAGGGCGGCACGTGGCGGAGTCTTCCGCAGCAGGCAGTCGACGGATGACTCAGGGGTCCAGACAGACCAGACCTTCGGGCAGACGACCTCAGGACACTGGCTCAGCAGTGCGGGGCACACAGCGCGGAGCCAGTCTTTCGAGTGGAAGACAGTGCTATGCATGCGGCGGGCAAGGTCATATGGCTCGTGAATGCCCGACCCGCCATGCAGAGGAGCAGCAGATGGTTGAGGAACCACCTAGACAGAGGCAGAGGTTCGACCGTGGAGGTCCGCAGGGAGGAGGCGGACGAGGCAGAGGAGCTGGCCGAGCAGCAGGTGGTGGGCGACGTTTTGAGGCTCTACCACCACCACCACCAGGAGGTCCACCCCGACCTCAGGGGAGAGCACAGCTTCAAGCAGCTGAAGCTTATGATCATGGAGCTCCGGAAGCGGGTGGACTAGTGCGGAACTAGCTCTAGGCATAGAGGCCTTGGCCCATAATGCCTCTAGCTTCGTAGTTTGTGTTGCCTTGTGACCTTGTTCTTTAAGTTGAAGTAATAAAAGACACTTGCCTTGGTGACTTTTGTTTTCTTGTCTTTTGTTTGTTTTTACTAAGAGGTGCCAGTTAAAAACTGTTGACTTGACCCTCACTTGCGAGATTCGTACTGGAGGAAACCCAGTGACCACACACTGATGCCGACAGTATGACTCAACCCTTGGAGGCGAGAGTAACGGTTGGATCTCTTGGTAGCAGCGTCGAGGCCTTACGACGTCATCCATGCCAGGAATTAACTAATCATGACGGGATTGACTGTATTAGGCAAGGAACGTGGTTCATCCAGGGGACGATACCGGATTTCAATTTTCGGCAAAGGATAAATATTTGCAGCTAGCCTCTTTGCAGATATCCTTCGTGGATATTGATGGAGCAGCCTTCCTCCAGTCTCTCGCAGTCACCCCTCCTCTACTACAACAGGTCCGAGAGGCACAACGTGAGGACGCTGACTGTGAGACACCGCATGCACAGATATCCTCGGGACAGGCACCTGATGGTTTCTCCCTTGGATCAGAGCACAACATCCTTTTCAGAGGACTTACCATGGTACCAGTCGCTTTACGAGAGAAAGTGTTGAGAGAGTTTCACACTTCTCCTTTGGCGGTACATCCTGGAGTGGCAAAGATATACCAGGACCTCAGACGACAGCACTGGTGGTCGGGCATGAAGAAGGCAGTAGAAGAGTTCGTTTCTCGATGCCACACCTGCCAGCAGGTGAAGGCAGAGCATCAGGTACCAGCGGGCTTGGTACAGCCCTTGGAGGTTCCGGAGTGGAAGTGGGACGACATATCTATGGACTTCGTGACTGGACTTCCACGCACTTCCAGAGGTCACGACTCCATATGGGTGATTGTTGACCGACTCACCAAGTCGGCACACTTCTTACCCATTAGAGAGCAGGGCTCAGTGGATAGCTTGGGACGTCTCTACGTTCAGGAGATTGTGCGGCTCCACGGCGTGCCATCATCTATCGTCTCCGATCCAGATGCTCGCTTTACTTCCCGACTTTGGAAGGGGTTACAGGAGGCGTTCGGGACGCAGCTACGTCTGAGCACAGCCTTTCACCCTCAGGCGGATGGTCAGACAGAGAGGACCATTCAGACTCTCGAGGACATGCTCCGTGCATGTGTCCTCGACTTTGGTCGCAGCTGGGAGGACCACCTACAGTTGGTGGAGTTTGCGTACAACAATAGCTACCACTCCACCATCGGGATGGCACCGTATGAGGCGTTGTACGACCGACCTTTTAGATCTCCTTTGTGCAGGACAGACCCTCGGGAGTCAGCACAGATGGGACCGGAGATGGTCCAGGCCACGACAGAGGAAGTCCAGGTCATCCAGGAGCAGATGAGGATAGCTCAGAGCCGGCAGAAGTCATACGCTGACAGGAGGTGGAGGCCACTGGAGTTCGAGGATGGCGACCACGTCTTCTTGCGGGTCTCACCTCGACGTGGTATTCGGAGATTTGGCCGAGGCGGCTAGTTATCTCCGCGCTTCATCGGACCCTTCCAGGTCCTCAGCAGGATTGGTGAGGTGGCTTATCGCCTGGCTCTACCACCTCAGTTGCACCGGGTGCACGACGTCTTCCACGTGTCTCAACTGAGGAGATATATGCACGACCCGACACACATCATTGACCATGGGGAGCTTGACGTTGACGATGGGGTGACTTTTACGGAGGTCCCGGTGGAGATAGAGGATCGACATGAGCGGGTCCTGCGTGGGCAATAGATTCCTCTTGTGCGCATCAGATGGCAGCACGTGAACCTCCAGGAGAGCACATGGGAGCGGGAGGCTCATATGCGTGCTCAGTACCCTCATTTGTTTCCCTAGTTTTTGATGTATCTTTACGGGGACGTAAATCCCTGAGGTGGGAGTAATGTAAAGACCCGTAATATTCAAGGGAATTTTTTTTCTTAATTTTCTTTAAAATTTTACAACAGCACGGTTTCTGACGGCACCTGATTCCGAGGCCCGGTGTGCCCGGAATCAATTTCCAAAGTTTGGCTCGGGTATGTTCAGTGAACGAACGAGCGGGAATTTCTAACTTTTGATCCGGTGCTCGGAATTGAAATCCGAGGACACCGATGAACTCGCAGAGCCGATATTCGCTTAAGAAGACCTTTTCCGAAGTTGCGTTTGCCTAGGAGGAGATGTTTAATTTTATGGATGAAATGAAGAGTAAAATAAAATTGTTATACAATATTTATTTTATATCTTAAAAGTGGTTATAATCTTTTGTTGGAAGTTGGGTGGTTTAACCACCTAAGAGAGGATTAATGTGAGGAGGGGCCCACCCGAGCCCCACCTTTTCATATTCCCTAACTGCCCTCTCTCCCTTTTAAAGGCTTGTCAACTTAACATTTAATTAATTATACAACTCATGTATAATTAATAAGTGAGTTTAATTTTGAGTTTTTGAAATTCAAACTCTTGAATTTCAATGGTTGGGTTGTGTTAATAAATTAAGTGTAAGCTTAATTTATTTTTGGGGTTAGTTCCTTTGTTACTTGAGAGGATTGGGAGAAACGTTGAGAGACTTGAAGATCTTCTTCGTCTTCGATGAAGAACGTGAAG
Organism: Viscum album; assembly: GCA_963277665.1. NCBI lineage: Eukaryota > Viridiplantae > Streptophyta > Magnoliopsida > Santalales > Viscaceae > Viscum > Viscum album. The sequence goes on from OY728133.1 coordinate 531,205,384, forward strand.
GACGGTTCTTCTCCGACAAGGAACATCGATCCCACGACCTTCGAGACTCGGCGTCCCAGATTCTTCCGTCTTCATCTTCATCCTCGACAAGGGAGAAGTCGCCGACCGTGGTGATCATCGCCAACGAAAACGTACCTCTCTTCTTCGTCTTAGCAACAAGTGAAGAGATGTCATTTCCTCCTCGGACGCACCCTGACGTCCACAGAATCTACGTCCGACGCAGCGACACCTTTCTCCGCGATAACCGACGTGCGACGTCAATTTTCAAGGTAGGGGTTGTTGTTATTGTTTATTTATTTATCCTTGTTCGTGGTTCTAGCATGACTAACGTGAGAATTGTAAATTTGTGTTATTGTTTAACGTGAGGGGGCCGGACCTCATGAACACGGCCGAACCGCCTCCATCGTTCTTGTTGATTTATCTTGCGGGTGGAAACAAGGTGGCGTGGTGCCGTCGCACCACGCGGATAATCGTACGATTATATTGCGCGGCGCCGTCGCGCCGCGCCGTGGAAGAATCATCAAGAACGCGACGCCGTCGCGCCGCGTCAAGGGGAATCGAAGGCGCGGCGGAGGGGCGCGGTGCCATCTTACCATGCCGGATGACGAACACCGCGGCCGGTTCTGGGCCGCGGCGGGACGAGAAGACCGGCGGCCAGGCTGCCGGCGTCGGAAGCCGGAAAAAGGGGACCGGTTTACCGGTCCCGTTGGAGAAAAACCGGCCGGCCAGGTGGCCGGCCGGATGGTCAAAATCCGGGGGAAATTAATCCCTCGGCCAGCACTAAAGCCCCCATTTAATTGGGGGGCGGTTTCCTTGAGGGGGGCAGGCGGCCCCCCAGTTTCTTCAAGCAGGCCCCCACGAGGGGGGCCAGATTCCAAAAAGGGCGCGGCATAATGCCGCGCCGCCATCCCAATCAAGCGGGGGCTTAGCCCCAGCGCGCTGCCTCCGTGCGGCGCCAGGCCGCCGCGCCGCCGGCCGGCCGGCCGGGCCGGGTCGTACCCGGGTCGGGTCGACCCGGTTCGGGCCGACCCAGGGGGGGTCGGGCCGGGTCGGCCCGGACCCGGACCCCCCGTTTCGAATCGGTGTCGGTCTTTTGGCCATAACTTGAGCCACGGACCTCCGATTGACGAACCGTCTACGGCAACGCGATCCTTGGATTGAGACGGCCGTTTCGGTATATCGCAGTCAAAGTTTCGGAATACTTTGGTTTCGGCCGGGTTGGTTCGTTCACGAAACCAACCGGGCCTTCGGAGCGGAAACGCTCATATCTTGAGCTACGGACGTCCGATTGACGTGCCGTCAGCTTTGTTGTGTTCCTCTTAGTGAGACGGATCTTTTGGCATACTCCGCCCGAGGTTTGGACGCATGTGGAGTACGGTCGGGTTGGTTTTGCCTTAAAAACCAACTGGGCCCCGGGGACGAAAATGCCAATAACTCTCAGACCGGGCGTCCGATCGACGCGCCGTCTGTTGCGTTGAGTTCCTGTTGGCGATACGGAACTTTTGGATACATCAACTCTGGACTTTCTGACAGTTGATGTATCAGCCTCTCGTCTCGTGGAGCGGACCCTCTGAACGAGCCTGTTGTGTGCGGAAACCCTAGTGCTGGCTGCGACTGCGACTGTGACTACTGCTACTACTGCTACTGTGACTGCGACGACGACAGTACAGAGATCCTGTGTGGATTCGACGACGACGACTACAGCACTCAGCGATCCTACGTGGATCAGTGCTACAGGTCCTGTGTGGGCCCGATCCTGTGTGGATTTGACGACGACGACTACAGCACTCAGCGATCCTACGTGGATCAGTGCTACAGGTCCTGTGTGGGCCCGATCCTGTGTGGGTCTGATCCTGTGTGGGTCTTTGCGCTCAGCGGTCCTGTGTGAACCAGCGCCTATAGGTCCTACGTGGGCCCGATCCTGTGTGGGTCTTTTTCGAGGGTTAGTTACCTATCGATCCTTCGTGGGTCCGACGACTTAGATGGATCAGAGATCATCTTTATTGTCTTTCGAAGATGTATACCTGTGTGAGCTGAAACCTGTTGCTTTCCTGTGTGGATTGTGTTGTGCAATCCTGTGTGGATTACGTTTTGCTTTCATGTGTGGAATAGATTTACTTTCCTGTGTGGACTGAGTTGTACTTGGGCTTAGAGGTTGGAGCGTATTTGAAATTGATGACTTAGGTATATGTATGGGCATATACCTAAGCAGTGTCGGTTGTTACTTCGTGATTGTTCCTTTCTTCTTGGTTTATCCTTTTTGGATTTGAGAGACCTTCAGGGATCTCGTGGTCCCTACTGAGTAGCTTATACTCACCCCTGCACGGGCTTTGCCCGCACTACGTTGTGTTGGTTGCAGACGACGGATAGCGTTGACCTTGGCTGAGGCTTGCAGAGCAGGACGGTACCTGGAGGTGGACCACTGGGCGGGACGTGCCCGGAGCGGACGGCGGGACTCGTGGAGCAGTGGAGCTATCTGTACCCACCCTTCAGGTGGGATTTCCAGTGGACAACCCGGTGTAGCGGCTTTTACTTTTCAGTTTCTGTTTTCCCTTTCGAGTTGTACTTTACTTTCAGTTTGGGTTTGTATACTGGCCCATTTACTTTTCCGCACTTTCAGTTGTACTCTGCTTTTTCTTAGTGATTACTTTCCGCTTGCTTACTCTGTGGTGTTTGTTTACTTTACAAAGGCAATGCCTTTCCTTTAACCGGGATTTACGCCTTGGTGCTAGTCGCCAGCCCCTGGCCTATGGAAGGCGGGCTTGGGGTAGTCACGGCACGGACCCCAAGGGAGGGTCGTGACAATCAAAGAATGAAATAAAAAATATCTAGTCAATTTTAATTTTTTTTAGATTAAATGGGTTTTGAAACTACAATTATTTTTTACCGAATCTTCATTTATTGGGTGGAAATAATCAGTATTTGAAATATGAATGCATAGAGAAATAATATTCTTTTACTACAATGGATGTTGGGTAAATAGGTGAAATGGAGAAGGCTCTAGGGATTATAGTATTTTTCATAGGAAAATAATAAATGATATATAAATTCATTTATAGGAATTATTTGGTGAGATTATAGAGTGATTAGTAATATTTTGAGATATTTTTTTGGTATTATGTATATTTAAGGATTTTGATCTACCTGAATTATTCCATAACTTTTTTAGACATTAGTTTTATGGTATTGATTAAAATTAAATTTTATATGATATATTATGATTAAGGTTACATTTTTATTTATGTTCATTATATTTTTGGGATCATTATATGGGCGATGTTTTATGAAAAAGGGCTACTCGAAGGTTGGGAAACATCCCATCAGAGCCTACAAATTCCAATGGGCTTGAACCCACAACTGAAGCTCAACACTGGTGAAACACCTACTGTTGTCCTATGTGATGTCCTATTAGTATGAAATAATTAATTTAAATTAAATGGTTTAAAAATATATTATAAACATTATTTCTATCATATAGTTTTTACCATACATAAAACCATGTAATTAAAATGTATTTTAGATATTAGTGATTATTTTTGTTTTAGAATATTGTTACTATAATTTTGAGAAATATATTACCTTTATTTGATCTATTTTGGTTATGGTAAATCTATAGAGAAATAAGAAGTAAATATTTAACTTTTTTGGGTTTATGTGATGCATTATATATTGATTCTAGTGACTCACACATTAAAAATTCATCTTAGATACTCATTACTGTACAATATATGAGTGTGGTGAAAATTTATTTATTCCGAAAATTCTACTTGAAATGATATATTATTTCCCAATGATTTTATTCAATAAATTAATGTAACACCTAAAATATATGAAAATATATTTATAATGAAAATATAATCCAATTATGTTCATTTATAATTAATCAAATAGCCTTTAAACTAATAAAAGATTTCTGGTTTTGTGGTCCTAACAATTATATTGATCACTTAATTTCTTATGAAAAATGATATTTATCACTCTCCATAATTATTTGACATTGAAATATCCTTCCATTTCCATATAATTTCTTACCACCAATGTTATCCTACTTGGAAACCTAGTTATGTGCTATTCTATATAACATATGTACGTTCATTTTTCTCTTATAAAAATGATGTTTTGTTGATCCTTTTTAGAATCCTGGATTCCATCAATGGTATTTTAAAATTTCAAACATTTTATTATTAATATAACTTTTAAATTTTGAGGAAAAAATTTATTAATGGGGAAAGGATGTAAAACCATTAGATTTTAGAAAATAAAACAATGTTCACAAGTTTGTTTGTTATGCAATAATAAACTTACAATCATAAGATATATATTACAATTAAAAAAACAGTTAAAATGGTGGGTAAAGATAATATTAACTAATTTATGAAATATATATAAATAAATTTTATACACAATATAAATTATTAATAAAAGAATTATTAATGTAATTTTTTTGTTCAAAAATAGGTTTTCATCATAAAATAAATGAAATATTATAATTTTTTTAGAACATTTTAAAAATATTTTTTATAAATAATATAAATTTTTTAAAATATAATATCAAAATTTAATTATGAATAAATTTTTCTATTTCTATTAAAAATAATTATTTTCATTTTAATAGTAAAAATATCTGGTTTTTCTAAAAATGTCTTTAGTTTTAAATAAATTATGTAATTAAAAAGTAACATTATGTTTTAGATGTGATTTTATGTAACATAAATATTATTTGGTTATATAAAATCCAATTAAATTATTCTAAATCATATTTAGGTTATATTTTTAGAATTGGATTATTTTTGGGTTTTAAAATGTGTATTTTTATGACAATTGTTTTCATGTTCATAATGTTCCTCTATTTTCAGAAAACTATATAATTATTGATGATTAATGATTTTAATGGAATTTGTAGATTAATCTTCATTAAATATTACATTATATTCATAAAATTATTATTATTAGCCATATAGTTAATATAAAATAGTATTTTCGTCATAAAATACATTTCTTGAAAACTGGATTTTTCATCATGTGCTTGAGATATGTTTTGAATTGAATTTTGATAATTATGTGAATTGAATTTTATAAAATGGATTACATTTTTGAAATTAGTGTAATTTATATTATATTATTTTTTAATTAAATACCTTAACATACTTATTAGTGGAATAAAAAAAATTAATTACCATATCTAAGGAAGAAAATTATTTACCTTAGGTTAAACCAAAAAGATATAGATTACAATAAACTAGAAACTTGTTTAAAATATTTTGGATTGTCATATATAAACATTATTATTTCTTGAGGATTGATTATTTTCAATTTTAGAGCCTTATGGCATGTGAAATATGTGGTTAAACATGTTTCTTTTCAATAAATAAATGTCTGCTAGCCACCTCAGTTATAAAATAATTACCCCCTCTTATCTCATCTTCAAACATTCAAATCCCTTTGATATGGATAGGCCAAGTCCAAATATATTCCTTACATCCGTCACTAAGACATTTATCCCATATTTTAATAATAAATACATCCTAATAATTATTTTTTTGTACCTATGAAGGTTTCATGAAGAATAGTATGATAAATAACGTAAGTGGAATGTCAAACTTATGGTAAGGTACATCATATCAATTTTGTTTCATTAAGGAATATTTTTATGTTATGCACCTATATAATTTTATAAGGTGTTTATATAGCCCCTATGACGTTTTATAACATTAATTCACATATTAGTATGTTATTTAATGTTTTTAGTTTCATTAATTTTTTTGTATTACGAATAAAATGTTTGTAAAGTGGTAATGGAGTTTAAAAAAACACTTTTAAATTATTCTTTCCAACTCACTCTCTTCAATGTAAATGTTTTTAAAATGATTTTACTATTGTTTTTATCAAGAAATATAATATTTAAAGAGTAAATTTTATTTATCTTTTTTACTTATTTCAATTGTTTAAAAAATGAATCATTTAGTGTTTTATACAAAACGTTTTGAAAAATGAAAAATGGGATGATGTTTGACATATAAAGTGATAATGAATTTTTTTACTACTATAAATATTGTTTGATTTCTTAATTCCTTTTCAGGATTTCATTGTTCTTTAATGAAAAAACCCTATTCATATTTCAATTAATTTTTAAATTGAAAATTCTTTTTTAAATTTAAAAAATTCGTTTTTTGGTATCCAAAAGGCTTTTTCATATATATTCAAAATTGTTTTTTAATTTGTTTATGATAAAAAGATGTAGAATTTTTTTTATTCATTATATGATAAATGATAATTATATGAATAAAGGGTGACCATGATACATCTTATAATATAGGTTGAGCCCCATTATGACTTACAGGTTAGATAGATGTAGCTTATATGAAGTGTTGAGCCACATTATAACTCATGAAAAATGGTTGAACATGTTTCAAAATATACAATGGGTAGACATCCATTATAGATCATGAATAATGGGTGATCCTTATTCATCTTATACTATGGGTTGAGAACCATTATAGCTCACAGGTGAGCCCAATATAACTTAAATGAAGGGTGATCCCCATTAATCCTCTTTAACACTATGGGTGATGATTATATTTGAATTGGGTAATATGGTTTTTTTATTAAAGATTTTTGGAAATGGTTTTAGGAATATGATTTTTTATGTTTCCAAAATGGGTTTTAATTGATTTCTGTGGGTTATAGAGGTTTCTATGTGAAAGTATTGTTCTTTCATGTGAAAATTACTGATCTATTTCACTCAAAGAATATTGAGATTAATGTAATCAATTTATTTGTATTTCATATTTTTCACTGGACTGATGGTTATATTTCTTTTCATTTCTCTTACTACAATGTTTTTCCTCATCCGATGTATTAAAAGTTTCTTAATAGGGTTTAATGATGGGTATGGGAATGGAAGATTTCATGTTAAAATTCATAATGATTTTTTTAGAAAATCATGCTATATTTTAGTAGTATTATATTATTTGATAAATGGATACAAATCAGATATTTCTACCTCATTTTTATAATTTAAGATTCATGGCCTTGTTGAATAAATCTATAATCCCAAAAGGATCCAAAATGTAAACTAATCTGATTGATTTACTAAAATACACATTTAAATTTTATCTATGGTCTGTTCCATATATTGATCACCAATGATAGGAAGTCACATTTGATATTCCAAACTAACATATGATCATATATAATTTTAGGATAAACATGAACTTCTAAATTAATGTTAAACAATATTTTGGGTATTTATTCTAATTAATATTATGTTTTGTCATAGATGGTGGTAGAGAAAAATAATATCAAAGATATTTCTATTTTTTGTTAATTTAATCTTATATTATTGAAGGAGTTTTATAGTATTACTCTGATCCATGAAGGTGACTTTTAGTACAACTCATAGCTGGTGAGACACATATTTTATAAAATCTATATAGAAAAGGACTGATTCAGTTATAGTAATTGGATAAGAAACTCCCCGAGAATCTTGTTATGGGATTAATTTATCCATGTTCACCACCATGGGGTTTACCATTATAGTAAAAAAAAGAATGATTGATCAATGTGACTCTACATTAACCATCATTAACTTAACGGGATAAAATTTTGGAAATGAATCACATTCCCCGTATTTATTATTATTTTATCATATATATTTAAAAATATTTTTCCAATATTGAAAATTTATAAGGATACTATCAATTAAGTGTCAAAGGTGAATACATACTCAATATAGCATTTCAAATGAGGTAGGGACACTCTGAGTTTATAGTTATTTCATGTTGGATTTCTAATGTCTCAACCACCATTAGGGATTTAGTGAATAGAGTCTTTAGATGTTACTTCGGTCAATTTTCAATAGTCTTTATATATGATATTATAACATATTACAAGAGTAAGGAAGATCATGAAGGTAACCAAAGGATTATTATGAATAGTCTACTGATTTAGAAGCTATATGAAATATTTAACATGATTTATTTTTGGAAATATAATGTTTGGTCATTGCGTTATATAATTACAAGTGAGGGTATATTGGTTTACCCAAAAATTACTAATTTCCTTTAAAATTATCTCAGACCATCCACTATGAATGAAATCAATAGTTTTTTATGTATTGTCTTGATATTATTAAACATTTGTTAAGAATTTATCATGTATATCTAATCCAGTCACCATGTTAACTATGAATGGATTCGTATTTCTTTATACTAATGAATATGGTGATAATTACCTGGAATTGAATAGAATGATAGTTAGTGAACCTATTTTCATATAACATTATAATATAGAATCATTTGTTATATTTTAAATGATGCAAAAAATGAGGGAATATGATGTGCTGTCATTATAAATGATATAGTGATAGGTTATGCCTCATAAAAAAGTGATGTTCATGAAAAAAAATACCTCACTCATTCTTTATAGTGAAGTATTATAATTTTCAGATTGAGGATATAGATTTACTATATATATAGAGAATTTTCTACCAAATATACTAATACTAAATGTTTAAACTATATGATCAATAATAAAAATATCGATATAAACCAAATAAAATTGTGTGATTAGATAAATTATTGTGAATTATCAATACATTACCACCGTAGGAAAGAGTACATGGTGGTGGGTCAACTAAGTTGAATGGTTAATGCAAGATTATATATGATAGTGATTAGAAAAGATAAAATATTTATATATTTTAAAATCACATTCCATAGAGTCTTGAGGGAAGTGGAGTAATATAGTCATTTTCAAATATTCATTCAATGTTCTATCTATGTAGATAATTGGATGGTGTTAAAGAATGATTTAGTTCTTCAAAATAAAGTTTGAAAACATCCAACGACCATCCTTGATTTTAATTGAATGATAAGGTTCAAGATCAAAGTATTGTTTCCATAACTACAATAAATGAATAATTTCTAATGGTTAAAGATCGTATCTCATCATTATCTATTATTCCAATAAGTATGATTATTCGTAAATATATGAATGAGTATATCTATTAGGAAAATAGGAAGAGTTGTATTGAAGTATATGCATCTCAATTCCGGGAATTCTAATATGTTAAGGGTAAGAGATAGAACTATAAGTTGATTTAATAACCATTATTCATTCTAGAATGAATGTGGGAAAAAAACATGGAATCCATTGTTCGACTAACAAATGTTATTAATGGATATCATGATATCTGGGTTATAGTGGTTAACATCATTATAACAGGACACTACATTTCTCTTAGAGGAAATTTATATATTGATCAGCAAGAGATGATATACATTAATGATGTGGTATGGTTACATATAGTAGCATATTCTATTATATCATATAAATATATGAATATTAAATCAACTTATTGGAGTATTCTTCATTTAGAAGTAACACCCAGATCCTTTAAAAGAACATTACATTTGATAGTGTATACAACACCATATAATGAATGTTAAAAAACCATATGAGGTTTCTAAAATATTATAATATTACCATTATAACCTTATTGTTAAAATTATTTAAATTAATTAGATTAAAAATATATTGAATGAGATATAATCGTATTATTAAATATAATTTTATTTATAAATCCTTATGAAATATGACTAAATTTCAAATAAAAACCCGTATTGAATAATGGTTATTAATTTATTTTTCTAATAAAATATTAGAATTAATTTTTTGATCTCATATAAATTTTATTTGATAAAATTAACATCAAGTTTTAATAATTATATATATATTAATTTATATGGATTTCAGAATTTTTTGCAAAATATTGACTTTTTAGAGAAAATTGGTAAGTAATGATTTTTGTAAATCAATAATTTGATTTAAACAAATTATGTTATTAAATATCCCCATTATAATTTTAATATTATTTAAAATTAACAATGTATTAATTATTTATATTTAATATAACTAATTGTATTTAAATCATTATTATATGTGATTTTACTATGAGTTCATTCTTCGGCTTTAAAACTGATTTTTTTCTGGAATCTATTATATTGTAAATAATGCTTCTCCATTTTAATTAATTAAAATATTCTCATATTTGGAGTGATTATAATGAAATTTCTATATATTATATATCTATATTGTTAAATAAAAATAAATTTTGTCAATATTTTTATTCATAGAATTTATAAATGTTCCTATTTTCCTTGAAAAATGACTTTTTTGGAAAACATATTCTCTTCAGGAATGTAGGGTTATTTTAAATTAAATTAATAATTTTTTTGTAATTTAATTCGATATAATTGATTACATAATTTTATTATTTATAATTAATGTTATATAATATGTTAAACATAATTTTAGTTCACAATGAAAATAAAAAACATTAATAAATTAGTTAGCATGGTAAAAAATTAAAATTGTAAAATTGAGTATCCTTAGAGATGAATAAAATGACCTGATTAAAATATGCACCTATTTAGTATTAGATTTTTTAAATTTCCTTTTATCCCCTATATTATTTTATTTTTCAATTTTGGAGGCACATGGCCTAATAGCGGCTTCCTATTATTTATTAGTTGTGAGTATTTACCAGAATTTTATTCCACATTAATTATTAATGGGAACCACATCCCCACACATAGTAAATCCTATAGATAATTTTTTATCCACAAATTTCTACAAAAATTTCCCACAACATCATTAACAAGTTATAGATATTCTTCTTGTATTCTCCTGTGTTTTTGGACATGATGAAATCCAAAATAATTTGAACTTTACTCGTGTGGTGGATGGTATGTATTGAAAGCTATGACATGGTTTATAAATCTGGTTTTTGGAAGACATAGATTTATTTATTCAGATATGGTTAACAAAATAAGAGATATAATAAGTGGTCTATTATTATTATGGGTGTGACTGGCTCTGAAAACTCATGTTTGGGGGGAATGTTAAGGGTGCATTGTTTGTTTAAAACCATGTGGCCCACCAGTGAGATTTATGCTCATCTATAGGTGAGTTGATGTGAATCATATGGGATGTGTATGGTTTACCAAACTATGTTCCTAGATTTACCACATTGTTCCATTTATGTATTTTTAATTCCCTATTCATCGGATAGTTGGAGAACAACTTGTCCAAACCATGTGGTCAAACAGTGTTCCCCATCATCCTCAAGCAGTAGACTTCACGTAGTTAGTGTAATGCTTGACCAACTATTTGGATAAAATGTGTGCACTTTTCTACTTGGATAAATTAAAAAAATATACCTTCATGAACATAAATATCAAATTCCTCATTCCACCTCACTTATTTCTATTGTATGTCTCCTCCTCCCTCAAAGACGAGGCACCTAGAATACGTATCCTATGCATGTCATGATATTCTCTATCCATTTTCAGAATCACTAGTAATGGTCATTATGGATTCCTATGGATAAGATATAAATTCCACTTGATTCATTTCTTTTTTATATATCTCTAATGTAATTTATAATGGTGTGTGCTAATATTCCATGTTTTATGAGTTTTCATCCATTTCATAGATTTTTATCAAACTAGACAAAAATCAAGCATTGATATCGGACGTTTGGGTCATATATGGCATAATATAGGCGCACCATATTCATTCACAAATTTATGTTGCATATCTTATGGTGTGATAATCTAAAATGTTCTATATTTTTTAGAAGACTCTTCTCATTTTTCAAAAATATTAATTTGATCCCTTTACCTTGTGTGATATGTCCGTAGTGAGGGTTGAATCACCGCATTGGGTGATCACGTCAACATTAGAGCCCTAGAAGGCTGTGCTTCCTCCTAGGGTAAAAATACCACTGATCCATTATTTTTAATAGCACTTTTGGGTGTGTTTCACAATAATAATATTCTATGCATTATATAGTGGTATAAATACTGAATTTTCACTATGTGTTAGGCCCCCTTGGTTATGATCACTACATTATGAATTATTATATCTTTTTAAATTAATTTAATTTTATTAAATTGGTTGAACAAAACTAAAGTTATTCAATTTTTCATTAGATTAGTCTCTATTTAACCCACATGCTATATATTCTATATATGATAATAAAGGTATTTAAGGATTATGCATTGTGCCCTATTGTTTTGTTCTGTCTTTTCAATGCACCCATTAATTATTGTACAAACTAAATACATTGTTCCTTGTGATGATATTAAAAAATTTAAATTTATTGAATTGAATTGTTAAATAAAAATTTCATGGTTTATTTGAATACCCCTCAATGTGGTGAATTCAATTCAATTAGGAAAGTCCATATGTGCGTTCTATATAGCGTAGTGCTTATATTAATTCTTAGTGAAATTTTCCCTTTGCCTTGTCCCATTGTAATTTGGTACATATTAAAATTTTTAGAAAACCTAATTAAATTATTACAACAATTATGAAATTTGATGTGAAATATTGGTTTCTTTGCCTCACCTTCTATGGGATGGGAGAGAACACAGATCCTAACTAAAGGATGTCATGGAAGGGCTCAACATGTTTGGCATAGCAATACATGATGTTCCCAGAGTGATCCTTTGACATTCTTAGGAAAGTCTCTATGGGTGTTTTATTTATGCTAGGGAGTAACACTATATCACTAAGAGAGAATCTATGGATTGAATTTGTATAAATATAGATACTCCATGCATCGGTTGGCACCTTGTCCCCTATATGATGTACTCATTTTGAACTTATAGTTCACCATGCCACGGGTGATACAAGGGGTGTCATTAGGGGTCACCTCAGTTGTACGTGGTGGTATTGGTTTGTATGAGGGCCTCTTTAGTGATCCATGATATTTTATTATGGATCTCCATGGATAGAATCATGTTTCCATTATGGAATTTTTTTGGATACCTTTCACAATTTACATGTAGAATCTTATTTACATTTTTGTTATGATTATGTATTAATATTAAATTTTATGGATGATGTCCTAATGGTTTTACCACCAATTCGATGAATAATATTGTGTTTAACCACCTTAAATTTCATTATATATATATATATGGTTCCCTAAACATTACCATTTTACTTTCACACTTATCATTGGTTCATATATACAACATTGGATGAAGTTGGTAAAATCGGTCGAGTAACCATTTTGAAACCTGAATTGAAGTGTTATTCCTTAAACATGTTATTTATTTTCATATATTCAAATTTGTTTGATGACCATTATTTTTAATGTGAAAGAACTGGATTTATCTCGACATTATTTATGGTGGAATACTGGGATTATATCCCACACCCATGTTGGGATGCTTTTTCACTAGGGTACCTGAGCTGTTCTACATGTTTGCTGGTATATGAATTTTTTTTATGATGTATTGTGCACATCGGATCTAGAGAGCACAGGTATGGGATTGTTCTCAAGATTCTCATGGAGTTATGCATTTGGATATTATTATTATACATATATATTATAACTTTTTCTCATATCTTTGACTATAACCTAGACACAGACTGAATATTCTATATATTTGTGTTCACCATTTACTTTTGTTGAGTAATTATATTTTTATCTTCCAATACTTGTCCTTTATTATTATTACTATTACCACTATATTATGTTATATAATTCTTGATATAACATTATGTTACTCTAATCATGTGGGTATAGTTTTACCACTGTACAACCATTAGAACCTCGCTTCTAGTCGAAAGCCTCTAATGTTTGGGGAGGACTGCTTGTAGTCAGGTGATGACTAGTTTGTCTAATGGTTTAGTATTCATTTGGGTGGTTATGTTACAATGTGCTATGAGGGTATCCTTTTCCTTTTTATACTACCTTGTAATGGTACATAAAATAATAGTGATTTGTAACTTCTTGAAAAAAAGACTCTCAGAGGAGAAATATACCCACATCTAGGGAATATTCTATGTTGCCAATGCTGTGTTTTTTTATTCTTGTTGTTTTATATTTTAGTTTATTATGATTTCAAAATGACTGAATTGTGTAATTTATATTTCTTGATGAGTTAAGATATTAATAATATTTATCCTTTCCATGGTATGAAATCAATGTTGCATTACATGGATCATGGGAGGCACATAAGAAATGAAATGCCATGCATATTGTATACCAAAAATGTTACATTCATTAGGTTAACTATAATTTCATTATGATATTCATTTCATGTTTTAAAATCGTGTCTTTTACATTCCATGTTATAAATTTCAATTACCTGTTTAATTTTAACATGGTTAGGTATTTTATTAGTATTCCGATGTAACATAAATTTTCATTCCTTTCTTAGACACCATGTTTGAGTGTATCCTTCTCTCGTAGTATCTCAATGTGATTGTTTTACATGTCTATGCTTATTTTTCATTCATAGTGATTCATTTAGAAAATCTAAAAGATTAACATGATAATGTTATTAATTAATTATATTGTTTCTAATTTCCCTACATCTATTCTTTATTTTCCTGGGATTACACATGATGTTTTTCACAAAATAGGATTTAGTTTTTAATTTTTATTGGTGTATAGGTGATTTATAAATCAGAAATTTATGCCCTATATAATTGAACCATTATTGATGAACCATATATATTTAAAGTATTTTTCATAAATTTTTATCTTGTTGGACCTTCTTTTATAATAGATGAAATGTTTTTGGATAGATAGAATCTACCAACAACTCTTCAAATGTATGGTCGCATTATAATTTAATAGGTGGTAACCTAAGAAACCAATCCATCTATTATGATTCATTTTTCATATATTTATGAGTAATATAGAAATGTTGGACCCATAAAACAATTTTTTTCTTTATTAAGGATAATCCCTCTATTTCATGGGCAATATAACCCGTATGACTCTATTTCATAAATGCACAACAAGACCCAATTTGGTCAATTGGGGAATTATTTTTATGAGATAAAAACATTAAGGGTGTTCTAATGAACATAGTGTTTTAAATAAAATGTTGTGAATTCCATTATAATTGAACCCATAATTTCATAGACGGACCCTCATAGGTTGTATATTCTTTTTTATGCCTTAGTACATGACCTCATGGAAGTCTCATTCTGTTTTTTATTCTAAAATTTTTTTTATCTTCCCATAGCCACCTATATGGATATAAATTTGAACATAAGGATGAATCCTTTATGACCTGACAAAAATTAATTATTGAAATAAAATTAATTTTTTTAGGTGTATTTAGATGTGGCCTTGGTTATTTGAAATTATTATTACAATATAATGGGTGTTTTTCTCTAGAAATTGAAATCAATATTTTCATTAACTATGAAATTCAAGAAATCATGTAAATTAATGAAATTATTTAGATTTGGATTATTTTATAAGAAGGAATAATTATAGCATGATTTTAATAAAAATGTATTGACAAAAATGTTGTTTAATATGAACTTCATGTTTTTCCATCCGGACATGACTATATATTTTTATTTTTTGACTATTGTTAGTTTTCCATTAAAGCTAAAAATTGAATTTTAATAAAATTAGATGATTTTGGTTTAATTCCTCAACATGGAGCAATATTTAGTCTCTTTGCTTGAATGTCATATAAGGGTGGAAAAATGATTCCTCGAATATTATCCTAGAAGTAGGAACATGATATTTACCAGTAGTCACTTTTTCCTTATACCATGAACATACATGTTATGTTCATAATCCATGGGAAATTATGTATGACTATACTCATTTTGTTTAAATTCAATATGAATCTCTAATAGGATAGGTCATTGTAGGTAGCGCCCTAAGGGCTCTAAAGCGTTTGTTAAAGGCTTGTTAATCTTTTCTTGTGGGTGGTACTATTCAGATGTCATATTCCAATGTAAGAATTTTTATTAAATCCAAAACTATGATAATACTAGTGGTTGTTTGGTGGTTTGAACCTCATTTAACATGTTATCATTATCTAATACTTGGATTTTCTATACTATAAATGCCTAAGGAATGCTTGCCTTTTGTGGTCTATGTCATCCCCCTCTCCATCTTCCATAGGGATGGTTGACTAGATTCATCATTGGAGGAGTTAATAGTCATTTGGGAATATATGAAATTGGTTTTAATCATTTTTAATACATTAGTTACTCAAATTTATATAGATTTTAATCCTAAGGATAATGTCATGTATGTCTCGTTCTACTTTAGAAACAATGAGGTAGTACACGTTGGTACACTTAGTACCCATCATGGTGAAAAACAGGACATAAAACCATTTCCTTTATTGGTACACATGTTAAACTTGAGCGATTTAATTTTTTCATGGTCAACCATGAAGTAGAGTGACCAAGGATGTAGAAAAGAGTTAAACTCATCCCAAATGTACCTGGTGATGTACTAAATATGATTGGTCTTCTTGACACGATGGTCAATCATTTGTATTTTATGCTAGATGATATGGCACACATGTAACTAACACATCTAGGGAGTCATTTGTATGTATAATATAAATGTAATCTTCATATCATAAGCAGTGGTTTCCTAATATCTTTGTTTTAATTCATGCTAAATCAAAATCACAACATCAAATACCTGTGGTGTGAGGATGATGGATCATGAATCATGTGATTAAAACTATTCCTTAGAAGGTATGATGACTATGAAAATCCTATGTTGGGTAGTATTGGTTTATATGTATCATATCATTCCCCTTAAAAAGACCGAACTCAATTGTGGAATGACTATTTTGGAAATTTTATGTCTTGCATGAAAGTACCCTTATCTAGCATTCCACTGTTCAGTCATTGATTTATAGAATGAAAACTGATTTTATTCATGGATTTATGTGAAAATGTTAATACATTATTAGTTGATGATGATCCATGATTGGTTTTATTTAGTTAACATGGAATTCCTCGGGTGGTAAAGGCATCAAGGTTGTATTTTTAGGCGTTGGTAGGGGAGCCGAGATGTTTCCCCATATTAGATGACCATTAATTCATCTAATATTTCTCTTTTTAAAAGTTTGGTATTTCTCGGTTGAATACTTACTCTGAATTCCACCCTCTTCGTACCATATGTGTCTTAGATCCTCTCTAGAATCCATTCAAATCCACATAGTGTTCTCCCATAAAAATTAATATCATGTCCCTTAACTTGATGACATCCGAGTACTGTTTGAGACCATATGTTGTATGTCTCTCTATATTTTATTATCCATTGGTCTTGTTAAGAGAACTCTATCAAAATAAGATAAATATGTCTGGTTGTCCATAGGGACACGGTTGGTCCTGTGTAAAACTCCAGTTTCCATGTAGAAGTGACATGGTTGGATTCATGCAAACTAGTTGTTTTCCCTTTGATATTATATCTAGGAAAATTCCATAGTATAATTATTCAATTTTCTTGATATATGAACATTAGGCCTTATCCCAAAGTCTCTTTTTTATTCAATTTCGGTTTTTCCTTGGATAGTCTCTATGGAATCATGTTGATGATTCATAGGTTACCCCAGACATCAATCAGGCTCAGAAGGGATGTTTAAAATGGGTATTGACCCAGCTATGATGGACAAGACATACACACTTGTTCTTTATGTGGAATAATAAATTTATGTGGGTTTTATGGATAGAAACATAATTTGAACCTAGAAATAGGTGTTGGTGTGCATGTTTGGAGGATCATGGGTTACCTTTGTCGTAAGGCATCAAGTCTATCTTTTGAACTACACCCGCCCTCTAATATGATTTCTTTGAGTGTAGTCGAACGAATTTGGTCAAAATGGCCATCCATCAATATTTTTATATGTTTTTAGCAAGGAATCACTTTGTGGAATGTTTTCTGGTTCATGAAATTGTATTTGGGTGGTGTCTGAGACCTTTCTTGAGAAGGTTTCTTGACTGGAAAATTGAGTTTTTTGGTTTTAAACTAATCATTGAATATGTGAATCATGCCAAGAGATTGTTAGATAGATAAGAGAATTCTTAACGAAATAGTTTCATTAGTAAGATTTGGTGATTTGTTTTGGACAAAAAAATTATAAATCCTAGTGGTGAAGGTTTTAATTATGTGATAATGTCATAGGAAAGAGGTTCTAGGGTATGAACTATCTCAGTGTTTCAGTATTGAGTTTGATCATTAACAAGAGATTCCAAATATTATTCTTTGTCTTTTTAAGGTGATGATCAGATGTGTGTTGGGAATTTATAAATGCAACATAGACCATTTAGAAAGACTTCATGACTTAATTAGGTTGAGTGATATTATTTGGTTTTCCCTTAGGAATATTGGGGATTAAAATTTTTATGGTGGGGAGATTCTACCATCTTGTTTTTTTGGACAAGATGAAATTCGATGAAAAATATGAAAGAAGTTTTTTTAATCTGTATTTTTTAAACATAATTATTTTTCAAATGTGGTTTATTTCTTATGCTATGACTCGGGTGGTTTTTTGATTTTAGGGTGAATAGGGCTATGATAATTCAATGTTTGGGTGAATTAGTAAGGCACACTATTTGTCTAAAATAGTTCAGCCAACCCATTCAGACAATTCACCTTCAATAGGTGAGAATAAGTGACTCGCAAGGGATGTGCATTGTTTCCTGAACCATGTGCCATGATAGAAAACCTAGTTTCATTTTGGTGGTGTTCATGCACTTTGTATCGCACAGTTGGACCAAAATTTATCCAAATTGTGCGGCCAAAACATGTACCTCCCTTCTTCCAAAACGAGTTTCCATTACATACTTGCAACATGGATTGGACTCCCTTGTGGCCAAACCTGGTTCCCTTGTCTATTGGGAGAATTTATGAATTCTATCTTTATGAACCTAAATCTAAAATTCCTTCTTCTTAATCTCTTCTTTATCGAGGGTGTCTCCTCCTCCATCATGTATTTGGGTTTTCCAATTCCTATCCTAGGAATTGAATGATCACCTCCATCCATGGATGGAATCATGTATCATTTGTCCCTATGAATTCTTATTGGTAATCTCTATGTTCATCATGATACTTTTTCAATTTATCTCTCTCTCATCGAAGTTATTGATGTATGAGGTGATACACTATGTTATTAGTTTGTTTTTTCATCTCATCAATTACTCTTAATACATACCAAATAAATATTTGATATCGGATGTGTTGGTCTTACATGGAATAAGGTAAGTGTTATAGCTTCTTTCCCAATGTTTCATTACATTTATTATGGTTCTATGTTATTCCACAACCTAGAATCTTCCATAAATGCCTCTCCATTTTTAAATAAATTAATTTTAACCCTTTACCATGTATAGTGTGTCCATAATGAGTAGAAAATCACCACATTGGGTGGTCTCGTATAATTTGGCCACCCTAGCTGCTATGTTTTCTTATTGAGGTTCAAATACCCTTGATCCATTATATTTTGAACACACCATTTGTGTGTGTTTCACCATAAAGAATGTAATTTATTTAATTAATTTAATTAATACCAAAAATTTACCATGGGATAGACCCCCTTGGTTATGAACCTTTCATTAGGACATGGTTGAACTTTTCAATGATATGTTATTGATAAAATTGGTTGAGTGACACTAATACTATACCATTTTACATGTTATTATACTCCATTCCCCCCTCTTAATACTTATTCCATATATCATATGAATGTTAATAAGTGTGTATGTGTTGTGCCATGTGCTTTTTGTTTTTCTATCCCTTCGCATTTTCATTATTTATCATGATATATACATTATGCATTATAATGAGAAGTAATTATTTAAATTTAATGAAAAGAATTTTTTTTTAGAAATGACATGTTTTCTAATAAAATTGATCAATGTGGTTCACTATCAAAAATTGGAAAATCCAGTTTTAGCATTCCCTATAGCCTAGTGCATATGTTTATTCTTAGTTCAATGTGCCCTTCACTTTATCCCATAATATTTTTTCTTCAAATTAATTTTTGGGATTGATTACATATATGAGTACATGTTCTGTTCTTTATTGATTTTTGGTATTGATTTATCTTCCTCATCTGATATTGGTCGGGAGATAACATGTGTCCTGAATTAAGGACATCAAAGATGGACACACTATCTTTAACTTTTTACTACATGACACATAGAGAGAGATCTTATGGATTTCCCTGGCCGGGGTTTACAATCAGTTTATTTATACTATTGAGTGAAAAAAGACCCCTATGGGAGAAAATGTGTAAATACCCATCAGTAATATGGTATCTCCAAGCCTTGGGTGATACCTGGTCCACTACATGAGATACACGGTACAGACTCAAAGTTCACTATTCCATGATTGATACAAGGGACACCATTATGGGTCAATTTTGATAGACTCGTCAGTATTGGTTATTTCAACAGATCCGGTAGCAACCCTTGGGATTCCATTACGAATATCCTTGTAAATTATGATGTTTACATTATGGGATTTTATATATTTTATTCATGGTTTACTCTTGGTTCATTATTTCCTTTGATGATGTGATTACAAAGTGGAATCTATATTCCTATATGTTATCATATGGTTTTTATTTCCAAGAAATAGAATAATATTGGGTTTAAACCTCTTATTGTTCCTTATATATATATGATTCCTTGTACATTACAATTTTACCTTCACATGTTTCCTTGGTTATAACATTTGCCTTAGGGAAAATACAATAAAATCATTCGAATATCAATTTTAGAATGTGGATTGAAGTGTTATTCATTCATATCATTATTTATTAACTAATATTAACTAATATTGTTATACCATTAATTTTAGATTGACAAAAGTGTAATATAGATATCATTGGTGGTGGTCTACTGAGATTATATCTCAATTCTTGCCTGGGCTGCCATTTCCCTTGGACACCTAAGAAGTTCTACATGTATTTTATCCTTAGATTGAGTGCTTGTGTTTCTATTTTTACATGGGAGATAATGAGCATATGATTGAGGTAGTAATCTACATTATTTTGGAGTTATTATTTGGTAAAATTTTCTATTATTTCTATTATACATTTTTCTTGTATCTTATAGCATCACCTAGACATGCATGCATCATTTTTATTTGTGTTTTCCATATAAATTTATTCACTTATTCTATTTTTATCTCACACATAAATTACTTCATTATTATTACTACTACCACTAATTCCATTTATTTACTTTACGATATACAAATTTTTTACTCTAATCATGATGGTATTGTCTTCCAATCAAATCATTTTTAGACACTCGCTACTAGTCAGATGCCTTTGGAATACGAGGAGGTGTGTTTGAGGTTATGTGGTGACCGTTACAACTACCGTAATAGTCTTTAGTTAGTCTAGGATGTTATACTAGTATAAAAAAACATTATTAGGTTCCATAATAATAGATCCAAAGGAGGTTCTTTTAAGAGTAGGTAATGTTATTAAAAAAGATCATTGTTTTACATTTTACTATTCCACATTAAATTATGTCTTATAAATTAAAATATAATAACAAAAATATATATGATATAATGAATGTTTATTATGTTAATTTCATATTATTCATCCATACCATCTTTCATAAAATGAAAAACACCCATTGTTCATGTACATGGTTGACTATCGCATTCTGAACTGTTGTTATTCATTTTCCATCAACAAATCTGTTGGTATTCATGATGATGGATTTAATATTTTTATATGAAATTTAAATAACATAAAAAATTAAACATATCATATAAGTTATTACCATACAACCCATTTAAAAATGATAATATCATTCGTGTTTATGATGAACTACGGCCTTACAAAACAATTTGAATTGTTTCTTATCACATCACGTAGTTGGTATGTATAATTTTATATAATAAAATAGTATATTATTTTTGATTTTATGATTATTATTTATTAATAAAATAAAAAATAACTTATTTCCATCCTAATCATTGAAAAATTTAATTGTTACTCATGTAGTCATATGGACTATCATCTCCATGATTGTAAAATTTATCATTTTTCCTAAACATAATCCACGTATGGTTTTAAAAGTATATGTTTTTAAAAATAATAATAAATTTTTCAATATTATTATTCAACATATGATGGTTCAATGATCAATTTGACCTTGTTCAACCCTTTTTTTGTGTTTATAAACTAAGAGTCTTGAGAACACATGATGTGGAAAGAAATGAACATGTAATTCAATATGTCATTAAAAATTAATTAAGTAATTGTTTTATGTAGTAGGTAATAAACATAAAAAAAATTATTAATAAAAGAAAATGATATATGATTGATATACAGTAGATATGAGACATACATGATAATTTTGGACTATAGGTTAGTGTTTTTTTCTTAAAAACCACATTGTTTTAGTAACATGTTCTTTTATATTCCAAATTTGTTTTATATGGATTATATAATATCAAATTACGTATTATATGATTATTGCTTCATACATCATGTGGTTTTATATCTTAATTCACTATCATCATTTGTAATGTCCCCAAATTTCAGTAGTTTTTTTTAATTATTTGGAATTATTTCGAGACTGTAAAATCTGACGGCGTGTAATTCCAAGGCTCAGAGTACACAGAATGATCTGTCGATGTTTTGTTAAACAATAAATAGCGTGCTTAAGAAGTTTTCCTGAAAATGTGGAATAACTCTTAAATAGTTCCAGGATCCAAAATCTAAGGGCACTATTGCGTTTAGAATGGTGGGTTTACCCTAGGCGAATCTTAATTTTAGTATGTGCATGCCTCCTGTGTGAAAACCTGAAAATAGAAAAACTGTAAGTAAAATAATTACATAATGTTATTTTATTTTTCAAATTATTATAACTCACAAATGGTGACTCATATTAAAAATATGATACCACCCCATAGCTCATGGGGGTATTCTCTCTTTAGGCAGATACTAAAATTGGCCGGTGCGGGCCACTAGTGAAAGTTAGTTTTTGGTCTTAAATTAAATAATTAAGTGGAAATTATTTTATTGTAAAATCCATAACTTCTAAACGGTACCTCGTATTGAAAATATGAGAGTACCTTTGAGTTTTTTGGGGAATGTTCTTCTTAGGTAAAGCCTAAACTCGACCGGCGTGGGTCACGGGTGAAAATTATTAATTTATTGAAAATTTTATGGTATGTTAAGTAGACGTGTGAGCAGTGTTTTTTAACTTTCGAACCATTTCTCTGATTAAAATTCAGAGGACACCGTTGAATTTGCAACACTGAGATTCTCTTAAGGGAGTCTTTACTTTGAATGCAGTAGGTCTGGAGAAGAAATTAAGTTTTGTGACTTTTTAAAAGAAATGAAATAAAATAATTTTATTATTTTATATTTATTTCTACTGCAACAACGGAGAAGCAGAGTATGGTTGAGTGATGTGTCAAGCCAATAAATTGCTTGACCCTTCATTCTCAGTAACAACAACATTGGGGAATTAGGAAGCTTCCTAATTAATGAGACACCATTAATTCACAATGTTGTTACTTACCCTCCCCCTCTCCTATTTATATGGAGCTTGGGCAGGGGTATCAGCACTGCCTCACCAAACAACGAGGTGCTGACCAAGTGCCAAAAAGCCAGACCCTTGGAGGACAGAGCCAGTTCTGGCAGGTGTTAATGAGCGACACCAAACCATGAACCGAAGATCGATGTACGAGCGACGTCGTGGGAAGATTGTTGGAGAGGATGACGAACACCAACCTCCTTCCACAAAAACATACTCACCATCATTCTTGAAGAAGGTATTTTAATTATTTTTTATTAAAATTGAATTCTTGACCCCTTAAATCCTCCCTTGTGATTACGAGCTAATGCGGAGGGAACATACCTAATGATCCTGACCCAAAACCTTCGATAATTTTATTCTCCCTTGCGTTCTTCATGGAATACCGCCTACGTGGAGACCCTAACCAGCTAAAAATAAGGTGACCGATGATGCACGCTATAGGAGGAGGTCGCAACACAAAGCCGTACAGGTCGTTTGAATGGTCAGCACCGGAATGCCGAAGAGGTGGTGCGACGCAACTTCGCTCGCCGCCGGTGAGCAAGGGGACACGGCTCATCAGCCGTAGTGGTGGGAAGCCATAGTTGAAAAACATGATGGCCACATAAACAATAGGTAATTATGACCAACGTGCTTCCAGAGGACTCATGTCGCCGTTCGTCAGCCGCGGCGGACCGGAGGAAGGTGGCCGGTAGAGCGGCTGACCATAGGTGGTGGAGCGGCGCGCCATCGTGTGCCGCTGGAGAATTAGGTTGGCACACCAGTCGTCCACGACGAAGTTTTTAGGACCTGCTACTGTAGGTCCCGTGTTCCAGCTAGCAGCACCTCATGGTGCCACCACTACAAAGAAGACCAAACGACCATAGGCAGTTCAGGAAAATTGGGGTGTCTCTCCCCCGGTGGTGGCTACGGTAGACCCCACTTGCGGGTTGCGCCTCACACAGTACGGAAGCCCCCCTTAAAGTTCGGGCCACCCCTTAGAGGACAGGCTGGACCTCAACCAAGTAGTTCGAGCCTGCCGTGGCCCAGCCCAGACCGGGACGGACCGGACCCTGGCCCAGAAACACTAAACGGTCCATATCTTGAGAACCTGGCATTAGTTTGACGAACCACCTACGACATTGGGATACTTCGATCATGACTTCCCTTTTTTATACTCCACTTGAGTTTTGGAGATAGTTGGAGTACTACCAGGTGGGATCGAACTCGAATCCAATCGGGCCCCCAGATCTAAAATGCTTATAACTCACAGACCGGGCGTCCGATTGATGCACCGTCTATCGCTTTGGAACCCTTACGACATCGCGGTAATTTCAGTTACAACTTTTCAAAGCTTAGTGGCATCAACAACAAGAACGACATCTTGTTGGAGTTGGTGGCCTAGAACCAACTACTTTGAACTTTATTTATTAATAAATACCATATCACATCATGATTGTTATTCTGTGTGACAATGCATTGATAATGTCCTAAGGACAACTGTTGAATTAAAGGGTCATAGTGGATCCCTACTATGATGAGAACTCGGAAGTTCCATAACACTATTCTTAAATATATGTTCTATGGCAGGATGATGTTATTTTTGGGACACAAATAATACATGCCATTAGGGGTGGAGAGTCATAAAACATTGAGGCACCTTCTCATGGTGTGCGCCCTTGCTAATATCCAGGAGGATATTATGAGAACGAGACCCGCCAGTAGGAAATCCACATTTCATAGTGTCATTGGATGTTCCAATCTGCGGGCGTGTGTATTGGCCGTTAAACATTAAGATTATTATTAATGGGTATTACAACTCACACTCTTAGATGTATTGATGAAAACAGTGATGACACACTATTAGCAACGATGTAGGATATGTTGGGTGTGTCACGAGTATTACTGCATTAATAGATAACGCGAGAATGTTTTTGTCCCTTCTGTTCCATAACAGAAGTAGATATATCAAGCCATTTATGGAATTGATATAGCCAAAATAAATCAATGTCCATGGTAAGGTATGGGAGAGTTCAATTTTGGGAAATTAAAGAAATAATAATCGAGCACATGGGTTGATGGCACTAGCATGAAACCCGCTTGATTCGAGATATCATGACAAAGGGATTATATTACACGGTAAACGTTCATAGGAGGTGAGACGTCATTGGAGAATTAACTTCTTTCTCTATGGTTTCCATGGGATGTTGCTAGATGCTAACCTTGGACAACAGGCAGGCTCTGCCTAATGCCACTGAGAAAGGGGCCTAGAGGGTCACACACTATGTGTGTCCTTGTATCTCAGTTAAATATTAATTTAACAATTTAAATAAATATTATTCATGATTGTGGTTTAATAATTATTTAATAATTCCTGATTTCATTTATTTCGACACTAGTTATTCGAGAGGATATATTGTGGGTGAAATAATATATATTTTTATCGAGTAATGCAGCTACATTTATTTAACAAAGGAATATCCATTACTCAAGGACTAATAAATGTAGTGGAGGAAATAAAAAAAAATGGAAAATAAAATTACACATTGTGTATAATAAATATACACGCCATGTAGTTTTATGGAAAACGAGTACACTCAGTGAATTAATGATTACACACCGTGTAGTTTTTCTAGTCAGGATTTTGAGGATGTAATATTGTTTTATTAAATGATATTTATTATAATCACTGTGGGAGCATGTCAAGGAATTAATAATTTGACATGGGGGTTTTCAATAAGAGTTAATGAAGTAAATAAATTGTGTAATGTATTTATTTATTTTCATAACTCTATAACCTCAATCCCAATTATAAATATCCTCACAACCCCCACAGCTTTGTCCCAATCACTATGAACAACAATTATGGAGACTTATTTTAAGGCTGAAAGAAATAATTCCTCCATGAATTATCTCAAGACTGAGAGAGAACCTCCTCCACTGGATTAAGGTGATCGAAAACAAACATTGTGAGTGAAGGTTCTTCAACTCTAGCACCCTAATATCCCTTCGGCGAAATCCAGAGACACGTGGAGCATGTGTGGATCACTACAAGAGGATTCCTAAACTTGGATTCTACGACGTAATGACAGATCACACTAGATCATGATCAGAGAGATCAATGAAGAAATTATTCCATCAAGTTAATTCTTTTGAATTAATTAAATTAATTATAACCAACATATAAGGATCATATCTCTATGGTTCTGGGACTCCTTCTTTTCTTTTTATTTCTTCATTCTATTCCGAAGATCCGGCATTTTATATCATGACAGATCACGTTTTAAATGTTGTTTAACACTAAAAGTATATTTGGGAACTCCCACCAACGTGCTTCCCCTTCTCCTGAAACCTACAAGTGGTATCAGAGGGATAATATCATTGATTATAATTATTTGGTTTTTCGTTGGATATTTACAAATTTAATAATTTAGTTGTTTCAATTCATGTTAATCATTCTTTAAATATGAATCTCGATATCTGTTCCTCCTCTATCATTTCTCTTTCACCATACAGAAATGAATTTTTTTTTAGTTTTTGATTAAAATAAAATAGAGGATCTCATTCTAATGAGCCAAACGTTCCATGCCATACAACACGAGAATACACGGTGTGTATTCAGGAGTACATGCCGTGTAGTCTAGGTTCATACATCAGACCGGTCTGCCAAATCAGGCCATGCATTGATCTTATCTAAGTCATTTATGACACACTGTGTTGACCAGTAACAGGTGGAACACAGTTTTTGGATTACATGACCTGTGGTATAATAGAACACGGCGTGTAATCCCTTCGGGTTAGGGTTGTACTGTGTACCTCGTACATGTATTTCCTGGGTGGAAACCATTTAATGCGGAAAATACATGACATGTGTCCCATAGAACACAACGTGTAATCCGAAAATTTCTGATGTACAATAACACGTTATGTCCCTAATTGTGTACTTCTGATGGATGGTGAAGTAAAATACATGCCGTTTAGTCGGAACTACATGTCATGTACTCACCCAAATTACAAAAAATTATTAAAAATTATTATTATATTACACAAACCCTTGAGATGTGTACCATAGTTCAGGTATAAAGCTAAGGCACAACACGTGATAGGTGTTTTATATATCTGTTTTTGATTTAACATCTACGTAATGAACGGGAATTCACTAGGTGACCTCCGAGGTACAAGTTATATAGAAAGATAATTTTAATTTATTTAAAGATATGATGGATTAGAATCTCAAGGAAATTCAGAAAAAAGGTTTAAGATAAAAGGATTGATTAACTAAAGATAATTAATTGATTAGAGCATGATTTATCTTAAAGAAGAACGATTAAAGAATTTAATGCTAGTTTTATTTATGCGTAAATATCGTTTCATGTATGGATGATCATGAGTTAGACCATGACCTTTGTATGTGAATAATTTCTTTAATTTATTTATTTAAATTAAATTTTTTTCCTATGAGCCTTCTCCTCATTAATATATAGGGAATGCGTGCCCAATGATTATTTTATATAAAACCCCCCTTTTACCCCTCACCTGCATGGGAGATAAATGCATATGTAATGGATGGATCTCTTAAGCTAGTGGAGGTAGCTCAAGTCAGGAGCCATGGCGAAACCAATCCAATGAGATATAAAGGGGGATAAGTGGAAAACTGTAAACACGAACCCGAAAGGTTCAAGATATTTCTCTCCTAGGTTTTGGGTTAGTTTATCGACCACTAGATAAACTAACCAACAAAACAAGATCATGATCATACCATTTATTTAATTTCTGTCAGTTTCATGGTTTATTTATTGTGGGTGTGTTATCATGATCACACAATTAATGAATTAAACAAGCATGCAAGATGGAACTAAAATAAAGACCGGAATATGCGTTAATATAATCTTAGACATGGTTAATAACTTAAGTATATCCCACATAATATTAAAAATCATGTAATCAAAGATAATAATTTGGATATTTACGTATAAGGATACAATCTCTCAAATAAATATTAAGTCGGTATAGCCATCCATAATCTTGGTTAGAATCGAACCATAGTTTAAGTGCTTGACCAACCCTAGTTGGGGTGCCTTCAATTATTGGGGATTTCTAATTCAAGGTTTTGGATTTACGTGACTTGGTTCGCATCAAGGGTTGACTGCCATAGCAGGACATGGTGTGACCAAGAGACAAAGGTTGATGAAATCCAAAATAAAAGGATTTTAGGATTGGGGAGTCCACTTCACGGATCAAGGAGATACGAGTTAATGCAGTTGGAATTTGTAATGCCTATCTAAAACCCTTAATGTTTCTTGACCAAACCTATTTGGGGTAATATGAAGGGAAATATTGATCCTTTCCACATGAATATTGTGGAAACATAATATTCCGAAGTCAATGGTGAGGGCTATTGGATTTTGATAAAATAGTGGGAGACTAATAAGTATAAATTTATTTATTTGTCTCCTTTTTTAATGAAGTACTACACCTTTGATCATCTTAATTTGTAGAAAAGTCAAGAAAAATGACTTCAAACATATCATTTTGAACCATACCGGGGATGGAAAACCTTCTCACCAGCACCAATTTCCAAGAGTGGTAGAGGCTTTTACTCGTCATCCTTCGCCATGAAAGGAAACTGTATGTACTGGAAGGGCCTATTCCAGTTGTGCCTGGAAAGGAGGCCAACGATGACAAACTATCTCTCTACATGAAACATATGGATGATGCCACATATGCCAAGTGTTTTATTATATCGTCCATGTCTAATGAGCTCTTGAAGCAACATTAAAAACATAGACGCGTATAGCCTGATGTCTCACCTTAATGATCTCTACCAAGAGAAGGCGAGACATGAGAGATATGAGATCTCCAACACTTTGTTTACAACTAATCTTGGAGAGTCTACGCCAGCTGGGACACTTGTAGTCAAGCTCATTGGCTACATTGAACCCATGGAAATCTTAGGGATTATGTTCTCGGATGTGTTGCGTATAGATCTCATCCAATCATCACTTCATAAGGCCTTCTGAAGGTTTATTTTCAACTACAACATGAGAAATAATGAGAAGAGTCTATTTAAACTTCTGACCTTAATTCTCCAGGTAGATAAGGATATGGGTTGTGACAAACCCGCAGTCCTTATGGTAAATAAGAAAAGGAATGACAAGGCAAAGGGGACAAAGACTTAAAAATGGTCTGAAGCCCCTGAGCGCCATCCCTCCATGAAGGGGAAGATCTAGAGGCAGGGAAAGGAAAGGGAGGCTTTGTGTTTTTCTTGTGGAAAGAAAGGCCACAAGAAGAGGAAGTGCACCCAGAATTATTGGGATGCTAAAGGTTGGCTTTTTATTTATTGTAATCTTTCTATTTCTACACATTGGTTATTAGATACAGCTTGTGGGGATCACATATGTATTCAAATGAAGGAAACAAGCATATTTAGAAAGATTTCCAGAGGAGAGGATGATCTTAGAGCTTCCAATGGCGCAAGGATAGCTATGTTGGCTAATGGTGTCTACCACTTCTCATTTCCCACTGGGATAATTTTGGTTTTACAAAACTATTATTATGTGCCTATTGTTACCAAGAACATAATTTTTGTATCTTGTTTGGATATAAGTGAATTTATTTCCATGTTTGGAAATAAGGGTTTTCTCTTTTATAAAAAAATCATATGTTATGTTATGTCACATTTAAATAATATTTTTTATGTATTAAATTACTAAAACCATGTGTTGGAAATCGATAAAGAAACAAACTCACATGTCTCATACATCACCAAGTTGTGGCATCACCATCTCGATCATGTAAACGAGAAGCGCTTGACAAAGCTCTGTTAAGATGGCTATTTAGGCTCTACTAAGCTAAATCCACTTGATAGATGTCACGCTTGTTTACAAGGTAAAATGTCCAAGACGCCTTTCAGTGGACATGGTGAAAGGGCAAAAGAGCTTCTAGGATTGGTGCACACAGATGTATGTGGACCATCTCCAGTAGAAGCTACATGTGGATATTTTTACATCATTACTTTTACTAATGATTTTAATAGATATGGATATGTCTAATTAATGAGGTATAAGTTAGAATCCTTAGAGAAATTTAAGGAATTCAATAATTAAGTGGATAATCATCTTGGTAAGAAGTTAAAGAAACATCGATCAGATCGAGGTGTAGAATATCAGAACCAATAGTTCATCGATCTTCTACGAGAGTCTTGGATTCTATCTCATCTCACTCCTCATTATACACCACATTGGAATGGTGTTAGTGAAAGGAGGAACCACACCTTGTTGGGCATGCTGAGGTCGATGATGAATCATTCCGATCTTCCATTATCCTTTTGGGGATATTCATTACAAATTGCAGAATACACATTAAACTGAGTACCAAATATTGTGGAAAATGGAATTCCATCCGAGTTATGGAATGGAATGAAAACCATTTTGGCACACACACATGTATGGGGATGCGAGGAATTTGTTAAGGACTTCTCAGTCAACAAACTAGCACCTCGGGGAACAAAGTGTATCTTTATAGGATATCCCAAGGAAACGAATACATATTACCTATATAACCCTTCAGAAAAGAATGTGAATGTCTCCAAACAAGCGGTCTTTCCCGTGAGGGTGCACATCCTCAAATATAATACTGGGGGCAAGATTGAATTTGATGAAGTTGATGATCAAGATACACAAGAGTTGGTAAAGTAACAAGTTCCACAGGTCCCCATGGACGATATTCCAGAAACACAAGTACTGCCTAGGAGCTCAAGAGAGGTAAGGGAATTAGAGTGAATTGGTTTCATAGTCAACGAGGATGGTGAATCATTATTGTTGGACAATGATGAACCTATCTCCTACAAGGAATCAGTAGAAATCTTAGAAGCTGCAAGATGGATAGAAGCTATGAATTCTAAGATGGATTCGATGTATTAGAACCATGTCTAGGTTCTGGTCGATGAGCCAGTTGATGTAAAGCCTATTGGATGTAAATGGGTATTCAACAGAAAACTAGACATGGAAGGTCATGTTAGCACCTCTAAAGCTTGTCTAGGGGCTAAAGGATTCAGACATCATTGAGTAATTTAATATGATGAAATATTTTTTTCCAGTTTCCATTTTTAAATCCATAAGAATCATACTTTCCATATCAGCTTACCATGACTATGAGATTTAGAAAATGGATGTCAAAACAACATTACTTAATGGGAACCATCAGGAAGATGTCTATATGACACTACCAGAAGGTTTTGTGACACCAGGTGAAGCCAAATTGGTTTTCAAGTTGTAGAAATCCATTTATCGATTAAAGAAAGCATCAAGGTCAGGGAAAATTCTATTTTATGAAGCCATAAAGGTATTTGGGTTCATTAAGAACAAATGTGAGCCCTGTGTTTATAAGCGGTTTAATGAGAATGTGATCGTTATACTAGTAGAATATATTAATGAAATATTTCTTATTGGAAACGATGTACCAATATTACAGTCAGTTAAGGACTGGTTGAACAAGTGTTTCTCCGTAAAGGACTTGGGTTAAGAAGCCAACATTCTAGGGATCAAGATCATTCGTGATAGATCCAAGAGGCTGATTGGACTATGTCTGGGTAGATACATTGACCAAATATTAATGAAATTTAGTATGGAACAATCCAAGAGGGGATTGGCTTCAGTGACACATGGCTTACATCTTTCTAAGAAAATGATTCCCTGGACACAACTACAGAAAGATAGAATGAGTAAGATCTCATTCGCTTCGGCTATAGGATCCATCATGTATGTCATGTTATATACAAGGCTTGATGTTTCTATGCACTAATCATGGTAGGCAGATATCAAGAAGATCTAGAAGAATAGCATTGGACTGCTATTAAGACTATCCATAAGTATCTGAGAAGGACTATGGATATGTTCCTGGTGTATAGAAAAGACAAGGATCTTGTCATCAGAGGGTAAGGTGATGGTGGTTTTCAGATAGATAAGAACGATCTGAAGTCCCAATCTGGATATGTTTTTTTTATTTCAGTGGAGGAGCATTGAGCTGGAAGAGTTCAAAGTAGCAATTTATCGATGATTCTACAGTGGATTCTGAATATATAGCAGCTTCTAATGTAGCCAATGTAGCCGTCTAGATTCGGAACTTTTTCTAGGATCATGATGTGATAACTAGTAGTAATGACCTTGTCATATTGTAATGTGATAATACTGCAGTGGTGGATCTTGCAAAAGAACCAATATCACATCGACGGAAAAGGCAAATACTCTAGAAGTATCACCTCTTGAGGGATTTATATCAGAGGGGTGAAGTTGCAGTGAGAAGAGTGTCTACGGAAGAGAATGTGGTGGACCCCATGACTAAAGTCTTATCTTAGTAGAAGCATGAATATCATGTGAGAGCTAGCGGTTTAATGGTTGTTAGCAGTCGAATCTAGTCCAAGTGGGAGTATGTTGTATATCGTGGCCTAAAACCAACTACATTGAACTTTATTTATTAATAAATACCTCATCACATATTGATTGTTATTCTTCATGACAATTCATGTGATAATGTCCTAAGGATAGCTGTTGCATTAAAGGTTCATAGTGAATCTCTACTATGACGAGAACCTGGAAGTGCCCTAACACTGTTCTTGAATATATGTTCTATGGCCAGATGATGTTATTTTAGGGACACAAATAATAAATTCCATTATGGGTGAAGAATCATAAAACTTTGAGGCACCATCTCATGGTGTGCACCCTTGGTAATATCCAGGAGGATATTATGAGAACGAGACCCACCAATAGGAAATCCACCTTTCATAATGTCATTGGATGTTCCAATCTACGGATGTGTGTATTGGTCCATAGACATTAAGATTATTATTAATGGGTATTACAACTTGCACACATATATGTATTGACAAAAACTATGACGACACACTGTTCACAATGAGGTAGGATACGTTGGGTGCGTCACAAGTAATACTGCATTAATAGATAATGCGAGAAAGGATTTGTCCCTTAAGTTCTATAATGAAAGTAGATATCTCAGGCCCTTTGATGGAATTGAAATAGCTTAAATAAATCCATGGCCATGGTATGGTATGGGCGAGTTCAATTCCAGAAAATAAAAGAAAGAATAATCGAGCACGTTGGTTGATGGCACTAGCATGCAACCTAGTTGGTTTGAGATATCGTGACAAAGTGATTATATTACACGGTAAATGTTCATAGGAGGTCACACGTCGTTGTGGCGTTTACATATTTCTCTATGGCTACCTTGGCGTGTTGCTATATGTTACCCTTGGACATTAGGCATGCTCTACCTAATTCCACTGAGAAAGGGGCCAAGAGGGTCACACACTAAGTATGTCTATGTATCTCAGTAAAATATTAATTTACCAAGTTAAATAAATATTATTCATGACTGTAATTTAATAATTATTTAAGAATGTCTAATTGAATTTATTTCGACACTAGTTATTCGATAGAATATATTGTGCGAAAAATAATATATATTTATTATTAAGTAATGCAGTTACATTTATTTAACAAATTAATATCCATTACTCAAGGAATAATAACTATGGTGGAGGAAATAAAGGAAAATGGAAAATAAAAGTACACGCCAGGTATATTAAATATACTCACCGTGTAGTTTTATGGAAAACGAGTACACGCTGTGTATTAATGATTACACACCGTGTAGTTCTTCAAGTGAGGATTTTGAGGATGTAATATTGTTTTATTAAATGATATTTATTATAATCAGTGTGGGCCCATGTCAAGGAATTAATAATTCGGCATTGGGCTTTGCAATAAGAGTTAATGAAAAAAATAAAACGTGTAACACGTTTATTTATTGTCATTACTCTATAACCTCAAACGTGATTATAAATATCCTCAAAACCCCCAAAACATTACACCAATCTTTGTGCACAACAATTCTAGAGAATTCTTTCAAGGCCAAAAGAACTAATTCTTCCAAGAACACTCTCAAGACCGAGAGAGAACCTCCTCCACCAGATCAAGGTGATCGAAGTCAGAAATACCAAGAGAAGGTTCTTCCATGATATTACCTATAGATCCCTTTGGTGATGTCCAGAGATACATGGAGCACATGTGGATCAGTGCTAGAGGAATCCTACACTTGGATTCTACGATGCAATGACGGATCACACTAGATCATGACCTGAGACATCCATGAAGAAATAATTCCATTAAGGTAATTCTTGTGAATTAATTAAATTAATTATAACATATATGATGATCATATCTTTATGGTTCCAAGAATCCCTCTTTTGTTTTTCTTTCTTCATACTATTCTGAAGATCAGGAGTTTTATATCGTGACAGATCTTGATTTGAACATTGTTTAATTCTAAAATTAATGTTGGGAACTCCCACCAACGTGCTTCTGATGTCCCCGGAACATACATATCTCAAGGGAAGATTCCATGGAACTCCAACACACTATGTGTGATGAATTGAGTGAATGTTAGTGAGGCAGATGTTGGAGACAGATTAGACAGAGTTCAGTGCTCAGTGATCCTATGTGGGTTAGCACATACTGATCCTATATGGGTCAGATCTTATGGGGGTTAGCACTCAATGATCATGTGTGGGTCAGCGCATAATAATCCTATGTGGGTCAGATTCTCTGTGGGTCAGTCCTCATCTATCTTATGTGGGCCAGCACATACCGATCTTCTGTGGGTCGGATATTGTGTGGGTCATCAGGGGTAGTTACCTATCGACCAAGGGCGGGTCTGATCTTATGTGGATCATTATGGGGGGTTATTTACCTATCGGTCCTTTGTGGGCTAGACATCATATAGTCTGAAGCAGTTCCACATGACAGAATAAGATGTTCAAGCTTCACAACTAATCATATGTACTTCAATACTTCACTGAAAACCTAGTTGAGAAGAGACTCTATTTGAACTAGGTCTTTTAACTATGTGATACTTTTACATTCGTGTTACTATCTTCTTGGTGGTACAAGTGTGGTACTTTTTCGTTGTTGGTACTATCTTCGTGGTGATTCCCATGTATTACTTTTACCTTTGTGGTACAATCTTCATGGTTATACATGTGTGGTACATTTACATTCGTGGTACTATCTTCATTGTGATACAAGTGTGGTAATTTTACCATCGTGGTACTATCTTTGTCGTGATACATGTGTGGTACTTTTACCTTTGTGGTACTATCATCGTGGTTATACATGTGTGGTACTTTTACCTTTGAGGTACTATCATCGTGGTGATACCTATGTGGTACTTTTATCTATGTGGTACTTCTATGTTCGTGGTGTTACCTGTGTGGTACCACTACCTTCATGGTTTTAACTTCGTGGTATACTTTCCTCATGTATAAGATGTGTATATCTCGATAACATACGTATATTTATGGGCATATACCTATGTAGAGTTGATGTCTTGCTTTGTGGTTTTTCCATTGTGGTACTTTAGGAGACCGACAGGGTCTCGGGGTCGCTACTGAGAATTGTTATACTCACCCCTGCATGGGATTTTCCCACACCTAGTTATGTCTTGTGAAGACGACATACACCATTGATCGAGGATAAGAGTGCCAAGACTGGATGGTAATTGAAGGCAGACCATTTGGTGTGTTGTGATGCAAGAACTACTGATCGTGATCTGTACCTACCCTTTAGGTAGGATCCATGGTGGACGATCCAGGATCATCTTTTCACTTTTCAATTGTATTTGATTCTTTTAGTTGTACTTGTACTTTTATAGTTGGTCTTGTATTCCACCCCATCTACTCTCAGTGAACTTTTACTACAACAGTTTTCATCACAATTTCTTCTTATTATGTTCTCGGACCGTGTGTTTGTATAGGGTTAATGTTAATACCATCCTGTATTAAAGAATACACTTTTCGGTTATAGTTATAATCCTCTGGCCTATAGAATTCGGTCTTGGGGTAGTCACGAAATGGGCCCCAAGGGGACAGGTTGTGACAAAGTTGTATCAGAGGAGTCAGTTATACCGAAGAACTTAGACTCTGATATTTTCTATGTGGCAATAGTGTTAAGTGTTATGAGTGTGGTTTTCAATTTGGGGAATCCTGTGATGGTGCAGCGTCTGACGTATCCATACACCAGGACAATGAATTCTGATTTCCGACTCTGCACATGAAAATACATATTGTATTTGGGTTTGAAAAGTTTTTCTTATGATTATATTGAGTCAAATCACCATGTATATCTTAATGACCGTGGTACACCTATTCTTTATAAGGATGATACCGCGTAGATAGCCAGATAGGATTCCTGATATATTACATGATAACGGCCCACTGAGAGATGAGTCTTTGGATCAGGGCCCTCTTACGGGGTTAGCACCTTCAGGTGGTGTACCAACTATGTCACTTCCCACTGGTCAAAAGATAAATCTGACGATAGTGGTAGATTACATATGTAGGTTTAGTTCCTTACACATGTTTCAGCATTAGATACCCCTAAGGATTCAAGGAGAACCCATTTCACAAGTGGATAAGGACTATCTTAAGGAGGTGGATGAGTTTATGTCTATCCAGGGAACCATTTGATCAGATGGAGGATCTGGTAGAGAGCCTTTTTGTGGCTCAGCAGGATGATGGCAGGGTTCTGATTACCCTGATCTTGTGAAGAGGTGACTCTTCTATGGAAAACATTGAGAAACTTACTCATAGAAGGGGGTCTCCTTTCATAAATTGCTATGGGATGATAGTTTCATAGAGATTCTACAATTTCGGGAGGAGGGCATGTCAGTAGCTGAGTATTCATTAAGGCGTACTGACCATCTCGGGTAATCAGTGAATACAATACAGTCAATGATTTAAGGCTTGGACCTCCGAGCGAGGTGTGTTTAGGGACATCCAATATAGTACTATTCCTCTAGTAATTATTACTTATGTTAGGGTGCTAGAGAAACCCTTTTGCGGTTGAATGTTATTTGGATGAGCGGACGCAGCCAGTGTATGCTAATAGTGTGAAAGCAAGAAACTGATGCCAGTCTCAGAGACTTGGGCCAGTAAAATGTTTCGGGAAGAGGAAGTGATATGGACAGATGAATATGAAGTGCACCAGAAATGTAAGTGGATCTATGAGAGTAGTATGGGGTGGTATACATTTCAACATGTTAGAACCACCTCCTCAACTTGGTCCCCACAGGGGTCAGGGAGTTGGTGGACATGGTAAGGGGGTAGCTACATGCTGTCAAGGAATGTTACCCAAGGGCTCTTGGAATTATTCGAGATATGGTCTGTTTATACTACAAGTTGTTGTATTAATAGACATAAGAACCAACATTCCTTCTTACCATGAATCTTGGTCAAAACCTCAAGTTACTGGTTTAAACGATGATTTGACCCTTACATCTTGGAGACACCTGTGGGAGGAGACTCAATAACCACAGTTATTCTGATAGTGTGATTTGACCATTGAGGTGATAGTTTTGGTTGGAACCTCTTGGTGATAGCGTTTAGGCTTAAAGACCATTATTTGGGTATGGATTGGACATCCACTTTTCATTCTCAGATTGACTGTATTAGGAAAAAATAATGTGATTTATCTACAACTATGAAATGGGGGTTTCCTTTGTTCGTGAAAATGGAAACCCAGGAATCACTTTATAAACTCTTTCATAGAAGGGTGAAGTTGGTCACTCTTGAGTCGGCCAGCCTTACCCTCGTGGCAGCTGGTGTTTTGGTTTTTCAATTCCTAACAAGAGTGGGAGAGTGTGGGGACATCTTTTCAAAATATGTTAACATTATTACCTCCCCAAAGAGAGAGGGAATTCTTATTTGGCTGGGAGCTACCAAAGTTTTGAACCAGACTTCTCCATGGTAGAGACACCCTTTCCAGCTTTGAAGAAGAAGGGGGAGCCATTCATATGGGTGGAGAACTGTCAGTGGATCATTCAGAAGGAACTGAATTTGAGACATCTATGAAGGCTATAGTTCCTCTAAGACTATGAAATAGAGATAGTATATACTCATGGGAAGGGGAACGTGGTAGCAGACGCACTTAATAGGAGGTCTGGTCTATAACTGCTGAGTAAGGAAACATAGCCTCTAGTCACGCTATAGATATCCTTTGCAGATAAAGATGGGGAAGCTTACCTCCACTCTATGACTATAACACCCCAATT
Source organism: Viscum album (assembly GCA_963277665.1). NCBI lineage: Eukaryota > Viridiplantae > Streptophyta > Magnoliopsida > Santalales > Viscaceae > Viscum > Viscum album. Next base: position 531,243,859 of record OY728133.1, read on the forward strand.
CTTCAGCAAATTCAGGGGGCACAACATGGGACATTGACTACGAGGCCTAACGTGATGAGATATCCTACGGACGGTCTCTGGAAGGATTTTATGAAGGTGAGGAGCACATCATTCTCTTCAGAAGATGCACCATTATACTAGTAATTCTTCGGGAGGAGTTGTTGAGGGACATCCATACATCCCATTTAACGGTACATCCTAGAATGGCGAAGATGTACCAGGACCTTCGACATCAGTACTGATGGCCAGGGATGAAGGAAGCAGTGGTAGAGTTTCTATCACTATGCCTCGATTGTTAGTAGGTAAAGACTATATAGAGCCGACAGAAGTCTTATGCTGATTGGAGGAGGAATACCACGTCGTCCTATGGGTCTCACCTCGATGAGGTTTGTGTATATTTTGCCGGGGCGACAAGTTTTCTCCGAGATTCATTAGACCTTTCTAGATTTTCAGTAGAGAGGGTGAGGTGGTGTACCATATATCTCTTTCCCCACATATGTGTTGGGAGGATAATGTTTTCCATGTGTCCTAGCTGAGGAGAAGCATCCATGATACATCACACATCCTCAACTATGGAGAGTTGAAATTTGACGATGGGGTGACTTTAATGGAGTTATCGGTGGAGATAGAGGATTGACATGAGTGAGTCCATCATGGATAGTCGATCCCTTTGGTGAGACATTGGTGGTAGCACAGGGACCTCCAGGAGAGCACATGGCATCGCGAGGCTCCTATACAAGCTCATTACACTCATTTGTTTATTTTTCCATTGTATTGGAATCTCAGGACATAAATCTCTATGGTGGGGAGAATGTAATGTCTAATAATTTCTGTATAATTTTTTTAAATTATTTGGAATTATTTAAAGTCATTAAAATCTGACGACATGTGATTCCAATGGTAGAAGTGCCCAGAATGATTCGTAGAAGTTTTTTTAAAATTTGAATAGTGTGCGTAACTAGTTTTCAGGAAAAATTGGAATCAATCTTAAATGGAATCCCAGATTAGAAATCTGAGGGAACCTTTGCGTTCAAGATAGAAAGTTTACCCTAGGAGCGACTTAAGATTAATCGGTGCAAGCCTCATGAGAGAAAACCCAAAACTGGCATAACGGTAAATAAAATAGTTAAATAAAGTTATTTTATTTTTCAAATGGTTTTATCTTAGGAAACGTGACTCAGATTAAAAATATGAGACCACCGCTGAGCTCATGAGGGTATTCTCTCTTTAGAAAGATAATAAATTTGGCTGGCACGGGCTCCCAGTGAAGGATAATTTGTTTCCATAAATAAAATAATTAAGTGAAAATTATTTTATGGTAAAATCCATAACATCTAAATGGTAACTCAGATTGAAAATCTGAGAGTGAATTTGAGAATTTTGGGATGTTTTCTCTTTAGGCGAAGCCTATCTTCGACCGACGTTGGTTGATGGTGACTGTAATTAATTTATATAACTTTTTTTAAGGTACGTTCAGTAAACACATGAGAAGAATTTTATAACTTTTGAACAATTTCTCGGATCAAAAATATGAGGGCTCCATTGAATCCACATCGTTGGGATTCACATAAATGAGGATTTACATTGACCATAGAAGGTCTGTAGAAGATGTTATGTTTTGTGACTTTTTAAAAGAAAAGAAATGAAATAATTTTATAATTGGATTTTTCATTTGTCTCCACCAACGGAGCAACGGAGTGTGGGAAAGCGATGTGTAATGAAAATACATGGATTGACCCTTCAGTCTAAGTAATAGTAACATTGGTGAATTAGGAAGCTTCTTAATTAATGATCCACCTTTAATTCCCAACGTCGTTAGCTACCCTACTCCTCTCTTATTTATATGGAGCCTAGGGAGTGGGTATCGGCACTGCTTCACTATGAAACGCAGTGTTGAACAAGTGACGAGATGCCAAACCCTTGGAGGATGGAGCCAGTTCTTGGTAGCGGTGACGAGAGACACTGAAAAACGAAAAGATGATCGGCATATGAGTGGCTCCATTGGAATATAGTTACAGAGGACGACGGGCACCAACCTACTTCCACAAAGGCGCACTCACCAATGTTCATGAAGTTGGGGTTTTAATTCGTGTTTATTTCAATTGAATTATTGAACCCTTAAATCCTTCCTTGTGATTACAAGATAAAGAGGAGGGTGTAGGCCTAAAGAACTCAGCCTGAACCCTTTGCTACTTTGCTTCTCCCTTGTGTTCTCTGTGGAATACCGCAAGCACAGCGACACTGACCGACTGCAAAGAGGACGTGCACTGACGCACGATGTAGGAGGAGGAAATCACAAAATGCTGCGGTGGTCATAGGAATAGATGACACCAGCTAGCCATAAAGGAGGTGTGGCATGCCATTGCGCCCCTCAAATGATCATGTGGTCATGGCTCGTTAGAGACGGTGATCAGAAGAGGTGGCCGACCATGGGGGCAGAGTGGCGCACCGTCACGCGCCGCTGGAGAAGGTGACCACCACATTGGCTGGCTGCAACGGAGTCAAAAGGGACCTCTATAGCGGGTAACGTGTTCCACATGGCTGTTCCACATGGAACCGCCAATGCGAAGAAGGCAAAACAACCTTAGGTCGTTTGAGAAAACTGGTGGTCTCTCCCCCAGTGGCGGCTAGTGCAGACCCACTTGCAGGTCACGCTTCTCGCGGTTAGGACGTCTCCTTGCGGGCTGCCCCCTTGCAGGCTAGGCCACCCCCTTTGGGCTAGGCCAAACGATGGGCTAGTGGGCCAAGCCCACTACGGTCCATCCCAAACAGGGTCTGACCACCAGGTTGGAACCGACTCAGGGCCAAAAACACTTAAAGGGATATATCTTGAGAATTGGATGTCTACTTGAGGAACCATCTATGGGATTTAGATCCTTGGATCAATATAGACCTTTTGGTATAATCCACTTGAGTTTTGGTGATATTTGGAGTATGGTCGGGATGGATTGAACCCAAACCCAACCGAGCCCCAGAGTTAAAATGCTTATAAGGCACAGACCGGGTGTCCGATTGACGCATTGTCTATCGGATTGGAACCCTGACGACAAGGTGATCCATTAGGTTACACCATTTTGGATCTTAGTGGTAGTAGTGGAATGACCAATATCCTGATGGTAGATTTTATGGAACTCTAACACATAGGGTGTGAGGAATATAGCGGTTGGTAGTGAGGCGGAGGTTGGTGATAGATGAGACGGAGGTAAGCCCTCAGCAATCCTGTGTGGGTCAGTGCATACCAATATTATGTGGGTCAGATCTTGTGTGGGTTTTCACTCAGTGATACTGAGTGGATCAGTGTATACAAATCCTGTGTGGGTCAGTGCTCAATGATCATGTGTGGGTCAGCGCATACCGATCTTCTGTGGTTGAGATCCTGTGTGGGTCAGCAGGAATTAGCTACCTATCAACTCAGGGTGGTTTAGATCATGTGTGGATCATTACGTGGGTTATTTACCTATCGATCCTATGTGGTTCTGACTCTGTAATGTGAGAAGCACTGCCTCTTGACAGAATAAGATGATCTAGCTTCATGACTAATAATTTTTACTTCTATATTTCACTGAAAACCTGATATGAGTTGGGACTCTATTTGAACCAAGTCTTTTACCTTTGTGGAAATTTTAACATCGTGGTACTATCTTCATGGTGATACATGTGTGGTACTTTTACCATCATGGTGATACATGTGTGGTACTTTTACCTTTGTGGTGAAATATTTAGGGTGATACATGTGTCGTACTTTTACCTTCGTGGTACTATCTTCATGGAAATACCCGTGTGGTACATTTACCTTCATGGTACTATCTTTGTGGTGATACACGTGTGGAACTTTTACCTTAATGGTACTATCTTAATGGTAATTCCTGTGTGGTACTTTTACCTTCGTAGTATTTTTTCGCGGTGATAACTGGGTTGTACTTTTACTTGTGTGGTACTTCTATCTTCGTGGTGTAACCCGTTTGTTACTTCTACCATCGTGGTATTAGCTTTTAGTATACTCTCCTCATGTATTAGATTAGTATATCTCAACAACTAAGGTATTTATATGGGAAAATTACTATGTATAGTTGATGTAATTCTTGGTGGTTTTTCCTTTGTGGAACATTAGGGTACCTACGTGGTCTCGGGGTCCCTACTGAGTATTGTTACACTCATCCCTGCACAGGTTTCACCCGCACCTGTTTGTGTCCTGTGCAGACGACGTACTACACTGATCGAGGCTGAGGGATCCAAGACAAGACAGTGCTTAGAGAAGGACCATTTGGTGTGTCGTGAAGCAGGGAATACTAATCGGGATTCATATCTACCCTACAGGTAGGATCCATGGTTGACGATCCAGGAGCTGCTTTTCACTTTTCAATTGAATTTTTTCCTTTCAGTTGAAATTGTACTTTTACATATGTGTTTGTATTCCAGCACCCTCTACTTTCAGTACACTTTTACTACATCAGTATACTTCACAGTTGTTTCATGTTGTGTTCTTGTACCATCTATTTGTACTGATTTAAATGCAATGCCTTCCCATCTTATGGAATACACCCTTTGGTACCCGTCACCAGCCCCGGACCTATAGAAGGCGGGCATGGGGATGTCACGACACATGCCCGAAAGAATGTGTTTAGGGATTTTGATTCAAATGTTATGAAGGTGGTATGGTATTATGCATTAATATATTTTTAATCGTGATGTTATGTTCATTAATTTACATTAAAGAAAATAATTTGATAATTTTTTACTAATTCCCATTTATTTTATTATCATATGTTTATTAGTGAAATTTTCATGCAATATTACTATTTTCATTTCATTCGATCTTAAAATTATTGAGTAATTTTTTTCCTTAAAATATTGACATTATTTTTCATTTCAGTCAAAAACCCATTCTTATCTATATCCACGTTTAATTTGAAATAATTTCAAACAAATGTTTTCATGTTTTAATTAAAATTTTAACATAAATATTTATCTCTTTATATTTTGTTACATTTTTTGATAAATAATATTCTTTTCATTTTCAAAATTAGGCACCTTTTGACTTTTGAGAATATTGTGAAAAATTTTACTTCTTTAATTATAGGGAATAGAAAAAATTACTCATTGTCATGATCATTATTTTCCATGAATCTTAATTTATATATTAAAAAGTATATTTTAATCGGAATGTATTTCTATGAAATTTTGTGAATTTTTATTCATAAAAATTTTATTCTCAAAGAGGAAAGGTTATTTCACTCATGAATATTTTTAATTCATTTATAAATTTTTATATTCATAAATGAAAGAAACCATTAATTATATATAATGATTCTATTTTTTTATTTATATGACTAACATTTATACTTTTCTTATAGTATCATATTTTGATTGGGTAATGAATTACTTAAGATCATTTACAAAATTCCATATTTATGAAATATATTTTTATTATGAAACAAGGGAAGAATATGTATCCCAGTTAATTTTCATGGGGAATGATTATTTTTATTAATTTCTTTGATATCATTTTGTATAACACACATGAATGCACAAAAAGATAATGTTATTAGTGGGAAAGAAATTATTTATCAATATAATGCATTGGATAATGTATTAGTCTCTGGAGATTTCAGGTATGGGATTATAAATTTATCCTAATTCATTATTGAACTATGTCCACCATGTCATGTTGTCTCAATGATTAAACTTAGATTATGATTTTGTTATGTTTTATATTGATGCCACTTTCCATATGATGTAATGATCATGTGATGCCATTTTTATGTTTTCATTATCCCGTGTGACTACTTATGACACCTCTAATTTAGGATATCATTTTATATATTTGACTCCCATGTTTTGTGTCCTTATCATATTTATTACCTTACATAGATTTTCCACTCAACCCATATTTTATGCATTCCCCCAGGTTATCCAAAAATAATAGTAGCTCAAAAGGATCTAAGAGATCATTATATAGAACAAAATAAAGATGTTTTTATTTAGTTTCACATTAATGTATTATGATAATATTCCTTGAAAGACACATGGCCTCATGATCATAAGGATATAACTAATCACTGTTTATCTTAAAAATCATGTAATTATATGTGTAAAATGATTGGGTGGAGATATCTGATATAATAAAAATTTATATTTATTTTTGTGTATTAGTACATGATTACATTAGTGAGAAATATTTACAATTTTTAATGAAGAAGTCTATGCAAAGGAAAATTTCATGGAATTTTAGTATAGTTTAGAACCAGTTGGTTGTAATTATTTACCAAAATATCTAAATACTACAAGTGGATGTGTCTCTAGAATAGTTATACCTAGGTTAAATAAATCATTAATTGGAACATTAATATTGATGAAACAGAAAACTGGTTCCAGGAAACAACCCTTTGTTAACATATTTCTTGACACTCAAATGTGACATGTTTTGTAAATTCACAATCTCATTATTATACATTATGTAATATTTAAAAAGTTAGGTTTGAAAAACAAATCATAATTTTTATAATTGCTAACCATGATTGAAAACTATATACTTAGAAGTTAGGATACACATATACTTTATAAGTCATTCTTTCTAGGTTTATATGTCTTCCTTTTATATGTTAACAAATTGTTATCTACATTTATTAATTTTATAGTTATGTGTTGAAAATATCAGAGGCATGTAAAAAAGATATTTTATTAGAAATGTACTGATTTATCTAATGAGATTCCTAATCAAATGGTAATTATTGTTATACATATTTTGATAATTCCAAATGATCTACTTATATTGACGATTAAGAATTGTAAAATAGTTTAAATTATAAACATATTAATGAAGATAAGAATTGAGACATGTGAATGTTAATATTTTAATAATGATAAAAACAGAATATTCCATTTCCTACATGTCACAGATGTGAAAATAGGAACTATATAAATTTACTTAAAGGAATAATAATATTATTTATGTGTGGAAAAGAATTTGATAAAGTTGGTAATTGTTGAGAACATTTAAAAGATCTATTATCAATATGTAGGGGAATAAAATTCATCATATTGCAACTCTAACTGATCAATATCATAGATACGGGGAACGTGATCATTATCTATGTCAATTCCCTAACCCATGTTTTAATTCCTACGTGCATATGATATTATGATCATTTCTGTGGAATGATTCAACATTTTAGATGCTGTATTTGGAAAATAATGTTGTTGGAGTATTTTTTATTAGGTTTTTTCTAGTTATAAGAATTATGAAACAAATAAGGGTAATTGTATAGTAGTTTTTTATGAGGATTGTGTAATAATATGTATAATGATACTAATGACCTAGAATGGTTGTCTATTAGTATTTTAATATTTTTTTTGGAAAAAATGAGTGAGGAGAAGACAATATATGATATTTTAATCATGGGGAGGTAATTATAATCAATTAAAATTATTATATTTTGTGGAAAATAATGATCAGCATATAAATTATAAAATATTTTAAAAAAAATTATGAATATGTTTGTTTTTTAAGATGATCATCATATTATTTGAAGAGTAATATGGTCGCGGATAATTGTGAATATGATTATCACTTTTTCCATTTATTTTTAAAAAGAACATCCCAAATTATGGGTGATAAACCATCACATCCCAAAAGGCCACATGGATGGATCCAATAACTGGAGGGTTCTGTGGGTGAAGTGCCTTCCACTAGCTAGTGTTATGAAATGGTTAGTATGAAATTTATTTTACATAAATTATTAGTTGGATATATATTATGTTAATTTTTGGAAATATATTTTTGGATGAAATATTTCTTATTTTTTTATCACTTTTAGGTTGTTAATATTATGTTTGGAAATATTTCATTTTGTTGACATATTTATAAATTCTATTTTTTGTAGAAATGATTTATTAGGAATAATTATATCATGTTTTTTGGATAAATAAGTAAAATTGAATGATATTAATTTTGAGCATTAAACATTTATTCAAATTTTTTCAATTATGGTTAATAATGCTATTTGGGTTATTAATATACGGATAAATCTATGTTAAGCCTTTGGATTTATTGTATAATTTTAGATATTAATATATTCATATTCATTTTAGGTATTATCATAAATTATTAAAACCCTTTTATTAAATAAGGATTATAAATATATATTTTTACTCTATTATATTCTTTTTAATCTATTAAATGTTATTTTTAGTACATTAGAAATGAAAAAAAAAGTTATTTGTTATTCATTCCATAGAGTGACTGGTGAGGTGGAAATTGATTAATGAACAAATTAATGTTGAAATTGTTATTTTGAAACAAAATATATAATCAAATAATATTTTGTGGATATCTTTATATTAATAGTAAACGAGTGCCTCATCAGTGAGAAAAATATCATGTTCCAAATATTCTATCAAATTACCTTCATAGACAATGACCCAAAGGTGTTTTAATTCAAAATAGATTTATGGTTTTGGTCTTTTTATCAATATATTGATCATTTTATTTGTTTTGATAAAACATTTATATAAATATTCATAATTATTTACACATTTCATTTGTGTCCATATTTTAATATATCACGAATGATATCATTTATGGAAACATAGTAATTTTTAATTCTGAATGAAATTAATATTTCCCATCCCATATTTTTAGAGGATGTTTTTAACCATTTTTATGATTTCATATATCAAGAAATGGATTTTATAAAATAAAATCCATGTATTTCTGAGAAAAATATCAAATTAAAAGTAATCAATTTGAATAAGGGGGTAGAATACAACACTACTAGATGTTAGAACATCACTATGTTCGATAACATATATAACATACAATGCTATGACTAAACAAACCATGTAATATTATTAAAATATTTTTATATGAATATCATAACCTACATATCAAATTAAAGGGTCAGAATAGGAATAACTACTTCATTAAATATATATCATGTCTCAATTCCTAAAAAATGTATTTATAATGTTTTTAGAAATTAATTCTATATTTTTATTAAAAATATAAGATCGAAAAAAATTATTTCGGTTTATGATAAAATATTATAATTAATATTTTTATATTATAAAATTTCATTTTATTTACTTATATTATTTATTAATCATTTTAATTCAAATATATTGTTTGATTTAGCTATTTTTATGAAAATATTAATTTTTTTAACAGTTGAAAATACCAATTGCTGTAAAATTTGTATTTTATTTAGAAAATTAATTAATTGAAATATCACAATGTTCAATTAATTTTACTTCAGATTAACATAAGTATTTTTTTAAATTTTTTAATTAATTTGTTTTATTTAAATAATATTTATTCCATTTATTTAACAAGTTTATTCTTAGGCAAAAAAATATTTAAAAAAAATTGTATTGATGTGCACAATGCTTCCACATTTTAATTTAAAAACATAACACTACTGGGACTATACATAATTTATATTAACAGATTACATTTCTAAATATTTGAATTAAAAATTATGTATTGATTATTTCTATTCATACAGTTAATATAAGATCATCGTTTCCTAGAAAATTTCCTTTTTCCGAAAATCTCTTTTCATTGTAGTTGGTTTTTTTTTAAAATTAAATGGTTCCAATTTTATTAATTGAATTTTATAAAATTAATTATTTACTTTTGATCAAAATAATTGATATTATATAAAATTTTTCAATAAATTTTTTGCATAGTGAATATTAATAACATTATCAAAATGTATTTACCTTTGGAATATATTAAAATTGACAAATTGAGTAACTTTAGTGGTAATGAGGATTACATGATTAATTTTTTTACATTCATTGGTAGATTTTGAATCTAAATTATCACTCCAACAATAAAATATTTTTTAATTTGTTATGAACTTGTATGGAATGTGACATCCAATTATTGAATAGTTTTCTGTATTTATAAGAATGTCTCTACTCAATTATAAAATGGAACTTCTACTGTTAAATATTCACACCTATCAAATAATTTATCTCAACATAAATGTACCAAAATATATTCCAAAAAATCCAAGACACTTTATTTTGATTATGTTTGTCCCAAAAGGCAATCATTATGGTCCTTAATAAGTTATCCAAATTAGGTTATTATAAGAAATGGAAATCATCATCAGTGAGATCGTTCATTTTTAGTTTTTCATTTTCCATATTAAAATTTGTACTAAAAACTATAGTATAATAAACTAATTGTCTCCAATATGCAATGATTTTTTTATTATGATGTCTAAATATTTATAAAACTCCGCTTCTATCAAATGGGAAACAAATGTATCCTTTATGTTTAAAGAAAACAACGGCCTCATGAACCTATTTTATTTTTTATCCTCCATCAAATATAATGAATTATAATTATTTTTTATTTAAATAATATATATTATATTCATTATATATGAATAATTCTTTAAAATTAACATATAATAAAAAATTATTACATTACTATCAATTTAAAAATTATAATCTCATTCTTGGGTATAACAAATTACCGCCTCATGAAATGATGTGATTCATTTTTTTAAAACCGCATCACAGGGATGGTATATGTAATTTTATATTATGGAAAAGTATTATATATATATATATGATATAATAATTATTCAATAAATATAATAAAACACATAACTTCTTTCATTTGTTATTCTTGAAAAATGAAAATGTTTCCCATAGGTACATCGGAGCTACTGTCTCCATGATTGTAATATTATACCCTTATCAAAACAATATTACACGGTTGGTTTTGAATGTATGGTTTAGGTATAAATATGAATATTATTTTTTTTATTATGGAAAATATATAACAATGGCCTTTTGTCTATGGTCCACAAACAACTGTGGTTTCGGATTTATGAACATAAATTCCTCAAAGCACTCAATATGGACATAAATTATTATGTAGTTAAATATTCCATTAAAAAATTATGAATTAAATGGTATAATTATAAGATAATAATCCTATAAGTTTATATTAATATATAAAATAATATATATTAGATTATTATATAGGACACAAAGGATATACACGATTCTGAGGGACTCGATTTAAGGATTTCCATCTCTTGACATCCATCACTGCGAGACATGTACATTTATACACCTAATATACTTTATATATTGTATATAATTCCACATTAAATGTTATGTCACATATATTTAATAATTCATGTTAAATTATGTTACAATTATCTTACATTAAAATTGGTTATTACGATTCAATATTTTCCAAGGCCATATGATTTTATCCTTTAATAAAATTTTGACCAGATTTTTTATGCTTTAATTTCCCATAAAAGAGGTTATTTGGCCATTTTCTACTAAAACCTATTATTCCTATTCTCCTCTATTTATAAATTAATCTTTGAATTAATAGTACAATTTCCTCAATCGGGTAGTTAAAATTATTGAGTAAAATTTTTAAAGGAAAATTTTGTCTATTTCTCAATTCTGTTGAAAACCATTTACCTTCAATGTCTATGAAATTTTTTTAATTTTTTTTAAATCTATATAATTATTATTCGATTTTTATTAATATATTTATTATACATGTAGAATATGTTTACAAATTATTTTTATGTAATATTCATGTCATTTTTCGAAAAAAGTACTTTTTTACTTTTTACCAAATTCTTAAATGGTATTTCATAGCTTTTATAACATGTAAAAAAAATAACCATCAAGAAAAATATTATATTTTAATATTACATTATTATTATAAAAGATTATTTTCACAAAAACTATTTCCATAATATTGGGTGATTTTTTATTTTTATAAAATATATTTTTTGAGATGAAATGTTATTTTCCTCATGTTTTTTAATCATTCAAAAGGTATTTATATTGATTAATGAAAAAACAGTAATTTTGTTGAATTATTATAAATCATGTATATATGTCTCTTTTATATATACTTAGCTCACTCTCCCTTCCAATGATGTGGTAATTATTTTTGTATGATCATTTCTCAAATGCCTTATATAAGAAATGACATTTGATTTTGATATGAGTCACTATTAAAAAGACTATTTTCTTTAAATGGGTAACTTATATACATATGACTTATTATTTATTTCATTAAGTGGCACACATATTTATGTACAGAAAAAAATTTTATTGGGGGACCATAATTATATACCCATATAATTCATTAGGTAATGTTTTTGTCTCTTGATAGATCATTTATGTGGTTAGTGTGTGATACTAATCCATAATGGGACTCAATCCAACATGTGATGTTGTCGCATCATTAATAATAGTATTATATTTCTATCATGTGTTATTCTTCAAAAACATTTCCAATGATTAAATGATATTATGATATAATGTACTTTATGTCATGAACCTACGTGATTACTCATGATCCTTCCCTTTTATAATATAATGTTATACAATTTAGTCACATGTTATGTTTATTATCATGGTTATTCCTTTAATGTTATTTTCATATTTCCCCTAATATATATATATATATATATATATTTCATTAGTTGTTTTTTCTAGTTTTAGTTGATAAAAAGTTTTTCTATGATCATTATATATATTCATAAAAATATAATTTTTTTGGTATCACATTTAATGTATTATGAACCATGTATTCCAAAAATACCAGGCCTCATGATCATTGTGATATAATTAATTGATTTTTTTAAAAAAAATCATGAAATAACATGTTCCAATGCATGGGTCGAAATACTAGATATAGATATGGATTTGTGCTTTAGTATGACCTATCATTCTATAATATATGGTTGGCCTATAAAAATCACTAAAACCATGGAGGATATTTTGTAATGATTTTCTATGTGTTTAAAATGTAGTTGGGATATAATCCTTCCACATTTCAAATTCTTTAATAATAATAAAATTAAATTTATTATTTAAGTGGATTCATATAATGATCTATTTGGAAGGGAATACATAACTCCCATATATTGGGATAAATTAGGGAAATTGATGTTATTAGTTCATGAGTTATCTAAAGAAATTGAAGTGAGGGTTAGGGAAATTTAGCAGTACATCAAGGCAGTGTGGAGTCAATAGAAGGTTTATCATGAGAATTTTGAGAAAGATCAATATTAAAATGATGTTGAGAAGGTATAGTTGTGAATTTATATATATAATAAGTTTCATATAAATAGAAATAAATTAATTCAAATCCCATTATATATATAACCATTATAAATCAATGATCATATTAGGATAGTTCCTTATTTATTTTCACTTCCACCTAACCTCTCTCAAGTTCACAATTTATTCCATGAATCTATTTAGATGATGTACATATATACTTATACACATGTATTGAAAAAATATATTTTACCAGTGGTGATTGATAAATTATATGACTAAAAACAAGTAGATATCATGGATAATTGAGATAAAGTGAAATATAATTATACTATGAACATGTATAAATATATCTGGAGAAATAAAGATTTCAAGGAAGCCATATGGGATCCCTATAATGTCATGAAGAAGTGATTACCTAATGTTTTTAGTGTGATTATAGTTCAAATGAGAAATTCATTTTAAGTAGGCTAGAATATAACAACCCAAGACAATATTTGTATAATATTTTAAAAAAGTAATTATCTAATTTCTAGATTTTCACTAAACCCCGAGTATAATTGAACCCCAGATTTAGTATAAATTTATATTCTATGTGATGGAGTAAAGGTATTTAATAATATTAATAAAATAATGAAATATATTTATAAATGATTCCTTAAATTCAAATTTCTTTATTAATTACATTTATATAATAATTCTATATTTAATAAAACAATGAAATGAATAAAAGGAATATTTTTTTCATAAATTATTTTCCTTGTATGTTATATCTTATAATACAAATAAATTATATTTATCAAAATTAATAAAATTTTTTAATTAAATTTATCGGAAATGTATTTATTAACATCCATATATATGTCATCTAATATTTATGATTAATGATAAAATCAGTTAACATTAAGAAGAGATATTTTTCATTAAACTATTTTTATATGTCCAATATTCTGTTATAATAATAATTTAAATTTATCACAACTAATTAATAATATTTATAAATTAATTAAATTATATATTCTATAAAATATTTTGAAATTAATTTGAATGTTCTTTAATGCGACAAAACAAATTTAAATTCCTTTTTATTCTTAATAACGCATTTTAAAGGGTTTTTCTGCATTATGTGTTCCTATTTTAAAATTAATTTTGTAAAATTATTGATGTTTTTTTTATAAAATTATTACAATATGTGGAATCAGTATGTAATTTTTTTTAATGAGTCCACATTCATTTTTTGTCACAATGAATACGAAATGTTATAAAAAATAAAAGTATTATTCTTAAAATGGGATTACATGGGGGTTAAACCAATAGATAAGGGAAATAATGAAACCTAAAGGTCAATTATTATTATTATTTGATATTTAAAATGTAAATAATATTACCATTGAATTATTGTAAATTTTGATCCAATTTTTCATGAAAATGTCATTATATAATTTAAATATTTTATGAAATTATTTGTATGTGTGATCCATCACTTAAAAAATGGAAGCTTCTCCCAACCCTTATTAATAAATGATATGCCTCCTATATCATCCAATATCGGACCCAAAACATCTTTATTTCCTTCACATCTTCCTAGATCCTCTTGTCATACCACTCCCAAGATCATGAACATAACCATTTATTTATTTATGTTAAGTATATATAATTATTGGGTTATGTTTTGACAGTTTTAAAGGATTTTCTCCTTTATTTGGGGACTTTTATAGAGGTAAAAGGAATAATAATATCTAGTTAATACCATGATAACCAAATATGATACCATGATGCTTGTGGAAGGAGGGACAGTTGATCGTCCTTGTTTACCCACGGTTTAGCCAAACCATGTGGACTTCTAGGGAATACCATTAAATGATGTATATTTGTAAAGGATTTTTTAGGGAACAATATATCCAACTATTCAAGACAATTGTCCAAGGGGTTATCTTGAGATTATATATTTTTTGGGTTAACACATGATATTACAAGATGTATGACATTATTCTTCACCATGTTGTTTTAGATCCAAAAAGAGTGAAATAGATTCAAATTAATTATCATGATCCATTTTAATTTCTTAATCATCCTAAATATAAAATTAGATTTCCTCCCAATGATATATAGTTAATTTTATTCGATATTGGAAATTTTTTTAGCTAACTCAATTCCTGTTGGAGATCCAGATTTGATGATATGTATCTTTTCATAGACATTATTCTTATACCTCTTCTCATTTTCTTTCATGAATACTTAGATATAATCCTATTGGGATTGATCCATTTTACATGATGCTAATTGGGTCGTTTCACAGATGGATATTGGAAAATAAATGTTGATTTTTTGATCACATATGAAGAGTTAATGTTTTTTCTTCTATTTTTCTAATTTTGTGTAAGGCATGTGGATTCTCTCATGCCCCCACATGATTTGATCTTCAAGGATTGATTTTAAATTTTTTTATTTATTAGAATGATTGTTGAAACCACATTTTATTATTTATAGAAACATTTATAGTGATGGTTTTTGTAATTTTAGATAGTGGACAGTCTTTTGAAAAAATAATTACTAATTAAAATAAAAAAATTATACAGAAATCTTTTTTTGGTTCCATACATATAGAATGGTTGTGGATTTTTTTAAGAAAAAGATTTTATATCAAATTCAATGGAATGGTTTTTGGAAAACAGTTTTTGTGGGAGATTAACATGATAAGGCATGAACATGTGTAAGGGGTATGTTATATTGGATAATCTAGTATTGGTTACCATATAATTACGTGTCATATCAATGAGAAATCAATCGTGAGTATAGAAAGGTCACATGGGAATACATGTGTGGATATATCGTTATGTGGAATATTAAATTGTGTATTCCAAATGGAAATGAATTTTTTTATTGGGCTGTTTTATTTTTTCCATGGAAATAAATTTGTATTTGATATAAATAGTTATAATTTTATTTTTAAATAACTATAAATTATTTTGAATAGTTTTTATTCTTGTGTATTTAGTTATATTGTCATTGGGGAAATCCTAGTATTTATAGAATGACCCACTTCTTGGTAACTATTGTGTTTTTCTTGAAGTCATCTATTTAGACATAGGTAAGTGAATGGTATCTCAATTATTTAGTGATAGTTCTGGAAACTATAGGCATAGCTTGTCGAGTTGGAGCATGTAGTAGGTTGGGAGTTTAAAGTTGATCTCTTTGGGGTATTTGGGGTTTTTTCAAAACCATGGGTTATCACTTTTTTAATTTTACACTATTATGATTGTCGATTTAGTTATGTTAGTTTTTTATTTCGTAACTAATGCCTTGTATAGAGTTTTTTTTCTATTGTTTATGTGGTTTGGATAATTATATTTAAAAAGGGAAACATTCCCCACAAATTTATTAGGGCCATTAGATTTTAGTAGTTTTTTTCTTCGGGATGTCACCAAAGGATTGTAACACCAACCACCACATTCCACAAAAATTGTTTAGAGGAAGAATTTGACATTGGAATTTTAATAAGTCCAATTGTATTTATCTTAAAGTGTAATCCATAATACGCCTTCTAAATTATTGGTAGTTACTTTTTTAATACTTTTTATTTATTTCAACATCTTCCTCCTAAAAATACATTCAATTCATCAAAAAATAATTACCCTATTAAAATTAATATATTAAGATGTTATTATTGTTATAGAATAAACAATATGCACCTCTTTATCATAAAATATGAAATGTTTATTTCAATCACATGTATGTGTGGACTATCTCCTCTATGTGGAAATATAATTAATTTTAAATCACAACACCACAATTTTTAGATATGGTTATATTTAATATTAAATTATCATTTTTATTATATAGTTATGACTATGGAATGATGTAATATTATTTATATTTCTATCCTTATTTTCATTAGAAAAATGGAAACAATGATTAAATATTCTTAAATAATATTGTCTCCATTAAAAGTGAAATTACTTTTTCTATATCAACATTTTATGGGTGGTTATATATATATATATATATATGATATTCATATTGTGAATTAAATCCATGAGATAATGTAACCCTGACCAATATACGATCTTCCAAACCAATCAGTAAATGATAAAAGAAATAGTTATCACTCATAATAGTGATTATAAAAACAATTGATAATAAATGGGAAATAATTTTCCATAATAAAGGAATTATAAATATTTTATAAATGAATATGATTTTGTTTTATAAGTATAATAAATCACAATTTTTTGAAGTAAGTCAAAAATGTTGTAAGAGTTTATCATTTCAAATTGTCTACTTTGGGAAATATCATATGTTATACACATATATAATTTTATAAGATGTATATATATATATATATACAAATTTAAATGTTTTAGTGTGAATCCATATAACTTAGTGATATTTAAAAATTTTATTCTTGGTATTTAATCAAAAGGGATAGGATTCAGAAGTTACCAAAGTATTAGTAGTTTTATGTTAAAATATCACTTTTTAATTGGTTATTTTGTACTGAAATTTTTCATGAAAATATATTATGATAAGTAATATCCTATTATTTTAAAAATAAAATTTTGTTTAATATCATATATGTACTAACAAACTAATATTAATCCAACCAATAAATGGTAATATTTAAATATGATCGCTATAAACTAGTTCCCCAATTGGCAGGTATGAAAAAGATTAACTGCAGAATAAAAATATATATAATGATCCTAATCAATGTAAATATTTGGAAACGTTATTAGTAATCTAGAACTCACTTTTTAGTAAATTCATTTCACACTTCAAAAATACCATCTCTTCAAAAACTTATTTTTGTCGAATGGTTTTTAATGGTTGGGGCTGAAGCCTTATTTTTTAGCAAAGATTAGCAAATACCTCTTTTTAACTGGGTAGATGGAGACCCATTACATTACCTGAAGGCATAATGGGAATGTAGCCCATTATATGGCATGTATACCAAAATATTTTGGCCAAAGGCCCATTCTATGAATGGTACTGCTACAGTAACCACCGACTATAGTACCCACTACTGCAAGAGTTCCCTGCGAACACTATAGTGTCCTACTGTCGCTCCAATGCCAACTTTGTTATAGTTCCTACACAGCTACAGTACCCGCCCAATAATTTCTGTTGATTTTTGTGATAAATTATATGCTTAGTTTCTAAAACATAATAAAATTTATTTGAAAAAATGATATTATTTTTCAATATTTTTTATCAAAACTATATTACAGTTATATTTTTTTAATTTTTCTAATAAGTTATATTTTTTTCATGAATAATAAAAAAAATGATTTATATATAAAAATTTATTTTCTGTTATTGTATTTAGAAATTTAAATTATATTTAGGATTAATTTTAATATTTTAAATGTGTCATTTTTATTAAACATAAAATAGTTATATTAATTTTAATAAAATATAAAATTTAATTTTGTAAGAAAACATTTTTATACATAAATATTCATTTTTCATAAATTATATTTTTGTTTTACATTATAATTTAAATCATAAATTAATTTTGACTAATTATATAGATGAATATATTAAATTATATTAAATATTTTTAAAATGAAAGTCCATATTTCTGAAATAGTTCCATTTTAGATGTCCATATCAATAGTAACTGTAGTAAGTAAATGTCACAATGGTAAAGGTAAATCAGGTAATCAGTGTTAAAAAATTTATTATAAGAGCTAGAAAAGACTGTAACAGATTTTTTAAATCTACTGTATAATTTTTGTTCGACCATTTCCATATAAATATTGAAAACATGGAAATATAGTTTAATATTTCATTGATTTTTTCCATTATATTATTTTTATTCAATAGAAAGTCAAAATTATCATTCTCTTGGTCTTATTAACTTCAATTTTTATCATTGGTAAAAATATAGGATATTTTCATTTATAAATGCTCATCGATAGATAAATTATTTTTTTGACATTTTAAATTTCTTCTAATTAATATAATTGAATAGTTAACTTAAATTATTACACATCCCCGACACGATATATCTTTAATTAATAGAAAAATAATTTATATATTTTTTAAAATGGTAAATGTTATATAAATTGAAGAAAATATTATCATTCATGAATTTTATAGAGAAATATAACCTATTTGGGATTTTAGAATGGATTTTATTTGAATATCATATCTATAATATTGTTCGAAAAATAAAATTAAATGAAAAAGTCCGAAAATGTCATTAATGATGTTTTATAATAAATAATATTTTATTAATTGAATTTAAATTAAATAAAAACACATATTACTCTTTATTATATCTATATCGTTGAAAATATCATCCATGGTCTATTTGTGAGCCAATTTAACTTTTATTGTAACTATCCTTTCCCCTAAAAACTAAAAACATCACTACCGAGATAATTATTAAAATGGGTTAACGCTGGATGAAATATAGTGATACTGGAAAAAATTAATGTAAACATGAAAATATTTTATTATATGTCATTATATAGAAAAATAATAATTTTATATTAACATTACATCAATCTGCATCCATTTGGACATTAGAATAATATCTATTAATTTATTACATTATGAATTTCCAAGAATAACCCTGCCCACATTATAAAGTGATTCCCCTATCCACCTACATCCACAATAAATGAACTAATGGATTTATCCACTAAAAACCATGTCCCTTACAAAAATCCCTTCTAAAATTATATATGTCTTATTTTGGGTAGAATATCATCTTAGAGGGCGTAATGTGTATATAAAAGTAGTTTTTTCGAAGAAGAGGTGCAACTTTTAATAGTGTGGTTTAATTTTATTTATTATTCTCTGTCTTAAAAATTATTTAATTACATTTTTAAATAATTACACTAGTATTTTCTATATAGTAGGATTTTTTCGTATGTTATTGTGATACCCTATATCATTATCTTCTTCCACCAAATGTCAAACGAAACTATCGTCTACATGTATGGTGGGCTACTGTCTCGTGAAATGATGTAATTCATTTTACATTACCTCTAATTGTGGAATGTTATAATGATGGATATAATGTTTATATTTGATATTCATGTCATATTTATAATTATTGAAGGGTAATATATAATAAATTTCATTTTTTCTAACCATTTAAAAATTATAACATTGTTAGTGCATATGTGTGGACTACCGCCTCTATAGACCGACGTGATTCATTTTCCATCATCACATAAAATGGATGATATATAACATTATATTATGAAAAACAATATGCTAATTACTATACAACTATGAATTTTATTTTTAATATAATTCATGTCATATTATCATCTTTATCATAAAAAAATGGAAACCCTACTCATGAAAACGTATAGAATACCATCAACATTATTTGAATATAGTTCATTTTTCATTACCATATTTAATGGGGTTATAAATAATAATTCATGTATAATATTTATTTTTATTTTTATTTTTATTTTTTTCAAAATGGTGAAAAAATGAAGACTTTTATCATAGTCCATATAGATATTTTATTTTAGACATATGAACAGAATATCATTAAAACATTTATTGTGAATATAATTGATTAAGAAATTAAATATATCATTGAAATACAAACAATAAGAATAATAAACTTAAAAAAGTTTCTATAGAAATTAAATAATTAGAATAATTTTATTATTTATGAGTAAAATGTACATATGTTAGGATTATAATATGAGGTAAGGTATTTTGTCTTAATTTTACACTGTTGAGTCGTTTTTTAGTCTCATGTGCCTTCTTTTTTTAAGGTCAATATACTAACTAGACGAAATTTTATATAATTAATCTATTTATATTCATTGTAGATAATGATTTTTTTGATTTTTTTAATTTCATGGGGGTTATAATTCTAATGTTGATAAATTGGTAAGGGTCTATTTCCCAATCTGATCATTTATCATGATATTTTATTCAAAATCTCCAATTGGAAAATTCTTTGTTCAATATATATTAAAAAAATAAGTTTTCGAATGATATTTTTATTTTAATAAATTATTAGTTTTCTATTAATTTTCCATGTATTATTTACTTATGATACATGGATCATGTTTTTATGGAAAACTGACTTTGTTTTTTCCTCAGACAGGAATCATTTTCATCTATATCCATATTTTCTTGCAAATTATTAAATGAAACTTCTTTAATTTTTCAGAATTATAATAATAATAAATTTTTTCCATGTTTACCATTTTAAAAAATCACTGGAATATTTATTCTATTTTTTGAATAAGGTACTTCTGACTTATTTTATAAAAATCTTATTAGAATCATAGTTTTAACATACTCCGCAAAAATATATTTTCCCGCCATAATGACTAAAATTTTACTTGATGAATACATTAGAAGTTTCTATATGTATTTTCAATTAAAATGGGATTACCAGTATTCTAAATGTTTTATTTATAAAATTTTTGTTTATAATAGAAAATTATATTTTCCTTAAGAATGTTTTTAATGGTTTTATATAAACTTTAAATTTGTCAAATATAAAAACACATTATTATTTATAATCCATTTGGTATATAATTTTTTATACCATTATTATTATTTCCCTATATTATTTTGACTAGTTTTATTATGGATAATATTAACACTTTGTATATGAGTTTCTTTATATGAATGATTATGTTGATTACATATTGAATGTCTATTTTCTCTTATCAAGTGAAAAATTAATTGAATGTATTAGGTGGAAAGTGGTCCCCTCCGTATCCCCTTGATGCATTGGTAGGTGTCCTGATAAAAAATAGATTCAATATTTGACCAATGATATTACCATTAATATAAGATTTTATAGTAAAATATCTCAAAGATAACTTTAACATGTACAAAATTATCACTTGTATCATTATAAGATTAGTTATTAATTTCTATGGGATCAATTGGATAGTTATTTTACACATGAATAAGATTTATGTTCATGTGATAATTTAATTATTTGATTATCATTAACATTATCCATATTACTCTCTCTGATAATGAAATTGATTAAATTACCTTTGTTTTTAAATATTTATATTTCCATACTGATTATTCCTTATTTGAGCGTGATATTTACAACTATTATTAACAATCACTTGGCATATGAGGACACATTTTCTGACTTTCCTTTATGTAGGATATGAACATGAAACTACGAAATGAGTTCTAGTATATAGAATATTTACATTCTCTATGTTTTATGTTATGTTATAATATGTAATGTTAGATTCATGTATTAATCAAGTATACTATGATTACAACACTATTAATTCTTATAGGATATGATCACTTATATGTAGTACCAATAAAATAATGTCACAAAAATATATGGGTTATTGTGGTCTAAGTATTTGTATATAGAACTCAGAAAAGTTCAGTAGAGTCATTTAGAACAAATTTTTTAAAAACATAGTTTTTAAAACATAACCATATTATTGACATCAAGGATATTCCTATGTGTAAGATAATATCCAAAAATATTTTTATGGTGGATGTTAATTTGTTTTCCTAGTAAAATTTCATACTCCTTATACATCAAGTGGAAGTGGTTTTGGTATAGATTAATATAATGGTAATATCACAAAAAATAGGTTGTTGAGTACATACGGACCAACATTCTAGTACACAATGAGTGTTCCCTTACTATGAGCCAATGTTAAATAGTGGGGGGATAATTTTGGTTTATGAAATATTTTCTCTATAAATAATTATAATGAATTAATGAATAGAACCTACAGAAGCATTTTATATTCCATAGTTATATGGGATAATACTATTATGTCTTGTGATGATATGTCCATGACTTCTGAAAATACTAAAATCATAGATACCCCTTGAATAGTTTTTTATGAATGGAGCAAAAAAGGTATATGGATACTATGGGAGAAATTTTTTGGAATATAACAATGTGTTTTAGTGTTTGTTTTATTGAGAAGGTTATTTGGGAAAAATAAATTAATATTTTTTGTAAATAAGATTAAATTTATTAACAACCTTTAGGGTTTATATGATCATTGGTTTCATGGTAATTCATTTCAATTAATTTTATTTGACACTTTATAAAGAAGACAAATGATGTTAAAAAACAATTTAATAATTAATGTTATTTTGCAGATGTTCATCATATATTTTTTATTCTATTGGAATTATAAACATATATTTTTACTAAAAATGAAAACCAGTATGCCTGACAATAATCAATTTCATCCAACATGGTTGTGGGGTTGGAACACTCTACCGATGGGTGAAAAGGGTGAAATTCCTACCATGGGCTTAATTGATGTATTGTTTTATAACTATTCCATTTCATTAATTATTTAATATATAGTATTTAATTTAATTTTTGGAATTTAACTTTTAACATATACATGACCATGTGATTGGAAAGAGATTTGGTGACTAACTGATTGATGATATTTCTAAAGAAGTTTACTATTTGGGGAAGATAATATAAGTATGGTAAATATAATATTATCTAATTTTGGTTGCGGAAAAAATTATGAATTATCATTTGCAAACATATATGACATTATTTATGGTACATATAATTTAGTGAATTTATTAGCATATTTTGGAAATAATATGGTCATGGCATTTTAATTTTAGGGAAAATGACTTTATGAACGACTAATTTTGATTAGAGATACATTAAAAATTAATCATGGAAATATATGTGATCAAATTTTTTATTGTTATTTGGTTATGAACATGGACATGAGTATTTTTTGGAATTTTAATTTTATTTATATATTAAATGATCTATGTTCAACATGAGGTGTTATTGTTGAGAATATAGAGATTTATTATTTATTTCAACATATGATGGGTTTATATTTTAGAGGAATTGTCGTAATGTTTTCTAATGATTTTTGTTTTGGTTATTCTCTAATGATTTGAAAATTATCTTCTTATACTCTCATGTATTCTGTGATCCACTGGAATTTCATTTGAGTTCTTAAGACATGAAATTTTATCCCCAATACCAATCATTTGGAGTAAAATATAGTAGTGTGCAAAAATGGATTCAATGATGAAATAATATTTTCATGTTAGTATGATTCCATATTTCAATAGTATAAAAGATAATACAAATAATCAACTCTAGTAATGGGATCTTATAACAAAATAATTTTCTTATTACATTCCTTTTAGATGAAACGTTGATCTTCTACACACAAATTTGGTTTATTTTTATGGGTTCAGTGACATTATCATAATTATTCAGTATCTGGTGATCAATGATTTTCAACACTCTCCATCAATATTTGGAAATTTTTCTTTTATTATCTGTTTTTATTTTATCTTCCTAATAATTTTTTATTATTTGTTGACCTTGTATTTGGTATTATAGATTTCCTTCAAACATAACCATCTCCCTATCCATGTGGATGTTTTATTAACTCCTATTATGATTTAGAAATTCAATGAATTTATTTTTATATTTTGATAACTTTATTACCATGTTTTTTATCAAATTATGAGGATTGAATTTATTATGTTGTGGATAATGTAACACTCTAGGATATTTGAATAAGAATATTACATCTGATATTGAATACAACCCACAACAATAAGCTACAACAAACCACATAATCTTATTATTTAAATATAAACATTATAAAAATACATTAAACGGGTTTCTATGAGTATTATTAACTATATTATGAAATATTAAAAAGATCATATTTAATATAAATATATTAATAAATTCTTATTCAAAAATCATTCAATTTTTAGTATTGTTATTTTATACTTCCTAAATATGTATTTAATAAAAATGGTATTTATTTCATTTTTGAGATAACATTACAATAAATTTCTGAAATTTTATAAATTTTGTGTAATAAAATGTTTTTCCTTTTTGAAATCATCGTAACAAGATTATTTTTTAGTTAAATTTTAAAATATTTCTTAAGATATTTTTTTTAATGAATAGTTTAAAAATACTAATTTTAATGGAAAATAGTAGTTTCGTTTAAATTATTTTAAATTTAAAATTCCTTTTAGTATTTTATTAATTTTTTAACATGTTATATTTACTAAAAATATTCCAATTCTAGTCTTTGGAGTAAATTTTATATATGTTAATTATTTGAAAAAAATTATAGTTAAATGTCATTTTTCTGAATAAATTATTCTAATTTCATTTTTTGTTTTAATCATAAATTAATTTATCCAAATTATATAATTTGAATATTGAATAAATTATTCTATCTTTAGTATTATTATGTTTTTTTTAATATCAACCTTTTTATATTTTGGCCTTATTGGTAGAAACCTTAGTAAATAATTTTCACCATGTAACGATATATTAGCAATACAAGGTTACAAATAATATAATAACCACAAACAATTACTCTAACACTATAATTTATCCTAATATATTAGTGTAGTTCATAAAAATCCCTCCAAATATGTAAAATATTGAAAATTAGTTCTAAATGTCATTACGTCTCAGCATTATCATTTTTTATATATTGAAATGACTTAGTGTATTTCTCTTTATCTTATTATTTCTATCTTTTTGAAGTATGATAAAACATAAGATATGTTAATCTACAAATTGTAGTTTGGGAGATAAATATTTTTTCATCATGATAATTTATTTATAATTTTTAAAAATTAAATATTTAATATTACTGATTACACTATGATGATGCTGTATTTATTCAATGAAAATAAAAATAAAAGGAATTATTTTAATAAAATAAATTATAATTAAATTTAAAGGTGTGATTTTCATAGATAGATTTTTTCATAATTAAAACATCTTAATTATGGGTTAATATATTCAATTGAAATTTTTATTTCTATCATAATATTTTCAATGTCAAATTATATGAATATTTCCAAAATTGACCTTAATGATAATTTATAACAAAAAATATTTTATGAAATGATTTAAAATCTAAAAAAAACTATATTTGAAAAAATTATATGGATGTTGTTTAAATTGTCAACCATTATCCATTTAGGTTCCAATTTTACTTTGATAGTAATTATCATGACCCAAATAGAGTAAAAACATCATTACTATAGTAATTGTTACAAATGGTTAATACTGGT
Organism: Viscum album; assembly: GCA_963277665.1. NCBI lineage: Eukaryota > Viridiplantae > Streptophyta > Magnoliopsida > Santalales > Viscaceae > Viscum > Viscum album. The sequence continues at coordinate 531,269,971 of OY728133.1, forward strand.
TAAAACAAATATATGTGTGTAAAATAATATTTTAAACATAACCAAATTATATTAAATAATAATATTCAAAACCTTTTTCATATAAAATTTCATTTATATCGATATCTATCTTTTTTATGGTGGAAATTAATTAATATGAATTTGATATTTTAGGAATTGTTTTGAACTCCCCTCCCCTCATTATAAAAGGAAACCCCCTCTCATTCTCCATTCATACATAAAGGTTAATTTGGTTTGGCCAATAAATATCAAAATACTGTCCTAAAATCCCTTAATATGTTATATATTTCTTAGATCGGGATGTATATCAACCTATGATGAATTAATTTGTAAAGAAACAGTGGTTGTTTGGTGAAGAGGTATAGCATTTAACTGAATGCTTTAGATTTACTTCTTCTTATAACTATTAAATATCTTCTTTAATAATTTTGAAATAATTACACTAGTTTATTCAATATATTGATATGTTTTCATGTTATTTTAATACCTTATATTTGTCTCCCCTTCAAATTAATTCGAAATCAAACTATTGTTCAGGTGTACGGTACACAATCGCCTCACTAAATGTTGTAATTATTATTTCATTACCACGACATAGGACTTGTTTTAATGATGGATTTAATATTTATAGATCTTATATTAATTTCATTTTTATAATTATAAAATAGAAATATATCATTCAATTTTTTTACCTTTCTGTCTATTGAAAAATGTTAATGTTATTCGAGCATTCATGTGGGTTACCACCAACATGAAGTGATGAGATATGTTTTCCATCATCACTCCACATGGATGATATATATATATATATATAGAAATAATATGGGTTTTTTGGTCAATTTGAGTAACTCAAGATGGAGGTTAAATGAGTTCCAAATAAAAATGTTCAACTTAATAAAAATTTTAAAACTAAATCCCCAATTTAATGAAAACATCATGTTAATCAAAAATGGAGAAATATATAAATTGATATGTGAATAATTTCTCAAAATTTTAATGATGGATCAGTTATGATATCTTTTAAATAGAAAAAAAATTTCATATTATTTTACACAATAATAAACTTTAGTTAAACATAAATTAAGAATAACTATCAATGTAATTCTTAGTTCTAGTTTAGAAAAAATAAACCAATTTTTAGATTAAAATTAAAAAACTAGAAAATTACATAGTGAAACAAAAACAAGGTGTATGTTCTCAAGAAACAACTTAATCCTTACCCAATGGAAATCACATATTTATAAGTAGTTTATTAATCTATATACAGATCCATAAAAATTATTAGGTTTTATACACAACAATTCACAATATTTTCTAGCCATGAAGGCCCTTCAATAGTTGCTAATAGGATGAAAAAGATTCGAGGTAACCCATGATGTCTTCCAATGATATTAATCAAAATAAAAAATTACTGGATTGACTAGAATATTAAGTGTTTATCAGTTTATGATATCACGAATAATTTTAGTGAAAAATAAATAAATATAAAATTATATATTCAAAAATTAGCTAAACAGAAAGAGAAATAGATGAAAACATAGGAAATATAATGAAACTCAATACAAGTACATTTAGTTTTTTTGGTGCCCTCTAGGTTTTAACATAATGATCATGGGCATGTTTCACATAAAATTATATAAAATGATGAATTGTAGAGTCTTCTGAAAAAATAATAGGTCCTCATGTAATGGTTTCTTTTCTATTATCTTTGTAAGAGAAAATGTTATAATTATTAATCTTAGATAATCTCCACATAATTTAGTATTTATCTTAATGATAATTCATTGAAATTCACCATTAGTGAATAATAATTCTTTATTATGAAATGATGATCCATTTACATCATCATTACTAACTATTATAGATTGGAAGCACTCTATTTCTATGTTATACATTGAATGATGTATTCACTTGAAGGATAGTCATTTGAAATCAAGGTAACATGATAGAGTTAGTTCATGCAGAATGGTGTCATAGATGGTTTATTTTATCATTTGGTCAACTCATTTTCACATGTGGTTTGTTCATGACTTCATGTGGTAAGATATTTTGTTTGTTCATTACATTATGAGAAATGGATAGTACATTATATTATGAAAAATTATACAAACCTTGAAATCAAAACATGGTCTCTTCATGTGGTAGAAAATTTTCAAAACATGGTTAGCTGAATCTTCAATGTGATGCCAGTACGTTTTCTAGAAGTTTTTATCAACATAGTAATTGTAAAAAATTTATTAATTATTTAAGGGGTATTGTAATATTCGTTAAGGTGACATGGTCACTTGATCATCACATGATAAGGTAGCATGATAATCTCTAAACATAGCTATTTTTGGATATTTTTCTAGTGAAATATTTTCTAATAAAAATCCTAAAAATCATTAATTACTAGTTAACCATTATTTGGGATCAATATTTTATGGTGGTGCTGGTCTATGGAAACAATCCCCAACATTTTTTGATTACAAATGATTTCATTTAAATTAAAATGAATTACATATATCAAATGATAATTCTAAAAGGTTTAAAATAACATTGAAAATGTTTCATTGAAAATGTAATTTTTCCACTAATGTAAACAAATGTTAGCACTGATTACCACCTCACACATCAAGTTCAAAAATAGAATCAAAATAGAGAATATGATTAGAAAACTAATGGAATAAAGGGGAGTATAGAATTAATAAAGAGTAAAATATTAAAAAATTGTAAAAACTTAATTATAATATAAAACCATTATAAATACTAATGTGAATAAAAATGAGGGTCATCGATTATTTTGGTAAGAAGGGTATGATATGTTCCATTGGATATAGTGTCAAGAGAAGAGGTCGTCTCATGAGGAGATGAGGATGTATAGACTCCAATATCTATAAACCAAGAAAATTCTCTAAAATTATGAAAGTATTGTGAATGAGTTTGTTCAATAGTATTTTTGGTAGAGAAGTTAGTTGGATGAGATAACGAAATGACTGAGGAGGAGAGGTTAATCATATAAGGGGTATAAAGATAGGGTCCCATCAACATAGTGAAGTAACTGATAGCCCTAGAACTATCCACCAAATTGTGAAAGAAATCATCTTGCTTATCCATGAATGATTCAAAAATAAGATTAATATCTATATGATTACTGATTTTTGAAATAATATATTGATTTATTGTTGGAATTTTCATGTCCCATGAAATTTTCCTAATCATCTCTTTGATTTCGAGATTTGTGATTATCATTCAAATATAATAATTATCTTCCCCCTTGATTATTTATCAGCTTTCACAAGAGTTTTTGACATACTAAAAAACAAAATATTGGTTCTAGGTAAAAATTGTTTGATACCCATCATACACATCTTCTCGAGCCTTCCCAAATGCATAAAAAAATCAAATCATTCTGAATAAACTGTTTGATATTTTATTCATTACTAATTGAATGATCAAGAGTATTAGAAGACATATGAGATAGATGAAACACTTCCTTCACAAAACACTTCTCCAAATGAATCACCATGTGAGATAAATTATCATGATCATCACCAAATTGATCTCCCAAATACATAAAGTCATTATGTATCATCTCTATTCTGAAATCTATGATGAAGATGAATGATTTCTAAAGAAAAATATTTATAGATACCATATTGTCTCACTTATTACATGTAGTTGGTAAAATTAACAAAAAACATATTTGAATATATTTAACATTTCAAATTTAAACACAACAAAGTAGTCTTTTTTATATAAAAATATTATTGAAAAGAGGGTTCATGAGAAGAGGGGGATGGATCACTAACCAGATTCCTACCATTTCCCCTTAGATAATCCCCTATAGATATATCTCTCATAGTCTAATGATCAGCACTCTTAGCAGCTTCAACTCTATATTTATCATAACTATCAATAATTTCATCATGAAAAAATACTTGGAATTCTAAATTGCCTCTTGAATATAAACCTCATTAATAAAATATCCTTCAAAACTTGTTAAAACATTTAGAATGTTAGGACCAATATGTCTAAGTGTACTGCCTCCATGATCATCCTCTTAAGAGTCATTATATTCTAATCCCAGTACATGAGATACATGGGAATTATTCCCATTAGAAGGTGCATCAGGTATATGTAATATTATTGTACTCCAAAAAATAGTATATAATTTTTTTCTGTTCAAATTTTCATGAGATCTAGCTGAATGATCCCATTCTAAAACACACGTAGAAGCTAAACTACCTTCTTTATTAATGTATATAGCTTCTTCTTCTTATTTTCATTTCACAAAAACATAAACTAAATATTAATTAAAAGGATAAAAATTATCATTTGAATATTTCACAACCACATCAGGTTAATGACTAGTATCTACCATATCAATAGGTCAAAAATGTTACTTCATAGGGATAAACTATTAATATTATTACTCTAGTTCAACCACCCATTCATATTTACATGTATTCAAGTAGAATTTATTTGTAATTAAAATATTTTGGGAATGAAAAAATTATTTTGAAACATGTATATTCTTATCCCACAAAGGAATTAATCCTTTATATTATAGAATGGATGAGTTGAGAATATGATAGGGAAAGGAACAATACCTTGCATCAATCTTGAATATATCAATGATGTGGTTTTTATCATAATTATAAGGAATGGTTTGAAAATTATTCTCCATCAACAATAATTTAGAAAATCAATAGATGTATTTGGATACTAAATTATTCTTTTAATGAAAATTTTACACGATGAGTACTTTTAACCAAGATTGTAAATACACCACACAATTAAACATCAGTGGGGATTTCAGGAGTTCAATTCCCAATGATCTCATGCACGTAATTATAAAATTAAATATATATATGATTAATTGGATAAATTTTTAGATAATTATCATACTCTTACCTATTTATAATTCCCATTATCATTTCCTAACATTTTGAAAAAAAAATAAAACACTTCACAATTTATCATTGATTGTGATGTATCGATCTTTTCATTATGTAACAACTCAACGTTTTCGTAATAATCCTAAAATAGAATAGGATAATAATGTATACCATTTTATTCAAACCAAGAATCCCATCATTGTTCTCGAATAATTTTCCAAATAGATAATGAACCTGGATTCAACCATTGTACATCAAAATCATTTATTATAGAAAATAGACAAAAAAAAGATGTGGATTCTTTATCTTAACTGATATTATTGAGTGGTTACTTCAAATAATTGAATTTTTTGAATGTGGTGACTTAAAAAGAATTTTTTCTTCTTCTAAAATTCACTTTATCCTCATAATTCATATTTCATTCAGGATCTCTATAGGTTTATAAATGGGATTTAATATATAGTGGGCTGATATAGAGGTAGAAAGTGGTCTGGGAAGAGATAAATCTATCTACTAAGAGAAACATAAAATGATCGATGGAGATAATGGAAAATATATGAAAATATTTATGATTCCAATTTGAATTTTAATTTACTTTATTTACATTTTACATAATAATAAACACAAAATAATTCCTTCTAAAAGAACTCCATAACAATTAAAAAATATAAAAGAAGATATGTTTGAGGAAAATATGTATATAAATAAAATATTAATTGTACGAATGATATCCATAAAATAATGGTGCGTATACTAACTATATGACCAAGAAGTTGATGATAATTTCAGTCTGTATGAACAAGGTTTCATTGTTAGAATATTAACAGAGTGAGTAAATTCTCATAGTGATTCTAATGAACACATTAGAATGTTTTCATGGTTGGAATCCTAACCATATGATCAATAACTCATAGTCAACCCATTGAACATTTGAATCATAAATTATGGTTACTTCCAGAAAATAATAAACAACATAATTTTATACATTTTAACAAAAAAATTAATAACTAAAACTATGTTTTGTCAATTATAATTAATTTATATTTCCGCATTCACGAATCATATAATTGGTTCTTTCAATATTCTAAGGCACTGTAAATTTATCAATAGGGAAACATTCAATACAAATAAATTATCGAGTATTATCTACTTTCAGGTAATGATCTATCATATAGTGATGTATTAAATAAATATGATTTGTTCTAGAATGTGATATAGGATTATTATAAATTTTATCACACAAAAAATATCACAACATATAAGGTAATGATAGAATTCATATCTATATTCTATAAATAAATGTTTTATCCATATAATATGTTCACAACATCTTCTTGCATCTATATACTAAGGTCCAACACTTGATATTGTCATATATTTCTATTTTATACTACTCCAAGACAATACATAATTTAACACAAGTGGCATGTTACATAAGTTATTTTCATCAATAAATTTCAACTGCCAAAATCTAAATCTACATAAATAACTATAAAAAATCAATTCCTCTGGAGAAAAACAATCCTAAATTAGTTGAATTATTATGGTATTTGAATATTAGTTTCATAGCTAGCATAGATGACTCTTTTTGGATATTGTGAAAATGAGAACACAACTTAAATTTAATGTCAAGATAAAAGAACACTAAATATAGTAAACTTCGAACCACAACACATTACATTGTTTTATTTACTGATTTACCAGTTTCTTTAATATCCAACATTAAGGAAGTACTCATAAGGGTAACACTCACTTTATCATAGTCCATTCTAAATCATTTTAAAACATATTTTCTCTATATTCAATGATTTAAATTAATTACTCCTTTATTTTGATAAAGTTGAATGTTATCAATGAATTTATGTTCAACCAAGAAACTCATTTCAAATTCACTTAAAATAATCTTCTAAAATTAATAAAATATAATTTCTTAATGATCAAAATAATAAGATCAGGAACATAAATTGTTACTACAAAAACATCTTTGGAATTTTTTTTATAAATAATATAGGTTCAGCTAAAAATTTAGTAAAAAAATTATAAATAATATTAGAGTCGATAATATAAAACTATTCTCTATAATATTTTGGAAAACCATATAATTATTTTGATAATATATAAAATTATTTGAAAAGTGAGTGTTTTGAAATATAGGGGATGTTCCATAAAAAATACTCTAAAATAAAACCATTTATGCATTCAATATTGGATTCTATATCATATTGTTAGAAATCGAAAAGAGAAGAATAATAAAGAAACATCTGAATGGATTCAAATGTAGCTATTGGATCAAATGTTTCCACATAATCAATACATTATTCTTGACTATATCATTGTGAAACCAATATATATTTATTACTAAATATTATATATTCATATTCATCCTTATTTATAAACCCCAATTTAGTGATTATATTTAGGTAGTATTTCAGTCTTTCTACTAGTTATCATACTCTATATCTTTAAAAATTATTATGTTGTTATTTATTTTCCATTACCAAAAAATCACCATTAATCACATCATGGATGTTCATAGGTTCAAGTTGTGATAAGGAATCTAGATGTTAAAATGGATTTATTAGAGATTTTTTAGTACATGTTCATTTATAGAGGTTACTTAAAACAATATCTAAGTGATGAAATTTAATATTCTTTGAAACACTATGAATATAATTGTTTTACACCTCATTTTGATCATTGGGTTCCATTTTTTATTTAGAACATGGTGAGTTCATTATAGTCGGTCTGTAAGAATTAATACTATATTTAATATTTAGGAATAGAGTAGAAATAACATCCTCAAGATTTTAAAAAATACGTATTAAGAGCATGAAGATCTATTTAATTAAATTTAATTACTACACATTCATCCATAACTATAATCCTTTTATTATACAACCTATATGATTTACTGGTTGTAGAATATCCAAGGAAAATTCATTTATGACTCTTGAAGGAATATTTGTTCAAATAATCTTTTTTATGGAGTATGAAGACATTAAAAAAAAAATACAATGTAATTAATTATTGGATTTATATCATTACACTATTATTAAGGATTATTCATTAAATTAAGTCTAAATAAAACACAATTAATTATATAATATGATGCATTTATAGAATAATCCGATAATAAATAACTAAATCATACTCCTTGATCCTTGTATGATAAATTTAGTAAAGGGTTTTATTTCTTAAATCAACTAAATAATTCAATTATTAGGTCATAACATCATAAAATTAATGATTATAACTATGTTGTAATCATAAATATTCAAATTATTGATTTTAAAACTAAATTCCATGATCACATCTAATGGTTTTTATTCTTTATCTATTAATATTTTGTAATGATCTTGCATATCTAAAAATGAATGTTCCTCCCCGATTTAATCATGGAAGAGAACCAACATATATATAGAGTAGTCATCCACTATAACGTAATCATAAGGGTTTCATGACATAATATATACACTATAGGGTCCAAAAAAGTCCATATGAAGGAACCTAAATGTTAATATATTGACACTTCTTTCTCTATTTTGATATATATATTTTTGATAATTCTATTTGGATAGGGATTACATAATTTTTAAACTAGGGATTCTATCATAGATACATCCTTTACTAATCCATTACCAGTAAACATCAAATGTGGATGAATATTTCACATTCCTAGTCACCAATTCCAAATACAAGACTCTTTGTAACATTTATGTAAAGAACAATCATTTTGAGAGATCAATGAATTCAAATCTATATCATGAATAATTTAATTTATAAATTTATTGAAAAATAAATCTTGTATGGAATCAAAAATATTTATTGATTTTTTTTCAAATTTAACAAAAAACCCATCATGACCAAATTTTTAAATTCTAAGTTTATTATATTTCTATCATTATATAAATAAAACATCCAAAATTAAAACTTCAGTGAAATTACTAATTTTAAAATTCCTACTTATCTTCTCTTTTTCAATGTCTCTAACGGTGATATGTTCACCATCCTCTTTAGTCATGTTATTGGTGCTTGAGTAGTCTATAATCGTGTTTCTAGAGGACCCACTGTCCAGATACCATAGTTTGAGAATTTTTTTTTCATGTAATCATAAAAAATATATATCAAAAATTATTTTGTCACACATATTATCAGGAGTCCATATATGTTAGTATTAATTACTTCTAGAATACTAAAATGTTTACTAGTTTCATATATAAAGATCAATGACCTTAAAAAATAAGTACATTGTTAATTCCATTACAATATATTCTATTTACAAACCCTGTATAAATCGATCCTCAATTAAATTTATTTTTAATAACTATTCATTATCAAAATTAAGATCCTATTTTAATGGTATATTTTGGAGTTTTATATTTATGATGAATATATTTTTTTTATTTAATTTTGAAATACATAAGATCATTCAATAATTTTCCATTAGAAAAATTCTGCTCATAATTTTTTCTATGAATTTGAGTATTTTTATCCTTATATAATGTAATATAATTTTTAAAGTGATCATACATGGCATGATTCTTCTCAAAAAAAAATTTATTTAACTTTTAAATCATTAATATTTTCTTCTTTAATGATTCAATAGTCAATAAATTGCTTAATATAAATATATTATGAATCATTTTTATTCTCAGAATGATAAGAATTTTTAGTAGGAGATTCACGAAAAATCATTATCACCGTACATGTGTTTTTTATAAAATAGATATTGGATTTATCACTTGATTCCCATCTAATGGAATCTAATTCCATTAAACTATCCTTTGAGATAATCCGAGTGGTTTTTGCAGAATTTTTTTATCTCTTTCCTTTTATCAATTAATTGTAATTATAATTCATCTTAGAATATTATGATTTGATGTTTAATTATTTTATATTCATTACAAAATTTTAGATTTGGATAATAATCCTTTTTAAAATATTTTATCTAATTTAAATTGTCATAATTACCATTGAAATTTGGTTTCATAAAAAATAATATTTTTATAAAACTATATTCAACATCTTCTTTCATATACCACTTCCTCATCACTTACAGCAGGTGATTCATTATCACATGAGATTTTAGGTTTGATCTTTTTTTAGTCAGTAGTCTTAAAATATAAAGACTTTTTTAGGATCATCACTTCTTCATTTTTTACATGAAATTATTCCTTAGACATTATCATCATTCCAATTAAATAACATTATTTGAAATGAACTACTGTCACATGATTCTATTATGGATAATGATGTCCATCTCCATCATTCTGGTAATTAATAGAAATTTTTCATGACTTGATCCTTATTATTAATTTTCATTCCCACTTCATGCATCATTTAAACTATCCCACTATACCCGATATATGTTTCATATATAGATTCACGATGATTTATATTTTATTTATCATATTTAATAGATTATGTGTTTATATTAATTTTATTAACATTAGATGTCCATACTGGGAAATAGAAAAAATATCTTAAATTCCAGAAGCAACAACATAGGATGATATTTTAATAAATTCATATGTTCTTAAATCACAGTACAAAAAATTCATAGATTTAAAATTATAATAATATACATTTGTAGTATAATCACTCCAAGAATCTCTGTAATATTGATATTTTTAATATTTACCTTCAATTACCATCCATATATCAAGGCCTATACCATTTATGGTATTTTATTATCCAAATAATCCACTTATAATAATTATTCCCATTATAGTATCGAGGGTGACTACTTACAGTTCTGTATATTATATTTTTATTAATAAATATTAAATTTATATAAAATTTAAATTTAATATAATTAAATAAAATTGAATCATAGTAAAAAATTTGTTTGAAAATCCATTCATATCTTTTTTATTATATTAAGTGAGTAGACTAATAAGGAGGTTTTAATTGAGTTCCAAAAAAAATTAAATTTAAAAATAATATAAAAATGTTATCGCCAATTTAATGTAGTCACCATGATAGTAAAAATTGTAGAAATATATAAATTTTATATTTGAGAAAATTTCTCAATTATTGGACCATGGATCAGTTATGCCACCATGGAAAAACATTAACTATTGAAATTAAGTCTCTCAATAAAAATATTCATATTAACATAAGATAGGTCTTCCTATCAATGTAATTTTTTATTAAAATTTTGAATATAAAAGTTGTTTTTAGATTAAAATAACAAAACTATCAAATTATATAGTGGAATTTAAACATGGTTACCTCTATCAATTTGAGATATAATACCCTCTTCTTGGAATTCACCTGGTTTATTGAAATTGTTTATGGAATAAACTGATCCAAAACCATGATATTGTATACTAAATGAATATTTTATAGGATTAACGTGTCTTAGGGAAACTTCCATATATGTTTGAGGGGTGTAAATGATATTTGGTCATACAATACTTCTCTGTTTTGTGCTGTAATTGGGGATGACCTTATTTGTTTAATGTTCAAACATTCCAATCAGTTTCTAACGTGTTTGTTCGTAGAACCGGAAACATAGAATGATTCTATATCCATTTGAACCTACTTTCCAAATGTAGGTGCTCATTAGTTGTGAACCACTGAGGCTTAAGAATTGGCATTGGCCGAGAGGATGGTACGTCGGACTCATCACACCTTTTTTGGGGGAATTATTGTCTACTCCGAGACTCTCTTTAAAGATTTAAGTTATGTTCGTGAATCCTTATTAAATTACCAAGTATGAAAATGAGCTTTCCTTTAGATCTGACAATCAATGATTAGTATATAGGAGATTTAGAGAATATTTTATATGTATTCAAGGTTATTCATGGATAAAGAATCATCTGTATTTGTTTAGAGATTCTTAGTAAATGGTATCCTTCAATACATTATATAGAGATCTCTTGGTCATTATGATAAAAATACAGGTTTTAAAGCCACTCAGCGGGGCACTTAAAGATTACTATCGTTCAGAAGGACATGGATTATTTCAGAGTTGGGATCATACCCGCAGATGGGCTACCTATATATCCTTGTTTTGAAAAGGAATCAGAACCCACTTAGTTCGAGTAAATAAGTATGAGGTTTATGCAAGGATGATGGCTCAAAGAAAGATGTCATAATTACTTTTACGCTCTACGCTCACGTGAATCATTCAAGGTGTGAGAAAAAAGAGGTATTGGTAAAACCTGACAATTTCTCTATGAAAGATGAAATCATAAGAAATAATGTGGGGAATATGTATGTATGAATTCCCAGATAGATGAGGATTGGGATTAACTTTAGGGAAGAAACCCATGAACAAGGTCCATAAAGGTATCTGTTCTTTATAGAGATTTGGATACTTAACTTAGGGCTTACTCCAAAGAAGGATTCCCAAATTAGAGGGGACTTATGATTGGGTTTTACTCCTAATAAGGAATCCCAAAACAAAATTAAATTAAGACTGGTTAAGAGAAATTATTACTGGGGCTTAATCAAAAAAAGGAGGCCTATGTTAAAGGGACTTGAGAATTGGGGTTTATTCTTGAAAAGGAGGAACAAGTTAAGGGGAATTATGACTGGGGCATACTCCTTAGAAGGAGGCTCCGGTTACGAAAATTTGGAACTTTCTCCTAAAGAGGATGCCCATATTTGGGAACTTGAAGACTGGGGCTTACTCCTGAAAAGGAGGCCTAGGTTAGGGGTCTTTGGGCATACACCTATGGAGGATTCCCAAATTAATGATCCTATCATCTTAAAGGATTAGGTTGAATAAATGAAATCTCTAACCTTAGTGACATAATGATATTTAAATCACTAGGTTTTAAGAGACGGTCAACAAAATTCCTTTCATATAAGGAATCCAACAGAGGAACCACACCAAAAATGGGTTTGAAGTGGTTTTTGAAGGCTATGTCTTGAACAGGAGAGGTGGATTTGATGAAATAAGCCGAATATGTAGGAGGGGAACCTAAAAAAAGGTAGGCACGAAGGTCCTGTTGGGGTGCACATGTACTGGGCGCGCAGGTATACCTGCGCGACACATGTGTACCTTCGCGATGGTTAACCCATAGGTTAATACTTGGGTGAAACTTGGCTCAATCCCTAAGCATTATTCCTAGAGACTTCCAAAAGAGTGGCGTGAAGGTTCTATTGAAGGGATAAGGTGGCGTGCAGGTGTGTCCATTTCCTTTAAGGATTAAACACCTAGGGGCGCAGGAGTTGTTGAATTTCAACACTTAGGCCTTGTTCTGCCTCTTTATATCTTCCGTTCTAGGTATGAAATTACCTTAGAAGTGTTAAGAAGGCTTCAAGAAGAGACTAGGGCGTCGAGATCTCAAATATGAGTCTCTGTATTTTTTGCCCTTGAAATGGGGGTCCCACAAGGGGTATTTATAGGCTGCTGAAGACCTTGGGTGAAAATCATCTAGGGGAAATGGTCACCTGCGCGCCCAGTATGTAGCACGTAGGTACTCTGCGTGACCATCTTGGAACTTGTGCTGCCCATGCTGAAAAAAATCCATGTCATTCCTTTGTCAATTTTTGATGTTTCTTCAAAGGATGAATCACTTTATGTTAAGGTATTCCCCTTTTTCATTCATTAGACTCTATGATGGAAAGGAGCATCAACAAAAGTACCCCCCCCCTCAAATTTGGATCAGAAAAAAATGAGGATATGACTCTGAGGTAAATAATAAAACCAAGGAAAGGCACTGCGCAGGTTCGTAGCACGCAGATAGCGGTGCGCATGTGAGAGGTGTGCAGGCTTCGGCGTGTAGGGGTGCGTCCTGGCCTATAAATAGGCGATCATTCTTCTACAAAGCACACAGGTTTCAAAGCACTTCGTTCTCGTTGCACAATATTCTCATGTCATGCAGGTTGATGATTTTCTATGGTTTTATTGCTTTTGTTCGTTGTTGCGCTGCTGGATAGGTATTTTGACCTGTGTGGTGATACCTACATGCCAAAAACCTACGTGACATAGTTATACATGCGTACCAAAATTGGACTTGCGCTCCTTAATGCCTTAGCCAAATTTTCACCTTTTTCACAAATTGTATGAAAAATAAACTCACTTAAGAGTTACTTATTCGACCTTTTTGCAGATTAAATGGATCCTAGAAGAATTGGAATGCCTGATGAATTGGCTAGAAAGCGGTTTGATGACATGATGAACGTTGTTGGCCATGATTACTATGATATCTGCGACATCACTCTCCCGGATTTGGCTTAGTACTTGAAGAAATATCATCTTAATTTCCCACAGAGCATCTACCTACCTCTGTATTGCCATGGTTATCTACAAGGAGTTAACATTCCAGATTAAAAGAATTATCTTCCCGAGATGCAGCTGCACTGCTACTACTCTATTTCGGTTATTCTGTGCATTAAGAGAAACAAAAATGGTGTGAACTTTCAAATATTTCTTCCCTTCCATTTCATTGCAGATATGAAAATGGAAAACCCATGGGCTGAATTGTTTTCCGCTACCAGTTGGTGGAGGGAAGACTATCATTGTATTAGAACCATATCTAAAAATAGTACTCTCTTGAAATGGATCTTTAATTCCAATGAACCATTCTCAAATCCATGTATCCATATTCTATGTCTCTTGGACATAAACAGAGTCACTGTTTGATCAGTAGAAAATTTTCGCAAACCGAAAATAAGAGCATCCTTTTACAATTGTTCCAAGAAGAGCTAGAATCACTGCATATCCTATTGTATCCACCTGAATGAATGAATTCCAGGAGGCTTCTGATGAAGCTCGGGATGCTGTAAATCAAATGAAGAGTTATTTTGAACGTCTTTTGTATATCTTGGAAAAGGGAAGAGACACCAGTCTATGGATGTCCTTCTAACTCCTATTCATCAATGAAAAACACTTTCACCTTCAATCATTTGTTCCTGCATTTTATTGCTACATGCCTTAAATTTTTTCTTAAGCCAATGGTCATAGTAAAAATAGTTTGATTTTTAATAGGATTATAAAAATAACAATACAACCTTTGAATCTTTTAATTTCTTAATATTACCTAAATCATATGAAATGTATGTTTAGTGAGCTGGGACTTGACTTTTTTTCAGAGTTCCCTTGACTTTTGTGGGCAGTTTGAAGTCTTGCACGTCAGACATAAAAAGGGTAATGTTTATGGTCGAAATAGATTTTACTGAATGGATTAAAATTGACTCAATTGTTTGATAATTTATCTGAAAACATATTACCACACTCAAGTATGGGGTAAAATATGTAATCTATGACATAAGAAATTTTTAATCTGAATATTGATATGAAAAAGGACTAAGAGGCATTAGAAGATTTATTTCCTAAGAGTGAAGTTACAATTATTAAAAAAAACCCGTTAGGGGGTTGAATTATGCAGGGCCTCTTAAGTGCATTGGCTGCATTGTCAAATAATAGAATCTTTTGGCACAAAGGTCTGTTTTGTAGACTACTTATGCAAGGCCACCTAAGGGCACATGATGCATAGTCAAATAATAGCATCTTTTGGCTAATAGGTCTGTAATGTAGACTACATATGCAAGGCTGCCTAAGGGAACATGCTGTATAGTCAGGGAAAGAACTCTCAGAAATTTACTTTTCTACTGCTAAAAATCTAGTGAAAGTTTATGGAGATTCATATTTTCCAATGCATAGAGTTTTCTGTATGGATAGAGGTACTTGAAAATGGATAGGATATCCCAAATCAATATTGTCAATGAATTAGATTAATGTCAATTCTGCGATGGTCTGACCCAAACGTAGGGAAGGAAAATATAAACCATATACCTGAATACTTTCAGATCATGAAAAAGAATATGGGACAAATATGTTATGGATGTCTATTTTTTCGGATCCCTACATATTTTCGTTAAGAAAAATATGTACAAAATTGGTTTTCTTCCCAATAATGAAGTTACCATTATTTGAGAAACCTGTTAGGGGGTTGAATTATGCAGGGCCACCTAAGGGCATTGGTTGTATAGTCAAATAATTGCATCTTTTGGCTGAAATGTCTATTATGTAGACTGTTTATGCAAGGGAACCTAAGGGCATGTACTGCATAGTCAGGTAAAAGAACTATCATAAATTGGAAATTTTGTGACCAGAAGTCATGAAAATGGTTATGGAGATATGGAATTATTTAAGGTTAGGAATCTGACACATCGAAATGGGCATTGTCGAATATATGTAAAGATACACAGACAAATGAAAACCCTAATCATGTTGTGGCTTGGTCTTGAATTGAGATGTCTTACATCACTACATATATCCCTAGAATGAGAATCAATCCAAATGTAGTTCTTGAAATAC
The DNA here is from genome assembly GCA_963277665.1 of Viscum album. Taxonomy (NCBI): domain Eukaryota; kingdom Viridiplantae; phylum Streptophyta; class Magnoliopsida; order Santalales; family Viscaceae; genus Viscum; species Viscum album. Next base: position 531,286,129 of record OY728133.1, read on the forward strand.
AGTTTAACGTCATGTGGGACGAGAGTACGGGAGATCATAGTTTAGGTTCATAGAGCTCGGACCATTATAAGGAATGCATAGTGTGTGTTTTATAAACCTGATGTGAATGAAGACTGGGGTTTTCATACCACATTAATGTTTTCACAAGGGGACTTTTCAGCAAAGGGACTAAAAGTGAAATTTGGGGTTAGGCCCCAAGACTTGGGGCTGGATTCGCGGGATGCTTAAACTTTCCTATAAATCCCATAAGGATGGGAATCAAGCCTCACGTAATTCTTGAAATACCCTCTATATAGATTTTTTATATACATATGAAGGGTGAAAGGGGACTTTAGTGCAATAATGTTTTGACCCAAAATAAAATGTTCGGGCATTGCCATGTATTCACGTAGTCTTTAGAATATAACATGATTAGAGATCAATGTAAATAATTATTCCATCTCATGAGAGGGTTTCCATGAATGTTGTTGTTTATTGTCGTACAAGAAAAAATTGTTGTACAGTTTAATGTCATATAGTAAGGACAAAGGTGAACCAATGTGAATATATTGATTCTGGGGGAGGATTCACGAATTAACATCGAATGAGATGGAAGGGAACCGATGTGAAGAGATTAATTTTGGGCTTGAACCTCGGGAGATTGCCTACGTACCCAGCCTAGTAGGAAAGGATCAAAGTATGTGTAGTTCAATTGAAGAATTAATTGGTGATCAAGTTGTTTTTGAGTTAAATGATCTAAAAAGAAAGTGTTGGGACTTACCCATGGTTAGCAGCCTAGAGAATGTGTTATGGTTGATGTTTACTCTAAGCTCACATTGTAGAGACCCAAAGCTTATCGTACATGGACATTACATTTCATTTGCGGAATACTTAGTACATAACAAAAACACACACTAAAGGATCGTAATAGTTTAGTGTCTTTGGAAACTCGGAACGTAATCTTCTAAACGTGGTAAAAGATCTTCAACATCTCCCATAAAGATCTTTTTTTTACCTAAAACCTTTCTTTATATCCTGGGGAAAAGAAAACATAAAAGGGTGAGCTCAAATGCTCAGTAAGGGTAAACAAATGAAATATCAATCACATCATATACATAAGAACATAGCTTTTGGAAATCTTAACCTGCAAAAGAGCTCATAATATCATAACGTGGGATAAATCATAGAAGTGAAAATGAAATCATAACATAAAACATTACTCATTGTGGCATACACACATAATCATAGAGAATCATTTCTTGTTAGTCAAGACTCATTGCCAAGACTATCTTAGTGGACAAAGTCCCTTTCTGAATCGAGTAATCCTCGTTTCAGTCCTGTTTCACTGAACCGGTATAACCTACCATTCCAGCCATGTCTATCTCATGAGATATAAAATCTTTACCCAATGCATTGGAGGGAGATATAAGTCCCACTCATCTTATAATGAATCCTTTCTTATGTGTGCCACATAATCATAAAACATACATCATCGCATAACACATGTAACAAAGATGGGATTCTTGAGACATCATGACATCATAAATCAATTCATATAAGATAAAGGAATTCATAAAAATAGTTCCATCACAACTTGATCAAATCAATTTAATAATAGGGATAAAAACAGAACCCTTTATTATCTTATATGGAAAATAATTTTGATAAAACACTTGAATTGAATTCTTGAGGAAAATATCCTTTCTTCTTCAAAATCAATTTCTTTTCACAAAACATCATGCAATTTTAAATGAAATATATTTTTATTGAAAATAGTCATGAAAACATTTATAGTAAGCTTCATGAAAATAAGGCTTTATAAAACAGTATAAATCTGTTCGTTCCGTATAAGTTAAAAAAAACATTCTTCGTACTTTTGTCGGAAAAGTCAAAAAGTACCTCGTACGAAAAACGAAAAAAGATTCCTTTCATATCCTTTACTAAAAACTCATAGAAGGGTAAAATTGGATTTAAACAATTGTAGGTGGATGGAAATAATATTACATATTGAGGGAACATGGATGTGGATGATAAAATACACCCCAGTAAATACTTACGAATAAACAATCTCGGATAAAAATGAGATTGTGATATTTCCCTTACCTTATGTCCGACTTGCTTTGTAAGTGTCCAAACCTCCTGTATAATGATTTAAATCATGTTATTGACTAATTCCAGAATCATATTCATTGTTATGATATCATATATGGTTCACTTATGACATTATATTACCCGTTCTTTTGTAAATTCCATGTTAAAGAAGCGTTTTGGGTAAAATCGTTTCATTTATCTTAGGTGTTTTGACTTGTTGTTCTTGACATCACTATTACTTATATCATGATTTAAATACTTCCAAAATATAAAATATGATTTATATATCATATATATTCAGTATATATATATATAATAGGTAGATAAATAAAATGAAAAACACCGTTCATGGAGACGGTAGTCCGTACGTACGCATGAACGTTGTTTTCCTTTCCTTATTGTCTTGAAATGGAAGTAAGTAGATGACATACATATGTATATATATACATAAATCCAGTAGCTTTATAATGTCATATATTTAATTATTATTTCTTATATATACATTATAATCATTCTTAAATGGTTAACATGTAGAATGAATCTCATCGCGTCGTGGAGACGGTATTCCATACGTACGCACGAGCGATGATATCATTTCTATAAATATTGAATTGAATTGGAGTGGATTATACAATATATCAGAATCAATATGATGTTGTAATAACTATGTATAGTTATTCTTTACACCATTATACCCATCCATGTAAGGTGGTGGTGGAAAATAGATTACACCACGGCGTGGAGACGGTATTCCGTACGTACGCACGCGCGGTGATTTCTTTTTCCGTAGGATGGATAGATGGTGAAATAGGTTTGTTTCATACATATAATAACATATCAGTATATGAGTGATACTGATGTTATTACTTCATAATGAAACAACCTAAGAAGAAGAAGTGGAAGAAGAAATAAAGATGAAAGAATTGGTAACGGTAATTACCTCTTCTTTGAAGCACCTTTTGGAGACCTCCTCTTAGGGAACTAAAATTGGTCTTTGAGTAAGACCAGAACCTCTAGGATGTTGCTAGGGAAGTGGAGAAGAGATTTGGGCAGGGGTTGGCCGAGCTTGAGTGCTCAAATTGGTGTGAGGAGGAGGGGAAGAGGTGCCCTTTTATAAGGGAGGAGAGGGGCACCTTAGGAATATCTCAAAATATTATTTTATATTAAAGTCAAAATCGGTTTATAATGGCTCCAAAGGGTCTTATTTCGAAGATAAGGTGGGGATGGGTCGAAATACTATCAACCAATAATATTTAGACAAGTTTAGAGTATTATTTTAACCTTATAAATTAGATTTAACTCTAAGTTAAATAATTTAACTTTTACCATGTCTTTTTGTTTTCTTTCACTATATGGTTAATAAACTTACTATAACATGCCAACCGAACCCCAAATTGTTTATTATTAATATATATATCCTTATCTAAGTCATTTGGCCGAACCTTAGATTTTTAGGAATAAAATAACAATTAATAATATAATATTTGATTTAAAAACTATTTTGTGTCAATTTTGACACTATATGATATATGATTTTTGTGAAAGTCATAACAGAATTATATGTTCGAAACAAGTTGATTAAATCAACATTAATATATCATAGTAACCTAGAAAATTAGTGGAATTCATAAAAAGTCTTAAATTACATTTATTTTGGTATTTATATTATCAATTATGTCAATATTTCATTAATAAGATAATTACTGCATCATCTTTGTGTCATAATTAAATTATTTGATGTCTAAAAATTACAAATAAAATACCATCATGTAGGAAATCTTTTTAGCTTTCTAATGAATATTTACAATCGAATTTATCTTATGTATAACCCCATATTAAAAATGATTTACTTATTAAACATTGATTTTAACTATTTTAACCTTTCATTAAATAAATTAATAATAAATGTCCTAATCTAATCCAAGTGGGCCTAAATGGTCATATTTTATTCCTAAGTTTGTTTTTGGTCGAATTAAACTTGTCCAATAGAATTAGGACATGTGTTAGGGTAATATTAATATCATATTTACCCTTAGTTACCCTATTTACTATTAACCGCGGTAAAAAAAGTAAAAAGTTACTATTCACCAAAAAATTATTTTCATCTCATTGAACCACATTTTAGTCCTTGATATTAATCGTGTCTCTCGGATTTTCGAAATTTCATTCACAGAAGTGGCAAAATTATGTTTTATGAAAAATTCAGTTTTTTTAACTACCACTTAGTAGTTTCACTATTCATCAAAAATTGATGTTTTTCAGAACAATGCCAAAATTTCATCCTAAGCTATATTTCATATTCCGAATTCAAAAATGAAATCTATTTTACCAAATTCATAACATATAAGTTGCATTAATTAATTTTATAATTAAATCCCGCTGTTAAAATAAATAGCGTGTTTTTAGGAAACAATATATATCAAAAGATTGACACTTGATTATGTCTGGTTTAAATGTGAAATTACAACCAATGACCAACATTGTATTAAATTGTAAAAATATATTCTAAATATACTTTAACACCACTCAAATTAATAATTTATCACTATTAATTATTTCGATTAAAAAAGTTGTTTTTAATTATAATTTAGTAATTTTCACTATTCATCAGAATATGAAAGTTATCCGAAAAGTACCAAAATTTCACCTTAGGCTAAATTCGATACTCCGAATCCAAAAATGAAGTTCATTTTGAAAAATAAGATTTACAGAGTTTTAAAAAGTGGTTATTACTATTCATAACGGCTAGTTTTAATAATATTTTAATAGCACATCGTTGTTTAGTGAAACTCGGTATTGCGTACGACGCAAGCTATCGAGGAAGGTCGCGATTGCGTGTAAATCAAGGAAAGTCAAGGATGCGTGTTGTGCAAGATCCTTTTGGTGTAGCGTACAACACAAGACATTAGTGAAATAAAAAGATTATTTTTCATAAAATCTCGGGCTGTTACATTCTACCCCCCTTAAAATGAATTTCGCCCTCGAAATTCATCGGGGTTATAAATGGTTTACTATTCGAAAGTTTCTTTAATAGAATCCCACATCGTAAAAAGGAATACCAAAACCAATCTTTAAAAACAAAAGTATGAAACCTAACGGTTACCCAAATAAACTAATCACTGGGTTTCCACATAGGTGAAAATATTGATATGGAAGAAAAATCTAACCATCATGTTCTGATGAAGAGTGGTAGAGAACATGGCTATGGAAAAGCCAGTAATCACAAAGCCATAAATTTGTGACGATCTAAGGTACCATCTGATTCATCAGATATAAGATCACTAGGACAACATTTTTGGTTTTCAAGATCGTTTCCCTAAAGTTAAAGAATTTGAATTAGAATAAATACTTACTTTATGTTGGTAAACCTCATTGTTGTTCGTTCCTTTAACAATTTCAACTTCATCTTTTAAATAAATGAAGTTGAATTTGTTATTTGTGAAGTGTTAGAAGATCATGTGATAGAATGATGGGTCATTCCATCTGTCTCAAACAAAAGGTTAGCAAAAATTATATACATAAGTCGATCTATAGTGAGATTAATCATATATTGTTCCTAAAATGGACTTATACTTCATATATCATACTGCTTAATATAATAAAACTAGTTTCTACTAAACAGGGACTTCCTGTAGGCCAGTGGTAGGCGATAAAGGCCAGTCGCACTTCGGTTGTGGGTTCGATTCCCACAGCCTTGTCCGAAGCGATGGGCTATCGCCCGTCCTGCAGGTTGTCCTTTTTCTAAAACTATATTACTATAACATCCCATCAATAATATCAAAAAACTTCTATCCTTAAACAATACTAACTTATGTCCAACATAATCCATTTCAATCTTTAGGCTTATCCATAATACTGCAGTCCATTCTCATAACATAGTGAAAACGATTACCAGAGATTTAATACCATCGTTGATCCCCATATATCATAAGATATGTTTTGTTGGTCACATTCCAAACATTCAAAGTCCTTAATCATGTATTCTCTTGAATACCCATTGAACCTTAGTGAAAACATGAATGCAGTTAAAAGTTAACACTTTCCACATACCAAAATCCTCAAAATTCTATATACTCAAACCATGATATCACTTAGTCCTTATATCAATCATGAGCTCATGAATACAATCAAACATCTCATTATCTTTTTATCCTTTCATTATGCACATATCATCTACTTTCCAAAATATTTGAATCACTTTTCATGGTTATCGGTACCTTAAAATTATTGAAAACCACAATAGACCAATACTTAAATATTTCAATACACCATAAAAGTACCTCAACAACATTATTCTTGAATACCAATACATAAACACTTCAGTCCATACACTTCAATGATTGTCCTGGAATAAGTCCTTTCTTGATTTAGAAGTAACTTTTTAGGTCAGGGCATTGAGTTGGGTAATGCCCATGTTCTCCACAAATAAGACATTGAACTCCATAACAGTCTGTCACTCTATGACCCTTTTCTCCACACAGATAACATCGGTCCCTCCATTTGAGGTATTCCTCAAGGTTCTTCTTCCCTTCTTTAGAAATCTCAATCTTCCTTTCTTTATGCTCCTCAACATGCGAACATGCATAATAGTTTATCTTCCTCTTCTTTGATGAATTATTCATTCCACTAAATTTCACCTTGTTAATCATATATCGCGATGACTGATTCGGCATAATCACAATATCTTTATCTCTAGGAATTACACAATTTTGTTGCTCATAGTCACCAATTTGTCCGTTGGATTTAATGTTAACCGAATTCCTTCTGGTTCCCTCCATTAACTAAAACACAAAAAGAATTTTGTGAGAGGCGAAATCATGCTAGGGAAGACAACATAGTAAAGGGGAAGCACCCTCAATATCTAACATCTTAGGATAAATTCTAAGATCGTTACCGTAGTTCTAGGACTATATCCTATACGTATACTTATCCTTAGGGACATCCCTAGACAGACCATAGAAATATCTCTAGGGATCTCACTAACGTTTTCGCATCCTAGTTTCCAAAGGTTGACTAAACCTTTCCTCTGATACCAACTGTAGAGACCCGAAGCTTATCGTACATGGACATTACATTTCATTTGCGGAATACTTAGTACATAACAAAAACACACACTAAAGGATCGTAATAGTTTAGTGTCTTTGGAAACTCGGAACGTAATCTTCTAAACGTGGTGAAAGATCTTCATCATCTCCCATAAAGATCTTTTTTTTTACCTAAAACCTTTTTTTATATCCTGGGGAAAAGAAAACATAAAAGGGTGAGCTCAAATGCTCAGTAAGGGTAAACAAATGAAATATCAATCACATCATATACATAAGAACATAGCTTTTGGAAATCTTAACCTGCAAAAGAGCTCATAATATCATAACGTGGGATAAATCATAGAAGTGAAAATGAAATCATAACATAAAACATTACTCATTGTGGAATACACACATAATCATAGAGAATCATTTCTTGTTAGTCAAGACTCATTGCCAAGACTATCTTAGTGGACAAAGTCCCTTTCTGAATCGAGTAATCCTCGTTTCAGTCCTGTTTCACTGAACCGGTATAACCTACCATTCCAGCCATGTCTATCTCATGAGATATAAAATCTTTACCCAATGCATTGGAGGGAGATATAGGTCCCACCCATCTTATAATGAATCCTTTCTTATGTGTGCCACATAATCATAAAACATACATCATCGCATAACACTTGTAACAAAGATGGGATTCTTGAAACATCATGACATCATAAATCAATTCATATAAGATAAAGGAATTCATAAAAATAGTTCCATCACAACATGATCAAATCAATTTAATAATAGGGATAAAAACAGAACCCTTTATTATCTTATATGGAAAATAATTTTGATAAAACACTTGAATTGAATTCTTGAGGAAAATATCCTTTCTTCTACAAAATCAATTTCTTTTCACAAAACATCATGCAATTTTAAAAGAAAGATATTTTTATTGAAAATAGTCATGAAAACATTTATAGGAAGCTTCATGAAAATATGGCTTTATAAAACAGTATAAATCTGTTCGTTCCGTATAAGTTAAAAAAAACATTCTTCGTACTTTTGTCGGAAAAGTCAAAAAGTACCTCGTACGAAAAACGAAAAAAGATTCCTTTCATATCCTTTACTAAAAACTCATAGAAGGGTAAAATTGGATTTAAACAATTGTAGGTGGATGGAAATAATATTACATATTGAGGGAACATGGATTTGGATGATAAAATACACCCCAGTAAATACTTACGAATAAACAATCTCGGATAAAAATGAGATTGTGATATTTCCCTTACCTTATGTCCGACTTGCTTTGTAAGTGTCCAAACCTCCTGTATAATGATTTAAATCATGTTATTGACTAATTCCATAATCATATTCATTGTTATGATATCATATATGGTTCACTTATGACATTATATTACCCGTTCTTTTGTAAATTCCATGTTAAAGAAGCGTTTTGGGTAAAATCGTTTCATTTATCTTAGGTGTTTTGACTTGTTGTTCTTGACATCACTATTACTTATATCATGATTTAAATACTTCCAAAATATAAAATATGATTTATATATCATATATATTCAGTATATATATATATATATAATAGGTAGATAAATAAAATGAAAAACACCGTTCATGGAGACGGTAGTCCGTACGTACGCATGAACGCTGTTTTCCTTTCCTTATTGTCTTGAAATGGAAGTAAGTAGATGACATACATATGTATATATATACATAAATCCAGTAGTTTTATAATGTCATATATTTCATTATTATTTCTTATATATACATTATAATCATTCTTAAATGGTTAACATGTAGAATGAATCTCATCGCGTCGTGGAGACGGTATTCCGTACGTACGCACGAGCGATGATATCATTTCTATAAATATTGAATTGAATTGGAGTGGATTATACAATATATCAGAATCAATATGATGTTGTAATAACTATGTATAGTTATTCTTTACACCATTATACCCATCCATGTAAGGTGGTGGTGGAAAATAGATTACACCACGGCGTGGAGACGGTATTCCGTACGTACGCACGCGCGGTGATTTCTTTTTCCGTAGGATGGATAGATGGTGAAATAGGTTTGTTTCATACTTATAATAACATATCCGTATATGAGTGATACTGATGTTATTACTTCATAATGAAACAACCTAAGAAGAAGAAGTGGAAGAAGAAATAAAGATGAAAGAATTGGTAACGGTAATTACCTCTTCTTTGAAGCACCTTTTGGAGACCTCCTCTTAGGGAACTAAAATTGGTCTTTGAGTAAGACCAGAACCTCTAGGATGTTTCTAGGGAAGTGGAGAAGAGATTTTGGCAGGGTTTGGCCGAGCTTGAGTGCTCAAATTGGTGTGAGGAGGAGGGGGAGGAGGTGCCCTTTTATAAGGGAGGAGAGGGGCACCTTAGGAATATCTCAAAATATTATTTTATATTAAAGTCAAAATCGGTTTATAATGGCTCCAAAGGGTCTTATTTCGAAGATAATGTGGGGATGGGTCGAAATCCTATCAACCAATAATATTTAGACAAGTTTAGGGTATTATTTTAACCTTATCAATTAGATTTAACTCTAAGTTAAATAATTTAACTTTTACCATGTCTTTTTGATTTCTTTCACTATATGGTTAATAAACTTACTATAACATGCCAACCGAACCCCAAATTGTTTATTATTAATATATATATCCTTATCTAAGTCATTTGGCCGAACCTTAGATTTTTAGGAATAAAATAACAATTAATAATATAATATTTGATTTAAAAACTATTTTGTGTCAATTTTGACACTATTTGATATATGATTTTTGTGAAAGTCATAACAGAATTATATGTTCGAACCAAGTTGATTAAATCAACATTAATATATCATAGTAACCTAGAAAATTAGTGGAATTCATAAAAAGTCTTAAATTACATTTATTTTGGTATTTATATTATCAATTATGTCAATATTTCATTAATAAGATAATTACTGCATCATCTTTGTGTCATAATTAAATTATTTGATGTCTAAAAATTACAAATAAAATACCATCATGTAGGAAATCTTTTTTGGCTTTCTAATGAATATTTACAATCGAGTTTATCTTATGTATAACCCCATATTAAAAATGATTTACTTATTAAACTTTGATTTTAACTATTTTAACCTTTCATTAAATAAATTAATAATAAATGTCCTAATCTAATCCAAGTGGGCCTAAATGGTCATATTTTATTCCTAAGTTTGTTTTTGGTTGAATTAAACTTGTCCAATAGAATTAGGACATGTGTTAGGGTAATATTAATATCATATTTACCCTTAGTTACCCTATTTACTATTAACCGCGGTAAAAAAAGTAAAAAGTTACTATTCACCAAAAAATTATTTTCATCTCATTGAACCACATTTTAGTCCTTGATATTAATCGTGTCTCTCGGATTTTCGAAATTCCATTCACAGAAGTGGCAAAATTATGTTTTATGAAAAATTCAGTTTTTTTAACTACCACTTAGTAGTTTCACTATTCATCAAAAATTGATGTTTTTCAGAACAATGCCAAAATTTCATCCTAAGCTATATTTCATATTCCGAATTCAAAAATGAAATCTATTTTACCAAATTCATAACATATAAGTTGCATTAATTAATTTTATAATTAAATCCCACTGTTAAAATAAATAGCGTGTTTTTAGGAAACAATATATATCAAAAGATTGACACTTGATTATGTCTGGTTTAAATGTGAAATTACAACCAATGACCAACATTGTATTAAATTGTAAAAATATATTCTAAATATACTTTAAAACCACTCAAATTAATAATTTATCACTATTAATTATTTCGATTAAAAAAGTTGTTTTTAATTATAATTTAGTAATTTTCACTATTCATCAGAATATGAAAGTTATCCGAAAAGTACCAAAATTTCACCTTAGGCTAAATTCGATACTCCGAATCCAAAAATGAAGTTCATTTTGAAAAATAAGATTTACAGAGTTTTAAAAAGTGGTTATTACTATTCATAACGGCTAGTTTTAATAATATTTTAATAGCACATCGTTGTTTAGTGAAACTCGGTATTGCGTACGACGCAAGCTATCGAGGAAGGTCGCGATTGCGTGTAAAGCAAGGAAAGTCAAGGATGCGTGTTGTGCAGGATCCTTTTGGTGTAGCGTACAACACAAGACATTAGTGAAATAAAAAGATTATTTTTCATAAAATCTCGGGCTGTTACACACATGAGTCATACTCAGTGTTAAAAACAAGAGATATCAATAACCCTAACGATGCACAGTTTAATGTAATGTTGGGCGTATAAGGGGCTGAACACAGTTTAACGTCGTTTTGGAAAATGGGGGACTATGCAGTTTAATGTCATTCAGTAATGACAAAAGAGAAGATTATGCAGTTTAAAGTCTTGCAGTAAGGACTTTGGTGACTCTGTAGTTTAATGTCATGTAGTAAGGTCAACACAGTTTAACTTCATGTTGGATGAAAAGGTACAATACAGTTTAATTTCATGTTGGACGATAGAGTGTTGTACATATTAGTGTCATGCAGATAAGATGTATTAGGGAATTTTCCACAGTTTAACGTCATGTGGGATTAAGAGGTGCACAGTTTAACGTCATATAGCTAGGATGATGGTTATACAGTTTAACATCATGCTATACATGAGGTACATATGTATAGTTTATCATCATGTAGATAGGATACCATAGATTAACATCAAGATGGACGTATAAGAGACAATAGTGTTTAACATCATGTTGGATGATAGAGTGTTGTACAGTTTAGTGTCCTGTAACTAGGACGTATTACTAGGCAGTTTAATGTCTTGCAGTAAGGACAATGAGGACACAGTTTAACGTCATGTTGGACGATGGTGAAAATAGTTTATGGTCATATGAATAGACCATAATGATGTATTTGTGTTATAAAAAATACTTCTTCAAGAATCTGGAATTGTTTGGAGTCATGATGAGTTATCCATCCATTGAGATTAAAGAATAATCTCCACTGGAGTAGACCTTATGTATTGTGTAAGGTCCATCCAATTTTGGCTCAAGATTGGGAGGTTTCTTTCCTGGTATCATTGGAGTTCTAAGATCCAATAACAATTTTCCATGAATGAATGAATGAAGATGAACTTTTTTGTTGAAAGATCATGCTATTCAATTCTGATAGACTTCCAAGTAATGAAGGGTGCAAAATCTTTTTTCAACTAATTGTTCCAATTCATCCAATCTCTTATGAGATTTTTCATCTATATATGACTGATAACAAATGGCTACTCTGAGTGAAGGTAATTGAACTTCAATGGGCAAGACTGTCTCCGTTCAATATAATAATTAATATGGAGTTGATCGTGTTGTAGTGCGGGTGGTGGTTCAATAAGCCCATAAAGCATGAAAATGTTTTTCATGACATGAATTCTTATATTTATCCACCATCTTTTCCAATATATTTGAAAGAGTCTTATTTAAGGCTTCTATTTGTACATTGAACGCTGCATGATACAGAGGTGAATGGTTGGATTTGATGTTGTATTCTTGATACAAATTCCTTACCTCGAATGAACAGAAGTTGGTTCCATTGTCTATCAATATGGTTTGAGGGACACCAAATCTAGTAATGATGTTAGGATTTATGAAGCTAAAAATTCTTTTAAAACTAACTTCTTTGAGAGGTATTGCCTCTGTCCATTTGGAAAAGAAGTCAGTATAAGTAAGAATATACATAAACTTCTTGGATGTAGCTGAAGGGTAAGGTTCTACCACATCCATTCCCCATGTGGAAAATGGACATGAGTATTTAGTTGTATGAAGCAACTCTGGGGGTTCATGAATTAAATTGGAACATACCTATCATGAATGACACTTATTTATGAAATCAACAAAATCTTGTATCATTGAAGGCCAAAAGTATCCAAGCCTTCAAATTTGATCAGATAGTCTATGTCCAGAATGGTAGGCACCACAGACTCCTCCATGTACTTCTTTCATGATAGCCATTGTCTCTTCACCATCAATGAATCTGAAGAGAACTCTGTCAAAAATCTTTTTTAGAGAATTTTCTCTAGATGGTCAGGGATGTCATAAAGAGAAAAATTGACCACATGTCGCTAGATTTGTTCTTTCCCAGCTCTATCAAGTGGAAGTGTTCCATGATAAAGGTATTCCCTGATAGGTGTCATCCATCCTTTAGTATGACCATATGGTTCAGAAATGGGACTAATTTCATTTATTTCCTCTGTTATGGTTTGAACAGAAGGTGAAATTATACGACAGTGGGCAATACTGATGATTGTTTCGTCCCGATTTGGATTTTCCAGAGCTGTGGCTATATTAGCCAGTGCATCAACTTCAGCATTTTGTGATCGCGAGATGTAAGAAAATGTCGGTTCTGGTGGAAATTATGCCATTAACTCTTTGATTTAATCATAAAAAGGGATTAACTCTACTTTTCTGATGGAAGAATCCTCATTGAATTATTTGATTACCAGGTCTGAATCATCTTTCACCTTTAAGTGATTCACTTGTTCTTGAAGAGCCAACTCCAATCCTACAATGAGATCTTGGTATTCTGCTTCATTATTTGTACCACCTTCCCACAATAAGAAGGAATAAGGTAGCACTGCCTTTTTTGGAGAAATGATCACAATTCCTATCCCAAATTTTATGAATTTAGGATCTTCCATTTTCTTTCCTGTGTGGACTTCTGGAAGCACCATCAAAGTACATTTCCCATGATTGAAGACTATCTAGAATAGAAACTACTTCTTCATCAGTAAGTTCAATATCTAAAGATGTATCTTCTACTAAAGGGTGTTCGACTTGGAAATCAGCCAGAGCTTGGCCCTTTATCTCTTTTTGAGACACATACCAGATATCAAATTGCTTTAAAATAACTTCCCACCATGCCAGACGTCCTGTAAGCATTGGACGATTAAGGATGAATTTGATCGGGTAATTATGAGATACCTATTGGAAATCATGATGTTGCAGGTAGTGTCTCAATTTCTGAACCACAATGATAAATGCTAGGAAGCACTTCTCAATACTTGAATATCGAGTTTCTGCTTCAATCATATTCCAACTGAGATAGTAAAGGCTATTTCATTCCCAACATCATTCTTATGCATAGGGAAGGCACCCAATGATCGCTATAAATCCATCACATAATGAATAAGTGTCCTTCCTTAAACAGATGGAATTAATACCGGTGGACTCAAGTGATATTTCTTGATAATATTGAAAGATTCTTGACATTCTTCGATCCGCTGGTAAGTGACTCCCTTCTTCAAAAATTTGGTGAAGGGTAAACTTTTGACTTCCAAATTGTATATGAAACGCCAAATACAGGACAAGTGTTCTTTAATTCCTCTCAATTATTTCAAATTTTGAGGAGGTGACATATCATGGATCGGATTTTTTTTCTCAGAATCGACTTCGATACCATGATGGTGTACATCAAAGCCGAAAAGTTTCATGAGGATACCCCAAAAGAACATTTTAAGGGGTTCATCTTCAAATTGTGTTATTGAAGTTTGTGGAATTTGATTTCCAAATCATCCAAGTGATTAGAACGTTGTATGGATTTAAGCACCAAATCGTCCACATAACATTCAAGAAATGTTCCTAAAAAGGGTTTGAAGATACGGTGCATGGCACGCTGATATGTTGTGCCTGCATTCTTAAACACAATGGGCATTAAGAGATAGAAAAACACACCCTGAGGGGCTCTGAAAGCTGTATATTCATCATCGTCATGAGCCATTCAGATTTTATTATACCCTAAATATCCATCCATGAGGGAATGTGCTTCATAGTCAGCTGTTGCATCAATTAAGAGTTCTGTGATTGGAACTGGAAAATCATCCTTGGGACAATGGTGATTTAGATCTCTGAAATCAATGCAAACTCTAATTTTCCCATTCTTCTTTTTCACAGGGACAATATTAGCTAGTCGTTTGGGATATTGAACTTCTCTGATGATGTTAGCATTGATAATATTATCCACCTCAGCTTCAATTTTGGAAGCATAAGTTGGCTGTGTTATTCTTGCGGCTTGCTTAAATCCTCGATGTTCTTCTGGAAAACCCAAATGATGAGTAGCAACATCAGGATCAAGGCTGGGCATTTCTGTATAGTTCTATGCAAATATATCTTGATTTTTTTTTTCCAAAAATGAAATATAAATTTCCTTCTCTTCAAGAGTAATTGCCTCAATAATTAAAGTGGGATGTGGATCTTATTTTATACCCAGATTTATTTCTCTGAGTTCATCCATAGTGGTAGAGATGCCATCTTCAAAAGCTGGAGCAGCATCCCTAATATCATCTTCTTCTTCTTCAACATGTGTTATTTCTTCTGTTTTTACTTTCATAGTAGATGATGAAGCAGAATTTCCAAGATCAAGAGAGATGTTAAAATTTGAACATCTTGAAGAAGAGGATTCCATTTCTGACCCTATTGATGATGAAGGGTCTTCCTTGTGTAATAAAGAGGAGATGATGGATTGAGAATCGACATCATCGTTCACCTATGAAATTTCTATAACATATTCTGGCCTGGTTGGTGAAGTATATACTTGAGGGATTTCAGCAGATGAAATGAAGACATCTCCATTTGAGCTTTCATCATTGCCTGGGGAATCACAAATTTCTCCCATGCTATCTGGCTTGATTGTCGTAATTGACATTATGGATGTTTCCATAAGAGTATTTGGATTTGGGTCTATCCTCTCAATTTGAGTGATAGGCAACACATAATCTGTACTCACATATATGAATGGGTTTACTAGAATGTTTTCCAAACCATATAGAGCATTAACTTTTGTAACCTCCCTTGTTGTGGATTTTTACTTTCCCTCCATGTGATAGAATTCCGATTCAATGTATTGAGATTCACATGTTTTTAATGGGGCTTTATCACCATAAAATGTCCTAATTTGGACATTGAAACAATATTTGAGACATTGATGGTATGATGAAAGAATAGATACATGTTGATGTAGCCAGGGTCTTCCAAGAAAAATGTTGGAAGCTGTGTCACGACAAACAACCACGAAATCGGAATTGGTTACAAGATCTCCAAAATTAGTTCTGAGTGTGATCTCATCCATAGGTTCTTGTTCATTTTTTATCAGATCCTTTCAACATCAAAGTAGAAAGAGATAAGTCAGATTCGGTGAGGCCCAATCGACGAAGTGTACGAATGGGGATGAGGTTGACTCATGAACCATTATCAATGAAATCTCTTAGGATGTCTACATTATTGACCATTCCCGATAAGTAAAATTGTATAATACTTCTATGTACAACAACCTATTCATATTCATCTGTAATAGAAATCACTGCATGGAATTCTGTAGGATTATTCTCTACATGGTAGACTTCAGCTGCAGCAATTTCAGTTTCGAATTCCTGAGGACTTGAAAAAGCCTCAATGAGTGCCTCCTGAAGATCCTTTGATAGATTCAAGGCATCAAGAATTGATAACTTGGCCTTTACTTGGGTCAAATGTTTCAAGATATCATATTTTTGATCCAATGGTCTGTTTTTTCCAACAGGAACATGTGGGATTGCAGGTTCCTTAGAAGTTGATGCTTTGGAAGTAGATGCATCTTGTATCGGGGTAGGAGTTGGGAATACTCATGGATTTGGAAGATTAGACCGAATATGTCTATTGACTTACTGAGAGGAAGAAGGTTTAACCTCCAACTGATCCTACAGAATGACTGTTCCAGGGCTAAATTTTCCATGTGTGGACAAACTTTCTTATTCCTGTTAAGATCGTTGATGGGCTCTACCATGAGTTTCTTCTGTATATACAGTTCTATCAGGGGTAGAAATGGAACATTGTAATCTAGGATATCCACGTATTCATCTATATCTCAAACCTCTAGAATTACCTCTAATTCCTCTGTTGGATACAGGGAACTCAGTTTCATCATGATCAAAATTGTGACTGGCATAAGGATCTGTTATGTGAATCATGTTAACAGAACCACATATCAAATCTTCATCTGATGAAGACTCTGCATGGTTAGCCAATTTAGGCAGTTCTGTTTGGTGGGACGCTACCCGTGGCTTCGAAGTAGATGGAATAAAATCTACCAGAGTCAAAGGAAACTTGGGATTTGACACGAACTCATGTTCTTCTGACTACTCTTCTTTATTTGAATTACGTCGTTTCATTGAGGATTTTCCCTCAAATGAAGGGGGATTTGTTGTGTCGTTCACAGCAGAAGACACAATTGGTTTCTTCAATTGCATTCGTAAAATGGCATGAGTTCGGTTGATCATTTTTCTATCCATCCAATCATCATATTTCTGTGCATTTTTTCTTTTGACTTCCTAAAACTCACCTTCTTCCTCTGGATCTATAGTAGTAACACATGCTACCTAAGCCGAAGAACCATTAAATTTAACTTGTCCCAAGTCCACCATTTTTTCCAAGAGGTCCATGAGGACAAACCACTCCTGAATTGGAAGCCCCAACATCTAATGAAATGGTAAATAATTGGGATGGTCTTTATCTCCTTCCTTGTTCGGCCTTTTGGGCCTTGGCAACTGAACCAAATTATTTTCCAGAGCCGAAATGAAGTAACTAGGAACCTGTTCATTTCAGAAAGAGTAAACTATGTTTTTCAACTCTTAAAATTGTTTCCTTCTTTGATCTCTTTGATCATCATGATGAAACGACCACTTTTATTGACGCTCAGAAGGTGGGTCCCTTCAAAAAGATAAAGGTTTTGAAGTAGAAGTAGGTACAGGTGCTTGTTTAAGAGAAAATGTAGCAGTCTCCTCTCTACCCAATCTCTTTCCCGGAGCTGATGGAATTACACGGGTTTAATCCTTAGTATTCGTAGGAGAGTCTTCAATCTATTGAGCGATTGAAGTAAGGTCTCAAAACCCTCCTGTGTATTTCACAGGTATCAACAATGTGCGCAACTCATCACACAAATTTTCCTCACATATTTGCAACAATTCTTCATGAGGGAGTGCGAATCTTAGGGAATATGTTAATCCCTTCCTACGAGAAATTAAATCTGAAACCCTTTCATTCTTACTTTTCATACAATTTTTAGGATCGAAAACTGTTGTCCTTGGAATCATTGAGCTGAATTGAATAAGGAATCTTTTTTCGGAGATCCTCCCATCCGATAATTAACCGAGATTGCATGCTTGTATACCAAACAAAAGTAGGACCTTATAATGACTGTACAAAACACATGATCTTAATTTCTTCCTATTGCTGAGTGGTTCCAATCATTGGGTCACAAAGAGAAACAGAATTCGATAAGTGTTGCTCTCGGTCTCTCAAACCATTAAATATTGGGAATGTGGTACTTGAAAAATTTGACGGGGAAGGAATTGCATCAACCCATTCAGGGTAAGATCTTTTTTCTGGTTGAATTTCGGCATGTTTTCCCTCCATAGCTTCCAACCAAGCTATTAATGAATCAATATTGTTTATTAACTTTTGAGAAACATCTGGTTGACCTCGGACCTACGAATGTGCAATAACTGGAGCTTGGACATATGTGGTGGCTGGTACTACAACTGATGATAATAACATCGGTTGTTGTTGCACCTGACCCATAGGATTATACCTATGAGGGTGTACTGATAAATGAGGATATTCTTGATCCATATCACTGGCTGCAACCAATTCCCTTTGTTGACTGACTCAAGATTTCTTAGGAGTAAGACTACCTTGAAGTAGTTCTGCATTCAACCTCCTCAATTCCTTCATTTCGTCCTCTTGTTACGAAAATATTTTCTCTAGTGAGAGTGATTGGAATTCTCTAGAGAATGGGCAGGTAACCTGATTATTTACTTTCCCCTTGTTGTATTCCTTTTGAAGAGGGGGAAGTTGGTTATTTGAAGGAATGCTGATATTCTGGGTAAGCCGTTGATTTCGTGTACGCACACCTTCTTCATTTGTGTCTGTGCATACAACTTTTTGAGAAGGTACATATTCATCTGATCCCTCTGAAGGACCCTCATCTGGGGGATCAACAACAACAGAATTGATGAAATTTGTTGATTCATAACGAATTTCATCCCTTATATTGGTATTTATGTGATACTATATTTTTCTATATCCTTGACAAGACATTGATTTTTATTGATTTGATCCCGCATGAACTTCTTGACGAACCATAATTTGGAGAGAATCTCTTGATAATTCGACTCTGCGTTCCTATAGTGGTTTCTTCCCTAATCGAGAGAAGACTGACTTTATAGGAGGAAGAGAATGAGGATTTGAAAAAGTCCCCAGTCTGGTGGACTGGGGCTATTTCTGCTCAACTCCTCAAATCCTATTTTTTGATTCTGAGGGTTGGGATAAAAGAGTCCCCATTCAGGGAAATGTTAGCTCATACTTATGCGAGAATATTTCATCCACTCTCTAAAATGGTGAAATGAAAATAATGTATCTTATATATCACCTATATAGGATAATTTAATTTCTATTATATCTTTATTAACAACACGGTCAATATATAATGAAAAATGCATCACATAATTTCGTGATGGTGGTAGTCCACACGTATGAATAAGAGACATTATACTTCCCCATGGGTTTGGAAGGTAAGATGGTGGATGTGGTGTTATAATTTTTTGAGTATATATATTTAATTAATAAATTAAATAATCAATAAATCAATTTTTTTCTCAAACCGTGAGAGGTGGTGACTGAACGTGAATTTCATTGGATTATGGGTTGTTAGTTTTTCGTACACATTATCAATAGTTTCATTTTTATTTTGATGAGTGTTCGGTTGGAAAAAAGACATTACATTAACAAAAAGAAATATTATTATACGAGATATACTTTTGATTTATATCACCATGGTTGAAAAAAAACTAAGAAGTTATAAAAAAATAAAAAAAATGCATGGTTATGGATTATACCTATTCTTCAATGAAAAATATAAGAATACACATAATGCCTTACTTTTAAGGTTTGATAATATAAATAATGACTCTATGGTATGGGTAGTGAGGTAATTAATGTATTTGGGTATGGATTTTTTGATAAATAGTCTTTTGATGTGTGAATTAGAGATGAGAGGGGATTCTCTTTTATAATTCGAGGATATGATATACTTGTGATTTATGAAAATAAAAAATTATAACCATGATTTTCCCACAAAAAAGTGCATAAAAAGGTTCATTATAGAGCCTTAGATTATATAATGGTAATATATGTGAAAAATTTGGTATTGGTCTAGTTTTATGTTATTTTATCCCATACCATTTTTACATTAACCCATGGTGAACCAATTTTCTCCTTGACAATAGAAATTTTCATTTTTCATTTTTCACTATTCATAATGAAGAAAACTTAGTTGATTATATTATTTAATATTAATTAATCAAATTTAAAATATATAATTTAATTTAAAAAATTAAATCCATTTATGTTATTTATTTTAATAAAAAAATAATTTACATACATTAGAAAAAGTGTGTTTCCAATGAAATTTATTATTTTATATAAGATGATTTAATATAAAAGATGAAAAAAAATGATTAAAATGTCCTAAATTTTATTATAAATAATATAAATTTACTATTTTAAATTTTTAAAATTTTAATAATGGATCATTGTACCTTCATTAATGAATGTAATTTTTTTAATAAGAAATTTCATTTTCACATTTAATAGAAAAATTAATCATTTAAAAAATTAATAAATCTCGCTCTAATATTATTTGTAATTATTATTTTCATAAACGAAGTTAATTTATTTAGATGAAAATTTTAAAATATAGAAATAATTATTTTTATTATTTTCTGCACAAAAATCATTAAAAACAATTTTTTGAGAATATGTATTTTTGAATCATATAATGACTTTAAGAAAAAGTAAGTACATTTACATCAATATATTTTATTTATATAAATAAATGTTACGAAATTTCCAAAATCCATTTGTTGTTATTCATGAAATCAACCTTACTATATTTCTTTTAAAGTTCTTGATTATATAATAATATTAATAGTTTTTTTTGGTTTGTTAAAACTTGATATTCCGTATAACAGAAGATTTCAATGGAATTATATTTATTTGAAAAGGGATAAAATATTTCATGAAATATAAGGGATTTATATGTACTCTCCAACTGATACAATCTATTACATTGTGATGGCTTATGGTTTGGGAACCATTCATCAACCATGAATAAAATATCGGAGTTTTCCTCAACTTCTTCGCATAGTTTCTTATTGATCTTGCACGGTTTTTCACTAATAATATGGTAACCATACAACATCTAGGAAAACTAAAATATTTAAAATAATTAACCACAATAAGAATAAGGATTAAAGTACCCTGAAAAAATATAATATAAATCTCAATAGTGACAATAATTTCATACATACCTAATTTGTTTTTTAATAACACTCTTCGGAAATAGATATATCTTAATGACCATAATTTCATTCTCTTGTCATTTTATAAAAAATTTATTTTAAAATGATTTTATAATTTTACTGATTTATTTTTTTATAAATATTATTTTTTAGATGAATACCCCCTATATAATTCATTAGTGAAAATAATATTAAAACATACTGGGATATTAAAAGCATACTCTATGAAACAATGATCTTAAATGAAAAACTAAATATTATTATTTAAAAATTAAGGTTATATATATGGTGAAGATCAATATTTCTGACATTATGAAATATATATTTTTCATAGTAACTAATAATGTATTAACTAATTATTTTAATATATGTTCTGTATTTTTTTTGAAGCAATTTTATTCGTAAAAAAATATTTTTCAAAAAAATATTATTATTACTCATTATATAAAAAATATGTATTTTAATTTGTTATGTTTTAGAAAATTTAACTTATAAAATTACCCTCATTTTCTGAATTTATAATGTTGACGTTATCATAGTAGGAATTTTTTTTAAATTTCTAGAAAAATATAATTTTTGATGAATTCTTAAAAATACAACTTATTTTTTAAAATACTGTATTTTTTGTGACATCAAAAAACATTAGAATTATATTAAATTTATTTAATAACTAAATTATGATTTTATAAGTGACATATTGTTCAATTATATTTCAGAACATGTATTTTATAATTTATTTCATGATAAATATAAAATTTATTGACTCTGTCGATGCAGTGCCTGCACACTATTTTAAATGTCAAAACATGGATTGTTTTAAATAAATATTTAGTGCTCAAAATATTTTCAAGACTGTGTTATTAATTATTATGTATTAATGATATTTTTTGTTAAATTATTTTTAATAGTTATATTACATTCATCTTATACAAAGGCTTATGCAATTCTTATGTAGTGAAAGAAAAAAACAATATAACAAATGTAACAAATTTTCATAACATTTAAATGAGTGAATATACTGAATTAATGAATATATAACTTCGTATTCAACCTTATTTATTTATTTTTATGACTGAATTTTATTTTCTATTTTTATATTTGAAGATTTTAACATTAATTTATGAGAAACATTGATGCAGTTCTTGTTCAAGCAGAAGAAAAATAAATCAAATGTATTTCATTAAACTTTTAAGAATAATTAATTGAATCATATTTGGGATACATAATTTTATAAAAGTTTTTTAGGCCATTATATCTTTTTTATTCTATTTTTTGTTATTTCTGGAATTCCGTAATGAGAGTCATCCAATGGCCAAAATAAGATTGGCACTTTACCTTTTTCTAGTTGTTTTCTAATATTCAGCACATCCTCTTTATCATTAAAGGAAGATTCTTCTACCTGATTAGACCAGAGATGGTGCTTCCTTGTTTCTTCATCGGATTCGACAAGAATGACCTAGGGGTGGTTTGGAGAATGAACTACATCACGGGCTATCTTCTGATTGAGAAAGTATTTCACCTGCTAGCGGTAAAGCATTAGACATGACTGGTTTCATATTTGCAAGTGCCTCAAGAGAAGAGGGCTTTATCGTCACTACATTGTCCATTGTAGCATTTTCCAAGAAATGTGAATTACTAATGTGGATATGACTTTTTCATCTAAAATCATCATCATGGGGATGATCACCATGGTGGGTTTCAACAAAATATGAAACATTTTGCTCCTTGGTCTTCTGGACACACAGAGGGTTCTTGAGGCTCTCATCTAAAGATGAAACTTTGAGACCAACCGAACATTCATGAAGCAAGCCATTATGAGGAATTTTCTGATGAATACCTTCATAATTAATATTTCCACTATTGGGAAAAGAGAGAGAGTAGAATCTTGAATTCCAATAGATAATTATTTGAGGGCTTCATGATCTCCAACATTGAGCAAGGCCTTATTACAGATTGTCCATTGATTTATTGACTGTGTCGGACGGGTCTTCTTCTTAGATGCCTTGTTACTCACTTTAGTAACAACTTGATGACAAAAGTGGTTATTATGGGTAGGTTTATGTGCCTCCTCATGAGAAATAGTCAGGTTAGGCTGATTATCTCAACTCAAATCAGGTGTATGTGCCTGACTTGGTTGTCTATATGACATGGGGGATTATTCCCCACAACCCTCTTGGACTGGAACAGAGGTGTGTGTCTATTCTGGAGTGATATGTTGATGTGTCACTCCACTAGTAGGGATGTATTTGCATTTCTTTCCCTATGATGCTGCTGAAGCTGTTATAATCTTCTGACAGGCATCCAGAATATGAGCAGAAATTTGCTTCTACTCTTTCACCATTGACAGGATATGCTTGGTTACTTCAACTACCGGAACTAGAATATATGTCCATTCTATGTCTGTAGTAGGTGTATGTGCCTGCTCCTATCCTCCTTTTCCTGTCAGTGAATTCTGACATTACTCAAGTGTGGGGGCAGAGAGTTGCGTCTGCCTCCTATTTTTCATTGTGGATTGCCAATCGACTTCTCCAGGTGATAGCAAATGAGACTGTTGGTAGGCTTGATCAATGCTAGTAGTTGTATGTACCTTCTTATTTCACTCCACTGAACATGGTTGATGAACATCCTGCAATACATACAGACGAGGCTACTGGAAGGATTGACGAGTGTAAGCAGGTGTATGTGCCTCTTTACTAGTTGTCGACACATTGGGTTGGCGGGCTTTATCGTATGTAGTCAGACAAGCCTGCTGACTAGCAGATGATTTATAAATAGGTGTATGTTCCTGTCTATAGTACTCCACCAGAATTTTTTGTTGGGAATGGAATGTTGCTGCAAGATGAGTCTGCTGAAAAATGGAATTAAAACGGACGGGTGTATGTGACCGCTTGTTACTTTCCACCCAGTTAGGTTTGGTGGACTTATTCAGAAATAGCAGAGATAAGAACCTTCTCACTGTTAACTGGTTTTCACCTCTGGCGGTTCATCTTGCAGACTTGGGTCTGAGGAACCTGAGTCGATCCCTTGAAGGTGATACCCTCATCATGTTGAAGGCACACGACCACACAAGTCTGGCGGAAATTGTTGATGGGAGACCTAGAGAAGGACTCTTATCTCATTTAATTAAGGCCTTCAGTGACCTTCTCATTCACCTCCCTATAATATGGGATGGACTGGTGATTACGTTCCAGGGATAATGACCCGAAACGGTTGGAGACGGTGGTTGGTACCACCTGCTTCTTGATTTTTGTTCATCGCTATCCGAACAACCAGGGTGAATTATTGACTTAGAGGGCTTGTCGAGCGGCCTCGAGAGTCGGAATGGTACTGTTTTGACGATATTCCTTAACCAGTGCATTTGATACCCAGTGTTGAAGACGCTGAGTAGGTGATGTAATCCTCAGAGTGGATGGCGATCCATCAGGAGTAGCAGCAGAGATATTCACTTCAGAGGCATTCACAGGTGTGAACATTAGAGAATCTATTTCTGTAACGCAGAAGATCATGGAAAATACTGCCTGTTTGTTATAATAGAAATAATGAAGATATGATCGGCCACTGCAACTTTTGGATGAACACATTTGATATTTATTGTTTTTTTGGCCCTCTCATTGAGTTTAAATAGGGGCCTAACAGATATGTAAAACATCATTTTAACATGGTTAAGTATTCACGTCAGGTTCACCATTTATTGTTTCGCGCTGGAATTGGGGATGACCATATTTGTTTAGGATTCAAACATTCCAATCCATTTCTAACGGTTTTGTTCAATGAACCAAAAACATCCAATGATTCTATATCCATTTTGACCTATATTCCAAAGGTAGGTGCTCATTAGTTGTGAACCAATGAGGCTTAAGATTTTTCATTGGTTGAGATGATGGGAGGTCAGACTCATCACACCTTTTGGGGGGAATTGTTGTCTACTCCGGGAATCTATTTATAGATTTAAGTTATATTTGTGAATCCTTATTAAATTACCATGTATGAAAATGATCATTCCTTTAGATCTGACAATCAATGATTAGTATGTAGGATATTTAGAGAATCTTTTATATGTATTCTAGGTTCTTCATCGATAGAGAATCATCTGTATTTTTATAGAGATTCTTAGTCAATGGTATCCTTCAATACATTATATAGAGATCTCTTGGTCATTATGATAAAAATATTGGTTTTAAAGACACTCAGCGGGGCACTTGAAGTTTATTGTCGTTCAGAAGGACATGGATTATTTCAGAGTTGGGATCATACCCGCAGATGGGCTACCTACGTATCCTTGTTTAGAAAAAGAATCAGAACCCACATAGTTATAGTAAAGAAGTATGAGGTTTATGCATGGTTGGTGGCTCAAAAAAAGATGTCATAATTACTTTTACGCTCAAAGCACATGTGAGTCATGCTCGTTGTGAGAAACAAGAGGTATTGGTAAAACCTGACAATTGCGCCATGAAATATGAAATCATAAGATATAATGTAGGGCTTATATATGTATGACTGCCTAGATAGATGAGGATTGGGATTTACTTCAGGGAAGAAACCCAGGAACAATATCCATAAAGGTATATGTGATTTATAGAGATTTGGATACTTAACTTAGGGATTACTCCTAAGAAGGATGCCCAAATTATAGGGGAATTATGATTGGGTTTTACTCCTAATAAGGAAGACCAAATCAAATGTAAATTTAGACTAGTTAAGAGAAATTCCGACTGGGGCTTATTCTTAAGAAGGAGGCCCAGGTTAAAGGGACTTGAGAACTGGGGTTTATTCCTGAAAAGGAGGCCCAGTTTAAGGGGAATTATGACTGGGGCTTACTCATGAGAATGAGGCTCAGGATAAGGGAATTTGGAACTTTCTCCTGAGGACGATGCCCATATTTGGGAACATAAAGACTAGGGATTTCTACTGAAAAGGAGGCCCCGGTTAGGAGACATGGGGTTTACTCATAAAGAGGATTCCCAAATTGATGATCTTCTCATCATAAAGGATTATTTTGAATGAATGAAATATCTAAACTTAGTTACATAATGATATGTGAATCACTAAGTTTTAAGAGATATTCCACATAATTCCTTTCAGATAAGGAAGCCAAAAATGGAACCCTGGCAAAAATGGCTTTGAAGAGGGTTTTGAAGGCTGAGTATTGAAGAGGAGAGGTGGATTTGAAGAAAAGAGATGAATAGGCAAGAGGGGAACCCAAAAAGATGTTGGCGCGCAGGTCTTGTTAGGGCGTGCAGGTATTGGTCTTGCAGGTATACATGCACATCACATGTTTACCTACGCGAAGGTTAAACCATAGTGTAATACATGGGCAAGACTTTCCTCAAGCCCTTAGCATTACCCGTAGAGGTTTCCAAAAGAGTGGTGCGCAGGTTCTGTTGAAGGGATAAGGCGGCGCGTAGGTGTTTCGATTTCCCTTAAGGGTTAGACACATAGGCATGCAGGTGTTGGATAATTTCAACATTTAGGCCTTTTCCCCCCTCTTTAGATCTTCCATTCTTGGTATGAAATTACCATAGAAGTGTTCGGAAGGCTTCGATAAGAGACTAGGGTGCTGAGAGCTCAAATACGAGTTGCTAGAGTTTTCGTCCTCGAATTGGTGGGCCCACAAGGGGTATTTATAGGATTCTGAAGTCCTTGGGAGAAAATCATCTAGGGCGCGCAGGTCACCTATGCGCCCAGTATGTGGTGCGCTGGTACCCTGCGTGACTGTCTTGGAACTTGCGCGGCCCATGCTGAAGAAAATCCTTGTTCATGCCTTTTTCAATTTTTGATTTTTCATCAAAGGATGAATCACTTTGTGTTAAGTAAATCCCCATTTTCAGTCTATAGACTCTGTGATGGAAAGGAGCGTCAAAACTCTCCAAAAATTATTCAAGGGAATAAAAATAAAAATATTTTTGAGAATGTCAAGTAGTCTACAATTTATAACATGAGATTCTTTTAAAATATAAATACAATAATATAAAATATATTTCAAAATTTTTTCTAAGATAGACTGGAAAAGATGTAAAAATATTGGGCACTGAAGCATTGGTTTTTCGGAGTCCATAAATTTTTCACTATGAAGATATTCAAAAATATTATGATAAAATTCTATAAAAATGAATTTCATAGAGACTTTTCTATAAATAAACAGATTTCATAAAATATTATATGTTATTCTATATATAGTAGAATATTTTCACTATAAAACACTAACATGATCTCCACATGATTCAATATTTATCATGAATACATCTTTAAAAGAATTTACCATTATAGAATAATGACACTTCATTAAATGCCCTTATTATCCTTTTAACTCATAGAAAATTGTCGTTGGATTTTTTTAAAAATCACTTATTCTATGTTATACGGAAATATATATCTTCTCTTAATGCATGGATGGTTGAGTTCTTAGAAATATGACCTTGTAATTTTATGTGGAAAGGTGACACAATCAGCTCTTCTCTTCATGATGTCATCTCATTTGCACTTGTAATAAGTTAATGAATTAAATTGTTTACTTTTGTAGTAAATACATTAGTATAAATATAAAAAAATTTACAATATAGAAATATATTCATACATAGCATGGTAAAATGATATCTTCATGTGGTGGGTAACATTCTATGCCCGAAATGTTCGATATTCAATGTACATTCAGTTCAGGAATTAGATAAATTTTTATTGTATTACTCATGATAAGAAGGTTTTTCATGTCGTTATGTGAAGTATGAAATTCATTTTCTTCACAAAATAACATTATTTCCACTTATTACAATGGAATGTAAGAGTCTCAACATTGATATTTTATCATTTTTCTTCTACAAAACCATTATTTAATAGAAAACATGAAAAAAACACAATAATAACAAGCTAAACATTATTTAGAATCATTGAAATAATGAGTTTATGGTATAATCAAATCAGTATTATGTATAAAAAAATTAATCTATCATGACAAAACAATACATACATTCATTAAAAAATGTTCACTGTAAAATGGAAGTATTACTCTTGCATACATAAAACTTTATATATACATGATTTTAACATAGTTACATTTTCCTAATCATGTTCCATGGATAGTTTTAGAAGTATACTTTATGTAAAAAAATTTAATTAATCTTTAATTAATCTTTTAGATATTATTGAAAAATGGTCAAATTTACCATTGTCAACATACTAATAGCCTTATAGACATACTCACCAAATGTTATAAAAACATCCAAAGTGAACTTAATTGATTGGTTAAATAAATAAAACATAGATATAAATAAAATCAAATGAATAATAGAAATGAAAATTTTTCGTAATAAATTATATCATTGATATATTATTATTATTTGGGAATATAAATTATGTAATGATGACCAGACCTCAAGTAAGGGATTTCGTATCAATTTAACTTCAAGGAGGAATATTTTAATGTTATCCTCATAATTTTTTTCATATGGTGTATATAATACACATTTGATATGTCATATATTGATACAAATTATAATAATGTTATTTATTGTTTCAATTTAATTTATCTCATTCGTGGTGGTTATTATTTGAATGTTACTAATGTGTTACAATTTTATTTCTGAATCACATCAATATTCAGAATTGTTTAATTTTGAATCTCTTATGGATGTAATTATATTTTATTTAAATATTAAATACATTACTTTGTCTTCTTCTCTTATTATTTAAATAAATTACAAAATTTTTTATTTTAAATTCGTTTAACACTCAAGATTCCCAAATAATGTATTTAATGAAAACATACTGTAACGCCCTGACCCCAGTTCCCCAGAGTCAATGCATTATTGCGTAACATAGGCATGATCACAAAGATGAAGTATCGAAAGAATGATTAGTTTAGTAGCCTTGGAAACACTAGATACATTCATAAAAGTTACATTACATCATAAAGTGAAAACTGCAATAACATGGTCTCCATAGTCCACACTCATATCCCCTTCTGACTATCCCTATAGGTCATTCATAAAATAATTCTTCACATCCTGGAAAATATTAAAACATTTAAAGGGGTGAGCACAGATGATCAGTAAGGATAACAATATTGTGGAAGCTTTCATAAATAAACATAAACATTTAAGGCAATGTATAACAAAAAGAAAAGACATTTAAACTTTAACTTTAGTGTAATATGGAAAAAGTAAAATGAAATAATTCCATTTACTTATTCACATGGATATTCTACTAGTCGAATAATCACATGCAATATCAATAACCACTTTCATAATTAAGGAACGCATAATGCTTGACTATCATAACCATGTATCCAAGGCCCCGTGCCAAGACTACAAATATGATTTTGTCAAGGCCTTGTGCCAAGACACTAGTTTGTCTCATGAGACCTTCTGATGCACTGAGGAGCTATAGCGGGCTACACCCGTCACTTATTAAGTACAATTCATTCCTCATATGAACAGGTTTAAACATATCATATACCATAACATAATCGTATCACATAAAACATGCATAAAGGAAACATATCATTTCCACATTTCAATCACAAGATATCAATACAACACAGTTATATAATAAAAACACTTTCAAAACCATTTTCAATACCAAAATAACAGAAAATTAAATCTTGGTATTTATTTTTCATTTTAAAAAACTTATTGCTTGTAGAGGAAGCTGAAACACTAATAATGGTCATAGCGGCGGAGAATTCGTTGTTGCCGCATATGTAAGTCAAAAAATTCCTTTTTTAGTTTAGTAAAAATGCTTCGTATAAAAAGATTCCTTTTGAATAAAAGTGAAATTCAAAGGGGTTTATACACCGTATAAAGGAAAGTCATGTATAAAACAAAATATTCCTCAATGAAAGGAGATTGAGATGAAGTCCCTTACAAATATAATTTTTAAAATAAAATAGATCTATTATGTGTATTAACTATAATTACACATAAAGAAAGTAAAAAATACAAGATAGTACATAATAATATCAGGACATAATTTAAAAGTTGGAGATTAACCCAAAGAACGGAAATTGGGATAAGAAGTTCCCTTACCTCGTGTCCGACTTGACTCGATCATTCTTTAATATCCTGAATAATAAACTAGAGAAAATTTCTATTTTCTTAAGAACCTTTTTAATCTTCATTATTCTTTTTATATAACTTATTACCATGTTATGAACATTGTGTAATTTTTTATGTTAATAACTGTCATTTTGTCGATCTTTGGTACTTGAGTCTAAAATAATCTTCTTATAATTACAAGTTGTTCATATGGTTGAATATCCATTATCTACAGAATTATATTCATGATGTAGATATCATATATATAATATATATCCAGTATATACATTCATTCATAATATTATGTAACATTTAGAGGTAAGAAATTAAATGCACTGTTCAGGGAGACGGTAAGCCGTACGTACTCATGAACGCTACTTTCATTTATATTTCATATTTAATGGAATGGAATAATAATTATATAAAGTTATATTATAATTCCAGTATAATATCATATATAATATCATTTACTCCATCCATTATACATCCCACATATGGCATTAACGATTCAAATCACTTTGAGAGGGCGGTAGTCCGCACTTACTAAAATGAAATTATCGTGTTTACCCATAATGGAAATCATAAAGGTATTACATTAATGAAAAATAAAGAAGTATAAGGAAAACATAAAAATAATATATAACATATATAAATATAGTGACATCTTAATGGCCACCATGAGATGTGTTAAAAGAATATTGATCAATCATCGTTTCATGAGGCATTATTTTACCTCCCACAGAAACAGTATGTTCATTAACCATTAGACGAAGGTGTGTGTAAGTGTAAATCAAATCCTTCTCATAAAAACATCCTATTATATTGAAGATACTGGTTTTGTTACAAAATAAATTAACAAAAATATTTTAGGGGGATGGAGAAGAAAAATAAAATAAAAGAACACAAGAGAACACATTACCTTAAAATCAGGCAACTCTTTTTGATTTGAGCCAAAGGATTCCATGGGAAGACTTCTGCCCAAAGTGAGGGTTCTAGAAGTAAGATAGGGAAGTTGAGAGAGTATTTGGGAAGAGTTTGGCCGAGCCAAATGGCTGTAAGGTGTGAATAAGGTGGTAGTGTGGGGGCCTTTTACAAGAGGAGAAGAGGTTCACTCATGGAAAGTAATGAAATGTTACATTATTATGAAGAACTTTTCGGATTTCAAAGGTCCCACACTTATATATTTCTAGGATAAGGGGATAAGGGTTCTAAATATACCCATCCAATAGGTTTTTTGACAAGTTTAAGTCTTAGAGATTACATTATATTTTCATTTTATTTATAAAGTTCATTAATGAGGTAATCATTGCATCATCATAGTGTGAAAAATAAATTAATTTATTTAATTCCAAAAAATCATAAAAAAATTACCATGATGTAGGATATATTTTTATCTTTTCAATTAATATTTATAGTCGAAAATTAAACTTATATAACTCCATGTAATAATTGTTTTAGTAAAACAACACATGTTTGTGTCGATTTTATTTTTACTTTAAATAAAAAGTTATTAATGTCATTTTATTACACAAGTGGCTCCATGGGGTCCCCTAGTTGACCCATGGATTTTCTTGGTCGGCCATGACTCATCCAATAAGGGTATGACAAGTGTAAAGTTTATTTAATATTATTATGACATTTTATTTACCTTAAGTTACACTTATTACCTTTAATCGCGATTAATAGAACATAAAAGTTACAATTCACCAAAAATTAATTTAATCCCATTGAACCACATTTTACTTCTTAATGAAAATTATGTATGTTGGATTTTAGAAATTCAAATCACAGATGTGGTAAAATTTCATTTAATCTAAAAATCATTTTTTAACTACCACATAGTGGTTTCACTACTCCTCAAAAATCGATGTTTTTCAGAACAAAACCAAAAATTAACCCTAAGCAATATTTGATATTCCTAATTCAAAAATTATGTCTATTTTAATTAATTCAAAACATATAAGTTGAATTAATTAATTTAATAATTAATTCCCTATGTCACAACAAATAGCGTGTCTTTAAGAAAGAATATCAATCAAAAGATTGACAATTGTTTATGTCAAATTTCAAAGTAAAATTAATTCTAATGACCACAATTGGATAAAATGGTAAAAATATATTAAAATGTTTTTTTAAAACCACTCAATAGTATAATTTATAACTATAAATTATTTTTATTAAAAAAGTTGTTTTTAAATATTTTCTCTATTCATAGAAAATTGGAAGTTCTCAGAAAATTACAAAAATTCAACTTAGGATAATTTCGATATTCCGAATACAAAAATGAAGACCATTTTGAATTATAAAATTAATATAATTTCAAAAAGTGGGTATTAATATTCATAACTTCTACTTTTATTGGTCACGGTGTGTTAGAACTCGAGGTTGCGTACAATACACGCTGCTCTATTATTCAAAGAGGATCGTACCATGGAAGCTTGGGATGTTACATTCTCCCCTCCTTCTATAAATTTTGTCCTCGCAATTTAAAATTTTTCTTTGAAAATAAAAAGGTTGAAAATAGAAAATACCTTTGTGGAAAAACCACATCGGAAATAAGGTTAATAAAAATATAACTTTAAAAGAAAGAAAAAGAAGTACAATGGTCACTCGATATAGCCCATACTAGGATTATATGAAAATATGGATATGGAGGAAAAACAAATCATCAAGGTCTGATGGAGAGTTGTAGAAAACTAGATTAGGAGAAATTTAACTACATGAAAATCACAAACATGTGATTGGTTAAATGGTCATTGATTCCCCAATTGGAAAAGTTAACCGACAACGTTTTTGTTTTATGTCACCTTCCATAAAGCTGAGAAATTTATTTAGGAGATTTACTATGAATGTAAGGAAATATACTTACTTGTTATGTAGACATTCATTCTTTAATAAATTTTTACCACAAACCCATCTTTCACTCCAAAAGGTAATAGAACTAAAAAATATTCTATTTATCATAATTGTATAAGGTTAAAAATATTAACACATACCATTTAGATTAGGAAAACATTTTTGTAATAACCAGGGACTTCTTGTAGGCTAGTGGTTGGTAATAAATGCATGTCGCACTATGGTTGTGGGTTCGATTCCTACAGCTTTGTCCGAAGCGATGAGTTATCCCCCAACATACATGTTGTCCTTTTCCTTAAACTATAGTATTATAATATTCCAAAAATAATCTTCATAACTGTTTTAACCTTAAACAATACTATCCAAAGTTTAACTTAATCCATTCCAACCTTTATAGTTATCCAAAATACCTCCGTCCCGAATTTCTCTAAAAGGTCTTTAAATTCCAAAATCAATTGTAAAATTAGATTCCCCAAACAAATTAAAGATTATTTTATTGTCACATATTAAAAATATGATTACCTTCATCATATTGAAACCTTAATGAAAACAACAAGTACTACAGTACAATCCTTATATATATCACATTATTCTTATAACCAGAATATAATCCTTGAGTCCAAAAGCACCAATACATTAATTATTCCACTTCAACTGTAGTAATAGAATATGATTGTACTTGATCCCTTGGACTTTTCTGAGGTATGTTTCCCTGACGCTTAGGACATTCATTAGCATAATACCCCATTTCCCTACAATTGTAGCATTCAACATTGATATCCTCTTTCTTTCCCTTGCAATCACGAGCTTGGTGATCTTTTTCTCCACATTTATAACAAACTCTCATTCCTTTTAGGCATGTACCAGGGTGATTCTTCCCACAATTATCACATAATGGAAAATCCGTCTTTCCCTTTTTCCATTTATCTGTCTCTTGTTGCACCGTTCTCTTCTTCTCTTGATTTAATTTTTTGTCCTAAGACTTAGGGAATTCATTTTCTGTCTTCATAACACACGAGACTATATCTTCGTATGTTTAGAAAGATTGTGATACTAAATCTAGATAGAGAAATGGTTTTAATAAATCAATGAAACGATCAATCTTACTTCTTGGGTTATGTATATAATACGTAGCATGTCTTGCTAACCTTGTAAAGTTAGCCTCATACTTTGCGACATTCTCATCCATCTTCTGCCTCAGACTCAGAAATTACATTTCCATATCTTCTCGATGGTCATGTGGAAAGTATTTATCTAATAAAATATCTTTGAACTCTCTCCATTCCATACTTGATACTTCTTCATCTTCCTTTGTGTTTTAAATCAGCGACCACCATTGATCGGCATCTCCAGTGAGGTGGTAAACTGCCATGACAACCTTATCACTTTTGCTACTCCCCAAGGCGTGGAATATTTTCTCAAAGGAGTTTATCCATTGCTCAGCTACTAATGGATTTGTACCCCCATTAAATGTTGGCGGTTTTTGCCTCATGAGACGGTTTAACATTGTTACTCCATGTTGCGGATCAGGGTGCTCCATACAAGTAAGGTTATTATTCCAAACCTGAGTTAACTGTCCCAGTATGGTGATAAGGTGATCAGCACCAGTTGTATCACCATCTCCACTATAATTATCTTGAGCAAGAGCGAAATCCCTACATGGGGTGTGTGCATTGATATGGTTTCCATTCCTTCCAGTAGGCGCCATTTCTAAACAATGTCCTAAACTAGATTTGTTTATGAATCAAAATACATAATTACAAACTTACAAAACACTGAACATAAATTAAACTATTTATAGATATAATCCATAATCATAAAAATGTTTTCTTTTAGGAAGTATATAATCATAACCATTCATAGTGGTTTGTAAAGGAAATGAAAATTATCTTAAGCATATCCCCCAGTAGTGTCGTAACCAAGAGTGTAGCAAGGCCCGTTGTCGTGCACCAGTTCCCGTTCGAGTCTAGCTCAAAGCGGTGTTTTCGGGTTTTACCCCTAGGTTCATCCGTGCCAGAGCCGCCTCTACCTACTCGTATCAAGACAGGGATGTATTGCTCGGATAACTCACAATATCTCTATAATACCAAAATTCTAGGAAGATCTTCTATAACAATCCTCAAATTTTATCTTAGGTTTATATGCTCTAATCATAGTTTGTCTATATCTATATTCCAAGGTTAATACTAAACTGCCTCTAATACCAACTGTAACACCCCGACCCCAGTTACCCATAGTCGGTGCATTATTGCATAACATTTTCATGATCACAATGATCAAGTCTCGAAAGTCCGATTAGTTTAGTAGCCTTGGAAACACTAGATACATTCTTAAAAGTTACATTACATCATAAAGTGAAAAACTACAATAACAAGGCCTCCATAGTTCACACTCATATCCCCTTATGACTATCCCTATAGGCCATTCATAAAATACTTGTTCACAACCAGGAAAATATTAAAACATTGAAAGGGGTGAGCTCAGATGCTCAGTAAGGATAACAATATTGCGGAAGCTTTCATAAATACACATAAACATTTAAGGCAATGTATAACTAAAACAGAAGCCTTTTAAACGTGAAATTCAGAGTAATATGGAAAAAGTATAAATGAAATAATTCCATTTAATTATTCACATGGATATAATACTAGTCTAATAATCACATGCAATATCAATAACCACTTTCATAATGATGGAATGCATAATGCCAGACTATCATAACCACGTATCCAAGGGCTCAAGCCAAGACTACAAATAATATTTTGTCAAGGCCTCGTGTCAAGACACTAGTTTGTCTCATGAGACCTGTCGATGCCTCGAGAAGCTATAGTAGGCTCCACCCATCACTTATTAAGTCCAATTCATTCCTCATATGAACAGGTTTAAACATATCATAAACCATAACATAATGGTATCACATAAAACATGCATACAGGAAACATAACATTTCCACATTTCAATCACAAGATATCAATAAAGCACATTGATATAATAAAAACACTTTCAAACCTATTTTCAATACCAAAATAAAATAAAATTAAAACTTGGTTTTTATTTTTCATTTTATAAAAATTATGGCTTGTAGAGGAAGCTGAAACTCAAATAATGGTCATGGTGGCAGAGAAGTCGTTGTCACTGCATACGTAAGACAAAACATTCCTTTTTTAATTTAGTAAAAACGATTTGTATAAAAATATTCCTTTTGAATAAAAGTAAAATTCAAAGGGGTTTATACAGCGTATAAAGAAAAGTCGTGTATAAAACAAAATATGCCTCAATGAAAGGAGATTGAGAAGAAGTCCCTTACAAAGATAATTTTTTAAATAAAATAGATATATTATGTGTACTCACAATAAGTACACATAAACAATGTAGAATACAAGATAGGACATAATAATATCCTGACATAATTTGAAAGTAGGAGAATAACCCAAAGAGCAGAAATTGGGTTAAGAAGATCCCTTACCTCGTGTCTGACTTGACTCGGTCGTTCTTTAATCTCCTGAATAATAAACTAGAGTTAATTTATATTTTCTTAAGAAACTTTTTCATGTTCGTTATTCCTTTTATATCATGTATTACCATGTTATGAACATTATGTAATTATTTATGTTAATAACGGTCATTTTGTCGATCTTTGGTACTTGAGCCAAAAATAATCTTCTTATAATTATAAGTTGTTCCTGTGGTAGAATATCCATTTTCTCCAGAATTATATTTATGATGTGGATATCATATATATCATATATATCCAGTATATACATTCATTCATAATATTACATAACATTTAGATGTAATAAATGAAATGCACCGTTCATGGAGACGGTAAGCCGTACGTACGCATGAATGCTACTTTCATTTATATTTCGTATTTAATGGATTTAAATCATAATGATATAAAGTTATATTATAATTCCAGTATAATATAATTTATAATATAATTTAATCCATAATTATACATCCCACATATGGAATTAATGATTCGAATCACTTTGAGGGGGCGGTAGTCCGCACTTCCTAAAATGAAATTATAGCGTTTACCCATAATGGAAATCTTAAAGGTATGCCATAAATGAAGAATATAGAAGAATAATGAAAACATAAACATAATATATATCATATATAAATATAGTGACATGTTAATGTCCACCATGAGAGGTGTTAAAAGAAGATTGAACAATCATCGTTTCATGAGGCAGTATTTCACCACCCACAGAAACAGTATGTTCATTAACCATTAGATGATGGTGTGTGTAAGTGTAAATCAAAACCTTCTCATAACAACATCCTAGTATATTTAAGATACTGGTTTTGTTACAAAATAAAGTAATAAACAGATTTTAGGTGGTTGGAGAAGCAAAATAAAACAAAATAACACAAGAGAAGACATTACCTTAAAATCAGGAAAATCTTTTTGATTTGAGCCAAAGGCTTCCTTGGGAAGACTTCTGCCCAAAGTGAGGCTTCTAGGAGTAATAGAGGAAAGTGTAGAGAGTATTTGGGCATAGTTTGTCCGAGGAAAATGGATTTATGGTGTGAATAAGGTGGTAGTGGTGGGGGCCATTTATAAGAAGAGAAGAGTGGCACTCTTGGAAAGTAATGAAATGTTACATTATTATGAAGTACTTTTTGGATATCGAAGGTCCCAAAATTATATATTTTGAGGATAAGGAGATAAGGGTTCTAAATATACCCATAAAATAGGTTTTTGACAAGCCTAAGTCTTGTATTTAACATTATCTATTCATTTTATTTAAAAAGTTCATTAATGAGGTAATCACCGCATCATCGTGGTGTGATAAATAAATTTACTTATTTTAAAAAAAAATATAAAAAAATTACCATCAAGTAAGATATCTTTTTATCTTTCCAAGGAATATTTAATGTCGAAAATTTATCTTATATAACCCCAAGTAATAATTTTTCTTGTAAAATGACACATGTTTGTGTCGATTTTATATTTACTTTAAATAAAAAGCTATTAATGTCATTTTTTACCCAAGTGGATCCATGGGGTCCCCAAGTTGACCCATGGATTGTCTTGGTCGGAAATGGCTCACCCAATAAGGGTAAGACAAGTGTAATGGTAATTTCATATTATTATAACATTATATTTACCTTAAGTTACACTAATTATCTTTAATCGCGATTAATAGAACTTAAAAGTTATTATTCACAAAAAAATTATTTTAATCCAATTGAACCACATTTTACTTCCTAATGACAATGATGTATGTAGGATTTTGGAAAATCAAATCACCGATGTGGTCAAATTTTATTAAAACGAAAAATCAGTTTTTTAACTACCACTTAGTGGTTTCACTATTCATCAAAAATCGAAGTTTTTCAGAACAACACAAAAAATTAACCCTAAGATATATTTGATATTCATAATTCAAAAATGATGACTATTTTACAAAATTCAATACATATAAGTTGAATTAATTAATTTAATATTTAATAACCGGTGTCACAACAAATAGTGTGTTTTTATGAAAAAATATCAATCAAAAGATTGACAATTATTTATGTAAAATTTCCAAGTGAAATTATTTCTAATGACCACCATTGGATATAATGGTAAAAATATATTCTAATTACACTTTATAACCACTAATTAGAATAATTGATCACCATAAATTATTTTGATTAAAAAATTTGTTTATATGTATTTTCTCTATTCATAGAAAATTGGAATTTCTCAGAAAAGTACAAAAATTCAACTTAGGGTGATTTTGATATTCCAAATACAAAAAAGATGTCCATTTTGAATTATAAAATTAATATAATATCAAAAAGTGGGTATTACTATTAATAACTGCTACTTTTATTGGTTGTAGTGTGTTAGAACTTGAGGTTGCGTGCAACACGCGCTGCTCTAGTATTCAAAGAGGAGTGTACCTAGAAGCTTGGGGTGTTACACATACATTGTTTTTATACTCAGACGAGAATATTTTTCTTCCACTCCTATATATTTTATATAATATTATTATAGAATATTTTATTTAGTATTCCAAATGGGTAATAAAAAACATTTTTTCCATTTTTGTATTTTACTAATTGTTTAAAAGAACTCTACCTATAATTTTCCGATCGATGTGAGTTTTTACATTTAATACAAAATTTTGAAAGGATTCAATTTTTTTTATATTAAATAAGAACATAATTTACATCTATCATGACCACTATATTCTAGAAATGTTCCCTTAAAAGTTTTAGTTATTCATTTCACATATTTATTTTTCAAATATTCTGAAAAAAAACAAGAAATGTGACTTTGAATGTAATAATGTTTATTTTCATAAAAAAATTGTATAATGGTTATTTATTGAATTTCAATTAATCCTAAATAACAAACCATTATTTTAATTATTTTCCATTGGTGATAGGTTATAGTGGTACTATATTTATTCATTCTCGTGATGGATTATAATAATTTTAAATTGGGACATTTTTAAAATTTCATATTATTAGATTTTAATATTAATTATTATTTTGATTTTTATTGATTTATTAATCTTCACTTTCATATTATGAATTAATTTGATGTTTTAAGTGATATGGGGTGGCCATTATGGCCCCTAGAATAATCAGTGGGTCTTATGAGACAATCTATAATGGGTATTTTTCCAAGGAACTACCCATTTATAAATTATTTCCTAGAATGATTCCCCAATGTTCTATTTATGATTATGTAATATTGAATTCCATCATTATGGGATTTTATATTGATATATATTTTACTATTGGAATAGTTATCATATCTATAGATAAGTTTAATGAACTTATGAATATGTTATTATTTTATCATCAATCACTTGTAAAATATTAATCATCATTGTCATGTTAATAAATAAATGAAAGGGGTTTTTAGTTATTTAACTTTACATATTTATTATTCCTTATTTATTGATTATATCTCACACTACTAGTAACCCTTACATTCAATAAAATTCACCATTATTTTATATCCATTACCCATGATATGAAAGAATAAAATTTGAATGACATAAAGGATATATAATATTTTCTTTTAATATGTTGTATTTTATGTATTCAAATGTATTGTTAGATTCAATAATTTATCTTTATTACAAATAATATTAAAAAAAATTGTCACGTGGGATGTGATCCATTGTATCTAGTTCCAATGTAATAAATTGACCACCGGTTCTAGGCTACATGTATTAGGGTCCTTACATTTTATATTTGTAGATAGTATTTTATATATCTTTTTTTTGTATATTTCAATTGATTAAATGTTTTCCCTTTATTTTACTCTTTTTAAGTAATCAAAACTATGAAATAATTTTTTTTATGGAAACCACACTTTTCCTCTATATTTAATCAGTAATATTTTTTATTATGTCTCTAACTTCTTTAAAATATTTTCATTAATGTTTTTAATATGTTCAAATGTTTGATTAAATTTTTTTCATCATTTTAATTTCTATAAAAAATTAAAATTAATATTATTTTTTCCAAGTGATTAGATTATTTCTAATGGAGTGAAGAAAATTTATTTTCACATTTACCACCGAAACATAATTCCCAACTATAATATCTAATCATTTCATTAAATAATCCATCACAAGTTACCTTATTCCTTTTTAAATAAAATGTTTTCCTTTATATTTTGGAATTTTATTTATTTAAAATAATTTATTTTAAAATGAAATGTTTGTTTTTGGAAGAAACATTCTCATTAATTTTATGGAAAATTTTGAATCAAGGAAATAAGAATAATATTATTCTTATAATTAAATGTGAGTATTATCTTATTATACAAACCTGATTCATTCTTTAAATATATTATTATTATGATTAAAAAATAATGAGGAAACATATTTTCATTTCAATGAGATAATCTATAATGATAATTTTTTCATAAATATAATGGAATAAACATAATTAGATTATGATTATCTAATATGTGGGTATATTATTTTAAACTATTTAATTTGGTGAATATTATTGTTTTATGTGCTCAAATTGTACACTGGAGGCTATACCATGCCCAACAAGGGTCTATAAGATGTAACACCTTGCATAATGATTGTACATGGTCAGATACCCAATCCATACATATGATGGTTGTCATGGAAGGTAGCCATGACTTATGATTTCAATGATTATAATTATACCACAATCTATGTTACACTATTATGAAATTATATTATGGCAATTTTGTGTTACCGTGGCTCATGCTCCTTAATTTTTTTGTTACTCATGTCTTACGAACATCTCAACTTTATGGAATTACTCCTTATTATGATATATGAATTATTATTTATGATTTTTAAATGATATGTTCATCTTCTCTAACCCTAATACTCATGAAATTATTTAAAATATCATTGATTATATCTACCATATTTTATTTTCAACGAACCTATAATTACTATATAAGATGTTTATATTCCACATGATATAAATAATTTTATAATGTTTGATATTATTAATAAGGATTATACTAGTGATGAATATAGTGATATATTATTTAGATATTTTCTATTTTTTTTGTTATGCTCCCAAAATTCCAATGTTATCTAACGTTTATGGTCTATAGTCTTGTTTATTTGTGTTATATATTGAATATTCATTACATATTATGTAATATATATGTATGTAATTTTTTTATTTATCAATAGTATAATAGTGACCCTAGATATTCATTGATAAATTACAAATATTAAAAAGTGAATATTCATTACATAGAAAAACATTCCATTCTAGAATAATATAGGTCCAATGCCTTTGAAAACATGGATACATAAACAATAAGTCCATAAGTGACAAAAATTATCTCCCACTAATTTCTTTAAAACATTCATCCTTATTAAAAATATCATACATAACACATTTCTTTATTACATTGGAAAAGGAAACATGAAATATAGTGGGCCTACCGGCCTATTAAGTTTGAATCTGGAAGATATCACCAAAAAAAGGTATTACAGGAATTATAACAATATAATAACATTTAAAACCTATACACTTCATATCATATATCATAAACATGGGTAATGGAATAAATCTTGGAAGTTCATATGTCAAGGACAAAATTGTAATCAACGAAAATTATCCTTGAGATAATTACATTTGGATAAGACATATATTTTAGTAATAAAAATATGTATATAATATCATAAGTCAAGGTGAACCAAAATTATATTCATAACATGTTATGATTGGTTTGACCACAAGTGTGAAAGCTTCAATATTTGGATAACATCTCGTGTACCCTCTTTTAGGCTTTGGATAACCTCTCATGTGAACTTGTTTTGTTTTTTTGATATTCATCCATCTAGGATTTAATGTCATTGGAAATTAATCATTAACAAATTCATTGGAGGGATATATATTTTAGGGCCCCCCAACAATATAGTTAAAATCAGACATATGTGTTCCATAAGATCATAAAACATTCATCATATAATTTCAAATGAAAATAAATTAGTTTTATAAACATTTCATTATCATACAAATAAACCATATATGAAATGATGAATAATTGTATAATCGGATCATATCCCTAGAAAGGATTATTTAACATCCAATGTTATCATCTTCCATGAAAAATGATTTGAAAAGGCCACTGTAAATATATCTTGAAGAAAATTCCATTTCCATTTAAAATAACTTATTTAAAATATATAAA
Organism: Viscum album; assembly: GCA_963277665.1. NCBI lineage: Eukaryota > Viridiplantae > Streptophyta > Magnoliopsida > Santalales > Viscaceae > Viscum > Viscum album. The sequence continues at coordinate 531,329,149 of OY728133.1, forward strand.
TTTTTAAAATATTAATGAAAAAATTATTTTAAATTATCATTGGAAACTATAAATGTATATTTCAAATTATTGAGTGATCATGATTTTTTAAAATAACATTTATGTTATTCAAATTAAAACAAATATTTCACTCAAAAAATTTTAAAAAGTAAAAAAAGTAACTTTTTCATAAAAAGATAAAAAGAATATTATTTAATAAATTTGAGAATATAAAAACATAAGAAAATTTTCATTAAAAAATATTGGGATAATATTAAAAAAAATATGAGTTTGTTTTTGTGAAACATAGGTATGGAAGAAAACATATTTCTGACCAATGATAGAAATAATAGTGTTTTTCATTATCAAAAATTAATTATATTACTAAAATATTTAAAGAGATAAAAATTAAAAATAAAAAGTTTTATCTAGATACATATATAATAGAATAATAATCATAAAGTCTGTTGATAATTATATCATAATATTTCATTATCTGTATCTTTAACTTAAATAATGCTGATAAACTATGAGATTATACCATAAAACCTTTAATATTTTGGTCACGTTTGAATCAAACGACCCATGAATGCAATAAAATCACATGGATGTTTATATCTCATAATATTTATTAATTTAATCAAAAATTTCATTCAACTATTTTATAGTCACAACATAATAAAAACTAATATTGAATATGGAATGTGTACCATGGAAATAATGTTTTATGACAATCCCTTAACTCAAGCCCCAAATTCCATTATACCCATTCGATCATATAACATAATAAATATATTTTCATTATATATCTATTATATAACAGTAATAAAATATATCGTATCATATATAATTCAATTACGATCTTTTAACTCCCATTAATAACCAAATCAGCGTTAAAATAATTGATTTTGGTAATAAAAACGTTGATTCTCATGTATGTTTTGGTTTATATGATTTGGTCATTGTACCATGATTACAGTTCAATTATCTAATAAATATTAATAATTTCATAAATATCATATTATTTAATTATGAAAATATTTACAGTCATCCATATAATTTATAGATACAAAATTTTATATATCATTCCGGAAGTCAGTGGGTCCTATGTACGTTTGAAAATTATTCTTGTTTCCTCAAATTAGGTTAAAAAATATCAAATATTATATCACCTTCTCATATTCATTTTTATGTAATAAATATAATACATTTTTTCATTATATATATATACTTATTACCGCCCATTACAATATAAAATGAATGATATCATAATCCTTCATGCATGTGGTAGTCCACACTTACACATGGGTAACGTTTTCATATTACATAAGATTTTATGATAAGATAGAAGATATTATATTATAATTAGAGGCGTATAAATATTTCATAATATAATATACAAAAATTAAATTCATCATTTTTATTATCCATGATAGTTGGTGAGGTAAAACAAATTACATCATATTGTGAGGCATTAGTCCACCTGACACTAGATCAATTGCTTTGTTTCCCAAGTGATGGTTCAGGAGATGGACATTGGTCATTAAATTAAAATAAAAACACTTGAGTATTTGGGATATATTTATGATATTAAATAATAATGTTTCACAAATATTTTACGCTATTGTAAAATTAAATAAAACAAATGTAACGCCCCGACCGTAGTTGCCCAGAGTCGGTGCATTATTGCGTAACATTGGCATGATCACAAAAGATCAAGTCTTGAAAGACTGATTAGTTTAGTAGCCTTGGAAACACTAGATACATTCATAAATGTTACATTAAATCATAAAGTAAAAAACTACTATAACAAAGTCTCCATACTCCACACTCATATCCTCTTCTGACAATCCCTGCAGTCCATTCATAAAATACTTCTTCACATCCTGGAAAATATTAAAACATTGAAAGGGGTGAGCTCAGATGCTCAGTAAGGATAACAATATTGCGAGAGCTTTCGTAAATAGACACTAACATTTAAGGAATTGTATAACTAAAACAAAAGCCTTTTTAAACTTTTACTTCAGCATAATATGGAAAAAATAAAATTAAATAATTCCATTTACTTACTCACATAGATATTCTACTAGTCGAATAATCAAATTCAATATCAATAACCACTTTCATAATGATGGAATGCATAATTCCAGACTATCATAACCACGTAGCCAGGGCCTTGTGCCAAGACCATAAATAAGATTTTGTCAAGGCCTCGTGCCAAGACACTAGTTTGTCTCATGAGACCTACCGATGCATCGAGGAGCTATAGCGGGCTCCACCCGTCACTTATTAAGTCCAATGCATTCCTCATATGAACAGGTTTAAACATATCATAAACCATAACATAATTATATCACATAAAACATGCATAAAGGAAACATAAAATGTCCACATTTCAATCACAAGATATCAATACAACACATTAATATAATAAAAACACTTTCAAAACCATTTTCAATACCAAAATAAAAGAAAATTAAAACTTGGTATTTATTTTTCATTTTAAAAAAGATGTGGCTTGTAGAGGAAGCTGAAACTCAAATAATGGTCACGGTGGTGGAGAATTAATTGTTTCCACATACGTACGACAAGAAAAACATTCCATTTTGTCATTTAGTAAAATGTTTCATATAAAATTGAATCCTTTTGAATAAACGTAAAAGTCAAAGGGGTCTATACATCGTATAGAAGAAATTTGGGTATAAAACAAAATATGCCTCAATGAATGGAGATTGAGACGAAGTCCTTACAAATATAATTTTTTAAATAAAGTAGATATATTATGTGTATTCACTATATGTACACATAAATAAAGTACAAATACAAGAAAGGACATAATAATATCATAACATAATTTGAAAGTAGGAGATTAACCCAAATAATGGAAATCGGGTTAAGAAGTTCCCTTACCTCGTGTCCGACTTGACTCGATCATTCTCTAACCACCGGAATAATAATCAAGAGTTAATTTATATTTACTTAAGAACATTTTTCATTGAAATTATTCCTTTTATATCACTTATTACCATGTTATGAACATTATGTAAATATTTAAGTTAATAATGGTCATTTTGTCGATCTTTGGTACTTGAGTCAAAAATAAACATCTTATAATTACAAGTTGTTCATGTGGTAAAATATCCATTATATCCAGAATTATATTCATGATGTAGATATCATATATATCATATATATCCATTATATACATTCATTTATAATATTACATAACATTTAGACGTAAGAAATGAAATGCACCGTTCATGGAGACGGTAAGCCGTACGTACGCATGAATGCTACTTTCATTTCTATTTCATATTTAATGGAATGAAATCATAATATTATAAAGGTGTATTATAATTCCAATATAATTTCATATATAATATCATTTACTCCATCCTTTATACATCCCACTTATGGCATTAACGATTCAAATCACTTTGAGGGGGCGGTAGTCCGCACTTTCTAAAATGAAAATATCGTATTTACCCATAACAAAAACCATTAAGGTATGCCATAAATAAAAAATACAGAAGCTTAAGTAAAACATTAACATATTATATATCATATATAAATATATTGACATTTTAATGTCCACCTTTTAAGGTGTTATTTGAGTGTTGAACAATCATCGTTTCGTGAGGCAGAAATTCGCCATCCACAGAAACAGTATGTTATTTAACCATTAGATGTAGGTGTGTATAACTGTAGCCAGAATACTCATTATAAAAACATCCTAGTATATTGAGGATACTTGTTTTGTTACAAAATAAATTAATAACAAGAGTTTAAGGGTTTGGAGAAGAAAAATAAAACAAAAGAACACAAGAGAAAACACTACCTTTAAAATGGGTAACTCTTTTTGATTTGAGCCAAAGGATTCCTTGGGAAGAATTATGCAAAAATTGAGGCTTCTAAGAGTAATATAGGGAAGTTGGGAGAGTATTTTGGCAGAGTATGGCCGATCCAAATGGCTTGAAAGTGTGAATAAGGTGGTAGTGGTGGGGGCCTTTTATAAGAGAAGAGAAGGGGCACTCTTGGAAAGATTGAAATGTTACTTTATTTTGAAATCCTTTTTCGGATTATAAAGGACCCACACTTATATATTTCGAGGCTAAGGTGATAAGTATTTGAAATCTACTCATCCAATAGGTTCTTGACAAGTGTAAGTCTTATATGTTACATTATCATTTCATTATATTTAAATCGTTAATTAATGAGGTAATCGCTGCATCATCATGGTGCCATAAATAATTTAATTTATTTAATTTTGAAAAATTATAAAAAAATATCATGATGTAGGAAATCGTTTTAGATTTCTAATTAATATTTATAGTAAAAAATATGACTTGTATAACACCATTTAAAAAATGTTTTAATAAAACAACTCTTGTTTGTGACATTTTTATTTTAACATTAAATATAAGGTTATTTATGTCATTTTCCTACCAATGTGGCTCCATGGGGTCCCCATGTTGACACATGGATTGTATTGGTCGGAAATGACTCATACAATAGGGGTAGGACAAGTGTCAAGGTCATTTAATATTATTATAACATTATATTTACCTTAAATTTCACTAATTACCTTTAATCGCAGATAATTAAACTTAAAAGTTACTATTCACCAAAAAATTATTTTAATCCCATTGAACCAAATTTTACTTCCTAATGACAACAATGAATGTCAGATTTTTGATAATAAAATCGCAGAAGTGGTAATGTTTCATTTAAATGAAAAATCGGTTTTTTAACTACCACTTAGTGGTTTCACTATTCATCAAAAATTGAAGTTGTTCAGAACAATGCCAAAATTTCACCCTAATCAACAATTGATATTCCGAATCCAAAAATTATTTCTATTTTACAAAATTACAAACATATAAAATGAATTAATTAATTTTATAATTAATTCCCGCTGTCACAACAAATAGCGTGTTTTTAAGAAACAATATATATCAAAAGATTGACAATTGTTTATGTCCAATTTCAAAGTGAAATTAATTATAATGACCAACATTGGATAATATAGTGAAAATATATTCTCATTATACTTTAAAATCACTCCATAGTATAATTTACCACTATAAAATATTTTTATTTAAAAAGTTGTTTTAAGGTATTTTTCACTATTCATAAAAAATTAGAAGTTCTCAGAAAATTACAAAAAATTCAACTTTGGATAATTTCGATATTCCGAATACAAAAATGAAGTCCATTTTGAAATATAAAATTTATATAATTTCAAAAGGTGGATATTACTATTCATAACTGCTACTTTTATTGGTCGCGGCGTGCTAGAATCTCTAACTTGTGTACAATGCAAGCTATTGCATTATTGAAAGAGAAGTGTATCGTGAATACTTGGGGTGTTACATTCTGCCCTCCTTCAATAAATTGCATCCTCGCAATTTGAAAATGTTCTTCGAAAATAAAAGGTTGAAAATAGGAAATATCTTTGTGGAAAACCCACATTGGAAATAGGGTTAAGAAGAATATAACATTAAAAGAAAGAAATTGAAGTACAAAGGTCACCCGAGATATCCCATACTAGGATTCTATGAAAATATGGATAGGGAACAACAAAACCAGCAAGGTATGATGGAGAGTTGTAGAAAACAGGATTAGGAGAATGTTAACAATATGAAAATCACAAACTTGTGATTGGTTAAACGGTCATTGAATCCCTTGTTGGAAAAGTTAACCGACAATGTTTTTGTTCTAAGTTACCATTTATAAAGTTGAGGAATTTATTTAAGAGATTTTCTAAGAACGTAAGGAAATATACTTACTTGTCGTGTAGACTTTCATTCCTTAATAAATTTTTACCACAACCCCATCTTTCACTCCAAATGGTAACAGAACTCAAAAATATTCTATTTATCCTAATTTTTAAGGTTATAAATATTACCACATACCATTTAGATTAGGAAAACTATTTTGTATTAACTAGGGACTTCTTGTAGGCAAGTGGTAGGTAATAAAGGCATGTCTCACTATGGTTGTGGGTTCGATTCCTGCAGCTTTGTCTGACGCGACGGGTTATGCCCCACCCTGCAGGTTGTCCTTTTCCTAAAACTATTGTATTATAATATTCCAAAAATAATCTTCAGAAATGTTTTATCCTTAAGCAATACTATCCAAAGACCAACTTAATCCATTCCAACCTTTATAGTTATCCAAAATACCTCTGTCCAGACTTTCTCAAAAGGGTACTTAAATTCCAAAATCAATTGTAACATTAGATTCCCTAAATAATGTAATGTTTCTCTTATTGTCACATACTAAAAATATGATTTCCTTCATCATATTAAAACCTTATTGATAACAACAAGTACTGCAGTACAATCCTTATATATATCACATTATTTTTATAACCAGAATATAATCCTTGAGTCCAAAAGCACCAATACATTAATTATTCTGCTTCAACTTTTGTAACAGCATAAGATTTTCCTTGATCCCTTGGCCTTTTCTGAGGTATGTTTCCCTGACGCTTAGGACATTCATTTGCATAATGACCCATTTCCCTACAATTGTAGCATTCAACATTGATAGCCTCTTTCTTTCCCTTGTAATCACGAGCCTGGTGACCTTTTTCTTCACATTTATAACAAACTCCCATTCCTTTTAGGCAAGTACCAGGGTGATTCTTCCCACAATTATCGCATAATGGAAAATCCTTCTTTCCCTTTTTCCCTTTATCTGTCTCTTGTTCCACCGTTCTCTTCTTCTCTTTCTTTACTTTATTGTCATAAGATTTAGAGAATTCTATTTCTATCTTGATAACACATGAGACAATATCTTTGTATAACGAGAAGGATTGTGAGACTAAGGCTCGATAGAGAAACAATTTTAACCCATCAAAGAAATGATCAATCTTACTCCTTGGGTTACGTATATAATCTGATGCATGCCTCGCTAAGAGTGTAAAGTTAGACTCATACATTGTGACATTCTTATCCTCCTTCTGCCTCAGACTCAGAAATTGCCTTTCCATATCTGCTCTATGGTCACGAGGAAAGTACTTTTCTAAGAAAATATCTTTGAACACCCTCCATTCCATATTCAATACTTAATCATCTTACTTTGTATTTTGAATCAATGACCACCATTGATCAGCATCTCCAGTGAGGTGGTAAACTCTCATGATAAACTTTTCCCTTTCACTACTCACCAAGGCATGGAATATTTTCTCTATGGAGTTTATCCATTGCTCAGATACTAATGTATTTTTACCCCCATTAAATGTTGGCGGTTTTTGCCTCATGAAGCGGTCTAACATTGATCCTCCATGTTGCGGATCAGGGTGTTCCATACGAGTAAGGTTATTATTCATAACCTGAGTGAGTTGTCCCAGTATGGTAATAAGTTGATCAGCACCAGTTGTACCTCCAGATCCACAATAATTATCAGCACCAGTTGCACCTCTGATACCAACTGTAACGCCCTGACACCATTTTCCCAGAGTCGGTGCATTATTGCGTAACATTGGCATGATCACAAAAGATCAAGTCTCAAAAGACCGATTAGTTTAGTATCCTTGGAAACACTAGATACATTCATAAATGTTACATTACATCATAAAGTGAAAATCTACAATAACAAAGTCTCCATAGTCGACACTCATATCCACTTCTGACAATCCCCGCAGGTCATTCATAAAATACTTCTTCACATCCTGGAAAATATTAAAACATTGAAAGGGGTGAGCTCAGATGCTCAGTAAGGATAACAATATTGCGGAAGCATTTGTAAATAAAAATTAACATTTAAGGCAATGTATAACTAAAACAAAAGGCTTTTTATAGTTTTAATTCACCATAATATGGAAAAAATAAAATTAAATAATTCCATTTACTTACTCACATGGATATTCTACTAGTCGAATAATCACATGCAATATCAATAACCACTTTCATAATGATGGAATGCATAATTCCAGACTATCCTAACCACGTAGCCAAGGCCTCATGCCAAGCCCACAAATAAGATTTTGTCAAGGCCTCGTGCCAAGACACTAGTTTGTCTCATGAGACCTACCGATGCATCGAGGAGCTATAGCGGGCTCCACCTGTCACTTATTAATCCCAATGCATTACTCATATGAACAGGTATAAACATATCAAAAACCATAACATAATCGTATCATATAAAACATGCATAAAGGAAATGTAAAATGTCCACATTTCAATCACAAGATATCAATACAACACATTGATATAATAAAAACACTTTCAAAACCATTTTAAATACCAAAATAAATGAAAATTAAATCTTGGTATTTATTTTTCATTTTAAAAAAGTTATGGCTTGTAGAGGAAGCCGAAACTCAAATAATGGTCACGGCGGTGGAGAAGTCATTGTCGCCACATACATATGACAAGAAAGACATTCATTTTTGTCATTTAGTAAAACGCTTCGTATAAAAAATATTCCTTTTGAATAAATGTAAAAGTCAAAGGGGTTTATACACCGTATAAGAGAAATTTGTGTATAAAACAAAATATGCCTCAATGAATGGAGATTGAGATGAAGTCCTTAAAAAGATAATTTTTTAAATAAAGTAGATCTATTATGTGTATTAACTATAAGTACAAATAAATAAAGTACAAATACAATATAGGACATAATTATATCATGACATAATTTGAAAGTAGGAGATTAACCCAAAGAATGGAAATCGGGTTAAGAAGTTCCCTTACCTCATGTCCGACTTGGCTCGATCGTTATTTAACCTCCTGAATAATAAACTAGAGTTAATTTATATTTACTTAAGAACCTTTTTCATATTCATTATTCCTTTTATATCACTTATTACCATGTTATAAACATTATGTAATTATTTATGTTAATAACGGTCATTTTTTCGATCTTTGGTACTTGAGTCAAAAATAAACTTATTTTAATTACAAGTTGTTCATGTGGTGAAATATACATTATATCTAGAATTATATTCATGATTTATATATCATATATATCATATATATCCAGTATATACATTCATTTATAATATTACATATCATTTAGAGGTATGAAATGAAAAGCACCGTTCATGGAGACGGTAAGCTGTACGTACACATGAACGCTACTTTCATTTCTATTTCATATTTAATGGAATAAAATCATAATAGTATAATGTTGTATTATAATTCCAGTATAATATCATATATAATATCATTTACACCATCCTTTATAAATCCCACATATGGCATTAATGATTCAAATCACTTTGAGTGGGCGGTAGTCCGCACTTCCTAAAATGAAAATATTGTATTTACCCATAACAGAAACCATAAAGGAATGCCATAAATGAAAAATAAAGAATCTTAAGTAAAACATAAACATATAATATGTCATATTTAAATATATTGACATCCTAATGTCCACCTTTGAAGGTGTTATATGAGTGTTGACCAATCATCGTTTTGTGAGGCAGAAATTAGCCATCCACAGAAACAGTATGTTCTTTAACCATTAGATGTAGGTGTGTGTAAGTGTAGCTCGAATACTCATTATAAAAACATCCTAGTATATTGAGGATACTGGTTTTGTTACAAAATAAATGAATAAAAATATTTTAAGGGGTTGGAGAAGTAAAATAAAACAAAAGAACACAAGAGAAAACACTACCTTTAAAATAGGTAACTCTTTTTGATTTGATCCAATGGCTTCCTTGGGAATAATTATGCCCAAAGTGAGGCTTCTAGGAGTAAGAGAGGGAATTTTGGAGAGTATTTTGGTAGAGGTTGGCCGATAAAAATGTCTTAAAGTGTGAATAAGGTGGTAGTGGTGGGGGCCATTTATAAGAGGAGAGAAGGGGCACTCTTGAAAAGATTGAAATGTTACTTTATTATGAAATGTTTTTTCAGATTCTAAAGGTCCCAAACTTATATATTTCGAGTCTAAGGTGATAAGGGTTCGAAATCTACTGATCCAATAGGTTTTTGAAATGTGTAAGTCTTATATTTTACATTATCTTTTCATTTTATTTAAATCGTTAATTAATGAGGTAATCGCTGCATCATCATGGTGCCATGAATAATTTAATTTATTTAATGTCTACAAATTATAGAAAAACTATCATGATGTCGGAAATCGTTTTAGATTTCTAATTAATATTTATAGTCAAAAATACGACTTGTATAACCCCATTTAAATTTTTTTTAGTAAAATAACTCTTGTTTGTGACATTTTTATTTTAACATTAAATAAAACGTTATTTATGTCATTTTCCTACCAAAGTGGCTCCATGGGGTCCCCAAGTTTACCAATGGATTGTCTTGGTCGGACATGACTCATCCAATAGGGGTAGGACATGTGTCAAGGTCATTTCATATTATTATAACATTATATTTACCTTAAATTGCACTAACTACTTTTAATCGCGATTAATTAAACTTAAAAGATACTATTCACCAAAAAATTATTTTAATCTCATTGAACCACATTTTACTTCCTAATGAAAACCATGTATGTTGGATTTTAGAAAATCAAATCACATAAGTGGTAATGTTTCATTTAAACAAAAAATCAGTTTTTTAACTACCACTTTGGGGTTTCACTATTCTTCAAAAATTCAAGTTTTTCAGAACAATGCCAAAATTTCACCCTAAGCTATAAATGATATTCTGAATCCAAAAATGATGTCTATTTTACAAAATTCTAACCATTTAAGTTTCATTAATTAATTTTATAATTAATTTCCGCTGTCACGACAAATAGCATGTTTTTAAGAAACAATATATATCAAAAGATTGACAATTGTTTATGTCCAATTTCAAAGTGAAATTAATTCTAATGACCACCATTGGATAAAATAGTAAAAATATATTCTAATTATACTTTAAAAAGACTCAATAGTATAATTTATAACTATAAAATATTTTTATTAAAAAAGTTGTTTTTAAGTATTTTTCACTGTTCATAAAAAATTGGAAGTTCTCAGAAAATTACAAAAAATTCAACATTGGATAATTTTGATATTCTGAATACAAAAATGATGTCCATTTTGAATTATAAAATTTATATAATTTCAAAAGGTGGATATTACTATTCATAACTGCTACTTTGATTGGTCACAGCGTGTTAGAATCGCGAACTTGTGTACAATGCAAGCTATTTCATTATTGAAAGAGAAGTGTATCGTGAAAGCTTAGGGTGTTACAACAAAAATTCATGGTTAATGTCTATACCAAATTTTCAAAAAACAATTTACGATAACTGTAAAATACTTATTAATAAGGATTAATAATCCAAATAAGGCCTCTATGATATCTTGAGATAAGTAATAAATGAATATGGATAGCTCATTCCGGAATAAATATTATTTGTAAGTGTTAATAGCATAATTGATGAGGTACTCTTTTTGATTTGGGAGAGAGTACACACTTTGTATTTTTGAAAATAATAAGCCATACCTACTTTTTACCAAACCCACAAGGATAATAAAGTGTATTATTCATGAATTGTATATAATATTTGGTCTAAATATAACTATATTGTATGAATTTGATGATTTTTAGGTCATTTTAATCCTTATATTTTTTTAACACCCTGTAAACCTATTTTATCCTTATATGTAAGAATTAATTTCGACTATTATTACTATTCATTAGTGAAAAAAATTAGGTTTCACACATTATATAATATTAATCCCGATGTTTGAAATATGTAATAACTTTTTTAAAATACCTGTCATATAATTGGAGGAATTTAACTTCAAATGAAACCTAAAAACGCAATAGAAAATTATTTTTCTAAATAAATTGTTATCATAAGTATAATAATTAATTATGTAAAAAATAAACATAAAATTGATTAAAATGAAATAAATTGAATTAATAATTAAATAATTTTACTAATTTTACTTTTAAACCCTTATTTTATAATATGAAATTATATAAATTCTTTAATAAGAAGACATTTATTAAATAAAATCTGTAATATTTAGTACACTTCAAAAAATTAATCTTTTTATAAGATTCTCAAATTGGTACACAAAAAAATAGAAGTTGATTGAAATTTTTTTTCTTTATTTTCAAAAAAACAAAAATTGGTAAAGATTTCTTTTATTATTTGTTCTCAAAATTCAATTGAAACACTTTTTCATGAAATGTATTTTCGCCTCATATAAATACTCTACTAAACAATTATGTTCTTTATATCAATATATTTTATTTTTATAAAAAAATATACATAATTATAAAAATGGGTATTTTTCTTATTCTTCCATCCATTTGTAACAGTTATGTTATAATAGTCATTCTTATATAATAATTGTAATATATTATTTACGTTCTTTAAACATCATTGTTTCATATAACACAGACTATTTAACGGATTAAAATTATTCAAAAAGTAAAAAATATATTTCGAAAGAAATTAATGCGTTGGATTATTAAACCCTTTAAAATTTATTTCCACATTAAGATTATATCCATTTGATACAAACAAATAAAAAAGTTGGACCATAATAAATCCTACGGTTTCCATATATATTTAACTAATTGGTTGTTTGGCCATATAATATTAACCATGTTAGTAGTATTTTTTCATAGAGCATTTCTCCCTATAATATAAAATATCTACTTTTTGTTCCTCATCAGAAAGATCATGAACCAATGGTACAATATCAGAGTTCAATACATTTAAAGGATGAGTAATGTACTTAATATGGAGAGATACATTGAACACATCGTGTACTTGAGAAAGATTTAGTAGAAGCCCCATGAAATAAACAATTATACCTACTCTATCAAGATTATTAAATGACCTAATATACCTTGGTCTCAATATTACTCTCTATTTGAATCATATAACATTATTCCATGGATAATATCATACGAATTCATTAACATAAAAATCAATATTACACTTGTGATTCTATCTATATATTTTATATCGACTCCGAGCATCAATGATGTATTATTGAATGTTTTTATGTTTCTCTAATAATTAAATAACTAGACCAGGTCCCAATATCATTCACTCTCTTAGATAATCCTTTAATATTGGAGTTGTAAACTTATTTACATTGATAACTTCATAAATAATCCCCTCAATAATCGAGTAAATGATTATTTTGCATGAAATCATAAAAAAGTGAATGTTTTGATCCCAAAAACCTTTTAAATATCAAGAAAAAGATCCCAACATATAATATAGGGCATGATTTTGTTTCTTAGACTAAAAATATATTTGAGGTTTAAACAAATTACAAAAACATAGCTCTGTATTGAAGGAATGTTAAAGGCTTCACCAGAATTTAAAAGTAAACTCAGATCCTAATATGATAATATAGAATGTAGTACTTCACTGAGAATTACATATTCCTTAATTTATATTCTATAAATATTATCAAGAAGAAAATCTACTCTGATAGAAATGGATTTGGAGGATGTTATAAGGTGATTTACTATAATCCATACCAATTTGTTCCCTTTAGATTTTTTTGTGTGTTTGATAACAATATCCATTATTATGTTTTCCCATGCCCTTTCTATTATGTGTACTGGTTGTACCATTCCATTAAAAATTTATCACTCAACATTAACATATAGACATACAAATCAATGATATTCAAACTCGTTTATATCTCTTTTTTTCCATTCCACTAAAATTACTCTTTAAAATATATATGAATATTTCTACATCTAGGATGAATAATGAATAATGAACAATGATCTTACTCTAATAGCTAGTTTAATATTCATATTGATTGAACACATACACTATTCTTAATCCATATAATTCATTCAAAATCATATTTAAAATCAACATCATTTCACACCTTCATCATCCACTCTACATATTTTTTATGTACCCATTTAGTCTTCACCTGGTTAGAGGGATGAACAAGTTTTTGAATAATATTACATTTTCCCCCATAATCTACAATTATTAGATCCATCCTTTGAAAATGTAATAATATTGGTTCTTTTGGGATCCTCATCATAGATAATCGAACATGATCAGTTCAACTCAAAACAACAACATCCATTGTTTAATTCCTAGGGAGGTAATGTATAAAATAGTCATATTATTTAATAAACTCGAAACAAATTCTATGGGGAATATTCAACAACTTCAACATGAATTTATAAATTAAACATTTATGATTATGACATATGACACACCATTATCAATATATATAATTCCTCTATATCATTAATATTCACATTAGAGTAGATAACTGCAAATCCTTGGTTGGGTAATTTTTCTCATGTACCAATAATCTTCATGTGGAATAAGCTATGAATATAAAAAAATTAATGAGAATCCATCCCAGTCCATTATTTAGTGCATCAATATAGACTACAAACCCTTATCCACTAGGATGTAGTTTATATCTAGGTGAACAAAATAATATTTTCTTCAATTCCTTGGAAGTTTCCACATATGAATCCATCCAATAGAACTTTCCTCCCTTTGGAGTAAACACGTTTGGTGGATTGGATAGCCATGAGATATTCTCCGTAAACCAATTATAATATCCATATAGACCTAGAAGAAATTGGATCTTATTCCATGTGGTTAGTGTTCACCAACACTGAATATTTTCCATCATTGAAGGATATACTAATATACCAAATCAAGAGATTATACAACCTCAAAATGACAATTTTAGTATCAAAAAATTAAAACACAATTGTTTTTCATATAATGTATCCCTTCAAGGGGACTTCTGTGCAATTATCAAATTATTAGAATTCTCTTTAGTCATCTTTAAATAAATTAGAATACCATCTATAAAGGATACGAAACAATGATCATAGTAATATCTAAAGTCTCATTTTGTTAAATCCATAATGATAAAAATTGAATTTATATCTCCAACTGGAATCACAATATATTCCCAAATTCCATACCGTGTAAGAAAAGAAACATTTTGTATATCTACCTTTTGAACATTAATTAATGATATTTAAAATGATTGTATATCATGGAAATGTATTTAAATCTATGTAGTTGATAAATAAAATCATCAATCTGGTGTATATGACACTTTTTCTCCATTGGGATCTTATAATGTTCCAGATAATCAATTTAGCTTCACAAAAATCCATCATTCTTCATAAAAAAGATAGGTGAACCCCAATATGGAAGAGCTATCCAAATGAATCCTTTGTAATGATTCTCTTGTAGTTTCATCTTAAATTCATGTGAAACCAATTGATACCATTCATTGGTAGTCTTTGAAATAGTTTTAGTAACAAATACGATTTCTAACAAAAACTCAACATCATTATCTGGTCGAAGACTGGGAAACAGTTATATAAAGACATAAAAACCCCCACAAAACATGAATATCATTTATTTTTATTTTCTCCCAACCTTGATAATTTAACCACCACTTTCTAAAAGAAAAAAATACCCATACAATAAATAATATTTAAATTGGAAATTCATATTTAACATCACAGTAATAAAAGATCGAATGCTTTTTATAATGTCAATAGTGATTTCCCTTACTCACTAATTGATGTGGGATTTGTGTAGAGAGATCCAATCCATTTATAATTTAAAATAAAATTCAATTAGTGTGAGAATAGCATGATTTATAGGAGAGAAATTCCTATAAACATAAACCTGAGAAGAATCATTTACTTGATATGTGATCATTGTACCATTAAGGGTTTTCACCACTAATTCAACAAAAAAATCATGGGTTTAATTTTCATACTATTTTCAAATTATTTAGTTATAAATGTGTATGTAGATAAATAATCAGATAAAAAATTTCAATTTTTATAGTTGATTTTATGTGTAACTTTCACAGTGTCTTAATCATACCTTTCATCAAAAATAGTGATCACATGTGATATCCATTTTTATCATAATTTAATATGATTCTATTGTTAATTAATGTCATTAAACATTATATTTTTTCAAATTATTTCATAATTAAAAAATGTTTTAATCTAGAACACTGAAGTGTGGGTGGCTCATTTTGTGGAGATTCATCTTTTTTATATCATTAGCTAACTTATACCAACCACTTTAAAATTAAGCTCCTCATTGAACTTCATTTCCATAGGTTAAACAATTACTAGTCCCCTTAAGATAATTTCCACCAGGTTTCCTTCAACACATGAGCATTATAGAATAATCACCATAATATATATATTTATTTTAGTGTTCCCCTTAAAATAATTCTTTTATTATCAATACCATGCGATTGATGGGTAACTACAATCTCCATTTCCACCATCACCAAATAATAAACTCTTTGTTTATATATACTTAATTTCCATAGGGATAATGATTTTTGGGAGTTCATTTTAAGCTATTGGATAATTGTACATCCTTAATTTTAGGTTAGATTATAATACACGATTTTTTCCTTCATGTATTATATATTTGAATCATAGATACCAATAGATACCTCAAACTCTTATTTTAGCGCAATAAATTCCTTTTCCATGTTCATGTGAATATTATTATGAAATTACATATTGATAAATAATCTCTTAAATTCATTCCACTCCATGGAATTTAATTTTTCCAATTTATTCGTATTCTAGAAAATATTTCACCATTTATTTTCTTCACCATATAAATGAAAGATATGAAATATGACATTTTGATGAACTAAACACACCTGAATGGAATATAAAATTTCAATTTTTATGATACATTTCAAAAATAATATTGGATTAGTGTAATAATTTAATGATAGTGGATGTTTCCTCTTGAATGACTCAATAGAACATTGTTCCCACCTTTTCTCATTTGTACATTTGACATGATTCATAGATTGAGAATTTTTGAAAGCATATAAATTCGATTTCTTATTCCATATTTGATAGAATTTTTTTTCTAATGAATAAATTATTCTAATACAATATTGTATTAATCATTAACGTGGTTACTTTAGATTACATCCATTAAATAATATAAAAATAATTGTGTATTAAAATATAATCATAGTGGGGAACCACATAATAATTTAAAATCACCCATATGTTGTCTAAATCATCACAAATTTATTTCAATATATAAAATATTTTTCACAACTTTGTTCATTCATGGTCATTATTCAAATACTTCATTGATGTTCATTAAGAGTTTGTAAATTTCGAAGGCATATCCCCCGTCAATGACAAACTACGTGTGGAACAAGGGATGTTGTTGTGCATAATGGTATGATTGAGTAAAAAACTAATGTCCCCAATTATGAGTTATTACCACTATCTAATATTGTACCCAATCCGCCCAAACTATTAATTTCTGGTCATTGACTAAATTTTTTTAGATCCACTTTCTATATCAATTACTATGAATATATGAAATTTTCCAATATTTAGACATATCCATAGGGTTATAACTAATGGTTTATCATCTTAATTTACCAAGGTTTAGTACACATTTATCGAATACCAAATATAGTAACCCATGATATTCATGAATAGATTTCATATCATAAAATATAATGTTCATTAAATTAAATAATGAACAATCCCACAATTGTATAGGTATGGTGCCTTTGAAAAATTGATACATAATAACCTAATTCAAAATTTAACTACACCATATCCTACAAATTTCTTTATTACTAGAACCCTTATTATTAATATCACATATAAAATCATTCTCTATAAACAATGGAGTTGAAACATTATAAAAGGAGAGATAAAATTCTAATCAAAGGGTTTCATGTGAGGTATCAACATAAAATCAATATAAGGTTATGATAACTTTATACTAACATTTTAAAACTATACTCTTTAAATTTTTGATCATAAGCTTGCGTCATAGAAGAAATCATGGAAGTTAATAAGACATAAGGTATAATGGAGTTACATAAAATTATCCATTATAGAACAATATTAGACTATTATATGGACTTGTGGATATAGATAAACAAAGAAAATATTATATCACTTCTACCCACCAATACATTCACCTCATTTTAGTCTTATTATAATTTCCCATGTACATGGTTTGGGTTTGGGAATACTCTTGTGCATTCTCTTTTGGGATTAGGATAATATTCTATGTATCCTATTTTGTGGTTGGTATAGCCTCTTATATACCATTTGGGATTATATATCATTAATCAATACACAATGAATTTAATATTTATATAAATATAGGAACACCCCTTACATAAATAAAATTAGAAAAATGATTATTATGTGATCATAAATCATACATCGTATCATAAATGGTAAAAAGTAATAGGTTTCATAAAAATATCAACGTCAAAATCATATAATATATAGAAAAAAATAAGGGTATTATTATTGGATAGTATCCCCAAAAAAGTATTAGGTAACATCAAATGATGTCATCTCTGATAGAAAATGATGTTTACATTCCCATGGAACATTTCATAATGAAAATATATATTTTAATTGATATCAGATAATTAAAATATATATTTTTCATGAATATTTAATAATAAATTTCATTGAATATAACATTAAAACCTTTTACAAAATAATTATTATTTTTGAGTGTACATGATAGTGGTAAATACAATTCATTTTCTACATGTTAAAATAATGATTCCTTTGAAAATTTTACGAAATCTTGAAGGTATCACCTTATAAAAGTAACATGAATCGTCATTTTATACAATTTATAAAAAAATAAAACAAGGGTAAAAATTCATTTAATAAATAATTTTAAAATATAAAAAAATTTCTTTCTAATATTACAAGAAAAGATTAAAATCAATGAAAAAGGATTTACCCCCGACAAGAGAAATAAAATAACATTTTAATAAAAAATAATTTCAGTTGATTTAATACCTAAATAGAATAAAATTAAATGAAAACATTTGTTAAATGGAAATAAATAATAGGTATGATTATTCATGAGGTTTTTTGAGAGGTAAATCATAATATTTCATCATTATAGACTTAATCTTAACAATTTTGAAAGACTGTGAGATTGTAACATACAACCATTACCACTTTGGTAACGTTTGAATAATATTCCCAATGAAAGAAGGAAAATTATACATATATGTATGTCCTATTTTTTTCAACATACGAATCATAAAAATAATTCTTTGGTAAAAAATACTCAAAAAAATTAAATAAATTTTCAATACGGCATGTATCCACATTAATAAAAGTGAAACAAAAATCAATTTGATCAAGCCTCGTATTTCTTCATAAATACTCGAAATACCTATGACATTATTATGGTTTTACTATAAATATATTACATAACCATGAAAATATATATCATAACATATATTATTCAGTAATATCCCTTTTTCACATTTTCATTATCAATTATTTTTTAAAATAACTATTTCAAGTAATGACTGTTTTATTTATAATTTATGTTATTCTTTATTCATTTATGTAGTTGTATGTTTATTATGGTTCCATTTTTTAATTTATTTTAATAGTTATATAAATTTCACCTACATTAATATGTGAATATTTATATTTATTCAATATATATATATATAATGAATGACACTGTTCAGAGAGATATTAGGTCAGACGTATGTGAGAATATTTCATCCACTCTCCAAAAAGGTGAAATGAAAATAATGTATCTTATATATCACCAATATAAGATAATTAAATTTCTATTCTATCCTTATTAACAACTTGGTCAATATATAATGAAAAACGCATCACATAATTTTGTGATGGTGGTAGTCCACACATACGAATAAGTGACATTGTACTTATCCATGGGATTGGAAGGTAAGAGGGTGGAGGTGGTGTTATAATTTTTAGAGTATATATATTTAATTAATAAATTAAATAATCAATAAATCAATTTTTTTCTCAAACCGTGAGAGGTTGTGATTGAACGTGAATTTCCAGGGATTACGAGATATTAGTTTTTTATACACATTATCAATAATTTCATTATTCTTTTGATGAGTGTTCAGTTGGCAAAAGGAAAATAAATTAACAAAATTAAATATCATTATATGGGATATACTTTTGATTTATATCACCATGGTTGAAAAAAAATTACGAAGTTATAATAAAAAATAAAACATAAAATGCATGGTTATGGTATATACCTATTCTTCAATGAAAAAAAATAGAATACACCTAAGTCCATCCTTTTAAGGTTTAATAATATAAATACTGAATCTATGGATTTTGTAGTGAAGTTATTACGGTATTTGGGTATGGATTTTCTGATAAATAGTATTTTGAAGTGTGAATTAGAGATGAGAGGGGATTCCCTTTTATAAGTCGAGGATATGATATACTTGTGATTTATGAAAATAAAAAATTATAACCATGATTTACCAACAAAAAAGTGCATAAAAAGTTTGATTATAAAGCCTTAAATTATATAATGGTAATATATGTCAAAATTTTGGAATTTGTCTAGTTTTTGGTTATTTTATCCCATACCATTTTTATTTTAACCCATGGTGAACCAATTTTGTCCTTAACAATAGAAATTTTCATTTTTTATTTTCACTATTCATAATGAAGTAAATTAAGTTGATTATATTATTTTATATTAATTAATAAAATTTAAAATATATAATTGAATTTTAAAAATTCAATACATTTATATTCTTTAATTTAATAAAAAAATTAATTTACATACATTAGAAAAAGTGGGTTTCCAATGTAATTTATTTTTTTATATAAGATGATTTAATATAAAAGATGAAAAAAATTGATTAAAATGACCTAAATTTTATTATAAATAATATAAATGTACTCTTTTATCTTTTTAAATTTTTATTATTGGATCATTTTTCATTCTTTAATGAAAATAAATTTTTTAATAAGAAACTGCATTTTCACAATTAATTAAAAAATTAATCATTTATAAAATTAATAATACTCGCTCAAATATTATTTTTAAATACTAATTTCAGAAATGAAGTTAATATTTTGTTGAAAATTTTATAATATAGAAATAACGATTTTTATTATTTTCTACACATAAATCATTAAAAACAATTTTTTGAGAATATGTATTTTGGAATCATATGATGACATTAAGAAAAAGTAAGTACATTTTCGTCAATATATTTTATTTATATAAATAAATGTTTCTAAGTTTCCAAAATCCATTTTTTTTATTCATGAAATCATTCTTACTATATTTCTTATACTTTTCTTGATTATATAATAATATTAATAGTGTTTTCTAGTTTGTTTAAACTTGATATTCTGTATAAGAGAATATTTTGATGGAATTATATTTATTTGAAAAGGGATAAAATATTTCATGAAATATAAGGGTTTTATACATACTCGACACTTGATAAAAACAATTACATTGTGATGGTTTATGGTTTTGGAACCATTCATCAACCATGAAAAAATATATCAGAGTTTTCCTCAACATCTTCGCATTGTTTCTTCTTGATCCTGCGTGGTTTTTCATTAATAATGTGGTAACCATACAACATATAGGGAAATTAAAATATTTAAAATAATTACCCACAATAAGAATAAGGATTAACGTACCCTAAAAAAATATAATATAAATCTCAATAGTGACAATAATGTCATACATACCTAATTTGTTTTTTATTAACACTCTTCGGAAATATATATATTTTAATGACCATAATTTCGTTCTATTTTCATTTTATAAAAAATGTATTTTAAAATGTTTTTATAATTTTAGTGATTTAATTTTTTTATAAATATTATTTTGTAGATGAATACCCCCCATATAATTCAATATTGAAAATAATATTTAAACATCATGGTATATTAAAAGGAGACTATATAAAACAATGATCTTAAATGAAAAACTAAATATTATTATTTAAAAGTTACCATTAAATATGTGGTGATGATAAATATTTCTAACATTATGAAATATATATTTTTCATAGTAACAAATAATGTATTAACTAATTATTTGAATATATGTTCTATATTTTTTGTGAAGCAATTTTATTCATTAAAAAAATATTTTTAAACAAAATATTATAATTACTCATGATATACAAAATATGTATTTGATTTTGGTATGTTTTGGAAAATTTAACTTATAAAATTACCCTCATTTTCTGAATTTATAATGTAGAAGTTTTCATAGTAGGAATTTTTTTAATTTTCTAAAAAAATATAATTTCTGATGAATTATTAAAAAAACAACTTTTTTTAAAATGCCTTATTTTTTGTGACGTCAAAAAATATTAGCATGATATTAAATTTATTTAAATTATTTAATAACTAAATTATGATTTTATAAGTGAAACATTGTTCAATTATATTTCAGAACATGTATTTTATAATTTATTTCATGATAAGTATAAAATTTAGTGACTGTGTCGATGTAGTGCATGCACACTATTTTAAATGTCAAAACCTGGTTTGTTTTAAATAAATATTCAGTGATCAAAATATTTTCAAGACTATGTTATTAATTATTATGTATTAATAATATTTTTTGTTGTTAATATCTTTTAAATAGTTATATTACATTCATCTTATCCAAAGGCTTATATAATGCTTATGTAGTGAAAGAACAAAACAAAATAACAAATGTAACAAATTATCCTAACATTTAAATGAGTGAATATACTGAAATAATTAATATATATCTTCATATTCAGCCATATTTATTTATTTTTATTATTTAATTTTACTTTATATTTTTATTTGAAAATTTTAACATTAATTTATGTGAAACATTCATGCAGTTATTGTTCAATCATATGAAAAATAAATTAAATATATTTCTTTAAAATTATAAGAATAATTAAATGAATCATATTTGGGATACATAATTTTATAATAGTATTTTTAGGCCATTATATCTTTTTATTCTTTTTTGGGTTATTTTAGACCTACAATAATAACATTATGATATTTAGAATACATTTCTTAATATTTATTCATGGTTACACCACTATAAAATTTAGTTTTTATAAATTATTTATTTGTTATTTTCAAGTAGTGAATTTATTAAATAAATATTTTTTTATAAATTTATTGAATTATATTCTTCATTTAGATTTATTATTATTTATTAGGTAATAAATATCTACCCTAATGGATTTCACAATAATGATGTTGTAATTTGTTAAATATTGAATAAATCAAAATAATGGAATTTTGAATAATGAAATAAATATAAGTTGATATTTTTTAGATAATTATTAACTCCATATATTAATATTATAAGTTTTAGAGGTAATAAAATATATTATTATAATTTGAAATCATTTTTTGATGTTCTTAATGTCAAAAGTTATGAATAGCGGTTAATTTGAAAAATAATCCTTTTCCTATGTACATAATATATAATTAAAATATTTAAAAATAAAAAACATTAACAATTTAAAAAATGATAATATTACAACCAAAGTTTAATATATTTTATTATCTAGACCTTTTTAATATCTCAAAAACTATAAAACCTTTATTTTATTTTATTAATTTGAGTAACTCATACTTTACCCCTTACATCATTTATAAAAGGAGGCTCCTTCCTTCCCAAATATTAAAAACATCTATCTTTATTTCTCATATATACTCTATACAATTCCATTACATTGATCCATTTCTATATTATCATTCTCCTGGTCTTAATAAATACCCCTTCCAAGAGCCCTATGAAGGTTCTAAATGGGAATTTTTCCAGAAGTAAGATTCATTTTCCTTCACTTTTAATTTATATTTAACTTCTACCTTATCCAATGTTCGTATAAAATTTTTCATGACCACTCTAGTATCATATATATACTATAATGGTGATATTTTGATTGTATATAAATAAAAAATCATTCATCTTTAACTTTTTTCTTAAAAAAATTATATCCATGGTGTGTCAATTCGCCACCTATGTGGATGATGGTTTTTCTATTCCCTTTTACCCAAATAATATATACATTAAATTCCCAAGTAGTTTTTTAAATTGAAATAAATATATATTGAATTAATTTTGTATTATTATTTAATTTTTCACATGGTGGATCTCAATAAATTGACCATGGAAACCAAGAAAAGAGCGCACCCAAAACAATGGAAATAACAAGATATTGTAAATAAATGGTTGAAATTTTTTATAACATGATAATTTAAAGTATTATAAACATTATTTTAGTTCATTAATCTATTAATAATACTATTAAAACCATTATACAATATGTTTGAACATAATTTAATAAGTAAAACCTGGTATAAGGGACTTTAATTAAAATATCGTTTTATATATTTTTATTCCAAAATATTTCTATTAAATGTCCATGTTTTCAAAATGAATTTCTCTAAATTTTCAAATTTTCTTATTGTATATAATTTTTTTAATTTATATTTTTCTTTCAAAAAGTAATCATTTTTAGGTGTTATGTTAGGGACTTTCCATTTGAAATCGTTTGAAATGTCTCTTTTACAAAATTAAAAAAATATTAATTTTCTGTATAAATGGTATGACAAATTTATCCTTATTTCAGGACTCTTTACTATTATAATTTGTATATTATATATTTAAAATTTAATTTTTGAAGAATTTTATTTCATTATTATGTGCAATGTTTTATATATTCTTTATAAGTGACTTATATGAAAAATAGGATATTGGTAACTCTGAATATGAATTGATCAATAGTTTGAATACATTTTTAATGGTTTTATTCATCATATATTCCTTGAATATTAGTTATTTTGGGTTTATCCAATTATATCTCGAGATATTATGGGTTTATCCCCATTATTTCTCTTGATAAGTTCGGTTGATCCCATTATAGCTCAAGAAATTATAGATGTGCCCCGTTATAGCTCTCCAACACATTGGGTACTCCGGAGATTGAAGTTGACCATAATGTTATTCCATTTTTCTATTTGAAGGTATGATTGATATGGTAATGATGTCCCATGTATGCAGATTATTTTTCTTGGCAAGCTTGTGAGATTTTAATAAAAGGGGTTTTAATAGATTTTCCAGTTTTCACAGAACTAACAATTTTCATTCATTATGTACTTTACTAAGATTTTTGTGCTCATTCCTTTTTTTTAAATCATAGGATTAAATATAATTTAAGAGGATTGTTAAGGTGATAGTGTAGATCATTCAAATTAGTTATTTTTTAATTATTTTTTAAAACTTTTATTTAATGTATGTTTTGTCTAAGGATCCAAAACCTAGAATGAAAAAAGTCATCGGTTGCATAATGCACTTTGTATTGTTCTTTCTTCAATTATACAAAAAAATAAATTTCTTGTTTTAGTAATGAATATATATTTGAAGGTTCATAGATTTACATTTGGTATCACGTGAATGGCCTTGAAAACATTAGAGATTTTATGTTTTTGTTTTTTTATAATTTTTATCGATAATATTTACATTCAAACATCAATATAAATAACTAAACAAAATAAAATTATTTTTTAATTAAATTTTTTCATGAAAATTAAAAATTAAAAGTACAATGGTTTATTTTTTATAGTGAAATATATTTTGCAGGTGGGGGAATGTAACATCCTATGATTCTGAAAGGAAACACTTCGCCATGATGAGCTTAGGCAACAATTAGTGATTATTATTTAAATAGTTCAATTATATTGGTGGGAATGAACAATAATATGAAATTACAAAATATATTTTATTCATAGTCATGAATATTGTATTAATTTATTATTTTTTATATATGTACTATATTTTTATTAGTTCTATCTTATTCTTTAAAAACATTTTTTTTAAAATAATTTTTATTGATTATTATGTACAAATAATAAAATAAATTCTTGGAATATTTAAAACATTTAATAAAAAAAATTAAAATCATTTTTTAATTCATAATTTTGAAATATTCTTATTATGAATTTGTTTTAATTTATTGACAAATTTTAATTTTTGGTGAATAGTAAAAATATATAGCTTTCTAAATGTACGATATATTTCTGTTGCATCATGAAAGAATAATTATGATATAAAATTTATTATACTTTTATAATAATTAAATATTTATTTTATAAGAGTAATGTTTTGCAAAAATAATTTAGATCATGTATGTTATAATTGATTTCATGATAAGTATATAAATTATTGTATGTGTTGACGTGGTGCCAGTGCAGCATTGGAAATGTCAAATTTGGTTACTTATAAATAAATATTGAGTGATAAAAATTATTTTCAAGACTATTTTATTATTTATTATGTATTATTTTTTTTAATTTCTAATTTCAGAATTATATTACATTAATCTTATCCAAATGCATGTGCAATGCTTTTTTAGGGAAATAAAAAGAAAAATAACAAATTTAAGATGTTTTCCTGACATGTATATGAGTGAATATACACAATGAACGAATATATAACAATAATTTTAACCTAATGTATTTATTTTTATGATAAAATATCACTTTTATACTTTTATATATGAAATATTTAGCGTCACTATTTCTGCAACACAGATGGAGTGCTTATGAAATAAATAAATAGAAAAATAAAAAAAATCATTAAAATTTTAATAATTTTTTAATGATTCATATTTTGCTTAAATATTTTTATTTAAGTATGAATCATCGTTTATAAATTTTTGATTTTATTTGGGGACATTTCTTAGCGACATGAATCACATTAAGACCTTTAGAATGTTTTATTTTAATGTAAGTCAAGGTGTTCACACTACAATCTATATTATGTATATAATTTTTATTTATGGTTTTTAAAATTGGGTTTTAGAAAAAAAAAATACATTTTGGAATGATAATAAAAATACATTTTTCATCTAATTTTTTTAGGGTATGAATTTGTACCCTAACAGCTTACACAATAACGATGCAGTAATATATTAATTATTGAATAAATAAAATTTATGTTATTCAAAATTATAAAATATATATTGTTTAATATTATTAAGATAATTAATGAATTAAATATATTTATATGATATTTATAATATATAATAACAAATTTTATTTGAATTTGAAACTATTCTTTGAGGTTTTTAAACTCAAAG
The DNA here is from genome assembly GCA_963277665.1 of Viscum album. Classification (NCBI taxonomy): domain Eukaryota; kingdom Viridiplantae; phylum Streptophyta; class Magnoliopsida; order Santalales; family Viscaceae; genus Viscum; species Viscum album. The sequence continues at coordinate 531,356,003 of OY728133.1, forward strand.
GATTTGAATAGTGAACCATCCAATAATTACTTAAATGGATCAAAGGGGTGATATTAAGGTGATTTTCATGATGTCAAATGAATCATCATATTTCCATGGTAGTTCTTATAATTTAATAAAAAATACACACATAGATTCTTAATGTGTGTGTGGATGATCTAAATGTGTTCGATCTTAGATACTTAGACAATTGATCACCAGTGACGGGATATATTAAAAAACAATGAAAATGATATGTTGTACTTTTTATTTAAATATTTAGGTTTAAAATATTAAAAAAAGATACTTTAGCCGCTACCATGTATTGTATCATCGAATTAAGATTATTTTTCATCAATATAGCCATGAAAATACTTTTCAATGTTATAAATAATGAATGAAATCATTTTGAAACCCATTTTCCATTAACCCATATAAAAAATGCTTCCAAATTTTCTGAAAAAAAAATTCCATGAAAAAAAATAAAATAATATTGATTTTTTAAAATAAAATAATATTACATTAAAACATATAAATAATTCTTGAAAAAATTTTGAAAACCATTTTTATTAAAAAATTATAAATTATTCTTAAAAACCATTTGAAAAACACATTTATTAAAAAATACATAAAATCATATAATGAAATCCATAAAATGTTTTCAAAGCCATTTTATTGAAAATTTATTTTTGTAAACTATTTTGATAAAATCAGCCTTTTAAACATGGAAAGTATGATTCATAAAATTGACAATGGGTAAATTTGTACATGATTTATGAGTTAACTAGATCATTAATTTTACACGGCAAAATGTATAAAAAATTCCATGGTCAGAATGGGACATGAAGATTCCATTGAAAACATTGGAGAATGTTAAAAGGGGAAAAATTACTTTTAGTTATTATAGTATAATATTTGAATTTTCTTGGAAACCATTTTTATGGAACCTGATTTTTTTGGAACTCATATTTCTTACCAATGTGAGGGTAGAGTCAAACTTTATTAAAAACACACTCTCAAATATCTTATATACCAAAGTGTACAAGAATTTTACCAATAGATTAATATACCATGAATATATAGAATAGTATAAATTTCATTATTATTCTTGATATACGGATTATAAAATTTCAATAATGGAAGGTTGATCATAAACACTCTCAAAAAATGTTGAGATTGTTTCAATATACTCTTATCACATTGTAACTTTGAACCATATTCGACATGTAAGAAATTGAAATTTAATAGATCTTAAAATAGCATGAAGGTAAGTAGATTCATGATATAAAATTTCAAATTTAGTATGTATGCCACATATAAAAATATAGGATCATAACATGACATGTGTCTCAATGAAGGTAATATGAGACAAACATATCATCATTATTTGGTTACTTTTGAAATCTAAACCTTATGAAAATAATATAATATAAAGGATATGTAATTAGAAAACTTTTTATGAATAATAAGCATATAATACATTCATGTGATGTATATACACCACAAAAAATGAATTAGTGGTTTAACATGGAATGTATCTCATGATTATAAAAAGTGAGATGAAATTCCATTACCTTGTGTCATGACTCTCGTTGTACTCATTAAAACATCATGTATAATAAAAGTATGTTTACTATAAATATATCAAAAAATAATATTCTAATATCTAATAACTTATATGTTTTGATTATTTCTTTATATTATCTTCTTGTTAACAATCCTATCAAAAGGTTTCAATTCGGGTAATATCCTCATCGTTCAACACATGTGTCTTAATTTTTTATATCTTTAGTCCTTATATTTATATCATGATTTACAAAATGTAAAACATGATATAAATTTCATTTATATTCATTTTATTTGTATTATAATAATATATATAATATATATATATGTGTGTGTGCAATGGAGTACACCATTCCTAGAGATGATAGGAAGTACGTATCCATGAATGTTGTTCCATTTAATAGTTGCATTGAAAGAATAAAGGTAAATGATATATGTATGTATATATATTTATTGATATATAACTTTTATAGAAGAATTATTATATGATATATATCATATAATTTCATTAAACCATATTTAATACATTACATGTAGTGTGTGAACGAATCACATCTATTTAATGGGGTTGTTGTCCACACTTCCAAAAACAAAATTACTATAATTAAAAAAATGGAATTATTAATGTTAGGTAACTAATAAAAAATTACATAATAATAAAATCATTTTAAATATAATGTTTTATGTATATATGTATAGTTTCTTTCACAAAGTATACAATGAGAGGCATTAGAGAACAAATGAACAATCATTGTTTCATAGTGAGGTAGTTCATAATACACGTAAATAATATGTTTTTTACCAATTAGAAGGAAGTGTGTGTAAATGTTGCTTTAAAAAATTGTATAAAAATAAACTAGAATATTGAGAATAGTAAATTTGTTTATAAAATTGTGGATTAAGAAGTGTTGTGCTAGTAAAGAATTGAAATAAAATAAAATTACAAGAGAAAAATGTTTCCACTTATTTTTGTATCTCCATTTGGTTTTCACCAAAATGGATTCCATGGTTTGATTTATGCTAAAGGGTATTATTCTAAGATTATGGGTAGGGTTTTTAAATTCAATTTTGAATGATATTTTTCGTGAAAAAGAGTAATTAGAGGTGTGTGGAAATGGGAGTTGGAGGAGGAGTGACACTCTTGTTAATATTTGAAGAGATAATTCCACACACATTTTCCATGTTTCATGTGGATGAAATAATGGAACAAAGATGAAAAACGATAATATAGGTTTTTAATATGTCAATCCAATGGATCTTGGGAAATTTTATATGTTTTTTTAGGTCTTTAATATTTATGATTAATCGCTTATTAACTTAAATTTTACCTAATCATTGTGAATAATTTTAATTAATTTTACAAATCATATTGATATAAAACTAATTTTACCATATTAGAAAATATAAATTATTCTATTTCTGAATATGGAATACATTTTTTCAAATTACAATCAAATAAGTGGCATAATTTAATTTAAACTTAATTCCACAGTCGGGTCAATTATGCACTTTTTTAACGTAAACAAATTCAAAAGATTGTTATGTTTTTATATCAAATTTCAATGTGGAATAGATTAAAATGGAAGATATTGGGTTGATTGAAAAAATATTTTCTAATTAAATTATTCAACCAATTTATAATATAATTTATCCTTATAAATAAATTATACGAAAAAGTTGTTTTGAATTAAAATTCATTATTGTTAACTATTCCTCAAGAAAGAATATTTCTTAAAAAATACCACAAATTCACCATATGAAAATTTATACATTTCAAACCAAAAAGGATATATATTTTACCAAATATAATATCTATATGTCTCAATAATAAATTTTAAAAATTTTAAAATAATAACATTAAAAGTAGTTCATTTGAGAACAAAGATATTTAACATATTAATAAATTTAAAAAAAATTATATATTTCGTTATCAATATGTTTCATTTACATTAAAACAGTCTGTAAAATATTTGAATATAATTTATTAATATTTATATTACTATGTTTAATGACTATGTTATATTTAACACATTTAAATAATTTTAACAATAAAATTATGCTTCGTAGTAACTCGGTGTTGTGTGTAACATACCCAATGATGGTATTACATGTAGCACAATACAATTATGTTCTATGTGAAAAGAATTTTTGAGTTCATTATTTAATATATAAAAAGTATTTTTAGTGCTGTGAGAAATTCAAAATAGAAGAATATGAAATTAATTTCAAAAAGTAAATATTTCTGAAAATCTATGTGTGTTACATTATACCCCCATTTCCCAAAAATAATCATCTGGGTTGTCAATGGTTTAATACTTGAATGTTCATTTCATTGAAACCCAAATATTAAAAATTAATAATACAGATTCTGTTAAAAATGGAATGTTTGAACCATTATTGTTACTCAAGGTAACATATTACTAGGATTCTATATAGGAGAACAGGGGTTGGTTGGGAGGATTGGATATAGAGGAAATACAAAGATAATTATATGGGTTCATTGATGACATTAGTCAAAAATCAAAGAAAATTTGACGGCTATAGAGTCTTAAATCCATGACAATTTAAAATGATAACATTAAAAAAAATAAGGTATTAGAAGATCATATTTTTTTGATCATTATCCTAACATTGATTAATTATTTTACTGACAAATAATATATGGAATTATAAATAAATGATATATTTTTATAAAAATATCATTTAATATTTATGGTTTTAACTATTTCTAATTTATCAATTATATCAAGAAATTAATGCGAAGAAATTAACATTGATGCCTGAAGAACTAAAAAATACTTTTAAAAGATATGAAGTCCAAAAAAATGACAAGTATAACTATTTACATATAAAAAATTGTATAATTCCATATGGTTAATAAATTAACATCTAAAATAAAAAATGAAACACTACTGTTCCATCATAATTAATTAATCATCCAAAATAATTATAAATTCACCCGGACATCGCATACTCTAGCTGTAGGCATGAAACCCTTACTATAAATTAGTGATGGGTTGAATACTTTTTTCATTTCCATACATGATTTGTGGTAACTCGAAATAAAAGATGTAATCTTATAAAATTACCCTAATATAATTTCCAAAATAAATATGATTGACACCCTTGAAATATAGTTCATCAAGAATTGTTCTTTTTTCCAAGGTTTTCGATAAAATATAAATACATAAATACAACCGTTAATGTTTAAATTATACTATTCATCAATAGTTCACCTTATAAAACATAAGAAAGTTGACAATCCAAAACAATAGAAATAATGTCTCAAAATCTGTTTAATATTGATCTCTTATATATCATCAAAGTAACTCTTGGTTGTCACATTCAAAACATATGAATACCATTATTGTAAATTCTCTTGGATTATGGTAAAAAACTAAATTACCATAATTCCTTTTGGAAAATATGCATTCTTACTTATTCTATTTATTACTAGATATTTTCCCCAAATCCAAATGGTTGTAAATTACATCTATGATTTCATGATATACTTATCAACAACTCCTTAATTAGTTCCAATGAAATAAGTATCATCTAATTTACTTATTTATATCCGATATATTTTTATCCAAAAAAATATCATAACATCATTAACATAATAGAGGTTATCTTCCATTAGTAAAAATATCACATTATAATAAAATCACTTGACAAATACATCTGAAACATTCATTATAATATTTTAAATTGTTTGTGAAAAACATAAACTAGGAAATACTTGATTATTTCACCATTCATATAACATTGTTTGTGAATCCCAAATTCATAAAAACTCATATTATTCCACATCATACAAAATCCATTAAAATACTACCTCATCCTATTACATAATATATCTTTCCTTTCACATTTCATATTGAGTCACATCATCATCAATAATATAACCAATACTCACACCACCTTGTTGATTCTCTTTATAATAAATCATATTGGGAAATTGAGTTGCATAATGACTATTTATTCCACACATAAAGCCCATCACCTCAAATTATTCTATAGGGAGGCCAATATTCTCATCCATTTTATCAACTGAACTTTTCATTTGTTCCTTTCATTCAATTTCTTTATGTCCTTAATTTACATATTCAAAACATTTTATTAATCAACTAAGACATTCAAGTAGTTTATTATTTCCACATTATTCACATAATGGAAACTAAATATTCATTTCGCCATGGTATCCATTACCCATACTCTATGAAAACTCATTTTTCATATTCCCTGGGGAGTCCAATAGTTGGTTAATGTACACTTAGTTAATCTTCTTTCATGAAAAATGATTATCCATGTTGAAAATATATTTCAATATAGTGATCATTCCACCTGAAAACTCATCAAAAAATTGTTCATCACATTTAACCTTAATCTAATTCCTTCTAGTTCCCACATTTTATTAAAAACAAAAATATTGTGAGAATTAATTAACATTGCATAAAACCACATAGTCCTGAAAATAATTACCTATAAGATGTATAAGTCGTGAAAAAACCCTTTAACTATGACAACCTATATTCATACTAGGTTTTTAATATACAACATCTGATTAAATCCTTGATGATGGTTTATAAATAGATGTTTAATTACTATAGCATATCCCTCGAGAGTGTTAATGTAGGTGTGCATCAAGGCCCATTTATATATACCAGAATACCTCGAGTCATACCCAAAAAATCTTGTTAGAGTTGTGAAACCTATGTACATCTATACCAGTTCCTCATCAAATTGTAGTATCTAGGAAAGGATATAATTCTAGGAAAACACTCACTCTATACATTATCATAATTCTAGTACATTTTCATATACTTTTACCTATCCTTATACTTATCTGTAGTCATGTCATTATGGATATCACTAAGGTTTTCTCATCCTATAATCAAAAGGATAACTAAACCTATTCTATAATACTAACTTTAGGTACCCTCTTTTTCATATATTAACATTTCATAACATTTTCGAAACACATAAATCATTATACAAATAAACACCTAAATATTGTAATAGTCTATTACATTTGAAAAACTATAAACATAAACACTCATGTATAAATGAGATAAATTATCTACCACTATTTTCATCATGACTAGAATCCTTATAATACACATCAAACATAATACATATCTTCATAACATGGGGGATATAATCACAAAAAAGGATGATATCAGAAGCTCATTAATGGTGGATAAGGGATATAAGTAAGACTAATCATGTGAATATAGTTATGAGAATATGACCATGAATATATAAGAGTACTCCCTACATTTAAAGATCATAAACATTAATTATGGCCTAAATATGGGATGTTCATAAGACATGAATCATATGGAAATAAAGAACATAAGCCAACAAAGCAGAACATGGGAATAAAACAGGAAAATTTGGAAAGCACATAAGAATATATTATGGTTTTCATAGTCTTAATGGAATCAATTATAAAGAGATATTTGTAGAAAAATTCATTTACTAAACTAGTTTCGCAAACCATTCCTACACTAAACTTTTGAATCAAGTTATGTCCTATTTCCAACCATATAATACTATAATGAGTTTATTTCTCATTTTGACCCTCTAAAATAGAATCGAGTTGATTTACCATTTCATCCTTCTCAATATAATGAGTTATAAATCTTTATACGATGAATTGGAATGATATATATGTCCCATGCATCTCATAAAGAAAATCATACATACTTTTTCACAATAAATAACAAACAATCATATCATAACTCATGATATGAAATTGGTATCATAAACTTGTCATAATATATTAACAAGTGGAATAATATAGGTTTTGTAATCATAAAATAGAATCATAACCTAAGAAAGGAATTGGATTGCAAAAGCATATAAACCATGGAAGATAAATGGGGTTCATAATTATCATTTCATCAAAACATAAACCATTCAAGAATGTAAATTAATGGAACATTTGGATTATTTCATATAAGGTAATGAGTAACATAAAAATAATGTAATCTTATATGGAAGATAACAGGGGGAGATATTTGGAAAACATTTCATCTATAAGATATCATTACTTATATTAAATAAGGAACGTTAAAAAATTTAAATTATCTAGAATCTATTTTTTTTTCAAAATGAACATTAAATATTATAATGAAACCCTTGAAAAAAATTGAATTTTTTTTTCATTTAAATCATATAAATTTAGCTCTAAAATGTTATAAAAACAATATTCCTTGATAATGTATAAAATTATCTTGAAACTGTCTTGGAATAATTTATTTGAAATTTTTTAAAACTTATAAATAATTCAAGAAATAGTTTTGAAAATATTTTTCCTTAGAAATATATAAATGAAACATGACAACATTTTGGAAAAAAAATCCATGAAAACATATTAAACATGCATGAAAAAATTATCTAAACAATATTCCATGAAAACTTATAAAGGATACTAGAAAACCTTTTTAATACTAGTTTTCTTAAAAATAAAAAATAATATTTAAAAAACCCAAAAAACATTGCTCAAAGTGTACATTGAAAGCCTAAAAATAATACAAAAATGATTTTGGAAAACCATTTAATTAAAAATAATTTATATAAACTTTTCATTTGTAATTATCCTTTTAGTCACACAAAGTTAGAATCAAGGAAATGATGGAGATTAAACCCAATCATGTCATACGAATTATTAAAAACATTAATTTTTCACTGAAAAAGGTTTGGAAAATCCCTTGAATTGAAAGTGACAAGAATATTTCTTTGCACAAATTTTTAAATGAGAAAAAGGAATAATGAATTTAAATATTATAGGAGAATACTATATTATTATTGAGAACCCTTTTTCAAAAATGTTATTTTGAAGATCTTTGATTTTATAACAAAGAGATTGTAATGTCAGGATTTCTTTAAAACGCATTCATAAATATCATATAAAAAAAGAGTAAAAAAATGGTACGAATACAATATTATAAACTGAATAATGATAGGATAATATAATCCATTAATTTCCATTACATATGGATTTTAATATTTCTGTAAATGATAGATAATAATAAATAATCTCAAGAATTGCTGACATATTTTCAATAAACTCTTAACGCTTAATAACATTGGAATATACTCTCCATGTAATAATATGAAATTACATGATGATTAACATATCATGAAAGGAAATTAATTCATGATAAAACATATCAATTTCATATTTTACACCACATCAAAACATACATGTCCATTACATGGAATGTGTCTCAAATAAGGTAAATAGGGACAAAAAAATACCTTGTAGATTTGGTAACTATTGAATCAGATACCCCATGAAAGGAAGATAATAGAATGGTTATGTAATTTAACATATATTTAAGAATAATAATAATATAATACATTCATGTTAAGCATATACACAATGAAGAAAAAGAGTGGTGAACATGCCATGTATCTCATTGATATAAAAAATGAGATGAAATTCCCCTACATTGTGTCTTTCCACTCAACATACTCGTAAAACACTACTATATAACGAATATATTATTATTATAAAAATATCCTAGAACAAAAATATTATATAAAATACATTATATGGTTTGATTATGAATTTATATTCATTTTTTGTTAACAATTGTATGATAAGGATTCGCATTGGTTAATATTAGCTTTGTTTTGTGCATATGTCTTAATTTGTTATATATGTTGACCTAATACTTATATTATGATTTCTAAAATGTAATCCATGCTGTAAATTTTATATATATTAATTATATGTGAAATATAATAACCTTTATTATATCAATGTATGAATGGGAATACAACATTTGAGGAGACTATATGTTGTACGAACGCATGAACATTGTTTCCATTTAAATGTATGATTGAAGGGAAGAAAGTAAAAGAAATTTATGTGTATATATATATATCAATTTTATTTTATAAGTATTATATCATAAATATTTTATAAGTTCACTAACATCATCCTTAATACATTCCAGGATGTCTGTAAACGAATCAAATCTCTTTGAGGATGTGGTAGTCCTCACTTCGTCAAATAAAATTATCAAGTTTAAACTAGATTGAAACTATAAAGGTATGTTATAAATAAATTTTAATGAATAATAATGTAATTATAAATACCTTATGTATAATATATAAATATATATTCTATCATAATGTCCCCCATGATAGGTGGTAAATTAAAAACGAACAATCATCCTTTTGTGATGTGGTAGTTTTTCGTACACATAAACAGAATGTTAGTTCCCCATTATATCAATGATTTTGTAAGTATAGGTATAAAGCATAGCATAAAAAATTTGGGTATATTTATTGTACTATTTTGGTTATAAAATCATGGAATAATAAGTTTTTGGGGGTATAATTGAAAAAGAACTAAAAAAACATGAAGAAGAATGTTGCCTCTGATTTGGGTAACTCTTGATGGATTGCACCAAATGATTTTTTTTGATATCGTTATGCCTAAGGGTGGCCTTATAGGATGAGAAGAGGTACTTATTAGGAGATATTGGGGTCAATCATTGTCGAACCAATGTGTCTTGAGAGGTGTGTAGAAGGGGGTAGGAGAGGATGTTGTTTTATAGTGGAGGAGGAGTGGAACTATAGTAAATATTTGTAGATAGAATTCCAGCCATGTTTTTCATGTATAAAGTGAATCCAATAATGGGCAAAAATAAATAATTTGTATTATTGGGTCTAAATGTTTCCATAGAATGTATTTTGGACAAGTACATATATATTTTATGTCATTTTCATTAATTTTTAGTCCTTTATTATGTTTAATTTTACCTTATTCATTGTAAATAATTTTAAGTACTTTAAAAAATTATTTGGTAAGAATATAATCATACCATATTATAAATGATGAATTTTTAATTTCAAATATGGAATTAAATTTTCCAAATTAAAATTAGATAAGTGGTAGAAATTAATTTAAAATTACTCTCGCAGTCGGGTTGACAATGTAGGATTTTAATGCAGAAAATGTTCAATGATTTTCTAGGTTTTTATATTCAATTACAAAGTGAAGCTGATTCTAAAGACCCACATTGGGTTTATTGATAAAAATAATTTACTATTAAACTTTTCAACCAATCTTAATTATAATTTAACCATATAAATATATCAAATTAAAAAACAATTATTATGTAAAATTTATTATTTTTCAATATTCATCCAAAAATAATGATTCTCATAAAAATCCAACAAAGTCACAATAAGTTATTTTAAATAAAATAAATTCAAAAATGAAGTTTATTTTATTAAATACATTTTAATAGTTTTTCTAAAATAAATTTTATTATATTTCACAAAAGGATATTAAAAGTCGTTCATTTTAGAAAATGGTATTTTGAAATATATAAGGACATTACAAAAAAATAATATCTATTATTATCAACATGTATAATTTCTATAAAAAAATTATTTTAAATATTTTAAATTCAAGTATTAATATTAATATTACTATTTTAACATCATATTTATAAATATCACATTAAAATAAATACTAAAAAAATGATGCATTGTAGAAAATCATTGTTTTTGTGTAATGTACGAAATGTTGGTGTTCATGTATCATAATACAAGTCTATGAAATATGAATGGAATGTTTGAATTTCTTATTTAATATAATAAAACAATTTATAGTGTTGCGTTAAATGAAAATTATCCAAAGATCAAATTAATCAAAAAATAAATATTTCACAAAATTTTGGGGTATTATAAATTCCCCTTATGTAATGGTAGATCCATTGAGTTTAATTAGATCAAATAGTATTAGTATTCGGTATTTATTATCATTAATTTATATAATCATATTTGTTTATATAATATTCAAATATTTTTTATAATATTTAATAAATATATTTTAAGATGAATTTTGTGAATATTAGTGATTCTGAAAAAGGATTATTTATTTTTACAAGAAGAAAAATCATAGTTATTTAATAAATTAAATAAAAGATAAGGATCATGTTTATATATTTCATTGACTTGGATAAATTATGAATATTTTTTTGAGATCATTTATTTTCTTATTTGAAAACATCATCATCCAGATAAATTTTTTATTTTAAAATAAAATCATTTTTATTTCTTTTATAAGGAAATATTTTTCATTTAAAACATGTTTATGTTTCTAATTAATGTTTGGATGTTATAAAGATGGATTATATAAAATTTTAAATTTTCATGATATCTATCTCTACATTTCTTCTAGATCAGAGTAATTAACAAAGTAGAAGATAATGATGTTGAAGAATGAGAAGGAGGATGATACATAGAAGTATGATCCTCATTACTATCCTCAATGTGTCCGATTTGTAATTCTGGACATGTGTATTTTGAGGAGGTTAATTAATCACTAAAACTCTATAATGAATCATTTATCACCCTATTAACATTTATATTTACATTTATCATGTTTCTTTAAATCTTGATTTCTAGTATTATTTTCACGTTTTGGTTTCACTCAAGGCATGTCCATTACTAAACATCTATTATTTATTTTATTTTACTATATAGGTATTATTTATTTCTAGTTAGATGATTTAAAATATATTGGTTGTTTTTTATCTTCTGATTAATCACACATTTCACTTTCAGAATAATTATCCTTTTGAATTTCATTAAAATTAAGATTCTTTATGTTTTTATTGACCTCTATTAATTCATTTAACACTTGATGATGCGTTATTATCAAATATATTATGATGGAGAAGATAAGTTCCTCAATGATAATATTCTTTAGGTCCTTGTATTATTTTCTCTCTATCAGTTTGGGATGACTTAATCTATAGAAAATAACTTTTATATTCATTAAGATCAATTCTATGAGAAAATCATCAATTATTTATTTTACAAAATTGAAAATATTAGTGAACTAATTATATATTCTAGTAATATATTAATTTCCCTGAATGGATAAATTTTCAAACAATCATGATAAATTTAAAATTTAGTATCCTTTAATTTATTCTTCCCTTCATGTTTTATTTTTATAAATTTCATGATTTTATTTGATCTTTTATAATTTAATTATTCTATTAAACTAGTTTTCGATAGAAACCATAGTGGAATGAATTTATAGATTTACTGTATAATCTATAATATGTAATATCATTGGTAGCCTATTATCCATCGGGTATCGTTTTAAGTGTATTCCCATGTATAATCAATTTTCAATCATAATAAAATGTACATTTAAGATAAATAGACATGTGAGTTTTCCAATATGAATAAATTAACCAATCTAAGAATGGTTCATGTGTATAATAATTTGATTCCAATTTAAAATTATCTTTTAAAATTTTTTATAATTTGAAAATTATTTTTTTAGAAATTTACTCTAAAATAAAATCTCATAGGATCCCATTCCAAAAAAAATTATTATGTCCAATAAATATTAAGTATATTCGTAAATAAATTTTGAAATAAATTCAAAGACATATTTGGATACAAATTTTTTGGGTCATAAAAATGGAATTTGGTGGGTGAATTACCTTATTCAAAAATTAATATGAATAAAGAAATTGTTGCTATAAAATATATGATGATTTAAAAAAGTAACTGATATAATCAATATAAATTAAAGAATAAAAACCCATTTTAAATTAGTGAAGTAGATCTAGAAAATGAAATTCAAATACTAATATAATATGAATGATATGATATATAGTTTAAAAAATATCCAAAAATGTTCATTTAGGTCTCCTCTCCTCATAGATGATTAAGAGGGTATATAAACACTTCTTCTTAATGTTAATCATGATCCTGTTGATTATATTTATTTTGAAAGGAAGAAATAAAGAAACTATGAAACACTGCATTTAATGGAAACTATGAATCAAATTATTAATTCCATTATTTATTACATGTAAACAAGATTTAAATGAAGAGAATGATGGAGAAAATATATTGTTTACCATTTTTGTAAAAACTATAACATTGTCATATAAACTCTCACTAAAAGATATGGATATAAATAATGTGTGAGAGAGAGACTATAATTTTTAATTTAGGAATCCAAGTGTTTAAAACACAAATAAAAAGGATCATGATAAAGAAATATAAATATCAAAATGACATAAAGTATAGAACAAATTGATTCTTTAGAGCATTAATAATTACATTTATGATCATCTGATTGGATGGTTCTCTTTAATATTGGAAAAAATAAATAGAAAATGATCACAGTGACCATATTTTAGAAAGGATTACAATGGTTGGATATTTGAATATATATATATACTAATAATCCATATCATATTGATCAGTGTATCCATTGATCTGTATTATAATTCGATCTTTTTAAAATACTATATTTCCATCCTTTAATAGCATAAATGTGGTACCATAGTTTAAGGAGTTATGTAAATACCTTAATATGTTAAATTAAATCCTTTAAAATAACTATAAATGATATCATAAATGGTATTCCAAGATGGAAAAAAATACACAATATCCATCAATGTGGAGCTAGTGATGCTTTTTAGCTGCCTACTCCATCAGTAAGTAGGTGGTCTCCACCAGATAGACTATTATCCATCTATAGTTTCATAGGTTTTTTACTTTAACAAACAACTATCTGGTTCAAAATTCTTCAACATGCATCGGAAAACCTATATAAATCCATTTTGAATTATAAATTAGTCTCTATCCATTTATTATACTACTTCATGAATGGTTCTTTTCAAATACACTATAAAAACATTGAAACTATATTGTAACAATGTATTTTTTTCTGATCCATAAAGCATCTAAACTAAAGGTCAACATACTACCCCTTAGAAACATTATATCACGAATTATTATTTATTCAAGATATTTGAGGTTTTAATTAATGATTTATAGTTTAAGGGGATTTGATTCAAATGTTATTAAATCAATTAGGGTTTATTCTATAATCTTATTCTTATTTAGTATTTTCTATGTTGAATTATCCAATGAAGAAAAATGTAATATCATACACTTCTAAAATTCATATAATTTATTCTCCCCTATTTATATATTTATTATACATGTTTTAATTTAATTTTCATCTTTTTGGCACATAATATGTTCAGGAAAATATTTTTTAATGATATCCAAATGTTATATTTGGTCAATGAAATTTTTATTTAATGATCATGTTTTATAATTTATTTTAGGATTGTTTATTTAAATGATCAAATGACTGCTTAAATTAATATTAATCCATATTTGGATTTATTCTCATTCTTTTGAATAAGAATATTCTCTTCATTTTCCAAATAGGGTACATTCGACCCTTGAAAAATGTTGTGAATCGAATCCTTGTTTTAATTTTTACGAGAAGAAAATATTTTCCCATTATCAAATTTATTATTTTCTTTAAGCCATACATTATATTTTTCCATGATTGTATTCTATTAATGTAATTTAATCAATATTTTGGAAAATATAATCTAAAATATAATCAAAATAATGGAACGTTTTACACCATTTCCAATGAATGGTTTAAATTTTATTTTAAATGTATATTCATTTATGTCTACATGAATTGATGAATCTTATAATTTATAGTGGATATAATCTGATGATATCATTCAATATATTAATTTGTATGGATTATGATCGTGATGTTATATTTTTTACCAACTTCAAATAAAGACAGTAATTATGAAAGATTAGAAATATGAATATGTGTTTGATAATATGTTGTATTATTTATTTACATACTTCATATAATTAGATGATTTCAATTAGTAAGTTATTTTTTGGTCCAATTATATCCCATTGATTCATTAGTAGGTCTCACAAGACAAACTACAATGAGTATTTGGTGTATTCAATCCCAATTAAGTATGAAGTATTGTCTTTGGTCCTTGGAAGTATTGTCATAATATCCTTCGACAAGTCCATTATGGTTTTATTATATTCTTTAAAATGAAGAATTATATATTTATGAAATAAATTATTTATATCAATGGGATTATCTATATTATTATATCATCCATTAATATATTCCCCTTTTATGATATTATTTATTTCTATATTTGACTATTTTTTATATCTATCATATTATACCAGAATTTTTTATACTACTATAGATTTTGTTGTATGATTTCACTTACTAAGCATAAGATCTCACCCTTTAATGTTCTTTCCATTCCCCAAGATACCAATATAGAATCTATGAATGATTTATTTTATATACTATAAGAAATAATTATAATCTAACTACAATTCATATTTTTAAGGTAAAAATATTTTAAATGTAATTTTTTAATTTAAAATAAAATAGTCCTTGATTGGATTTTTAAACATTATATTATAATAGGTTTATATATGTGTGTGTGTGTGTGTGTGTGTGTTTGTTTCCTAACTCTCTAAAACTCTAAACCAAAAATAGAATTAAAATTTAACAAACTGTAACAATTATTATTAATTATGTAATTATGGGTTCTAAAATACACATAGTGTTACATTTGGTATCAAGGGATAGTTATAGATAACATTGGATGTTAGGAAGAATCATATGGATATATTTTAAGAATTTAGACACAAAAATGGGTCAATAAATCATTTATTGAACTTAATTTTAAAGTCCCAGTTACCCCATTCGATGTTTTATTTGAATGGTGTTCAATATAATAAATGATATTTTGGTCTATGTATATATGATAATAAAACCCATTCGTTTAATTTTTTCCCCTGTATAGGAAATCTGAAGAATCATTATTTCATATTTTATAGACATAATTTCTAAAGGTAATGATAAATTTAAAATTCAATCTGATTATTGATATTATGGTAATTATGTTTAATTGGATAAAATTTTTATTACATTTTTTGATAATATGTTTTATTGTATCGATAAAACATGGATTAAATTTTAATTTAGTGATAGGTGATAAATGTTATTTTGAATAATTTCACTATATCGGGGATGTTATTTTATTATGGTATATCAAAATAGTATTGGATAATATTGAATATTTTCTGAAAAATAATGTTTGAGATATCTTTGGGATGTTATATGATTTTATTATGGCCTTCAAGTGATTTAGGTTATTTAAGTTAATTATTAAACTATATTTAGAGATTATAATATTATGGAATATACAACTTTGTAATCTGAATTTATGATTGATTGATTTTATTTTGGGAATAATTTTGATTTTATCTTTGAAATTTTTTTATCATATCATTTTAATCGTTGGGGTATTATTTTGGTCTAGTATATCGTGAATTGTTTCTTTGATACATAATTTTGGAATAAATTATATTGAACATAGTATGTTATTCTTGAGGAATTATAGATTCATTTATTATTTATTCCATTTTTTTCATAATAATTTTTATCATATCTTGTTATTAAATATTTTTCTACTTAATGGATATAAACATAATATATAATATATAATTTATCTTGAGTATCATGATTTGTTAAATTGAAGTTTTAGTGATTCTAGGTTGAAATATTAATCATTTCTCTTTTAGAATAATTGTCTAAATAGATGTGGGGAAACATATTAAATCACTACCAAATGATGAAATTTTTCAGATGTAATAGAAATAATTCATATATCTATATGTTCTCATGTTATTTATCTAAAAGGTAGAAGAATATCTCAACTCTAGGAAAAAGAAAATTGAAATAAAATTGTTGTTCTTTTACCATTATTTTATATTAATTGATATTCTTATTTAAACATTACCTATTTATGGGTTGTTGACTATTAACATTCTCATAATCAAGTAATCATTCACTATTTATTATTCTATAAAAATAGTTTTTTCTTCTAAAAGTCTATATTTTCAATTCACCCTAATGTTATACATTCTAGGAACAAGATTCTGTGTTATTCTAGCAGACCATAAAATTTCCATTTTCTTATTTTCAAATGTATATATTATTTTTCATTTTTATGATGTGCGTTTTCGATAATGATATTTTAAAAAATATAGAATGTATTTCTTTAATCTATTGTATGTTCTATCTTTCATTCTCTAGATTTTATGTGTAAATATTTTTTAATCCATTTTATATCAGAAAAAACATAATCATATAATGATGATATTTCTTTAAGTGGTTAAGAATGTAAAACCTAAAGGATTTTGAATTTAGTTTCTTTATTTATTATATTTAAAACAATTTAGTATACTCAATGAGAAGATTAATAAAATAGTAATATACTCTATAAATGTTATTATTTAAAAATGGAAATTATAATATATCCATCATTTTAGTGGATATGAATAATAATAAGAAAAATATGTAAAATTTTTACACATTTATTTCATGATGAATATGTTCAAATTAATGAAAAAATGAACTCAATTTTAAATAAAATCATATATGATTAAAAGAGATATTTTTCAGAAAATATTTATGTAATAAATGTATTTTTATCAATTTACATTTAGATAATCACAACATATAAATTATTTTAATAAAAATTAAATGTTATACATTTAATAAAATTAAATTGAAAATTCTTTAATGGTGGGTTTTGGATAACGAATGAGAATAAATTAATATTATATTTAAACATACATTTTTTCTGTAATGTTTTTTTAACTTGTTAAATGATATTATATTAAATTTCAACAACAATTATAAAATTTATTCTTAAAAATGAATTCCATTTTTCAAATAATCATTTTATAATTATAGTAGAGTGAATTTTTTATATTTTATAGAAATGTGTTATTTTTTATTGGATAGTGAAGAATGATGATTTTTCAGATATTTTATTTTATAATATTGTTGGTATTAATATAATTTAATAAACCTTTAATGATAAATAATCTAATTTATCACAAAAAAACAAAAATAATATTTTCTTTTCGTATATGTTTATTTTAGGATTTATAAAAAATTATTCTATAAAATCATTATTCATTTGGTCTGGTGCATTTATATTAAATTTAATTTCATCAACTTAAATAAAATAATACAAAAAAATATGCTTCATATTTCAAATGAGGTTGGTAAAAGTTGATAAATAGATCCTTTTTTAGAAATTTGAATATTAAAACTCTTATATATTATCTACTATGGTCAGGGTAAAATTGATTCAAAGTGATTAAAACTATTGTATGAAGTAATAAAATCAACCTATAACCTGAATTTATTTCATGGGACAAGGTAAAATTGACATTATCCAAATATATTTTAATCATGAATTTTTTTCCTTTTCCTTTTATGATGAAATTTAAATTAGTTTCAGTAAATTGAAATTAATTTTTTTTATTCCTTCTCACTTATTATTTTTTCATGATTTAGATACAAATAAAAAATATATGAAAGAATATATTTGATAAAAATTATGGGAAATAAACTATTATTATGAAAATATTTTATTTTTAATTATTATATTTATCTTAATTACCATTAACTATTACACAATGCCAATGAAGTGCTTGTGAATATAGTAGAACGATCCCGAAAAATGATTTGAATGAAAATAAAGTAAATATACTTTGTATAATTTTTTTATTCCATGAATTTAATAGGTAATTATAATGCATAATTAACTTAATACTTTTTTAGATTCAATTGTAATTTATTCTACATTTATTTAAAAATATACTATTTTAATTTTCCAAAAAATGGAATTAATAATATATTATGATATCGAATGTTTTATTAAAATGTTTAACAATGAATAAAAATAATAAATAGTATAATTTTGATTAAAAATGGTTAAAAAATTCAATCAACGTCCATTTTTGAAACATCAAAACTTAAAAAAAATTATTACCCCTAAAGTGTTGAAATTATGTTACCACGATTAAGGTTAAAAAGAAACTATGATGGGTTAACAAAATGCTACAAAATTTAAAATTCATCATAAGCATTAATAAATTTTTTTTAATGTTATTTTTACCATATAATGTTGTATCATAGAAAATATTTCCATATTTTCCAATTTACATGATTATGACATTAATTATATTTTAATGTTACTAATATATACATATTCGATACTCCTCTCACTTAAAAAATTTCACCCCACCTATCATTATCAAAAAAAATTATCCATTTAGTGTTTCCATGTTTTACCCATATACATTCCCAAACATACTAAATATGAACTAGAGTCTTCATCCAAATGAGTACACCAACCTATATGGATTAATGTGTATGTTGAAAATGGTTTCTCAAATAAGATATATAACTCTAAACTAATTTAACTCATTTTATTTCATTATCTACCTCATTTAATTCATTTATAACCAAGTTGATATAAATACACATGTATCTACACTATAATGAAATGTTATCATGTTTATGGTATAAACATTATTCCTCTCCATATCTATATAATGGGATATTAAAACATCATTGTAGACATGTGGAGATGACCTCTTAAATGAAATAATGTGTTTCAATTTTCACCAACACCTCAAATGTATGACCATTATGATATATTTTAGAAATATACATGCTAATTGTGATATAATTATGATTTATTTAAGAAAATATGTTACCTACCTTCTTACCCATGCAACCATTAAAACATTATAGCATAGATTATGCATATATTTAGACTACCACCTCCACAAAGTGGTGGTTCTCATATTTCAGGTCATGATTTAATGGATGAATATTATATTTTATTTTATTTATAAAAAGGAAAAAATTATTTCGTAATTAATATTTTATAGCTGAAGGAAACCTAAATAGATTGACCATGGTCAACGAAATAGAGTTGTTTTTTTTATTATGAAATGATATTTCAATATGAACCAATTTGATTTAATAAATATATAATTTGTTATAATAGATAAAATTAAAAATAAAATTAAAAGAGGGTACCCCTATAACATGCATTAAATATGATTTAAATTTAATATATTTTTATTATTATGAAGAAAAATTAAACACGTGTCTAGACATACTCATGGTCGAGGTTTCTCCTCCCACTTCTAATCTGATGAGTCATATTCTATATTAGATAATTAATTCCATTATTATGTATAAAAAATTAAAATAAATATATTTTATGGTTAATTTTATAAAGATAATATATATTTCAAAATATAAATAAGGATCTATATTTTATAATATTATTATTCATGATTTACCAGTATGGTAATGGTCATTCATATCAATTCCACTCCGTTGAGAATTATGTCATATTATGCACCAAATGTCATTTATTTGTTATATATACATCACCATTAAAATATTATATCATTAATTACCCATTATTCATGGTAATTAATGTTTCAAATCATATTCCATTTTCTGTGGGTTTTTGATTGAAATGTTATTTTAGTAATACATTTTAATTATGTGCTTTAATTCTCTTTATGGATTATTTGTGATTATATATCCATTTATTTAAAATACAATCACATTATCTAATAAACGTGATATATTTTTATATAAAATTATTTTCTATTGATTTTAAAGTTTTTTTAAATTTTACACTCATTGGTATATAAAATAATTGAGAAAATATTTTTCAAGGGAAGGTGACTTTACTTCCATTTTGGTCAATGAACCATTTATTCACGTCCATGTCTCAAAAAATATTTTTAGAAATGTTCTTTTCTATGATCAATTGATTATTAAATTTCATTTTCTACCATATATTTCTTTGTTTTCAAATTTTTAGAAGGTTAATTCTTTTATTTTATCAATGTGGTACTTATGAATTTTTACAAACTGTATAAATGAAATATTTTTTTAATGGTTACCACATGAATGGATATTAAATATAATATAATTTTTCTTTCCTTTATAGATTCCGTTACATGTTTACCAGATTATTTTTAAATTAAATAAGTTTCTCAATATTCTAGTAGTTTTTGTATAAAATTTAATCTATACAAAAGGGTATTTTTTCTCATATTATTAAAGAATTTTTTGAATGTTATTTTAAACATATATAATTTTATAAAGACACCCATTGATGTACTTAATGATTTAATATATATATATATATATAATCTTATCATAAAAACTACCATATTACTATTGATGGATTATAAACATGATGTCATATTTTTTACTATATAAATTATTGGTATTTAATAATATAGTTTTCAAATATAGATATATTGGTTGATTTTGTATTTTATTTATTATTCAATCATTTAATATGTTGAATGGATTATAATTTTTAGGTTTTGGATGTGCATAGTTATATCACCTCGACCTATTGATAGGATTAATTTGAAAACTATCCTATGTATTTATTTCATGTCAGAAAAAATATGTATAAATTCTTTGAAGGAGGGCTTCATTGTATATTTATGATATTTTAGAACACGATATTATTAGTATGATAATGATGTATGGAATTTTCCAATATATAATAATGAGATATGTTATTCTTAAAGATGTTATTACTTATATTTTAATATCATCCATTTATAAATCTCCCTTTTATTATAAATGTGATAAGTATTATCAGATTAATGTTTATCTCTACCATATTATTCCTAATTTTCTTATTCTATGATAAAAACTGTTTTACTATTTTTTATTCAGAATCTCATATCACTAAAATTTATGTTTTCTTTTCCTCAATATGTGATGAATGGATTTATGAACGATTTTAGGGATGTAATATATGAACTGAATAATTATCTCGATAGAAATTTTATTTTGAATTAATCATAAGTTTAAATTTAATAATTGTTAATTTTATGAAATAAAATAGAAATTTAGTGTAAGTTCCATTAATCTATTACAAGGTTTTGATATGTAAAATTTCTTATTAATTTTCTAAAACTAAAAACATTAAATATTCTAAAATGTAAACTAGAGAAATCATTGATAAAAATCATGTTATTATTGGTTATTAACATTACAGGGTATCATGTAATATATAATTTTTTATATAACAATAATTTTTATGGTTATTTATATAGAATTCTGGGGGATGTACCATATCTTCATTCATATTATATTTCAACCATTTCTCAAACAGTAGTCAACCATGATTCTATTAGTGACACTAGATATCTAGTTAATGGTAACCAGTGTTATTGTAGAAGGGATAAATTTGTTTAAAAATTAAATTTAGTTTATATTTTTTTTCCACTAAATGGTTTTCTAATATTTGTGAAAATGATTCTCAATATGATATTCAAGTGGAATGGGATATTCCATCCTAAAATCTATACTCCTCTACATTTTCTCATTCATTTGGTTTTAATAGATATTGGGATTGAGATTAATTTTTAAAACTACCCTAAATAATCATATATTTATTTTACATCATTTAAATAATATAAACATTACATCTCCCATATAATCACAAATTAAAATGAATAGAAGGTTTAGTTTCATTGATGACCAGTTATATAGGTATAATTTCTTACAAAACTTACCAATATTTCTCATTAATAAAACCTAAAAATGATCCTATATAGACTAATAACATGTTACACTCATCATAACAACCAGGGTGATGGAAAAATAAGAAAGGGGTGACCTCAAGTACTTAATATGGGTAAACACGAATAATGAAAATAAAACATCATAAGTAAGAATAATAGGATATATTGGTGTAGTGAATATACGTAATAAAATTAATCCTAATATAGAATAAAACATAAATTATTTGTCCTAGAATATGGTAAGTCATGACATGTTATGTGAATCATAATAGTGCAGAAATAAATTCAATAAACATGATCCATGAGATATGGACATATGTATAAGTTTCAGGCATAAATAAATCAAAATGAAAATTTATCATTTTTTATATATATTAACAAAAATTATGTCCAAAATGACTTATTATCCTAGACTAACAACATTTATATTATTAAATAAACTTTTTATCATAGCTTAACTACAATTATACACATATGAAACCGTGTGATCATATCTTAACCTCAGTTAGACCCACACAAAACAAAGTGAGGATTACTAAACTGTAATTATAAAAAAACCTTTGAGAATATATGAAACACAATTTCTTCCATCCATAACCTTGTGATAATATGTCAACTATAATTATAAACTTGAAGAACCCAATAAGCATCAATAACCCACAATTATACATATTCAAAACCTTTGGATAATCTCTATACCACAAATATACCCATCCACAAGATAATTATATCAATAGATATAAAAAACATATAATTAATTAAATGGAGATATAGGGTCCCAACCATAAGTCATTCAGACTTATGAGAGATTGTTTAAAATCATTCCTTATATCATAAGGAACCCAAGGGTAGAAAAATGGGTTTCAAAACATTTTCAAATAGAACCAACAAAATTGACTGCAAATGAGAATATGACTAATAAAAAAAATTAAATCATCCCAAACAGTATTTCATAGTAAACATTATAGGGTGTTTTATAAAAAATTATTTTCATGGATATTATAAATTTATATATATATATATATATAAAAATGGTAGCAAAACCATAAATTAGTTTTAAAGAAAATGTTATAATAAAAGAAGTTTCATATAAAATTCAAAAGTAATTTTTTAAAAATTAAAAGGAATTCATTTGTTAAAAATTAAATAAATAATAATTATTAATGTTTCATTGAATATTTAAAAATCTATTCAATGGGAATTTTTTTGGAATATAAAACAATTTGTTAGAAAATGGTGGAATAAATGTTAATATTTTTAATTACCCTTGTTGGAAAACCATATTTTCATAAAGGGGTAAGAAACCATACTTTATGAAAATAGAATTGATATATGAACATAAAAGGAGATAAATTATAATTATATTTCCTTCTATAACTGAAAACATTGGTTCCAAGTGAAAAAATAGACTTTTATTTTAATATATCATTATAGAGGATAAAAAATATTCTTAACATTTGAATATATTTGGAGAAATAAATTCACAATGGTAACAGAATTTTATATTGAATTCACAATCCTTTAAAAAATGATAATGTATAACAAAATATTTTTTTTATGATTTTTGAACTCTATTAGGAAGTAATACATTGGAAAATAAGTACCTTATCTCAATTAATGTAGTCGAGTTAATAAATAACATTGAGACCTTGCTATAATTTGTATTGATATGCATTTGAAGAAAAACATGACATAAAACGCAAGGCCATGAGAATATAATTAATATTAGAAAATAAATTCACTATGTATAAATCACACCATGAATATTATTTCATTTTGATGAATATGTAATATTTCTCTATAAATTAAATTTGAGAGAAACAACCACATAACATGAATTACAATTTATTTACCATAATCTAACCTTTTGAAAAATAATAACCCTAATAATATTTTATTTCAATGCCTTATTAATATATATAAAATTTTATATAAATCATTCGAAATTATTATCTACATGTATATTTGTCAATTATTATCAATTTTCAATATTATTTGTGAGTTATTTTAAATTTTTTAATCCAGTTTCATAATTGTAGTGTTGTTATTCATTTATTTCTAAAATTATATCATTAATATATATAGTATAATTGATTTTTTATGGAATATTTTTATTTTACACATTCATTCTATGAGGGTTTCATTTAATATCCTTGTATATAACTCAATGATGATCACCTTTCAGTGATTGTTTAACAAATAAAATTTTTTATCTTAATTAATATGATTAATTTAAATGTTACCATTACAGAAAAAAATATAAAACCATAACATACTTATTTATTCCATATTTCATCATTGTGTATTGTAATGGCCTGGGTTTTTGGGGGTCCATTACTGTGTAATAATATGATTTTGGGTGTTCTGGGTAGTCTGGGAAAGTTATCAAGGATTCTCGGTGAAGTTTTGACCCCTAACGGCAGGCCTACCTGTAGCCTTAGCCTATCGGTAGCAGGCCTACCAGTAGATATGTCTACCTATAGCTCGGTCTACCGGTAGCTTCAACCTACCGGTAGCTCTTCCTACCGGTAGCTCGGTCTACCGGTAGCTGGAGCCTTCCGGTAGCTCTGCCTACCAATAGCTGCAGCCAACCTCTAGCCGCAGCCTACCGGTAGCTCGGTCTATCGGTAGCTCGGTCTACCGGTAGCTCTGCCTACCGATAGCTGCAGCCTACCGGTAGCTCTGTCTACCGGTAACTTGGTCTATCGGTAGCTCTTCCTACCGGTATCTCGGTCTACCGATAGCTGTAGACTACCGGTAGCTCAGTCTACCGGTATGTGTAGGCTACTGGTATCTCAGTCTACCGGTAGCTCGGCTAACTGGGGGACCCTGCCCCCACGAGTTTTCCAGTATCGCATCCTCTTGCACAAATTGGGTTTTAAACCATATTTTTTTACCCTTTTTAATCTTGTTTTAAAGCCCAGTAATGCCCATAAATGGCGTTTAATTAAATGTTTAATGAATTAACCTGGTGTGTGTGTCAGTTTAAATCGCCCCAAAGGGCGGGGACCCTTTAATGACATATGGGGCCGCGTGGTCAACCCACGACCCCGCTCCTTATGCGGTTTCACATTCCTATCTCAACTGTTCTCGTCCTTTATGAAACTACTAGGATATCCCTAGGTTTCTTTTTCTCGATCAACTTCCGATCAAATCGTATGCTCGTCCTTGAGTTCATGAGGCCCATCCCCTGCAGTTGCGCATCTGTTGTTCGTGGCACGTGATGATAAACATCGATCATTGATTAATCAAGTAGGGTTTAACCTTCATCTCTCCTTTTTTGTATCATGTGGGGGGGTATGCTTTTGATTCTGTAGATTTGGACGAACCAAACCATAATGAAGATAACAAACGGATTCTAATGAATGAAGGGGGAGGTGTGTGATCGATGATGTTGGGTTGTTTTATGCTCTTTCAGGGTTAGTGATTTTTGATTTGTGCGGGCTTACTCCTACTAAAAATCATGGCCATTGGTGGTCTTTCTCTAGGCACTAATAAACCCTAACTTCTTGTGTTGGTCATTTAAAAGAAATTGGTTCATTACGTATATGCGGCTAAATAAATTGATATCACCATGATCAACCCTTTTCTGTGATAACCCCAGTTAAAATACAACAGAATTGAAATCATGGAGTGTGTTAAATATTTTAAATCTGAAAATACCGGCATTGGCCTGCTTTGTGTTGGTGGTAGTGGTTTTGTTATTTCCTTTTGCGACCCAATTGTTGGGTGATATGGGTGGGGATGGGATCCCCTGTGGTTATGCTTTTAGTTGTGAATTTAAGGTTGGGTGGTTACTTTGTCTATATCACGAATTGGGGTGGGATCCTCTGTTGTAGGGAAACCGTCAGCCCCTGGAATTTGGGGAACATGGGGCAGTGTCTTGGGGTTTCCTTTTTCTTCCATTACTTTGAGGGATCTCACTATCCCCTTTGCTTGCAGAAGGTATAGGAAACATCTTGGGGTTTTCCTTGGTCTCAGAACATTGAGGGATCTAACTTATTCCTTTTTGTGGTTGTGTCTTTACAAGAGAACTGGGTGGAGATTTTTAAGTTGATGATCATTGTATTCTTTTCTTGGCTTGTGCTTATGCTTGCTATTTTCCCAAGTAGGTCTAGAAACCCTTTTTCATTAATCATTTTTAGTGAACATGTAAACAAGGATGGGACAAATGGGTTTTGGTTTAGTGTTAGTGGTGACTTGGACATAGTACTGATTGTGTTCCTCAAGCTGGATGAAGAAAAACCTAAATTGGGTGAGTGCTTGCTACCTATATATATACATTTAGTTTTTGTGTTTCTTATTTACGCCCCACCCAAGTTGAGTACTTAGTGCCGAACACCCCTATTTCACGGGGGAGGGTTTTTTTCCAACACGTCTAATAGTGGCTGGTAATTGGCTCCTTTCTGCTCCCTTTCTCGAATATACCAAGTATCTTTGAGCAAGTTGTGATGGCATGAAGTCCATTTTTAGCCCAAGAATCTTCGGGCAGGGTAGTGTGGTGGTTGGCCCAGGTGTGTGCGGGCAGGTGGTTCCCAAGTATCTTCAGGATGAGGCCTAGGTGTCTTCGGGCATGGCAGTAGTTCATCTACCCAGGTGTCTTTGGGTGTGGCGGTGGTTGTTCTAGCCTAGTTGTCTGCAGGCGTGGTTGCGTGTGATAGTTGTGGCCCATGTGTTTGCGGGCGGGGTTTGGCTGTGGGACTGTGTGAGGATATGGCACAGGTGTGTGCGGGCCGGTGTGGCAGTGGGACTACGGTGACAATGGCGGGACTGGTTCGATGCAGAAGATGACTTCACTAACTAGTGGGAAAGTGGCGTGAGGTACCCAAACATCGATGTGCTTTTATTATACATTATATTTCTTGAGTTATTTGGTGAGTGTGGCCGATGAGTGGGATGGGTGAACTCCTTGATAGTGTTTGGTTGTCTGTTTCTCACGGGACTTTAGTACGTCTCCCCAAATGTGTACGAGAGTCTTTTGTTTTTCCCTACTGAGTATACTTGTATGCCCACCCTACGTATATATAACTACTTTCAGGTTTCCAGGAGGACTTCGGGGATCGCAGGGAACCATACTAGCATGGACCTTTGGGACAGCTTCTGTTGTTGATTTTCTTTTCTTGGTATTCTTTTCACCTTTTGGTTTCTGAATTGTATCTTTTACCTTTGAACATGCATATGGGAATGGGTTATCTTTAGTAATTTTTGCACTTTCAGTTTGGTGTTGTGGGATTTACAATCTTATCTCCCGATCCTATTAAAAGAAAAAGGTTAAATCCTTCCTTTTAGTGTATGATTATATACCCTTGGCGCTGGTCGCCACTCTGGGACCTATTGAAGGCGGGTTTCAGGGGGCATTATCTCTCCATCAACTTAAAGAAGGATGGGCCTGGCAATCTGCTGACCCTTCCCTCCTTTTGGTGAAGGTGGGTCGTGACAGAATGGTATCAGAGGAATGGTTGAGAGATAGGATGGAGTCTGTAGTTAGGCACAACAAGGACTACATGGGATGGTAGAGAAAAAGTGTTGGGTGACCATGGTGCGTGAAATAGGCCAGGGAAGACCGGCTAGGACATGGGATTTTAGGTCTCCCCGTGATCCGATGCAAGGAATATGGACCTACCAAATGACCAAGTGAGGCAACAATGATTGCAGGGTAGAGACCCTAGGAAAGGTACATGCATCATAATGACTTGTGTTCTCATGTTTCATGGGACTTTTGGTAATTGAAATCAATAATATGTTTAAGAAATATTAAGAACAATATTCTGCACCACTTGGGCTTAGGCATTCCTTGTTTACCTTGCAGAAATGGCACCTGGGAGGCGACAACATGCGGTGCGGGCGATCGAGGCCCAGGAGACTACCTTGGTCGATCGGCAGAGAGCTGATCAAGAGGAGGAGGATGACCAGTGGCAGAAGACACTTCATGCCTTCCAGCGATAGACCCTTGACAAGTATGAGGGCAGCACCTCTGACATGAAGATGGAGAGCTGGCTAGAGGAGCTGGTGATAGCCTTTGTCCTGATCCGGGATCCGAACGAGCACTAGGTTCCTCTGGCCGTCATCCAGATGCGGGGAGCGGTGCGTCAGTGGTGGATGCTTTACCTGGGGGAGAGGAGAGAGGCTGAGGTGGCATGGGCTGATTTCGAGAAGGGGTTCCGAGCGGATTTCCTCTCTTCTATGATGAAGGCAGAAAATAAGGGGACACTACTCTCCCTCCAGCAGGGGATCATTTCGGTAAGGGAGCTGGGGATAATGTTCAAGGACCCCCTACATTTTTCTCCGGACCTCTTTCTAGATGAGGTGTCTCGGGTAAGACGTTTAGAGGTGGCGCTCCGACCCTCCCTCCAGTATGTTGTTACCCACTTCACCCTGCCGACGTACATGGAGGTCCAGAAGAAGGACAAAGTGGTGAAGAGGTTGCACGCTCTAGGAGGTGTGTCATGATAGGGGATCCAGCTGGGATCATCTAAGGGGAATGCCGTCAGCACCAGGCCTCCAGCATCGGGACCCTCCAGGTTCCGACCAACAGGGAGCAGACCGCAACAGTTCCACTTCCGGTCCCCCGGTCCTCGCCCCTTCCTTTCAGGCCCAGGACCGAGGTTCTTCGTATGTGGGATCCATGGAAATCTCTGGAATCAGTGCCCAGACTGGGTATAGTACGGTAGTGGTGGACAGTCCCAACACCCGCCACAGCAGCAGCATCCAGCTAGGCCCTTCCAGCAGTAGCAGCAGGGGCAGCGAGCTCTCGCTCCTTCGAGGGCAGACATTGCAGGAGGAGGCCGACCTCAGGGCGCTCCTCAGGGACCTCAGCCAGGGTGTGGTTGGGGAGGTGGCTGACAACTGAGAGGCAGAGGAGTAGGGTGTGGGCAGTTGCATGCCACGGAGGATGCAGTTCTAGCAGGACCGGAGGTCGTTCGAGATACAATCAGTTTGTTTAGTACCCTTGATTATGCCTTGTTCAATATCTGGCCTTCGCACGCCTTTATTCCACCCAGTCTAGCCCGTGCTTTTGGAATAGATTCCGAGATACTTCCAGTTCCCATGGTGCTGAACACACCAGTCGGAGGTCAGACTGACTTGTTATATGTTTGTCGAGGATGCGGACTGATGATATGGCCACATCAGTCGGTCAGGGATCTACTACTGCTACAGATACAACCATACGATGTCATCCTAGGCATCGACTGGTTGTTCACTGTGTGTTCCGTCATCTACTGCTTCCATGGAAGGGTTTTGTTCTTAGACATGGTCGACCATCGTGTTACTTTAACCAGTGAGCGGAGCAGTTAGAAGGGCAACAGGTGAGAGGATCCCCTCCTCTCCTTGTTAGTTGAGCTGTCAGTAGAGTCAGTAGATGCTGAGATGGTGGAGGTTCCAGGGATCGTCAGTGAGTTTATGGACGTCTTCCCTGAGGAGGTGAGGACTCTACCCCCTCAATGTGATATCGAGTTTGGTATAGACTTGCAGCCTGGTGCTCGTCTGATCTCGATGGATCCTTATCGGATGGCATCTTCAGAGCTGTGGGAGCTGCAGATTTAGATTGACAATCTAATGAAGAGGGGTTATGTTCGACCAAGTGTGTCATCATGGGGTGCTTCAGTCTTGTTCGCAAAGAAGGCAGATGGTGGCCTTAGGTTGTGCATAGACTACAAGAGGCTGAATTAGGTAACAATCAAGAATCGCTACCCTCTTCCAAGGATAGATGATCTTTTCGACCAGCTGAAAGGGGTAGGGTGGTTCTCAATGATCGACCTGGGGTCTAGGTATCACCAGTTGAGAGTGAAATAGGGCGACATCCCGAAGGCGGCTTTCAGGTGCAGATATGGACACTTTGAGTTCATGGTCATGCCCTTCGGTGTTCCGAACACCCCAGCTGTGTTCATGGGGCTTATGAACTCTATCTTCAGGGATTACTTGAATTGGTTCGTAGTTGTGTTCATCGACGATATCCTGATCTATTAAAGATCAGAGGAGGACCATGTGGAGTACATGAGTATGGTTTTGGAGGTCCTCCGACAACACCAGCTCTATGAGAAGTTGTCTAAATCCATGTTTTGGGCGAGAGAAGTGCATTTACTTGGGCACGTAGTGTCCGAGAAGGCGGTAGCAGTGGACCCATCAAAGGTTGGAGATGTTGTTTCTTGGGAAGCACCCAAAAATGTGGTAGAAGATCATAGTTTTCTCAGGCTGGTATGTTACTATCGGAGGTTCGTACCCAAATTCTCCCAATTTGAAGCCCATTTGACAGCCTTGACAACGAAGGACCAGGTTTTCTTGTAGAGTGAGCAATGAGAGATAGCCTTCACCTATCTGAAGGAGAAGCTAGTTAGTGCCCCAGTACCGAGACTACTAGAAGAAGGGGTAGAGTATGAGGTGTTCTGTGATGCTTCATGTAATGGCCTCAGATGTGTGTTGATGCAGCGACAAGGGGTGATATCTTATGGGTCTAGGAAGCTACGCCCTCATGAGCGTAATTATGCCACCCACGATCTAGAGCTTACAGCGATCGTTTTTATGCTAAATTTATGGTGGCATTACCTCATCAGAGATCCCTTTACGGTCATCACGGATCACAAAATATTGAGGTATATCATCTCCCAGAGGGACCTAAACATGAGAGAGAAAAGGTGGATGATGTTACTCCAGGATTATGACTTCGAGATTTCCTAAACATTAGGTAAGGGGAATGTAGCGGCCGATGCCTTGAGTAGGAGATCGCAGAAGGATGTTTTCCGAGAGTCAGCCGACCCCTGGAAGGCAATGGAGGAGTTGGATGCCTTGCACATGGATGCGAGGATGGATGACGGTAGAGGTTCCCTGTATCAGATGACAGTGCAGTCGTCTCTGATTCAGAAAGTGGAGGAGTCTCAGTAGGGAGACCCAGAGTGCGAAGTGATACGTGACCAAGCTGACCAGAGAAATACTCCGAATGGATGTACGGAGGATGGTCAGAACCAGATGTATTTCCGAGGAAAGATGTTTGTTCCAGAGGCGATGTGCGACAAGAGTCTCAGTGAGTTCCACAACTCACCTCTAACAGTGCACCCGAGAGTTTCCATGATGTACCAAGGTCTGAAGAGATAGTTCGAGTGGCCCGGAGTAATGCAAACAGTGGCAGAGTTTGTGGCCAAGTTCCTAGTGTGTCAGTAGGTGAATGCTGAACACCGAGTTCCTGGGGGTCTGCTACAGTCTCTAGATGTCCCCGAGTGGAAGTGGGAGGACATCTCGATGGATTTCGTCAAGGGGATACCCAAGGTTCTAGAGAGAAACGATTCCATCTGGGTAGTAGTGTATCGGTTGACTAAATCTGCTCACTTTTTGGTGATTAAGGAGTCAAGTGCAGTGGATTCTTTGGAACGAAGGTATGTGGATGAGGTGGTGCGGTTGCATGCAGTTATGAGGTCCATAGTCTCATATAGGGATGCACGGTTTACCTCACGAGTCTGGAGAGGATTGCAGCATGCTTTTTCCACCCAGCTACGTCTTAGCACTGCTTTCCATCCCCAGACAGATGGACAGACAGAGCGCACCATCCAGAACATGGAGGATATGTTGCGGGCATGCTTTCTATACTCAGGAGGATCATGGGTGCGACATTTTCCTCTCGTAGTGTTTTCCTACAATAATAGCTATCAATCTACCATTGGTATGGCTCCGTTCGATGCCTTGTACGGGAGGCCATGCCGCTCACCTATGTGCTGGACCGAAGTCGGAGAGGCGGGCATCCTTGGCCCGGAGGTGTTGTAGAGCACGATGTAGAAGGATCATCATATACGGTAAAGGACGAAGGCGACCCAGGATCGACAGAAGTTGTATGTTGATACTAGGAGAAGGCCCTTGGAGTTTGATGTTGGATACCATGTGTTCTTCAAGGTCTCCCCTCGGCGTGGAAAATGGTGGTTCGGCAAGGGGAGTAAGCTTTCCCCCTGGTTCATCGGACCCTTCGACGTGTTACGGCAGGTTGGAAAAGTGGATTATCAGCTAGCATTACCACCGCTGATACTAAGGATACATGAGGTCTTTCATGTTTCCAAGCTCCGTCGGTGTCTACAAGACGATTCACACATCCTCATCTGGGGAGATCTCGACATCGAGGACGACATGACCTTTGTGTAAAGACCAGTGATGATCGAGGATTGCAAGGGGAAGGTGCTTTTTGGGCGAACCATTCCCTTGGTTCGTGTGTTATGGGGACATGGTGGGATTGAGGAGAGTACGTGGGAGAGGGAACCACAGATGTGTGCCCAGTACCCAGAGTTTTTTTGAGCTTTGTGTTGTTCCGTTTATACTTGTTGTAGTGGAGTATTTTACCTTGTTGGCTATGAAATATGTGTTTTTTCTTTCCACTATGAATGTGTGTGAAAGGTCCTGGCAATGGGGTGGGGAGGATCCGACCCCTAATCAAGACTCATTATGGTGGATGAAATTAAACCCGTGCGGGCGAGTCAATGCCGCCCAGAAAGGATAGTATCTTGACATGGGGGAAGAGACTCCCCAACCCACATGACTGGGCAGTATGACATGGTATGTTTCTTGGTTCATTAGGGGAAGGTGTTTTTAGTTAACAATGGGGTTCAATCCTGAGAGTTATCTTTCGAGGTAGTTGTTTGTACCCTATCTTTCCTTCTGGTTGTTTTGATTCTCGAGGGAGAAAGTAGTTTGAGAGGTATCTGATGTAATGGCCCGGGTTTTTAGGGGTCCATTACTATGTAAAAACTAGATGTTGGGTGTTCTGGGTAGTCTGGGAAAGTTATAAAGGCTTATCGGTGAAGTTTTCAAACATAACTGTAGGCCTACCGGTAGCCTTAGCCTACCGGTAGCAGGCCTACCCGTAGATCTATCTTCTGGTATCTCGGTCTATCAGTAGATGCAGCCTACCGGTAGCTCTGCCTACCGGTAGCTCGGTCTACTAGTAGTTGCATCCTACCAGTTTCTCGGTCTACCGGTAGCTCTGCCTACCGGTAGCTACAGCCTACCGGTAGCTCGGCCTACTGGTAGCTCGGTCTACCAGTAGCTCTGACTACCGGTAGATTAGTCCACCGGTAGCTCAGCTAACCGCTGGACCTAGCCCCCACGGGTTTTCTAGTAGCGCCTCCTCTTGCAGAAATTGGGGTTTAAACCATATTTTTGACCCATTATAAGCTTGTTTTAAAGCCCAGTAACGCCCATAAATGGAGTTTTATTAAATTTTTAATGAATTTACCTGGTGTGTGTGTCGGTTTGAAACACCCCAAATGGAGGGGACCCTTTAATGACCTATGGGGCCACATGGTCAAGCCACGACCCCTCTCCTTACGTGGTTACACATTCTTATCTCAAATGTTCCTGGCCATTATAAAACTACTGGGATATACCTGGGTTTTGTTTTCTCGATCAAACTCCGATCAAATCGTCAGCTCATCCTTGAGTTCCCTTGGCCCATACCCTTCCCTTGCACATCCGATGTTCGTGGCACGTGAGGATAAACTTCGATCGTTGATCAATCAAGTAGGGTTTCACCTTCATCTCTCCTTTCTGTGTATCATGCGGGGGGTATGATTTTGATTCTGTAGATTTGGACGAACCAAACCTTAATGAAGATAACAAATGGATTCTAATGAATGAAGGGGTAGGGGTGTGATCTATGATGCTGGTTTGTTTTATTCTCTTTCAAGATTAATTATTTCTAATTTGTGCGGGCTTAATCCTACTAAAAATCATGGTCGTTGGTGGTCTTTCTCTATGCACTAATAAAACCTTAATTCTTCTGTTGGTCGGGTAAAAGAAATTGGTTAATTACGTATATTCCTCTAAATAAATTGAAAGCACCAGGATCAACCCTCTTCTTTGATTACCTCAGTTAGAATACCGCAGAATTGAAATCATGGAGTGTGTTAAATCTTTTAAATCTGAAAATACCAGCATGGGCCTGATTTTTGATGGGGTAGTGGTTTGGTGGTTTCCTATTGCAGGTCGATTGCTGGGAGATGTGGGTGGGGATTGTATCCCCTGTGTTTATGCTTTCAGTTGTGAATTTTAGGTCGTGTGGTTACATTGTCTATATCACAAATTGGGGTGGGATCCTCTGTTGTTGTGAAACCGTTGGCCCCTGGAATTTGGGGAATATGGGGCAGTGTCTTGGGGTTACCTTTTTCTTCCAATACATTGATGGATCTCACTAGCCCCTTTTGTTGCAGAAGGTGTAGAAAACATCTTGGGGTTTTCCTTGGTCCCAATACTTTGAGGGATCTCACTTATCCCTTTTTGTAGTTGTGACTTTACGAGAGAACTGGGTGTGAATTTTTATGTTGATGTTGACTCTACTCTTTCCTTGGATTGTGATTATGCTTTCTAGTTTCCCAATAAGGTGTAGAAACCTTTTTCTTTAAACATTATTATTGAAAATGTACAAAAGGATGGAACAAATGGGTTTTTGTTTGGTGTGTGTGGTGACTTGGACATGGTACTGATTGTGTTCTTTAAGCTGGTTGAAGAAAAACCTAAACTGGGTGAGTGCATGTTACCTATACATCTAATTGTAGTTTTGTGTTTCTTATTCATGCCCCACCCAAGTTGAGCACTTAGTGTCGAACACCCCCATTTCATGGGGGTGGGTGTTTTTTCCAACACTTCTATTAGTGGCAGGTTATTATCTCCTTTATACTCCCTTTCCCAAATGGCCCAAGTATCTTCGGGCAGGCTGTGATGGCCTGAAGTCCATTGTTAGCCCAAGAATCATCGGGCAGGGTAGTGTGGTGGTTGGCCCAGGTGTGTGCGGGCAGGTGGTTCCCAAGTATCTTTGGGATGAGGACCAGGTGTCTTTGGGAGTGGAAGTAGTTCTTCTAGCCAAGGTGTCTTCGGGCATGGCGGTGGTTGTTTTGGCCTAAGTGTTTGCAGGTGCGGTTACATGTGATAGCTGTGGCCTAGGTGTTTGTGGACAGGGTATGGTAGTGGGACTGCGTGGGGATATGGCCTAGGTGTGTGCGGGCGGGTGTGGCAGTGGGACTGTGGTGAGAATTGTGGGATTGGTTCGATGCGTAGGATGACTTCACTAACCAGTTGGAAAGTGGCGCGGGGTACCCAAACATCGATGTACTTTTATTATACATTACCTTGCTTGAATTATTTGGTGAGTGTGGCTGGTGAGTGGGATGGATGAACTCCTTGATAGTGTTTGGTTGTCTGTTTCTCACGGGACTTTTGTATGTCTCCCCACTTGTGCACAAGAGTCTTTGTTTTTTCCCTACTGAGTATACTTGTATGCTCACCCTATGTATATAAAAATGCTTTCAGGTTTCCTGGAGGTCTTCGAGGATCGCGTCGGACTATACTAGCGTGGACCTTTGGGACTGTTCCTATTGTTGTTTTTCTTTTCTCTGTATTATTTTTACCTTTGGGATTGTGACTTGTATCTATTACCTTTGAACATGAATATGGGAATGGGTTATCTTTAGTTGTTTTTTCACTTTTAGTTTGGTGTTGTGGGATTTACCAACTTATCTCCCGATCCTATTAGAAGAAAAACGGTAATGCCTTACATTTAGTGTGTGATTATATAACCTTGGCACTGGTCGCCACTCCGGTACCTATTGAAGGCGGGTTTCGGGGGTCATTATCTCTCCTTAAACTTAATGAAGAAAGGGCCTGGAAATCTGCTAACCCTTCCCTCCTTTTGGTGAATGCGGGTTGTGACAAGTATGTTCTCATAGTTATCCATGGAATAAATTTATATCGCTGTCATAATAGGTTGTTAAAAGAATACCAAAAAATATACAGTATTTATTAGATGATTTTGAAGTTATTTAGTTGTGATATTATTATTACAAAAGAAATATTACCTAATTTATAAATTATTAGGGTTATATTACAAAATTTTAAATTATTATTTGGATATTATAACTTATACTAACATATTAAATAGTATGAAAAAATCATGTTTTTCTTAGTGCACACTTTTATATTATATAATTTAAAGTTGATTTTTTTCTTATATTAATAAATGTATGTTCAATTGTACAAAAAATGTACCTTTATAATTTCATATCTACCGTATTTATAACATAAACCCAATCTTATAACCAACCATAGAAGGTGATAATGAATGATGAAACACACTCTTCCATGTAAGAGAGTGTCTTCTTACATTCATGGATGATGATTATGTTTTCCACAAAATGAGGATAATGAGTAATATTATTTATCATTGAATAATTTAAAAGTACCACCCCATAATGTTAAATTCTTAATGGTATAAATGATAGGAAAATTTTCATAAAGGTGAAAATTTATTTTGAGGAACCTACAGTATTATAAATCTGTATTTCAGTTTGCATGTCCTGGAGTAGTCAACATGATGGGTGACATTTAGGGATGTTTTATATGGTGTTTGGTAGTGTCCAAAAGGCACGCTGTAATGAAGATGTGTTGTCCTGTGGGGATAGTTGTTGGTCATATGATCAATTCAAGAATGCTGGTTTTCCCTAGGGGTTTACATGTTTCTTCGAGGAAACTAGTGGTACCTAGGGGGCCAGGACCCGACAACCAAGTTTAGGTGGGTTGTTTGTGCTTCCAGTAGGGTCGAGTTGTTAGATTTGATATTATCGAAAAATAACCTAGAGTTAACTGTGCTCGCACTATATGGGATGAGATATGTGGTCCATAATGAGGATATTATTCCCTAAGGGGGGGGGGGGGGTTAATGTAACACCGTATTATTTTAAAGGGTTAAGAGGTTAAATGATATTACTCATTTCACCTAGGTGAAACTTTCTTTTTTAGATCCTATATGATTCGAAATACATATTTAATCATGCTTGGAATGTAGTAGTAATCTGTATGGGTGAACATATAGGATTTTTACTATGGTGTGTTTGAGTATAAAGAAATGAAACTAGAAAGAACATATGTTTTCCTATTGGAGTAATCAAAAATCATATGACGCTTTCATGTACGTGGGTGGTCCCCATGGTGAGGAACACATGTCTTCGGGGAAACTAGTAGTACCTGACATACTAGGACCCAATTTTTATGTAATGTTGGGGTTTCTATTTGTTCTATGGAACCTAGTAATTTCATTCAAATAAGTTATACATATCTTAAAAAATATATTAAATTTATTATTAGTAAATAACTTTTAATATAGGTAATAAAATTATACATATTGTGTCATGGAGGTCATAGTTCACACATAAGCACAGTTTTCATTTTGTCTTCTGTCATAGGGATTCATAAAGGATATTTAATCTATTTTCCATAAAAATCATTATATAGGTAATAATTATTTTACCATATAATTTTTTTTTAAAATAAGTATACATATAATATAAATAATGAAACAAATTAGAGAGTGAGAGGTACATACATTGAGATTTTCACCATTCTCTTGATGTACTACTTGAAAATAGTGGATGTTAGAAATATCATATAAACCAAATCATAAGGAAGTGAACTTTTAATATAGTGGAAGTAAATATTTTATATTATATATTGTAAATTATTGGTTAGAATGAGTTTTAATGGGTGGTGTGGTTCCCCATTTATATGTAGTGAAAATGGAATTGTTACAAATATGTCAACTTAATATAAAGAGAGAATATGATTCCCATGTCAATTGTATATAAATATGGGGAATAATGGAGTATATGATGATATTATTTTGATAATTTATAATCTACTCAAATGGAAACATGTTTTTTTTCATTTTTCATGACCATAACCCCTTGATTTAATACTTTTGCTATCCTGGATATTACAATAGTAACTTATATTTACCGTATCAATTTATATTTAATAATTTATAATATAATGTGTATTATTATATAATTTTGAAATAATAATTTAAAATTTTATTTTTATTTTATTATATATTATTTCTATGGGTGATAAAAATTAGTTTTTACATTATCTCATCCAATGGGGAATACACTATTTTTAGAAAAATTGTATTTTTAAGCTTATAAAAAATATGTAGGATAAATTGTTCAATGTATTTTGTTTTCACGAAAGAAATTGAAATATTATATAAAAAATTCATTTTAATTGGTCATAATATCTTTAAAAATAAATATTCATCAAAATATTTTCAAATCAAAATTGAGAATAAAAAATTATTTTTATTGTAAAATATTACTTCATATCCAAACATATAAATCATTTGTTTTCTAAATTCAGAGAAGTATTAAAAAAATTAATATATTATAATATGAAATTAATCTTTGACCTATTAAATTATTATATAAGCCTATATTTTTTTCTTATAATGTCATTAAATTTACAGTTTTGGGAAAAACTATTTATCCAACTATTGACATTATTTATATATTATTTGAAAAAAATATTAACAAAATCATTCGATTCTTTTTATTTTATGAAATAAGAAATTAAATTAATTTTACCAGTATTAAAATTACAAAATCATAATTTCATAAATTAAAAATTATGATAAAAACCCTATTTTATTTTAAAATGTACTTTTTAAATATTAACTATTCAATGATTCAATTCATATGAACTCCCAAAAAAAGATAATTAATATAATAGTTCATATAATTAAATTTTATATATAAAAATGCAATACATTAAAATAGGTCTATTTAATATATTGTGATTAAATTCAAAATATATTTTATAAGAAAAAACAATTGAAAATGAACTATATTTTATTATTAAATGATATTAATTGTTTATCACTTAAATATTTGAATTTTAATTTTACTAATATATAATTATTATTATTATAATTATTTTAATGATAGTCTTGTAGTATGTTGTGCATTTTATTATTTGGGTTTTGTGGTCAAAATACTCTTTTAGTTTAATCATTATTTAAAGGAAAATGTATTTTGAAATATCGGGTAGTTACGTACCACCATTAACTTATTTTATTCTTCACAATATTAATTATCATTTTATAAAAAATATTTTTTTTTGAAGTTCACAAGATATATATGATTTAAGATTTATTTTCAATTTCAGTTTTGACCTTTATAACATATTTAGTTCTAGGTAAGTCATTTATTCATCGATAAAAGTCATATCACAATATGGGGTATCTCTGTAACAAATTATGTTAAATACTCTTTATGAATTGGGTTAAAGACTTTAGAAGTGAGTAAATGTTTCTAGAGAGTTCATCATTATTCATTTAGATATAAGTGATCATATGTTGATTTTTGATATGAAATATGGTCTCTCTATTTCATTACTATGGAGTGTATGTGGATATAGTATATCTATTTCCAAAAAAACATTAGATTTTGATAAAGGTGTAATAATAGTATTTTGAGATGAATATTCCCACAAAACATAAATTAGAAATGGAACATTTTATATATTTTTAATGGTCATTATAGTATGTTTTTTATTGATAACTAAATTTATCTATATTAAAATTTTCTGGACCTAAAAAAAGAGGTATGACTTGAACAAAATAGAAAATTTATTATTTTCAAATTCTGATGAGTGCATCCTTCATTCTTAATTTTACCATCCAAATTCATTAGTAGTGATTATAGAATAATTCCATTATTATCATGGTTATGGTGGCTAATGTTGTTAATTATTTATTTTATTCCTTATATTAGGGAAGTGATATTCAAAATGACCAGAATCATGTAATATATATATTTAAAATTATTCTCTGTAATTTATTTTTTTTTTCAACATTATCCCAGTACTATAATTGTGATCTAGATATAAAATAATTTAACACATAAAACATTCTTTGGTTCCATTTTATAAATTTCCTAGGTCCATCCTTCCACCATTTTGACATCTAGGTAGCTAAACATACCTTTCTCTATGTGGTTTTCCATTTGTGTTTTTGTGAATCTCTATTTCCAATTGCTAGTAATTATTGACCCCAACATCTATTCCAAATATAAGTGAATGTTTAAAAACATCATCATTAAATAAAATTATTTTATATATAATAAATTTTTAAGTATTGGTTTTAAGCCACAAATTTTATTTTGATATTACATTCGAGGCCAACAATGAAACTATATATTAACCTTACATGACTCGAGAAGAGTTAATCATAAATACTCAATGATTCATTCTCTTTTCAGTCCAATAATTGTAATTCTATTTTGATTTTTTATTATTATTTAGGGGTTTATATTTACTATGTAATACCTTATTGAATCTGTCTCATTATACTAAGATTAATTATTCGTTCCTTATTTTATTAATAATGAGATTATGCAATTATATTTCCTCACCTACTTGACAATAAATTACTAAAATAACCTTATCGTTATCCAAATATTGTAGAATAGAAAATAAATTTTCCACCACAGTGATCCATCGCTTAGAAATAATAATATTTTCAAATCCAATGAAGGATAGTGTATGATGTCACATGAAAGACTTGATAGAAATTTTATCCATCCTTATTCAATTAAAGATCTCAACTAGGTTACTGTTTTTGCCAAAAAAAATAAAATAACATTTTTAGAATGTATTTCACTTTATTTTCCATCCACTTTGGTTGTACATTGTTACAATCAATTCATTAATCATCACATCCCTTGTTAATTCGGTATTTCTATGTTCTACCCGTTTCTAAATCTGAGAGGGTTAATCATGAATTAATATTTTTAATATAATAATGGAATTGTGTAAAACTCATCCTAGATTTGTGTTAATATTTAAATCATTCACTATAGTATTTAGTTTAAAATAAAAAAATCTTTCTTCAATAAAGGGATCTATATGTTGGGCTGTATCATATTCCATAATCATTTTCATTAACATAATAAATTTTTCCTAAAGTAATATATTGTTTCTAAGATTCATCAAATCATTCCCCCCATGAGTGTCTTACCAGGTGTACGGTATGGACTCTTCCATGAACAAGTTGGTGATTGAGTTGATACCTAACACTCCCTTCTCAAGGTTATTACCCCTAGGAACATCTACGTCAAAGCCTAAATCATATTTTAATAGCAATAATGTCTTGTAATTTATATTTAAAAAAACATAATATGTACATTAAAAAAATTTCAAAATATTATCTTATTTATAGAATTATCTAATAGACTTATCCTAAGGGATTTTATTAATTTTATACAATCAAAATTATAACACACTGTCTATTATATCATTAATCTAATGATTTCTTATTATAATGGTACTTCATACAAGAGATCTTACTACAAAATATAGACCATATTATCTCCCTTGAAAACAAGATACATACATTTTTGCGATTATACATTATAAATATAGTAATATTCCACATGAAACATACTTATATCATATAAATAATTCAAAATATACTTCTTCCATTGCAAGGAAAGTTGTATTAAAATGTGATATCAAATTCTTAGTAAGGGTTATGTAAAATTAAAATCTATCATGAGTAAACATGGAATACTCAATATGATAGAGTCTATGTTCAAAACACATTCTATTCAATAAATATCTCAAGTTCAATGAACATCAATGGCTATTATTATTTAATCAGTCACATGGATGATTGAAACATAATTCTTAATAATAGAAATTATTAAATAATAACATTCATCAAAATTCCATCAAGGTATCTAAACCAAGATATCATGAATTAATCCATCAAGGCCATTCGATCAAGAAAAAATTATTGATAAATGTGTTATTGTAAACCAACTACCCGTATAATAGGTCCCAAAGATTTTTCTTAGTGGTCCATTAGATTCATTGAGTATATATGTATATATTGGCCCTAAACATCAATTTCACAATGTATAAATCCTACATATATTTAATGAACAATAAAATTGACAATAAAAATTAGTTACATGTAAAGCATTAGTTATATTGAATCATGTATAATGAAAATCTATATTTCGTTACTAAATTAAATAAATTATAT
The DNA here is from genome assembly GCA_963277665.1 of Viscum album. Taxonomy (NCBI): domain Eukaryota; kingdom Viridiplantae; phylum Streptophyta; class Magnoliopsida; order Santalales; family Viscaceae; genus Viscum; species Viscum album. Next base: position 531,398,703 of record OY728133.1, read on the forward strand.
AATAAGAACTAATAAAATGATGCAATATACAAAAATGATATATGCATGAAATATGATCTACATAATATCAATGACTATATTTTCATCCATAATATTAAAGATATAGACATTAATGAATAAATTATTTCCCAATAAATGATGGTGAGTGATAGAGAGTGCGATCATACAAAATTGAATGATCTCAGAATAAATAATAATCTATTATGAGTAAAGGATGATATAAGAATTTAGATTTATTAATAATGATGGATTTGTATTAAAATATATCCATTATTAATGAAAAGATAAAAAACACACTAAAAATAACATCCTTGTTACCCTAATAAGAAGGATGGAATACATCACTTTTGAAGATTATTCTCAATAATTTATGAAAAAAATAATTTTAAAATTATATCATTTTAAATAAAAATTCGTTGAATATAGGGAATTTAATTTTATTTTAATATATCCACACAAAATTGTAATAGAATATCGAAATTAAATATTGGTTGTGGATGCGGGGAAATTCAATTGTATTGTGTATGTTAATACAATGATGTTGTTAACACATTTTGTAAAAAAAACCTCATTTGGATAAAAAATATTCCTTTTAAACAAATTATTGAATGTTATAAAATGTTAAAAAAATTTAGAATTAATAATTGGATCATTTCAAAACCATTCATATATTTTTTATGGAAAATATATATATATAATAAAATTAATTAGATGGAAAATTTCAAAATATGAATTATAAAAGATAGTTCATTACATGTAACTTACTTGATAAATCTTGTTTCAATACATTAAGAATTGGAATATAATAATTAAAACCACAACATAACCGTAGTATAATTATATATGTTGGTTTTAAATGTATTTGAATTATATAATTTTTACAAATTAAAAAATAACAAAAAATCTAGAAATAGATTATGTTTTTAACAGAATTCCATTACAGCTTAAATATACTTTGATTAAAAACCCCTTTTAAGTATAAAAATGAATTAAATACCTTTAAAAATAATTAATTAATGAACTAATGCATCAATGGGTTGTTATATACAGTAAATTAAAATAATTTCATAATATAATAATGTATTAATGAAGTTGAAATTGGGAAAAATTACCCATACTGCTTTGGTATTATCTAATTAAAATCCTCATAAAATTAAAACTCAAATGGTTTATTCAAAATACCCATAATTAAAATCAAAACTAATCTGAGTTAAAATTTATTGGAAGTATATACATCTTAAAAAAATTGTGGTGAATATAGAAAATGTCTCACAGAAAGGAAATTGGGATGAGAAACACTTACATCAAGTCCCCTTTCCATTAAATATACTAATAACATCCCATGTGAGAAAATTAAATTTATTATAAATATATAAAAACATATTTATTAGTTTTTTACCATATATTATTAACATATAACACTTTTTTATTTTTATTTATAAATCATTTTTAACATCATCATTTCTTGTTTTAACTCTTCCATTTTTCGCACATGTTCTAATTTGGTAGCTCTAGTCCTTTAATATTGGTCATGATTTCATCATCTCAAAAATGTTAATTTAAATATTATTATAATTTTTATAAATTAATTAAAAATTTATATTCATTCATTAAATGTGTAATTGAGAAACCAATCACATCACTTCCTGTTAGTGGAAGTATACCCGTACACACGAATGAAATTATCATTTTCTGATGAAATGAAGATTATAAAGGTATGTGTTATAATATAATTAACTCATCAGAGTTTTGTCATTAATATTTAATAAATTCGTTAATTACACCATTATTACTTTCCATTTAATGCTTGATGGATAAATAATTACATCACTAAATGGAGATGATAGGTCTTATATACATAGGAGTGATGTTTTCATTATAAATAGGATTTAAATTTGGTGAATAGGTTTAGTTCCTATAGAATAATAGTTTTCCAATATATTTTATAGACATATGATACTATTTTATAATGGTTATAGATGAGTTGACGAAGGTAGAAGAGGAAATAAAATTCAAATTATCAGTTAATGTATATACCTCTTATTCGGGAAAATATATTTGGCATACACATTTAGCCTTATTATTTGGTTATTTGATTAGGCCATTACATCTTTTTCATGGTGGGAAAATGATAATAGATTAGGGTAGATCTTTATTTCTCCACATGGTTCGCATACTGTTAAGAATATAGGGGGTGTTTTCTTTAAATAATATATGAGAGCGTCATCCTTTGAATTAAAAAAAGTATTAAATTAATAAAAATAAACATTTATGTCAATGAGGGAAATTTGAAGTATTTATAATATTAGAAAAAATTTATTTTAAATAATATCGTACAATATAAGTTATACAACTTTGGAAGATATTTTAACCCTTATCTCCTATATATTATGTCATTGGGGTGCTATTACATTAAAAAAACACACACTACACATACATCTTATAAATCTATGTCAGAGATCCCCAAAAAGATTTCTTACCAATAAAGGATTATTTATTACATACGTGGATAGATGGAAAAGTAGAGAGGATTCCCAAAAAAAAAAGGCAAAAGTCCCACAAACTAGCCTGAAGGTAATGTGTAGAGTCATGCCTGCATTATGCATAAGTAACCATCTTCCGGATTTGTACCTGCATCATTGCCTACCTATGTTATGCCTACATCACCACCTTTATGTATCATGACTGCATCATTTTTTCTACTGGAACTTCTCCCCAATTCATATGTATAAAGATAGTAATTTTTAAAAAATCATTTCATTTAATAAATTAGAGATTACTATAAAATACCCTCAAATTCATTTTTTAAACTATACATATATTTTAACATTTAAAAATATCATGAGAACAATTTAATTTCAATTATAAAATTTTAAATCATTACTAATGTGGTATATTATTCTATGAAATTCGTAGGACACCATAACACAACCAGTTTTTTTATTTTGAATTTTTTGTAATCAATATTTTTTTTATAGTTCTTGGGAATCCACAATATCAGAATTAAGTTATCATTTAAGGGAATTATTTTGTATTTAATTTATACAAAATATAATTATAAAAAATTAATTTTCAAATTAATCATTTATAATTTTTTATTACATTTTCTTATCCGTATGAAAACTTGATATTGATATTAAAATCATGATATTTACATTTTGGACTTTTTTTCATTAATTAAAATAATATAAAATAAATTATCTATGAACCATCGGAAAAATGTCAGACTTCGGAATATTAGGTGGGGAATGAAAAATTATAGCCAGTCAGTATATTAAAATAATTATAATTAGTGAATTTAAATCCTAATTTCAATGTCATATAATTATTTTACTCATTTTACCATTACCATGTTTTATATATTTTTAACAAGTTTAATATTCCCTATTTCAAAAAAATAAAGCTTAGATATTTACAAGATTTGGAAATGATGATTCAAAACATGAAATCCAATTCATCAATATAAAATCCCATAAGTGTAAGAGATTAATTATATTAAAATGTAAAAAAATGTGATGAAAAACAGTTTTCATAAAAATGAATTTTACATAATAAAATTTTTTTAATTCAAAATTCGGAATAATTTTATTTTTAATTAAATTTTATATATTATAATTAAAAAATAATATTATTTAATTTGAAAAATTTTTCAATATATAATCTAGATCTATAAATATTTGAAAATAAAACATAGTTTTCAATGAAATATTTAATTTCATTGATCACTGAAAAATCAATTTTTTCCAGAAAATACAAAATTTTAACCCTTTAATAATATTTATATATTCATTTTAAGAAGTTATATCATTTTTATAAAATAATTTCTCTATGATTTTATGAAATTAATTATAATGTTTACTCATAAGAATGAATAAAACCCATCTTTGAATAAAACATTTTTTGAAGCATAAATTAACTTTAATAAAAATTATATACTTATTTACACAGAATTAGTGAATACATTTGAATTCATGAGGTAATATATATTTATGTATTTCATATTTTACTTACTCATATTCATACCCAAAAATTAAATATTTACGTTTTAACAGTCATATTTAAAAAACATCATTTCATGGATTGTTTATGCTTGGTGATTCGTGTTCTACGTGCTATCGAACATTAGGATATTTTGTAAACTAAAATATTATAGTGTTAAATTATATGATCCATATTGAAATTATACCCTCGTAGGTTATCTTTTTTAAACTGAATATAACTTAGAAATAAAATATGATATATATTTCATCACTAATGATTATTGTTTATGTTATGACCAATAAATAAATCATTTCTTTATCTTAATAAGACTCATGCTCGTAAGTGATTGTCTAAAAAGTATTTTGGCATCTAAATCTTATTTTTCACATGTGAAAAAATAGATTTACTTCTTGTTTTATTGAGTTTTATAAATTCCCTTACCATTGGGATAGAAAATATGGTAAAATATTATAAATTATTTCATCCAATTTTATAAGAATACTTTTCCCCTTTTAATTAAGTCATCAATATCATGTTAAAATTTTTGTACATGAAGCCCTAAAATAAATATGTAGTAGACTATAACATCTTGAAAATGTTGTGAAATTTTACTCCCACTATAATAAAGTAGAATGGGTTTCATGAACTAAAATTATAACCAATATAAATAAAAATGCATATGAGGAAATAATACATTAATTTAAAATTCCTCAAAAATCACACCCAAATATCAACATAAATCATTCCAAAAGTAAATAATCTAACTAAACATCAAAAATATTCATGACCAAGTAAAAATCCCCATCAAATTAACATGAATTGATAATTTAATCTTTAGAGATAAACTACAAATTTATTTACAAACAACAATAGTCCCTAATAAATTCATAAAACAGAAATATATATTCCGAATAATATAATCTGTAAAACATTCTAATTTTTTCCATTTACTACATACATAGAAGTAAACACATAATAAAATATCATATTATTCCAAAAGATAATTCCACCATTATTATTGAAATAAAATATAATGTTAGGAAAAAATATTTCTATCTACCATAAACATACAATCTTCCAGACAATGTGAAATTATTTAATAATAAAATCAATCATATAGTTACCAAATCATGTATTAATCCCTTTATTATCAATGTGATAGTCATATATTCCAAAAATATAATAAACCATTTATCCAAATTTACAAAATCAACATTAGTGATTATATAGAAAATAATTTTTATAAATATCCTTATACATATTTCTATAAAATATGAAATATTTCTACAAAAAATAATATTTCATTAAAAAACATACTAAACTGAAAGGTTCTATTCCTCAAAATGACTATGAGAATACCACAAATCAACTAAAACTCACATTAAATAAAACATTGAATGGGGTATATATGTGTTAAAATATATCATCAAAATTTGACTTATCATCCCATGAAACTTTGGGTTTATCCCATATCATAATGGAGTATCATAGGTTTTGGTAGCTTTTATCCTCTCATTCATCATAACGGTTCATAATGATAATTTGAATTATCAAATGAATATTACAAAAGAGTGTCTACCTAGGTGTGTGGTATTATGTATACACATTATGCACCTATGATGACCGATTTCATATCAAATATGCCTCTTTCATAATTATCACACATTTTTTAATTTACTCCATAGCCACATCTACTTATCGTTATCTCGATATGGATTTATTTTCATTTCAAACCACAAAATATCTACTTTACAAAAGCATCATTTTATTTCCGTTTTGTTAGACTCTTTCCTATAATCTATCATTAGTTAATGTTATCTACTTTATGATTTCGAAATTCAAATTCCAATGTGTCATGCAATACATCCTTTGATTCCAACTATAATATACTAACACTATCAGCCTACAGATATTATTTACATATTACATTATTACATGTTTGAATGGTATCAAACCACGGAAGGATAATCAGTTTATTAGTCATAGAAAACAAAATATGTACATGTTTCCAATGTTACATTAAAAATCAAAGAACATAGAATGAGAAAAATTCATGAATCTTTAATATCATTCATGATATCCATATTAATGTCATCGGTAAAATAAATAAATTTTTTTTGTTTATATACTAACTGCGGGGTTTGTACAATGGAATCTACCCTTAGTAAATAATGAATAATAAATATGGTATAGTTGATAATCAAAACACATTCCATTCATTAAAAAACCAAGTCGTATGACCATACATGACTAATATCAATATAGAAATAACATAGATAATTGATACTAATTTAGATAAAATGAAATTCTAAAATCTTGAAATTCTAAAATTTTCCATAAAGTCATCTGAATGATGATATCATGAATATTACAACCATGACCTTTTAACAAATAAATAACTGGTAATAAATTTTTATATTTAATCAAAATACCCACGTAATGTGGCCCCAAATTTTTTCCCATGAGACTTGTCGATACAACATTATTCCATCTATAATTGGGTCCCAACAATCTTGTGCACACTCTATATATTTTATATATTTCTATAGATCAATAAAATTCATTCTCAATGTTTACTATATGTCAACATTTATCATTTTTAAATCATGAATAAATAACATTATTTTTTACCTAGTAAATATAATAAATTACAATAAAATATTTCATTAATGGATACCATATATATAAATGATATATTATTCAAACGACATAAAATTAATAAAAATAATTCTAAATTCATCATTGCTACTATGTACATGGACTGGAAGGATAAAAATGATATCTAATTAATAAAGGATATTTTGGGAGAAAATGATGAAAAATAATTTAATTTCATCAAAATAAGGTCTCATCCATTATCATCAAAGGATGATAGAAAACCATATATTAATTATAGATAACGGTTTATTATTAAAATAAACACTACATAAAATAAAATAGAATAATTGTATTAAATATAAATTCCTTGTCATTTAATGATAAAATCGAGTTATAAGTCACATTTAAAAATTATTTTCTTTCTTTTAAAAAAATAGATAACATTTATTATGATTTCATTTTAAATTAAAAACCCAAATAAATTTAGAAAAATTTTCTTATTTAAAATTTCCTTGGAAGTTTGTAATCAAATCTTTAAATAAAAGTGAACTAATGAGGGGAAAAAATTTGTTCATGAGGTGAATGTAAAGAAATGATTTTTTGACACCGTTGATAAAAAATAATTAATTTAGAAATAGATAATAACATTACTTTTAAACTATTTATATAAATTCAAACACTAGTAAAAATGACTATAAAAATATATGAGAATTATTAAAAACATAAATAAATATGTGATCATTGTTTTTTGGTGTGAATTTTTTGAGTGCACCATTTCAATTTTTTATCTCAATATAAGTATATACATGTTTTTCCAATATTTTTTATAATCATAAAATAGAGGTTGACCGGAGTTTGAAACTCCTAATAGAAAATTCCTTTGATTTATTTTTTGTTTCTACCTTCAAAAAATTTTCTATAATTTATTATACTACCTGATTATAATATTAGAAATATTAATTTATTTCAAATACAAGACAAAATTATAAATTCATTGTTCAGATAAATTAAAAAATTATACCACTAGAATATTGAAAATAAAAAATTACTTAATAATTTGGAATAATTTCTATCGGATTTATTATTGTAAGATAAAAACAAAATTATCCATACACTGCATCCATATTGATCCCATAGACAACCAAAAAAAAGAAGAGACTGATCTTTAGAAATGGGTTTCTGAGAAACACACATCATGGGTTGTTCTTTATATTATTCATTTTCATGATTCATCTCTCAATATTTGGTTTATTAAAAGTATATTCAATTATAAATCAAAGTAAAAAAACTTTATTGCGACTGAACATATCATACACGCTGACTTCCACCATCTTAATTGAATAAGAAATGAAAATGAACAGAAAATATTAATTTTCTATTTGAAAATACTTCTTAATATTTGAAAATAAAAAATATACCTAATGATATGTATATTTGATAAGTATTAGGTGCCCATTCTATTTATAAATAAATTCAAATGTTTAAATAAAAAAATCTAAAATAAGTGGAAAAAACATTTCTAATATTAAATTTGGAAACACAGACAAAATAAATTACTAAAAATTATAACCAATAATATGTATTTATAAAAAATACAATATAAAATGGCATTTAATAGTTCTAATAAATATTTTATATATGAAACCATTCATCCATGTTCCAATGATTTATCTAAATAAACAATTTCAAGTAAATAAATTAAAATTAATAATCTAGTAGACAATATATAACCAATTATAAGAAATGTTACACATCAATATTGATGTTATTTATATCATATCTCATTACTGAATAGTTCCTCACTAGAAAACAATCAAACAAAAAAATAAAAATGCATCTCTAATATATTACAAATAATTTTTAGATAATAATAATGAATAGTACATAATTATTATTAATTGGTTATTGAAAGTTTATGAAGAGAAATGATCCATAAAAATAGATTTAATTCATCTAATTTCACAACCATGTTATGATTCTCTAACACCTGGTCTATATAATTTATCCAATAAGTATATAATCTCTTCATTAAAAAATATTTATGAGTTCAAATTATAATCATGAAAATATAATTACTTATCACATGAAATAATATATGATTTAATTTATACCAATATATTTGAACTACTAAAAAATGAACATAATTAATAGTATTTATAGTTTGATCAAAGAAAAGAAGTTGTAATTATTCATTATAATTAAAAATGAAATATAATAGTTACAATAGTGGTGGAACTATAGATGATCAATCATATATATATTAGTTGTTACTATTATGAAAGACTATATTTTGATTCTTGTAGAAATTATAGAAAAAAACATGGTGGGGCCAATTGGTGGGGGTCTAGTTTCTAATTTGAATTTCCCTTCCCATATTATTTTAATAACATTGGTCATTATTTCAAAAATTATTGAAACTGGATTCGGTAAGTGCGTTGACAGTGTGGTGTGGGGGGATGGTAGGATGATCCAATATGGCCTTGTGGGTTTGAATTGAGTTTCATTTATGTATACACCAAATTAACTAAAGTAATTGATATAATGATTTCAAAACCCATCACCTGCATTAATAGGGTAGATCTTCCTTTATGAACCTATAAAATGAACTAAAATATATTATTTTTCATTGTATGTTATTACCAACCTTGGTATGTAATAATAAGTTGAACTTGCCTTAAGATTAAACAACCCTTTCCAAAATACTATAATTATATTCAATTTAATTTTTTATTATAATAATAATTTTTAAATTCTTTTAAAAATACAAATTTTCTTATGGATATACAGAAATGGATAATGTTATAAAATAATATTTATAGTGTAAATTTGAGATGTTAAAATTGGAAAAATATGACTCAAAAAAATTAATACATTTTTTAAATTTAAAAATAAGGATAATGGATTAAATTATTAATATGATAGACATAGTAACATACATAAATATGAAAAAACATTATGTGTAACTACAAAATGAGACTAAACAAAGTTTTCTAAATTGATATTATTATTAATGGTTACAATGCAATTAGTAGCATCAATAAAAACATTTAATAACACTGAATCCTCCCAAATGACACCAATTAAGTGGAATTAAATCTCATTTTTTATTATTGTTTCATATTTTCATATATAATTAATATTATATTTTTTATATTAAAATTATATAAAAAACATTTTTATACATTTTATAATTAATAATTATACTTTTAATAGTTTTTAATTATTAAATATTTGTATAATAAAATTGAATTTTTAAAATTATTTTTATTAAAACTATAGTTAATTAAAATTATTAGATGATATAATGTTTATTATAGTATATTAATCACGACAATTATTCTTGTTTCCATTAGAAAATTTTTCTAAAAATCAAATGAGACATAAGTTTCTATAATTTTACCCCATTAAATTATTTTAACTCAAGATATATCCTAATAATAATTATTTTTTAGTCAAAGGAAATTATATCCATTATCCCCACTTATAGTGTTTTTCACATTGTTGATGAATACAATATATTTTAGTATTTACTTATATCAATAGGAGATGTAAAAATTTCAGTTTTTTATCATTTTTGGCTATAATGGTGTTCATAAATAAGTTTATTTCAATGATGTTATATATTTATTTTATATCAAAAATATATAAAACCAAATATAAATAGATTAAAAATAAGACATCGTATATTTTTTAGTGTGACTTTCGTACGTAAAATATGGTAAGATGAGGATTATTTTAATGTCAAATACTCTTAGTAAAAGATTATTATCTATTATGCATGACCATCTTCAATCATTAAATTCTTTCTTTTTTGTGGTTTAATGTTTCAAGGGATCGTTAGAGGATGGGAGGTGTTTTTACGGATGAAATTTTAGTTCAGAGTTATGCTTTTCAAAGTGGACATGGATGTTACATTTTAAAGAGTTGTCTGGTAGTTAGTAGTTCTATTTTTTTGTTTCTCAGTTTAAAGAAAAAAATAAAAATCTTTTGATTTAAACATACCTCATTAAAAATTATATATCCACTTATGTCTAAAATTATCTCATATGTAAATATTTATTATATATCACCCTATTTAATAGAGAAACCCTTACATATGAACACATTTCATAGATTAATCATTGATTGAGTAACCCTTATGAATCCTTATATTTGCCTTTTTTTTAACAAATAGGTACCCTACCATATGATGTAACAATTTTTTAGTCAAAAGGATATATTTAAAACAATTCATATCTTAATTTAAAAATAATAATATACTCCCATGATGGTTTATAATCATATATGATTAATTTTTCCCAAGTTCATATATTGTTTTTATAAGAATGTTGTTTATTCTGGAAATACAAAAATTGTCCCATTGAATTATGTTTTCCTTAATTTTACATACTTGTCTTTTAATATCAGATAGATTATAAAAAACATCATCAAATGTATAATTATAATATTTTCATGGTCTTTTTATAACATGGCCTTTTAGATGAATCAATACTAATTATTTCTAAAAAATCATAAGAAAAGAAGAAATTCATTTTGGAAAACATACATTAATTTTGATAGATGTATAATATTTATTCCACTAGATGAAAATTTATTATTCTAATGAATGGAATCCGAGTACAGTATAGTTGTTAATTTTATTATGATAATCGAATGAAGTCACTATGCTTATAATTTTATGAGAATTTATAAGTCATCACGTGTCATTGGAACCACCTCCAATATATGTAAAATATGACCATTAGAGAGTTTTCTTAAATATAGAGGCTGCATTTTAGGGGGTGAAGATTTATCATCATCTTATATAGAGTGTTTTAAAATTATTTATTTAAATTTTCTTTTGAGTGAACTATTTAATTTATTTTTAGACAATTTATCTTATGGAATCCATTTGTGATGGATTTTATAAATTCCTTATGTTTTTTTTTCATTTAAGTCATACATTATAACAATTCCAGATACAGGGACCTTAGGTTCTAGATATATATATATGCAATTTTGATCTATTGTGATTGAGGGTTCCGAGTGGTATTAAAATAGAAGACAGATTGATCGTAGTATTGAGGGATTCCATAGCTGAGGATGAAAAGGTTTTATGGTAATGTTAAAAATGTGGGTATAATGATTCTGATTAGGAATCATTTTAAACTAAATATTAAACTATGGTAACTTAATTTGTAATTTTTTAAAAAATTTTATTAGTTACTTTATAAATTTTTTGTTACATTGTTATTCTTATTATAAAATAATTATATATTTTATGTTGTGCAAATATCATGAAATGATTTTTTTTTTATTTTCTAAAAATAACCCAAAATGTAATTTTTAAATGTATATTGTAATTTCTATATTGGATTAGTTTCCAATAATATGTTTGTAAAAACATATGTTTTATTTTAAATATTGTTACAATAATATGTTTTGTAGAAAAGAGAATACTAGATCTATATGATGATGGGTTTATATGTCAGAAACACTAAATCCTTGAAGACTGCTAGTATTTGATGGTTCTAATTATGAATAGTGGAGAGATCGAATAAAGACTTATTTTATAAAATTTACATTTTTAATAAAATGTATGATAACTATAGGATATCCAATTATTGACAAAGAAGTAAATTATTTTTCTAAATATGAAAATTTAAAAAATTATCTTTTCTATCACGTTAGAAATACTATTTTATATTGTATGATAAGAAATATGTACAGATGGATTAATTTATGTAAAATTGAATATAATATTTCTACGAAATTGGAAGTAACACATTTTAGAAAAACTAACATTGTTAGAAAAATAAGTTATATTCCTTGGGATAATTATCATTATTTAGATTTCTCACCTAGAGAATTATTATAGAAAATAATAAAACATTAGTTATCATTTATAATAATCTAAAATATCTTCATGATATTTAATTTTCTAATGAATATTCAGTTGAATAGATTATAGATGTCATACAAGGATAATTAGAATCTGATATAACAACTCTTGAGGATATTAAACACCTTACTAATATGAATTTAGATGGTTTTATTGGTACTCTAATATACTATGAGGGTAGGTTGATAAGATATTACTCAAAATTAAATAAAAGAAATTATTAGATATTTCCTCCACTTCTACTAATTTTTATAAGGAAAAACTAGCTGATAATGTTCCTAAATCTTAAAAATAAAATTAAGAGAAGATTGAAATAGAAATTAATTCCACTAAAAAATACATAATAAACATTCAAATATTTTTAAAATATTAATGTGAGGGTTGAGAATGCAAAAAATCAAAAACATTCTAATTTCCATGTTTTTTAATAATGTATTTATTCTAAATACAAATGATAATTTATGTAAACCTCCTCTGAAATTGGATGATATAATTTTTCTAGTACATTATTCATATAGACATGAAAATCATAGTTTTAATAGAAATAAATGATAAATTGAGGAAAAAATTAATGTAATATCTTATGAATTATAACCTATTGTTATTATAAAACAATAAATGACTTCTCCATATGATATTTCAAAAGTTATTTTCAACCCTTGTTGGAAAAGTCATCACATGAAATAATGGATGAATGAAATATCTCTAATTGTTTCCATTTATAAGAAACTAACATGTTATTTAAGATCAACATTTTAAAAATTCTAGGAATCAGAATATATTTATAAATAATCCCAATAAAAATATCATTGGTGATATAGAAATGAATTTCAAAGGAAGATGTTCCATATTAAAAAATGTGAACATTGTGAATTTTTATCACAATTAAAAAGAATATATCATAATTATACTTTATTTGATGATGTGTAGACAAAATAATTATAATATGAACTAAGTGAGTTTGAAAGTAATCGTTTTTGGATTTTAGATGATTTTTTTAAAAAAAAATTATATGGCGTAAGATGGGTATTTTTTAATTAACATAATGAAAATAGAATAATTTTATGAAATAAGGAAATTCTTATTATATAGGATTATAATTGAATGATTGAATAATGAATGGAGAAACTATTACTTATTTTCAGGATCTTGAATATATTCATATTCTTTTACCCTACGAAGTATTCTTAAATTTAAGTCTTTCACAAATGGGTGTGAAGATTAATTTTCGTAACATATTTTTGTAGAGGATGTTTATGTAGTATAACCAGCTAGTTTTTAAAATATTAAGACACATAATAAAATTTTTTAACATTCGAAGGCCCTCTAAATACATAAATTATCCCAAATATCATATTATGATATATATACTACATTTTTACTAGAAAATGATTTTTTAAAGGTATAATCTAATGAAAAAAATTTTAAGAATGGTTTTTTAATATACTATCATTAGCCAAATTTATGTTGATTAAATTATATTTGGATCAATCAAATATTTTATTTCAAATTAAATTGTGAATATAATGAAATCTATGTTAAAAATGAGCATGATTGGTGAAGTAAGATTTTTCTTTGGATTAAAATTTTCACAAAAATTAAAAGGATCATTAATATATCAACCAATGATTATAAAATATTTAATTAATTTTTTATGAAAATACTAAATGTATTATTACTCCATATAGGAAAAATAGATCATGATGAATTTAAGAAACCAGTTCATGAATAGTCTTTTAAAGGAATGATTGGTTCTGTACTATACCTCAAAACATTTCCACCCAAATTAATGTAATTAAAATTCTTTTCTATGAAATTTCACACTAATAAAAAAATTTCTCATTTAAAATCTATAAAATAAATTTTCATTTATATTAAGGGATCTATAGATAATGAAATTTAATAAACATATAGAAACAATTTTTAACAAAAAGTTTTTCCAGATATTTATTGTAGGGGATATAAAATGGATAGAAAAGTACATAGGATATTTACATTTCATATTAGTATTTTTTGTGTCTTTTGGGTATGAAAAAAAATGAAATATCTCTATTAACTAGTAATGATGAATGTAGAGTAGTTGGATATATTTTTTGCTCTAGTGTTGTTCATGTACCAAAAACCTATGGATTTTTGGATTTTTTTAGTAAAATTCATATTTTTGTTGATAATAATAAATTGAAACACATAGTAAAATTATATATCATCACTCAAGATCACATAACCTAGATATATTATATAATTTGCTTCTGTGTCACCCAAAATATTGAGATATCATTTTAAAAATCACTAGAACTCTTGATTAAGACGTTAAAAATTAAAAATCAAAATTTCGATATAACTGATTATATTGAATGCAGTATTTAAATGTTCAACATAAAATGGACTTTACCATGAACTGTTTTATAAAATCCATTTACATGAAAAATAAATTAAATAATTGGGACAACATTTTTACTATGTGTTCGAAATTTTTTATTATTGTTCATTTTTTCAAAAAATATTTTACTGAAAACATATATAGTTTTCATTAAAATCATTTGGAAAAAATTCTTCAATAAAATATATTAGTGATGTATATTTCTTAAAATAATTCAAATAAAAATTTCCTTAAAATAATTTAGGAAAACATATTTTTTAAAATTTCATAGAAAATCTCTTTTAGGAAAAATTTTATGATTTTTCAAAAACCTAATATGTTTTTATATGATCGTATAAACATTAATTATAATGTTTATAAATAATTATTTAATAGATAAAGACTAACTAATATGATATATATTTTTATATCTTTTGATATGATTTATTTTTTTCTATTTATAAATACGGTTAAGATTTTTCTTAACAAAAGTTGTTATAAAATATAATTTTTCATCAAGAAAATTTTTCATCTACTAAATTATATACCAATTGTTTAAAAATTTCAAGTGTTTAATTTTGACATATTTCAATGAAGATTTGTGAAAATTTTATTTTTAAATGAGTTTCTACCTAAGACATTTTATCTACAGAAAATGAGAGATCTATCTCTTTAATCCTATATAATTGACATATGGGATACTATAAATTTTCTACCATCTAATTTTTTATTACTACTATCACCAAATTTTTTAATTCTTCGTAATTTCATCCTGTTCATTTGTTGGTCGAAGGATCATCTAATTTTCTATAATAGCTTCCTCAAGATATTTCACAAAAAAAATTGATGATATATTTTTACTAATATAAATAATGTTGTATAATATGTATAACACTTTTTATAATTTCATTTATTTATTTCTAGATATTTGAATATATATGGGTTGAAAAATAAGTTTTTTTATCTACACTTCCCTAAGATAAATATATTTTTTTATTGTGTTTAATAAAGATGAACGACTAATGATTTCAACCTTAATTATTATTAGGATGTTTTTTTATACTTAATATTTAGAAATATGTGTATTTTGTTGAAATTAATTTTTAATGTGAGGAAAATCATATAACTCATAGTATTACTAAGAAGTTATGGATTTTTTATAATGATAAGTATGAAAATTCCATATTCTCCACATATTAGAATGTTACAAAATTCTCCCACCTATATTCTTATATAAGGATCACATAATTATTGGTCGGGTAAATTATCATTCAAAATATTATTATAGAGATAACCTCAATGTTCAACAAATAAAGTTCATTTATTTCAATTGAAACGTGAGGTTATTTTTTCTTGTGTTGTTTTTATTCTATTTCATAGAAGCGGAGAAACATGTTTCTTAGATGATTAGGAGTATTCTTCTTCTAGGTCTTGTAAATATGATTAAATTTAATTTTATAGAAATGTAATGGAAAAAATTATTCAACTCCATTCCAAGATATAATTTCATATATTATTTAAGAAATAGATAACATTATAAGGCTTGTATATAATAAAAACATGATGATATTATTTTGGAAATAAGTTAAAGTTGCCTCAGTTGTAGAAGTCTAAAACTAACAGAAAAATTTCACAAAAAAAAGAAAATAAAATTTACAATTATATTGTGTATTAGACGAAATCCCATTTCTAATGAGGCCTTCACTATCTTTTTGTAGAATATAAAAAACAAAATTAATTATCAAAGGTTTGTATTGGGTAAAGAAAAGGCTATAAATATAATATAGAAGGCATATGAATGACATACAGAAGTTTAATGGAAGAAAAGTAAATTTATAGAAGATATAAAATCACAAATAACCTCTGAATTTATAGAGTGATCTAATATGATTCATTGAATGTTTGATGTCATAACCAAAATTAACCCTCTTCCATCGGTTCCATTGGATGAAGTCTCAAATGGACTTGAATCATACAAGAAAACAAAGGAATGGATACACTAATAGAAAAATAGAAATCTAATTATATTAATTTTGAATTTTAAAATACTTATGATTAATAAATATAAATATTTGATTACACATTCGAACTAATTGAAATTATAATGGGGAAATGAAAATTTTAGAAAAACACTAAATTTTTTAATGAAAATAAACGCATATGGATATTGAGGATTATTGATTAGAAACAAAAAAAATCATTGATTTTTAATTATATGAATGATTTTTCTCTTAGTAATCTTGATTAATATGAATACTAAAAAGACAATTAACAATAATCCATTTCTCACTAATCAATAAAATAGTTAACATATTTAAATTCTGATGTTATATATATTTTCAAATCTCAATAAATGAAAATGGTAAGGATCCACAACCTTCAAGTCCACCACTACCTTCTCTTCCATAAGATTCATGTGATTCCCTGATTTCAAAACTGACTACAAGCCTTAATAGAATGAAAATGAAGATGAATTACATCATTTATGTAATTAAAAGGATTTTTAATTCTCTGCAATTATTTATAAACATACTAGTTTGATGTAAATATATATATGTAAAATTAGATCTATTGGAAATATAATTATCACTAATAAATGTTATAGAGACAGTGATCCAAAATATATCGAATTTAAAATATGTTAAAAAAATTCAAATCTATGAATTTAGAAAATAAAAAAGTGATGTTATGTGGGTAAAAAATACAGAAGGTGAAGTAATGTATTTCGATGATATAATTAAAGGATTCAAAATATTAATTAATCCAGTCACTAAGTTTATGATAAGAATCATTTATTTTGTTTTTAATGAAAAAGGGAATCTTATATAAAATGTAATGGACAATGATTATGATATTTGAAGAAGATTTTAGATGATGAAATGTATATATGATGAATTTACATAATTGATTGACGCATTTGATGACATGAAAAAAAATCAGAATGGGATAAAAACATTCAATAGTTAGAAGGAGAAGTAAAAAAGTCAATGTCAGTTGATAATGAGTATAAAAAATATCATGAAAATTTGAAGAATATGATACTTATTATGAATAAAAATTTATTTAAAGACTGATTTGATATAAACTATTGAATATATCTTTAATTATAAAACATAATTATTTATTTTTGTATTTTTAATAGATAATTATTCCATATATTTTTTGATGGATTATTAAAAATTAATCTTTTTAAATATATTTATTAATATTTTTGAAAAATTCTTATCAGTTATTTTATATATTACTAAAAATGTAATTTGTTCAACGATATTTTCTTAAAAATTTCATATTGACTTTATATATCTTACGGAATATTTTTAAAAAACAATAAAGAGGATGAAGAGGATAAACATTGGGAAGAAAGGGAATTTTTTACAATGTGAATAATATTTCTAACAATACGAAAAAATACTAGAATAAGAGAGAATATATAATATAACAGGAGTAAGTATTTTTAATATTTTTGACATTAGTTTTTATATTTGAAATATGTATATTTTCCTTTTCAATATAGGGATGATTGTTGAGTAGGGATAAATTTACACAGATTATAACCTTATTCTGAGAATCACAATATTTTACCCTAAATTTTATACTCTTCTAACATTTATACATTCCACGATATTTGAATGTTTTTATAGAACCATTTCATTACCTGACATAAGAAAACCATACCATTAGATGGAGTATTACATTAATCTAAAATAATGGTATTTTAAAATAATACATACAATTATGAAATTCCTTTGATGGAGATTTATCAGTTACCTTTAGTTAAACTATAATGAATTATGATGTACTATGATATACCAATTCTATCAGACTTATATAATTGGATGGAGGAGACACTATATTGGAAAAACATCTATAAAATCTATGTGAAGATAAAAATTTATTCCATATGATGAACATTTATTATTCTACTATATGGAAACCAAGTACAATATAGTATATTATATTAGTAAAAACGTTATATGAAGATATTGTGATTAACCTACCACGAGGAGATAGATTTTTTCAGATTTCTTTGTGACTTCCTTCAAGGTATGTGGAATATACCAATTAGGAATTTTCAAATAAATAGTTGCTTCATTGGAGGAGGAGGAATACTTTTCATCATCAACTATCAAGAGTGTCTATAAAGATAATGTAACAGCCAATAACATGTGAAGAATAAATTTTATTTCGTTAAATAGTTTTATATAAGGCACCCATTGGTGAGAGATTTTTTAAATCCTTTATGTTATATACTATACCATTTTATGTTTGACCATTCATGATCAAGGTATCTCTGGGGTTTTGAGAAACATTGGTTATTCTGAACGAGTGTGATTGAGGGTCCTTGAGATAATGAAACATAAGATTATCTGAACCTACCATCAATAGAGTAATTGGTGATTGAATAGAAACCACTATGGTTTTGTTAAAACCATTTATATCTTGACTCTGATTAAGACTCCATTTACATCAAATGTTGAAATGTGGAAAATTTATTAGGAAAAATTTGGTGATATATTCTTATAGCATTTATAAATTTTTTTCAGATATTATTCCAAATAACTATAATTATTTTTCTTTTTCAAGTTTATATATTAAGGAATGTCTCATAATAATTTTTATAATCATTTCATAACTCTAGTTTTATAATGTTTGTTAGATTTTCTATGTATTATAGAATTCATATAATTAGTGATTAACAATTTTTTTTCTCCTTTAGAAACTACAATTCAGACTCCATCTTATAGTAAATCATGTATTTATATAATCCATTGCAAAAGAAATTATTTACTATTATAAATGTTGTTTCAGTGGTAACTAAATATTATCTTTATAGGGGTTGCTCAAAGATATTTGTCACTATTTTTTTGGGAACAGTTTATTTTTATTCAATAAATCATAAATTACAAGTGAGTACAATGAAATTAAAAAAATTGAAAATAGTATTTTGACCGTGTTTTTGGGTTTGGGTTGGTCATCCACTTACAATCAAATAAAATTATTCTATGATTTTAATCCCTAAAAATAACTCGAAAATATATGGTTCCATTATAATATTTTTTTCACCATTTGGTTGAATGCAATTTTAAGAATAAACAAAATAAGAATCACAATTCAATCTACCCTCTTTCCTTGTTTGTAAAATCATATAAAACCCCAGTCTTATTTTACATAGGATATCCCTATTGGGATTTTTGTTTTATTAGCCACCTATTAATTTTATACAACCTTAATACATGAAAAATCAACCTCAAATACATTCCCCAATCACCTTTATATATTCCATTGGATATAAGGAATAATGATCATTGACCAAGGATGTGAATAATGAGTAGAAATTAAATCAATCAAAATAAAATTTATTAATATTTAATATTACTAAATACTAAACCATGTTAAAAAGAATATTGATATTTAATCAAAATAATTTAGTAGACTCAATCATTATAAAATAAGTTACATTCCATCATTAACATGTAGAGGTTCCCACCCCTTCATGTAGGGGATAGCTCTTATGGAGGTTTGAGAATAATTAATTACATAATGGAAAATAAAACAAAAGTAACATGAAAATATGTTTCCATAGTTGCGGTTTGGTACTTCCCAAATCCTTTTCCATAATTATTTTTTAAAAATACTTGTTTTATTATGAATTTTTACTCACATAAATTGTCAAAATTCCTTATTCTTAGAATTTATTCTTTCTTCCCTTATATCCCATGATTTTCAAATCTCTCGAAAATTCATTGTTTCTTTAGTAGGTGAATGTATCAATAAATATTATTCATCATTAAATATTATCCATGTGGATGACATTGGTTAGATGCATGAATGTTGATGTGGTGCTAAAAATGCTTGAAAACCCCGAGATTGTTTTTTCAAACATTAATTTCATTAAAATATATTAATGAAATTTTCTTATGGAGGTATGAATCCATATGGGAGATCGTGAAAAAGTTGTTTCATTATTACACATGATTCATCTTTTTGAGTACATCCATTCTTAGATGGATTAATATGTATGGTCATTAATCCTTATAACATTCATTCATATAGTTCTTCTTTCATTCTTAGGGGAAAAGATTCATCCTTATAGCTAGTCCATTCTTAAATAAATGTTGACATTATTATAAAAAAGATGAATTTTACCATAACATGGATATGAAATTATTATTCATTAAGGATGGACTGGTCAGTTCTAATGATGCTAAAACATAGTTGATTTTAAACACCTTTTCGACATTTTATAATTCGTTAAAATTGCTTAATATGAATCCTTAACAATAATAATAAGTATAAAATGAATGTCATTGTATGGTTTCTCCAAATCATAGTCAAATTGCTGAATTTTATTATTAATCTAGGATTATGGTATCAATGTAATAAAATTTAATCTTCCATTCTAAAAAAAATTATGATTTAAATTCCATTTAAATCGTAAACTAGTGAGATAAAAAATCAAAAAACTGAAATGTTAGACATATTAAAAACTCTGTCCCTAGAAACTACACATAATCTGCATAATCCTATAGATTTTAACATTAAAAATATTTTTCAATAACCGGAAATCCCGTGGAATTTTATTTTTTAAATACAGGGGAATTTTACTAGTCCGTAGTTTCAGACGACACTTGATTCTGAGGCCCGGTGTGCACAGAATCAATTTCTGGAATTTTTTTAGGTAAGTTCTACAAACGTACATGTGTTATTTTATATAATTTGAACCGATGCTCAGAATTGAAATTTGAGGGCACCGTTGAACTCGCAGTACCGGTATTCGCTTAAGGAGACATTCACCACAATTGTGTTTTATCGAGGTTGGAAGTCAATTATTTGGGATTCTATATAAACTAAATAAAAATATTTCTAACATATTTTTATTTTGAGTGGTGGTTTAATCCTCTAAGGGGTGGTTGGAGGTGGGGCCCACCCGCGCATAACCTCCCATGGTAGGATATTATGTGGTGGGTCCCACACAAACTAAAACCCCCTTAAACTCCCTTTAACCCCTTCAGTTCCCCATTAATGGGGGAAACTCTTGAACTACCTCATAATGGTGCCAAACCTCACTCATTAATTGAAACTCTCCACCTCCCTTGTTTTTGACTTTGAATTTTGAATCCATTCCTCTTCATTAAATTAAATGTGTTGTCACATTTAATTAAGTACAGCTCTTGGGTTGATGTTCCATACAAACATTAGGGAATTATATCTATTATTTTGGCTTAGCTTTCTTTGGTGGAGCCTTGGAGAAATAGAGAGAGTATCCTCTCTAACGAAGAATGATATAATCTCCAACAAAGAATGCCCGTCTCCACTGAGGGACGGCGATTCCGTCTTCACCCTTTTCAATCGGGGTAAGAAAGGGAAGATGACACCCGCAAAGAACGTCGCCAATGACGATGTCATCTCCTCCCGACGTCAATGGAATGAAGCCGCCTTCCCGGGACTCTACTGAGCGAATACCGATTGCATGGTAGGGGTTTTTTATTATTTTAATGCATTAATTATACCATCATTCCTGGTCACCTATTTTGGTTCGATGATGGCCATTTTTATCACCTAATACGGAGGGCGCGGGCCTAACCCACACAACCCGACGTCCCTTCATAGATTCTTGTTTGGTTGTCATCGGAGGCTGAGCCGGAAGGGCGCGATGCCATCGCACTGCGCCAGAGAAGAATCGCAGTCGGGAGGGTCGTGGCAGATGAAAGAGGCGCGACATCGTCCCTCCACGTCACGCCGTCGCGCTGCACTGCGCTAGAGGTATGGAACATCATCCTGGGTGGGCCGCGTCAAAGGGGTGTGGCGCCGTCTCGCCGCACCGGGGAGGATTCGCGGCTAGGGGGGGGGCGACGGATGGAGATGCGTGGCTCCCTCGCACCTTGTCGTGGAGCCGAAGTCTGTGGCCAGGTTGGGCCACAGTGGTGGGGGCGCGGCGCCGTCGCGCCACGTAGTGGACATGAGGATTGTGATGTCGTCGTGCTGCGGGGGAGGCCGACCGGGCCGGCCGTAGTGGAGCCGGCCAAGCTGAACCAGCCGGGTTCCGCATCCCCAGAACCAGCGCATCGCGCTGGTTCTGTTCGACAAACCGGTGAGGGTCACGATACCCCGCTCCCTAGCTTGGCCGGTCGGGCCTCCACGGCCGGACCGCCCTCGGTCGGGCTGCAACTCGGTTGGGCCGCCCGAGGCCACCCCCCCCCCCCCCCCCTCTACTGGCCTACCCATGGTAGGGCCGCCTTCGGTCGGGCCACCCTCGGCCGGGCCGCCCCTTAGTCGGGCCGCCATCGGGTCGGGCCGCCCTCAGACCTGGCCACCCGTCGGGTCGGGCAATCTCTTTGGGTCGGTCCGTGCCCTCGTCTCGGGTTGCTTCCTCAGACCGGGTCGGACTCGCGGACCGGGTCAGTCCCCGAGTCGGGCCTGGTTAGTCCAAATTGGTCAGACCGGACCCGGACGCGCTATGGCTGTTTACACCATTTAGCTTGCATCTATGGCTATAGATGTCAGATTGACGTACCGCCTACGGCGATGGAATTCATGGAGCGAGACGATTCTTTTGGCATACTACACATAAGGTTTGGACGCAGTTGGGGTATGACCGGGTTGATTTGAGCCTAAAAACCAACCGGGCCCCTTGAACGTAAATTCCAATAACTCTCAGACCGGGCGTCCGATTAATGCGCCCTCTATCGCGTTGTGTTCCTTATGATGAGATGGAACTATAGGATACATAAACACAAGACTCTATGATAGTTGATGTATTGACACTTGGCTTGAGAAGCGGACCCTCTCGGAATCAAGCGTGTTGTGTGTGGGAACCCTAGGGCTAGCTACGACAGTACAGTACCAGAATCCTACGTGGGTTCGACAACGATGACTACGGTACGAGGATCCTCCGTGGGTTCGACAACAATGCTACTATACCAGGATCCTCCATGGGTTCGACAACGATGACTACTGTACCAGGATCCTACGTGGGTTCGACAACGATGACATTGTACCAGGATCCTCCGTGGGTTCGACAACGATGACTACTGTACCAGGATCCTCCGTGGATTTGACAGCAATGATACTGTTCTTAGATCTTCCAGGGGTTCAACAGCGATGACTACTGTACCAGGATCCTCTATGGGTTCGACAGTGACAACACTGTACCAGGATCCTCCATGGGTTCGACAACAGTGACTTCTATACCATGATCCTACGTGGGTTCGACAATGATTACTTCTGTAACGGGATCCTCCGTGGGTTCGACAACAGTGACTTCTGTACCGGGATCCTACGTGGGTTCGATAATGATGAATTTTGTACCAGGATCCTACATGGGTTCGACAGCACTGATACTATTCTAGAATCCTACGTGGGTTCGACATAGGAGATGATTCAAAGGCTACATATAATTATCTCTACCCCTGTTCATGATTTGTATACCTCTGTGAGCTGAGTCTTGACATTCAATCATTATCATCGAGGTGATTGACTTTACTTCCTTTGTGGAATGGGTTGTTCTTGGGATCTAGAGTTGGAGCCGGACTGTTACTGGTAACTTAGGTATATGTATGGGCATATACCTAAGTAGGGTTGGTTGATAAATAGTGATTATATATTTCTTCTCTGGTTTATCCTTTGTGGATTCTGGGATACCTTCTGGGGTCTCGGTGTCCCCTACTGAGTATTTATATACTCACCCCTGGACGGGCATCGCCCGCACCTTGTTGTGTTTTGTGCAGATGATGGATATCAGTGATTGAGGCTGATGGTGACAGACTAGAGGTTGCTCGGATCTAGACTAGACGGGACGTACCTCAGGGGTGATTTGTTCGAGTTCTGTACCTACCCTTCAGGTAGGATTCCCCAGTGGATGATCCAGGATCTTTTTACCATTTTTATTTGTACTTGTTCATGTTGTTCAGTTGGTTTTGTATACCAGTCCACTTACTATCAGTACTTCCTTTGTTTTCAGTTTTACATAGTGTTTTGCTTCCAGTTGTGTACTATGATTGTGTATTATTTATTTTTATAAAGGAAATTCCTTAACAGCTTAGGGATTTATGCCTTTGGTGCTAGTCGCCATCCCCTGACCTATGGATGGTGGGATTAGGGTAGTCACAGCACGGGTCCCGAGGACGGGTCGTGAAAAATTGGTATCAGGGGAGTCAGTTCTACCGCAGAACATAGGACACTGTTATTTCTTAATATGAAGCAATACTGTTAAGATAATTGAGTGTTGTTTTCAGTCTAGGGAGTCCAGTGTTTGTGCGGCGGCTGACGCATCAATACACCAAGACCCTGGCTTCTGAATTCCAACTCAGTGTATGACAACACTGATTGCAAGTGTGTTTTTAAGAGTTTCCTTTATGATCACTTTGAGTCAGCTCACCAGGTATAACTTTTTTTGACGGTGGTGCACCAGTTTATCTTTAGGATGGCCACACGTAGGCAGCCAGCCAGGGTTCCGAGTTTTGTACAAGATGTTAGCCCACTGAGCGATGAGGTCTTGGTTCAAGGCACCATCATAGAGGGATATCAGTAGTACCACTGCCCGTTAGGCCACCAATACCATCAGCTCCAGCATCAGCAAGTGAATGGTGTCTTAGTGCGTTGCACGAGTTCCAGCACCATAGGACGCCCAGGTTCTGAGGAGAGATGGACCAAAAAGCTGTTGAGGATTGGATGGCGGCTGTCGTGAGAGTTTTTAGATTCATAGGGACACTAGCCGACCACATGGTGATTTTTTCCGCGATTCTCTTGCATGCAGCAATAGACATATGGTGGAGCCTGATTCTCCAGGTGCATGACGTGGCATAACTACTCAGGGCAGACTTTGAGAGTCACATCCGGTCATATTTTGTTCCATTATCCCTTCATGTGGTGCAGATACAAGAGTCACTTCATTTACAGTAGGGTAGCATGATGATAGCTCAATACTCAGTGAGGTTCACCAACCTCTCGTGCTACTCCACGGATATTGTACGAGACCCATTCTTTAAGGCTCGGACCTTCGAGCAGGGACTCAGGCATGAGATCGGGGCATTGATGATCTCCTTCAACATCCTGACGCAGGTGGGGGTACTAGAGCGAGCCCTTCTTGTGGTGAGTTTTTTTGCTGAGCAGACACTAGCAGTGAGACCCACCATAGGGCAACACGTAGCAGAGTCTTCTGCAGCCGGTAGTATACAGTTGTCCCAGAGGTCCAAGCGTACCAGGCTATCATGTGGGCGACCCCATGATACAGGTTCGTTTGTGAGGGGCACATGATACATAGCCAACCATACAAAGAGTAGGCAGTGCAATACATGCAATGGATAGGGTCGCATGGCATGTGACTCTCCGACCCACTATACAAACTATCATCAGACAGTTGAGGAACCTCCCATGAAGAGGTAGAGGTTTGACCATGGTGGTCCGCTGGGAGTAGGCGGACGTGGAAGAGGAGCTGGTCAAGCAGTAGGTGGTGGACGATGTTTCGAGGTCCTACCACTTCCACAACCCCTAGACGGACCACCTCGAGCTATGGGAGCAGGTGGACTGGATTGGGACTAGCATTAGGCATATATTCCTTTGTTCATGATGCTTCTAGCTTCATTGATTTCGTTTGTTTGGGGTTTCTTTGTGTCTTTTTACTTTGAACTGCAGTAATGAAAGACATGTATCCTTGTGATGTTTTCTTTCCTGCCTTTTTGTGTGGTTGATACTAAGAGGTTCCGGTTAAAAGTGTTGATTGGACCCTCACATTCAAGATTCCTACTAGAGGATACCCAGTGACCACACACTGATGACAATAGTGTGACTCAACCCTTTGAGGTGAGAGTAATAGCTGGATCACTTGGTAGTAGTGTAGAGGCTTTATGACGTCATCCATGGCATGAATTAGTACCGTTCATGTTAGGATTGACTGTATTAGGAAATGGATGTGGTTTATCCAGGGAATGAGACCGGATTTCTCTTTTCGGAAAAAGGTTAAATCTTAGCAGCTCTAGTAGGACGTCGGCCAAGAAGGGTGTAGTCAAGTTATATTCAATTGGTTAGTCTCACCCATAGTTCGTTGAGCGAACAGTTTACGCTTTACTCTGATCACCAGAGTATTAGGTATATCTCCTCACAGAAGGACCTAAACCTAAGACAACAATGTTGGCTTGAATTCCTCTAGGTTTATGACATCGAGATAGTCTATACTATTGGGAAGGGGAACATTGTAGCCGATGCTCTCATTAAGAGATCAGGCATTCATCTTCTTGGGGAGGCGACAAAGCAGCTGGACGGGTTGCAGATTTCCCCTATGGATTGGGATGGACCAGCCATTCTACAGACTCTCACAGTCACTCCTCCACTTCTTCATCTAGTCAGGGAGGCACAACGTGGGGACGTTGACTATGAGACACGATGGGCTTAGATATCCACAGCGCATCTACATGATAGATTTTGTAAGGTGGGGAGCATATCATTCTCTTCAGAGGATGTACCATGGTACCAGATTCACTTTAGGAGGAAGTGTTGAAGGAGCTCCACACATCTCACTTAGCAGTAAATTCAGGAGAGGCGAAGTTGTATGAAGACCTCTGACGACAGCACTAGTGGCCAGGCTTGAAGAAGGTAGTAGTAGATTTTTCCTAATAGTGCCTCACATGTCAGGAAGTGAAGGTAGAGCAATAGGTTCCCGCAGTCTTGGTTCAACCCTTAGAGGTCCCAGAGTGGAAGTGGGACGGGATATCCTTGGATTTTGTGATGGGACTTACATGTACACCTAGAGGACACGACTCTATCTGGGTGATCGTAGACCTACTCACCATGTCGGCCCACATACTACCAATCAAAGAGCAGGACTTAGTAGAGAGCTTGGGATGCCCCTATGTATAGGAGATCGTAAGGATTCATGGTTTTCCATCGACGATCATCTCTGATCGAGATGCACATCTCACATCCTGACTATAGAAGGGGTTACATGAGGCTTTAGGAACACACCTTTGCTTGAGCACCGCCTTCTATCCTTAGACAGATGGTCAGACTGAGAGGTCCATTTAGAATCTTGAGGACATGCTCCGTGAAATAATCCTTGACTTTGGTCGCAGTTGAGAGGATCACTTACCGTTGGTGGAGTTTGCATAAAATAATAGCTACCACTCCACCATCGGGATGGTACCTTACAGGCATTGTACGACCGACCTTGCAGATCGCCTATGTGCTGGACTGGCCCAGGGGAGTCAGCACTTGTAGGACAAGAGATGGTGAATGTTGCGATAGAGAAGGTGCAGATGATCCATTAGAAGATGAAGACTACACAGAGCAGGCATAATTCCTATTCTGATAGGAGACGGAGACCACTAGAGTTCGAGGATGGAGACCACATATTTCTACGGGTCTCACCTCAACAAGGTCTATGGATATTTGTCCGAGGAGGAAAATTATCTCTGTGATAAATTGGACCTTTCCAGATCCTCACCAAGGTAGGCGATGTGGTTTACTACTTGGCTCTTCCACCTCAGTTGCACCAGGTGTATGACATCTTCCATGTATTTCAGCTGAGGAGATACGTGCACGAACCATCCCACATCATCGACCATGGGATGTTGCACATAAATGATGGGGTGAAATTCGTGAAGGTTCCAATGGAGAATGACGATCGACAGGAGTGGGTCCTGCATTGATGGTCGATACCTCTGGTGTGTGTTCAATAGCAGAACTAGAACCTCTAAGAGAGCACATGGGAGTGGGAGGCTCATATGCATTCTCAGTACCCCATTTTTTCCCTAGTATGTGTATTAGCATACAAAGAAGTAAATCATAGAGGTGGGGAGAATTTAAAGTCCCATAAATCCCATGGGGTTTTTTTAAAATACACAAGAATTTTACAAGTCCGCAGTTTCTGACGAAACTTGATTCCAAGGCCTGGTTTTCCCAGAATCAATTTTTGATGTTTTGTTCGGATACGTTTAGTAAATGTATGTGCTTGATTTTATATATTTTGAATAGGTTCCTAGAATTGAAATCCTAGGGCATCGTTGAACTTGAAGCACCGATATTAGCTTTTTGAGACCTTCACCGCAGTTGTGTTTTATCGAGGTTGGATGTTATTTATTGGGGTTTCTAAAAAAAATAAATAAAAATATGCCTAACATATTTTTATTTGTAGTGGTGGTTTAATCCTCCAAGGGGAGTTTGGTGGTGGGACCCAACCGCGCATAACCTCCCATGTGAGGATATTATGTGGTGGGGTCCACACGAACTCAAACCCCCTTAAACCCCCTTTAACCCATTTAGTTCCCCATTAATTGGGGAAACTCTTGGACTACCTCATAATGGTGCCAAACCTCACACATTAATTGAAACTCTCCACCTCCCTTATTTTTGAATTTGAATTTTTAATCTATTCCTCCACATTATATTAAATGTGTTGTCACATTTCTTTAGGGAAAACCCTGGGGTTGATGTTCCATAAAAATAATATAGAACTATCTCTATTATTTTGGCTTAGCTTTATTTGGTGGAGCCTTGGAGAAATAGAGAGAGCATCCTCTCCAACGAAGAATGATATCCTCTCCAACGAAGAAATCCTGTCTCCACCGAGGGACGATGACACCGTCTTCTCCCTCTTCAACTGGGGAACGAAAGGGAGTACATCGCCCATGAAAACATCGCCAACGATGAAGTCATCTCCTCCCAACGTCTAAGGAATGATGCCGCCTTCCCACGACTCTACCGAGTGAACACCGATTGCAAGGTAGGGGGATTTGATTATTTTAATGTATTAATTATACCCTCGTTCCTTGTTTCCTATTTTGGATCGATGGTGGACTTTTTTTATCACCTAATGAAGAGGGCACTGGCCGAACAAACATAGCTCGACGTCCCTCCGTAAATTATTATTTGGTTGACATTGGAGGCGGAGCCTGAAGGGAGCGCTGCCATCACACCGCGCCGGAGGTACGGAACTGCGGCCAGGGTGGGCTGCGACAAAGGGGTGCGGCACCGTCGGGCCACACCAGAGAGGATCTGTGGCTAGAAGGGCCACGGAGGATGGATAAGCGTGGCGTCGTCGCACCGCGCGGTGGAGCCGAAGGTCGTGGCCAGGTCGGGCCACGGTCGTGGTGGTGCGGTGTCGTCGCACCCCACGGAGGACAGGAGGTTCATGACGCCTTCACGCAATGGCGGCGGGCATCCAGGCCATCAGCCATGGTGCCCGTCGAGCGGGACCAGCTGGGTCCCACGGACCCTGAACCTGCAAAATACACCGGTTCTGTTCGACAAACTGGGGAGGGGCGCGACACCCCCTTCAATCGTGTGGCCGACCAGGCCGCCCCGGACCCGGTCGCC
Organism: Viscum album; assembly: GCA_963277665.1. NCBI lineage: Eukaryota > Viridiplantae > Streptophyta > Magnoliopsida > Santalales > Viscaceae > Viscum > Viscum album. The sequence goes on from OY728133.1 coordinate 531,428,831, forward strand.
CCGGCCAGGCCGCCCTCGTCCGGGCTCCCCGAGGTCGGGCCACCCCTCGGTCGGGCCGCCCTCCGTCGGGCCACCCACGGTCGGGCCGCACTCGGTCGGGTTGCCCCTTGGACGGGTCGCCCTCGGGCCGGGTAGTCCTCGACTCAGGTCGCCCCCTCGTCTCGAGTCGCTTCCTCACATCAGGTCGGAACCGCGGACCAGATCAGACCCTGGTTCAGACCGGGTCAGGCCTGTTCAGTCCGACTGGGTTGGACCGGACCCGGACCCGCTATGGCTGTTTACACCATTTATCCTGCATCTATGGCTAGAGGCGTCCGATGGACATACCTCATGCGGTGATGGAATTATTGGACCGAGATGATTCTTTTGGAATACCCCACTTGAGGTTTGGACACAGTTGGTGTACGGCCATGTTGATTTGAGCCTAACAACCAACTGTGCCCCTGGAACGGATATGCTAATAACTCTCAGACCGGGCGTCCGATTGACACGCCATCTGTCGTGTTGGGTTCCTTATGATGAGACGTAACTACATGATACATCAACTCAGGACTATATAATAGTTGATGTATCGACACTTGGCTCGAGAAGCGGACCCTCCCAGAATCGATCGTGTTGTGTACGGGAACCGTAGGGCTGGCTGTGACGTTACTGTACCAGAATCCTATGTGGGTTCGACAGAAATAACTACTGTACCAGGATCCTACATGTATTCGACAATGACGATATTGTACTAGGATCCTTCATGGGTTCTAAAGCGATGACTACTGTTCCAGGATCCTCCATGGGTCTGTCAGCGACCGTACAGTACCATGATCCTCCGTGGGTTCGATAGTGATGACTACTATACCAGGATCCTCCATGGGTTCGACACCGATGATACTTTACCATGATCCTCCATGGGTTCGACTGCGATGACTACTCTACCAGGATCCTCTGTGGGGTCAATAGCAATGATACTGTTATAGGATCCTCCGTGGGTTCGACGGTAGTGAATTCTTTACCGGGATCCTACGTGGGTTGGACAGTGATGACTTTTGTACTGGGATCCTCTGTGGGTTTGACAGTAGTGACTTCTATACCGGAATCCTACGTGGTTTTGATAGTGATGAATTTTGTGCTTGGATTTTACGTGGGTTCGACAACAATAATAATGTTCTAGGATCCTACGAGGGTTTGATAGAGGAGATTATTCAGAGGCTATATATAATCATCTCTACCCCTCTTTATGTGTTTTATACCTGTGTGTGCTAAGTCTTGACTTTCAATCATTATCATTGAGGTGATTGACTTTACTTATGTTATGGAATGCGTTTTGCTTGGGCTCGAGAGTTGGAGTCAGACTATGAATGGTAACATAGGTATATGTATGGGAATATACCTAAGTAGGTTTTGTTGATACTTAATAACTGTATCTTTCTTCTTTGGGTTACCCTTAGTGAATTCTGGGTGGCCTTCGGGGGTATCAGGGTCCCCTACTGAGTATTGTTATACTCACCCCTGCACGAGCGTCACCCACACCTTGTTTTGTTTTGTGCAGAAGATGTTCAACAGCGATCGAGGCTGAGGGTGATAGACTGGAGGCTACTCGGAGCTGGACAAGATGGGACGTACCTCAAGGGAGAGTTGTTCGATTTCTGAACCTACCCTTCAATTAGGATTCCCTGGTGGATGATCCAGGAGCTGTTTTCCCTTTTTACTTGTACTTGTTCTTGTTGTTCAGCTGGGTTTGTATACTGGCCCACTTACTATCAGCACTACCATTGTTTTCAGTTTTACATAGTGTTTTTCTTCCAGTTGTGTACTCAGATTTTGTGTGATTTATTTTTATAAATGCAATTCCTTCTCAGCTTAGGGATTTACACCTTTGGTGCTAGTCGCCAGCCCCTAGCCAATGGATGGTGTGCTTGGGGTAGTCACGGCATGAGTCCCGAGGACAGGTCAGGACAAGATTGCCTAGAAATATTTAAATAAAAGCCAATGTGAGTTATTTTATTAATATCATGCTTAACAATTATATCATTCCTCTGTACGGTTATTCTTTACAATTTCATTATTGATTAACTTTAATCTGTTTCCACTTATTTCATACCCCCATGTCTATTTATACCAACATTTTGAAAATTATTTCATTCAAACTCATGTCTATAATTTTAGAAAGGCTTTTCTCATTCCAATTACATTCAATATTGACTACAGGAATCAATAAATTATTCATATTCTCCAAAAAAATTATGTATTTCTAAATATCATTTGATTTTTATAGGTTTTATTATGTCATATAAGTTTATGTGTTCTTTTGAGACTATTATAAGGATGATTGTGGGATTGTGATTTTTATTGAATCATAATCCATTGTTTTCATCATCCTTAAAAAATAGAGGAAATCATATTTTTCTCTTCATTGAAATTGTTCTTCCACATTTAATTTTTAAAGGGTGGATAAAACCTTTTTTATTTTAGTAGCAATATAAATTCACCCTCTATGTTTCCTTTAGGAGATTTAACATTCCATCTATTTTAAATTTTAATTTAATTCTTCTCTAGAAGGGGTTTTGAGTAGGTGTTTGATATTTTTTTCTTTATACTATATTTATATTTTCTTCCATTATGATGTTTGAATAGGTAAATTCTTTTGGTAGGTCTTTTAATTCTTCCAAATATCACCTTCTAGATAGTTTAAGATACATAAATATTTTCGTAGAAATTTTTTCCTCCCCTTAAAATTTATCATTACTCTAAAATCATATTTATTTATTTAGTTATCACACCATAGGGAAAATTATTATTATTAATTTCCTCCCCTAATATCTACTAGTAAATAGTTCATTATAATTTTTTATACATTGAACATAGTGAAAATTTATATTTTTTTGAGATCACAGGGGTATTATTTAACTTCAAAACACTGTTAGACTTCATGAATAAATTTTAATGATATCTAAAACATCATTTCATTCCTCACATTGGGATTTATCTTAAAAAAATTGGAATATAGATAATGAAACAATTCTATTCTTTAGCACAAGAATATTTTTCATCATAATTTCTACAAAACATTTTTTCCCATCCACACACTAAAATTCAAAATATATCATAAATAATTTTTTTGAAAATGTTTGATTGGGTATTATTTCCCATAATTTGGTTTAAAATTAAGGATATCAATAGATTTTAATTTATAATAGGGTTAAAAAATTTATTTATTCTTAAAATAATCATTTTGAAAGGGGATTTTGTTCAAAATAATACAAAAATCATTTATAGCATGTGATACTAAATTCACCATGGATTTGACACTGTAATTTATCAAATTATGGTTACTCAAACATGAAATGGTTATCTCAATATATGATTTAATTTTTAAAATATATCAAAAATAGGTTTAGAGTATTTTTTGGAATACGATTAAATTTAAACAGTATGGAATTCTGTTGAATTTTTAAATCATTGATGTTTTTATGAATTCCCCTCACATTGAATTTGAATGAATGTTATTTTTTTAAAATTCACATAATGTAATTAGATAGGACAAATTAGTTAAAATCTATTCTCATTGGGATAAAAAATTTCCTATAAATTCGAGTTAATCTTACAATGTTTCAACACATAATAAGATTAAAAAAGAAAAACTACTTAAAAGGGTATGAAAATATGGAAAAAATTATTACTCTATAACATACAAAGTCACTTCCATTCCCCCTAAATAGAAAATTCTATAGATTCAGTTTATGATATTAATCAATGAAAAAATATTTAAATGGGTTAGTGGAAATAAATTAAGTGTTATGGAAATGTAAATTCTCATGTATCTCAATGATAGATAGGTTACAGGAAGGTACGTCCCCCATTAGTTTTTAAAATAGTTCAATAGAATTTTTTAAACATATTCCCATTTATATTAAATGATTAATCTTCTTGTTATCTCATAATATAAACAACAGGAAATTATAGGCAAGGGTGTATGTTAATACTCTTTCTAATAAGGATTGATGTTTACATGGAATCAACTATTTTGAAACTTTTATATATTCTCTTAGATCATGCTTCATCTCCCTTACTACCCAGCTGGATGTGTCCTCCAACTACATAGGTAAGTTTCAACAATTTCCACAAATAAAAAATCATGGAATCATTATAATGGGTGTATTTGTGGTTTTATAACAATACCAATATTGTTTTTCAAATATATACCTCAAGTATTTTCATTTTGGATTGATGTTTATAGTAAAAATTTCTAAATTCTCCATGTTTGAATATTTATCTAGATTTTTTTTACATTTATATAGAGTTGATGTATGGAAGAACACTGCATTAATCCTAAAAAACCATGTATAATATTGATGAATAAGTGACTTACTTGTTCACTGATGATATATTTTAGGACAACAAACACATAAAATAGTTTTTCATGAAAAAAACAAAATTAACATCATCTATTTTTTGTCCTTGACAGTAACGAAATATAAAACATTATGATCCAAAATAATGTTTGTAGATTTTTAAAATATCATGGTAAACTATCCCATAAATAATATTTTCCATTCATAAATTATTTGAATAATGAATATGGTACTTTTAGTAATTTCTTATATTTTAAAGATGTTACTGTTAAACTTAAATTGCTCAATTTTTTTTTAAAATTCGTGATTGTCTCTAAAAATAGTAGTTTAATAAATTCGTGATTTAAAACATTACAAATTGTCATTTTATGTAAAAATATGTATTTAACAAGTTTTGGTGTGAAACAAAATCATTAATAGATTGTGTCTCACAGTAATGAAAAAAATATTATTTTATGGACATAAAATTTATAAAAGATATATATATTTCCAAATATATAATATTTCTTCATCATTTAGGGAAAAACATGTTTGGGGTTTAGGTGATATGGAAGATGAATTTTTTTTAAAAAAACTACTGATCATATAATTATACTAGTTTACCTATCATTCGACGAAATGTGGTTTTTCTCTTATAATGAAGTTATCTAGTGGTTGTTGATTATGTATTTATAGATTAACAAAATTTAGAAGCCGTATGAATTGATCTTACACCAATTTCACAATGTCATTATGTATCATGATCAATATATTAAACTCTAGAATTAGTATAATCTTCTTAACAAAATTGGTTTATCATCACATTTTATCATCATATTCATGTGGGATACATGATACAAAGAATCATAAACCTATTTTGAATAAATATGATATATATTTTTATAAAGGAAAAAATTATTTAAAAAACTCATTTTATGTGGTTTAGTAATGGGAATAAGAGGATTTGAATCTCCAATATTCATATGAAATGACTTATGATGATGATTCAACTCTCCTGGATAACAAAGCTCCCATGAAACGTATGAACGAATCATAACTTTACTCAAATGGGTATTCCCAACTTTTGGGGTGAAGCAGTCTTGGGGTGATTAGAATAATTTTAAATTCATCTAAATATTACTTGAGATCAAAAACAAATAGAGAATCAGTATCTTTATAAAATATCTATTAAATGGAAAGAGAAATATTACTGAAATCCTTGTTGAACATCATGTAAAATCCTAATAGTCTTATAAATTATCTAAAATAGGATAAATTTCATTAATATATGAAACCTAAAATTGGAATTATATGATCTAAATGGAATAATATATTATAAAAATATTATAAATAAAAATTTGAATGTTGTTTTCTCCAAATCATTAGGTGTAATGAGCAGTAGATCGTGGTATGAAAATCCATCTGATAAACTATAATGAGATCTTCCTACTAAAATATCTAAAATATATGAATCAAAAAATTAGAAATTTCTCATTCTTAGATATATGATTAATCTTCCAATAATCTATGTACATTATCCATTATTTAAAACTATTAAATTAAATCAACTCATTTTGATCATTAGTTAAAATGGTTCATATAATTATTTTATAGACTTTATGAATAGGGATATCCAAATATATGATAAATACGGGACATATAATTAATTATTCTAAAATATTTCTTATCCCATTAAAACCTACCTCCCTTATGGTGGGATTTCTCTTCTATTTTGGTCTCCTATTAGATTTGGAATTTAATCCTAGATGAATAAACTATGTGAATTATGGTGGCCTTTAAATTACCTATATTAATATTTAATCTTATTTAATGTTCATTACATATCATAAGGATCCATGACAGAATAATATTAGTATATTATCATATAAAACATAGACACATGAATTATTGGTTCATAAACTAATTACATAGTTTCCCACATAGATCGTAATAACTAGAAAAGTCTTAGACATATCAAACTAAAAATATTTACTATTATTAGGTGGAATTTTGTTAGAAGAAACGGTGAGATCATATACTCAGAATATGAATATAACAGGGAAATCAGATATCATGGAAGAAAAATAAGACAATAATTATATGAAAACATGAAAATTTGTTTTAAAAATCATACACTATATATCATAGATCATAGAAATTATAAATTCCATTAATCATGGCAGTTCATAAGACTTGATTCATAATAGGAATCAAAGAACATTATCCAAGAGAACACAACACTGGCCTGACACACAGATTTTAAGCATACATATAAGCATAAAAAATCATTTAATTATTATTTGAGTCTCATTAATAATGTTATAATAGTAGAATTTATTCACTCCCTAATCCATAATATTTTTAAATTTTTAATCCCAGTACTATCATAGTCGATATTTTCCCTTATTAAAAAAAGGATAACTCCCCAATGGTTTCATATTAATCACATGTGATAGAAATAATTATACACTACATTGGATGGATATATAATTTTTGTATATACCATAACATAATGAAAATAATACATATGTGTGATATAATATCATAAACATTGATCATATTAGAAACCATGAAAATAAATCGGTTTTATAACATTTCATCATAGAATAAACCATGCAAAATAAATGGATTTTTGAACCATTTCATTATTTCATTCGAGCACGACACCTGAAAATGAAATAATATTCATAAAAATCTTGTAATAATAAACACAAACCATAGAGATAAATATTTATGATGATATCCCTGCATCATATACCTAGAAAAACTAAATAAAATCAATGGGTTTTTCTTTGTTAAATAAAAGTATTATTACATGAAAAATGATAAATTCACAAGGAAAAGAAATTTTCCACTATGAAAATTATTTTTAAAAAATTAAAAAATCAAAAAAACCATTTTCAATAATTTTCATTGATAATAGAAACATTAAAAAATAATGAAATATTTACAATACTAGGCAGTCATGGTAGAATGAAATTCTATTCATCCTATTTATGTGAAAAGAAAATATTACTTTCAAATATTTGTAAAAAGTAAAAAATTTACATTTATGAAAAATTAAAAGAATATTCCCCTTAATAAATATAGTAAAAATTATAACATGGTGAAAATAAAATTGAAATTAATATTTGAATAATAAAAACCAGCTGTAAACTTTTTTTTAATACATGGATATTTATGTTATGTTTTTTTGACCGATGAAAGAAATAAAGATGATTTTATTTAAATGAATTTTTTCAATACCTAAGTACTTAAATTGAGAAAAATTAAAAGAAAACATGTATTATCAACAAATATTAGTTTTATAGTAATATTAATGAGTTTTGTTATAGAAAAATCATATTTTCTCATCATCAAAAACATAATAAGAAACCTGAGAAATAAAGTAATTGTAATAAAAAATCCCAACCACTTTGGTAACATGTGACTCATAAGATCCGTGAAAAAAAACCATATATGAATATGTATATCTGATTATTTTCATCAAAACAGTCATAAAACACTTTAATGGGTTCTATATACACCATATAAATGAAACAAGGGGGAATGTGGCATGTGTCCCATAGAAATAAAAGTGAGACAAAAAAACCATTTTCTTGGGTTCTAATTCCATCACATGTTTTAAAAAATCAATAATAGTAATTATATCATTATTATAAATATATTATATAACATTGATAATATATATTATACCACATATTATTTACTTATTACCTTTTATCTCACTATTTATTAACGATTCTTCATCACAATCATTATTCTAAGGGATATTTTCTTCGTTTTTCTTATATGTTTTGGATCACTCGTTATAGTACATATACGTTGAACATGATTCCATAACTCCAAAAAATTTAAACAATATATAAAAATTTAAAATATTCTTTATATTTAAATTTAAATTAATCTGTAAATATATATATAAAAAAATAAATTACACCATTAATGGAGATAGTTGGAAATATGTACTAATAAATGTTGTATTCACTTTTCAAAGAATAGAATGAAAAGAGTTGAATAATAATTCACCAAACCATAATTATTATATATATATATATATTATAGTTATTAATATTCCATTATTTACATACTTTCAAACTATAAATGGAAATTGATTCATTTCTCTTCCGGGATGTGGTAGTCCAGACCTATACATGAGAAATGATAACATTTACCAATGGATAAGAAGTTAGGGAGGTAAGATTGATATAATAACTATATAAGCATAAAAATGAAATTATTATTAATATAATTTTATAATTATTTTTATCACTACGTGTAGATTATATGTGATATGTACCCATGAGTGATATGTTCAATTACAATTTGATGGAAATCACGTTAATGGATGTTATTTCATAATCATAATAGAAATTTAGTATATTAAAGACACTAGTTTCATTATTTTTTGATGATTATAATATATATAGATGTGGAAAATTAAAAACTAAAAAAATTGATTGGTTATGGCATTAACTCCTCTTTAAAACAAATCATCCATATCTTCTATTAAGGACTAAAGGGTTGGCCTTTTGGGAACATGATAACCCATAGAATGTGTCTTGATAATTTTAAAAAAACTTAATAGAAAAAGAATGATAAAATTTTCTTAGATAAGATAGTCGATAGGTTCCCTTTATATATTTGAGGGGAGGGACACTCTATTAATTTCTTTAAATAATAAAATATATAATTTCATTATCTAGGAAAAATGAATCCAAAAGGAAAAGAACTTAAACTATTTTTCGATGTAGATCAAATCCCATAAATCAATAAAATTTAGACTAGATTATGTTGTGTTTTAAAACATATCATTTTTTATAACCACATAGATAACCCTTTTTATGATGATTCACAATAACAAATTTTTCAAATTAAAAGTTTCTAATTCTACATATATGGTAACTATGGAATCATAAATGGAAAAAGGAATCAATTTCTAACCATATCATAACATAATTTCCCTATTGAATGATTTTGATAAATTTTAAACACTTCCATAATATATTATTTTTATTAAATAACATTTAGATCAATTTTGACACTATTCATTTAATTTGAATTCAAATACCTAAATAAATAAGTTGGAATTAGAATATAAATTTATCCCCCACCCCCCTAATATGTCATAATGATCTATAAGATTAATAGAACACTTTATCTCCAACAGATTATATTATTTGAAAAAAAGTAAAAAAATTCATTTACTAGGCTAATAAATAAATAAATAATTTTTTGGCATTATAAAATGATTTGATGTTATTATATAATAAAAAAATTAAAAATAAATTTAAATATGGAAATTTGTTTTATTAAACTAAAAATAATGGTTTATTTTGAATTATAATTTTCATTCATCACTATATAGAAACCTATAAGATATTTATTACTATTGGAGGGATATTTGTAAATTTTTTGGTTTAAATACAATACTGTCATTTTTATGGAAAAATGTCCACTAACGAAATAAATTTCCAGATTAGATAGATGAGGGAACAATTTAACCTATCTAATAACATTTATAGTGAAAAATTATGGCCTTATCACTTTTTTTTAATTAATATTTACCATATTTTACACTTACCATGTGCATACATATTACTACATTTACAATTTATATTTACCATAAAATGGTCTTATTCAATAAATTTGGACCATTTGATTCAAATTATATAATAATTTTAATCAAATTTACTTCTTATTAGTGTTATAAATTAATTCAAAAAGTATGTTTGAAAAACACGATCCAAAACACATTTTAAAAAACAATTATGAATAAACTTAATTTATTCTCATCACATGCATCGAAAATATATTATTTGATTGATAAAACATATTATTGAATATAAAATATAAATATTTCAATCAAATAATTAAAAATAGTGATTATTTTAATTTTTTAATATAAGAATACATTCCAGGGATTAAAATATTTTTTCAAAAAATTGTTTATTTTCAAATGATTTAAATTTTTATTTATAATTAATTTATTACCAATGAATTGATTTTATACACATCTAACTCTATTTTTTTGTTATAATTTAGTTATTCCAATTAATTACTTCCAAACCAGGATATATTTAATAACTATTTTTTAAAATAATGAATTTATTAATATATTTTCTTCATTTAATCTTAGTGTTTCATGTAACAAGTGATATCTGGGAAAATGAATTTATTTATTAAACTATATTTCGGGAAAAAAATATTTTCAATTACATTCATACCTCTATTTAAATAAATATTCCGTAAAACAATTTCTCTATGATACAAACATTTTGGATATCACTTTTTCATCACATAGTTATGTTTCCAAGTAGCTTATTCATACTTCTAATTTCTCAAGAGAACATTCCCCATATAAGTATTATTTCAATGTAGAAAATTGTCTCTATGATAAAATATTTCTTCCAATTTTTCATCATAGGAAAAATTATTCTCCATTGAAACAATATATAAGTTCATCACATGCAATAGATATGTTTTTTATATACATAGTAGATATACATGAAACACATCGTGAAAATGATAATGGTTGTGTGGATGTTCCAAGTAGTATGATACTATCCCTACTCAATCAAGAATCATAGAGGGGAAAACGTACCGTGGGATCATCGTACCTCTCTACATGAATCTCAAATAGTTTTCTTTGGATGTATTCAATGAAAAACCTTATCACCCACATGAAATGCTACATGGTTTCAATTATTATTTGTATAACTTTTTTGATTATGAGCACTTGTGATGTTTTATTGATGGGATCCAACATTCTATTCAATTTACTTGTAATAACCAAGTCAAAATAGAATTATTTCCACAACATTATCTCAATAAATTAGATATATACACTTATTTTAATAAGGGGTTTCACAAGGATAAATTTGAATACTTAAGTGAAATCTATTTCTATAAGAATATTCAACTAATTTATTGTTTTGATCCCAATAACTATTGAAATTATATAGAAAAAGATCATGATATATCTTGTAGGTTTTCATTTTATATCTTAGACTAACCATAAATTTGGGAATGAAATGATTGATAAAACTAAAATCTGTGTCCAGATCATACTGACAACTTATTTTATAACTATGAGGTAAACCTCATATCCAAATCATATACAATTGATAGTGGTACTCCATGAAATCATACCACTTAAATAATTTGTAACAGATTAATTTATTCAATAGATATATTTTCTCTAATGGAGATAATGTGAGTTAAATTTTTATATTCATCTTATACCACCGATATAGTAATTTCCCATTTAGATGTCTTATGGTGTCTTATGATAAAATCACTGGTGTTGTTTTCCCATTTCCCTTATATAATTGTTAATGGATGAAATAACCACTTAGACACATATATATATATATATTAGAATTAAATTTATGATATATAATATGGAATGAAATTTTCTCTACAATAACTATCATTATGTTGTCCCACCAAAAATACTATTTCAATTCTCTATACATCTTCAAGCATATAGTTTTAATAGAAAATGATGAACTACGATCTATACCCAATATATTCTTCTCCAAATCCAGAATTTAAGGGAAAAATAGACATTTAATGAATGATATAATCGAATCACAATCACGGTTGTACTCGTGATAAATTCTCACCTTCATCTGTAGCTTTAAATCTTTCTTCTACCCCTCATTAATAATCAAATAGATAGTTGATGGTACACTTGTTTGAGAAATATAATATCTATCTTCTTATATAAAAATTTCATGATCCAAAATCTGAAAATATAGAAATATTAGTTATTTTTTATCATCAGTATTTATATTATAGTGTATTTCTTTCGATTCAGAGTATCTTCCACCTTATTTTCATTTCCAGGGTTGTAATGTAATGAGCAGTATAATAGTTAATCATCTATAAAAATATTATTGTTCCCATATTCAAATAATTTTTTGTGTATAAAATAATATATTTTATCATCATTATATATGTCAGAACATTATCAATCTATATAACTTCTTCATATATTGAAATCAAAAATTATCACAACTAACCATAAATCATATGTTTTTTAATTTTTTTATTTGTCCATCATGTTTTTATGAGGAATAACCAATAACCATATCATTATTCATTAGCATTCATCTCATCCCCTTATTTGATGCATCGTTATAGACTTTATAACGTTCACCACAGTAGCATAGTGTAAGCAAAGGTGTCCCGACAAGACTTCTCTTTTGTTCCTTAAATCGGTCTTCACATTCAATCATCCAAAGTCACATTTAACCATTTTATTTTTATATGGTGATTGTATTAAATAAATATGATAAATTATTTATAAATATCCAATAATATCATACCGAACTAAGAAAAATAAGGATCTCATTCATAGTACTTTGTCTGGCCTAATGTTCAACAACATCTATCATTTATGGATCCACAGATATTTCCACACAAGAGATTATAAGACCAAAAAATTAATCGTTTTATAGAAAAAATACACACTTGTTAATTTTTTCAAAAATATTCATGTACCAAAGGGTCCTAAAAAATTATAAAATGATCTTCATGGTCATACATACTAGTTGAATATATAATAATATCAATTAGAAAAACTACTAACACTGATAAATGAAATCAAAAAATACACTATTTATTATTTCCATGTAAAAATAGGTGGAATTAATAAGACAAAATGTAATGACTATAAATTAATATTTTTCCTTCCTTTTATAGAATTATATCCGTAGAATATCTTCCACTTTATCCACAATTGATGATATCCATATTTAAGGTCAATCTTTATAAAATTTTTCAGCTCCAAGAAGTCGATCAAATAAGACATCAAAACATGGAAGAGGATACATGTTCATGATTTTGATATTTTTCTGTTCATTTTAATTAATATGGATTCACATTGTTACATCATTTATTTGAAAAAAAATAAATGGTTAAACCCATGGAAATACACTTGGCTAAATGATTTACTTGTAATGATTATATAATAGATTATTCTATAATTACTACAAATCGACCATGGATATTCTATATAGAATATTTTAAATAGCTGTGGAAATGGGTATGATATTTTTTAGGATTTAAATCCCTGATTTAGTGGAATACATGTAACATAATCCTGAAATACTGCTATAAACTCCCACACAATATACATATTGTTGCCGTTGTGTTTCTCTAAAATTTTCTATAATAAAATAACCTTCTGAATTGGAATCAATTACCATATGAAAGATGTGATTTCCATCACATGTAGATTTTTTTCATCACAATAGTATATGATAATAGTTTACATCAGAATATACAACATGAATTACTAACCTCATAAAATGATGATGTATTTATGTAGAGGTATCTAATCCTCGTCCAATATAACATCATACTCAACCAGATAATGAATAAAAAAATATTATAAAAGAACATTCCAATAAACACCAACTATAAATGTATCAGAGAATTGATATTTGATCATGTTTCCATTAAAAGATTTCACTTATAATTAATAATCAAATCATTGAGGTTGTATTTTGATACATTTAGAAAATTATTTAGTTATAAAAGAGTGAGTATATATAAAATCAATTAATATATTAGTAGTTATAAAGTGGATTGTTAGTGTACGTTCCACCACATCATTATCAAAACCCCATCAGAAATAGTTAGCAAAAGATATTTTCCCTCTCCTTAGGGATTAATAAGTTTAACATTGATTATCATCATTATCCATTTTATTTTTGAATTGGTTAGAATAATTCCAATATATATGAAATTTAAAAGATCATGGTTTGTGTGGTTTATATGTGTGTGATTTATATCACTTTTTATTATTAGGTAATTTAATTCAATCAAATAAGTATTTCCTTTCTTAATGACCTTATTTTCCACATATGAACTATTTACTAGTTCCCTTAATACAATCTCGTCTATGTTTCCTTCAACAACATGACCATAATGGAATGATCATCTTATTATCTCCTTGGGTTTTAAAATATCCTTTTCATTTTATAAATATTTTCATTATTAAACAATGATATTAATGGTTAAGTCCAATAACTCAAACATCCATTACATAAAACTGAAAATTTTCTTCATATATGATGATATATCTTATAGATAATTCCCTTTGAAGACTAATATTTAAGGCATTAATGAATATGTAAACCCTAAATTCAGATCATATTAAAATAGAAGAACAATTCCATGGATGTTTAAAAAAAAATTCTTCATATAAAGCAATAGATTCAACATCCTTCTATTTTGTATCAATGAATTCCTTCTACAATTTTATATTCAAAATATGATTAGGTTTTTTATTGATAAATAAAAACATAAAATCATACGACCAAATAATGTAAATTCTTCCTTGTTTGATCCTATATTTGAAAAGAGTCCACTATAGATTTACATCAACTTTAAAATGATAAATAAAAAAGAGTACATTTTCATTTTCCAAACACTGGAGAATGGACAATATCTTTTTATTGGAATTGATCAATTTCTCAGTGACTAGTGGATCAGTGGACCCACTAAATGAAGGTGGAAGATTCCTTTAGAAGGACTCAAAAAACTATTATTCATGGACATTCTTCATTTCGAATATCAGTATGATTCATATCCTGAAAATGGTCTATGAGAATAATAATAAGATTTTTCATTCTTGATCTCATATCATTCTTTTTATTTAGAGAAACATTATTTCATTTCCCATCAAATTTAACATTAACTTGATTCCATCATGTTCCATGAATTGAATAAAACCAAAAAGAATAATATGACCAATAATATCCATAGTTTGATTCCACATATTCAATGAAAACATTATTTGATGTCTAGACTGTGAAACTTTTTCCATTGAAACACTAGATTTTACATACTTATTTCACTAGTATTACCATTACATTGGAATATTATCCTTTACGTTATCTTATCCCAATTTTTTTAACTAATTTTATTTTACATCTTTTCTTCCAAAGGATAACTAAACAATGATATAATACAAATTATAGTGACCCATTCTTTTTAAAAATAAATATTATATCATAATTTATAAACAGTAATTTCCCATTATAACGATTCATTAAAAAAGTGTATAGGTATAATATCATTGAAAACATGGATAGATAACCTACTAGTATATAAATGAACTATTTTTTCCCACTAAGTTAATCACAAATAAAACCCTTAATAGAAATATCATATTAAAACTATTTCCTCACAACCCTGGGAAAGGAAACAAAATAAAGGGTGAGTTTATATTTTAAATAAGGTTAAAAAATGAAGAAATTAATGATCACATAAGAATAACATGTGCATAAGGATAAGATAACATGAGTGTAAAATTTAAAAACCATAGCATGTATATCAAAGATCATAATTCGGAGTCCTGTAATAAAACATGGTTTTTTATATGACATGAATCATAAAGAAATAAATGGACATGATCCTTAACAACATAACATTAGTTTATGACGTAGATTTGTAGAATAAACATAATTAAATAATACAATATTATTTATAGTGGAGGATAATTTCAATGGATTTCATAGTGTAATGGGTTCATTTTTGTATAGTAAAAGTTTATGATGGATATAAGAGGGGGTTTTATGTTTAATAATTAAACTAAATAAAATAATTAATTTTATGAAAAAAAATGATTAGACTCCTAGATCATTCGATGATCAGAGTGTTGGAATTGGAACCAGAAATCATATAATTATTTCATTGTGTTATCAGTCTCATATTTATACCAATTAATAGTTTGTAATAACAATATTTACTAAACTATATTTCATATATATATGCACAGTGGAATAAAAAACTTCCATAAAATTAATAATAAATCCAATTAAAGTATGAATGACTCCCTATATATAATAAAATGATAAACACTTTATGCTTATGATTTATAGTAGTCGTAAATACTTACCAAATATATTTATTGATTTATACCAATTGTTAGGTATGTATTTCCTTCATAAGAAATCCTCATATATAATTATTTGTATATCTATCTTCATATAAATATAATCCCTCTATAAAATGAACAGTCCTTATCTTTCTTATCCAAAAATCCCCTGATAAAATTAATTAGATTCACAATCTTCATATAACTAGAATCCCTCGATCAGTACACTGATCGAACAAAAAATACGAAATAAAATTTTTATATTAAATATATCATCATTAGAAGGGTAACTTATAACTTCAACACTTTTAAGAATGATAAATACTAGGAAAGGGGTTTCTACGCATGGATATAATTAGATGACATGAGTGGTGAATGCAGAAGTTCACAACTATTCAAATAACTATTTATTTAAAGTCAAACCTCCAACAATCACATTTCATTATTATTTTGAATTTCTAATAACCACTTGAACATTGATACCTCACAATGATCTAGATTATTACTCAAACATATATCATCCTAAATCATTAGTACATAACTATTCAAAATATTAATCTTTTTATATAGATTGTATCTTAAACTCTACAAATTTTTTATCATCATACATGTGTTCACTGTCAACATTATTTGACAAATTTTATCATCAAATTATAATATTTTTTATTTTCCTTGTTATTTTTTATAAAAAATTCATGTTTGCCTCAATATTATCTAGTGATTTTATCAAAACAATTATAGACTTATAATTTTTTTTATGAGTATTATAAATTAGTGTACATAAGAACTCAATTTTTACATTATATATAATCAAATCACTAAACATTTTCACAATTTCGATGATGTAATGAAATCCATTTAGATGGATTGTAGTATCAAAAAATAGTTACGTGAATTAACCATCAGGGGCATTTTTTTAATGGTTCGTGAATTTGGTTCTTCTTCATATCAACTTTTTCATTATTTGTTATTAGAAATATTCTAATCTTTTGAAACATTTATCATTTCTAATTATTCCTTATCAGATTCAAAATTTTCTTAAAAAAATGTTGGATTTTGAATCATCTTCTATTTCCATTGAAGATTAATTTCCTTCCTATTCTGGTGATGACATTTCATCTTCTATTCCTTATATGTATAGATCCATAAATTATTGATATTCTAATACTGTTGATGAAGATGATGACTCTGATGAACTCTTCTTTTCCATTGACCCTTCCTGAGTCTCTGTTTCTTCAGCATAATTTTCATTATTTTTTCCTCCTCTTATTATTTCTCTTCTTATTACTCTACTTCTTATTCTTCATCTTATTCTTCTGTTATTTCTTTCTATTAAATCTTCATAGCTCGGATTAAACATTTACCATCCTTTTTAAATACTGGTTATTTATCATTCAAAATAACATTTATAAATTTTTCCAAAACATATTCAACGAATTCATCAAAAATATATTTTTAATTTCACATATTAAACACTATTGGAACAATTATAGGAATTGATTTATATTCTTCAAAAATTATTTTTAAATCATTCTATGGAAGATCAACATGTGTTGGATGTACTAATCAAAATAGGTAAACTAAAATAAGTATAATCCTCGAAGCGTTTTTGACATCATTCTTTAAAATAATTACTATTTTAGCTTAAGATAACCTCTTATTTTGTTTCATTATCTTTTATTATTATTTCATTTCATTTGTTATCTTTATCTTCAATTAGAAGTAATTTTACATATCGATCCAAAATTATTTGTCCTGCTTTTTCTTATTTCCTATAAGATCTATGATTTATTTGATATATGTATAAGTCAGTTTATTTCGTTTATTGTGGTTTTTCATAGGTTATGTATCTTATTTTATCATTCCCTTAACAACTTATTTCAATTTCATAAATTCAATTTCATTTACATTACCGTTAGAAAATACTTTCTTCCATCTATTTTAATAATCTTTTTCAAGATAGAATCGAAAACCAATTTTATCCTTGAAATTTATTCATCACCAACTGGGAAATGTTTTCCATCATGGGATAATATTTATTCTTGATTTTTGATATATTCATCCAATTTAGTAATAAATATTTGTGGAAATAAGGAAACATAAATATCATATATTTCCTCAATTCATTCTTAATTTCTTCCACACTATTGAATAAAAAATTCACGACATTAGTTTTTTTCAAATTCATCGCATAATCAAAAAAAATATCAAATAATTTTGGGTTATCGTTATCAAATTTCATCAGAACGATATATTAATACATCAACAATGTAACCACAATTTAATTATATATTATTTGTGAAACATTTTTTACATTCTTGTTTGAAGGAAATAATGATTAACCATCTTTTGACCTACCAAAACTTCTAGGTTATTGGGTTTCTTCTGTAAAGGAAGATATGCTTCACCTAGAAAATTAAATTCCATGAGATCTACTACTTTTTGATAGGATATATTATAATATTTATGAAGAAGAGTGAAAATAAATTCTCCCATATCATCATCTGAAAAAAATACCGAAAAATGAAGAACTCAAAAAAATTCAACGTAATAATTTTCAAAATATTTATCTTGTTTTCCCACACAAAATATTTACCATACACAAAAACTAATGTTATTTTTAATAATATATTCTTATATTTCATACAATTTTTTTCAAAAAATAATTTTATGAATACTTATCTATTTTTGAAATCCAATGAAGCGACCATTAGACCAAGACTTATACTGATTGTCAGACAAATTCCCAAAATTTGGTGTGAGATCATAAAGGAGTGGAAAGTGCCCTTAGAGAATTATTGGGAATCTAATGTAAGAAATGTGGAAACCCACAATTATATAAGGGTAAGAAATAATGATTCATTTCCAAAAAATGATTAAATATATTTTATTGAAACTCATTTTAATTTGAAGATATGATTTATTAGGGGAATGTTTTTAAAGTCAATTTTAAATATTAATGTTTTTTGGAAAACATTTTATCATAGTATAGAGTATTCTAATTAGAAATATTTTAGGTTAAAAAAACAAATTATTGAAATCTAAAATAATATGTAAAAAACAATTTAAAAAAAAATAATGAATATGGTCAACCCCATAAATAAAGAATACCTTTTGGAGTAGAAATGATTGATCAGTAAGTGTAAAATGTTCTTTTTATTTTTTTAATAGAAACTGATAATGATACGGTTTGATAAAAATTTATTTTCCAGAATCACTATAATAATTTTTGAGTCCCAAAATTTTATAAAAAAATGGTTGGCTGTGTATTGTAAAAAATCATACAAAATAAAATAATTTTATAATTTCTTTTATGAAAAAAAATTATATATGGTTTTATGTCAAAAATTGTTTATAAACGTTTCTGACTCTGAAGGACTAAGGATGAAAGCTAAAATGTATAAAATACCAAAAAAATTATTTTAGGAAAAATAATGTTTTATGAAATAATATTTTTTTATAAAAGTAATGATTAAATTTTATAAAAATATATACTCCCCAAATTTATAGGAGTTCATTAATGTAAGGATATTTTTAAATAAAAAAATATATAAGAATAATCACTTAATATGGATCATTACTTTATTCTGTTTAATTTAATAAAATCTTTTGAAATTGATGGGGTTCTTAAAAATATCAGAAATTTTTTCATTCGTTCTGATGATAAAAAATATTATTTTTTTTGTGTGATCCTAAAGAAAATGGTGTACTATATCTATATTACTACTACATAAAATAATGTGTTGTTCTTTTACATAGGTAAATTTCACATTTTTTTTAAAAGTTATTTTAGTTTTAGTAAAACACATTTCATAGTTAGTGAGTGTGTGTTGAATCCAAAACACTTGAGCACAACTACATACAACTACTACATATTCAACTTCGATAGTGGACAGTTCTAATGAGTTTTCATTCATATATGAAATATAAACCCAATGATATCTATGAACTGACATGTTCTATATGTACTTATTCTATTTATTCCAAATCTACCAAAGTCTTTATCTGAAAGAAGTTTTATTTTAGAATAATTTCTAGAAGAATAGAATAAGGCTAAATCTATTTTTCCCATAAAGTGAAAAAAATCATATAAAATATATATAATGAGACTATTTTAATTTTATTGATAACAATCACATAAGAATATTGACATCATTCAATCCATATTATTTGCTATTATATAAGGTAAGCTTCTACTCATACCTCTAAAAGTATCTTGAACAATGAGTTTCTGAGCCTCATCAAAATCTATTGTATTTAAGGATCCTAAAGGATTACTAATAATTTCAGTGTTGTCGTACTCTAATTTATTATGAACATTTTTTAGATACATATATTGATATATAAAAGTTATTTATGTTTTTATTAAATAATAAAACCAATAATGTATGTTAACTCATTGATCATACTCATTTCAAACACATACATCATACGATCCTCAAATTAATCTATTAAATAATTTCTAGAGAAACCAAATATAATGTAATCCAAATAAATTTATACAATCATTATATATTTTTAAATTATTTATAAAAATATTTTTATCATTTGGTACCATTACATAATTTTTTGTAATAAAAATCCAGTTAACTTATCATATCGAGCACTATAGGCTTTTATAAGTTCACAATGTGCCTTGGAAAGTTTATAAAAATATTCTAGAGGTTTTTTATTTTCTAAAATAGGGATTGTTCTAAATAAACTTCCTTTTAAAAATATCCATTATATAAAGAACACATAACATCCATTTGAAATAGTCTGAATTTGAAGAATGCTGCATAAGATGTATGTATATGTATATCTCCATGTCTTGGTACCCAATCATATGTTTCATTATAGTATATTACCTAGTTATAGACCTTATAAAATATTATTTTGTTTTTCCAAAGTATTATACAATTTTCATAGAATTTATTCCAAAAAAATTAATTTTCTCAATCTAAAAAATTAACGTTATGTCGTTAAAATAAATTCTTAACAAGGTTCCTTTCAAACTAACTGATTATATATTGTATTTAATTTATCTTATTCTCACCACTAAAATATTCATGTAAATTTTTAGGTATGAATTGTGATAAGGGAGATAGATGTTCAATTTCATTTCTCAAATAACATCTAGTCGTAACTGGTTGATGTACATCACCAATGATATAGTCACTTGAACGATTCCTTAGAAACAAATGATTTATTATATTTAAAAAAATTATTCAACAATAGTTTGAATATATTATTGAGTAAAAACATCATAAAAAAATTCTTAGGTTATTTTAATATGAGAATAAATTTCATTTATAGGATGACAATTAGTTACAGAAATAACATCTTAAGTTTTATGTTGAGGATGTTTGAAAACAAAGTGATAAGTTTCATCAAACAATAAATTTATTTTTTGTCAAAAATACCAGTATTTCTATTAAATACTCTATATTCCTTACTAGGTGTGGAATAAATAAATAATATTCCTTCAACATGTTTTTATTAAATTTTATATGTGTTACCTTTATAATTCATGAACAATTCGTTTTATCCAAATACATTGAAGTAAAAAGCTTTTTGTATTCATCCAATAAACTACTAAAAAAATTTGTGTTTTAATTATAGTATTAATTGAAAAAAAAATTAATATATAATAGGAAAAACTAACTGATTCAACCCAAAAAATATATCAAATCAGTATTCACTCATCCTAGAAATAATATTCAATTGAAAAACTATATTTATTTATTCAACAACTCTATTTTAGTATCGTGTTCTAGGTGTTGAAATGTTATAATTAATAACTTTCATACTACAAAAATTTTAAAATTCTTGCTTTAAATATTTTCTACCTTGATCAATATGAATAGTTATCAAGGATAGTAATTTATCATTTTTAACTCTAGATACAATATTTTTAAGACAACTAAAGACTTTAGGTTTTCAGGCTAGAAATAAACCCACATATATCAAGTTTAATAATCAAATAAAACCTATATACATTATTCTGCACCAATAAATTCAGTTTTTATAAGACCAAAAAATTACATGTGAACTAATTATAGGGAATTAAAAGTTGGGACTTCCATTATTGATTCAAATTGTGGCCTATATTTCTCAACAAAATAGAAAGGATCATAAAATTTTGAATAATCAAATCTATAAGATGCTAAATCCTTAGCATGTTAATTATTATTGAAATTATACAAATTTATAAGGATATGTTTCATAAAAATCTATTACATAACTAATAATGATCTTCTTTTTTCTAATATAATGTATGTCTTGACCCTTACGGTCTTATATGTATAAACTATAAAGATGCTCCAGACGATTAAATAAAATAACAAAAAAATGAACTTTTTAAAATTAATGTTTCATCATTGATGTTCCCAATATAACCTTCATCACATAATATAATTATGCTTATATTGGTGTTATTATGTCTTGTAATAAATAAAACATTTAAAATTATGTCTTTTACCAGAATAACAATATTAGAAACACTAATACTCAGTCATTAACCATTATCTGTGACATTTCCACCGTTCATCTATATAATCTTCCTAATGAAATATTTTTTTCATTGAAGTGTTTGGTGAAACCAATAACCATGTACATTGTATTTGATTTTGGTGTTTCCTCTATTATCTGGGAAAAAATATTAGTTTTCTAAAACCATATCCTTCTTGGGTATGGCATTTTCAGGCAATAAAATGTAAGGTAACCTAATTTTATTAATATTTTTATATTGATAACATTTCATATATTTAATAATTTATTATTTAAGCCATCCTAACGATATACATTTATTAATAGAATAATTATTTTTCCAGTATCCACCACTTTGACACATTGTAAAAAATAGAGAAATTTTTGGAAAAAAGCTCTTACTAAAAATATGTTTTTATCAGAAAAACCCATTATAGAAATATATGTATGAGGTTTAAATGGTGTATATATATTATAAATATTTTTCTTGAAGTAATTAATCATATATAAACGTTTCTTCAAACCAGATATTTTATATTTTAGTTTTACTATTATGTTCTTGTCTTTCTCAGATGTAATGTTTGAACTAACTTTTTCATATAAACAATTTTTCTAAAAAAATAAGTATTTCTCAATTTTGATAAATATTTAATCTTTTAAAATTAGTTTTATCAATATCATTATAAATATATTATATTATATGAGTAAGATTATTTTTTCTTTATATTTTACTTTATTTTTTTCTTCACCAATGACATGATTTTAGAAACATTAAAATTATCTTTTTTTTAGAAGTTTAGAATACCTAGATACATCTTCATAACTAGGTAGAGTATTTACATATTCATATGAAGAATATTATTCATTATATGCAGAATTATTTTTCTCATTAAAAATCTATTAATAAATATCATTTAATGTACTAATGATAAGGGGTTAAGTAGTTTCTACATTTGTCAAAAGTCATTTTTTTACCGAAGTTATTTTTGAAAATAATCAATATTTATCTATCCTGAAAAAAAATTTAAATAATTACATGAGTAACTTTCCCCACCTCTAGAACTCCATGTATTAGAATTTATCAAAATCTTAGTTTTTTCCTATAATACTTCTTAATATTTCTATATGAATTTATCTATATCTTCTCCGTCTTTTTATTATTATGAATATTAAATAGAATGATTCATATATTCTAAAATTCAAAACATATAACTTTAGAATATTATTTCATTTCATATATAACCTAATGTCATTTATTTTATTTATATTTTAATTATTTCTCTCCCATTATTTTATTTATCCATCTAGAAATTTTTTCTAACTCATTTCTATATAGTGATGAAGAACTAGAATCTGATTTGACAATAATTTTCTTATAATTCATGACTTCACAATATTCTTAGTGGACTCATCATTAGTAGATACATTTTCTGTAGTTTTAAAAGAAAATCCAACATTTCCCTTTTTAATTTTTAGAATCTATATTCATTCTATATTTATATTTTTGGAAGGTTTCAAATTAATGATTAAGTTTTAAGTTTTTAATCATTATTTTATGAAACATGGATGTCCTTCGAGATTCCCATTCATTAAGAATGATTCCAATAATATTTTCTACAAGGAAAAAATCTGTTAGTTATTTCTCTGCAAAATAATGTAAACTATTAACAATATTTATACATCATAGATGTGTTGTTTCTATAAATTTCCCAAGTATGAAATCAGAGGCATTATTGACTACTCTTATCATTGTTATTCTATCCTCAAACATCTAAAGATCATATTTCACAACTCTTCAAAATACTCCCACATTAATGAAATACATTTAAAACTTCTCACCAGAAACATCAGAGATACTTCTACCTTTAGATATTTCAATCCTCCTTAAACAAATATTATTTATAATTTATCCCCTATAGTGAATTTCATAAATAATAGGGTATCCATATGACATGAAATGATATAATTTAATAACATATGAATCAAACGAATTTGAATAATATATTCATCCATAAATTTAATCAAGCTACATACACAAAATCCAAATTGTAATGCATTCAAACATAATGAATTTTGATAATGGGTAATTAACATTCCACCTCCCTTTAAAATGATTCAAAATATTATATCAAGGGTTCAGAAGAAAATGGTAATTCTCTCTTAATTATATTTTTGCCAATCCCTTTCACTTTAATGAAATCAAAATTATCATTTTTAACCTCAATGGATGAATATTGAAGATTCAAAATATGAACCTCCATCACTATAATCATTTCAACATTTGAAATTAGTCTTTTTGCATCCTTAGTAATATTTTTCCCTCCATCACAAGGAATGTATCAACATCACACGTTCTGAGTTGTTTATTTTATAACTCCAAATTGTGAGCCCTTTCTTCAAAACTGTTACTTCCTCATTTCATTAATTAGTATTTAATCTAAATTATTACTCAAACATATCTCGTCCTAAAGCATTAGTACTTAACTATTAAAAATATTCATCCTATTATATAGATTTTATCTTTAATTCTACAAATTTTTCATCATCATGCATGAGTTCACTGTCAACATGATTTGACAATTTTATCATCTAATTATAATATTTTTTTCCTTGTAATTTTATATAAATATTTCATCTCTTCCCCAATATTAGCTACTGAGTTTTTCAAAAAAAATTATAGACATAGAATTTTATTTTTGAGTATTCTAAATTAGTGTAAATAATGACAAAATTTTTATAATATATAGAATCAAATCACTCAACCTTTTCACGGTTTGGATGATGTAATGAAATTCATTTAGAGAAATTATAGTATCAAAAAATAGTTACATGAATTAAACATCAGGGGCATTTTTTTAATGGTTCATGTTTTTTTCTTCTTCATATCAACTTTTTCTTTACTTTTTTTATAAATATTCCAATCTTTTGAAAAATTTGTAAATTCTAATTCTTCCTTATCAGATTCATCATTTCCTAGAAAAATTGTTGGATTTCAAATCATCTTCTATTTCCATTAAATATTAATTTCCATCCTCTTCCGGTGATGAAATTTCTTCTTATATTCCTTATAATTCTAGATCCTTAAATGATTGAGATTCTATTACTATTGATGAAGATGATGACTCTGGTGAACTCTTCTTTTCATTTGACTCTTCCGGAGTCTCTGTTTCTTCAACATTTCTTTCATTATATTTTCCTCCTCTTATTATTTCTATTCTTATTACTCTACTTCTTATGATTCATCTTATTCTTCATTTATTTCTTTCACTTACATCCTCAATGTTCGGATTACACCTTTACCATCCTCATTAAATACCTGTTATTTTTCATTCTAAATAACATTTATAAATTTTTCTAAAAACTATTCTAGGAATTCATAAAAAATATATTTTTAATTTAACATATCAAACATTATTGGAACAATTATAGGAATTGATTTATTTTCTTGAAAATGTAGTTTTAAATCATGGTGTGGATGATCAGTATGAGCTGGTTATACTAATCAATATAGGTAAACTAAAATAAGTATAATCCTTGAAGCATTTTCGACATCCTTATTTTAAAAAATTTACTATTTTAACTTATGATAACCTCTTATTTTGTTTCATTAACTTTTATTATTATTTCTTATAATGTGTCATCTTTATCATCAATTCAAAGGAATTTTACATGTCAATCCAAAATTCTTGATCCTGTTGTTTCTTATTTCCCTTCCGATCTATGAATTATTTGATATTTGTATAAGTTAGTTTATGTCGTTTCTTATGATTTTTCATAGGGGATGTATCTTATTTTATCATTCACTTAACAACTTATTTCAATTTCATAATTTCAATTTCATTTACATTACCATTAGAAAATTCCTCCTTCCATATGTTTTAATAATCTTTTTCAAGATAGAATCAAAAACCAATTTCATCCTTGATATTAATTCATCACCAACTAGGGAAATGTTTTCAATCATGGGATAAGATTTATTCTTTATTGTTTTTATATTCATCCAATTTAGTAATAAATATTTTGTGAAATAAGGAAACATAAATATTATATATTTCCTCAATTCATTATTAATTTCTTCCAATGTATTGAATATAAACATCATGACTTTAGTTTTCCTCAAATTCATCTCATAATAAAAAATATATATCAAACATTTTTAGGTTATTTTTGTCACATTTCATCATAATGAGATATTCATACATCAAAAATGTAACCTCCATTTAATTCTATATTATTTGTGAATCATTTTTGACTTTATCGTTTGAAGGAAATAATGATGAACCATCTTTTGACCTACCAAAACTTCTAGGTTTTTGTATTACTTATGTAAAGGAAGATATGCTTCACCCAGAAAAAGAAATTCCATGAGTTCTACTACTTGTTGATAGGATATATTATAACCTTGTTTAAGAGGAGTAAATATAAATTCTTCCATATCAACATCTCAAAAAACAATTATTGAAAAATGAAGATTTCATAAAAAATCAGGGTAATGATTATCAAAATATTTATTTTCTTTTCCCACACAAAATATTTACCATACAAGAAAATTAATGATATTTTTAATAATATATTTTTACTTTTCATACAATGTTTTTCAGAAAATAAT
This sequence comes from Viscum album, assembly GCA_963277665.1. Lineage (NCBI taxonomy): Eukaryota > Viridiplantae > Streptophyta > Magnoliopsida > Santalales > Viscaceae > Viscum > Viscum album. Next base: position 531,456,123 of record OY728133.1, read on the forward strand.
TTTATGAATAATTATTTATTTTTCAAATCCTATGAAGTGGCCATTAGACTGAGACTTATACTGATTGTCAGAAAAATTCCCAAAAATTAAGTGTGAGCTCATAAAGGAGTGGAAAGTGTCCTTGGATAATTATTGGGAATCTAATGTATGAATTGAGGAAACCCACCATTATATAAGTGTAATAAAAAATGATTCATTTCCAAAAAATCATTCAATATATTTTATTGATTCTCATTTTAATCTAAAGATATGATTTATTCGAAGAATGTTTTTAAAGTAAATTTTAAATATTAATGTTTTTTGGGAAAAAATTTTATCAATGTATAGATTATTCTGATTATATTTATTTTTTGTTAAAAAAACAAATTATTGACAACTAAAATAATATGTAAAAAATAAATTATAAAAAAAACTAATGAATATTGTCAACACCATAAATAAAGAATACATTTTGGAGTAGAAATGATTGATCATGAAGTGTAAAATGTTATTTTTATTTTTTTAACAGTAACTGATAATGATATAGTTTGATAAAATTTTATTTTCCAGAATCTTTATAATAATTTTGGTCTCCCAAAATTTTATAAAAAATTGTTAGGTCGTGTATTTTAAAAAATAAACAAAATCCAGAAATTTTATAATTTTTTTAGGAAAATAATTATATATGGTTTTATGTAAAAAATATTTATAAACATTTCTCACTCTGAAGTACTAAGGATGAATTCTATAACATATAAAATACATAAAAACTTATTTTATGAAAAATAATGTTTTATGAAATAATAATTTTTTAGAGAAGTAAATGATTTAGATATTATAAAAATATGTTCTCCCAAAATTTATAAGAGTTCATTAATGTAAGGATATTATTAAATAAAAAAATATATAAGAATAATCACTTAATATGGATCATTCCTTGATTCTGTTTAATTTAATCAAATCTATCAAAATTATTGGGGTTCTTAAAAATATCAGAAATTTTTTAATTCATTTCGATGATAAAAAATATTATTTTTTCTGTGTGTGATCCTAAAGGAAATGGAGTCTCATATCTATATTATTACTATATAAAATGATGTGTTGCGCTTTTACTTAGGTAAATTTAAATTTTGTTGTTAAAAGTTATTTTATTTTTAGTAAAACGCATTTAATAGTTAGTGAGTGTGTGTTGAATCGACAACACTTGAGCACAACTACTTACAATTACTACATATTCAACTTTGATAGTGGACAGTTCTAATGAATGTTGATACATATATGAACTAGAAACCAAAGAATACCTATTAACAGACATTTTCTATATGTATTTATTCTATCCATTCCAAAACTTCCAAAGTCTTTATCGGAAGAAAAAATTTATTTTAGAATCATTTCTAGAATAATAGAATAAGGATAAATCTATTGTTCTTGTAAGGAGAAAAAAATTCATATAAAATATATATCATAGGACTTTTTAAATTTGACTGATAACAGTCACATAATAATATTGAAATCATTCGATCCATATTATTATCTATTTAGTAAGGTAATCTTCAAATCATACCTCTGAAAGTAACTTGAACAATGAGTTTCCGAGCCTCAGCAAAATCTAATGTATTTAAGGATCCAAAAGGATTATAAATAATTTCAGTTTTGTTATACTGTAATTTAATATGAACATTTTTTAGATGCATATTTTGATAGATAAAAGTTCTTTATGTTTTTTATTAAATAATAAAACCAATAATGTATGTTAACTCATTGATCATACTCATTTCAAACTCACACATCATAAGATCCTAAAATTAATCTATTTAATATTTTCTAGATAAAAAAATATAATGTAATCAAAACTAATTTATACAATCATTATTTATTTTTAAATTATTTATAAAAATATTTTGATCATTAGGTACCATTACATAATTTTTTGTAATAAAAATCCAGTTAACTTATCATATCAAGCACTATAGGCTTTTATAAGTCCACAATGTGCCTTGGAATGTTTATAAAAATATTCTAGATGTTTTTTATTTTCAAAAGTAGGTATTTTTCTAAATAAACATCCTTTTATAAATATCCATTATATAAATAACACATAACATCCATTTGAAATAGTCTGAATTTTAGGAATGCTGTATAATATAGAAGAATATGTATATCTCCACATATTGGTACCCAAAAAGAGGTTTCTTCATAGTATATTACCTCTTTTTGGTTATAGACCTTAGAAAATTTTATTTTTTTATTACAAACTATTATACCTTTTTCATAGAATTTATTCCAAAAAATAACTTTTCTCAGTCTAAAAATTAACTTTATGTCATTAAACTAAATTCTAGACATGGTTCCATTCAAACTAACTGAGTATATATTATATTTAATTTATCTTATTCTCACCACCAAAATCCTTATCCAAATTTTTAGGTTTGAATTGTGATAAGAGAGATAGATGTTCAATTTCATTTCTCAAATAAAATCTAGTCCTAACTGGTTGATGTACATCACCAATGATATAATCACTTGGATGATTACTTAGAAACAAATTATTTATTGTATTTTAAAAAAATGTGTTATTCATCAATAGGTTGAAAATATTATTTAGTAAAAACATCATAAAAAATTAGTAGGTTATATTATTATGAAGATAAATTTCATTTATAGGATAAAAATTAGTTATTTAAATAAAATATTATGTTCTATTTTGAGGATGTTTGAAAACAAAGGGATCAGTTTCATCAAAGAATAAATGTATTTTTGGTCAATAATACTCATATTTTTATTAAATACTCTATATTCCTTACTAGTTGTGGAACAATTAAAAATATTCCTTCAACATATTTTTATTAAATTTTATATGTGTTATCTTTACAGTTCATGAAAAATTATTTTTATGTAAATACATTGAAGTAAAAAATCTTTTTGTATTCATCTAATAAACTACTAAAAAATATGTGTTTTAATAATAGTTTTAATTGAATAAATTTAATATATAATAGGAAATACTAACTGATTCAACCAAAAAAAATATTAACTTACTATTCACTCAGCCTAGTAATAATATTCAATTAAAAAACTATATTGAATTATTCAAAAACACTATTTTAGTATCATGTTCAAGGCGTCGAAACGTTATGATCAATAACTTTGATAGTACAAAAATTTTTAAATTCTTTTTTTACAAATTATCCACCTTGATCAATATGAATAGTTATCAAGGATATTAATTTATCTTTTTCAACTCTAGCTACAATAGTTTTAAAATAACTAAATACTACAGGTTTTCAAGCTAGAAATATACCCGCATATATCAAGTTTAATAATCAAATAAAACCTATATATATTATTCTCCACCAATAAATTCAATTTGTATAAGAACAAAAAATTACATGTGAACTAATTACGGGGAATTTAAAGTCGGGACTTCAATAATTGATTCATATTGTGGCCTATAGTTCTCAACAAATTGACAAGGATAATAAAATTTTGAATAATCAAATATATAATCTGGTAAATCCTTAACAAGTTAATTATTATTGAAATTATATAAATTTATAAGGTTATGTTTCATGAAAATATATTACATAACTAATAATGATATTTTTTTCTAAGATAGTGTATGTCTTGACCCCTATGGTCTTCTATATATAAACTGTAAATATGCTCAAGACGAATTAAATGAAATAATAAAAAAATGAACTTTTTACAATTAATGTTTCATCATTGATGTTCATAAGATAACCTTTGTCACCTAATTTATGCTTATATTGGTGTTATTATGTCATGAAATAAATAAAACATTTCAAATTATGTCTCTTCCTAGAATACAAATATTACAAACACTAATACTCCCTCCTTAACCATTATCTTTGAAAGTGACATTTCCACCATTAATATATATAATCTTCCTAATGAAATATTTTTTTCATTCAAGTGTTTGGTGAAACCAACAACCATGTACATGTTTTTTTGATTTTGCTGCTTTCTCTATTATCTATGAACAAATATTATTTTTCTAAAACCATATCCTTCTTGGTTATGGAATTTTCATACAATAAAATGTTATGTAACAAAATTTTATTAATATTATTATATTGATAACATTTCATATATTTTGTAATGTATTATTTAAAACATCCTAAATATATAAAATTTTTAAGAGAATAACTATTTTTCAATTATCCACCACTTTGACACACTGTAAAAAAGAGAGAAATTTTTGGAAAAACAAATTGTTACTAAAAATCTATATTTATTAGCAAAACCCATTATAGAAATATATGTATGAGGTTGATATTGTGTATATATATTATAAATATTTTTCTTAAAATAATTAAACATATATAAAAGTTTCTTCAAACTAGATATTATATATTTTAGTTTTACTATTATGTTCTTATCTTCCTCAGATGTAATGTTTGAACTAACTTTTTCATATAAACTATTTTTCTAAAAAAATAATTTTTTCTAAATTATGATTAATATTTTATCTTTTAAAATTAGTTTTATCAATATCATTATAACAATCTGATATCTTAGTAGTAATATTACTTTTTATTTATATTTTACTTCAATTTTTGTCTTCACCAATGACATGTTTTTAGAAACATTACAATTCACTTTTTCTAGAATTTTAGAATACCTAGATATATCTTCCTAACTAGGTAGAGTATTTACATATTCATATGAGTAATACTATTCATTAAATTATGAATAATTTTTCTCTTTAAAACTTTCTTGACATATCTCATTTAATGTACTATTCATAAGGGGTTCAGTAGTTTCTATATTTGTCAAAAGTCATTTTTTACCAAAGATTTTTTAGAAAATAATCAATATTTATCAATCCAGAATAAAAATTGTTTGAATAATTAAATGAGTAACTTTCTCCACCTCTAGAACTACATGATTTAGAATCTATCAAAATCTTCTTTTTTTCCTATAATACTTCTTACTATATCTATCTGAATTTATCTATATATTTTCCTTCTTTTTATTATTATGAATATTCAATCGAATGATTCCAATATTTTAAAATTCATTACATATAACTTCTGAATATTATTTCCTTTCATATATAACCATATGAAATTTATTTTATTTATAAACTAAGTATTTCATTCCCATTATTTTATTCATCCATCTCGAAATATTTTCTAACTCATTTCCCCAATTATAAAATCAAAGGAATTATTGACTACTCTTATCATAGTTATTCTATTCTCAATAACATTTAAATATATAATGTGAGTATGTTATAAATTTCTAAAATTCTACTAGCATCTTCACATGATGAAATTTTACTATTTATATTCCTTGTAATGAATCTTTATTGTGCAATTGTTACTCAATGATTCAGTTAATATTCTTATTTTTTATCCTGATTAAAGACAATATCTTCTGTATCAAGAATTCCATAATCATTAGATAATATAAAAATGTTATCAACCCTATTATTGATAATGAAAGTCTCCAACCAATCTCTCTAGTACTCATAATCCACACCATAAAATGTGGGTGGTCCACCTGGATTCAAATTTTCAGTGTTTTAATATTTATTCCTTCCATATTAAAAAATATTTGAAACACTTTTCTATAAATACATAGTAGTATAAAAAATTTACAAAATATATATTTATAACAAAACATAAAACAAATGAATTTTATAAGAAAATTAGTAACACAAAATGTATAGAGTAGACAATAATTTGAAATCAACTATTGCCTCATAAGAGTTTACGATGTCTATATTAGGGGGGTAATTATAGTCTAAAACTGAAAATATTACAAAAAAGAATTCATCTTAAGAAAATTTTATCAGAATCAATGATTATCTGATCACCATGGTGATGGGACTAAAACCAGAAAGCTTTCGATTATGTCAAAGTGTCATTTGTCTCATTGTTATACCAATTAATATTTTGTTAGAGAGATAGGTATTGATCTAAAATTTCAATACACAAGAATAGAAAATTATAAAATTTTATAATAAATTAATATGAATGACATTAAATGTAATAATGAATTACAAGATTTAATAAAATAATTAGTATTCAACCATAATACATAAGGTAATAAATAATACTAAATTAATTTATTCACATTTTAATACCTATTGTATGGTCTCTATTTCTTCACTAGGAAAACCCTCAATACAAAGATCAGTAGCATTGTCTTCATATCCCAAGAATTCTATGATATGATGATCATTCTCTTTCTTCAGAGCCCCTAATTCCATCGATCTAATGGACCGTATTTATTGTATTATTATCCCTCGAACCCCAATATTAGTACCATGATCATTTAGAAAATACAAAGTTCATTTTTCTCATGAATATACAATCCTACCACGTATTTCGTAAAATATAAACTCTATAACGAATTAAAAAATGTAGGAATTAGGTGTTTATTTAGGGAAGTCCATTGATAAGATGAGTTATGAATTCATCAGCACAAAACTCTTAAAAGGAACATATATTTATAGGATAACCTCTGATGGTCGTATTTCAAACAGTAATGAAACAAATTTGGATATATTTTTGTTGGAAATATCACAATGATATGTATATTGATTATGAAAAATATCCATTTCTTAGTCATACATTATTTATTATTTAACTATTATAATTCAAATATATATTACATATGATAAAAAAATCTCTATACCCTGATTATATTTAATGGATAATGTGATGGAATTCATTATTATTAATAAAACCGACAAACTAAAAAATGGTTAGTCCCATGAATCGGTGCCAATAACAGCCTAATGGTAATGTAATTATTCAGTATGATAGAGAAGACATAAATAAAACCATTATTCCACATTAATCACAATTAACTGGAAACACATTCAGTATGATATTTCAGATTGAAAAATTAATATTTATATTAATTATTTACTCAAGATATTTCTATGTTCAATATAAAGTTAAATTTTCCACAAAAACATAATAAAAGACTTAGTAAATAAGAAGATAATAAACACGGTTTTTAGAATGTGTTTTTTATTTCAAAACACAAGGAATGGAAAAGTAGAATGTAATTTTTTGATTTTAAATTCACTCCCCAAACCATTATATTATCCATGCTATACTCCCATGATTGTCATTGTGTATAGAGTCTCTTACTGAAGTGGGTTAAATCCTTATTCCATTAATATTTTTTAATGATATACCAATATTTCCCTAATGAATTAGTGGGTTATATAATTCCATGCCCAACCATCACATAATGAGCCTAATACATCTATGTAATATAAGATCATATGCCATTCATCTTATCAGTTCCATTGAAAATAAATGTTTTTCATATAAATTTTATAATAACATAACCAGTTGAAAATAAATACATTTCATAGACATTTAGAATAACCCATGAGAATGTAATGGGTTTCATAAATCTATAATCATAATAAATAAATTCTTCTTTAGGGGAATGAATGAGGATGGTACCAATGGATCATATCCCTAGTTAATCATAAGTGAAATCAATTTTCACATTAATCGATGAATATAAATATTATTACATGAATATTAAAACATTCATAAGGGAAATACCCCTTCCAGTTTGAAAATAACTTTTCCAATGATAAAAATTCACAAAATATTATGAAATAAAATATATTTGAAAATATAGATTGAAACATATTATATGTTCTCTAAAATATTGTGTGATTATTATTGGGGTAAATTGAGTTCATTCCATAACAGTAAAATGAAAGCACTCATTTCACATTTTTCTTTCCAAAACAAAAAAGTAACATATTTGGAAATTGGAGAGAATATTATATTAAAATAGTTTATAAAATGTTTTATATGTGAAAATTTATATTAAAAACCAATTAATAAATAGTTGAAACCTTCTCCAAAACATTTTAAAAAAACATAAATATGAATGGAAGATAATTTTTTTGATCATAGGGAGAAATACAGTCAATTTTCAATAAAAAAAATATTTTTTATCTTCTGAGTACATAATGTATGAAAAATGAAATGAAAATTTGTGTTATGAAATAATATATAGGAAAATTAATTCATGATATTCTTGAGAGTTAGATCGAAATATTTTATCCCCGGAAGCATTGTCATAAAAATCCTCATAAAAAATGACATTGTATCATAAACTCTTACCACTTTGGTAAAATTTGAAACATAATCCCCATGAAATATAGTGAAATATATATATATATATATAATTCTCAATATTTTGAGATAATAATAATAAAATTAATTAATGGGTATTTTATAAACCACACAAATAAAAGAATTCGGTAATATGACCTGAGTCTCATTTAACTAAAAGTGAGATGAAAATACCTTACCTCGGGTTCAAATTCCCCCATACATGACTGAAAAATATATATAATAAATTTTTATTTAATATAATTCTATTATATAATCCTAATTATATATATAACCCTATACATTTTACTTGTAACATTGTGTTACCTTTTTTATCAAATGGTCATTAAAGTCATGATTCAATGTGATATTTGAATCATTTTTCATGTGTGTTATTATTTTATGGAATTCTTCCATGTAATTTTAGAATTGCTAAATAATTGACATAATGTGAATAGTGATTTAAAAATTATATATAGTATATATATATTTATATATATATATATATATTTAAATCCATCCCTAGAAGTTGATATATAAATATGAATTACATCATTCTTGGAGATTGTAGGTTGTTCGTACTCATGGATAATATTTTCACATTTCGATGGATTGAATGATGGATTTGAAAACATTAATTAACCCTTATTTAATAAATAGTATATCATATATATCAAATATTTAAATTAAATATATACTTATTTCAATCTATGTAAAATGAAAATGAAAAATGAATCACATCCCATCATGGATGAGGTGGTCCACTTGTACATAGGAGTGAGGCTATGTTTTCCAAATGATTGGAAGTTAATGAAGAAGAAGTTATATAAAAATCATATTTATTATAATAATTACATAAGTATAGTATATAGATATTAAATGAATCATAATTATATTTGATTAAATATAGGCGTGGTAAATGAATTGTATTGCTACATGGAGGCGGTAAACTGGATGTAGGCATTAGGGATACCTTCACATACCATTTGATATAAAGAGGGTGAATTATGGTAGACTAATAATCATAAATATATGAAATTATAATTATGACTCCAAATTAATGGTTTTATTAAATATTTAATTGATTTATAGGATTCTAATGAAATATTTAAAACCAAGTGGTTGGTAAGGGTGATTATATCTTAATTGAATAAGATCCATTAGATATCTTCTTACAGACACTGTGTATTGTATTTTTTGAGTAATATCACGTTTCACATGTTTATAAATATTTTATGAATATAATTTGGAAGGGTTTTGTTGATATATGAGGCTTAATGTGGTGTAAATAAGGGAAAAGGCTATACACCATTATAAGTGAGGGAGGGACCACTCTATGAATTTCATAAAATATTAAAATATAGTAAGATCATTATCTATAAAATATTTATCAAAACAAGTTGGTATTAGAATATAAGATATTATTGGGTGTAAATACTATCCACAAATAAATTTTTAATTAGATTAATTCGTGTCTAAAAAAATAACTTTTGGTTTATTGCCGCAGTTAACCGCTATTAAAAATTAACATGGTAATAACTTTTAAAATATTAAATAGATAAAATCTTACATATAAGGCCATTATTGAATCATAATTAGAAATTTATGATTATTTAAAACTTATAATCCACTAATTTCACAGTATTATGATTTCAATAATTTTAAAATAATTTTGTAACATTTTATTTAGAGAAAATATCAATAATGTCAATTTATTACTATTTGTATAATTTGACATAAAAGTCATAATGAAAAAGTTTGATTTATAATTTAGTTCTTTAAAACAAACTTAATAATTATTATTTACCAAAGAAATTCATGGAACACTATAACTCACTATAATTATATAATTTTTTATATGTTTAAAATAACTTATTTAGTTTTCTAAAAATTAAAAATAAATTGTATTTGTGTTTCTCAGGAATGTATGGTAGGTATATATTTTGTAAATATAATAACTAAATTTACATTTTGAAATAAATCTTTTCCTTCTCAGAAAATAAATTTATATTTATTCATAAATTCCTTTTGAACAATTGTGGTCTTACCACATAGTTTTAACTTAGGTTAACCTCATTTACCCTTTAACGGGGTCATAAATTTTACACTAGTTATTATTCATATAGATCTAATATAAAGGGCCCCAATTTAATAAATTTGGAAATCCTAAATCCAAATATAGATTCCATATTATGAAATTTAATATATAAAAGTGGGAAAAAATAATATAAAAATGATTCTGAAAGACATCATGAAAAAAAAATCTTGAAAATAGAGTTATTAGATATAAAATCGGACTTATGAATATAATATATATAGTTAAAATATTAGATTAATGTCAAAAAAATTATTTAATATATAACATATGAAATTAATTAATATAATTCAATAAATTTTAATAAAATATTTATTAAAAATAAAAATACATTTCCAACTTAAAAAAATCCTTCTTCTTCAGAAAAACATATGTTTTATTTTAAAATGATTTATATTATTATTTCTTATTATTTTATTACAAATGAGTTAATTTTATATACATGTAACCACATATTTTTCTCATAATTTTGATAGTCATATTCACACACATAAATCTAATGACTAGTTGGTAACTATCTTATTTAATAATAATGGTTTGATAATATATCATAGTTTGTTTAAACATGGTGTAACCTATAACATACACTTTGAAATAAATAATTTTTTTTTCTTTTTTCATAACATCTCAAGGTTTTATATATAATTTTGGGAAATTTTCATAAAATATTTCAAAAAATATTACATATTTTTAATGAATTCTATATTAAAAGTTATATATATTTTTATTGTTTGAGGGGATGATTTTTATTAATTATTATTGAAAATTTTTATCCTTTAATCAATTACACATACATCAGATAAATTGTAAAAGGGTTATTTCTAAAATTAGGGAATATTAAAATTATTAAATTATATATGAACATCTAACCTCCAATACATGGATTTTAAGTACACAATATTTCATATTAGATTCCTCATATTCAAAATAATAAAAAAAAACCCAATATATAATTTAAACTTTACATATTATTATTTATTATAAAAATATTTTCTGTACTATAGATGCACAATATTATTCATTGAATTTTCTATCATTAATTTTTTCCTAATTATAATATTTATGAAACATACCTGGGTCTTTACTATGATAAAACACTTTAATGTGTGATAGTGTAAATAGTGTATGGTGTTTTTGAGCTTACCTCAATGCATCAAATTTTTTCACATGGACAAAATGACTCTAAATTCCACAGTGAGAGATCCCTTATGAAAATTTATGATGATATTAACTACCATAATGTATGAAATCCACAGTATTATGGGTATAAATTTTGGGATATTATAATCCTCTATTTTTAGTACAAAAATGTCTTATGGGAAGATTATGGTTTTCACTCTAATAACCACATCCTCTAGTACTCATCTGGGGAGTGTAGTGGATTTTTTTTTTCATGTTTCACTACCCCTCATTTTGGGTTTACGAATCCCATATAAAAATATATAAAATCTATATATTGTGTAAAATTATTTGATCCACCTAAATAACATAAAGAATATGAAAATTTCAAAGAGCCAATAGTTAATGGGATAGAAAATGTGACAAAATCAATACATCACAGGTGAAATTAAGGGGTTGTTAAAGATGAAAAACTTTTTTTAAAATTGATCATTTCATTTTTTTGATGTTATATTATCAATATTAATATATATCATAATTTTTTATATGTTCACAAGTATAATTAATAGGATTTGTTATTTATGTATTAAACTGTAACTAAAATTTCTCTTTTCCTATTGAATATTTTTGAATTGGATCATCTATGATGGGATTAAATATATAATATATTTATTATATATTTTGAACCCCTTTAAGTGTTTATCTAATATATTATTATTTTGAGATGGTTTAACACATTTAATCATAATTTTTTCTTCCCATATTATGGTATGATTTTTATGAATCTATCCATATTTTTCTTAATATTTTTCTTCATTGTTGGGTTGGTTATATTCTTATTCACGTGTTGTTGGGGAATTGATTTATATTAAACATCCTTAAGATAGTATAATAACTTCCAACATTTTGGTTTTGGATAGAATATTCTAGTAATTTTTATATCTTTTTAGAAAACATTTCAATACAATGTTGAGTCAATTCCTTAATCCATTCACATCATTTATAATTTCCTAAAATCTAGTTCTTTATTTTTTCGGAACAATGGATTCCAAATTAGTTAAGGGTTATGGAATTTTTATATTTATCTAGTGGAAGTTGTGGTGTTATTCCGTTTAACTAATTTTGTTGACCTCTTCACTACTGCGATGTTAGTGGATGGTAGAATTTTCGATGATATGGCTACAATGGGGGATATTAAAATTACCAGTTTTGGTAGGCTTTCCTAGTATGGTTCTACAGACTTTCTATCTATATTGAAATTTGAATTCATCTCATTACCAATAATTTTTTGATCGATACTAAAACTATTGTTAGGATACTCCACAATAATTCATTCTATAAACAACATCACACTAATAAATATAACACTTTCTATATATAAAATAATCACACACCCCTTCTTGTTATTATTTTCATTAGATATATTTATAGTAATTTTTATTATAATAAAAATTATTTCAATCTTTTTTTTTTCAAAAATATACATAAATCTTAGTACCTCTCCTCATTTAGAACTTTGGTTCATGCATCTCTTATACCAAACTACTATTCATTTTGGGATATCTATTCAATGATCCCACTGGATTATATTGGTTATTTTACAGTAAATCTATTCATTATGATGAATCAAATATATTCGTATAATTTTTATTAAATAATTAATGGAATAATACAACAAAATTTTTCTCCTTTATCATTTCAAATTGTAAACAGTCCAAATAGTCACAAATAGTCTATATATGACTTTCTTATAAAATAATTATTCTCCTTGAAGGATGTACATATAGAGGAAGGGATGAATCTCTGATATAATTGTTTATGTACTTAATCCCAATCATTTAATACTCTTAGTTTTAGTTTTTCTACCACTCCTTAGCTACCCCCTTAAGTGAAAAGTGGAAATCCCTCCACAAGACTTGTTCTTCTGACACTCTTATTGGATTCAATAATGTTATTTTTTAGGTTTTTCACCTAATAACACCACAAAAATTAGTATCAACTTAATCAGAATATAATTCAACTTTAAATGATTATAAAATTTATGAATCGACATTTGAAAAATTTCTTTCTTAATATAATGGTAATGATAATTTCTTTATAAATATTCAAGGTGTCTTAAATAGTGGTAGGATCAAGGATAACATTATAAGTCTCAAATGTATTTTTTATGAAGTCTTATATAAATTCTTATTGCAAAATAAAATCTTTAAGCCTAGTAAATAAGTTTCTCTTTATATATGTGTCAAGAGAAATGAGTTTGTTTGTATTAGATCTGGTCAAGAAATGAAAAGGGTATAATATTATCATTTTTTATTTTCATCCTAGTAATAGTGTCATGTTTTCATATATGAATTTTAGTATTATATTATATATTTATTACATCCAATATTAAATATAGTATTAGTGGTATTACAATGTTTTCTCAACAGAGGAGTGCTCAAAATCCATTAATAATATCATTTAGAAATGGGGGTTTTGAGTTTGTTATCATTATAAGCCAATATAAAACATCAATAAAGAGAGAAATACGACTAGATTAAGAATTATTTATTTAGTTCAGGGTTTTCTATCCACATTAAATGTTTTAATTGTTTCCTTGGATTTTACTCTTCTCTAAATTCATTATTAAATATCAATTTCAATGATATTTTTAAATTTCACCACTTAGTTTAATGAAAGGGTGAGAACAACCCAAATATAAATCAATAGCTTCATAAATGATCTATAAATTGAAATTATCTTCACGACTAAACCTTTTACATTCCATAAAATAAATATTAACTTGATTGAATGAATATTATTTATCCTTAGAAAAGGAAAAAATAACGATCATAAAATAAATCCAAAAAAAATGTATTTAATATTATAAATTATTTTTGACTAATGGTACCAGTTAATAAAATACAATTTTAATATTAAATTAAATTTTGAGACAGATTATTGACTAATTAAAATTATTTCAATCATAAATCACTCAAGGTGAACACCCCTCAATGTAATGGATAACAATGGCGTATGGGCTGGAATGACGAATTATATATTAAAAATTTAATAAAAATGTTACTTTTAAAAAATATTTATAGTGGAAGTGTGGGTCTCTTACTCTCATTTGGATTTATGTAATTCATTATGATTTCATGTTCCTTCCTTTATCAACCTATCTAAGACCATTGTGATCATTACCTTAAACTTCTTTTGTCATCCATTCTTTCGAAATTATTTTCTGATCAATATGAAATCAACTATTTCCTATAATTTATATGATTCTATATATTTTATTTCTTTCATTCAAAATAATCCATGTATCAAACTGTGTTCTCCTATATAAATTCGGATATGTCATAAAAACATCGACCAGAAATCTTGTTGTCCCATATAAAACATCAATTTTGTAAAATCATCAAATGAATGACACTTTTAGAGGCCTTAATAATTATTGGAGAAATTGATTATTTGGGTTACATTCATATTTTTGATTTATACGTAGAGTTTAATCCAATATTTTGTGGAATCATCACCATAGAATACTATCCTTATGATATTCATCTTTAAAAACCAACCTTATGGATTACATGAATGGATTTGTGTTTATAACCATACCATTCATCCTTATGGATGACCATGCTTATAGGAAGTCATGATTATATCTGGACCACGATAAATTGAATGTTTATCTTTATAGATATAATGTGTTATTCCAATGTATTTAGAACATTTCAAAATTTTAGTATCATCTCCAAAATCTAGAAATCATAAAAACATTCATCAAATAATATGTTAACCTGAAGAATCTATAGACAATGAAAATAAATTAATTTATTTTATAAATAATTATTAAATTTAAAATTATAATATTTAATCACTATTTATTAAATCCAAACAATTAAATCCAAAAAAATACCTACAATCAAAATATATTAGAATTACCCAATAACTTGTAATGTGATGGGATGAAAATCATTAAAATTTAATTTAATACATGACTGTATTTCCACTATCGATAAATCTAAAATAACTGATTAACCCATATGTTATTAATTTTCACATGAATTATCACAATTGGTTTGTATTTAAGTGAAATTTAACATTTTGAAATCATTAAACCCTGGAGATGGATATTTGGGTGACCATGGTGTATTGATTGTTTTTTTACGGGAGATGGGGAATTGAAAAATTACCCTCTAAAGATCTAGAGTGATGTTTGGTCATGAAATAGTTTAATTTAATAGGTATATTGGAAATGGAAATAGTATTTAATATACACCATGGAGTATCTTAAAATGTTGGTTTTTATTATGGTTGATAAAACTGTTTTGGGTTCCTTCAAAACATGGTGTTTTTCAAAAACACATTTCCAAATATTCCAAACAACTATTTAGAATGGGGATCTATTATTTTTATTTCATATAATTTTGGATAATCATTTCACTCAGGACATCTAATTTTGAGATCTCCATATCGTGGTGGTGATTTGTTGGCTTTTCCCAGTAAATAGGGTTTTGGATTTCCTTTTGTTTGACTTTAATTTAATTACGTAAAACTTTTTCCAACATTAAGAACTACATTGGGAACTCCAATAATCACTTGCTGGATCATAACAACCCAAATCATATACTTATATAATCAACAACACATAGTTCCTATCTTCTATTCTTGTATATATATATATATATTCATGAAATTTTTCTTCATGGAGGCTATTTATGGGAGGTTTCTTTTAGTTTTGGTTAGTGTTCGGGTATGGTTTGATAATAGTTTGTTATAGATGGTTCATAAAGTGGATTACACTGTGTATGGTGGTGGTTGAAAATTAGTTCTTTTATTTTTATATAGTTTTGATTGATTCCTCAATTGAGGAATGTCGTTCACATAAATCCCTATTTTAATTTGGTAAATTTGGGATTATTGATTATATTTTAAATTGAAAAAGTAACTAGGATGTGTTTAAATAAGATAAGAAAATAGATTGAATGGAATCAATGGGGGGTTAGGTTTTTCATGTATCTGCAATTTAATTCTTATTATTGGATAAAAATATTTTATAGGTAGTGTGATTACATACTATTTTTGTGTAATTTTTTTAAATTTATCTTGTAGAAGACTTATTTAAAAAAATATTGACTGTTAGAAAAGGAAAATCAAATAACTCACTCATCCAAATTTCATTTTTATCTAGAGTTTTTCAATATGATAAATCATTACATTGAAGATAATCTACACTACAAATTTTACTATTTACGATAGTTCATTTGTGAATGCCCATCACAAAATCTTTATTGGTGATTGGATGTGGACATGTCGTCAATAGTTTCCCAAAATTATTTAAAAAAATAATTTGGGATAGATAGTCACAAAAGGTCTAGTACCAAATAGTTTTCTAGAGGTTCTTTTAAAAAAATTATTAATTTTGGGTCATCGCAAGTAGTATTTTTGATGGGCACTCCCCATCACAAATACCCTTTGTGATGGGCACTCCCCTTCACAAAAGGACTATTCACAAATAGTATTAAAAAAATAAAAGTAAATTAAAAAATACTGATAATAAAAAATAATATTAGAAAATAATAATGACATAATTTTGGAAAATTATATAATTATTATTATTAATAATGATAAAAATAATATTAATATAATAATAAAAATAAAAAAATAATATTAATATTATTAATATTAATGAAATATTAATATTGATATTAGTAAAATATATAAAATTATAAAATAATAAAATAATATTGTTAATATAATAATAATTTAACTATTAATATTACTAGAGTAATAATAATAATATTAATAAAATAAAATAAACTATAAAATAATAAAAACACCAATATTCAGAAAAATAAAAAATAATAATAAGAATAAATTATAAATAATACATTAACAAAAAAATTAAATAAAATATATAATGTAATAAAATAATATCAAATAAAGTAAATAAAAAAATTAAATAAAAAATTAAAAACCCAATGTTCACAATAATATAAAAATTCAATATATAGAAATGAAAATATATAATATTAAAAAAAGTGCATTCAAATGTTTTATAATAAAATATATATATCACTAAGGGTGTCCTCTTGAGGAGTTGGAGTAGATGGTGGATGGAACTACATCCATAATCCATGGGTTAGACTTCCTATGTGCTTCAACTGCTTATGTTGTTGCTAATACCATTGATGTGTCTCCTCCTTCTGTTGATGCGGCTGCTAATGTCATCTGAGCACTGACTACTTTTGTTGATTCCATTGGTGCATCTCCTTCTTCTTCCATTAACGAATCTCCTCCTACTCCCTACACATGCCCTTTATAAGCTCAATATGAGCTGAAAAAAACTCCTGATATTGTGTATCATATTTTGATGACTCTCTATGTAGAGACCCGAAGCTTGACTTACATGGACATTACATTACTTTTGCGGAATACTTAGTACATAACAAAAACACACACACAAGGATCGTAATAGTTTAGTGTCTTTGGAAACTCGGAACGTAATCTTCTAATCGTGGTGAAAGATCTTCAATATCTCCCATAAAGATCTTCCCTTTTTTTTACCTAAAAACCTTTCTTTATATCCTGGGAAAAAGAAAACATAAAAAGGTGATCTCAAATGCTCAGTAAGGGTAAACAAAAGAAATATCAATCACATCATATACATAAGAACATAGCTTTTGGAAATCTTAACCTGCAAAAGAGCTCATAATATCATAACATGGAATAAATCATAGAAGTGAAAATGAGATCTCCATAATCATAACATAAAACTTGAAACTTTGTGGCATGCACACATAATCATTGAAAATCATTTCTTGTTAGTCATGACTCATTGCCAAGACTATCTTAGTAGACGAAGTCCCTTTCTGAACCGAGTTCACTCCTCGTTTCAGTCCTGTATCACTGAACCGAAATAACCTTCCGTTCCAGCCATGTCTATCTCATGAGATATAAAATCTTTACCCAATGCATTGGAGGGAGATATAGGTCCCACCCATCTTAATGAATCCTTTCTTATGTGTGCCACATAATCAAAAACCATACATCATAGCGTAACCCATGTAATAAAAATGGGATTCTTAAACAACATGACATCATAAAACAGTTCATATAAGATAAAGGAATTCATAAAAAATATTTCCATCACAACATGATCAAATCAATGTAATAATAGGGATAAAAACAGAACCCTTTATTATCTTAGATGGAAAATAATTTTGATAAAACACTTGAACTCCATTCTTGAGGAAAATATCCTTTCTTCTTCAAAAACACTTTTCTTTTCTTAACATGTCATACAATTATAAACTAAAAGAAGTTGATTAAAAATAAACTTGAAAACTGGTAAAGGAAGCTTCTTTGAAATAATGTTTTAAAAATCCATTCATGCCGTATAAGTTAAAAAAAACATTCTTCGTACTTTTGTCGGAAAAGTCAAAAAGTACCTCGTATAAAAAACGACAAAAGATTCCTTTCATATTCTTTACTAAAAACTCACCGATGGGTAAAATTGGATTTAAACTATTTTAAGTGGATGGAAACAATATTACATATTGAGGGAACATGGATGTGGATGATAAAATACACCCCAGTAAATACTTACGAATAAACAATCTCGGATAAAAATGAGATTGTGATATTTCCCTTACCTTTGGTCCGACTTGCTCTGTAAGTGTCCGAACCTCCTGTATAATGATTTAAATCATGTTATTTACTTATTAAAGAATCACATTTATTGTTATGATATCATATATGGTTCACTTATGACATTATATTACCCGTTCTTTTGTAAATTCCATGTTAAAGAAGCGTTTTGGGTAAAATCGTTTCATTTATCGTAGGTGTTTTGACTTGTTGTTCTTGACATCATTATTACTTATATCATGATTTACTCACTTCCAGAATATAAAATATGATTTATATATCATATATATTCAGTATATATATATATATATAACAGGTAGATAAATAAAATGAAAAACACCGTTCATGGAGACGGTAGTCCGTACGTACGCATGAACGTTGTTTTTCTTTCCTTATTGTCTTGAAATGGAAGTAAGTAGATGACATACATATGTATATATATACATAAATCCAGTAGCTTTTTAATGTCATATATTTCATTATTATTTCTTATATATACATTATAATCATTCTTAAATGGTTAACATGGAGAATGAATCTCATCGCGTCGTGGAGACGGTATTCCGTACGTACGCACGAGCGATTATATCATTTCTATAAATATTGAATTGAATTGGAGTGGATTATAAAATATATCAGAATCAATATGATGTTTTAATAACTATGTATAGTTATTCTTTACACCATTATACCCATCCATGTAAGGTGGTGGTGGAAAATAGATTACACCACGCCGTGGAGACGGTATTCTGTACGTACGCACGCGCGGTGATTTCTTTTTCCGTAGGATGGATAGATGGTGAAATAGGTTTGTTTAATACTTATAATAACATATCAGTATATGAGTGATACTGATGTTATTACTTCATAATGAAACAACCTAAGAAGAAGAAGTGGAAGAAGAAATAAAGATGAAAGAATTGGTAACGGTAATTACCTCTTCTTTGAAGCGCCTTTTGGAGACCTCCTCTTAGGGAACTAAAATTGGTCTTTGAGTAAGACCAGAACCTCTAGGATGTTTCTAGGGAAGTGGAGAAGAGATTTTGTCAGGGTTTGGCCGAGCTTGAGTGCTCAAATTGGTGTGAGGAGGAGGGGGAGGAGGTGTCCTTTTATAGGGGAGGAGAGGGGCACCTTAGGAATATCTCCAAATATTATTTTATATTAAAGTCAAAATCGGTTTATAATAGTTCCAAATGGTATTATTTCGAAGCTAAAGTGGGGATGGGTCGAAATGCTATCAACCAATAGGATTTAGACATGTTTAGGGTATTATTTTAACCTTATCAATTAGATTTAACTCTAAGTTAATTAATTTAACTTTTACCGTGTCTTTTTGTTTTCTTTCACTATATGGTTAATACACTTACTATAACATGCCAAACGAACCCCAAATTATTTATTATTAATATATATATCCTTATCTAAGTCATTTGGCCGAACCATAGATTTTTAGGAATAAAATAACAATTAATAATATAATATTTGATTTAAAAACTATTTTGTGTCAATTTTGACACTATTTGATATATGATTTTTGTGAAAGTCATAACAGAATTATATGTTCAAACCAAGTTGATTAAATCAACACTAATATATCATAGTAACCTAGAAAATTAGTGGAATTCATAAAAAGTCTCAAATTATTTTTATTTTGGTGTTTATAACATCAATTATGTCAATATTTCATTAATAAGATAATTACTGCATCATCTTTGTGTCATAAATAAATTATATTATTTGATGTCTAAAAATTAAAAATAAAATACCATCATGTAGGAAATATTTTTAGCTTTCTAATTAATATTTACAATCGAATTTATCTTATGTATTACCCCATATTAAAAATGATTTACTTATTAAACTTTGATTTTAACTATTTTAACCCTTCTTTAAATAAATTAATAATAAATGTCCAAATCTAATCCAAGTGGGCCTAAATGGTCATATTTTATTCCTAAGTTTGTTTTTGGTCGAATTACACTTGTCCAATAGAATTAGGACATGTGTTAGGGTAATATTAATATCATATTTACCCTTAGTTACCCTATTTACTATTAACCGTGGTAAAAAAAGTAAAAAGTTACTATTCACCAAAAAATTATTTTCATCTCATTGAACCACATTTTAGTCCTT
Organism: Viscum album; assembly: GCA_963277665.1. Taxonomy (NCBI): domain Eukaryota; kingdom Viridiplantae; phylum Streptophyta; class Magnoliopsida; order Santalales; family Viscaceae; genus Viscum; species Viscum album. The sequence continues at coordinate 531,477,207 of OY728133.1, forward strand.
GATATTAACCGTGTCTCTCGGATTTTCGAAATTCCATTCACAGAAGCGGTAAAATTAAGTTTTATGCAAAATTCAGTTTTTAACCTACCACTTAGTAGTTTCACTATTCATCAAAAATTGATGTTTTTCAGAACAATGCCAAAATTTCATCCCAAGCTATATTTCATATTCCGAATTCAAAAATGAAGTCTATTTTACCAAATTCATAACATAAAAGTTGCATTAATTAATTTTATAATTAAATCCCGCTGTTAAAACAAATAGCGTGTTTTTAAGAAACAGTATCTATCAAAAGATTGACACTTGTTTATGTCTAGTTTAAATGTGAAATTACATCCAATGACCAACATTGTATTAAATTGTAAAAATATATTCTAAATATACTTTAAAACCACTCAAATTAATAATTTATCACTATTAATTATTTTGATTAAAAAAGTTGTTTTTAATTATAATTTAGTAATTTTCACTATTCATCAAAATATGAAAGTTATCCGAAAAGTACCAAAATTTCACCTTAGGCTAAATTCGATACTCCGAATCCAAAAATGAAGTTCATTTTGAAAAATAAGATTTACAGAGTTTTAAAAAGTGGTTATTACTATTCATAACGGCTAGTTTTAATAATATTTTAATAGCATATCGTTGTTTAGTGAAACTCGGTATTGCGTATTACACACGCTATCGAGGAAGGTCGTGATTGCGTGTAATGCAAGGCAAGTCAAGGATGCGTGTTGTGCAAGCTCCTTTTTGTGTAGCGTACAACACAAGACATTAGTGAAATAAAAAAGAATATTTTTCATAAAATCTCGGGTTGTTACACTCTATGAGCACCTCTTGTGATGGACACTGAAATTGTAGTGTTACCATAATTACTCATAGGAATCAATGGAGAGATGATACCAAAAATTCGGCATTTCATGAAGGAATACTAGGTTTCCTGCATCCATGTTATCTTATCAATTTGTTGGGTACTGGTCTGACCCTTAGTCTTGGCCTAATTCGCAATCTGTGTCTGAGACATCATGGACTCATATGACTCCTATAACTTCCATTTGAAAAAAAAAATTATGAAATATTATTGGTAATTAATTTTAAAATTAAAAAATATATTTTACTAACTACAATCTGATATTAGTGGCCTCCTCTAATCAATCCAGTTACCATATCCCTATAAATCCTCTTATAAACGTCGAACTCCATGACATCACGTTTTCTGATTTCCTATTTGAATATAAAATAAACCCTTATATTTAATGTTATATAAAATATTTTAAAATAGTACTTACTATATGTATCGTGTTCGTATAGAATGTACAACAATCGGCTCAATGTATCACCTCATGTCCCCCCAGTTTTGTAAACCTACTGATAAACTCCTCTAAAAATGTCCACCCAACCAATGTGAACATAATCCGACCGAAATTTTATTTGAAATATATGAAGGTCAGTGGGCATGACAAGACACATAAAACTTGATCACTCATACTTTTTTCATTTCTTTCCTTCTCTAATTGTGAAAAACTAACGACACCGCTCACTTATAACCCCTCTCATGCATTCAAGATATAATAAAATATTTTCTCTTTTAAGGGATACCATAAACCCTAAAAATAAATTATAATATCTAGTTATTAATTTAATAGTTTTCAAAATAAATATTATTTATTTTTGTACCATCAATTTATTGAATATTTGTGATGAACATCAGTGGAAATATAATCCCATGTGACCCATGATTCAGAAAATTAACTGTGCAATATAGATCTCCCCTGTCCAATAACTATATATAAAAAGCTGTGAAAAAAATAATAAATTAAAAAATAACAAATAAAAAAATATTAAATTAAAATAATGAAAATAAACTAAAATACACAGTTAAACAGACCTCTTCTTGCATGGATTGATGCCACGATGTGTAAATCACTCCAGGATAGCGTTTATAATCATCAATAGGGAAAGACCATAGCCCCTATAAGTTCTCCCCAATCTACCTACAGTCTAAGGGTCATATGATCCATCATCCATCTCATCCAAAGGTATATCACCCTCCCCCAACTGGCGAAACATATCCTCAGCTATCTGAAACATGAATTGAATATTTTTAACAAGTAGTTAAAACAACTATTACATATTGATATAAATTATCTATGATTATAACCAAAATTTAATTATATCAATATTCATCAGCATCCTCTTCTTAATATATGACGATTTCAGTATCATTATATTCCTCCCCTGCATCATAAATTTTAATATGGGATTTGGTTTCATCAACTCTTGTCTTTTCCAATTCATTTGTAACATCATTACCTCATCGTAACCATTGTTCATTAATTATGGGGTGCCATCATTAATATTCATATCTTAATGAAAATAATGGATTTAGAGAAGTCTCTTGAAAAATTTCAATTTCTTTCACTTCTATGGAACCACATTCAATTTGAGTTAACTAATTTTCCCAATATTTAATTTTAATTATGATTCACCAATCACCCAACTCTTTTAAAAGTGAACATTAATTTTCATAATAAATCTGATGTGCCTAATGAGCCAAAAAAATTTATCATTTATTAGAATAAATCTTTTATATTAAATATCAATGATTCTATGGGTTTGATGAACAATCAAGCTTATCTCAATATCCAACGAGTGATATTTAAACTTCATTATATATTTCTATCCAAGATAACACAATTCAATGATTTTATCCGACATGTTGTAAATGTCAACATTATTTTCTCTATGATGATAACATCTCAAGAGGGTACCACTATTCATTTTTTTGATTCCCCATATACACATGTATGAAATTTAAATCCACTCACGTGATAAGGATTATAATATTTAACCATTTTGGATAGTGGGTTACTCAAGACAAACAATCCAATATCAATTTTATTACCATGTTGAGATACATGAAAATTTTTAAAACAATTATCTATATAACTAGTTAAAACATGAAATTATATGATAAACCCAAAATTATTTATGTTACCAGTTTTTGAAAATCGTTGGAAAATTTATTTTCCTGACATTATTCAAGAGATACTACTATAATTTATTGAATCTACTTTGTGATATGATTATAATATAACCTGCAAATAAAATAACATTAATTTACTATAACAATTATTATAGAATATGTGATAGGATCACTGATAGTACAAATGAATTCATTTCATCACAGTTTAAAATAACATATATATGATCTATGTGATGTTCATTATCTAAAAGTAATAATTTTTGAACTCCCTTGTTTCCTTGTTCGGGCAAATTTAAAAAGATAATTGATTTCTCTTATCATCGTCAACATTTCCATCGTTATAGAAAATGTGGTATTTTTAGGGGTATTCAGATTAAAAATAATGAGTGTAGAAAAAAAAGAAATTTCCTCTTTCAAATAATCATCTTCAGTTGAGCCTTCCACCGATTCTTTTTTATATATGTTTTTCTTCAATTTTATCATGCTTCTATCTAATGGGTACATCCATCAAAACTGTATTAGACCTCCACATTTTTCTTCTTGTAGAATATGTAATATCCAATGTTTCATTGAGTCAAATAAATCATACGATAAGAGTTTTTCCATTTTATACAAAATTAAAACAATATATTTTAGTTGTCAACATATTGAATTGTAGTCTGTTTTTTCCTTCAAAATTTATCTGAAAAAAATTGATATATATGATATTTCCTCCTAAATCATAGAATTTGAAAAAGGTATTAATCAAATCAATTTAATTCTTTCCATTATAACAAGACAGTCATGACTTTTTAATATGGTTATATGAAAATTTCAGACACATCCACCCAAATAGGTAGCCTACCCATATGGAAGTTTCAAAGGTGAAATCCACTGACAAAATAATATTCAATTTTTTTTGTGTAGTTTGTAATATGATTTTCATTTCAGTAAATTATGTGATCTGATATATTCATAATGATCATGTTCATGCCGCTAACAAAATTTGGGAAATATCTAATCATGCATTAACATTATATTTGGTCTTACCAGGTTTATCCAAAAACCTTTAAAATAAATTATTAGAATATAAATTTCTAATATTCATGACATACAACATGTGAAGGGCCAACAAATCAGACCAATATGGAAGATCCCAGAAAATAATTTTTTTTCAATTTTGTTCTTTCCCAATGACATAAATTTTATGTTGGCTTATTTTTGGTCTATTTATTATGGGAGGAAATGAAAAGACAATTTACATTACCTCATTACTTGAGATCATTTTTGGTTGTTCATATAATTTAATTGTACCTTTTTTTAAATGATTCCCAAAAAATACATTGTTTTTTCTAATTTTTTATTCCCAAAGCCATAAATATTATGTTGTTTTATTTTTTGTACTTATATTATGGGAGGTAATGAAAAGAAAATTTACTTTAACTCTTTACATGATATCATTGTTGGTGGTTTATCGAATATAACTTTTCCTTTTTATGAAATGATATTTTTTCTTCAAAAAAATGATGATCTGTTGGAAGAAATATGTGTTGAATGTGAAAAAACTATGTTTTCTTCATTTATAATCATAAATTCTTTGTTGTATCTCTTATAGTACATACATGATTTTTAACCATAAAAACATTGAAATATGGGTGTGTGTGGAAAATATCCATACTGGTTTATAGCATAAATCCAAAACTCCCAGGTTAAGCCACTTTATGCCTTAATTGTCTATATGTGGGAAAACTATCTAATAAATCATTTTAACCACAATATAATATGAAATAATTTTAATATTCATGAGGCTTCTAAAAACCATGACGTAGATTACAAACCATCCACTATCTCTCATAGAAATTTTTAGACAACACATTTCCTTCATGTAATAGTGTTTTAAAAAGATAGATTATTTGATCAAAATCTCTATTTGATGTTCCATTATATAATTTAATTGAAATAAAATTTACAACCTCTTCAAAAAAATTATCATTTATCAATGATATATGGCTTCCTCAGCGGACCTCAATAACTAATAAAATTGATATGGTTCTAACTCAAGAGTTAACTTAATATCATCCAGAGTTTTTGTTTGTTGAAAAGATGGACCTGCCATATTATTTACAAAATTTTGAAACTATGGTGAATCTGGAAAAAAATTATTAGTATCATCTCAAGAACTATGTTCATCATTTTGATACCAAAAAACCTAATCTTTTTTAAAACCAAAAAGCAATTGATGACCTCCAACATTGTCAACTCTATCAAACATCCTCAGAGAGCATTTTTTATAAGGGCACATAAAGGTCCCACCGAAATATAATTCTAGTTTTGATGATGAAAATGATAATAAATCGTCAACACCCTCAATATATATACTATTTAATTGGTATCCATTTGGATTCTTGTGTTGATTTATCCAAGCACGGTTATCTAACAATGACTGTTATCGACATCCTTATTCCATATTTCTCAAAAAAAATAATATAATTATTTTTTTTCTAATTTAATATAATAAAATCACTATCCAAAAAATATTAGAAATTTAAATTCACATTTCTATCAATAAAAATTAATTTCTACTATTTTATAGTTATTTAATGTATTTTTTTATGTTATACAAATCTACACTAATTTATAATAACATATACTCATTTTCTATAATTATTAACAATTATAACTAATATATATTAATTACTACTAATTATGAATGAAAAAATTCTAGTGGATTAACAGTAGCTCTTTTTCCAGACGGCTTATCTCCTTGAAACTTCCACTAACTAGAATCACTAAGAAAAATCTTCTCTAATATACAAATATCAATTTTCGTATGCACAATAGTGGAGAGCAGAGAGACCTTTTTGCATTTACCACTATTCACATCCATAGGAAAAGGGATATCCATGCATCAAATAAGATTTTTCATTGTGATTTTGGTCGAAGAATGTTTCAGGAAGATGAGCCTTCATGAAAAGAGCCACTCTTTCCCTACTATAAATCTCCTTAAAACTTTTTCCCAGTGAAATTGGTATGAAACATCTGCTCCAACATACACATATAATTTCTCGTGAATACGAAAATGGATATCAGTGCATTGAACTAGATATTTCATAGTGATTTTAGTGATAGAATGTCACTAGGAGATGAGCCATCGAGAAAAAGGAATGTCTCCAATATGCTGGATTTTGGGAAAATTTATTGTAAATTTATTTAAAATTATTTCTTAATTATTGCTAATTATTGAGAATTATTTCTTATTATTTATAATTAATCCTAACTATTACTAATTAACCCAAATAATTCATAATTATATCTAATTATTACTAATTATTCTTTCATATACCTATTTTCTCTAAATTATTCCAAATTATTTCTATTTATTTGTATTTATTTAAAATTATTCCTATATATTCCCAGTTATTCATCATTATTACTATTTATTCATATTTGTTTATATTTATTCCTATTTATTTTGTTTTATTCCTATTTATTCGTATTTATTAAAATTTATTCCTTTTTATTCCTATTTATTTCTATTTATGGCGATTTATACATATATATTCCTATTTTTTCCTATTTTTTACTATTTTTTATTAATTAATCATTATTTATTACAAAATAATCCAAAATATTGATAATTAAACCTTATTATTTCTAATTAATCATAATTATTAATAATTAATCCTAACTATTAATAATTAACCATAACTATTACTAATTAACCTTAATTGATTCTATTTAATCTTAATTACTACTACTTATTACTAAGTATCACTAATTAATACTAATTATTACATATTATTTCTAATTATTACTAATTATTACTAATTATTACTAATTATAACTAATTATTACTAACTATTACTAATAATTAATAATTATTCCTAATTATTACTTTTTAATACTAATTATTTCTATTCGTTATTAATTATTACTTATTATTACTAATTAATCCTAATTATTACTAACTAATCCTAATATTATTAATTATTCATAATTATTACTAATTAATCATAATTATTTCTAATTAATCATAATTATTACTAATTAATCCAAATTATTACTAATTAAAAAATTTTATTAAAAATTAAAACTAATTATTACTAATTAATCCAAATTTTATGTAATTAATCCGATTTAATCCAAGTTAATACTAATTAATCTTACTTATTACTAATTAATACTATTAATCGTAATTATTTCTAATTCGTACTAATTATAACAAATTAATAATATTTATTACTAATTATTCATAATTATGAATGTTCCTTCATTATTATTCATAATTTTTCATAATCATTATGATTTATTACTATTTATTACTCTTTATTACTATTTATTACTATTTTTTCTTATTATTCCTAATTAATACTATTTTTTACTAATTACTCCTAATTATTCCAAATTATTCAAAGTTATTCTAAATTATTTCAAATTAATCATTAATATTTCTAATTAATCATAATTTTCACGGATTATTCCATATATTCCCAATTATTTCTATTTATTAATAATTATTACAAATTATTCGTAATTATTCCCAATTATTTATAATTATTAAAAATTAATCCTTATTATTTCTAATTATTTCAAATTATTACTAATTATTAGTAACTATTACTAATTATTAATATTTATGAATAATTATCCCTAATTATTCCAAATTATCCCATATTATTCTTAATTATTCCTATTTATTCCAAATTATTCTTATTTATTCTTATTTATTCCTATTTATTTCAATTTATTTCTATTTATTCCAATTTATTCCAATTTATTCCTATATATTCTTATATATTCATATTAATTTCTATTTATTCTTATTTTATACTAATTATTACTAATTATTACTAAATATTACTATGTATAACTATTTAATCTTTATTATTACTAATTAATACTAATTATTACTAATTAATCCTAGTTATTACTAATTAATTTTAATTATTACGATTTATTACTAATTACTCTTTATTAATCCTAATTGTTATTTTTTTTTTTTTTAATCCTAATTGTTATTAATTATTACTAATTATTCATAATAATTATTAATTATTAGAAATTATAACTAATTGTTCTAAATTATTACTAATTATTTGTAATTTTTACTAATTTATTCTAATTTTTACTAATTATTACTCATTATTACTAATTATAACTAATTATAACTAATTATGATTAATTATTTCTAATCATTCCTAATTATTCGTTATTATTCCTCATTGTTACTATTTGTTACTGTTTATTGCTATTTATTACTATTTGTTACTAATTATTTCTATTTTTTACTATTTATTTGAATTAACTACTAATTATTACAATGTATAACAATTTTGTACTAATTTTTACTAATTATTACTAATTATTACTAATTATTAGTAATTATTAGTAATTATTAAAAATTAATCCTAATTATTACTAATTAATCCTAATATAACTCAATAGTCATAATTATTACTAATTAAAAGAAATTATTACGAATTAATCCTAATTATTTCTAATTAATTTTAATTATTTCTATTTAATCCTAATTAAGATTTATTATTACTAACTATTACACATTAATACTATTTATTAGATTTTATTACAATTTATTACTAATTATTCTTAATGATTTCTGATTAATCCTAAATATTTTTAATTATTACTGATTATTCCTCATTATTACTAATTATTTCTAATTTTTGCTAATTATTCCTAATTAATCATATTTATTACTTATTATTACTTATTATTATTATTATTAATTATTAATTATGTCTAATTATTTTTAAGTATCACTAATTAATAACAATTATTACCAATTATTACTATTTATTATTATTTATAAAGATTTATTTCATTTTACAATTTATTAACGTGGATTTTTTCTAATTATGACTAATTAATGTTGATTGTTAATAATTTTTCTAATTATTACTAATTACTACTAATAAATAAAAATAAATATAACTATTATTTATATTAATCACACGTATTCATAAAAAATTGAAAAATAAAATGATCTAATTCTAATTTAATTTAATTTCCACTAATTTCCAATAACTATAACAAATACCAAATAAAATTCACAAACGAAGAACAAATTGAAATAGATAAATACCTTGAAAATGAATCTTTAAGAGGATTTAAGCTGAAACATCCCATTACCATGATCGGGTATGTTTTCTATCTTTTCTACGTTCCCTTTCAGTTAAAAATCCTTTTTAGGTGTTTTTTCGTGTATGATTGCATACATGCAGAATAGGTACACACCATGTACCCGAATCACAGGTTCTGTACTTCGTGTTGGTTGCATGTCGTTGACTAGGAGATCATGTCATGAACTGGGAGATCATCTCATGATTTGGGAGATCTTTTCGTAAGTAGGTACACATCGTTTTCCTAAGGTACATGTTGTGTATGGGTTAAATGTCAGTCTTTAATCTAAGGCGATAGGTTTTTTCAGAGTAACATATCCACTGTATAGTACACGTCGTGACCATAGGGTAAACGTCGTCACCCGACCTGCATCCAGTTTGAAAATACATGATTGAAAGTTCGGCTCGTTCCTTTTTATTCCAATCCTCTTGGCTCTCGACCCTAGATCCTTCATAATAATTTTTTAGTGGCTCCCCTCCTTCCGGTTTGATCAGAATAGATTTGGATCATTGATTCTCTTGATTTGTGATTCTCGGGAAGGGGCTCTCTCTTATTTTCCTTCTTTCTTCAAGTTTCTCTTTTACTCTCCAATTGGGTTTTTATGGATCATCTAGAAATTTATTTATCTATTCCTGGTGGTATTGGATCAAGCTACTAGGTTGTGTTTCATGTTTTCCATCACCATCATTCTCATTGAAGGGTTCCATTGCGAGTGTCATTTTTTATGAGAGAGGTAGTTGGATCCATCCTTATTTACCAAATTTATTTCCACTATATCGCTTGACATATTTTAATTGCTGATTTAAATTAAAGTACTCAATCGAGATTTCAATTACTAGAATAAAATCCAATTCCGGAGAATTGGGGTATTTGAAATTGTTTTGACATGAAATATTGGAAAACGCACAATTAAATTAAATTGGAGTGGGTTTATAGAAATTGTCAAATTTAAATTCTTGAATTTAAATTGGAGATTTGATGGAAATGTTTTCAATTAAAACATTTATTTTAATTGTGAAAAAGGAAGTGTGAAACGAATTGAATTTGTTTTGAATGAAATTTTAACATTTGAATGACATAAAATGATTTGATAGAAACTTGGTGGATTTATCAGTTGAAAAAGGAATTTTTTTGAATAAAACTGGTTTTGTTTTTAAATAGAGATAAATTTGCATTTTTGAAAATGAATATTGTGAATGATCAAATTTCAAGAAGTCTTAAAGTAGTTCTCCCATCATGTAAGTGTGCATGCATTCCTTAGGTAATTAGTGAGTTATTTGAATACACTCTACGCTATTACAATGCTGTAAAATATAAATGCAGGTGGTCACAACCATGATGAGTTGATGACGAGTCTCCTTTGGCCAGTGTCATAGGGACATGTGCCTACACATATTTTTAGGCTTACATAGTGAGTGAAAAATACTATAGGTGTTCAATACAATCATACCATTTGGAAGATGAATATTTTTCTTAGTTGTTTATTTACATTTGATATATAAATTTTTTGCAATGTTGTTTGAACGTCATTACATGCCTGCTGAATTTATATAAACTATTTTTTATAAATTTTTTACATAATCCATTATTTTAGAAATATTCAATCTCTGGTAATGTAATGCTTGGGATTTAAAATGATATATATTATATTGAAACAGTTTATCATGTTTTTTTAATATGAATTTTTATTATAAATCCTATTTATTTTAAAAATTGAATGGTTTTCTTTTGATAATCTATATTTGGAATCTGTTATGGAACGCTTTGGAGGTATTCTACTCGGCTTAAGCTCACACCCTAATTTTCCATCTGGGTTTTTGTAGACTTTATTCTTCTAGGCTCGAGTAATATGTTGGGATCTATTTTAGGGGGATCCAACTATTGAGCATTAGACATGACAAGTTCTATCAAAATGTAATTTGGGGATGTTTTCTTGTTTTAGTACTTAGGTTTCCAAAATTTGGTTTTATGGCTTTTTGAAATCCAGTACCTTACTCCCACTAGAGTTTTCAATTGATATTCATACTATATTTTTCATTTCTATTTATAATTCTTGAGGAAAAATAATTCACGCTTGTATGTGGTATGATGAATGATGCTAGTTTCTAGCCAGTGGGGATCGGGAATGCCATTCATGTCATGTTAGGGTTGGCTCGTTTATTGGGTTATTAGGGTACCTGGGATAGATTATGACAAATTGGTATCATAGAAGTTTGTTGATACTTTTTGATGAAGTCAGTATGTATTTTTAAAATCTTTTGGGGACATATGAGGTTGTTGCGATTGAGTGCCTGCATATCTCTCACCGCAATGAACCTTATGACTACCAGGGTTGTTAGGGGAACACAGCTTGTCGAATAGTTGTAGGCCTTTCACTATATAGATTTGGATAGGTTGAAATAAAAATCTTATAAGTCCCTTCAATGGAGAATGTTTTCTCTAAATACTCAGTTTGAGTGTTAATATTATTTTATCCTTTTATCCCTAAATGTTATGTATAATCAGGCATATGAGAAGATGTTTAAATCGGATTTTGGAAAAGGTTATTACTAAACCTTAGTAAGTAAATCCTATTATTGATCTGAATCTAGTTGAGGTGATTGTGTGCATTGTCCAAGCTCTAGGATATGAAACACATTCTAATCCTGATCAGGCCCTGACTATAGATCCTCAAGGGGATTTTCGTCAGAATAGTTATCAATAGTTCCATCTCCAAAATCCAGAATTCTATAAAGCCACCACTGATCCTCGACATGATGAGGATTGTTTGGGAAATATAGAACACATGTTTGAGTTCTTATAGACACCGGAAGTGATTAGGGTGATGTGTGTAGCATTTATACTGGACAGAAAGAGAAGGATATGGTGGAACATGATGGTGACAGACGGGAAATATGAGGTCTTATAGTTAAAATACATCAAGATTCTTTTCACCAATTAGTTCTATCCAGAATCAATGTTGTTGATTTTGTTTGTAGAGTTTTTCAATCATGAGAAGGATGAAAAAACTGTGACTGAGTTTTCAAAATGCTTTTCTGAGTAGGTGTAGTTTTCTCCTAAGATATTATTTAATGAGACGATGGAGACCTTACAGTTTGAGTTGGTACTTTGATCAGATATCCATTATTAGTATTCTATGTTGAATATTCCCACTTATGCAGATGTGTTGGATATGGAGACGATGGATGAGATGGATTTGGCTAGCATGTCAAGGATGACAGGAGTTCCTTTTTCTCCCAATAGAAGCATTGGTTAATTGAATGGAAAAAAGAAAGCGTAATGATCCTCATAGATATTCTCTAAAGAAGAGTAATTAAAGACCTCCTACAGCGCCATGAGAAAATTCGTTGACTTTCTATCAGTGTGGAAAGCCAGGAAAGGCTAGGAGGATTTTCACTAAGGAACCCAAGAACAATTTCTCCTGCAGACATTATAGGAACTTTTAGAGGTTCTTCCATCACATCTCTACTCTACGTACTGGGATAGGATCATCATCTCATATTAAAGCTATAGAAAAATCAATTGTTTCAATGATAAAAGGTTTCCATCCATAGGAATCCAGAACAGAGCATCTTCAAATAGTAGAAGAGTCTCCAGAGGAAGCAGACATTGGTCCAGAAACTATGAGAGGAACCATTACCATTTCTTCATCATTATTGACTACTCATTTTTTTACTGGTATATCTCACTCATTTATTTCAACCTCTATCATTAATATTTTAAATCTTCGTATAGAGCAACTATCTTATGAAATGGATGTTACGACACCCCATGGTACAAAGGGAGATAAATTTCTCTACAGTCTTATATGTTTCTTCTCTCTATTTGATGTCAAGCTATCTTATAGTTTTCTTGTTCATGATAAGAAATCATTCGAAATTATATTAAGGATGGACTCACTCATTTCCAAAAAAAAATCCTGAATTCATTATTATCTTCGATAGGTCTACCTTACTTGACCCAGTGGTGTGCCTCTTATTTTTCAAGGAGAATGGGACCCAAGGTTGAGTAGTCATGGACCTTATAATCAATAGCTGGGGAAAGTGATATTAGTTTTTTCTATTGAAAAGTAGTGATACTCAATGGGTGGTGATCTTCCTCCAGTTTTCACTGAGTTTTAAAAAGTTTTCCCTTCAGATTTATCTGTTCTGCCATTGGTGAGAGAGGTTCAGTTTTCTATCGACTTAATTCCTAGTGATGAAACAATATCTATCCATTCTTACAACATTTCACCATCTAAGGTAAAAGAGATGATGACTTAGTTGGATGAACTTCTTTTGAAAGGCATTATTCATTCATGTCACTCACCTTGGGTAGTGTCAGTTTTCTTTTCTAAGAAAAATGATTGTTATTTTTACTTATGGGTTGATTATCAAATGCACATTCAAGTTATGATAAATAAAAGTAATTTGATTCCATGAATTGATGATTTGTTTGATCATATGAAATGGGAATTGTGTTTTTCAAAGATCTATCTTCTATAAGGTTATCATCAATTGAGGATATAAGATGATGACATTCATAAAATTTCATTTCACAATTGGTATGGCCACGATGTTTACCTTATTTTTCCTTTTGGTTTATCAAATTCTCCTACTGTCTTCAATGCCTTAATGAATAATATTTTCCATGAATAACTGTATACCATTATGTAAGTATTTTAGTATGACATTCTTGTTTATTTCTAGTCCAAGGAGGATCGTGTACATCATCTACGAATAGTTATGAATATGCTAACAAATCACCGCCTTTATTCTAAGATTTCAAAGCATGATTTCTGGATTTAGGAAATGAAATTTTGGGGACACATGGTGTCTGAATAGGATGTATCGATTGATCCTAAAAAGGAAAAAAATTTTACGATGTGGGAGCAACAAAGGTATGTTTTCAAGATCTAGAGCTTCACGGGATTTCCAGGATATTACCTCAGGTTCTTGAAAGACACCTTGATGCTGGCTTCTCGGACAACTGCACTAATTCTCAAGTTTTTGAAGTTATCATGGGATGATAAATGTCAGAGTTATTTTTTCAAGTTAAGATTCATGTTGACTACTGCACTTGGTTTGACTCTTCCAGAATGTGAGAAGGGCTAGGTGGTCTTTTGTGATGCATTCAGTTCAGGTATGGGCTGCATTCTAATGTAGGGTGATCATATAGTAGCATATGGATCACTTCATCATAAGAAACCCAAGATGAATTATCCTACCCATGATTTATAACGTGATGTTGTGATGGACACACATAAAATATGTTGGCACTACCTTTTTGGTGAAAGGTTTACGGTGTATTTCGTCCACAAAAGGATGAGTTATATCTTCTCTCAAAAATATTTGAATCTTCAGCAAAGGCATTGTGTGGAGTACATGCAGTCTTTCGACATTAACATCTCTTGTACACCAGGGAAAAGAACATTTGTTTCTGACTCTTTGAGAATGATACTTTTTACTCATGTAGTGAAAGATACTTAATTAGATTGGAGTATGTGGACTCTTTTTTGACAGTTACATACTTGAGTTCTCGAGGAGGGGGATGAGGTTTCTTCAGAAAGTGTTCTATTGGTGTCTATTATCCTCAAAATGATTCATCATGTTAATAATCTTGAGGATTAGTTTTGTTTCATTAGAGATTGTCTTTCTGGTGGAGAGATAGTTTCCCTATGGTCGTTCTCCAAAGGGGTGTTCTATGAAATCAGAACCTATTCATTGTTCCATTAGTGGAAAAAAGGTTGTGATGAAGGGTATCCATATTTCACAGTGGGTTGTTCAACAAGGATTCTTATAAATGTTATGTGGTATGAGGTGGCAGTTTTGGTGTCCATGTATGAGATGGTACATTGTTATGTTTTTCTCTCATTTCTATACATGAAAACACATGAAATTCGACAACCAGAAACCTCTCGGTTTACTTCAACCACTTCCAGTCCCTACATAGAAGTGGTATGAGATCAATGTGGAACTTCTGGTTGTGTTTACTCATTCCATAGAAAAAAATACAATATGGTTTGTGATCAACATACTGACCAAATGAACTCATCTTATACCCATTCATGATAGACAAAAGTTGAGGAGTTGGGAAATCTCTACATGAAAAAGATAATTTTCTAGCACAGAGTTCCAGAACCTATAGTATCTTAAAGGGATCCATGGTTCACTTCTACCTTTTCAGTGGATTTTTTGAGGAACTGGGATCCTAGTTTCATTTGAGAAAATCCTATCATCTTAATTCAGATGAACAAACAAAAAGACTTATAGATACTCTTGAGGATATGCTTCGTGCATGTCTTCTAGACCTGAGTGGGGCATGGGATGATCAAGTAATACAGGTTCAGTTCATTTAAAACAATATCCACCAGTCTATGATAATAATTGATCCTTTCTAAGCCTTGTATGGATTTTGTTATAAATCTCTATTGTGTTCGTAAAGTGTTGGTGAATGATCTCTGGTTTGACCGAGCTAGGTGAGGGAGACAACAAAAAATATTCAGTTGATACATTAGAGTATTTTGACAACAAAAAGACAATATAAGTCTTATGATGATCGACATCATAGACTATTGGAGTTTTTAGTTGGTGATCAGGTGTTCATAAAGGTATCACCCCGGTTGGGTCATCGATGGCTTGGGAGAAAAGGGAAGCATTCTCTTCACGTTGTGGGACCTTTAAAGGTTACTGAGCTGGTGGGGAGGTTCATGTATGATATATAAATTCCACCATAGTTGATGTTGATACATACAGTGTTCCATGTATCACTTCTAAGAATGTATCTATCTGATCCATCACACGTTTTGATTAGGAGTGATCTTGAGATCGAGCATAATTTATCCTTGACTGAGAAATGAGTAAATATAATTGATTCTAAGCCCAAGGTGCTTTGTGGGAATAAAATACATTTGTTTCATGTGATATGAAAAAATGGCTCTAAGTTTCATGAGATGTGGGAACGTGAGGAACTAATGAAAGAGCAGTTGCCTCATAATTTTGGCATGGATGCTTCCACATTGTATTTTGGGGGTTTGAATGATTTTATGGGGGGAGGTTGTAACATCTTGTGAACTTTATTGGTTATGTTTTCAAAATTTTATAAGTTTCCTTTTGGTTGAAAATACATTTTACGTGTTTTTATAGGATGAATGCAGACTGTTGAATAGGTATACACCATGAAACCTAAAGTACACATCATGTAATGGTATTAGTAAAATGTCGTGGATTGGTAGATCATGTTGTGAGTTCGGAGATCATTTAATGAGTGGGTAAAAGTTTTGTACATGTGGAACTCCATATTTATGAGTTAAATGTTAGTTTATAATCAAAGGTGATGGGTTTTTCATTGTAACTCATCAAGTGTGGGAAACAGGTCGTGACTCTAGGCTACACATCATGACCTAACCCACATATAGATTTAAAATGCACGATCGACAGTTCTTCTTGATCATTTTCATTCAATTCCTCTTGGATCTTGATCGTAGACCCATCCTTGGTGTGTTTTCGAGGCTTCCCTCTATCTATTTTTATAGAAATAGCTTTGGACCATTGCTTTTCTTTCCTTTCGATTCACGGGTAAGGGGTCCCTCTTGTTTTCACTCTTTCTTCAAGATCCTCACTTTCACTCCTCTAGGGGTTTTAGTGGATCCTCTAGGAATTTATTGATCTCTTCTTGGTGGTATTGGATCATTCTACTATTTGTTATTTCATGGTTTCATTAACCTTCATTATCATTGATAGGTGTTGTTGTGAGTGTAATTCTTCGGGAAAGAGGTACGTGATTCCATCCTGATTTTCCGATTTTATTACCATCATATTGCTTGAATTATTTAAATGGATTATTTAAATCCAAATTCTCAATATTGATTTTAATTTAATGAATAAAACCCAATTACGATGAATTTGAATATTTGAAATAGTTTGGACACATAAATTTATAAAACCCACAATTCTGTTTAATTGGGTTTGGTGTATAGAAATTATTTGATTTAAATTGTTTAATTTTAATTGTGGATTTGATTGAAATTTATTCAATTAAATTATTCAATTTTATTGTGAAAAATATATTTTGAAAATGATGGATTTGTTTGTGAATGAATTATAAACATTAGAATGGCATTAAATGATTTGACATAAACCTAGTGGTTTTATCTTGTTAAAAAGAACATTTTTTAATAAAACCTGTTTTGAATTTAAATAGAATGTAATTTGAATTTTTTAAATTAAAGAATGAGATTAATATTATTTTAATATGTCTTAATATATTTCTCCCATAATATAAGAGTGCATTCATTCCTAAGGTATTTAGGGAGTTATTTGTATACACTTTACGCTATTAAAAAATTCTAAAACATACATGCAGTGGGTCACGTCCCTGATAGGTTGGTGAAAATTCTCCTTTGGCTAGTGTTATAGGGATGAAAATATATATATTTTACTGATTTAACTTAGAGACCGTGGAATATTATATCTGGTTAATATTATCATACCTTTTAGAAGACGTCAATTTTTCTCACCTGTTTATTTATACTGGATATATAAATTTATTCCAATTTTGTTTGAACTACTTTACATTCCTACTAATTTTATATAAATTATTGTATATAAATTATTTACACAAGCCATTATTTTAGAAATATTCAATTTCCTATAAAGTAAATAATGTGATTGAAATGAATTTCCATCATTTGGAAACATTTTATCATGTTTTTATAAATATTGTTTATAATTTCCAAAACTATTTATTTTAAAAATTGAATCATTTTCATTAGATAATATATATTTGGAATCTAATGTGGAATAATTTGGTGGGGTTGTAATAGTCATAGGATCATAACCTACAATTTCATTTTGGAGTTTGTAGACTTTATTCTTCCATGCTCGAGCAAAGGGAAGGGATCTCTTGGAGGTGGATCCCGCTTTTGAGCATTAGACATGGTGATCATTATCCTTAGGGACATTGGGAATGTTTCTTTGTTGTAAGTACATGGGATTCTGTAATTTGGATTTATGGATTTTTGTATTCTAGTACATTACACTTAGTGGAGTTTTTTATTGATATTAATTCTGACATTTATCTTTTTCTTCCGCATTATTTTGAAATATTGTTCCAAACTTTAGGTAGTACGATACCTGGTCCTAGTCCCCCACCCATGGGGATTGGGAACAGCCTTCGGGACATATCAATTCCGACACAGTTATCGAGTTACTGGGGTACCTGGGCTGGATTGTGACCTAATGTGTTAATATTACTATTATTTAAAATTTTTAAAATAGAAAAACTTGGGCAGAGAAAATGTAAGTAGAAAGTGATAAATGAGTGTATAAAGGATTGGAAAGAGAGTAAAAACATATGAGGTTATATATAATTTATATTAGTTTCAATGATATTATTTGTGATGGGAATCCTGAGGAAAATACTAACCGCCTATTAATTAGAGACAATAGTTAAAAAGATATTTGTGAAGTGTCCCATAAAAACTACTAACATGATGACATACAATTTGTGATGGGATATAAATCCCATTTCAAATACTAAAAAACTTCATTGGGTATTTGCAACAGGCTCTTCTACCCATCACAAATACCCATCCCCCAATTTGGCATGCAACTCACACCAATCCTTCTGCGATAATTAGAGGATCTTGTTACTTATAGTACCTCCAAATAGAATATTTTTGACGAGACCCTTCGTTGTAGAAAATAACCCATTGTAAATACAAATTTTTGTGATGGGACTCATCACAAATACAAACCCCATAATAAATTAGCACCGATGGTTAGAAATGAATTTCGGACTAGCCCTATAGAAAATAAAAACCTACAAACATTCTATTTTTTACAATTGATAAATCCCATCGTAGATACCCTTCCAATGGTTTGGCGTGCAACTTGCACCAAACCTTCTATGATGGGTAGAGGAACTAATCACAAATAGTCACACCTGACAGACGTTTTTTGATGGGTTGGTTCCCCGTCGCAAATAACCCATCACAAATACACATTTTCCATAGTAATTTATTTAATTAATATTTCTTCTAATGGTATATGTTATATTTTTTTCATTTTTTGTTGAATAAAAGTGAAAATGAACTAAATAATTTTTTTTCATATAGAAATATTAACATGTGTTTATGTTACACTAGTGGCACAAAATATTTACTTTTGTGTTTCTATAATATTTTATTCATTTGTGGGAATAGTGTCAAATGTTTTTTTGACATTTTTTATTACTAGAAATGTGAATTTACTACTACATATTTAGTTTAAATTAGAAACAGTCTTTTGATTATAATGAAAATCATGTATGATTGGTTTTTATAG
The DNA here is from genome assembly GCA_963277665.1 of Viscum album. Classification (NCBI taxonomy): domain Eukaryota; kingdom Viridiplantae; phylum Streptophyta; class Magnoliopsida; order Santalales; family Viscaceae; genus Viscum; species Viscum album. The sequence goes on from OY728133.1 coordinate 531,496,617, forward strand.
TGAGGGTGGATATGTACTTGAAATTATTATTTAATCGTCCTAGTTTCATAAATGGGGGTTTAATAAAGATGGTTTGGATCCATTTTGTAGATGATATTATAATATTTGTATTGAGGAAAAATTATTACTTGCCGAACAAATACTTAAATTAAACTTGTTTTTTAAAATTTTAATTTTTTATTGATTTATTGTTATATTTGGGTTATAATATTTCGTTCAATTTGGTATAACTATGAATTGGTGATTGAAATTAAAGAATGGAAATTAATTAATTCACTAATTAAGGGGAATAGTTTAGATTTATTATTTGTAAATATATTAATAATATAATTATTAAGCGTACATATCTGATTAGTGATGAATTTTAATGAATGATAATATATTTCCTTCTTGTAACGATAGTTTGTGAATGAAATGATTAAAGGTTATGAGATTTACTTAAGTTGAAATGAATTTTATTATTCTAACTAAATATATGATCTTTAAATGGAATATCTATTTGAATTATATTAGAAATGTGAATTTAAAATGAAATTTAGTTACATGGAGTTATGAAGTAATGAATATTGGTTTAACAATAAATTCTATGAGATTTCCAAAATACATGAATTGTTTTGGGGACCAATGAATATTATATTATGTTGTTAAAATTCAGGTTTTTGTGTAGGACACTATTTAGAATTCCTATCTTAGGTGGGATAATTTCACCCTGAAGGGTTTTGTTCCATTACATATTCATTTTTATATTATTTTTTATTACACTCCACTACATGAGATAGATAATGAAAATTAAGTCTATACATGGCCTAGGGGTTCATGTGTTCTACTAAAATCTAGGTAATCCCTGATGTAGATGAATAACTATAACCTTTACTCTACTCTCTCTTTCTGTCATTATATAGTGTGTGTGTGTGTGTGTCAACTTTCCATGATGGATTATGATTATCATATTTGTATGCTCATTGCTAGTATAGGTTTATATTGTGACATATATGAATGTCCATACATTTTAGGTAACAATTTGATTTTAATGTCTTCTCATTAAGGGTTTATTATAAATTTTCACATCTCTGTAAGAGGCTAGTGCATAATCCATCTATTTATACCTATATTCCCAACCGTATATATATATATATATATATATATATATATATATATATATATATATATCTGTGTGTGTGTGTCTATTTTTTATTTGAATAAGGTATTTACAGATTGGATGAATGTTTCTAGTATTTTGAGGTTTTTCTATCATTAATGGTGAATATTATTTTCATTCAGTTGGGTTCTATTGGTTATTTATACCATTAGTATATTTTTAAACGACATTGCATTCATTGATATTGGTTTATTAATATAATGGATTTTAATGGTGGAAAGAATTTTTTTCATAGAAATATCATAATTTGATCATGTATGTTTGTGTTCTAGACATATAGTTCTACTGATTATCCCATAACCTCTTGATGTAAAAATTATAGGTTTATGTTTACCGTCATTATTTTCCATGGATAGGAACCGGCGGAGTTATTTCAAAAAAATGTTATATCATAAATTTTTGTTGGAGTTATAGGATTGTGTTTGGGGATAGGAACTAGTATGGAAATATTGTTTCGATAAGGAAACAATGTATGTTAGTCATAGAATACAATGTAAGTATGGAATACGAACTAGGATAGATGAAATTAGGTCCCCTAATATATTACATGAAGACCTTTAATTTTCATAACATACAAATAGAAGTGATTATATATATATGGTATATACCTAGGTTATGATCATTTATCATGATTATTTATGTCAATTATTTAATTGGGTAGATTATGCGAATTTGGAAGAATATTATAGAAATGATCATAGGAATTCTGTATTCTAGTATTATGAAATCCATAACATTTTACACTTTTTATGGAATGGATCCATGCCCATTACCCTATTAGGATTATGTTAATGAAGTATTATAGGATGCAACAAAATTATTTGCAAGGTTGAGAATAAAAAATATGGATTCTAGAGGATTAAACATCATTATTTATAATAATAGCGTATATTGATGTTTGAGTTCTCTGTTTCTGATCAAACTGATCAACTTATCATGGGAGGTGGTGGAGATTTAATTAATTTTTTTAAAAGAAATAATAAATAAATTCTATTTTATATTAAAATATTTATGGAGTTACTTTGAAATTATGGGGTTTATTCCATTGGGGTAACATGTATTTAGGTATCTTTATGGGAGAAACTACTTTATCATCTCTTTGAAAAAATAATTTCATACACCATAAAGGAGACGTTTCGATGGGAGATTATATCTTATCACATGGGGGACTCTATCATGGTGTTGTTTGAAATTAGGTTCCCAAACCTCATTAATTATTTTTTATACATTATTATATATGTATAGGGTAGAGTGAAATTTTTGATGAGGTGTTTCATATTTATATCCATCACTAAATCCCCACATTCATATTGTCAATGTAACTTGAGGTGTTAGTGAATGCATAGGTTATAGGGAAAAATGTCTTGGATTGAATCATAATAAGAAAGATGTTTATATTAATTTCAAATGGTATGTGTTATTATTTGTGGATCTCATTTGTTTAGTCTATAAAATGTTATGATAGTAGGGAGTCAGATTCAGCTATAGTTATATCATTCCATTTGAGCTATAACTTCCCAACCATATACGAGGAGATTAAACATTCTATTTTTTCTTATTTATTTCATGTACATAAAAATTGTGAGTGCCATACATTTCACTGTAGACAGTGTGGAGATTATTGAACTAAAAATATTTATCTTCTTTCAATAGGGGCATATCTATTGGTAATGGTGAGTTTTATATAGGTAAAAATTTTATAAAAAATTACGGCATTATCACTAAACTATTGATAAAATATATATCCCTAAATATTATAGAAACAAATAAAATAGTTTTATTAAAATTTAAATGTAATTAATAGATAATATATATGTTGTTAAAAATATTTATCAATAGATTCAATCATAAAATTTATCTTTTGATAATATTATTATCAACATGTATAAGCAATAATGTCAACTAAAATCTCTTTAAAAATAATATTTAAAATAAAATATAATTTATTCTTATATTTATATATGAAATTTTACATTATATTTATTAATATATTTATAATATATTAATTATAATTAATATATCATTAAAAATTAAGATTTTATGAAACAAAAAATGAAGCATTATTTTAAAAAATCATGTTCAAACACATTTTAAAAACATGTTAAATCTCAAAAAACACATATTCCAACAGGTATCAACATACCAAAACTCTAAATAAATTCACCTTAGACACTCATAAAACATTATCCACAATATGTTTCTCTCAAATATCAACTTCGTAAAAAGTTATATGCATTAAATTCTCCCACTATGTCTTAACATGGTTGCAGTTACTGTAATCACCTATAATACACTCACATTGAAAACATGAAGTAAGTTATCCCAAAATTTGAACATCAGTTGATGGAACCTTTTATGATCCAAAATCAATAAGTAAGGTCCTCGTTCTCATAATTTTTAATGGAAGATGTCCATATTAAATCTAACACTTACCTCAAGAAGATTTGTATAAAAACAAACTGTTACAGGGTAGATGCCAATAAAATAAAATATCACATCAAATGAGAAGAATAATATGTAAATTTTTTTAATCCATATAAAATAATGATGATCATCGTCATCATCCATTTCAAAAAAAATACAAAAATGGATTCAACATGGGAAAAAACAAAAAAATGTATAATACCTTATTATTCAATGTACACAATATGGAAATGTGGAATTATTCACTATCCTAGATCTCCATCATATGTTGTAATATTCCTAGAAGCATAAGTTTTGGTACATAATAACTCGTTCAATAGCTTCTTACCTAGTAATTCTTTAAAGGTACTATAAATAATAAACTTTATTGTCTTTAGTCCACTATAAGTATAAAAACATCACAACAAAAAACAACAGGGCACATAAAAAATGATTATAGTAGTGCGATGAATAAAATTATTTGAACTGAAAAGAAAATAATGTGAAACCAATAATATCCAATTACAACCTGATATATTTTAAAAATAATAAATAAATTAAAAAACATATTCTCCAAATAATAATTAAATTAGTTACATAAATATTTACTATTAAATTTTTATCTCTAGATCTTATAAATATGTCCCCAATAATGTCAAAATTGTATCAAATGTATTAGAATAATGAAAATTTGAGAAAAATAATAATTATAAGACATCATTGAGAATTAATGTAATGTTTTATTGGCAATAAAATTACTAAATTACATGATTTTAAACTTATAACATGACCCATAGTCATGCTTAATTAATCTAAACAATAGAGAATATAGATTATTGTCGCTTTTAGAACATTCCTTAAGAGAGTGGTGGTTGTGACAATTATTGGGATAGAAACCATTGCAATGGTTATTGAACATTTTCTTGAGACCAAATTAATTTATTCATGTAAATATTAAGAGGTCTTGGAGAGTCACTAACGATGGAACCTTGTAGCCATTACCACAAACCCCAATACATTGGACATCTAAAATCATCACCAAAATTATTAAAATAATATAATATCTAATTTTTAAAAAATATTTATGAGAATAAAAAAAAAGACATAAAAAATTAATCATGGGACATGAATTGGAATTCATTCCAAATATAACCATTTTTTCACACATGTATACAACTAAATTACAAATTCATACTCCCTTAAACTGAAACAGTTCCTCATCAAAAAATCATAACTTTTGTATGGTACATATATTCATTCACATCAAATGGTGGAACTAGATAAAAATACTTGTTTCACCAAACTCTTAGACTCTAGGTCCCGATTAGAATCATGATACCAACTATGAGTTCTATAAAATTATTATGAATGTTATATTTGAGTATGTGCATGTTATTCTTATTACCAAACTCCCTATGATTAAATAAAAAAATATAATGAAAAGAACTGTAATTGAAATATATATCGATCGTAACTAGTAACTAGATCGTAAATACATTTTTTCCTATATTCAAAAATAAATGATTGTAAATGATTATTCTTTAGATATTCTAAGTAAGAGTAATCACTATTGGTTTAAATAATATAATAGAATCATAAAAAAAGAATAGAATTCCAATGGGAAACAAATAGAAAAAAATATATGAAACACAAAACAAATGAATCAAAAAAAATTTAGAATCATTACAACCCTTCAATTTGGGAATTCCTTTTTAACAATTTTGATATTTAGAAATTTTTGGAAGAGGGAAAATCATTATATTTCATCAATAGAAAGAAATATTAAAATCTACAACATCCACCATGAAAAAAAAATTAGACCATCCAAACCCTCATATACCCAGGCATTCATCATGGGATAATTCATACACATATCCCCTTGAATCAACTTTTATAAGAGGGCCTAAATTTCAATTCCACAGAATTGGATAGAAACTATATAAGTGGATAACTAACTAGAAATACAAGTAGAAAACCAATAGAATATTTATAACATGATATATATATTTATATATATATTACAGCTATTTAACTACAAAAACATTTTATGTCTTTATAAATATTGACATTGATTCTAGTTTTGAAGTGAGGGGATGAGTAAAACTCAACGCTCGACAACAAAAGTTTCACCCACCAAAAAAATAATTGATATAAGAACGCTCTCAAATGTAACTGTAAAAAAATTACAACAGTACTAGGAGGCTCAAAATACCTTATCAATCAATAGTAAAAGTACGAAATCGAATGGGAACAAATTCAATTTATATTAGTTATTTCTTAAACATAATTACGAATTCTTATAGGATACATTTCACCATGACCAAAATTGATTGGATTAAAATTGAAAAATAAGAAAAAGAAAATTTGGTAATAAAATTACAAAAACTAAATATACCTATCAACCATTATAACTCCATCATCTAATATGTAAGAATGGTTAGTAATGGATACTTGTTACAACAGATTACATTAAATAATTAAAAAAATTAAGTGTTCAATTTATTCAATAAGGGTCCATTTGAAATCACTTACTACAAACTAATTTGATCTTTTATTAAATAAAATAATGAGTTTGAGGATATAAGAGGTTTTTTCCCATTCAATTAAATTTTCAATTAAATCAATTTAAATATGTTTTAGGGAAATCACATTAGGAATATTGAATATATAAACACTTATAGATAAAATAGTTGGAATTTTAAACACAAATAAACCATTTTAACTTCATCGTGGAAAATGTGATATGGTTCATAATATTGTAAATATAAGGGTAATTACCTAGTCATAATTCATTTTTTTTCAAAAAAAATAATTAATTTTGAAATTTATTAATATATAGAATTTGACAAAGTACAAATATACCTAACACCTAGAAACTATTATGAAAATCCATTTAGATCAAAAAAATCATGTGATGATCCAGAAACACATGGTTTTCTAAAAATAAATTGGAATGCATGTAAAATGGCTTTAATTATATATTTATAACTAAAATTTAATCATAATTCTCCCACTTCTATGTTTTGAATTTCAAAAAACGGCCACCGACAATTGTCATCAGTAAGTTATATGGAGTCCAACGGAACCAACATAATTTTTGTTGAATAGTAACATGCCATTTTGGAAATTAATATGAAGAGTAATATGACCATAATGAATATTAAATTACATTATTATTTTACTTTCTTATGGCTTTATGATAATGTCATCTTGGTTAATTGTTCAATGTGATATAAAATTATTTATAGTTTTAAAATTGTTATTTTCGAATAAATTATGACATTATTTAATAATTAAATTATGAATATATAGAAAATTAATTTAAAAAAATTGAGTTTATTTTGGACTTCTACATGTTTAAAAATTATTATGGAGAATTTTTGGGATATTCTTGAAATTTTTATTGTTTTGATAAATAGTAAAATACGGTAAAATACCATATATACAAAATGTTAGTTAAATACACTATTTATGACATCATAAGTTATATAACAACACATGGTTCAAACTCACATAACATTATTGCTATTTTGGGTCACGTGAATCAATACTATTTATAGTTTTGAAAAATATTATAATAATGATGAAAATGATGAAAAATATCTCCTCTCCTCCACAATAAATACCACCCACATTTTTTCCTTCCTCCCAATCCTCCCGAGCCTTGATAAATACCTATGTTATACCAAATACTACTATAAAGAAACTTTCCCATGTCCTATAGCTTCTGGTATTACCAAAAGTCCAAAACCAAAGGCCTTAAAAAGGATCTCAAGAGGAGAGATCAGGATGTAAACATCGTCCTTTTTTCATTATTTTCATTAATTTTATGTTATTCTTTCTAATATCTAGTGTATTATGATAGGATGTATCATTAAATATCCCCCATAATTCCCATATAATGTAATAATGATTAGAGAATCATTATTTTCTCCTAAAAATATTTTATGAAATTTAAAGTGAAGTCGTTAGGCTGCTAGATTATCGTAAGGGATTTCTCAACATTTCTTTTATTTCAAGATCCCTTTTTTCATATTCTTTCCTCAACAAATGTTATAAAATAATAATGAATGATCCAGTATCTTAAATATTCTATATTAAATTATGTTTTTAGATTACTCACCATTACATTTCTTCTCCTCTCCCACTTAATCATGAAATCAAAACACCATCTATGATGTGTCGATATACCGACATCGTACTTGATGTGAATTCAGTTTCATTAATTCCGTCAAGACTGGACAATAAACCATTTTTATGGTGGAACCATATTATAATGTTACTATTATATCTTATTTATGGTTCTCGAATCATTTTATACACATGTTATTAATTTATAAAACAAATGAGTTCATTACAATCAATGAATCGCCAAAATGACCTAAACAAATATCAAAAATGTTTTAACTAATGAATCAAACTCATGTCAGAAATCAAAATGATAAATGATATAATTTATGTTTATTTAAATATGTGAATACTAATCCATTACAAATTTTATAGTTTCACTCCCAGTCAATAGGAATATCCATCGTGAACCGATAATGGAAATCATGTAAAGAACACACCCAAAACAATGCAAGGAACAAAATACTAACAATTAATGGGTGAAATGATTTAATGAAATGATAATATAATATATTATAAAGATTAATATGTTTCTCTAATATATTAATAACATTATTTTGAAAATTATACAAGTGTTTTAAATGATTTTTAATTAATAAAACCCTGAGGTAATGTTATTTTTAACCAGATTTCCATCCTTTGGGTTAACCTTGTACTTCATTATTTTGGTTGTATTTGAATTGTTTGTGTGATTAATTATGAATATATTATTTTTATTTATGATTATTTACAATATATATTCATATTCCATCCACTATATTAAGTCTATGTTCAATTATATGATATTTATAAGGGGCTTTACTTTTAAAATCCTCTTATAACATTCTGTTTTACGAAATTCAAAAGAAATGTTTTTATGCAGTTATTCATGTGTTATGATTGTGTGAAAGTTATTGTGAATTTTTTTTATAGAGGGTGGGACCTATATCCACCATAAATTCATTAATTATTTTTTTTGGAGGTTGATTGTATGGTTTCTCCATGTGTAACTGCGATTGTTACCAAAATTGCATGGTATCCCTGAGGATTAAAAATTATAATGTATCCAAGATGGTTACAATATTATGTAATTAATTCCCAAATATAACTTTCTGTTTCTATTTATTTTCTTATTTTTTTGGGAATATTTTTGAAATCTCAAGTTTCAAAACGTAAGTATATATGGGTGAAAAGTGTGTCTTTTGACAATTATTTCATAAGTTACAAGTATTCATGTACTAATGTGATCTTTCCTTCTTTTTATATCACTTATTGAGATTTTTGTGCTCATCCAACGTTTTGAAATTATTTTAATAGGTTATAAGGATTTGTATGACAAAGAAGGAATCCAAGTTAAATGTTTGAATAATTTTTAAATAAATCATTTATTATTTTAAAATTTTTATATTTTGAAAGTAATAAATATTATTTCTATGGTATCTACTCTGTAATAATGTGTAATGTTACAAATGTGTTATGTCCCAATTATCTAAAGATATAAACTTGAAAAGATCTTCAATGTAAAAATATTGTGATTTATTTACTCAATCATGATTACGTAAAGTAATGAGGTAGGGTCATTTCATTTGGTGTTAGAGGATGGTTTGGATAACATTAGGGGTTAGGATTATGGTAATATAATACCGTAAATGATTTTTACTCTATGATTAATTTGAAATGTTATATCATTTATAGATTACCATGTTTCTTCATTTATGATATGTTTGTTTAGAATGGTTTTCTGTAGAAAAAATATCAAAGCTGAAGTGGAGAGTCACTCAAAGAACAACATCCATCCAAATATGCGGACCGAAATGGTAGGGATTGGAACCGAGAAGTTTGTGATTGTAATGGATCAGAAGACATAGGCAATAAATGGTGGTGACATTCATGAAAGAGAATGACTAGAGGTACCACAACAGAACATGATGATAGTGGAATATTTTATGAGACAAAACCCTCCCACTTTCAATGGATCTTCTGGCCAAATGGTGGCTGAAAGATGGATTAACGCCCTTGAAAATTTGTTAAATTATATGGGATATTCAGATACTCAAAAGGTAATTCTTTCCATTTATCGTTGTTAAGTTTAAGTTTATCATTGGTGGAAAATGGTAAATAATATCAGGGATAGAGAGAATGTTGATTCTATAGAGTGGGATGAATTTAACAAGGTTTTCCTCGAAAAAAAAATTCCTAATTTTTTGTGACTTGGATGGTGAATAAGCTCCATGAATTGAATCAAAAGGTGAAGGAATTAGTGTCATTTTTTGAATCTAAATTCACCCGAATTCTGACGTATGCCCCAATTATTATTTTGGATCTTGAAAGAAAGATATTGAACTTTTACTCATGATTGAAGCCTAGGTATCGAAGGGCGTTGGCCTACTGTAAATTCCAAAGTTATGAGAAACATGTCTGATGTGCAGAGATAGTAGAGATGGAGTTTGCTGATGATCAAGTGCATTTTGAAAACAAGGATAAGAAGAGGTACAAATGGAAAGAGATGGGTAATAATCAACAAAATAAATCTGATTGTATGAAAATATATCTTCCAGTTTGTGAAAAGTGTGGAAAAAAAGAAACCATGGGAATTCCTTACGAAAACTGGGATGTGCTTTTGATGTGGTATGTTTGAAAAAATTGCCTAAAATTGTAGGAAATTGATCCTAAGATTAATCCTAATAAGAAAAATGTTATGTGTTTTAAATGTGACAATATGGGTCATGATGGAAATGTCTTCCCACATAGAGATCTGAATGATGGCAAGAAGATAGATTATAAGAAGAATGTTGTAGTGAGATCCTTTTCAATTACAACAGTAGATGTCGGGCCATCCAATAAATGTTGTGTCAGGTACCTCATTTGTTTACTCATATTTTTCTAAAGTTTCATTCAAATATGGGGTCTACACATCCCTTCATTTCTTGAGATATTTTCAGTTAAATTGGAAATATCACCTCATAAAATGAAACCACAACCTGTTGTTAAAAAACAAAGGGGTATTATTATAGAAAATAGGAATTATTTGAATCCTTATATTGTCATATATGTAAATAATTTACCTAAAAACCTTGTTGTTGATCCCTTAATTGAGTTTGATGTTATTATTGGAATGGATTTTCTTTCTATTTATCATGCGAAGATTAACTGTAGAAAAAAATAAGATTTTTTTTAAAAAGAGTTTCAGTTTGTATACTAGAACGAACCCATACAATTGATAACATATCAGAAAGTTGAGAAAATGTGGAATGATAGAAATTAATGTTACATTGCGCCTATTGTTGAAAAGAGGGGAGCTATTCATAATAATGATGTGCCAATGATTAATGATTACCTTGATGTTTTTTCGGAAGACTTACCTGCTATCATACCAGACCAGGAAATCAAATTTACAATTGAAATAGATCATGATCCTAAGAAAATTTCAAAACCCCATATATCATATATCTTAAATAGAACTTATAAAATTGAAAAATCAGTTGTATAATTTTTAGGATAAAAGTATCATTTTTTGTAGCACTTCACCATGTGTTGTTCATATTTTTTTCATTAAAAAGAAATATTGTTCCATGAGACTTTGCGTTGATTATAGAGATTTGAATAACATTACTGTTTAAAACAATTATCCTTTTCCTCATATGGATGAGTTGTTTGATCAGATCCAAGGAGAACAATAAATTTCAAAGATTGAATTGAGATTTGGATACCATCAGGAGAAGATGAAGGAGGATGACATCCCAAAAATTGACTTTCATACTAGATATTGGAATTATAAGTTTGTTTTTAATCCATTTGGGTTAACTAATTCACCAGTTGTATTAATAAATCTTATGAATATAGTAATTCATGCGTTCTTTGCTAAGTTGGTGGTTTCATTTATTTATGAAATTATGGTATTCTCTAAGAGTAATGAAGAGCATAAAAACATCTAATATTTGTTTTAAACACCATAAAATAAAAGATGTTGTCAAAAAAATTCAGAAAGATTGATTTTTTATACAACATATTTCTTTTATTGGGAACATTTTAAATAAATATAGAATAAAAATTGATCCTGAAAAAACAAATCTGGTTGAGGAATGGCCAAGACCCCCTAATGATTCATTGATTCATAGTTTTATATTATTAGTATCTTATTACCAATGGTTTGTTAAAAAAATTTCATAGTTATCTAAATCACTAAACAAGTTAACACAAAAATGAGATAAATCTATTTATTCAAAGGGATGTGATGTTTGTTTTTAGGAACTGAAGAAGAGATCGGTGAATTCAAAAGTTTTTGCCCTACCATCCCAAAATGGTGAGTTTTCTATCTACAGTGAAGCCTCGTTAAGGGGACTTTTTTATATAGAATGATCAGGTAATTTATAATGCTTTATATCAACAAAAATATCATGAGTTAAATTATCCCACACATAATTTTGAATTTCCATCTGTGGTTTCTTACATTGAAAATTTATAGGCATCATTTATATGGATCCAAATGTAAAATATATACTAACCATCATTGTATGAAGTATATATTCACTCAGAAGTAAATAAACATGAGGAAGAGAATATGGCATGAACTAATAAATTATCATGGTTTCATGATCAATTACCATTCTAGAAAATCAAAAAAAGTGGAGGATTCCTTGAGTCGAAATCATCATGCATCCTTAACCCTGATACATTTGAAACATGATGCCATGATTAAGGATATGATGAATTTTGACTTAGAATTTTTTTTATGTAGGAAATACCTATCCTTTTTTATAATTTTTAAGTGCAGTTATTGTTATTAGATAGAATTATGCAAGCGCCGAAGGAACATCGTGAGATACAAAAAAGGCATAATTGTTTAAAACAGGTAATTTTTCAGAATTTAACCTTGTTAAATATTGTGTTTTAATATTTGTAAAAAGGTTGTGTGTGACATGTAATTCCCAGTAGAAGAAATATTTGTTGTGTGGTGCTCATACTTATCCATTTTATGTTCATCCTAGAACTACTATGATGTACAGACACCTTCAAGAGTATTATTGGTGGGATGGGAGGAAAAGGGATATTGTTTACTTTACCATGAAATTCATGAAATGTCAATAGGTCAAAAGAGAGTGGTTATTTCCGATGGGGATGCTTCAGCCTTTACTAGTGCTAGAGTGGAAATGTTAGAATGAATCCATGGACATTCTGGTGGGACAATCTAAGAATTATCGAGGTAATAATGCAATTTGTGTTTTTGTTGATCGACTGAACAAATCTGCACATTTTATTTCTATATGAGATACAATATCATTGGATTAGCATTCTTGTATGTACCTCAAAGATATTTTCAGGTTACATGGAGTTCCTCTTTTCATTGTATATAATAAAGATCCCTGGTTCACTTCTAACTTTTGGAAGGCTCTTCAGAAATCATTGGTCACAAAATTAAATTTCACTACACCTTTTCAACCTCAATCAGATGGGTAGTCAGAATAAACGATTCAGACTTTGGACGATTTTCTTCGATCTTGTTCAACAAACTACTGGGGAAGTTGGGATCAACAACATTTTTGTTGATTTTTCATATAATAACAATATATATTCTTGTATAAAAATTTCACATTTTGAGGCATTATTTGGGAAGTGGTGTCAGACTCCATAATGTTTCGGTGATGTAGGTGAAAGAAAGATGATGGGGCCAAAATTTGTAGAGGAAGTAGATAAAAAAGTGATGATTATCAATAATCACATGAGGAAATATCAAAGAAGGCAGAAAATTTATCTATAAAACAAAATGAAAGACCTATCTTTCGACGTAGGTAACCATGTTTTCCCTAAAATCTCTCCTTGAAAAGTGTGAAGAGTTTTGGTAAGAAAGTAAAGCAATGTCTACAGTTCATTGGTATTTTTGAAATCACGGAGAAAGTTTGAAGAGTTTCATATCTAGTTTCATTTCATCCATGTTCGTCTCAGGTACATAATTTTTTTCATGTTTTGATTTTGAGAATGTATGTTCCATTTTCAACTCATGTTTTGATCCGAGATGCAGTTCAACTGGAAGAGAATATTTCATATGAAGAGAAATGAATTATGATTTTTGATCGAAAGGAACATGTATTGATGAATAATGTAATCCATAAGGTAAAGGTTTTGTTGATAATCCACATGGAAAAAAGAAGGATCACAGGATTCTTAAAATTCAATAAGGGAATGGTATTCTCACTTGTTTTATATGTAAATAAAATTGCGAGGAAGAAATTTCCAGAAGGTGGGGATAATGTAACACCCAATGTTTTTTAAAAATAAATTGAAATGTGTGAGAATTTTTTTATTTATATATTTATTACTAGCCTTTAAAAATAAGTTTTCCTCTTCTAATTTGTTAATTTCAAAAAACGGTCATCTATAATTGTCTTTAGTATGTTATTTGGACTCTAACTGAACCAACATAATTTTTGGTGGATAGTAACATACCCTTATGAATAGTTATATGAATAGTTACATGACCCTAATGAATATTAATTTGTATTATTGTATTATTTTTTCATAAGTCTATAAGATAATGACATTTTTTATTAATTTTTCAATGTTATATAAATGTAGTTATAGTTTTAGATTTTTTATTTTTGAATAAATTATGCTTTTGTATAAAAATTAAAATATTAATATTTAGAAAATTATTTTCAAAAATTGGAGTTCATTTTAGAATTATACATGTTAGAAAATGGTTTGGGTGGATTTTTGGGAAATTTTCTGAAATTTTGAAATTTATGAGGAATAGTGAAATACGGTAAAATACTGTTTATTCAAATTATCAATTAAATAAAATATTTATGACTTCATAAGTGATTTAAGACCACTTGGTCCGAACTCACATGAAATTATTACTATTTTTGGTTACATGAATTAAGTCAATTCATATTCTTGAGACAATAATATTATAGTAGTGATTAAAATATTGAAAAATACATCCCCTCCTCCACTATAAATAACACCCTCATTTCCCTTTTAATCCCACACATATCAAGCCTTGAACCTTACCTAAGTTTAACAAAAAACTACTATAAAGGATATACCCCACTTCCATTCTTGGATGGTCTCACCAAAATTCCAAAACCAAATTCTTTTATAAGGATCTCAGGGAGAAGAGATCAAGAGGAAAACATCTTCTTTTGTTTTCCTTCATTTATTTCATTTAATGTTATTCTTTTTAATTTCCATTGGCCTAATTTTGTATATGTCACTACATATCCCCCATAAATCCCATATTATGTATTAATTATGAGAGACCCATTTTCTCCCATCAAAATATTTTATGAAATTTTAAGCAACGTCGTTAGGCTGCCAAATTTTCCTAAGGGATTTCTCAACTTTTCTTTTATTTCGAGAAACATTTTTTCCTTTTTCATTCCTCAACTACTCTTACCAAAGAGGAATTCAAGATCTAGTATCTTAAATATTATTTATTTTATCATGTTTATAGAATACTCACCATTACATTTCTTCTCCTCTCCCACTATTTCGAGAAATCAAAACATCGCCTGTGATGTGTCGATTTACCAACATCATGGGAAATGTGATTTAAACTTTATTTACATACTTCAAGACTAGTCAAGAAACCATTTTAATTGTTGAAAAGATTATATTTTATGTATTATATCTTATATAAGGTTCTAGAATCATTTTATATGTATTTTATTAATTAATAATCAAATGAATTCATTACGATCGAAAAATCACCAAAATGACCAAAATAAATATCAATAATGTTTAACTCAAGAATCATCCTCCTGGAAGAAATAAAAATGGTAAATTATAAAAATTATGTTTCTTAAAATATTTAAATACTAATCCATTCCAATTCTGGTGTTTCACTCCCAATTGAAAACAATATATATCATGATCTGATCATGGAAATCATGTAAAGAACACACCCAAGACAATGCACAGAACACAATACAATCAATTAAAGGGTGAAAAGATGTAATGAAATAATAATATAAGTTATTATAAATATGAATATGTTAATTTAAGATATTAATAACTCTCTTTTAGCCATTATACATTATGTTTAAATGAGTTTGAATTAATACAACCCCAATGTAAGGAAATTCTTAACCCGATATCCATCATTTGGGTTAACCTTATACATCATTATTTATGTGATATTTAAATTTTTTGTGTGATTAATTATGACTATATAAGGATAAATTTTGTGTTTTTATGGATTATACACATATTCCATCTAATATATTTTGTCTTAGTTCAATTATAATATATTTTTATGTCAATTTTCTTTAAAACTCTCTTTTAAAAATGAGCTTTAAAAAATTCAAAAGCAATGATTTTATGCCATCATTCATGTTATATGATTGTGTTCTGGTTCTTGGGAATTGTTTATTATGAATTGTGGGACCCATATCTCTCTAAAATGTGTTGGGTATGTGTATGTTTGAGGTCGACCGTATGGTTACTCCATGTGTAATTTTTATTGTTACACAAATTGTAAGGTAGCTGTGAGGGGTTAAAATTATAAGGTAGCCGAGAGTGTTAAATGATTATGTATATAATACCCCAAGATACTTTATTATGTTATTTATTCTCTTAGGTTTTTTTTGGAATCTTTTGGAAATCTCATGTTTCACAATGTATGTATATATGGGTGACAAGTGTTTCTTTTGAAAATGATTTCATACTTTACAAGTATTCACAGACTAACGTACTATTTCATTATTTTTATATCCATTACTATGCTTTTTGTTCTCATCCCATGTTTTAAAATTATTTACATTTTTTATAAGGATGTCTAAGACAAATAAATAAGCCATGTTAAATGTTTGAATAATTTCCACGAAATTAATTTTTTTGAATTTTTTTATTTTGCACGAAATAAATTCTATTGATACGGTATCCACTCATTAATAATGTTTAATGTTATGAATGTATTATGTCCCAATTATCTATTGATGTAAACTTTAAAAGACCCTCAATATAAAAATTAGTCTATTTCATGACTCAATTCAATATTATGTAATGTAATAAAGTCTCCTCCTTACAGATGACTCTAATAAATCCTGAACAAATGGGAGATCTTAATGAATCAAACGTGGTAAGATCAGTATATAGAAATTTAAAGAACATATGAATTGTGATTGTGTATATAGAATTAAATAGTATTAGAAAAACAACACCAAAAAGAATATTTTATGTCATTTGTTCTAAAATATGAATATTAGTTTTATTTTTTGGAAGAGATGACAACATCAAACTTGAATACAATATTTTTTCAATGCAGTAAGTTCTTCCAAGTTAGCAAAAAAATCATTTCCCACGTAGTTGAACACAACCTGAATATAATGAATCGTGACAAGTATTTACTAATTAATAATTTATTGAAATAATATAACTTATATCTTCAATCAAATGATTATAAAAAAATATTTGAGGGCTTCAGCAGCTCATTATTGTGTGGGCATACAAGTTTTTCAGGTGTTTGTGTATCGACCAAACTAAATAATATTAACAAGAACAACAACCCATTTCTTAATCATGTTAATATAATATGAAGACTCATAACAGCATGAAACATATAAAAATCATTATACATTAAATAAAACATGTTACAACTGAAATGAAAGATGAAAATAAATAAGAACATGATGCATCATGTGAGGTAAGTGAAACATCTTTCAATTGATTATATATATGAAATACAGTTTCCTACATTAAATCAAATCTAATAACTAGAAAAATCACAAAGTGATAAATTGATGTCAATAAATATTAATAAAATATATCATTATTGTTTTCTAAAATAGTGGATTACATCATAAGTAGGGTAGAATATTTTTTAGGGTAGAAAATCATAATTAAAACTATCTAGAATCACTAAGATGTTTTCCCAATAAGTTGATTACACACTGAACATAACAAAATATTACACATATCAAATATAGAACTAGATATTTTAATAATATAAATAAACATCTAAAATAAATTTTTATATAAAATCCTTCAAGCCTTAATAAATTCTTGAAAGTTCCAGTTCATAGGTATTTCATGTTTATGTGTGTAGTTATCACTCAATAAAATTAACTATAACAAGAACAAAACCCTTGTACATTTTATGAGTGTATAAAAATTTATAGCATCAACGAACCAATATAAAAATCCATATAGGTTAATGTATGTAAAAACACCAATGAATACAAATCTTGATGTATCAAGCAAGGGTAAAACTCCACCCATAAGTCTAAATAAGCATATTTTTGATGTTGTATAGAATCCATATGATCCTCATAATTGTAAAAGAAATAAAACTCAACTCCCCCTTTGTAATATGATGATAATATTTATTATTCCCATTTCATGGGTATCTCACATCAAAAAAAATGTTCCAAATATTCCCTATTCATTAGAGGAATATTCCCATTATCTTCTCATGTGTTTAACATCACAAACACTTTTGACGAAAAAAATTGATCAATAATTAAATTTCCTGAAATCAATATTCTACCAAAAAAATATGTAACCTAATTATTTATAATATTAGAGTGTATGGAAAAATATTCTGGAAACTATCAATGCTTCCTTTATATAAAAACAAAGACATAAGAATATGTTATTCAAAATTATTATTTGAAACTAGGAAAAATCGCCATTCATTATCTTCAGAAAAACAATATTTTGGAAGGTTGAATAAGTAGCATAAGAATGAAATGATAATTAAAATACCTAAAAAATATAAGTAAAACACTATTTTCAATGATATTGAGTTTATTTAAAGTATTTCTATTTTAAGGCCAAAAAATATAAAATATTATATCAAAGCTACATTTTAAATCCAAGATTTCTAGGTTTGATAATCCGTATAATATTCATAATACTATTAGTTTATTGATTAAATTAAAATTGTAGTGGGAAACATGGAATTTCTCCTAATGGGAATGATGAACCATTCCAGTGAAATGAAGCTCAATGTGTTCTCTCATTACCCTAACCGATCTATTAATGTGGTAATCTGTAATGGGTGGAGATAAAGAAAGGTGGATAATGGGGGATGGGAGGATTCAAATTTTTTTTCCATTCATAATTTTTATCCTCCTCAATCTCGTATCATGTATCTAACCTTTTTGAGAGATTGGGATTAGAAGAAATATATTTTTGTATGATATTCGCTGCATGGTATTGTGTGGTAATGATTTACTGGGTATAATGATTGGGAAGTGAGGGTGGTAGGGAGAACTTGGGATGAAGGTGAGTAAGAGCTGGGGAGGCAGGATAATGGGGATGTGGGATGGTGGTGGAGGATTTGGGTGTAGAGGATTCCTCATTACTCTGAGGGTGTAATATTTTATTTTATCAATTTACACATGTTTATAATTATTTGAATTAGATTTTAAATTAATTCAGTGTTATATTATTTAAAAATAACTGTTATTTATTGATTTAATGTATTTTCATCTAAATAATTGTTTATATTTATTTTAAATTGATTGAAAACCAATTTAAACATTGTTCATTGATAGATGATAGTGATGAATGTTTTATTATAATGGGTCATTGTCGCACTACCTTATTTTTTTACCATTGGTGAGTTGATAGTTTATCGGAATGATGATCAAAAAACACTTGAGTAACATGTTAATAAATACACACACACACACACTTTTCATAAAATATTTTCAATTTAAATATTATCTAAATTAATTATATAAATATAAATTTATATTAACAAATTATATGTTTGTACAAACTACATATTATATACATACATGCATATTTATATATATTTTCATTTATTGGCATAGATTTTTTTATTGAATCGTTTAATGGAACATATCATTCCAATGGTAAATTATTTATTGGTAATATTAGTTAAATATAATATATTAAGGTGTTTGTAAGGAAAATACTAGTATTCATATAAAAGTATAATAGATTTACATGTTAGTAAATTTTTTTTGGTGTGGAACTACTATTACCAAAAGAATTAAATTTTATTAAAAAAAATGTTGGTAGTTAAAATTTCTTCCAATAAAACATAATATCATTTGTTATTAATAACTATTACCAACAATTATAAATATGTGTCTATATTATTCTATTGGTAAAAATAATTTTTCTTAGATCGTGGTCCTCTCCATGTTCAATCATGGTAGTAGTGTCATGTTTGGTAGTAGAATTAGTATGGTGCTTTAGCCTTTGGTTAGTAGAGAGGTGATAATGTGGGTAGAAGAAAAACCCATGATTCCAATCATCCTTAGGGAAATAGGGATGTCCACTAATAAAGAGTTTTTCAAAATCAGTTCCCGCAATGTCTTGGAGAATAACATGATTCATTGCACTTGGTAGATTTTCCAATGCTATGAAATATATAATTTGTGCGATGTACCTTCTATCTATTATCCTCTTTAGAGAATATTATTTTAGATTCAAGAGATACATACTGTTTTATTATTCTACTATTATCCAGTCCCCCAAAAATGAGTTGTGTATACATCCATTCAACATAATGGATAATCTATAAAGTGGGATATTCAGAATACCTTTATGATGTATATAGATTATGAGTTAATGATTGGGAACCAATAATCGTGTGGAGAAAAATAGTTTTTTTGATACATCCATAAAATGTCATCCTCATATCATATAATTTATATCTTATAAATTATATCACTGATTAAATATGTAGGATGGTTATATTATTCAATGTTAAAAGTATCCATGTTGTGTTCATTGAAGACTGGAACCATATAATATGTCAGATATGTAAAAAAGTCTTATATTATATGGTATCTAATATGATGAGGATTTTATAATAAGTATAACTAGTATTCTTCTGATAGGTTAATATAAATTTATGATAATTATTAATGATATTGTGACGTTACCCTTTCTATAAGAACTATGTTTTATGATATACATGTTGTTGGGTGTCTCTTCGATTTCAGTGTCCTCATATAGGATGATGTTATCTATGTTGTGATAGATATGGATTATGGATGATGATCATCTATATAGGGGTATTATTTGACCAATTGTGTCACCATGGGGTACAATAGTCTGGTTTCTAAATATGTTTTGTTATTGTATATGAAAATATATAGATTTTCTTCTATTGAATTAGGTGATGGTGAAGAAACATTATCCCCCTATACTGATTAATGATCCATTTGATCTGCTAATTATAGTTTGATCATTCCAACTAAATTATTTTTAGTTACAATATTATCTTATTTACATGAAATATGTGGATATTCAGGAGGATGCATTTTGAAATTGTTATGGAAATAATGAGTTCATAGTAATTACCTTTGATGCCAAAATGTACCAACAATGTCCATGGGACTAATAGACTCTCTCCTTGTTGATTTCTAAAAATTATTTATAGTGGCGTTCAATAATGAAAACCATGATTATTTCAAGTATATGGGAGAAATTTTATAGTATATGGATTCAATTTATAATTTTATTCATTGTCATAATCTATTAGGTTACCTATCTATGTGTATATTCATGTCTTGTGAGAGGAATTTCATGGTGAAATGAATGTCATAGTTGGGGGTAGTTGAAGATATTTTTAATGTTGAGGTGGTTGTCTATTAGGTATCCCTATAGAGTGTTACATACTTTTATAGATTCCAGGGTATGTTTAGATTATATATAAGGTTTAACTAAAAAAATTCATACTTTGAGACATATCTAAAATACATAACATGGAAGGATGGTTACTCATGTTGAAGGAAATATTTCATTATAATTTTGAGTTTCCAAAATAGAATTTGGTTAGTTATCTTGTTCTCTATTTTTATTATGATGGAGTTATGTTTGAGATTTTTTATATGAATAAAAATTTATCATGGGTTTTTCCATTATGTTTCTTAGATATGTAATCTCTTATGGGTCCTCATAGTTACAGCACCCATATCATTACTACACTACCCATTATATTGATCATGGTACAGTTTCATTTTCTTTCATATTGGGGTGAAAAATATCACCACTCAGTGATTCGTTTTATTCAAGATTCAAAATATTTTGAGATATATCATGTCCCAATATTAATTTATCATGGGATAAATTCATTGTATGGAATTTTTAGAATATTAAAATTCAATATTCATTATACACTATCATAGGGAATGTTGTTGCTGATGTGGTAAGTATGATGTCATATGGTGATTCTGTTTTTGATTTTAGGAGGTACTTGGAGAGTACTAGTGGATCATGAAGTGGTGTATTTTTGATATGGGATATGTATACGGTATATGAAATCTATACTGGATGATATTGCATCCATCCATTGAACATTTAACTCCCTAAGAGTTCATATTAAGTTATTTTCTTAAAAATAATTCAATAGCTTGTTCTACACGCAACACCGAGTTCGAGTGCACCACGACCTACAAAACAAACCGGTCAAAGTCGGTTATGAATAATATTAAGTTAATTTTAAATTTTATATACACCATATAATTTTTGAATCTATAATATGTGTTTCTTTGTCACGACCCGACCCTACCCGGGTTCGAGCCGCAACTACCCCAAGCCCGCCTCCATAGGCCAGGGGCTGGTGACCAGCGCTGAAGGCACAACAACTCGGGGAGGCCTTTGCCTAAGCACCTTTACACACACATGCAGCAAACTCAATGCAACAGTGCAGAGTAAAAAGGATAATTAAATGGAAACTGCTATAAATATAAACCACAATGTGTATCGACCTCTACAAGTACAAAGTACAAACTGAAAAGAGAAGGGGAAAAACATGCGCCCAACCAAAAAGTACCACAACCTGGCAATGGGTAAACAAAAGAAACTGTTGATGGGTCTCCCACCTAGAACCTGACCACGACCACCGCACGTGGTCCATGCTCCCAAGCTCCTACGCTCCACTGAAGTCACGCTCCACCTGCCCGTCGTCTGTAAGGGCACACCAAGTGCAGGCAAAGCCGAAGCAGGGATGAGTATAAAAATACTTAGTAGGATACCCCGAAGGCTCGAAGGAGCAACAAAAGTAGGTACCGAAGGGTGAGTAGTAGAGAGAACAGAAAAGTAAAGGAGTACAACAGAGAGTGCAGTAAAGAGTCCATCTCAACCCAACAAGAGGAAAAAAGGTAGACTCATCCAGACACAAGGAGCTGGAAATGGTGAGAAGATGAACTTCTCATCGAGTCTTGGCTACCTATAGTAGGAGAGTAGACTCGTCCAACCATGAGAAGATAGACACGGAAAGCACGTGGCATACCCCGTGCGTCTTCGCCTCTCATGGAAGGGGAGTACCCAAACCCAAGAAGTGGGTGCCGGAAACAAGGTATATACACATGTATGATGTGTCAAAAAGCACGAAAAAACTCGTAAGGGGATCTCCGTCCCATAGCTTAGCCCATGAAAGAGTATCCAACAGTCTCAGAAGCAACACCATAATTGATGCCCAGCATCCCGCACGTCTGCCCTGAACCGCAAGCCAAGGAGCTCGATCACCACACTTTGACACTATCCGCTTTTTGCGACACTGACTCGCCTGCACGGTTTTAGATCGCGTCACAAGAACGTGTCTTGGTGGGGAAAGTTCCCCTCGTACTTGGGAGTTCTAGGGAAATTCAACCACACCTCATCACTGCCATGCAGTCAAGAGGTCTCCTCAAGCCAAAGTCATTCCATCACTGACTCGTACCACCAAGGGTCCCGCTCCAGTAATCATGGAGGAAAGCCACATGCTAGCCTAGTAGAAAGGACTGAGCCTGGAATGCTAATAGGTGTCCCACTGCCCAGCCCTGCTGGAGGGTAATTCATAACCAGATATTGGGTGACCCACTGCCCAACCCTGCTGGAGGGTAAACCATAATACATCATCCGGCGACCCACTGCCCAGCCCCGCGGGAGGGTAGACCATAATACATCATCTGGCAACCCACTGCCCAGCCCTGCAGGAGGGTAGACCATAATAAGATACTGGGTAACCCACTGCCCAGCCCTGCTGGATGGTAAACCATAATACGTCATCAGGAGACCCACTGCCCAGCCCCGCTGGAGGGTAGACCTGGAATAAGTCGACAGGCGACCCACTGCCCAGCCGTGCTGGAGGGTAGACCTGGAACTAGACGACGAGAAACCCACTGCCCACCCGCGCTGGAGGATAGACCCTAAGAGGTCGTCGGGTGACCCACTACCCAGTCTCTGCTGGAGGGTAGACCCTAATAGGGTCGGGTGACCCACTGCCCAGTCTCTGCTGGAGGGTAGACCCTAATAGCGTCGGGTGACCCACTGCCCAGTCTCTGGTGGAGGGTAGACCCTAATAGCATCGGGTGACCCACTGCCCAGTCTCTGCTGGAGGGTAGAACCTAAAAGTTAGTGAGAAACCCACTACCTAGCCCTACTGGAGGGTAAATCTGAAGAAGTCGATGAGTAACCCACTGCCCAGCCCCGCTGGAGGGTAGAACTCAGAACTGATCTAGACATCCCCACAAGAGGGCACAACACTAGCCAACTGAACACGTAGTGGGTATCACGCAACCTCCCAACTCCAGAACAACTCACCCAAAAGAGGGGCAGTGTCTGCTCAAGCGCTGGGTGTCACTAGTGCCGCTACCGGCCAATCCATCGCGAGCGAAACCAGGGGGAGACCACTCAACCCTACTGGTCAAACAAACGAGCACAAATCCATGGGAAATAAACTCCACGCTGCTAGCCAAACAAACTAGCATAAAAGGACCCTCTACGCTACGAGAGGTCCAAGTACGCAAAGCAGAACCCGGCACGCACGTGGGGCCCACACAATGTGGGGCCCACACAACGTGTGGCCCCATCTCAACCCCAACTGAGCGCACAACCATCCTCAAGTACAAACAACCACACGTACCTCCATGCGATCCCGTATACTCCCGAAGTATACCTCATTTCAGCCAAAAGGCTATCGTGCACACGGCACCCAGCGTCAACGGGATGGCGTGACGTAACAACTCCACATAAAAGTCCCAGACACGACCATTCAAATCTCGTGAACCATTTGTATCACTCTCCCAAAAGTGTGCGATCACACGCCAAGGGTCCGCTACAACAAGGTAGGGCGAACCACCACTGGAGCACCTTCCACATTCCACATTCAACAAGATCGTGCAAGAGGCTCTGCACAACCCAACGGATCGCACCGTTGTAATCCTCGCGGAAAAACACGTGAGATTGACTACTTCCTCACCTCAAACGGATATCCGATGGAAAATTCACCAACACTGCCTCACGCCCGAACGGCGTCCCGTGATCCCGATCCTCGGCCCCGAAAACAGTCGGGCGCATCGCACCATTGTGATCCACTCGGGATAACACGTCAAAAGCACTACTCACTTGAGTGCAATGGATATCCGGAGAAAAAGGTGCATCCCGGCGCACCGCACATGATCGGTGCCATGTGGGACCCGCATCCCAGTCCCGAAACTCAACGTACGGATTGCACCGTTGCGATCCTCTCGAAAAAGTACACGAAATGGACTACTCACTTGTCCAAAATGGTCACCCGGTGATAAAAATGGAAATCACTGTCAACTCCCGAAATGGCCCTCGTAGGGCCCGCACCATCGTGCGGAATTACATTGGGCAGACCTCGCCAACACAATGCCCTCAGAAAAACACCCAACATCGACTGCTCGCACGCCCCGAACGGACGTCCGAGGAAAAAGACGCTACTAGCTGCACGCAGCTCAAAAGACAGGTCATAGGTCCCGTGACTTAACTTCGGCCTCAATGCCAGGAACCACTCTGGAAAGCTCCGCCTCGATGCCAGGGTCCCAACACTACTGACGGCGCACAAAATGGACGTCGGACACGTCCGCTCCGTCCAAAACAAGAATCCCTAAAGGAAACGACAAACCACATGAAGACGTGTCGCGCCTCCGAGGCCCCTCGTTTCGGGAATTAAAAATTCCCGAAACCATCTCAAAAATACTGTCTCGTCAATACGGTTCCACTGCCGTAGATGGCGCATCAATCGGACGTGCCGTTTAAGAGTTACGGCCCCCCGAGTGCAAGGGGGCCTACTCGGGCCGGTCCACCACGGCCGGCCCTGTCCGAGCCGCCGGCCCGCTGGCCGCGGCCCGCCTCAAACCGCCGGACCCGGGCGGGTACGGCCCTCCTCATCTAACCAGCCAAAGGGCAGGTCTCCTTTTGTAGTGCAGGACCAGCATGAGGCGGGTCCTTGCCTCCTTTGAAACGGATCGGCCGAAGCCGGTCCTCGCTGACCCCGGGAAGACCGCGCACGGTCTTCCCTCCTCCGCCGGATGCGACCAGCGCGCCGGCCTCCTCCGCGGCCGCTCTGCCTGACGCCGCTCCCTCACCATGGGCAGCAGCCACGCTCGCCCGGACCTACACCGACCAACGCCGTCCGCCGACCGCCGAAACCACCTGCGCGCCGCCTCCTCTGCCGAGCCGCGCCACCGCTCGAACTCGCCGGAACCCGAAAACCCGCAATGTTCGGCGGATCATTACGGATGCCACAGAACTTGGAATTTAAATCTGAAAGATGCGTTGGATAGGGAATTTACTCTTCTAAGCATTCATGGGCTTTTATCTTAGAGAAAACAAAAAATTGACGCTAAAATTGGTGTTCAAAGGGAGGTCCGAAAATTAAAACGCAAAAACATAACCCGACCTCTTGGGCGATGCCCGTCGCTTCACCGCCAACCCGCCGGCACCATCGCACCTTACCGGAGTCACCTCGCCAGAGATCGCCTTACCGGAGCTGCCTCTCCGAAGGTGGAGGAGGAGAGGTAGAGGAGGGCTTCCATGGGGAAAGGGGAAGGGGAAGAGGGAGATGTGTGTTAAGAGTTTAAATAGAAAACGCTTAACCACCCGCCCGTCAGCCCGAACCCGAACCCTCAGCAGGGTCGAGGTTAAGCCTCCCATGAGGTAAACACGACCTCCCGAGCACAACGGGGGTATTGGAATTTTAATCCGAGACTCCGTTCAAAAGTTATAAAATTTAACGTCTGAAGTCGCTAAATTACGAAAACGCCCCTAGGGCCATTTTTCACAAACGGCCCGCGCCCGCGAAACTTATACCCCTCCTATGGTAAACGGCACGCTCCAAACTCAAAGTTGCTCTCGTTTTTCCGATCCGAGACACTGTTTAAGAGATACTAGCGTTTTTCCAATAAACGAATAAATAAATTAATTAATTTATCCGTTTAACATTCCAAAAGCGGGCGAGGGGTCCAAACGTCCCGCGCCGACAAGTTTTATGTCGTTCCTAGGGTAAACACACCATTCCAGACCCATATGTACACTCGGATCCCTGATCCGCATCACCATTTAGGTGTTATCCCATTTATTTAGTATTTCCAGTGTGAACGCACTGAAAATTTAATTCCGGCCACTCCGGGGCTCGGAACCGCACGCCGTTTGAAGGCGCTGCTCTGGAATATCATCAAGAATATTCCAAAGTCTTTTTCAGAAAAAACCGGGTTCTTACATCATTCCATCCTTCAAGATTTTCGTCCCTGAAAAGCAAAACAAGGGAGAAACACATGGTAAAAAGCCCACACCTGGCTTTCCCATACCCAGAAGAACCCACACACAACTCTATGCCTCCTCACACAGACAAAAGGATTGATATGTTCACGTGAGGTCAGCCCTTGCCGACGTCGTGCACCCACTCCAGACTTCGGGGTTAGGGCAAGGCGGTACGGCCCCTCCCCATCCCTTCGTATGGTCTCAAACGGCCCGAAGGCTCTCGGGGGTAGCTCACATCCCCAACTAAACCTCTACGTCGCACGCCGTGACTGGAATCACCGCCTACACCAGGAACAAGGCCCGGTAATTCCCTCCTTCAGAATATCCATATGGTGGAACACCCAAGGATATCTGTTCATACAAGATTCCACAGTCGATGCTCTCTTACATGCTCAAAAGGTGAAGGATTCAACACCATCGACTAAAGGAAAATGTATCACGCCTTTTTCCTCACCAACATAGGGTTACACCCGACGCCCTGCGTCACCCTGGTAACTCCTCAAACAAGAAGCAAGGAGGAAAGCATTTCGCACGCAGAGCCTAACAATTCTACTGCAGAAAGTAGAAGAGTCGCAAGGGGTACCTCTCACCATCCCATGCTCGGCAGGATCGTAGACATCCAAAGCTCGCGGCTGCCTGTGGTCCCAACTGTCAGCTCTCGGAGCCTTACGTGGACCGCCTAGTGGTGATGGGGAGATCTCGTAAAGTCGTCCCCCACTTCTAGCTCCTCCCGCTCCTCTGCTAGCACCACCTCTCTGGCCACTACTTTGATCATGGTGCTGCCTCTGCCGTGGTGGTGTGCCAGCTTCCTGCCTGAAGCTCTTAGCAACTCGGGTCGGGCAGTCTCGTGCCAAGTGACCTCGCCCATCACAAGCATAGCACCGACACTCTCTGGGCTGCCCTGGTGCCCTCCGGCGCCATTGTGGTGTACGACCAGGACCCGGGATCCACTCACGGAAGGGCCTCCTCAGCTGAGGCCCTACGCCTTTTCTCCAAAGTGGTATACGACCACGTCTCCAAAACCGGCAGTGGGAAGGCCACCTGCATCGAGGTCCTGTCCTCCGGTGCCTGCTAGCTACGACAGACGTCCCGGCTCTGTCGTGCCCACTGCCACTACTAACCGCAAAACATGACAGGAAGCCCTCTGTCACCAGCGCCTGCTTTAGCACCCTAGCATATGTGGAAATGAACAAGGTTACTCTGACAGCACAAATCTCTCAGCGGAGACCCGACTCAAACTTCTGCGCTCGGAATTTTTCGTCATGGACCAAGTCTGGGTAAAAGCGTGCACGGACTGCAAAACTAGTTGTGTACTCGACCACCGTCATCCCTCCCTGCTAAAACTGTAGGATATCCTGATTCCGAATGGAGTGCAAGAAGGAGGCGAAAACTCCTCTAGAAACAACAACTTGAAGTCTTCCCACGAAAGAGGCGACTCATCAAGCAACCGAGTCACCAGACTCTACCAACGTCGAGCTGCTCCTCGAAAAAGGGTGGCGGCCAAAGACACTCTCTGATATTTCGGCGTCTGCACAAGCCTGAAAAGGCTAACCACTGCCTCGAGCCAAACCTCTACTGCCTGAGGGTCTGGCTCACCACTGAACCTCAGCGGTCTCTGCCACTGGAACTCACGGAGCGCACTCAACCTGCGCTCGAGCTCAGCCTGGTCTGCTGAAACTGTCTGCTGCTCAACAGGTGGGGGTGCTGCTACCTGCCCACCTGGAGAAAGGGGCTCGCATGATGGGTCCTGGACTGTGGTCTCGTATCTTACAGGGTCGTCGTCACACACCTAAGCTGGTATCTGGGCTGGCTGTCTTCGCGGAGACATCCTGAATATTATCAAGGAGTGCCGTAGTCAGATTAGCACATATATATATACCCCAACAAAAACGATGGGGAGATGACTCAAGAATGACAGTAAAAGACTCAGTCCTATGTGATGCATAAACCAATTTTCCCTACAATATGTGTCTCAGCATGCCGAGTTGACAAGCGGGTTATCAAGGTCCTGGTGAATGGATACGTCGGGCGCCACACCATCACTGGACTCCCTGGCCTGAGATCCGCTCTCGAGACACGTTACCACTGTTGCCCTAAATCCCAACCAATTCCTTTTATTTTAGTGATGTCCGAACAGCGTCCCAAGGAACGAACCACCTTTGATACCACTTTGTCACGACCCGACCCTACCCGGGCTCGAGCCGTAACTACCCCAAGCCCACCTCCATAGGCCAGGGGCTGGCGACCAGCGCCGAAGTCACAACAACCTGGGGAGGCCTATGCCTAAGCACCTGTACACACACACGCAGCAAACTCAATGCAATAGTGCAGAGTAAAAAAGGAGAAGTAAAGGGAAACTGCTATAAATATAAACCACAAAGTGAATAGACCTCTACAAGTACAAAGTACAAACTGAAAAGAGAAGGGGAAAAACACGCACCCAACCAAAAAGTGCCACAACCTGGCAACAGGTAAACAAAAGAGACAGCTGACGGGTCTCCCACCTGGACCCGACCACGACCACCACACGCGGTCCAAGCTCCCAAGCTCCTATGCTCCACTGAAGTCACGCTCCACCTGTCCGTCATATTCAAGGGCACACCAAGTGTGGGCAATGCCCAAGTAGGGGTGAGTATTAAAATACTCAGTAGGATACCCCAAAGGCTCGAGGGAGCAACAAAAGGAGGTACCGAAGGGTGAGAAGTTGAGCGAACAAAAAAGTAAAGGAGTACAACAGAGAGTGCAGTAAAGAGTCCAGCTCAACCCAACAAGAGGAAAGAAGGTAGACTCATCCAGACACAAGGAGATGGAAATGGTGAGAAGATGAACTTCTCGTCGAGTCTTCGCTACCTATAGTAGGAGAGTAGAGTCATCCAACCATGAGAAGCTAGACATGGAAAGCACATGGCATACCCCGCACGTCTTCGCCTCTCCTGGAAGGAGAGTAGAAAAACCAAGAAGTGGGTGCCGGAAACAAGTTATATACACATGTATGCTCTGTCAAGAAGCCCGAAAAAACTCGTAAGGGGATCTCCGTCCCATAGCTTAGCCCACGAAAGAGTAGCCAACAGTCTCAGAAGCAACACCATCATCGATGCCCAGCATCCCGCACGTCTCCCCTGAACCGCAAGCCAAGGGGCTTGATCACCGCACTTTGACACTATCCGTGTTTTGCGGCACTGACTCGCCTGCACGGTTTTAGACCGCGTAACAAGAATGCATCTCGGTGGGGAATGTGCCCCTAGTACTTGGGAGTTCTAGGGAAAGTCAAACCACACCTCGTCACTACCCTGCAGTCGAGAGGTCTCCTCAAGCCAAAGTCGTTCCATCACCGACCCGTACCACCAAGGGTCCCGCTTCGGTAATCACGGAGGAAAGCCATATGCTAGCCTAGTGGAAAGGACTGAGCCTGGAATGCTAACAGGTGTCCCACTACCTAGCCCTGCTGGAGGGTAATTCATAACCAGATATCGGGTGACCCACTTCCCAGCCCTGCTGGAGGGTAAACCATAATACATCATCCGGCGACCCACTGCCCAGCCTCGCTGGAGGGTAGACCATAATACATCATCCGGCGACCCACTGACCAGCCCCGCTGGAGGGTAGACCATAATAAGATACTGGGTGACCCACTCCCCAGCCCTGCTGGAGGGTAAACCATAATAGGTCATCAGGCGACCCACTGCCCAGCCCTGCTGGGGGGTAGACCTGGAATAAGTCGACAGGCGACCCACTGCCCAGCCGTGCTGGAGGGTAGACTTGAAACTATACGACGGGTGACCCACTGCCCAGCCCCGCTGGAGGGTAGACCCTAAGAGGTCGCCGGGTGACCCACTACCCAGTCTCTGCTGGAGGGTAGACCCTAATAGCGTCGGGTGACCCACTACCGAGTCTCTGCTGGAGGGTAGACCCTAATAGCGTCAGGTGACCCACTGCCCAGTCTCTACTGGAGGGTAGACACTAATAGCGTCGGGTGACCCACTGCCCAGTCTCTGCTGGAGGGTAGACCCTAAATGTCAGTGAGAAACCCACTATCCAGCCCTGCTGGAGGGTAAATCCAAAGAGGTCGATGAGTAAACCACTGCCCATCCCCGCTGGAGGGTAGAACTCATAACTGCTCTAGACATCCCCACTAGAGGGCACAACACTAGACAACTGAACACGGAGTGGGTATTGCGCAACCTCCCAACTCCGGAACAACTCACCCAAAAGAGGTGCAGTGTCTGCTCCAGCACTGGGTGTCACTAGAACCGCTACCGACCAATCCATCCCGAGCGAAACCAGGGGGAAACCACTCAACCCTGCTGGTCAAACACAAGAGCCCAAAGCCTGGGGAAATATAATCCACCCTACTAGCCAAACAAACGAGCACAAAAGGACCATCTACGCCGCGAGAGGTCCATGTACGCAAAGCAGAACCCGGCACACACGTGGGGACCACACAACGTGTGGCCCCATCTCAACCCCAACTGAGAGCACAACCATGCTCAGGTACAAACAACCACACGTACCTCCAAGCGCTCCCGTATACACCCGGAGTATACCTCATTCCAGCCCAAAGGCTATCGTGCACACGAAACCCTGCTTCAACGCGAAGGCGTGACGTAACATCTTCACATAAAAGGCCCAAAAATGGCCATCCACATCTCGTGAACCATTTGTATCACTCTCCCAAAAGTGCGCGATCACACGCCAAGGGTCCGCTATAACAAGGTAGGGCAAACCACCACTGGAGCACCTTCCACATTCCACATTCAACAAGATCACGCAAGAGGCTCCACACAACCCAACAAATCGCACCATTGTAATCCTCGCAGAAAAACACGCGAGATCGACTACTTACTCGCCTCAAATGGATATCCGATGGAAAAGCCACCAACACTGCCTCACGCTCGAACGACGTCCCATGATCCCGAGCCTCGGCCCTGAAAACAGTCGGGTGCATCGCACCATTGCGATCCCCTCGGGATAACACGTCAAAAGCACTACTCACTTGATTGCAATAGATATCCAGAGAAAAAGGTGCATCCCGGCGCATCTCACACGAGCGGTGCCATGTGGGACCCGCATCCCGGTCCCGAAACTCAACGAACGGATCACACCGTTGTGATCCTCTCGAAAAATTACACGAAATGGACTACTCACTTGTCCAAAACGGTCGCCCAGTGATAAAGCTGGAAATCACCATCAACTCCCGAAATGGCCCTCGCGGGGCTCGCACCATCATGCAGAATTACAGAGGGCAGACTGTGCCAACGCGATGCCCTCAGAAAAACACCCAACATCGACTGCTCGCACGCCCCGAACGGATGTCCGAGGAAAAATTCGCTACTAGCTGCACGCAACTCAAAAGATGGGACATGGGTCCCACGCCTTAACTTCGGCCTCAATGCCTGAAACCACCCTGGAAAGCTCCGCCTCGATGCCAGGGTCCCAACTCCACTGACGGCGCTCAAAACGGACGTCGGACGCGTCCGCGCCGTCCCAAACAAGAATCCCTGAAGGAAACGACAAACCACTTGAAGACGCGTCGTGCCTCCTAGGCCCCTCGTTTCGGGAATTAAAAATTCCTGAAACCATATCAAAAATACCGTCTCGTCACTATGGTTCCACTGTCGTAGACGGAGCGTCAATAGGACGTGCCGTTTAAGAGTTACGGCCCCCCGAGTGCAAGGGGCCTACCCGGGCCGGTCCACCCCGGCCGGCCCGGTCCGAGCCGCCGGCCCGCTGGTCACGGCCCGCCTCAAACCGCCGGACCCGAGCGGGTCCGGCCCTCCTCATTCGACTGTCCAAAGGGCTGGTCTCATGTTGCAGCGCAGGAACCGCATGAGGCGGGTCCTTGCCTCCTTTGAAACAGATCGGCCGAAGCCGGTCCTCCCTGACCCCGGGAAGACCGCGCACAGTCTTCCCTCCTCCGCCGGACGCGACCGGCGCGCCGACCTCCTCCGCGGACGCTCCGCCTGACGCCGCTCCCTCACCCTGGCCAGCAGCTGTGCTCGCCCGGACCTGCGCCGACCACCGCCGTCTGCCGACCGCCGAAACCACCCGCGCGCCGCCTCCTTCGCCGAGCTGCGCCGCCGCTCGAACTCGCTGGAACCCAAAAACCCGCAAAGTTCGGCGGATCAATGCGGTTTCCACTGAGCTCGGAATTTGAATCCGAAAGATGTGTTGGATAGAGAATTTACTCTACAACGCATTCTTGGGCTTTGATTGAAGAGAAAACAACAAATCGATGCTAAAATTGGTGTTCAAAGGGAGGTATGGAAATTAAAACGCAAAAACATAACCCTACCTCTTGGGTGATGCCCGTCGCTGCACCGTCAACCCGCCGGCACCACCGCACCTTGCCGGAGTCACCTCGCCGGATCTCGCCTTGCCGGATCTCGCCTCGCCGGAGCTTCCTCGCCGAAGGTGGAAGTGGAGAGGGAGACGAGGGCTGCTAGGGGGAAAGGGGAAGGAGAAGAGGGAGAGGTGTGTTAAGCGTTTAAATATAAAACGCTTAACCACCCGCCCGTCGGCCCGAACCCGAACCCTCAGCAGGGTCAAGGTTCAGCCTCCCCTGAGGTAAACACAACCTCCCGAGCGCAATGGGGGTCTCGTAATTTTAATCCGAGACCCCGTTCAAAAGTTATAAAATTTAACGTCTGAAGTCGCTAAATTACGAAAACGCCCCTAGGGCCATTTTTCACAAACGGCCCGCGCCTGCGAAACTTATACCGCTTCTAGGGTAAACGACACGCTCTGAACTCAACGGTGCTCTCAGTTTTCCGATCCGAGCCACCATTTATGTGATACTAGCGTTTCTCCAATAAACGAATAAACTAATTAATTAATTTATCCGTTTAACATTCCAGAAGCGGGCGAGGGGTCCAAACGTCCCGCGCCGACAAGTTTTATGTCGTTCCTAGGGTAAAACCCCATTCCAGACCCATCCGTACACTCTTATCCCTGATCCGGATCACCATTTAGGATTTATCCCATTTATTTAGCATTTCCAGTGTGAACGCACTGAAAATTTAATTCCGGCCACTCCAGGGCTCAGAACCGTACGCCGTTTGAAGGAGCTGCTCTGGAATATCATCAAGAATATTCCAAAGTCTTTCATAGAAAAAACCAGGTTCTTACATTCTTAGGCATAATATAAGAACAAATTCATTTTTTTCAGATAAAAGAAGTATTTTTTAAAAAAATGAAATTTTACCACCTTTTAATTGAAACCCCTTTTTGAAACCAATATTTGACCCTTTTATATATTCAATTTAATGAAATTAAATCCTTATTTATAATTGGGACATAAAAAATGATTTTGGATAAATTTTTGTTACTTCTCTAATAACTTTTACTTTTTGATGAATACTGCAAAAAATTAAATTTTAATTGAAAAAATATTTTTTAATCGAAATACTTTATAGTGTTAAATTAGGTATTTGAATATTTTAGAATTATATTTAGATTATATTTTTATCATTTAATACAATGTATGTGATTATAAGTAATTTCACATTTAAATTTGACATAAACACATGTCAATCTTTTGATAGTTTATACTTTTTAAAAACCCGCTTTTCTGTTTTGATAATGAGAATTAATTTTAAATTAATTAATTCAACTTCAATGTTTTGAATCTGGTAAAATATAATTCATTTTTGAATTCGGAATATCAAAATTACCTTAGGGTAATTTTTTGTAATTTTTCAGAATACATTCAATTTTTGATGAATAGTGAAAAACACTTCGTTATATTTTACACCCAAATTTTTATTTAAATAATTATTTATTTTATTTTAATTTATTTTAATTATAAATAGAATTATAATAACTATATAATTTCAATGTAATTCATTGTTGTCAATTTATAATAAAATTAGATGTATAAAATTTTATTGAACTTTTTACCGTCTTTTACCCACCTCCTAAGAGTATTTGATAATTTACATAAAACATAATTTAACTGCTTCTGTGAGTTGAATTTATAAAATATTAGAGACACAGTTGATATCAATAAGTAAAATGTGGTTCAATAAGATGAAAATAATGTTTGGTGAATAGTAAATGTTTTCTTTTATTTACCACGGTTACAAGTAAATAGTGTAAATAAGGGTAAAAATAATATTATTATTATGCTATAACATGTCCTAATTCTATTGGATAAGTGTAATTCGACCAAAAACAACCTTAAGAAAAAAAAATATAATCCTTTAGATCCACTTTTATTAGATTAGGACAATTATTATTATTTTATTTAACGAAGAGATTAAAAGAGTTAAAATCAATGTTTAATAACTCAAACATTTTTAATATTGGGTTATAAATAAGATAAATTAGACAATAAATATTAATTAAAAATATAAAAATATTTCCTAAATAATTGTATTTTGTTCATATTTGTTAGAAATTAAATATTTTAATTTATTTATGACTCAATGATGATGTAGTAATTACCTAATTAATGAAATATTAAAATAATTAATATTATAAATATGAAAAAATGTAATTTGAGACTTTTTATTAATTCCACGAATTTTCGAGGTTAATATGACCTCTTAGTGTTGGTTATATGAATTGTTTTCGATGTAATAATGATGTTATGAATTTAGAAAAAATAGAATACCAAATATGTCAAAATTGACATACAAGAGTTTTTCAAACATAATTTATATTAGTAATTGATATTCTATTCCTAAAAATCTATATTTTTTCTAAAGGTCTTAAATAATATTATATATGTCATTAATGACCCACTTTAGGTTCGCATGAAATTTTATAGTAAGTATATTAACCATATAATATAAAAATACAAAGAGACATGGTAAATGTCAAACTATTTAACAAAGAGTTAAATCTAAAAGATAATGTTACTGTAGAAACCCAAACCTATATAAATCCTGTTGGTTGAGTGGTTTACGAACCATCCCCACCGTAGCCTTTAAATAATTTATTTTTGAGCCACTATAAACAGAAAATTATTTTATTATAAAATAATATTTCTAACCTTTCATAAGGTGCCCCTCACCCCTCTTATAAAAGATCACTTTTTCTTAACTCTAATTAACTCCTTCAAATCAATTTATATCGGCCAAAACCTTCAGGAATACCCTCTCAAATATCCTTTATTAATCCTAGAGGGATTAATTTAGTAAGAAAGCCATCCTATGGAGCCCTTTTTATCAAATCAAAAGGAAGAACTCGAAGGAGAGGTAAATATTTGATCACCTCATTCAATATTTTTCTTCTTCCACTTCTTCTTTCTTTGTTGTTTCCATTCCAAAATAATAACTCTAGTATATTCTGTATACTATGATGTTATTATAAATATGGTACAACAATATTCATTATTATATCCATCCTTTAAATGACATGTCAGCATACGTGTGTACATATGACTTACCGTCTCCAGGTTGTGGTGTAATTGTTAGTCAATACATTATTATTTGGATGGGTATAATAATGATGTATAATTGATCTAAATAATAAATATAACATGATAATGATTCTTTATATATGATATAACAGCAAATTATATATTATTTTAATATCAAAATAATGATATTGTCGCTCGTGCGTACGTATAGATTATCGTCTCCGCGAATGCGATGAGATTCATTCCCCATAGTATCCATTCAAGATTAGTTTAAATTAGATGATTAAAATTAATGTTAAAAGACGTAATATAATTGTTAATATGAATAAAATATATCCTATCCATGAAAAACATCACTTACATATCAAAGCATATAAAGGAAAACGAATCAGTTAACACCCAAAATGACGATAATACTAAAATATTATTAACAAATTAATTTTGAAAGATCAAATATGATATCATATTAATGTATATGATTATTTTATAATTTAATAACAATTATTTCACCATTATACAGTAGGTTCAGCTACCCTCGATCAAGGAAAAGTACAAGGTAAGGGGTTTCTTATCTCACATTTAATTCCGTGAGATTTCTACTGTTCGCCACTTATTTATTGCATGTGCTGTATTGTGCACCGCCATTTGATATATATTATCATTATTATCTTTTATTCATGGTAGTATGTGATTCCCTTGGTGGTTATTAGATTTTGGTCATACAACTTGAATGATTACAATGAAGTAAGGGTTTTTCATCTCACTTTTTATTCATGTGAGATTCATGCTATATTGGCTACAATTTCCTTTAGTGTGGAATATATACATTACATGGTTGTATTAATTGTGAAATATACTTTAATATTTGGGTATTTACATCATCATTGTATTATCCTTCTTTCATGGGGTGTATGTTTCGTAAGATTACCAAATCGGTAAGGGAATTTCCAATTTCAATTTCAACTCATTGGGCTTTTCGCATACTTCATTGATTATTTTACTCCTTGATTAGATGTGGAATAACTATAATTATTTGTGTGGGGATTTCCACTCCCATTTTTTTGGATATAATATTTATACACATAATCACTCCATTGAAAAATTCTGAAGTCATCGATATGATCTTGTTAAGAAGAATTTTAACTTATTCTCCATTTATTCAGTTAAACATCCAATTCATTGGTGTTGTATTTACAAGAATATGTGTGACTTTTCTCTGATTGGTTTACATTGAATATAAAATAATATTGAGTTTATTTATACTGGTCACACATAATTATGTTTTTGATTTATCTTTAACATAAGGATATGGTCATTATAAGATATTTCCTCTCAATTTACATTCCATTGAGACTTTTTTGTTGTTATACAACAATTCACTTTTATATGGTATGTATAATGTACTTTGACATAGTATATCATGAATATGTTTATTCACATGATATTATAATGTTTTTATTACCTCAATTATTTGTATTCAAGTGTCTCTCTTTTGGTTAGGAACTCTAACTAATATATCATTTTAAATGTTTTAAAGATTTATTATTCTTAAACTTTCTCATTCATTTCCATGTTTTAAAAGTTGTTTTAAGGATTTAATTATATGGACATTAAATTTTTAAAATTAAATTTCCTTTTAAAATCTTAAAAGTAGTATGGGACACCTTGATTTAAAAATCTATTTTTAAACGGCTTGTTGACAAATAGTGTGACTTTTAAATGATTTCAAGAAAAGGGGGGATATTTCTCTCAAATAGTTTTGATGATTATTTTCATCTATATCAATGTCGATCATTATTCATGATTGAGGTTTATTTTTTACAATACAATATTCCATATTGTATTGAATGAGTTATGTTTGACTGTTGATGTGCTATTTGTATACCATTCAATGTTTGTGGATAAAGTATTGGAATTTCGTATGCTAGTTTTAATACAAATGATTATGTTATGTTTCAAACTTTTCATATGAGGAATGCATTGGACATATTAAGTGATGGTGGATCCCGCTATATCTCCTCAATACATCGTTAGTTCTCATGAGGCAAACTAGTGTTTTGGCAAAAGTCCTTGACGAAAATCTTATTTGTAGTCTTGGCACAAGGCCTTGACTATGTGGTTATGAAAGTCTCGCATTATGTATTCCATCATTGTAAATGTGGCTATTGATATTGCATGCAATTTTTTTACTAGTAGAATATCCATGTGAGTATGTAAATGGAATTATTTGATTTTATCCTTTCCATATTACGCTGAAGCTCAGTTTTAAAAGGTTTCATTTTAGTCTTTTACATTGCTTTAAATGTTTATGCTTATTTATGAAAGTTTCTGCTATATTATTATCCTTATTGAGCATCTGAGCTCACCCATTTCAATGTTTTATTTTTCCCAGGACGAGAAAAAGTATATTTTGAATGACCTACAGGGATATTCTACGGGATCTCAGTATTGTCTATGGAAACAATGTTGTATTTGTTTTACATTATATGATGTAATGTAAACCTTCTGAATGTATCGCGTACTTCCAAGGCTACTAAACTAATCAGTATTTAGAGATTTGATCGTTCACTATCATGCTAATGATACTTAATACTGCACCGACTCTGGGATTCTGGGGTTGGGGCATTACAGTTGGAATCTGAGGAAGTTTAGTACAAACTTTGGAAACTAGATTTAGATTAACTCTGATTAGAGAACATAGCCCTAAGATAGAATTTGAGGATTTGTATAGAATAACTTCCTAAAATTTTGGTATTGTAGAGAGTTTCTGAGTTTTACAAACAATAAATCCCTGTCTGGATATGAGCAGGTAGAGGCGGCTCTGGCACAGATGAACCTAGGGGTAAAACATGAAAACACCGCTTTGAGCTAGACTCAAACGGGAACTGGTGCACGACAACGGGCCTTGCTGCACTCTTGGTTATGACACTCCCGAGATATATTCTTAGGATAATTCACATTTTCATTACAAAAATATTTGAAGGATTTTAATCTAAGATGAGAATAATTAATCATCGTTAATTATAAGGTGTTTTAGATTGAAAATAAGGTGTTATGATATTCTCTATCCGATTTTTTAACTCACACTATGCTTTCTTCTATTAGTCAATGGATGGATTCCAAGGAATTCATAGTAACATTGAACATAATATACAAGGTGGGAACGGTGGAGGAAATGAGAAATGGAATGGAATGTTGATAGGTGTAAAATATATAGTGTTCATTCCAAACCAGTTTTCCAAAAATATGATCAACAACATATATATTAACCAACTCTCGGACTCAACAAAGAAGAGAAAGGAGGTGAATTATAAGAACTCCAGTAGTGGAGACCATGGAGAAAAGAAAGCTCAATTTCCATCATGCATGAAATGTGGAAGGAGAGACCTAGAGAAGTGTATCAATGGAACAAAGAAATTATTTATGTGTGGGAAAGAAAGACATAAATTACATAATTACAGAGAAAAAAATGAAGAGTACAATGGAAGAAAATAAAAATTATCTCATGAATCCATTTATAGTCATTTTCCTTAAATTTAGGGGACCTAGGGATTACCCGAGTGAATGACCTATTCTATAGGATAACCCCTTGGTTGAGGAAGAACCTATGTGGATAAATGGATGGTGACTGGTTTAAATGTATTAGTGTTGTTTGTTGATGGGATTACTTTCGAAGACTTTTCTATTATGTGTAACCATGAAGTTTATTATGTGAAAATGCTATTTTAGGAAGAATTTTGTTTTCTAATATTGATATTGTTATAAATAACCATTTGGGTTTATATGATCATTGAATTTGAGGAAATTACATGTTATTAAATTTTTGGATGAAAATGCGAGGTATGAGATAACATTGGTAGTGAAATTATGTAATAGTTATTTTGAGGAATTTATCTCAGTTTTGGAAGGTTATAAAATATATTTTTTGAAAAAGTACAACACACAGACCATGTGACAACCCATCATGTTGGAAAATGCTGTAGGAATCGAACCCACAACTATTGTGCGATTGGGATTTATCGCCTACCATTGGACTATGTGAAGTCCTTGGTTAGTGTGACCAATTATTTTTACTTAAATGATTTTAATTATCAATAATAAGTTGATTTGGAATATTATATCTTATCAAATGGATATCCTTAGTATAAGAAAATGATTTGGGGAATATTTGTTAAATGTTAATTTGGATGACATTCACTCTGTTGGGAAAACTATATGCCTAATGAAAATAGAATACTATTGGATTTCATTTGAGAAGTAATGGTGGATTTTTTTCTTTTTTTATTGTGGATTTATACCGATTTGGGTTATTTATGGAAATGATTAACCTATCATAGAGAATATGTGATTAGGTTAATTGCTTTTAAGTATGTCACTTTAAGAGTAGTCGATGTTATTTGGAAATACAATTTAACATGGAAGACTGAGTAATCAAATTCTTCAATGTTTTGGGTGTCAATATTAGTTTGGATTATATTGAAGTATTTTTAAGACAATTGTTTTTTGAGTGTTATTTATTGAACTTTTGGTATTGTTGGTTTAATTTTAGAAATTAAAATATGTATTTATTTCTATAAAGGAATATCCTTTTTGGGGATCATCTGATCTTATACTAACAATTTTGGTTTTGGTTAATTTCTAAAGACAAGGTAAATAAATATTTTTTTATACTTTGTGGATTATGTGATTCTCTAAAAGCTGATACTAGCACTTCAGGTGTATCTAAGTCATCTTGTACACTCATTGTTTGAAAAAAGACGAGTAAGTGGTAGAAATTTATTAAAGGATGAAACTCTACATAAAAATTAAGTATATCTCTTTATGTTCTTAGCCAATCTCAAAAATAAAGTGCTCATCTTTATGGAATAAACTTAAAACAAAATAACGTTATCTATTTACTTTTTCTACTAGGAAACTAATGAACGTTTATCTCATCACAAGTTTGTGGTTTTCTTGCTGTTAACATTCTCCTAATCATGTTTTCTATCACCCTCCACCATAACTTGACACTTATTTTATCATCCATATCCATGTTGTTAAACATTGAATCCTAGTGTGGGTTTTCTTGGGTGACCTTTGTACTTATCTTTATTTCATTTAAAAAGATAGTTTTATTGACTCTTTTTCCGATTTGGACTTTAAATTATATTCCCAACCCTAATTTTAAAATTTCAAGGATGCAATTTCCAAAAGGGGGGAAGAATATAGCACCCCAATATTTCATAGTAAGTTGTTTTCTTTAATGTAATTCAATAGCTTGCGCTACACGCAACACCAAGTTCGAGCGCACCACGACTTACCAAACTAGTCGTTCAAAAGCGGTTATGAAAAGTATTAACTTAATTGTTAATTTAATATACTCCATATAATTTTACAATCCATATTATGTGTTTATTAGACATAATTTAAGAACAAATTCATTTTTTTCAGATAAAAGAAGTATATTTTTAGAAAAATGCAATTTTACCACCTTTTAATAGAAAACACTTTTTAAAACCAATAGTTGACACTTTTATACATTAAATTTAATGAAAGTAAATTCTTCTTTATAATTGGGACATAAAAATTCATATTGGATAAAGTTTTGGTACTTTTCTAAAAACATTTATATTTTAATGAATACTGAAATATACTAAATTTTAATTGAAAAAGACTTTTTTAATCAAAATAATTTATATTGTTAAATTATGTATTTTTATTTTTGGAAGTATAATTAGATTATATTTTTATCATTTAATACAATGTAGGTTATTATAAGTAATTTTACATTTAAATTTGACATAAACACATGTCAATCTTTTGATAGTTTTTACTTTTTTTAAAACCCGCTTTCAGGTTTTGACAACAGGAATTAATTTTAAATTAATTAATTCAACTTCTATGTTTTGAATTTTTTAAAATTTAATTCCTTTTTTAATTCGGAATATTAAAATTAACTTAGGTTAAATTTTTGGTATTTTTCTGAAAACATTCAATTTTTGATGAATAGTGGAAAACACTACAATATAGTTTAAAACCGACTTTTTATTTTAATAATTATTTATTTTATTTAAATTTATATTAAGTAAAAATAGAGTTATAATACTTATATAAGTTCAATTTAATTCATTGGTGTCATTTTATAATAAAATTAGATGTATAAATTTTTATTGAACTTTTTACCGTCTTTTACCCACCTCCTTGGAGTATTTGATAATTTACATAAAACATAATTTTTACACTTATGTGATTTTATTTTCAAAAATAATCGAGAAATGGTTTATATAATTATGTAAAATGTGGTACAATAATCTAAAAATAATTTTGGGAGAATAGTAACAGTTTACTTTTATTTACCAAGGTTTAAAGTAAATAGGGTAATTAAGGGTAAAAATGATATTATTATTACCATAAAAAATGTCCTAATTATATTTTGTAAGTGTAATTAGACCAAAAAATCCTTAGGAATAAAATATGATCCTTTAGGCCCACATGGATTAGATTAGGACATTTATTATTATTTTATTTAAAAAAGAGTTAAAAGAGTTAAATCAAAGTTTAATAACAAATTTTTTTAATATAGTGTTATACATAATATAAATTCGACTATAAATATTAATTATAAATATAAAATTATTTCCTAAATAATCATATTTTATTTATATTTTTTAGACATTAAAAAAGTTAATTTATTTATGACACAATGATGATGTAGTAATCACCTCATTAATGAAATATTAAAATAATTGATATTATAAATATAAAAATAAATGTAATTTGAGACTTTTAAAAATTAAAACTAGTTTCATAGGTTAATATGACATTTTAGGGTTAGTTAGATGAATTTATTTCGAATTAATAATGCTGTTATAAATTTAGGAAAAACAAATTACCATATAGTGACAAAATTGACATAAAAGGGTTTTTAAAACAAATATTATATTATTAATTGATCTTCTATTCGTAAATATATAAGGATAACCCAAAGTTCTTAAATAATATTATATATGTCATTAATGACCCACTTGAGGTTCGTTTGGATGTGTATATTAAGTATATTATCCATATAATATAAAAATACAAAGAGACAAGGTAAATGTCAAACTATTTAAATAAGAGTTAAATCTAAAAGATAATGTTAATATAGCAACCCAAACCTGTCTAAAACCTATTGGTTTAGTGGTTTTCGACCCATACCCATATTATAATTTAAATAATTTATTTTTTAGCTATTATAAACCGAAAATTAGTTTATTGTAAAATAATATTTCTAGGTTTTCCTAAGATGCCCCTCACCAATCTTATAACTGGGCACTTCCCCTTATCCCTAATTCACACCTTCAAAACAATTTGGAATGACAAAACCCTGTCCAAATACCCTCTAAAATTTCCTACCTTAATCATATAGTCTTTTCATTAGTCATAACGCCAACCTATGGATCCCTTTTGATCAAATCAAAAGGAAGAACCCGAAGAAGAGGTAAATATTTCCTCACCTCTTTCAGGTTCCATTATTCATCCACTTCCACTTTCATTGATGTTTCCATTATAATATAATAACTCCAGTATCTTCTATATA
Organism: Viscum album; assembly: GCA_963277665.1. Lineage (NCBI taxonomy): Eukaryota > Viridiplantae > Streptophyta > Magnoliopsida > Santalales > Viscaceae > Viscum > Viscum album. Next base: position 531,540,678 of record OY728133.1, read on the forward strand.
CTGTGATGTTATTATAAATATGGTACAACCATATTCATTATTTTATTCATCCTTTGAATGACATGTCACCATACGTGTGTACGTATGACTTACCGTCTCCACGTCGTGGTGTAATTGTTATTCAATACATTATTATTTGGATTTTAATAACAATGATTCATAATTGATTTAAATTATAAATATAACAAGATAATTATTCTGTATATATGATATAAAATCCAATTATATATTATTTTAATATGAAAATAATGATATTTTCACTCGTGCGTGCGTACGGATTACCGTCTCTGCGAACGCGATGAGATTCATTCCCCATCATATCCATTCAAGACGAATTTTCATTAGATGATTAAAAATAATGTTTAAAGACTAAATATAATTCTGAATATAAATGAGATAAATCCTATCCGTAACTAAAATTACTTACGTAACAAAGCATATAAAGGAAAACGAATCAGTTAACACCCGAAACGACGATAATACTAAAATATTGTTAACAAAGCAATATTGAAATATAATATATGATATCATATTAATGTATATGATTATTTTATAATTTAATAACAATTATTTCACCATTACACAGGAGGTTAACCTACCCTCGACTAAGAAATACTACAATGTAAGGGGTTTCTTATCTCACTTTTAATTCTGTATGATTTCTATTATTCGCCACTTATTTATTGCATGTGTTTTATTATGTATTGCCATTTGATATATATTAACATTATTATCTATATATTCATGGTATTATGTGATTCCTTTGGTGGTCATTAAATTTTGGTCATATGAATTTATTGATTACAACAAAAGTAAGGGTTTTTCATCTCACTATTTATTCATGTGAGATTCATTCTATAATAGTTATTATTTCCATTTTTGTGGCGTACTTATTGTCCGTGATTATATTCATTGTGAAATATACTTTAATTTATGGTTATTTACATCATCATTTTATGATCATTCTTTCATGGGGTGTATGTTTCTTAAGATTACCAAATCGGTAAGGGAATTTCAAATTTCTATTTCCAATCATTGGGCTTTACGAATATTTCATTGATTATTTTACTCCATGATTATGTGTGGAATCACTATTTATTATTTGTGTAATAATTTGCACTCTCCTTTCTATGGATATACTTTTGATACACATAATCACTCCATTGATAAATTCTCATGTCATTTTTATGAAATTGATAAAAATAATTTTTACTCAATCTCTATTTATTGAGTTAAACATTGAATTCATTGGTGTTGTTTTTACAAGAATATTTGTGAATGTTCTCTGATTGATTTACACTAAATATCCAATCATATTGAGTTTATTTATATTTGTCACACATAATTATGTCGTTTAATTATTCTTAACCTATGGATACGGTCTTTATACGAGATTTCATCTCAATTTACATTCCATTGAGGCTTCTTTGTTGTTATACACCAATTCAATTTTATATGGTGTATATATTGTACATTGACATAGTATATCATAATTCCCTTTACTCTCATGATATTATAATGTTTTTATTACCTCCATTATTTTTATTCAAGTTTCTCTCTTTTGGTTAGTAACTCTAACTAAAATAATATTTTAAATGTTTTAAAGATTTATTATTCTAAATTTTTATCATTAATGTCCATGTTTTAAAAATGGTTTTAAGAATTCATTTATATGGAAATTAATGTTTTTAAATTAATGTTCCTTTTAGAAGTTTCAAAGTGGTATAGGACACTTTGATTCAAAAATATATTTTTAAACAACTTCTTGAAAAATAGTGTGACTTTTAAATTATTTCAAGAAAAAGGGGAATATTTCGCTCAAATAGTTTTGACGATTATTTTCATCTATGACAATATCCATCATTATTCTCTATTGAGGATAATATGTTATAATACAATATTTACTATTTTATTTAATGAGTTATCTTTGACTATGAATGTTCTATTTTTATTCCATTCTTGGTTTGTTGATAAAGTATTGACGTTGCGTATACTAGTTTTAATACGAATGTTTATGTTATGTTTCAAACTTTTCATATGAGGAATGCATTGGAATTAGTAAGTGACGGGTAGTTCCCGATATAGCTCCTCGATGCATCGGTATGTCTAATGATACAAACTACTATCTTGGTACAAGGCCTTGACAAAAATCTTATTCGTAGTCCTGAAACAAGGCCTTGACTATGTGGTTATGAAAGTATACCATTATGAATTCCATAATTATGAAAGTGGCTATTGATATTGCATGTGATTATTCGACTAGTAGATTGTACATGTGAGTAAGTAAATGGAATTATTTTATTTTATCATTTCCATATTATTTTGAAGATCAAGTTTAAAAGGCTTTTGTTTTAGTCTGATACATTGCCTTAAATGTTCATGCTTATTTATAAATGTTTCCTCTATATTGTTATCCTTACTAAGAATCAGTGCTCACCCCTTTCTAAGTTTTATTTTTCCCAGGATGCGAAGAATTATAATATGACTGACCTACAGGGGTAGTCTATGGGATCTCAGTGCTATCTATGGAAACAATGTTGTTATAGTTTTCCATTTTATGATATAATGTAAACCTTTTGAATGTATCTAGTACTTCCAAGGCTACTAATCTAATCGGTCTTTTGAGACATGATCTTTTGTGATCATGCCGATGATACATATTAATGCACCAACTCTGGTCTTCTAGGTTCAGGGCGTTACAGTTGGTTTTAGAAGATGTTTAGTACAAACCATGTAAACTAGATTTAGATAAACTATTATTAGAGCACAAATCCCTAAGATAGACTTTGAGAATTATTATAGAAAAACTTCCTAGAATTTTGGTATTGTAGTGATTTTGTGCATTTTCCATGAAATACATCACTTTATGGATACTAGAAGGTAGAGGCGGCTCTGGGATAGATGTACCTAGGGGTAGAACCCAAAATCACCGCTTTCAGCTAGACTTGAACAAGAACGTGGGAACAACAACGGGCCTTGCTGCACTCTTAGTTACGACACAATCGGGGGATATGCTTAGAATAATTCGCATTTTCATTAAAAAAAGATTTGAAGGATTCTAATATAATATTAGAATAAATAATAGTCGTTAATGATAAGTTGTTTTATATTGAAAATATGGTGTTATTATATTCTCTAAATGATCTTATTAATCACACTATGTTTTCTTGTGTTAGTCAATGGCTGGATTCTAAGGAAGTCATAGTGACATTGAACATGATGTACAAGGAGGTCACGGTGGAGGAAATGAGCAATGGAATGGAATGTTGATAGGTGTAAAAGATATCATGGTCATCCCGAATCAGTTTTCGAAAAATATGATCAACAACATATATATTAACCAACTCTCAGACTCTACAATGAAGAGGAAGGCGGTGAATGATAAGAGCTCCAGTAGTGGAGACCAAAGAGAAAAGAAATCTCAATTTCCATAATACAGGAAATGTGGAAGGAGACACCTAGAGAAGTGTCTCAATGGAACAAATAAATTCTTTATGTGTGGGAAAGAATGACATATAGTAAAGAATTGTCGAGGAAAGATGAATAGTACTATGGACGAAAATAAAAATGATCCCAAGAATTCATTTATAGTCATGTTCCCTATATGTAGGGGACCTGGGCATTAACCGAGTGAATTCCCTATTCTATAGGATAACCCATTGGTCAAGGAAGAACCTATGTGGAAATAAATGGATGGTGAAATGTTTAAAAGTATTAGTGCTCTTTGTTGATGGGATTACATTGGAAGACTTTTCTCTTATGTGTAACCCTGCAGTTTATTATTTGAAAATTCTATATTAGGAATAATTGTGTTTTTATTGATGATATAGTTATAAATAAACATTTGGGTCTATAAGATCATTGAATTTGAGGTAATTACATGTTATTAAATTTTTGGATGAAAATGAGAGGAATTAGATAACATTTGTGGTGAAATTTTGTTATAGTTATTTTGAGGAAATTATCTCATTTTGGGAACATTATAAAATATATTTTTAAAAAAATGAAAACACGCAGACCATGTGACAACTAGTCGCATCAGACAAAGATGTAGGAATTGAACCTACAACCATAGTGCGATTGAGATTTATCACCTACCACTGGACTACGTGATATCCTTGGTTAGTGTGACTAATTCTTTTTAGTTAAATGATTTTATTGATCAATAATAAGTTGATTTAGGATCTTATGTCTTATAAAATGGATATCCTTATTATAGGAAAATGATTTGGGGATTATGTGATAAATGTTATTTTGGAAGATGTTCACTCTGTTGGGAATAATATATGCCTATATAAAATAGAATACTATGGGATATCATTTGAGGAGTAATGGTGTATTTTATCTATGCTTTTATTGTTGATTTATAGGTATTCAGGATATTTATGGAAATTAGTAACCTATCATAGAGAATATGTGATTAGGTTAATTACTTTTAAGAATTTGAATTTATGAGTAATCAATGTTATTTGAAATACAATTTAATGTGGGAGACTGCATAATCAAATTCATCTATGTTTTGGGTTTCAATATTATTTTGGATTATATTGATGGATTTTAAGGAAAATTGTTTATTGAATGGTATTTATTGATCTTTGGGTATTACTGGTTTAATTTATAAAATTAAGATAAGTATTTATTTATCTAAAGGAGTATCCTTTTTGGGGATCATCTGATCATGTACTAACCATTTTGGTTTTGGTTAATCTCTAAAGAAAAGATATATATATATATTATCCTTTGTGGATTATGTGATTCTCTAAAATTTGATTCTAGCACTTCTGGTGTGACCAAGTCATCATGATTACTCATCGTTTGAAAAAAGATGAGTTTGTGGTATAAATTTATAAAAGGATAAAACTCTACTTAAAAAGTAAGTATATCTCTTTATGTTATTAGTCAATATCATTAATAAATTCCTCAACTTTATGAAATGTAACTTAAAAAAAAACATTATCCATTTACTTCTGCAATTAGGAAACTAATGAACTATTATCTAATCACAAGTTTGTGGTTTTCTTGTTGTTTACATTATCCTAATCATGTTTTCTATCACTCTCCACCAGATCATTACACTTATTTTTTCTTCTATATCCATGTTTTCCTATAATAAATCCTAGTGTGGGTTATCTTGGGTGAACTTTTGTACTTCTATTTATTTATTTTGAAAAGATAGTTTTATGGACTCTTTTTCTGATGTGGGACTTTCAATTATGTTCCCAAGCCTAAATTTAAAATTGGCAAGACGCAATTTCCAAAATGGGGAAGAATGTAACACCCCAATATTTCATGGTAAGTTATTTTCTTTAAAGTAACTCAATAGCTTGTGCAACACAAAACACCAAGTTCGAGCACACCATGACTTACCAAACTAGCCGTTAAAAAGAGGTTATGAATATTATTAACATATTTTTTAATTTTATACACTCCATATAATTTTAGAATCCATATGATGTGTTTCCTAGACATAATATAATAACAAATTAATTTTTTCGGATAAAAGAATTATATTTCAAAAAAATGCAATTTTAACACCTTTTAATGGAAACCCTCTTTTTAAAACCAATATTTGACACTTTTATATATTAAATTAAATTAAATTAAATTATTATTTATAATCGTGACATAAATATTAATTTTGGATACATTTTTGGAACTTTTCTAATAACTTTTATATTTTGATGAATACTGAAAAATACTAAATTTTAATTGAAAAAAACTTTTTTAATCAGAATAATTTATAGTTTTAAATTAATTATTTTAATGGTTTGGAAGTATAATTAGAGTATATTTTTATCATTTAATACAATATAGGTGATTATTAGTAATTTCACTTTTAAATTTGGCATAAACACAAATCAATCTTTTGATAGTTTTTACTTTTTAAAAACCCGCTTTTCGGTTTGACAACAGGAATTAATTTTAAATTATTTAATTCAACTTATATGTTTTTAATTTGGTAAAATATAATTAATTTTTGAATTTTTAATATCAAAATCTTCTTAGGATAATTTTTTCGTATTTTTCTGAAAACATTCAATTTTTTGATGAATACTGAAAAACACTACGTTATAGTTTAAAACCGACTTTTCATTTAAAAAATTATTTATTTTATTTAAATTTATTTTATTTTAATTTATTTTATTATATTTATTTTAAGTATTAATAGATTTATAACACCAATATATGTTCAATTTAATTTATTGGTGTCATTTTATAATAAAATTAGATGTATAAAATTTTATTGAACTTTTTACTATCTTTTACCCACCTCCTATGAGCATTTGAAAATTTACAAAAAACATAATTTTTCCGCTTCTGTGATTTGAATTTTAAAAATTAAAGAGAATTTATTCATATCAGTAAGTAAAATGTGGTTCAATAAGATGAAAATATTTTTTGTTGAATTGTAACTCTTTACTTTTATTTACCACGGTTAAAATTAAAATAGGGTAATTAAGGGTAAAAATGATATTATTAATACTCAAACACATGTAATAATTATATTGGATAATTTTAATTCGCCCAAAAATATACTTAAGAATAAAATATGATCTTTTAGGTCCACTTGGATATGATTTGGACATTTATTATTATTTTATTTAAAGAAAAGTTAAAAGAGTTAAAATCAAATTTTAAAAACTAAAACATTTTTAATATACTGTTATACATAAAATAAATTAGACTATAAATATTCATTATAAATATAAATATATTTCCTACATAATGGAATTTTATTTATATTTTTTATACATTAAATAATTTAATTTATTTACGACACAATGATGACGTACTATTTACCAAATTAATGAAATATTAAAATAATTGATATTATAAATATGTAAATACATGTAATTTGAGACTTTTTATGAATTAATCTAATTTTATTGGTTAATATGAAATTTTATAATTGGTTAGATGATTTTTTTTAAAATTAGGAATTTTTTTATGAATTTATGAAAAAAATAACAAATAGTGTCAAAAATGACAGAAATGAGTTTTGAAAACAAATATTAAATTATTAATTGATATTCTATTCCAAAAAAAATCTAATTTTCGGCCAAAGGTATTAAATAATATTATATATATAATTAGTTACACACTTTAGGTTTGTTTTAATGTTTATAGTATTATATTAACCATATAATATAAAAATACAAAGAGACAAGGTAAATGTCTAACTATTTAACTAATAGTTAAATCTAAAATATAAAGTGAATATAGTAACCTAAAGTAGTATAAAACCTATTTATTGTGTGGTTTTAGACCCATTTCCACTTTATCCTATAAATAATACATTTTAAAACTATTAGAAACCGAAAATTATTTTATTATAAAATAATATTTCTATCTTTTCCTAAGGTGCCCCTCACCCCTCATATAAAAGGGAACTTCCCCTTATCTCTAATTCACACCTTAAAAGCCATTTGAATACAAAAACCCTGCCCAAATACCCTCTCAAAATTCCCCCATTCATCATAGAGGCCTTACTTTAGTCATAAAGGAAACCTATGGAGCCCTTTTCATCAAATCAAAAGGAAACCCCGAAGAAGAGGTAAATATTTCATCACCTCTTTCAAGTTTCTTTCTTCTTCCACTTCCTCTTTCTTTGTTATTACCATTCTAAAATAATGACTCCATTATTTTCTATATAATTTTATTTTATTATAATTATGGTACAATCATATTCATTATTCTATCCATCCTTTTAATGAAATATCACCATTTGTGCGTACGTACGGCTTACCATCTCCACGTCGTGGTGTAATTGTTATTCAATGTATTATTATATGTATGGGTATAATAATGACATATAATTGATGTAAATAATAATTATATCATGATAATTATTCTTTATATATGATATAACATCCAATTATATATTGTTTTAATATCAAAAGAATGATATTGTCGCTTGTGCATACATATGGATTACCGTCTCCGGGAACGTGATGAAATTCATTCACCATCATATCCATTCAAAAGTAATTTTCATTAGATGATTAAAAATTATGATTAAAGACTTAATATAATTTTGAATATTAATAATATACATCCTATCCATAACAAATATTACTTACGTAACAAAGCATATAAAGGACAACGAATCAGTTAACACCCGAAACGTCGATGATACTAAAATATTATTAACAAAACAATATTGAAAGATCATATATGATATCATATTAATGTATATGATTATTTTATAATTAAATAACAATTATTTGACCATTATACATGAGGTTAACCTACCCTCTACCAGGAAAAAGTACAAGGTAAGGTGTTTCTTATCTCACATTTAATTCCGTATGATTTATATTGTTAACTACTTATTCATTGCATGTAATGTATTGTTTACTGTCATTTGATATATATTATCATGATTCTATATAAATTCATGTAATTATGTGATTCCTTTGGTGGTTATTAACTTTTTTTCATTCGAATTGATTGATCACAATAAAGTAAGGGGTTTTCATCTCACTTTTTATTCAAGTGAGTTCATGCTATATTGGCTACTATTTCCTTTTATCTTGTATATGTACTATCCATGATTGGATTCATTATGAAATATAATTTAATTTATGGGTATTTAAATCATCATTTTATGATCTTTCTTTCACGGGGTTTATGTTTCGTAAGATAACCAATTGCTAAGGGAATTTCAAATTTCAATTTCCACTCATTGGGCTTTATGCATACTTCATTGATAAATTTACTCAATGATTGTGTGTAGAATCACTATTTATTATTTTTGTAGTAATTTACACTCCCCTTTTTGTGGATAAAATTTTGATACACATATAAACTCCATTTATAAATTCTTAAGTCATCAATATGAACTTGATTAGAATGATTTTTACTCCATCATCATTTATTGAGTTAAACATCCAATTCATTGGTGTTGTTTTTACAAGAATATGTCTGAATGTTCTATGATTGATTTACACAAAATATCCAATCATATTGAGTGTATTTATATTTGTCACACATAATTATGTCAGTGATTTATCCTTAACCTAAGGATAAAGTCTTTATAAGAGATTTCATCTCAATTTACATTCCATGGAGACTTCTTTGTTGTTATGCAAAAATTCACTTTTATATGGTGTATATAATGTACTTTGACATAGTATATCTTGAATCCATTTATTCTCATGATATTATAATATTTTTATTACCTCCATTATTTTTATTCAAGTGTCTCTCTTTTGGTTTAGAACTGTACCTAAAATATCATTTTAAATGTTTTAAATATTTATTATTCTAAATCTTTCTCATTAATGTCCATGTTTTAAAAAATATTTTAAGGATTTATTTATATGGACATTAAAGTGTTAAAATTAAAGTTCCTTTTAAAATTTTCAATGTGTTATGGGACACCTTGATTCAAAAATCTATTTTTAAACAGCTTCTTGACAAATAGTGTTCCATTTAAATGATTTCAAGAAAAGGGGGATATTTCTCTCAAATGGTTTTGATGATTATTTTCATCTTTTTCAATATCCTTAATTATTCTAGATTGAGGTTAATATGTTACAATAGAATCTTACATATTTTATTGAATGAGTTATGTTTGACTGTGGATGTTCTATTTTTATACCATTCATGGATTGTGGATAAATAATGGACATTTCGTATTCTATTATTAATACAAATGTTTATGTTATATTTAAAACATTTCATATGAGAAATGCATTGGACTTAGTAAGTGATGGGTGGAGCCCGTTATATCTCCTCGATGCATCGATAGGTCTCAAAAGACAAACTAGTGTCTTGTCACAAGGCCTTGACAAAAATCTAATTTGTAGTCTTGGTACAAGGCCTTAACTATGTGGTTATGAATGTCTGGAATTATGCATTCCCTCATTATGAAAGTGTCTATTGATATTGCATGTGATTGTTCGACAAGTATAATATTCATGTGAGTAACTAAATGTCATTATTTGATATTATCTTTTCCATATTATGCTAAAACTCATGTTTAATAGACTTTTGTTTTAGTCCTATAAATTTCCATTAATGTTTATGATTATTTATGAAAGTTTCCGTTATATTGTCATCCTTACTAAGCATCTGAGCTCACCCCTTTCTATGTTTTATTTTTCCCAGGATGCGAAAAATTATATTATGACTGACCTACAGGGATAATCTATGGGATCTCAGTCTTGTCTATGGAAACAATGTGGTTGTAGTTTTCTATTTTATGATGTAATTTAAACCTTATGAATGTATCTATTACTTATAAGGCTACTAAACTAATAATTATTTTCAGACTTGATCTTCTGTGATCAGGCCAATTAAACATAATAATGCACCGACTCTGGGCTTCTACGGTCGGGGTGTTACAGAACAGCATATAGAATAATCATAGATGGGGGAGATTTAGGTGGATGTTTTATGGTATGACATTGTTTGTTGGGATGGATTAAATGTGTGGAATTATAATATAAAATATATTTTTTTATATTTCAGGAGGCTCTTTGTTCCATTAGTGGTGTGTGATATGATTCTCCATATGTTATGAATCTCATCGTTCATAGTTCATCCTTATGTGGAAAAGATCTATAAATCCTTGATGAGACATGTATAGGGTCCACCTATGAGGAGAATAGGAATTTGTTTTTTGTCTTAGTTTTTAGCAATCTATAAGATGGATACTGATCAATGTGTTTTTAGTGGGTTACATCAGTCAAAATATAGTCCTAAATGAAATTGAGTGGTTATTTATAATAGATTTATTAATTGGATAACCACATTATTATGGTATATTTGGCTTTATCTTGGTTATCATGGATGGTTTTAAGAATTCAATAAAATTTAATGGTGATTAAGGATTTCATTAGGCTGCATATATTACTCAAGAACATTTTGATGGGATTGTGAGGCTCCGTTGGTTTCCAGGGACGATCAAATATTACTATGGTCCACATTTTCCGTCATTTTTTTGTAATGGTTTATAATACTCTTTTTTATATCAGTTCATCTCCAAAATAGAATATTATTCATCAGCGTATGGTTAGATGGATCTGTTTATCTACACTTTTCGTGAATTGGAACAAGAATGAATGTTTGATTTTAGAGGTTTAAGGGTGACTAATATGATGTTGATTGAATTTTCATATAATAATATCGATCACAAACCCATTTTTCTGATACATTTTGATTCTTTTTGTTGAAGTATTTGAAAATATATATTTTTTAGTAGAACTCTAGATTCAACGATTCTTGGAATTGATATACCCTAGACAGTTTCATACAAGGTACATGTAATTTTTGAGAAGATGAAGGTTTCTTAGAATCATCAGAAGTTTCATACAGATTTTAGGAGAATGTATTTTGATTTAAAAATTATTGATAATAACCCATTAAATGTATGAAATCATTATTGGAAGAAATGGTATTTTCTATGGAGTAATATTTCTCCATGATCAATGGGTCCATTCAAGTTGTTAGAGAAAGTCAATGTGTTTTTGTACCAAATAGAGAATATTAAAATGTTTGGCTATAGAAATTATCTTTTATTCATATCATTTCGTCATCATTCTATTCATGATGACTCCCATATAATTAGATGGGATGAGATGAATCTTATAGGTGATGTGATATTTGTGGAGTGGTCTATGGAGATTCTGGATAATCAAAAGAAAAGGTTATAAGGTCATTTTATGCCAATAATTTAGACATTATCATTTCATAACATCAAGAAAGAGTTAAAATTGGAACATGAGTAATGAATGCATTCACAATATATCACATTATTTGTAGAATGAATATTTGGTATTAAATTTATGAAAATTGATTGAATTTATAATTATTATTATTTATGATTCTAGTTCCCTTTCATTGTTATGTGTTTTTTTGTTATCTTATTATAAAAAGATCCATTTTTAGAGGTATTTCATCGGGTTATAATTTGGTACCCCTCTTTGATTTCATTCTTGTGTTGGTATTGACTCTTTATGTCAATAACCATTTTATATGTATCAGATGTAACAACTTGAATACCTTCAGAAAGTTACATTTTGTCTTTTTGATGGAGAATGTCTCCATAAAAGTTGGAAAAAAATAGTTTTTTAAGAGATGTGATTGAAACTAGATGTTTAGCATCATGGTCTGTCCTAGCGTCCATCAAACAGAAGACTTATCTATAAAGGGGAATTTCTATATTCTATTATTTTAAATTATCATATTATTTTTTCATAATTTCTTAACATTCCCTTACATGACTAACCCTTTCATATCGCCATATATTTCAATGTAACCCTTGTGGAAGTAACCCATTCTTATAACAGCCTATAGTTGAATAACCCTTATGTATCTCCCAATTTTGAGAGGAACCCTTCCATAAGTGACTCTGGTGTATCACCCCATGACATAAAGAAACCCTTATACGAGTAACCCATTTGTATCAAAATATTTCATATAGTATCCCATATTCAAACTACCATTTCTTATAAAACATTTTTTAGAGAAGCCTCAAATTATCTTTATATATATTACAACACATAAATTATGTATTAGAGTAATACTTATGTATGAATTGATTAATTTATTTTTTATGTGAGGTTGTTTTTTGGTTTTAATTTACATATAAAAATCCTCATTCAATGGTGATATGTTTTTTATGAGTTTGTTGGAAGAAGGTTATAATTATGGTAAATGGGAATCTATAAAATTTTCTTGTTAGAATATATAGTAATTCTCTATTATTGAATGGTTGGGGTTTTTAGGTTTATAGGAAAATAGGATGGTTTTTCTAATACACTAGATAATATCTTCGGAAGGATTCACTGGTGAAGTTGATATAACTATTTTAGACTCCTTTATAGCATGGTGTTGGTCAAATCCATTATAAAATAGTCAAAATGGTTATAGAGAAGGAAAATATGAATCTTAAATTATAAATACAATGATTCCATATGGTTTCTTGAACAAGACCAACATTATTATTAAAAATGTCAACACCGTGGTGAGGGTCATTTTGGTTTTTCCTATAAATAGGGGCCATTATTTGCATATTATAAACATATATTACATTTCATCGAACCTCAGTCATCCACATAACCACTTTCGTTCCTCCCAATCATCCCTTGGTTGATCATAACCACTCACATCATATTTGTATTTCTTATTTGCATCATGGTAACCCTATTCCAATAATTTATATATTTTTTCTTGATATATTTCATAGTATAGGATATAAGAATTAGTTTTCATCTTGATTTGGATTGTATTTGAGTATGGTTTGATAATGGTCAATAATATGTAGCTAATGAGGTGATTAATATCTTGTTTAGTGGTGGTTAATCCTTAGTTATTCTATTTTTTGTGTTCCTAAAATATCCAATCAATGTTGTGGATTCAATACATCTTATAATTTATTTTTTAAAATTCAAGATTATTATTATTTTGGTTTTAATGGTAAATATTATAGATTACCAAGAAGAAGATAATAAATTGTAATTTGTGAAACCAAAGGGGAATTTTTTTTCCAATATTAATGTGCTTTTATTGATATTATTATATATGGTTATTTTATTAGTAGTGTGATAGATTTTTTAGATGGTTTTAATTAATTAATTTCTAATTTATCTATAAATATTTTATTTCATATTAATTATTTTAAACAATGATAATTGATGGAGTATATAATCATATTATCATTATAGAAACCCATACGTTTTTAGATGAAATTTCATTTTGAATGAATGAATTATTTATAAGATAATATATTTATAGAAAACATATGAACTAATTTGGTTATATTGTATCATGATAATTTATATTCGTTTATATTTAAAATAACATTAATAACTATAACTATAGATAATATAGATGTTATATACTGATCATTAACATTTTTATATTATGGTTCTTCATAAATTCCAATGGTCTCAAAGAGATAAAGAAATTTCCTTGACCAGTATGATAATACCCTATAGAGCCCATTTATCGGTGCATTTTGAGGGATTTGAAATCACTTGAATTTCTCTATAACCAATCCCTAGATGATAATAAACAACTAAATCAAGAGAGAAAACATTTATGGGAGATGTTCAAGGATAGGTAAATCACGTCCCAAACGATGTTCTCTAACCAACCTAAATAATGTGTCACCATCACACACCTTACCCTTAGGGAATACACTGATGTAATAAAGGGATATATATCTAAAACCTAATAGTATTAATTTATATATATATATATTACTAAAATAATTATTATCTTTATCATTTATTATTAAATTCTAATTATGAAATATTATTAATGATAAATAATAGTTATTGATACCATGAATAATAGATTGCATTTTTGGGAAACAAATACAATTGGTCAAGGAAATATAATTTATTAATTTTTTTAAATAAATTTTATTTTATTGAAATATTCGTTTTAAATAATAATCATTTAAATTTAAATGATAATATAATATTATGAGGATAAATGTAATTTTTAAAAGGGCTAGAAATTTTTATAATCCTAAAAGCAAGTATTTTCTAGTAAATGTGGTTTTTTTATTTAAAAAATAAAAAATCTCATATTTAATGAATTATTTGTATAAATAAATATATTTTTTGAAAACATACCATTGATATTTTCCAATATTTTATTTTCCATAATTTTATTAAATAATCAAATTTTCTATGTAAAAAATTATATGTGGTATAAATATATAGATTGTATTAGGACATCATAAAAGCCCAAAAAATGATTTGATTTCCATCACCTAACCCACTGTACCATCCTAACCAGTAGAAATATATTGTTGAAAATTCCAATCCCATGTCTAATTGGTTGTGTTCTGACGACAAGAATTGAGAAGGAATAACAAAAATGGGAGGGAATTACTTAATGTACATGTTTTCATGACACCAACTATGTCCCTAAGAAATATAAGGGGACTAATAAAAGGTATAAAAATATATTGTAAAACAAAGCATGATTAAACCTCTAGAAAATACATCATAGTATGAGTACATAAACCAATGAATGGGGAAAAATAAAAACATAACCAGAAATGAATTTCCTACCAGAAAAACTAAGATGAGAAAAATTAAAGAAACTCTAGCGCCTCATATCCCAATTTTACCATTTTACATGTTCTTTAAACCCATTTATCACTTATTTCCATTGATGTATCCTATAATCATCCAAATGTACACACATGAAACCCCACATGTGGTCAAATACTATATAGTGTTGATTATATTAATACCAAGTATGATTCCTCGAATACCACAAAGGGATTAATTGAATGATAAAATAAGAGTTATATAAATTCAAAACAAGAGTAAAATGAAAAATATTGATATATATATATATAAATATATATATGTTTATAAAGAAACCATGATGATGTAAAAATGATATCTCGATCTCCACATTCCATCATTGAGTGATGAGTCAGCATGTTACTCTAACAGTCTATCTCTAATTCCCATCATCTGTATTCCTATTCATGAAAACATATAGGGGAATCACACCTTCCCACTATGTTTCATAGCTTATGGGAACAATATAAAACATATTAACCACACCCATGTATGATGGGGGTCCACATCCTAGGAAGATGACATGCTCCCTAGTCTTTCAGGGAGGTACCGCTGAATTTATAGAGAACCCATGCCCTAGTTTATTAGGGGGTACCACTTATTATATAGAGGAACTACAACCTAGTTAATTAGGAGGGTTCTAGGTGGAATATATAGGAAGATGGCTTACAAAATACCTAGTGTAACATGGGGGATTTCATCCCCAACATCTCTACAATGATCCATATCGATAACTGTTTTTAGTCAAATGTCACCTAATGAAGTGTCATGCTCGCATCACCACACACCATTTCATCAAATCCCCTAAAAAGTATACAATCACATTGAACATATATTAATAATTAGGGTAGTTTTTTCCACTGATAATATAAAATTACAGATGAATGAGACATTCAAGGTGTATGTCCCTGAGAATAGTATATGACATGCATCTCCTATAACATGGCATGTGAACTCACCGAGAGACCTAATTCGGTTCTAACCATAACATGTATTTTCTCTCTATATATCACTAAAATTAATGTATGAGTACTAAATTTCATGTTTAATTTTCCCAGGTCTTGATCTTGTGCTCCTATACATGCCCAATTATTTCTGGATTTGCCCGTGGACATCTAGTTGTACCGATGTACTTTGGTCCATGCTTGTTTACCTATTCATGTCTGTGTAGAGGTCCATTTCCATGTTCTATAGGTCTTGACCATTTTATGAACCATTGATGTTCTATTGTACTCCCATTTTAAACATCTACCCACTTAAATAAGGAAACACGATTTGTATGGGTTTATACAATGCATGTTATCTTCATCTCCACACGAGATCCTAGTCCACGCTGCTAGGGGACTACATAGTGTGTATTCATAGAATAACAAATGTATTGTCGGGTTTTTCATAGAAACCAAGGTATGTCATTTGGAATCTCTATGTACTTACATTTTCTACACTTATGCCTTGGATCACACTAGGTGTCTCAAATTTGGCGTCGACCACACACGATTCTTCATCAGTGGTTGGATTCCAGAAACTCGATCCTCGCATGGCTCATCCTGTTCCATGGAACTGATCAGATGTCCGAGGGATGATGAATTGAAACTCTGATATAGGTTTCCATAACCAAAATCACAAAAAATAGTCATGAACCAACTAAAAAACACCATCCATCATGTCATTTTTAAACCACAATAAATTTTGGGTTCACACTAACTGAAACCCACCATGAAAATCTCAAATTGCTACTATATGTGTATGTTATGAAGAACGTGAAGAAATGTCATGATAAGTAAAAATAAAATTTTAAAAATATTTTTGGCACAATATTCTTGGAAAAAAATCACATAAATGGGTATTAAAGTGTGATATCAAGTGCAATGAGAGTATCTTTTCAGAATAATAAAACCAAAAAGTGGTAGGGCTCATGTTATGATCAATAAATCATTGATCAGATAAGAAGATATTTAATTTCATTCCATTAAAATCAAATAAGGTAGAAATCCATAAAAAAGGGACTTGCCTCTTTAAACGAATACTAGATAGAAAATATTACATTTTTCAGTGATAAAGTAGGTATGATGTGCTCATTATCTGCCTCTCAATCCACCGTGATTTGATCTTCAATATTTTATTATCCTAACCCCCATCAATAAAGAATTTATACTCCTCTATAATCTTCTATCTTTATGTGTCTAATTATGGATATTTTCATTAATGGTGTAATTATAATGAGGTAATTTGGATATTTATTTAATTATAATAAGTAAATAATTTATATATTTTTCTAAACAAACTCACCAAAGACCACCACCCACGGAATGCATGGAATTATCTGAATCTTATTTCACATCAAGGGTAAACCTTTTGTTCCATATTTTACTGTCATGTCATACATCCCATAGAAAGTCAAAATGAATTAAAAAAACTACTTGAATGATTTGTGTAGATGCCTTAAAAATATATTTTTTAATGTATTAATTATTATGTCCCAAGACATAAAAACATTTCACTGACACTAAGGATAAATCTAGATATGTAAATAAAAATATTAATGGGACTAATATATAAAAACTAGGTTAGCTACATTTCCCCTCCAAACAAGTTTTTCTCCCTGAAAATAACAAACTATACCAAAGGGTTAGGGGTACTAAGTACGCATATGATTCCCAATCTCATTCGATCTCTCCTTCATGCTCCCATATTACCAAATCACATGAACCAAATGGATGGTGCATCCATGTAGGATGATCTCCTGCTGATCCAAAATTTTCACCCAGTACAACGTAATGATGGATCCATCCTTGATGTCCATATCTTCATAATCAGTAACATGTTTTGGATCATTAACATATCTCCTTAGCTATAAAACATGTATGATGTCATGCACATGGTCTAACTATATTGAAATGTTCCGGTAGTAAGAAACAACTCCAACCCGAGGTAATATATTTAAAATTATAATAATCTTCTAGGATAGATTTTATTCTTATCCTATACACTAATATCCAAATTAAGAGGAGAATAATAGGATATCATTGTCTCCCAGATAAAAATTCAATGGCATATGATGTCGATATGCATAATATTTCTTTATTCTATGTGTTATCCACATATGCTCACAAATCACATCAACCATCTCCATCATCAGCTGACCTATCTCTAGACCAACAAGATAATCTACACCAATATTAGTCCAATATAAGTGTAATTATAATGGTCTTCTATATAGGGCCTCTAATCAATTCTCATCGATAGTAGAGTGATTTTCATTATTGCATTATTAATATACCAGGGGAATGTGGTATTCCTTACTCCAATCGAAGTGTTACATATAACCCCTAATAACCTCCTCTAACACCTAGATAGTCCGCTCAATCTAGACATCCATATTGGTATGAAATACTACTCTCATCCACCACTGTGTCCTAGAATCCCCATTCAGGTTTTTCCTTGACTATGGTGTAAATGGAGTATTAATGTTTGAGATGATCATCAAGGGTACCCAATAATGTTTGATGATCTCACACACATAAAACTGCAATAAACACCAAATAGAATCATCTCTTGTAATGAAATTAATATTTCTAACATCTATATTTTCTCAAAAATATTCCAGAGAGAACCCTGGTCTATTTTTATATGTGTAATACCTGTCACAAATTCCATGGATATTTCATCCCATTTCTACTCTGGGATATTAAGAGCCTATGTCAAACATTCCAGTATCTGGTTCTTAGCCTTCAAATGCAAACATGTGATACACCAAGACATGAAAAAATCAATTCCACTCCTCTTTCCACCATGCTAAAATGGATTTTTAAGGTCCTTATACAAATATTCAAAACCTAGAGTCACAACAAAGGTGGAATTGTTAAACTCCCTCATCACCTCATTATACAATGTAACTAGAACCCCCATCTATCCCTAACAAATGATAATGTGTTACACTCTTTTAAAAGAATCGATCTGGTGCATGAATTGAGGATATCTGTTCATGTAGAACATCAAAATTGATCTCTCAAACTTTCCATCTCTCACACTCTGAATAAGAAGATGAAACACCACCCTAGACTTGAGAAAAATTACACCCCTCTCTTATATCAGGGTCAGCTATTATAATGATAACTAATATAAAATCATAAATTAAGGAAGAATGATACTTCATGCTAAAGATATCTACCAAGAAATTTACCTTTATAGGAGTGAAGATTATATGTAAGTCAATGTCAGGTATAAAATCCATGAAACGCCTATATCACAAGTTTTGATATCTCTGAGGGAAAATAAACCTCAGACACTACTGGTCAGAGAAAAAAAATGGTCACCCAAAGGAGAGTATCTCCTCATTTTTAGTGATAATAATACCATTGTACATTCTTGTTCTTGAGTTTTTTAGTTTTTCTTTTGGGGTCTCAACTAGCATGACCCAAAGTGGGTCACCACCTTCCTCTACATTAACACACAACTAATCTCATCTATTGAGGTATAATAAACACTATCTTCTCTAGAACAATGGTATATAGTATCATCATAGGAAGACTATATAACCACATTCCTAAATTTAAAAGGGTAAATGATATCTACATCAGGGTTGTAAAATGAGATGTAGTCCTAGATAAGTCAATTATAAACCCTATTTATTACCGTTAAAATTCAATAATATTCGGCATCCATAACATGATTATTGGTTAATATCTATCACCCTTTATATAAATCTTCATCTTTTCTATAGATAAACCATTAATATAGATGAATATCCCCCTAAATTGGAGCCCAAATATCCAAAACTATCCCATTGAGAGATTATCATGATGGTGGTGATCCATGATTAATTCTATTAATATCATCAATTTAACTGCATTATCCTCCTCTAAGTTAGTGTAAATGTGTTTCTCATTAAAAATACAGCCATATATTGGTTAATGTATGGTTGGATGGTTTGATTTATAATATCTATGAACACAATGAGTGTGATTATCACACCAAAAGGCATCACTAGGAACACATTATGCCTTTAGAAACTGATAAATATTTTCTTTTAAATATTATACTTGATTACCTATAAAAGGTGGTAGGTAGACCTAATATCAATATTTAAGAACCAACATGCACCACTAAAATAGTAAAATAGTTCTTGAATCCTTGTTAGCAGGTACATGATTATTTTCGATACCTAGTTCAGGTGATGATAATCGATATAAATATTCAACATCTCATCCATGTTTTTGAAAAAAATGGAAATTTCTAGGGGAAAAATATGTATGATGAATCCTTTAATTTGGTAGACATCCAACTAAACCCTCAAGTCTTGGAGCTCAGTAGGGTACAACTAATATTTCACAAATGATGTCTGTGTGGTATCAGGGTGAACACCAACAAATAAATCAATATCACACCATAAAGGTAGTCCGAAAAAATCCCCAATGAGGATGAATTTATAATAATCGAATATAAAAGGCATATGGATACAGGAATTATCCATTTAACGAATGGTTAAACTCCACAACTACTGGGTGATGGGTTGAAACGTTTTTCCAGTGTGACCCAGTCTCACATCAATGATATCACCATATCCCATAAAGGATAATCTCTTATCATATGTCAAATGAGATCAAACTCATCTATAACCACATTCAATTTATTCAAAAATCAATTATAACCATCCCATAAACAATATTATGTCGTAAGGTTTCATCATTTCGACCAGGATGTCATTTGAAAACTCTCTCCCCAACAGCCAACTCGCATTGCAGGTATATATAAGATATCCAAGAACCACTCCCTATTGGAACCTCTAGCTACAACTACTAGAGTAAAATATCAACTAGAAGTTATTGATCTCACACAGTTGATATTTATATAATTTAATGAATTGTTTATGTACCTAATAATATTGAGTAAATAGAAGAAAAGGCACAAATAATACCTCAAATTATCTGATGTGAAGCGTGTTCATAACCATCCATAGTATGCCATTTCTCATGTTCCCAACTACCAGCATCCTGATCCTATCATGTGACACATTGTGGTGGATGAAAAAATTTCTAATAGAGTCTCCTTCAACAATCAGCTCCTTTCTCGGTAGATCCACATTATACTCTTATAAAACAACATGTCTATGGTCCCGATTGTCCTTGCTTGGGAGATTTATGATCACAAAACTACCTCTATCATAGTTGTTTATCCTATTAAATTATTCCCTCCTTGATCGATTAGCTCAATCGATAATGTTACATGAAACCTCATCAATATTACAAATATCACATTCCTTCTCATGGTTGACCAAGTCCTCTGCCCAAACCGTATGCCATAGATTTATGTGATTGAATGCTTTTAGAGTGTGTTCTCTATCACTAAGACCCTAATAACTGAATCCTATTAACAATTATGGACATATGAGTCCCATGATTACAACCACAATCTCTAGATACTGAAAATACAAAATCTAGAATGATTTTTGTAACCATATACCATTATAGCACACCAGCTAAAGTATGTATTCACAAGGATAAAAATATTATATAAATGTCCCAATAAGGGCCATCCTCATACATATATGGCAAGAATAATCCATTTGGTACCATGTCTTGGGAGTTATATGTGTATTTATTGAACCGTAATTAATACTAAAAACCATAATATTACCCTAATTTACCTCAGTAAGATCCCTAATCTTCATAGAGTTCATGAAATATGTGTATTACACAAAATGAAATTGTTCTTGGAAGAATGAACATGATAACATATTTTCATCCAAGTTCTATACACCCACACTCCACCAAATCCTTTCTAATACATGAAAATACTCAATGCTAATTCCATTATCTAATTTGTAGGTGTGTGAACAAGATTTGTGACATGGATCACTAACTCACACAAATCCTCCACTTCTTATGTATCTGGATCAGCATGGAACCACAATATTCTCATATGATGGAAGTCACAGTGTGAGGTAATCATGTGAACATCATTATAATTCCCTAATGATAAAATTTTCAACTTAGAAGATGAGGAATCTCTTCCATGCCCACTCAAATCAATCAAATAATGATATGGAGCCTAAAATGTGGCCTCAATACTCCATAGATCATCATACCGATCCATTATTGGAAAACTACCTAGATGCATTCATGGAGGAATCATGAAAGTGATCATTCGATAACACAGTTCTATGATCATACATATATATATATATATGGATATATGAAGCAATATTGATATTAAAAGTACGAATTATATATGATTCATGTATCAATTGTTCCCTGCAACCGATTTATTGGTATACTAAGTCGACTGGAATATATTCAGATTCCTAATGAATTGATATGTCTCCCACCACATTGATATTGGATTTTGATGAGTGAATTCAACATTCTATACATTAAAACACCATTTACCTATGTTCACATCATATCCTCACTATGGGTCCCACTCTTACACTAAATTGAGGTGAAACTATTCTGATAACTGCTAATCATGACTTAACCTTCTAGGGAATGCCTATCCAGTGGAAAGACAAATGTGAAACCCCCATGTATACCTCTAATATATTAGTTGTTAGAGAAAGGTACTTATAAAGAATAATTAAAGGGGAATAATTTTACTAATTTAGAAATATCCATGCTCACAATAGTATCATTAAAAATGTTAATAGTAATAATAGAATATTATAATAACTAGATTATAATGTCACATGAAAAGTAATATAAGAAATTCATCATAGTCTGGTAGTATTAAGAAATGATAGCTAAAAAATGCATGCCTAACCTTAAATGGAATACCAACATGAAAAAAATAGAATCATGTAAAATTAAAGAGAGAATGAGTCATGACCCAACCTGTACCTGGGCTCCAATCTCAACTACCCCAATCCCGCCTCCATAGGCCAGGGGTAGGCGACTAGCGCCAAAGGCGCAATAAACTTAGGGTGGAGGAGGGCTTTGCCTAAGAACATGTACACAGACACAGCCAACTCAATGAAAAATTGCAGAGGAAAAGAAAAAAAGTTACCACACTTCTATAAAAAGGATACCAAACAAAAATTCATTAACCACAAAACAGTACCAGTATAAGAAAAGTAATTCTGAAAAGAATAAAGGGGCGAAAAATACACACCCAACATGAAAAGTTCCACTACCCAGAAATAGGTAAAAAAGTAAAACAACTAGAATAGTCTCACTCATGAATCCCAAGGTATGACCACCACACACGGTCCAAGAACCGTATATCCCCAAGCTCCTCGGATATCACAATCAACTTGTCTGTTGTCTTCAAGGGAACCCTAAATTCGAGCAAAGCCTAAGTAGGGGTGAGTATAAGAATACTCAGTGAGATGCCCTGAAGGATTGAGGGATCATCAAGAGAGGTACTGAAGAGGGGAGCATTAAGAGAGAACCTGGTACCACAGGAGTGAATGACAAGAGTACAGCTCCACCCAATTGTAGATATGATCGCTCAAAGAAACCCAAACGAGAGAGTAAGGGGGTATCCATCTCACAAATCACACCAGGTATATGCCCATACATATACTCAAGAGATCCAGATATACTCGTAAATCAAAACTGTAGTCTAGAGACAAGTCACCCCAATTCATACACATGCTAGAAATACATTTTGAAAATTCCATGAATCACTCGCCCGGGAGGACTCACTCCACGAGTCTGATAGCTCTAATGACGTGCTTCTAGAATGTATCATTCGCCCGAAAGGTCATGAGAGATTTATACACTCATTACGAGATAACACACTCTTGATTGGGGAAAGATCATGATACACAGATGAGGATCACTTCCAGGGCCTTGGCTGATATCGCGACTCATCTGGAATTCACCATTTAGGTAGCGGATCGGCACCCTATGGAAGTGGTCATGTCGATACCTGACTCTACCTAGGGTCAAGAATAGAGAGAGGATCGTGCTCCGGGCCTCTCAGAGGTATGAATGACTCTATCATGGAATGTATTATTGAAGGGATCAAACTCTTGTAGTAGGAAATGATACCTGACCATTAGGGGAACGAGGAAAAGGGGCACTAAACCGAACGAAACAAGTCCAAGATACGATGGAAAAGAAGATAAACCCATGTTCTAGAGAAGAACGTGACATGTAGAAATGTCACATGTCGTGTCTTCTGACCCTGGGTATTTCCCATGTGCAACGGCCTATGTCATAAGGCTTGTTGAGTTAAACACAACTGCACAGCCTGTAGAAAGGATCTCATGCCATGTAAAAGTATCTCAGGTCCGCTCCGTGTACGTTGGAAATGTGCATGTATAGGGCCTCAACCCATGTATGTCTACACAAGTAATCAGTACATGGGGTGACCTGCCTTACTGGCCTCACCTGGACGTGTGGTGGAGTACCAACTCCCAAGGTAGGAAGACCATCTCAGAGGAAAATGAACCCACACTCATGAGGTGGGGAGTCCCGCCTCGACCAGAGCAGAGGAGTAATTAATAATCATGCCTTGAGTCATCAAGGGAGTATCTATCCTAGATATCACTAAAAGAAATGCCCTTGTTCTTCTCCTCATGTTATCGGTCATACCTCAACCGCTACGAAGTTCTCCAAGGGAGTAACCCGAAGGACCGCCATGTCAAAGGGGATCCAACATGTTAGATGGTGTGTCAATCAAACTCTTATTCTATAAGTTATAGGCATTTTAGTATCGAGGTGCCGATTGGATTTGGGTTCGATCTAACCTGGTCATACTTCAAACGGCACCGAATAACCAAACTGGTCACACCATTTCTATCCACACAGAAAAACACATGAGATGGACTACCCATTTGTACAAAATGGATACCCAGTGAAAAAGTTTCATTTCAAAGCCATACGCACGAACCGGACCTCGTGGAGGCCCGCATTTCGACCTCGAATTAAAATATCCAAAATTGGTTCTGAAAAATCCATCTTAATTCAAAGGTCGCAGCGTCATATATGGTTTTCCATTCTGACACCGTAGGAAAGAGATATGTTGGATAGAGGATCCCGTAATAATAATAATAATAATAATAATAATAATAATTGGTGTTTCTTGGACCCAATCCATAAACTATAATTTAGTATCCAACATTAAACTTGAATCTACCGTATTAAAGACAGGGTCACGCCGCTACTGAAGGCAAGTCCATCGGGCGTCGCAGGCACGAGTTATTGTGGTTCGAATATTTAAAAATAATATAAAATATATTATTTCATGAGAGATTTGGGTACCTGATCTTAAAAAATGAAAATGATATCCAATATAGGACTCAGACTATCCGTCTTGAAATCTGGGTCGCCCCGCTGCAGACGTTTCGTGAAAGCAAGGTCGCATGAATAAGTTACATATGAAAAAGTTTTTTATCAACAAAATTAAAAATAACCATATTTTTATTATTATTATTATTTATTTATTTATTGATATTTCCTTAACTCTAAAATCAATTTACGCTCAAACCTCAAATTGGAGATTCCTTTGGGTTTCATTAATGCCTAGCACACACCACTTATATATATTAGTTTATTATTTATTTTGATTTTATTCAATTTATTTTCAAAACATATTATCTATCCAATCACCAATTTCTCCCACCAAATTTCACATCACCCTCTATTGTAAACCCTACCCTTAGGACCTTCAACTACGCACCATCCCGCCATCCACCGGATATTCCGTAGCTTCCACTTTCGACTGGCAGCACTGTCGCACCTTCATGTTGCCGCACCACCGTGCCTCAGGCCATCCGCTCGGCTACCATTGTACATCGCACCATCTACCTCACCCGGACCCCATGTTGCGACCCCTTCAGCTTGGACTAGCCGCATTATCCCACTGACCAGACCGCCTCTCATGCCACCAGAGCCGCCTCACCCAACAGCCACAGTCGCCTGCTCACCCAACCGAACCGCCTCCTTGAACCGTTGGAACACTCGTCAGTCCTATGCCATGGGATCCTTCTGTGCACCGTACCAGCTTCGATTTGAATAGGAAAATAAAGTCGAATGTGGTTCTATGATCCTTGGGTCGAGATATTCGAATCCTTATGTCACGCTCAATGAAGCATTGAGTTCTATGCGCACTTAATAATTTTTGGATTAATAACACACAAATAATGCACAGACAATGAATAAGGAAATATCATGGTCTATGTGTGGATCGATAGTTGTGTTAGTTTGGACATTGTTTTCTCAAAAACAAGAACATGGGTAATTGGTAATTAAATATTTATCATGCTTCAAGAATATTAAATTCAAGATAAATAAATAGAAAATTAATTCAATCAATTGTTGTTCCATCTGGGAATTAATTTATTTAATTCGAATTCATCATGAGAAATTAAACAAGGTTAAGGAATTCAAAAAGGAAAATCATACCTTAGGTTTTGATCGATCGTTGGTGAAGATCATTTTCATCAAGATCCACTCGGTGTTGATGAAGATCGCACTTGCACAACGATGAGAAGAAGATGTTGCGTTTGTCGCGCTTCGATTCCCCTAGATCCAAGGATTCATCGTTGTTCATCAATAGAGGGGATAGGAGAGGCGAGGAGGTGGAGTAATTGGTAAAAATGGTTGTGATACCATGATCTCATAACCATGAATTTATAACATCCCATCTGGTTAAAATAAATTAATTAAATAATGAAATAAACATTTATTTATTTATTCCCCCACGATTACGCATAAGCCGAACCCACAACTCTGACAAATGTTATACCTTTATTAGGGTAAAACATGCATTATGAATTCATCAGTGGTCTTTAATTTTTCATCCATGTCCCTGTTCCAGAGATATTCGTGTTTGAGATATTAAATGAATAAATTAATAATTTAATTTATCCATTTAATACACCGCCAATGAGAGAGGTTTCCGAACATCCCGTGACGACTTATCTTATGTACCACCTAGGGGAAACACTTTGTTCCAGACCCAACCATGGTCTCAGATTTCTGATTCGATCACCTTTTTAATAGATATCACATTTTATTTAGTTAATTGGTCATGCGTAATATAAAAAACTTATCATTTTTATAAAATTAATTCTGGGCACACTAGGCCTCAGAATTGCACACTGTCTTACTGCCCAAATTTGTAAATATACTTATAAATATTTCTAAGTCTTATTTGTCCAAAAATAGGGTCTCTCAATTATTCCATCCTTCACACTTTTCGTCCTTGAGAAAAACCAAGGAAAGTACTTGGTATTGCAAGCCCACACTAAGCTCTCCTGCTTCCAGGGAATCCTGTACTTTTTTGTGCTTCCAAAGAATGTTGACCAAAGGGTTGGTCCACCCTCTTATGTATTTTCTGAGTTGATGAACTGTGTCAGAACACACATGTATCTCCTCAGTTTCGACATGTATACGACATTTTGTACCCACTCCAACTATTTGGAGTGAGGCAATGTAGTATGCAACCTCACCATATCCTTGCACAATCTCGAGTGACTTGATATAACATTAGGGATTGTTTGACTCCCGGCCGAACCTCTATATCCCATGTCACAACCAGAATCACTATTTGTCACTAGGATAGGGTATTATGATTCCCTCCTTTAGAATATCATTATTGTGAAATATCGAAGGATATCTGGTCACACAAGATTTTACAGTCGATGAATCAAAAATGAGACTCTCTTACATGCTCTTGAAGTGAAGGAGTCAACACCATCGACTGAAGAAAAGGTGTACCCTCCTGTTCCATCAGGTTCTACTACAGGGATGTTAACTGCTTTGAAACTTCCTATACTAGGCGAGTTTTTGACTTCCCACACCTCCTGCTAATGGAGTCTGCGACACAACTACACCTTGAGCGCACAAGTAAGAGAGATTCTTACACCATGATTATGTTGTGCTGTATAGGCCTCATATGACCATGTGTGTGTGGTTGATCATGAGAATATATCTTATGTTGAGATCTCATCATCTAATTTCTGCTAGCTGAAATGACGTCTTAGCTCTGTTGCGCTCACTGTCACAACTAGTTGTATGGTGTGGCAGGAATCTTTCTACCACTAGGGCCTACTCTCACACCTCAGTATAGGTGGGAATGCACAAGGGCACTTTTATATCATAGATAACTCTATAGAGTCCCCACTCAAACGTCTGTTCTTGGAAACTACCAGTATATACAAGATGACCACCGACTCTAGTGATTCCACTATTGTCCAGGGGCCTAGATTACTGTGGAATCTCAGTGGTATCTATTTCCGGAACTCAGAATGTGTGCTCAACCTAAACACATCATCATCCTGATCATATGGGGATTTCTTTTTCTCAAAAGGCAAGTCTACTGCTACCTTCCCACCTAGAGAAAGGGGCTCGCAAGATGGGTCCTGAACTAATCTATCATCACACAAAAAATAATTTCCATGAACCGTAACTAGTATCCTAGATGGATATCATCATGGAGACATCTGGAATGTTATCCAGAAGTACCATGGTTGGATGAGCATATCTATATATATGAACAACAATGGGCAGCTGACTCGAGAAGGAAAATCAAAGACTCAATCAAATATGATGCATATACCATTTTTTCTTACAACATGTGTCTTAGGGTGCCGAGTCAACAAGAAGGTAATCAGGGTCCTAGATAATGGATATGTCAGTCACCTATACCATCACTGGACTCTCTGGACTGAGATCCACTCTCAAGATAGAGCAACATTATTTCCCTAAACCCAACAAAGACAATATTAGGAAAACGTCCAAAAAATGTCCCAAGGGTTGAACCACCTTTGATGCCACTCTGTCATGACCCAACCCATACCAGGGCTCATTCCGCAACTACTCTAAGCCCACCTCTATAGGCCATGGTCTGGCGACTAGTGTCGAAGGAACAACAATCTCGATGAGGCCTTTGCCATAGAACCTGTACACACACAGGCGTCCAACTCAATGAAAAATTGTAGAGGAATATAAATCAAGGTAGAAAAATTCTATAAAAAGGGAACCAAACAAATATTCATCGACCACTAAAAAGAATATGTACAGGAAAAGTAATGATGAAAGGAAAAAGGGGAAAAAATTCACACCGAACTAGAAAAGTGCCACAACCCGACAATAGGTAAAATAAAGTAAAACAACTGGAAGTGTCCCACTCCTGAATACCAAGCTACAACCGCCACTCATAGTCCAAGCACCCATTATCCCTAAGATTTTCTGATATCATGATCAACATGTCTTTTGTCTTCAACGGCACATCAAATGCAGGAAAATTCCAAGTAGTGTTGAGTTTAATAATACTCAGTAGGATGCACCGAAGGATCGAGGGACCAATAAGAGAGGTACTAAAGAGGTGAGCAGTAAGAGAGAACAAGGTACAGCAAGAGTGAACGAAAAGAGTACAGCTCCACCCAATAGTATATATGATCACTCAAAGAAACACAAATGGGAGAGTAAGGGGATTTCCATCTCACAACTCACACCAGGTATATGCCCATATATATACTCAATGCATCCAGATATACTATTAACTCAGACCCAAAGAATAGAGACAAGTCCCACAACTGCATACCCACTCTAGGGATCCATTTCAAATATTCCAAGAAGCACTCATCAGGGAGGACTCACTTCACGAGTCTGATAGCTCTGATAACTTTCGTCCGGAATGTATCGTTCATCGGAAAGGTTACAAGATATAGATACACTAATTATGGAATAACACACTTCTAAGTGGGGAATGATCATGATACAAAGATGAGGATCATAGCCAGGGCCTTGGCGGATACCGTGACTCCTCTAAAATTCACCTTCTAGGTAGAGGATCGGCGCCCTGTGGAAGTGGTCACATCGATACCTGACTCTACCTAGGGTCATGAATAGATAGAGGATCTCACTCCGGGCCTCTTGGACGAATACCTTAATCTATCTTGGAAATTCAACCTATAGGGATCATACTCCTATAATAGTAAAAGATACATGACCATCAGGGGAATGAGGAAAAGGGGAACTAACCAAAACAAAACAAAACATGTTCAATATGTTGTGGACAAGAAGATAAATCCATGTACTGAGAAGCACACGTCGTATTGAAATTCCACTCGTTGTTTCCTCTGACCCTGGGTACTGCCCATGTACAATGGCATGTGTCGCAAGTCTTGTCATGTAAAACGCAACTACACAATGTGTAGAAAGGATCACCGGCCGAGTCAAAGTATCTGGGGTCCGCTCTGTGTATGTTGTCCATGTGCTCGTACACGACCCCAACCCCTGTATATCAACAAATGTAATCGGCACACGAGGTGACATGCGTTACTGGCCTCACCTGGCAGTGTGTTGTAATACTGACTCCAAAGGTAGGAAAACCATTTAAGAGGAAAATGAACTCGCACTCATGAAGTGGGGAGTTCCACCTCTACCAGAGCAGAGGAGTAAGGAATACTCACGTCTCGAGTCATCAAGTGTGTAGACATCCTAGATCTCACTAAAAGAAACCCCATGGTTCTTCTCCTCAAGTTATTGGTCATAACTCAACCTCTACGAAGTTCCAGAATGGAGTAACATGAAGGAAAACCATGTCATAAGGGTTCCAACACGAAAGACAGTGCGTTAATTAGATGCCTAGTCTTTATGTTTTAGGCATTAGAGTACAGAGGGTCCAGTTGGATTCATGTTTGATCCAAGCTAGCTATACTTCAAATGGCACTGAATAACTAAATGGGTCACACCATTGGGATCCACAGAAAAAACCCATGAGATGGACTACCCATTTGTCCAAAACAGAAACCATGTGAAAAAGTGTCATTTCACCACAATAATAACAAACCAGGCCTCATGGGGCCCGCGCTTCGAACTTGACTTAAAATATCCAAAATTGGTCTTCAAACATCCATCTTAATTCCAGGGTCACAGCGTCATATACCATTCTCCATTCCGACACTGTAGGAGGGAAATATCTCAGATACAGGATCCCAAATTGTCATTATTATTATTATTATTGGTCATTTCGTGGACCTATGCCACGAACCAAAATTTAGTATCCAACTTTAGACTTGAATCGACCATATCAATGACAGGGTCACATCGCTGGTGATGGTAAGTCAATTAGATGTCTCATGCATGAGTTATAGTGGTTCGAAGATTTAATAATGATATTAAATCTATTATTTCCCGAGGCTTCAGGTACCCAATACGAAAACCCAAAAAAGACATCCAATATTGGACTCAGAATGTTCGTCTCGGAATCCGAGTTGCACTACTGCAGACGTTTCGTGAAACCGAGGTCGCACGAATAAGTTACGGACAAAAAAGTGTTTTATCCACAAAATTAATAATAAAAATATATCATTATCATTATTATTAATTGTTTATTTATTCATATTTACTTAACTCTAAAATCAATCCATGCTCAAACATCAAATTAGGGATTACTTTGGGTTTCTTTAATGTCCATCACACCCCACCTATATATATTCTTTTATTATTATTAATGATTTTATTTTATTTGTTTTCAAAACATCTTCTCTCTCCAATCACCACTTTCTCCCACCAAATTTCCCACCTCCCTCCTATGTGATCCATATCCCTCAACCATT
Source organism: Viscum album (assembly GCA_963277665.1). Lineage (NCBI taxonomy): Eukaryota > Viridiplantae > Streptophyta > Magnoliopsida > Santalales > Viscaceae > Viscum > Viscum album. The sequence goes on from OY728133.1 coordinate 531,572,247, forward strand.
CAACCATGCACCATCCTTCCATCCACCATATCTTCAACCGCTCCCACCTCTGACTAGAAGCACTACCGTGCCTCCAGGCTTCTTTTCTGTCATGCCTCTGGCCAGCTGCTCGGCCACCAATGTAGGTCGCACCGACTACCTTGCCCAGACCCCATGATGTGCCGCCTTTCGCCTGAACCAGCCGAGTTGTCTTACTGACCGGACTCCCTATCATGGCACTATAGCCACCTCGCCCAGCCACCATGGTTTCCAACATGCCCAACTGAACCACCGCTTTGAACTGATAGAACCCTCGTCGAACCCGCACCAAAAGATACTTTCGCATGCCGTACCGGTTTAGATTTAAATCAGAAAAGGGGAAGAATGTGGTTCCATGATCCTTGGGTCGAGATCATCATGTTTGTATGCCATGCTCAACGACGTATTGAGTTCTTGGTGTGCTTAAAATCTTTGCGATGAAGAACACGCAATGAATGAGCAGACTATGAATAAGGACAGATCAAGGTCTAAGTGCTGATTGAGAGCCTTGTTAGTTTGTCCATCATTTTTTTAGAATCTAGAACATGGGGAATTGGAAATTAAATATTTATCATACTTCAAGAATTTAAAATTCATGATAAACAAGAATAAAATTAATTCAATCAATTGTTTTTCGATCTGCAAATTCATTTATTTAATTCTCGTTCAACTTGAGAAATTAAACCTGGGTAAGGAATCCACCAAGATAAATCCTACCTTAGTATTTGATTGATCATTGTTGATGATCGGGTTCATCAAGATCTGCTCGATGTTGACGAATATTGCACTTACATAAAGGTGAGAATAAGATGTTGTGTTGGTCGTGCTTTGATTCTCCTGGATCCATGGATTCATTGTCATTTGTCAACGGAGAGGATAAGAGAGGAGAGGAGGAGTCGTCTTTGGAAAAAAGGGTTGTTAGAACAAGATATCATAACCATGAATTTATACCCTCCCATCAGGTTAATGAAAAATAAATAAATAAATAACTATTTAATTATTTAATTATTCCTCAACGATGGCACATAAGCTAAACACCCGACGCCGATAAAGTTTACACCTTTATTAGGGTAAAACCTATGTTCTGACTTCATCGATGCTCTCAGATTTTTCATTTGAGTCCATTTCTGAGAGGTATTTATGTTAGAGATATTAGATTAACACATTATTAATTTTATTTATCTATTTAATACACTACCAATAAGTGAGGGTTCTGAACATCCCGTGTCATCTTATTTTATGTCGATCCTAGGGGAAAACTACATTCTGGACCCAACTGCTGTCTCGAATTTCCGATCCGATCAACCGTGGAGGAATCATAACACTCCTTAATGTTTCACATTCGAGGAGGAATATTCCTCATTAGAGGAATCAATCTTATGTTTGATGTGGGTGGATCTCAGTAGACATAGTAACCATTCCCCCAATGCGTTAGGGGTGTACCACTCTTTATATAGAGGACCCACACCCTAGTGTAACTGGGCTACCAGATAGTAAAAAGGGTACCTGCCACCTAGTGAATCAAGGGGCTTCCACTCCATAGATAGTGGAATATGGGGGACCCACTCCCTGGTGCGATAGTGTGGATTCCAACCCTAGCATCACTAGAATGATCCTATCTGATCATCTCTATCAGTCAAGCATCACCTAATGAAGCTTCACACTCACAAAAACTCACATCATACCTCAAAATCCTATCCAATGGATACCATTTCTTTAAAAATCTAAAATTAATAAATATAATCTACTCATGTTCCAAAATAATAGAATAGAAGAATGAGATTTGTATAGTGGAATTCCCTATGAAAATTATATGGTGGGAACCTGGGGTCACATAGCATGTGACCCCGCCTATACACCAGGTTGTTTCCTCCCATATACATGAATTGGATGGATATATTTCACTAAACGGTATGTATATGCACTAAAAATCATGTATCAGTCACCCATGGAATGCTTATGTGCTCTTAGATATGCTATTATATATTTGGTGATTCATGTGTACATCTAGTTGGGCCATGTACTTCATATCATGTCCTATAATTAGTAGTGCATGTGTACTCGAATCATCCCCTACACTCCTTGTTATACTAGTGTTCCATGCCATACCCATGCTCGTGTACTCCCAGATTACATTCCAATCTAGGAGAACATGGTCTGCTGGAATGTATGGGTTCATACATGGAATGTGATATTTATATCCTCTTAAAACCCAAGACACCTCATCTTGGGGAAAACATATAATTATTTCCAAGACTACATGTCATGTAGTTGGGGTTTTAATTTAATTCCATTGAATTAATCATGAATCCCTCAAATAAATCACATCTGCATTGGATTTCATCAGGGGTCTTAGATATGGGGTTGATTGTGCATTATTAATCACTGATGAATAGATTTGAGCCATTGGAACCCCAAATGACTCCTCCTACCGCATCACACTGATCCAATGGATGAATGATGATGAATATATACTTTCATCAAAGTTGACATCACAAAAAACCAATAAATACATCACAAAACATCTGAAAATCTTTTTCTCGTGTATCGTTCACACAAGCTACATGAATTGAAGCGTTCTATATTTCTCATACCCACCCCGAAAATGGTAAACTATGACCCTATGGGACAATGATGAATAACACGATTGATTGAGGGTATAAATTCATGTAAAATTTAAATTTATCATTTTATAATAATTATCAGTCATATATCATGAAAATATGGAATCAAATAGTGATAGAATGTTCATAGAGGGAGTTTTATCAAATAAATACTACCAAAATACTGCGGAGATCTTGATATGATCACTAAATCCCCAAACATATAAGGAGAAAATTAAATCAATGTTTGGAAATTAAAAGAATATTGAAATATTTAAATAACCTGACCTACCTTGATTAAGGATTGATCATTAGTGATGTAAACATTTATAAATTATAATGAAGGATTTTTCATCCATTAAATTTTTCTAAATCATCCATGATCCAATTGTCACATTTATCTTATCCTGATTCTCAAATGAAGAACATTTCCCTCATTCTCTCTAGATAAACATAACGATTTTACACAATGGTGTATTTATATATAGGGAATTAGATTATTTTATTTACATTAAACAAATATATATTATAACAGACATGCCAATAGTCACCTCCCACAGAATTTCTGACGCTAAACAAACTTATGTGGTGCCTAGGGTAAAACTCAAATTTTAGATTAAAATATGGTTTCAAATTTACCATCTGATCTACAATCAATAGGTTGAGCATTTATAATTAAATTATTTAATATCATGAACTATATTTTGATGTTCTAGAGGCACCCAAACACCACACCGACTATGAGGAAAAAATCATATATATATATATAATATATATATATGTGTGTGTGTATGTGTGTGTATTTAAATATTCCATGGACTAAACAATACAAACCATATTTAATATATTAATAATTTACATAAAGAGTATCCATGAATAAAATTGATTTTACCATTTAATTTAATGTGTATTTTATGTTAGTTGATTTATTTTATATACCCATAATGAATCCTAATATATATATTTTTTATTAATGTTTTAAAATAATTTCATTATTAATATTTCTCACTTAAAAATAACTATGGGATTTATTTTAATGACTTATTTTATTTTCCTCGGTATGTAATGAATCCCGATAAAATTATGTAGAAAACTTTGTAAGAAACAAGTTATGGTTACTATTTTTCATTATTATGTCATAGAGAATCCATAATCTATGTTTAGGATTTATTAGAGAAATCCACCCTATTTTTCAATAAAAGACAAACACATCTTCTCATTCCTATTCACAAAAAATCCTTTTAACCATGAATTTATTCGACCCATAATGCACTAGAAATCTCTCAATGTGTTCCCAAGTTATTACGAAGCTCCTCCCATGATTTTATATGTTCCCTCTCAATGTAAGGGGTCCACTCCTTCTCCTCTTTATTTATGAACCATCATTATATTACAAAATTTTGATTCAAATTTATCATTTTGAGAATTGTTCATACACATCTATATTATCATACTTATGATGTAAAAGTGATGAGATACCCTGATTCACTCGCATTAAACCCATATACGAATATTTAGGTACCCTCGATATGCTATCAAAATTATAATCGGATTTTCTATCCCAAATATCTGTTCAGTGAATAAAAATACCCATTTTTAGTCAATTTCATTATCCTATATGTATCAATAATTTTTTTATTGGGGAAATAAATTTATTGAAGCAAAACTATTTAATCATTGGATTAGAACTTTTTATGTAAATCCTTAGATTATATGATCTATGTAGCACACTAATACATGTTTCTAATATCAATGTGATGGATTGGGAAAGATTTATGTTTCCCAACAATGCATTGGGTAATGTGTTTCTCACGAGATACCATGTATAGTTCAAGGGAGGTTATCTTAAGAACTATATTTAATTTTCTCCTAGAGGCTAGACTATATATATGTTTATGGTATAATATTTCATTATGTTACCACATTCCCATGTTTACATTATCATATCATTCAATATCATGATTATATTATATTTTTTATGATTTTAATTCATATTATGATACTTGGATATTCATATTGAATAACATGTACTTATTTTATCATGTTATTTTTTTTTATTCCCTAACTAAGATTTATTTCTTATCTGATTCTTATAAACTTCTCAATGTTATCATTTGGAGTCTTAAAATAATTATGAAAATTATGTGCACATATTGGAGGTTCCGTTTATATATTTTCATTTATATTTGATGATTATTTTTCTATGAAACGAATTACTCAAATATACTACCCCTTGGGATCTCTTGGGGTTATTTTAAGACTATATTTATTTAATAAATTATTAAATAAGTTGAACTAATGATATTGGTTTTCCTAGTCATTATTCGATATAAATTAATAATATAAATATATATTTATTTGAGAATATTTGTTTTATGCTTATTTCTTATATTAGTTGGTTTTATTATAAGGATTCAGTCTTAGTAATTCCTTGATATTTATTCTACATAGTATAATTCTCTTTATATCATTCCCCAATATCTTTTAGTATTAAAAATTTATATATTTTCATTTTCAACCTTATATAAATTAATATTATATCTCAATGGAGATGCCTCCAATAATTATCCATTCTTTCTATATTACAATAATATTATATCAAAAAACATTTTCTTTTCAAGAAATATATTCCCAAATTTCATGTGGACCACATCTTTGTCCCTACTCAACCATAAAACAATGTAAACCAATTTATGATGGATGAGAAAGAAAATAACATATAATTAAATATAAAAACAATGAAACAAACCCATTAGTGATTGAATATTCAAGAATATATTCCTTTTAAAAAATTTCCATTGTTCCAAAAAAAACAAGTTCTTACCCAATGATTTTCAATAAACCCATTCATAAGATATATTAAATGAAAAATAAAAGTCGTAAATGATTCTTTCCATTCATGAAAATCTCTATAAAATAATTTCAAAAAATGTTATACATTTGACCCTTAAAAAGTTTCATAAAATCACTTTATTCTAAATCTCATTAGCTTATTGGATAAAATAATAACATTTCATCAAAAATAATGGTAATAATAAAAAAAATTGGTAACAAGTAACCTAATTTTCATTTATTGAATAAATAAATTTAAAAACGTATTAGCATACCTCATAAATTCTAGTAGTATCTATTATGATACCTAAACTATTAACTCTTCCCTATTACCCAAAGCGTTAGGGAGTTATATTGGGCTCACCCTTCAACAAGATATATATCAGGATCTTCCATATTGAAGTGGTCTATCAAGGATAAAAATTCATCAAAAAAATTCCCATTGACCATTAATTGTTTAAAATAATTAAAATCTATGATTTCTGTTTTCTTACACATTTCAATATTATTTTAACTCAAAATAAATCATTTTATGATATGAAAATATCCATTCCATTGAAAACCAGTATTAAAAATAAATAGAACAAAGATATAGAGGGTTTTTCTTTGAGGAAATATTGGATTCCTATAAATTATTCATCAATATATTTAGTAGATATTTTGGTGTTATAAAATATTAACACCATGTATGCTTAAAAATATAATTCCTTTTTTTAGTTTTTATCAAAAAAACTATAAAATAAAGTAAATATATTCATTTTAAAACCCATTTAGGGAAATTATAAAGAGAAAAAGTATGTACTCTATAATTCATTTATGTATTTATAAGTAGAATAATGAAATAATTTTAAAAATATGAATATGGATGAAAATATTAAAAAACCAATTAAATTAATTAAATTAAGGTTTTTAAGATGAATTGTCACTTTCCATGAGAACAACATATCATGCACATTATTTATTAGTAGAAATAATATAATTAAGTTAATTATTTCATTTTTAAAATATTTTATGTCTATTATGTATTTTATTTTATTTTATAAAATTCTAAATAAATTTCATAAATAATTAATTTTATGTCATACATTTTTATGATATTCGACTCATAGGTCAAAAATTATTTCATTAGGTGGACTATCTTCAAAATGATCATTATTACTTAATCTCAAGAATAATATTTTGGAATAAATGACCATTTTAATACGTAAATTATAATCTTAAAAAAATTATAATATGCTTATGTAAAAATAATAACGTTTTAATCATGGAGATGCTATAAGGTAGTAGCATGTGAGTAATGTTTCAATTTTTTGAAGAACATGGTAGAATGACGGTAAGTATTATATTAAATTTCAATGAGAATTTTTATATAGTAAATATCACTTAAACCATTTAAATAAACAAATATATTTAATCCATGTAATGTGATGATGAAAAAATAATCACATCACTTCATGGAGTTGGTAATTAAAAGATACACAAGAACAAAGATGTCATTAATAAATGGATGAAAATGTATGAAAATTGTTAATATATTCTATTTCTATATGGTAAATATGTAATTAATTTCTTATATATAAAATAAATACATAATTATAAGAATCCTTGATAATTAGTGATGATGTTTAAGTTACACAAGTTTGTGAGGAAGTAGTTATCCATAAAAACGGACGATGGTTCTGTTTCCCATTTGATGGAATAAATATATTGATACTGGTTATTAAATTAATTTAAAAAAATATCAAAATTTTTATGATACTATTATTATTATTATTATATCATCATTTTTAGAAATATTTTATATTTGTATGAACTGAAATAGAATAAAAAATCTTAGTTTAGAACAATATGTCTTCTTCAGCCAACCCATTTAGTTTTATACATAATTATATTCTAGGTTCAATTTTATTTATCAAACTAATGTCTTTAGGATTTGGTTGGAGATGTAGGGAACATATATGAGAATTTATTTTCAAATCCTATAGTATTTTTAAGTACAGAGGGGAGAGGAGAAGGAACTTCATTTTTTATGTGGGGGGAGGAAACAAAAAAATTATTAAAAATATTTATGTATACTAATGTTTTAATTTATAATAATAGATGAAAAATGGACCATTTTTGAATATAAGATTATATTTTCAAAAATATGGCCATGAAAATGGATTTAGTCAGGTTTTTATGACATTATATCTATTATATTTTTCTTTTAACCACGTGATTAATTGAAATTACCATTAAGTATTGAAACAAATTTTTACATTATTTACTATTTATTTTGAAAAAATATTAAGTTGAACATATTAACCAATATGATATATTTTTATTAAAAATATCATGTCCATCTTTTTAAATTCAGTTCATAGTAGTGTAAGTGTTTAATTGAAAATTAAACCAATAAAAGTTGAAGTAAACATGTTTTTTAGTAAAATTCATTTCTATGTATAAAAATGATTTTATAGAAAATTTAAGTATAATATTTATTCAATTATCATTTATTACACTTTTTATTTCAATGTATGTAGTGAAATTTGTAAAATATTTCAAAATAGAAAGTGGTCCATGTAAACACATGATATGAAATGAATGATTTCAATAAAAATTAACAGTTTTTACCATTGATTAAAAATTAATATTATTTAGATAATTCCAAAAAATACATGTTCTTCATATTTATTTAAAAATATAATTCCCAAAGGAAAAATAAAAATATATATAATATAAAATTATATTTAATATAAGGCTATATAATGCTTGAAAACCCAATTTGAAAAGAAATAAAGATTTTCTATTTTTGAATGAAAAATTTTATATTGTTCTAAGAATAAATATAAATCTATAAAATATGATTAATTAAAATTAAAAAATGAAAATAATTTATAATGACATTACCTGGGTTGTTAAATTCCATCCCCTTTCAAAAATTTCATAATGAGGATTTCATTTATTACATATATAATTAGAGATATTGTCCACCCATACCATTTTCTGATTCCAATTTTCCTCTCCAACCATATAGGATTTATAAAAACACATAACATTATGAATAAAATTATTTCAAAAAAAAAACTCTGTATGGTATTGAATATGTTCCGGTTTTTCCTAGGAATAATGGATTTCATCAAAGTTATATAATTGAAGGCTCAAAATAAGAGATGGATATGAGTCATATTCTCTTAATAATGAATCATTGATGCATCATGTACATGATATATAATCCTTTTAAAGTCTAATTGGTAAGAAAACAATCAAATCATTTAGATACTTTCATATGGTCCAATTAACATCACACTTATATTTCCCATTAAACAAAACAAATAACAATTTTACATTATTATAAATTATGAAAACCATGATTTCACACCTCAATATAATGATCTTTCCTTAAGTTATTTATAATAGTAATTTTATATTTCCGGGCCATTCTCATGTACATCAAAATTATATTAACATTCATATCCATATTTCTAGAAAATAAGGTCCCAAAAGTATTCATTCATTGACCTCAACCCAAAAATATGTAGTCTAAAACCACATTCCATAAAATTCCTCATAATGTTCATTATATATACTTGAATGAAAACATATATTATAAGAAAAATGAAAAAAACACATATATTGATTATAACATTTTACAAAATCTGATAAATAATCTTTATTCAAAACATAACATGTTTGAATTTATTACTATGAATATCCTCGCATAGTGGTTGAATGGCTATACTAAAATTTATATTTGTACGCAATGAATTTTGAAGACCAGTCCTATAATTAGACGTGAAATTGGCATCTTTATCAGGTATAATATAAATAGGTAAACTAGGTAATCTAATTATTTATTTAACAAAAATTCATGAATGTGGATCTAATGAAATATAATCATGAATTTTAAGACAATTATAATTTTTAGTTAATCGATAAACAATTACATGAATTTCATTATTATCTAGACATGTATTGAATAATTCAACCATGAAATCTATGTATATATTCACCCATTTTCATTATATCACTTAAAAATGATAAAGTATCCCCTTTGATAATTAACCTTTATATTTAATCTTTTTAATCTAAATAATTTCATAGTTAAATAATCAATTTAATTCATCATTCAATCCATATAATAATTTCTTAAAGGTCAATGTAAATTTTTATTCGTCTAAGATGAATTGAGTGTGTGAAGTTATATGCCTCACTAATCAATTATTTCTTCAAATATGGGTCATATGAAACACATAACCTTTTTTGAAATCTCAAAACATGTTATTTATCACTAAAACGTTAATGGAATTTTTTTCTCTTAATGATCTATACCATTTATAGTACTTTTTTTGTTTGTTCTTGTATTTCATAGTCCTATCTGAAAAAGATGATAATAATAAAACCTGATAAAAATAATTGTATTTTCATGAATATATTCTAGTAAATAATTTAAGAAATAATCAACTAATGTATCATAAAATAGATGTATCATAGTTAATGATGTTTTATCTTCCACACTTGAAGCATCAGAAACAATTTCCACTTTCATAGATGGTAGTGAATTGTGGAGATAAAATATTTTATTAATTGAATCTATCTCCCCTATATCATTTTCAACAACATCTATGTTAATGTATACATCAAATTATTTTTATCAACCTATATTTCACACTTTTTTCTATTTAAATATTTTCTCCAAATGTTAAAAGAAAAAAAACAAAAAATTATTCAATCTCAGGTGTAGGATAAATTAAATAATGAGATTCAAATTATGGATAAGAATAAGAATTATTCAGTCATTATATATTAAAAAACCTAGTCTATTTAAGGAATAATAAATATAGAAAATAATTTAACTATTTCTAGATTATGGATAAAAAAGTAGATATTTGAGTAATATTTATTTCAATTCCAAGAAACATTCATTATATTCTATTTTCTAGGTAATCCAAACTTCCTTTTATGTAAATTGAATTACTCAGAATAAAAAACATGAAACCATATAAATAAAGCATTAGTAATATCCTACTAATCCAAAAAACTACGAATATCATTGAAATTTATATGTCTTCATCATTCATCAACTCATTTATTTTTAGAAGGATCAAAATTTATCCCATATTTATTTATGATGTATGCAATGGATGAAGTCTACTATAACTAAAAATTCACAATTAGTAAATTTTCAATATATCATATTTAATTTTATGGTTATGTAAAGGATGGTAATATGTTTTTCATGAATCTGAAAAAATAAATTAAAAATATCATCAACAATAAAAATCACAAAATTATACAAATATTTATTGAAAACCTTTTCATAAGATCCATGAATACATCCATAGAATTTTTTTAACAAAAATGGAATAACCAAAAATTCATAATGCTTATACTTAGTTCAAAACATTGAGTTCATGATATCATACTTTCTAACCATAAAATAAAATTACTAGGACCAGAGATCAACCATTGAAGAATAAAATTGTCCACCAACCTGATCAAATAAGTGATCTATATAATGAAATATATACATAGTCATTAAAGTGATGTTATTCGACTCTATATTATCAAAAAGTTTTCTCATTGAAACAAATTTTTTTTAACAAATAATATAATATATCCTTGTGGTGATGTTAGAGGATGAATGCAATCATTATTAAGAAATTATTGAAACTACCATTTCAATTGACAATATTATACATGAGTTATTATATAAGAGGTTTTCATATATTCATAGATTTATGAACTAATACAATACTTACATAAACTTCATTATTTTTTTATAATAATTAAAATATCGTTACTAAAAAATCCATGTTTTATTTTAATACTATAACATCATTATATTTAATAGTTTCTATATATTCAAAAGTATCATAAAGGTAAAATTAATATATATCTCTCTCTAATTTATTATCTGTTTCATATGTTATCAATGGTATGAAATCATTATTAAATAAAAATGAAACAAATTTTGGAAAATATATTCTATTTATTAGTAACATATCTTAGAAATATATAAAAAATTCATATCCATTCAGAGAATAAAATAAATTTAAAAAATTGGAATGATAATAAGATTTTGTAAGAAAACAATTTTGTAGATTTTTATAATATAATCTTGTTAAATTTATATATCCTTAATACACCAAATGAATTTTTATTAATATTCTTCACATTAATTATTGAGGTGAAATTTTTATTTTACCATTATATTTAACATAATTAAATTTATTTATAGAGCCTTATTCAATGAAGAAGTTAGCCAAATCTAAATATAAAATTAATTTACCTATCATCGCATCATTTGTTGACAAATATATGATGAATTATTTAAAATATATTCCACTACATACTTCTCCTAATAGTATTTCTTCTTTTGATACTTCATATTCATCTTTGAAACACTTCTTCATAATGACCCATCTCATTAAAAATAAAACACCTTATAGACAATTTTTTAACGTTTTTCTCAGAAATATCATAATCATTTTTTATGAAATCACAGCCTATATGCATGACCATACAACATTAGAATATTTTTTAAGATTTTATTATACAAACCCTAGAGTGTTTTAATAACCAATAACAAACTAAAAAGATGATTTTCATAGCCTTATATTTATTCAATTTATTCTTCTCATTTACATACCACATAGACCTTTGTTTTTAAATTTTCATAAAACACAAGATCTCCATAAATCTAAATTTCCACCCTCTCACCATTTCATTAATGTTTCTCTAAATACTAAATTTTCTAGAGTCCAATTCTCTTGGTTATTATAGAAAAAATCATTAATATAGGTAATTAAATTTAAAATCAAACTACTCTATAGAATTTGTTTTATACCATAAAAATAGGGTGATGCTTTCATCATACGTGGAAACTGAATCTTCCTCCCACAATAATTCAAAAAAATGATTTTCATTCCTAAGGCCAACCATCATTATAAAATTATGTTCAATTAAATGTTTCAAATATATATCCCATTATGTTTAGAAAATATTTTAACCTTCCCTATTATTCATAACCTATAAAACCCATTAATTTTATTCACCTTTAAAAAATATCTAATTTTACCATTATATGGTTTGAAAAAACCCATGTCCTTGAATGCATTTTCAAGATAATTAGTCAATCCCTAAAATACTTCTGTGTTAGGGGATATGTTGAATGTTTGATGGATTTACACCATAAAATGATCCAAAATTAACAAGTTCCAAAATGGTAGGTGTAGTTCCACAATGGTAGGTCTAGTTTCTCTTCATTAGCTTCACTATTTCCTCTAGAAAATCATTCAAACAGATATAGTTTAGATGAAAAAACATGTAATCATAAAATTATATATCAAGAAAACAATAAATATAATATCTTAAGTGTATTTAAAAACATTATCCAAAACACAAAAATTATTTAATCCATTCATTTTAATGAATCTATAATGGATCGAACAAAAACACTCCATAAAATTGGTTCTTCGGAAAAGAATTAAATTTCATTAATTCTTAATGATATTTTACATTAAGATTTTATGATAATTGGTTCATAATCAATTTAAAAATATTGTTTATATATCAAAGGGGACACATCAACTAATTATACATTATTCCATAAATACATAAATTTTAATATAAATAATGTTTTTTTAACATATATTCCCAATTTTAAACATAACCACTTATTTCTCCCAACATATCCCTAAAATCCCTGTTCAAAAACATTTAAAAAAATGGTGTGATTATGAAATGTCCAAAAAGACACATTTAAAAAGAATGAAGGAACCGAATTAGTCCATGAATACTCATAAATTTATTCCATTTCAAATTAATCATTATTGCATAAATAAAAATTCCATTGCCCAATAAATAAAATTATCTACCCTGTTATTTTCCAATAATCATTAATAAGAAGTATAAAATTAAAAAACATTGAAAAAGTTTGTCTAAAATATTGAAAAATGGTTGAATTGTTTATCAAAAATATATAAATATATCACCATTAAGATTTAGCATAATATACCCTTTAAATATATTTTCATTATATTTCCTTTTGAGAACATATTATTTCTACAAAAACCCATGTAATTCATAGAAAAATAAAATAGGTAACCTAGGATATCATTTTCGTATCACTCTAATATTAACTCTTACAAATAGAACAACCGACCCATAAAATCCGAGTAATCTCTTATAAGAAAAACAACCAGTTATGTACATCCCTTTACCCAAGGCATTTAAAGTGTATATTGAGCTCACATTTCATCATGAATTATATCTTTCACATAGGCTATCATCATTTATATAACCCCCCCCCCTCCCCCCTCATCATAAAAATGATGATTAACCACCAAATATTCATAATAAATGAATGTTTATATCACCATCATCATACCAAAAAAATAACCATTACACCCATAAGAAAACATTTTCAGATAATAAAATACACATTCCATTCGAAAATGTTTTTATAAATAAGAAAAATAAAGTTGGAATTTATATAAATAAAAATTTAAAACATTTAACATAATCCAAATAGAAAAAAAAATTCATGGAAGTAGGAAACAACATTGATGTCATATATTACATAATAGAACATTCCTTTTTCATTGTTCCAAAATATAAAATATAAAATATGTTACGAAATGCCTTTTTTAAATCATTTGATATAAAGTCAATAGATACATAAACATACAATAAAAATTTATTTATTTGTATATAATAACATTGATAAAATTATTTGTAATAAAAAAATTTAGCAAAATTATATCTAAAATAATTAAAATTATTCTTTTAATATAAGGTGCTTCATTCCTTGAATTTAACTCATCATGGAATTTTTTATCATCCTAAATAAATGAAATTTTTAGTTATTGATGTTCATAAGAATATTTTTCTTGTTTATAATTCCTTTTTAGTTATTTATTACTATGAAATATACATTTACTTATTCAATTAAGATCATATAAGTTATTTTGACGATATTGGACTCATAGTTCCTAAATTAATTAGATATGATGAAAATGGTAAAAGTGTACATTATTCGATCACATATAGAGAAATAGTATGGAATAAATTGTAATTTTATATATAAATTATACTCTCAAAACCATACCTGAAATATGTTTATAAAAAATTTGTCACGACCCATCCCCCGGGGCTCGTGTCGTGACTACCCCAAGCCCGCCTTCCCTAGGGAAGGGGCTGGCGACTAGCACCAAAGGCATTATTCACTAAAACTGGGAAGTAATTGCACTTATAACCTATAAACACACACAACAGGATATGAACACGAGTAAACTAAATACCCAAAAGAGTGTTGAAAAGTAAAAAAGAGGCCTGAAATACAAGCTCAACTGTAAAGTACAAGGAACTGGAAGTACAAGTACAACTGAAGAAAGGAAAAACAGATGATGGTCCATCCTCCGGGATTCCTACCTGAAGCATAGGTATAGATAGCCTTCTCAACACTCCATGTCTGTCAGTCTCCCATGTGTACTGACTCGTCGTAAGGACCACCCCCAGGTACCGTCCAGTTCTGGTACTCTAAGCCTCAATCTGTGTTATCTATTATTTGTATCCAACACAATAAGGTGTAGGAATAGCCAGTGCAGGGGTGAGTATAAAGATACTCAGTAGGGACCCTGAGAACCTCAAGGTCTCACAAATCCACCAAGGATATACCTCAAAGTATGAAATCAACAGATAAGCCTATATAAGTATATGCCCATACATATACCTATGTTATTTAGTAATCCATCTTAATCATGAGGAAAACAAAAAAAGATACGGACTCAGCTCAACCAGGATTTAATTCTAATGGTAGAAACATTATAAACCCTTGGCTTTTGGGGAACTCCTCCTCTATCAAGTACAGTGGGCCTGCCGTGTCACACAGAAGTGCTTCCCATTAACCATAGAATGTTGAGGTACTCCTCTAGTCAAGTATTGTGGGTCTGTTGTGTCACACAGAGGTGCTCCCCACCGTGGGTCTGCCACCACAACCAGGTCCTCCCCCTCATAGCCTGTAGAGGTACTCCTTCTGTCGAGTACTGCATGTATTCCACCACAACCAGGAGCTCCATCATTTTGGGTCTTCCAGTACAACTAGGTTCACCTCACTATTCAAGTCGAGTCACTCTAGGTCAACTGGCTAGCAGTCGTCAAGTCTCAGCCAGCTATTAGGTTCCTGAAAAAATTCTTTCTCATCTCCGGAAGATCCTCTCCACAATCTAATGGTCAATGCTCCAACTACTCTGAAGTCCCATGATGATGTATCCCAAAGGTCTACCACGTCATAGGGGTCTCAACACAACTGATGGTGCATCAATCGCACGCCCGATCTGTGAGTTATTAACCATTTAGTCACGGGGGCCCTGTTGGATTCATGCATGATCCAACCTAATTGTATCTCAAATATACACCAAACTCTAGTGGGGTATACTCAAAGGGACTGTCTTGCTCCTCGATTACCAGGGCCACTGACAGTTCTTCAAAAGAACACCTGATGCCAATGATATGGAAAAAAGAAAGTAAATTTTTGAAGTGGGCCTGGGTCCGGTCCGACCCGGCCCGACCCAGTCTGGGCCGACCCAGTCCATCTGGCCACGAGGGGTCGTAGAGGGGAAAGAGGGCACAAACCAGACATTAGGGTGTGGGTCGGCTATTGGTCGGTGTGATGGTGGTTCGGTTCGGCTCGTAGGGTGCCACGTGGGAGACACAGCCTGGAGGACACAACGGGGGCGGGGGCAGGTTTGGTCAGGGCACCGCGAGGGGAGCGGGAGGCCGGCCTAGCTGGGGCATGGGAGGTCGGTGGCAGGCGCGGTCGGGGTAGCTCGAGAGGGCGCTGCGAGGCCAGCTCGACAAGGAGGTGTGGCTGCCGGGAGACGGGGTGTGGCGCAGTTGGGGTGCGGCGCGGCTCGGGCTAGTTCGGCCAGTGGGTGGCGTGACCGACGGGTGGCGCGACCTTCACTGGTCGGAAGCTGGTAGGTTGTGTGGTATGGCCCGGGGTGGTGGAGGCCAGTTCGTCCAGACAGTTGGAGCGTCGCGGGGGCAGCACGGGAGGCGGAGGTCGCGGGTAGCATGGTCGTTGACTTCGTCGCTTACGTCGCCATCAATGCCATTTCTTCCTTCCTCTGTTTCGAAGAACACCTCATATCAACATGAGGGTTATAGAGAGGACGGGCCATGCTATTTTTTCCCGCACTCTCCACCTTAGAGCAGTAGCATGAGGTTTACCAAGAACATAAACAAGAATGAGCACAAAAGATATTTTCAATTCCCATAATCCCTCATTAATTTCTATTCCCAACCCCGCAAAGGAAAAATAGGGGAGAACATGGATGTGTTAATCTAATAATTAATAAACCTCTACCTTGTTTGTTGTTCTTCTACATTGGTGCGTGAAAGAGGACCTCGTTTCATTGTAGACGAATGCGTCCTATGTCGAAGGATGTTCCAAGGAAGAAAGTTGAAGTCAACGTCGTTCATTGTCGGTGGAGCGTTCTTCATCGGGAGATGAAGTTCATCATTGGAGGGATTTTCTTCTCCCAAGCTCTCCTCTCCCCAATCCTTCTTTTCCAACCAAATGAAATGGTAGACAAATATAATAGATAAAAATATCTTATTAAGTCCTTGGGACCAATTTCAAAATAGCCTAATAAAACACCTAGGTTGGCAAGATTAATTAGGGTGGATTGGAAGAATTAAATGGCATGTGCGTTGGCACAATAAAGGTGGAGGTGGTCAAGAGGCTCTCCCTCATTTATGGGGGAGTTGAGAGGTTTTCCTCAATTAAATGGTGTGTTTAGTCCTGGGTGGTCCACACACCGTAACCTCTCATGGGTGGTTAGGTTTGGGTGGTCGCCACAACCATGAACTCTCATGGGAGGTTCTTGTGTGGTGTTCCCCACCTCTAACTTCAACATGGGTGGTTATAATAGATAAGATAAAATAAAAAATGTGTTTATTATATTTTATTATTTCCATGAAAATCCCAAAAACTATATTCAACCCTCGACCAACTATCATCAAAGTGAAAGTCTTCTTAAGAGAATATCGGTGTTGCGAGTTCAACGGTGCATCCAGATTTCAATTCTGAGCACTGGTTCACAAGTTAGAAAAACACGATCGTCTGTTTACTGAATGTACCCAAAAAAAACTATAGAACATGATTTCGGGAACACCGGGCCTCAGATTCACATGCCATCAATGTTTGCAGACTCGTAAAATTCCCATTTAATTAAATTAAAATTACATGGGAATCTTGGGTCTTTACATTCTCCCCACCTCATGGATTTACATCCCCGTAAGCAAAAACTCATAACTAAGGGAATAAGTGGGGGTACTGAGCATGTATCTGAGCCTCCCGCTCCCATGTGCTCTTTTGGAGGTTCTCGTGCAGCCAGTAAACGCGCACTTGAGGTATTGACCATCCATGAAGGACCCTCTCCTAGAAATTATCAATCTCTACTAGAAGATCCATAAATGTCTCCCCATTGTCGATGTTCAACTCACCGTGGTCGATGATGTGGGAAGGGTCGTGCACGTAACTCCTCAGTTGGGATCCATGAAAGACGTCGTGCACCCGGTGCAACTGAGGTGGAAGAGCTAAGTGGTAAGCCACCTCGCCAAATATACTGAGGACCTGAAAAAGTCCAATGAATCTCGGAGACAACTTTCTGCCTCGGCCAAATCTCTAAAGACCTCATCAAGGTGAGACCTATAGAAAGATGTCTTCGACATCCTCAAACTCCAGAGGTCTCCATCTCCTATCGGCATACGACTTCTACCTGCTCTGTGCGGTCTTTATCCTCTCCTGGATGTACCTCTTGAGGGGATGTCATGAACTCCCTCAACACTTAATCCTAAAGTGACACTGGTACCATAGTACGTCATCTGAAGAGGAGGACGTGCACACACCTTCAAAAAATCCATCAGGTTCCTGTCCTGTGGATATCTGAGCACTACATGTCTCATAGTCAGCATACCCATGCCGCACCTCCCTGACTCGCTAAAGAAGTGGGGGAGTGAATGTAAGAGACTGAAGGGAGGCTTCTCCATCTCTATCCACAAATGATATCTATAAAGAATCCAGTTGCTCTGTCGCCTCACCTAGAAGTTGTATACCAGATCTCATACTGAGTGCATCTGCAACAACATTCCCCTTCCCAAGAGTATAGACAATATCAAAGTCATGGTCCTGGAGGAACTCAATCCAATGCCCATGTCTCATGTTTAGGTCCTTCTGAGACATGATATACCAGAGACTCTTGTGATCAAAGTACATGGTAAAACATTCGCCCATCAAATAGTGTCTCCGCATCTACAAGGCGAAGACCACTGCTGATAACTCCAAGTCATGGGTAGCGTAGTTCTGCTCATGTTGTCTTAGCTGTCGAGATACATAAGTAGTGACTACTCTCTCCTACATCAAGACACATCTGTGTCTGGTCCATGATGCATTGCAGAAAACTACGTACCTTATGCCTTCCTATGGAAACCTCATGATTGGGGCACTAGTCAGCCTCGGCATTATCTACTGAAAGCTCTGATGGCATCTCACTAACCACAAAAAGGGATTTTGATTCTTCATTAAGGATGATAGTGGTGTTGTAACTCTAGAGAATTCTGGAACAAACCTCTGGTAATATCCAGCTAAACCCAGGAAACTATGTACCTCTTTCACACTCACGGGTGGCTCCCAAGCAAGTACTACCTCAATCGTCATTAGATCTACTACAACTACATCCTCCGAGATAACATGATCGAGGAAGTGAACCTTTCATATCATGAATAGGCACTTTGAGAGATTACCATAAATATAGTTCTCTCGGAGTGTGTCCATTACTTCCCGTAAATGATAGGCACGATCCTCCTCAGTAGTCGAGTAGATCAGAATGTCGTCGATGAAGACAACGGCACAGAGATCGAGGTATGGATTAAGGATCCTCTTAATGAGTCCCATGTACACTATTGGAGTGTTGCTAACGCCGAATGGCATAACCAAATAACTCGTAGTGGCCGTAATTCCATCTAATGGTTTCCTTCTTCACATCCTCATCTCGAACTCTGGTCTGGTGACAGCCTGATCTGAGGTCTATCTTTGAGAACCACCATGCTCCCTTAAGCTGAGCAAAGAGGATATCAATCCTTGGGAGTGGGTACTTGTTCTTCATGGTCACCTGGTTCATGCACTGATAGTCAACACAAAGCCTCAAGCTCCCATCCACCTTCTTGGAAAATAGAATCGGGGCTACCCCGGGAGAAATATTGGGACGGATGAATCCCTTCCCCTACAAGTCCTCAAGTTGTAGCCACAGCTCGCGAAGCTCCTTGGGGGCCTTCCGATATGATTGAAAAGATATTGGTTCCCTATTGAGGTAACAATCAATGTTAAAGTCCACCTCTCTACGAGGAGGTAGACCTAGGAAATCATCCGGGAAAACATCCGTGTACTGGTCCACCACTACTGGTTAACTCGGACTCTCTACATCAACTACTCCAAGGGTAAGGCAAGCCAACTGATTAGTGATTGGTTGCACCCTCCTCTAGGTAAGTCTGTTCTATGATGCAGCGGCTTTTTTATCACTAGTTAAGTTAAACCTATTCACATCCATACAGACACACAACAATTTGTGCCTAATACAGTCTATCTGAGCTTGGACTGCAGAAAACCAGTCCATACACATGATGACGTCCTAAGGCCTTGATGCCACTACTGAGAGATCCCAGTCAAATCTATCACCTCCTAGAGTAAGATGACATTGTCATCACTAGTGTGTGATCATCAAATCCACTCCCGTAGGAGTCTCTAGCAGTAAGGATCGAGAAAATGGCTCTATCCGAATCTTGGAGCTCCGAATGAGGGTGGTGGCAATGAAAGAGTGATTATCACCTATGTCTATAATTACTACAGCTATGGTGGATTAGACACTGATCATACCTCGAATCGTCTTCGGAGATCCATGATTTTAGGCCTCAGGTGCCTGGAGTTGAGCTCTCCCCTGTCCACCTTCTCCCTACAGTTAGAGTGGACCTCTGGGTGGTGGTGTCAGTAACACCTCAAAAGGTCATCCACCGCTAGTTTCACGGTATGCTCCTCTTCCAAGTCTGCTTTCTCCCTACAGACCACCTAGATAAAATCTATGTATCTTCCTAAAAGGTCCTTTGACCCTCTTCTGATCATCTGAATGGCATGTCAGATAGTCACGAGCCATGTGACCCTACCCTCCGCATGTGAAACACTGCCCACTCCTGGCATGTATGTCTCTGCTCCAGGTGCCCCGCACAACCGATTCTGAGTCATGCGGTCACCCACCTGTAGGTCTAGTCTTCTTGGACCTCTGTGACATCTATCTACTACCTACTGTAGAAGACTCAGCTACGTGTCGACAGGTGGTAGATCTTTCTGCTAGAGACTGATCACAAGGAAACTCTCCACTATGAGGGCTCTATCTAACACCCCTGCCTACGTCGAGATGCTGAGTGAGATCACTGAAGCTCTGATCTCCCACCTGATTCCTTGCACGAAGGTATAGTCCATGAAAAAAGGGTCTCGTACCATGTCGTTGGAGTATCGTGACAGGTCTGTGAACCTCGTTGAGTACTAACATATAGTCATGTTGCCCTACTATAGACGAAGTAGATCCTGTATGCGCATTGCGTGATGATTTGTTGGGAAAAAATATTTCCAAGAAGGCTCTAGATGTTTTCCGAGAGAAGCGTAATATCGTCATGAACTTTGAGAATCAAGCTCCACCATCTACCCGCGGCTTCCTGTAGAAGGCTGGTAGCAAGAATCACCATGAGTTCGGCTAGTGTCCCACTAGTGGGAAAACACTCACCAAAGCCTCCACCGAATCCTCAACCACCTATGGTTCCGTCTCTCCCATGAACCTTGGTGGCCTCTGGAACTGGAAGTCAAGCAATGTGCTCGAGCGGTGTGCATCGTCTGTAGCTGGGGCTGGTGGCATTGGTGGCCCAACGGTAAGTGGTAACGCTGCTGCCTCCGCTGGAAAAGGGAACTACGCTGAGGCCTCGTCACTCGTTGGGCTATCTATGGGTACAACTCTCGAGACTCTGGCTGGTTGTCCTCGGGGAGGAATCCTAAAAGAAAAAGATGTGACATGGTCAAAAAATTATACCTGTTGAGATGACCTGGTTGAGCTGACTTAGAGAAAACTTTTAAAAACACAGACGCAATCAGTGTTTTCGTGCACTGAGTCGGAAATTAAAAGTCAGGGTCCTACTGTATGGATACGTCGATCACTGCACCAACACTGGACTCCCTAAAATGAGAACCACACTAACTATTCTTAACATTAATGCCGCAAAGAAAATAAAGATCAGAGTCTTATGTTCTGCGGTAGAACAGACTCCTCTTATACCAATTTTTTATGACCTGTTCCCCGGGGCCTGTGCCATGACTACCCCAAGCCCTCCTTCTATAGGACAGGGGATGATGACTATCACCAAAGGAGAAATCCCTTAAATTGGTAAGGCATTAACTATATAACCTGTAAACACACACAGAAAGATACGAACACGAGTAAACTGTATAACCAAAAGAGTGTTGAAAAGTAAAAAAAGGGCAGGAAATACAATCCCATCTATAATGTACAAGGAACTGGAAGTACAATTACAACTAAAGAAAGAAAAAATAGTTGTTGGGTCATCATCCAAGATTCATACCTAAAGGTTAGGTACAGATAGCCACCTCAGCACTCCACGTCCGTCAGTCTCCACCACATACCGACTCGTCATAAGGCCCACCTCCGGGTATCGTCCAGTCCTGGTACTCTCAGCCTCAATCAGTGTTGTCTGTCGTCTGCATCCAACACAATTAGGTGCGGGCATAGCCCATGCTGGGGTGATTATAACAATACTCATTAGGGACCTAGAGACCCTCAACATCTCACAAATCCACCAAGGATAAACCACGTAGTATTAAATCAACGGATAACCCTACATAGGTATATGCCCATACATATACCTAAGTTATTAAGTAATCCATCTCATTGATGAGGGAAAAAAAGACACTAACTCAGCTCAACCAGGATTTAATTCTATTGGTAGAAACATTCCGCACCCTCAGCTACTAGAGAACTCCTCCTCCATCGAGTACAGTGGGCCTGTCGCGTCACACCGAGGTACTTCCCACTAACCTTGGACTGCTGAGGTACTCCTACTATAGAGTAATATGGGTCGTATGCGTCACACAGAGGTGCTCCCCAAAGTGGGTATGCTGCCACAACCAGGTGCTCCCCCTCATAGCCTATAGAGGTACTCCTCCTATCAGGTACCGCGAGTCTGTCGCCACAACCAGGTGCTCCTCCATCTTGGGTCTGCTGCCAAAACCAGGCACTCCCCACTAGGCTAGTCGAGTCACTTTGAGTCAATCAGTTAGAAGTCGTGAAGTCCCCACCAGCTACATGGTTCCCGCACCAATGCTCATTCATCTCCAAAATATCTACTCCAAAAGCTATTGGTTGATGCTCCAACTACCATGAAGTCCCATGAAGAAGTATCCCAAAGGTCTGCCATGTCATATAAGTCTCAATGCAACTGACGGCTTATCAATCGGACGCCCGGTCTGTGAGCTATTAGCCATTTAGTCCCTAGGGACCGGTTGGATTCGTGCACGATCCAACCTGACTGTATCTCAAGTATACCCTAAACTCCAGTAGGGTATACTCAAAGTGATCGCCATGCTCTAATATTACCAGGGTCGCAGACGGTTCATCAAACGGACGCCTAGTGCCAATGATATGCCCAAATGAAAGTAGAGGGTCGAAGTATGCATGGGTCTGGTCCAACTCGGTCGGACCGACCTGGCCCGACCCCGTCTAGGCCAACCCAGCCTCGGTCGACCAGGCCTGAACCGTTGGGTCTGTCCTGGCCCGTTTGGTAGGCCAGCCCGTTAGGTTCGGCCCGACACATTGGGCCTAACCCAGAAGTCCGTGAGGGGCCGAAGAGAGCCAAGAGGGCGCGGACCGGTTGTGAGGGCGCGAGACATCCGCGGGTTGGCGTGAGGGTGGTTCGGCCTAGAGAGTGATGTGTGGGAGACTTGCCTATGAGGGAACTGTGAGGGCATGGTCCAGTTCGGTCAGGGATCCGTGAGGGGCGTGGGAGGTCGGCTCAGCAGGGGCGCCGCGAGGGGCTCGGGAGGTCGACTCAGCTGGGGCACTGCGAGGGGCGCGGGAGGCCGGCTCAGTAGGGGCGCTGCGAGGGGTGCCAGAGGCCGGCTTGGCCGGGGCTCAGGAGGCTGGTGGCTGGTGCGGCCGGGGCGGGTTGGAAGGCTTCCATGAGGCGGGATCAGCAGAGAGGCACGGTGGCCGGGAGCCGCGGTGAGGCGTGGCCTGGGCGCGGCGCGGCTCGGGCCGGTTCGGCCTGCAGGTGGCGCGGCTGACGGGCGGCATGGATGGTGTGGCATCGGAAGGCGGCGGGCAGCGCAGTTTGGCCTGGGGCGGTGGAGGCCAATTCCACCAGAGAGATGGATTGTCGCGTGGGCAGCGCGGGTTGCGGAGGCTGCGGGTAGCACAGTCGTTGCCTTCGTCGCCTTCAATGCAATTTTCACCTTCCTCCATTTTGAAGAACACCACAAATCAACATGAGGTTTACAGAGAGGGCGGTGCATGTTATTTTGGCCCACACTCTCTACATTAGATCGGTAGCATGACGTTTACCAAGAACATAAACAAGAACGAGGACATAAGATATTTTCTATTCCCATAATCCCTCATCAATTTCTATTCCCAACCCCACAAAGAAAAAAGACGGGGAACATGGATGTGTTAATCAAATAATGAATAAACTCATTCCTTTTTCATCGTTCTTTGACATTGGCACGAGAAAGTGGATGTCGTTTCGTTGTGAACGAACATGTCCTATGTCGATGGATGTTCCGAGGAAGAAAGTCAAAGTCATTGTTGTTCTTCGTTGGTGGAGCGTTCTTCGTCTGGAGATGAAGTTCTTCGTTGGAGGGATTTATTTCTCCCAGCCTCTCCTCTCCCCAATCATCCTTTTCCAACCAAATAAAATGGTAGAAAAATATAAGAGATAAAAATATCATATTAAGTCATTGGCACAAATTTCAAATTAGCTTAATTAAACACCTAGGATGGCAAGATTAAATAGGGTGGATTGGTTGGATTAAATGGAATCTGTATTGGCATAATAAAGGTGGAGGAGGTAAAGAGGTTATCCCTCGTTTATGTGGGATTTAAGAGGTTTTTCTCAATTAAATGGGGGGTTTAGTCTCGGGTGGTCCCCACATAGTAACCTCTCCTAGGTGGTTATGTTTTTGTGGGCCCCACCACCATAACCTCAAATAGAAAGTTAAGGTGTGGTGGTATCCACCTCTAACTTCAACATGGGTGGTTATAATAGATAAAATAAAATAAAACATGTCTTTATTTTATTTTATTATTTCCACATAAAACCCAAAAACTATCTTCCACCCTCGACCAACTGCAATCGAGGCGAAAGTCTTCTTAAGCAAATATCAGACCTGCGAGTTCAACGGTGCCTCCAAATTTCAATTCCGAGCACCAGTTCAAAAGTTCAAAAATCCTACTCGTACGTTTACTGAACGTACTCGAACAAAACTTCAGAAATTGATTTAGGACACATCGGGCCTCGAAATCATGTGCCGCCAATTTTTGCAGACTTTTAAGAATCCCATTTTATAAAAAAATACTTGGAAATTTAGGGTATTTACAAAATTCATTATGTTACAACCATTGAGACAGTTGGTTGTAAAAGGGCAAGGGTAACATTTCCTTATATCTATAAAAATTAGATGCATAATGTATCTAATATTTCATATTTAAATAATAATAATAATACCATAAATAATCATATTATCTATTTAAATGAACATATATTTACGCCCCAATTTATTTGGTGACGTAAAATGAATTATATTTCTTTCTGGTGCTGGTAATATATAAATAATTGAAAAAATGTTATCTTTTTAGGATGGATAGAAAGGTAATAAAAAATATTTCATATTTTATGTTCATATAATTATATGTATTTCATGAATATAATATATTTAAATTAAATACATAATTATTTCTATATGTGAGATGCGGTGATGGAAAAAATTACATCGGTTCGTCAGGTGGAAATCCTCTATACAAACGTATTACAGCTCCATTTACAAATTGATTGAAGAATAAGAATGATATTGGGTTTGAAATTAACACACACAAAATATCAGTATAAAGGATATATTAGTTTAATTTTTTCATCATGTTAAGAGTACATATTAATGAGGCAGAGAATGAAATAATATAAAATATATTGTTCAATAATTATACTACATTTTTGAATATTATATTTATGGTTTTACATAATTCCTTACCCTAATGGATTTCTAATAAATATAATGATACTAATACAAGAATATGAAGATACATAATGGATTTTTTATTGTCTTTTTGGAACCAAAATGCATTTTTTTGTCGATAAGAGAGTGGATTTTATGGCCAATTATTAGTGGGGGAGTCTACGCACTTGGATTTTTCATAAATATTAAAATATCTCAATGTATTAATCAAGTATAATGTATAGAAAAAGGTCTTTTTTGAAATATATGAAGAAAATGTGTTTAAATATTTACGTTAAATAGTATTTTAAGATGTTTTTTTGTCATTTTAGCCCTTATTGACATATTTTAGCCCCAGTAAACTGAGTTTTACCATAAATGGGTTAATAAATAAATAAATATATATATATATATATATATACTATTTTTAATATTCGTTACAGAAAAAAATATGTTAGCCCTATTAAAATATTTAATTATGAAAATTAAAAAATTGGAATCTATTTTATAAATTCAAATTCAATGAATTGGTATAAATTGATTTAATATTAAACATATAAAATGTGATTTAATTGATTTTCTAGAAAAAAAATCATTTTTTGTATCAAAATATTTTATACTATATTCATGTATAACAAAGAATAAAATAAAATATATTGGATTATTTTAAAAAATTTAAAGAGAATGAAATTTTAATTTTAATCAAAAATATATTTTCTCTTCTTAAATTCGTTAAAATATTATAGAGTTAAAAACTCATTAATTTAAACTATTCATTGAAAAAAAATATTCTTAGGAAAATTTAAACATTAATTATATGGTAATTGTAACATTATGAATTTATAAATGATGTGAACTTTTTCAAATTTTAAATCTATATTACATTATTCATTTTTTGAAACCATATAATGCATGAAACCCCCATTTGGATATAAATAAATCATTTTCAGTTTTTACAAAAAAAATATGAATTTTCATTAAATGAATATGATTCTATAAAATATAATTAATGAATATCATTAATCCATGAAAATTATTTATATTAATATTTCATGGTTTTATATATTATTCCACATTTTAGAAATTAATTCCCCATTATTTTATTCTTAACTAATACAAGTGTGGATATTTTTCAATCATATAATATACGGATACCCATATTTCCTCATTAAAAATATGGTTTTTACAGAATTCCTTATTATTATGGATTAAAATAACAAAATAAAATTATATCTTTGGTCAAGAACATATATTTCCCTTTCCTCAATTGAATGTTTTTCTTTAAACTGAATTAATTCCTCGATCAAAACATGATACATCTCTGACACATATTTTCTTAATAAAAAAAATGAAATATTTAAAGTAATAGAGATAAACTTATAGATAAGATGTCTAAATATTAAAATTATCTAATAATATATATAATTTTATATGTACTGATTATCCATGGACATAAATTTCCATTTTATAAAAATTTATAAATTTTTAAATCGAGGGAATTTTAGAAAAACATGACTCCCTACCTCAACAGAAATATCATTCCTCCTATTTTTTGTATAATATTTTTGCAAACTGTGGGATATCCTTGTGTGTTTGAAAATAATCTTTACCTTATTGACCAATTCTTCTACTAATTCGAGTCCCAATTTTTTTCCCTAATATAATCTCAACAAATTAGAGTCCAACATAGTTTTCAATATGATTCCTCAAAAGGATTCATCTATATACCTAGTGAAATTTGTAATTATATAAAAACAGAACCAATGATGGATAATGATCCAAAATTACGTAATAATCAATTAAAAATCATTGAAGTGTATCCTTTGATTTCATAATTATTCCAGACAACAATCAATCCAACTGAGGATGAAATACTACAAGGAAATATAATTTACTACCTAATAACTTATGATGTTCGTTCTAGATATTATTGGTGAGTTTGGGATTATCATAATATATAACGAAATTAGGGACTCTATATAATCTAATTATCCTTAAATTATAATTTCATTAATGTATATAAAAATATATAGTATCTTGAATGGGAAAAATTGGGAATATTTAGAGTGTTGATTAATAATTAGATAGTTTACATTATTTCCAAAACATGTATATGGTAATCCTTCTATGAATTCCTTGGATATATTATTACATTTCAATGGAATTTTAATATATTGAATCACCCACTTAATTAATATTAATTATATTTAACCTATTTTCTGGTCACAAGTTTCGTATTAATATAAATAATATTTTCCTCTATTTAATCAAACTAAAAGTTTTCCAAAGGTACTGTATACAAGTTTTTTCACCTTGATAAATCAAAAAAGGAGAGCTATTAGCCTCACTCAATAGGTCATTCCTTAAATAGGTTCACATGAAAGACAAAAAAAATATGAATCCCAAAACATAATCTGTTTAGATATTAAATTTATATGACATATCATTATTATCCAAAACTACCATTTCTTATCACTCATAGTCATCTATTTAAAAATGTTTAATTTCCTCTGATAAAGATGATTTTACAAAAATAAACCGAATATAATGAGTTGAATGGAAAATTTATATTACAAAATTTATCAAATAATTCTATAAAAAATATAATTCAATAGTTATTATTGTAAATGATGATTCATCATTCCAAATTAACGAATCATAAACTCTGTTTACATTTCATGGATAATAAAGAATTGTAAAATTTCAATCTTTTATCTATTCAAGAAATATTCCATGTCACACAAATAAATTATTTCATAGTGTATATATAATTAAACAATTTATGTTTAGTATATATTTAAAACATTGGACTATATATGTGATGTTCCTAAAATAATAATGAAATAAATTTATCATATAGTCAAAGGACATGGGCAACACAATTTTTCTCCAGAGGATATAATTAATGTAAAAGAGTAGAAATATCCTGATCATTTTGTATCAAAACAGAACCCAATCACTTAATATAATCATTATTTTACATAATAATGTAGACCTACCAAGATAAAATGGTAAAAACAGATCATTCACTACTCTTCCTTTCAATTTTTGTAAATATTAATCCCATTCCGTTGTATTGAAGCACCTAACCCATTTTCACAATAATTTCATTAGGGATATATATATATATATAATATTTTTGGGAAACCGTTGGTATTATTCTACTAAACCATAAAAAATAATAACACTCATAACAATTATAGGTCATGGAAATTCATCAACCACTTTATTTTGATTACAGTCAAGATATTTGCTATGTTTATTCTCGATACGTATAATAAATGAAATATATAAGAACCCCAAACAACATTTATTAACTCTAAAATATAACTTATTTTCATTTAGATATTTTATTAAAAACCTTATCTATTTTTCATTAACCACATAAAATTTTGAATAAACAAAAATTTCACAAAGAAAAATAACCACATTTTTATCTAAATATTATATGCAAACTCTATTTATATGATCTCTTAATAAAGCTAGAGAATTTTTAACCCAAATTCCATAACCAAAAACATATAATGTCAATTTCGAGAATGAAACACTATCTTAGTGTATCCCTTTTTATTCACCTATAGATGACGATACCCAATATTAAGATAAATATTTGATATATGTCGAGCTCTCTATAGATGATAAAATAGGTCCCTGATACGACACATCGAGTACCTATTCATAATAGTGATGTTAATCAATGGTCAATAATAATGTTAAGTCCTCCAAGATGGATATTTATTTTTATCAAATTAAAAATGGCCGCCCTAATGGTGAAGTTCGAGGATGAATGTAAAAAATGAACAGAAATTGTTCCTATAAACATTTTATTTCTAGCAATTTTACATGATCTAATAGATATTGTCTTTTCAATTTACATGAGCCTTAATTTCTATGCCAATTGATTACTCCACATCCTGATCATTTATAATAAAAATAGTCTCATCGTGAAAAACATCCATAAATTCTTTTACTAGAAAAACATCATTAATCTCAATTGGTACCTTATTTTCAACAATATGAGATTAGTATGTTGATTTCTATATACTAATTGTTTCTTATATTCCTAATATGTTATAAATGATACAAATTCATTCCAATAATGAAAAATAAAACCCATTTATCAAAATAAATATTTAAATCTAAAATATATTTTATCATGATAATCTAATATCTATTCCATACCTATAGTAACATCAAAAACTAACATTGGTACAGACAAAAGTGATTGAAGAGAAAACCCTACCATAGATGATAACAGTATAATAATTTTAAATTATTATCACCTTAATATTTCCAAAAGTTGTTTCAATTATATTCTAGAATTAATTTATTGATATTAAATTTATTTCATACTTGAAAAACTACCTTCGATGAAAGAATGTACAGACCCTGAATAAAGAAGGTCATCATCATAATTTGAATAAACTAGTAATGTATTTTTTCGACATCGTTTGATGTCCCAATATCTATAGATTTATATTTAAGGGACTCTCATATTCCATTCATCATATAGTCTAGTGGCGTATCATATTTTACATTATTCTTCAAACACTCCTCCAAATTATGACATAACTTATTTCATTATTTACACCATACAGTCTATTTATATATATAGTTCTTATCTCTAACAAGATCATTTTCTATACTGACATGTACCTTATTACTAGATTTAACCCATATTATGAACATACTATATTTCCTTAAATATTATGTAAGGATATTTTCACCCAACCTATCGCAAAATTAAATCTTTATGTCCATACCAACAAATATGTTTGAGGTATTATTCCAATTTTTTCCCACATGAATCCATTTTTAAAAAAAAACTCTTGATCATCTCAAAAAAAATTATACCTTATAATCACATAAAACAATATTCTCATTAAATTTAAATTCATTAGTGTATAAATATCTTCAATAACACCCCATGATTTAATGCAATTTATTTTTTAAATTTTTTTCTATTTGAAAGTATACCTTGGTTTCAACACCCAATTTTAATAAACAATGAAATATTTTTGTAACCTAGACATTAAATAGTATGTAATCAATATTATTAACCAAATTATAAAAATAATATATTATATATCTAATAAAATTTTTTCACATTCAATGAAATGTTTTTTTAGTCGTGACATAATATTAATTTCAATATCACACATTAGAAGACTATATTTCTATAAATGTCGTTTTAATCCCTTTTGATGGTATAGTGGTTTTAAATATACCTTCTAATACTATTATAAATTATATTTTACAAACTAATATTTCTAGATATCATAATAAAAAAATTTACTTCTTTTTTTTTATTTTTTTGTGTTAAGTTTTATGTTGTGATGAATAATTAAAAAAATCCTGATTTTTAATTGAAAATGAATTATTCATCTAAATAATTTATATTATTAACTTATATTATTTATTGGTATTAAAGTATATTTATATAAAATTTTCATTATTTAATCTATTTGAGTTCATTGGAATCAATTTTATATTTTATTTGAATTAAAAAAATTCAATATTTTGAACATTTTCAATTGAAAATACATGTTTTCTCATTCTATCAATACTATTAATTTAAAATTATTTTAAAAAACTATATATATATTGAATTTAAAAAAATTAATTCCATACATGGAATAAAAAGATAAAAATTAATTAAAATTTTTCATTATATTTTTTACAAAATGAATAGGATCATTTCCAATATTTTAATTATCTTTGTTAATGGTCAATCAGGTAATTATGGTTACGATAATATTATAATGATTATAAAATCACCCTCATAGTTGAACCAATTATATTGGATGATTATTTCATGTCCCCATGATTTATAGGATCAGTAATGAGAATATTTATATCTATTTGGATAAGAAAATAACCTTTATCATGTTTAATTCAAAGGAATGTCAAACTTGTCACAATCATGTTTTTAATTAGTATTAAATTTATTATATTTGGTTATTCAGAAGATATCTTTAACTATAAATATTCATATTACATATAAAATTCTTATATTCAGCATTTTTATTTTTTTCATTTTTACAAAAAAAATATTTACTCAATTTAATAAAAAATGATGAAGCAGTAATTGTTAAATTAATGGAAATATGAAATAAATCATCTTAAAAATATTAAATTAAATATAATTTGACATAATTAATGGAATTCATGAATTTTATGGATGAAATTAGAATATATTTCTTGTATTAAAGGTTTTTCTTTGAAAAAAACATGTTTTTTGGATATTTTTAAAATTTCATGTAATGAATTGTATTAAAGTTGACATTAATGATATTTTATAAAATATATTTTATTAGATGATATAAAATTCATATAAACCTATAATTCATCCAAAATCAGTTAAAAGTTTAAATATGTCTTCAATTATTCATTAATGGTTTTTTAATCAAACTATTTTAACCCTTATAAATAAAAACACATGTTTTTATAGTAAGATTTAAATATATTAAATAATGGTTAAAACAAAAATATAAGGAAAATAATATGACCAGAACATGCCAAATTATTATAGGATTATGTATTTCATAACTATAATCATTTTATCATCTAAATAACTAAATTTGGATACATTTTTAACTGAATATTAATTTATATTAATTTTATTTTTTGAGAGTTCCCAAAAGTCTCCCTTACCTCAGTTATTAAAGTGCACCAATCCCCTAACTCCCTCAAACCATTTTTTATCTTTATAGATCATCCCAAACATTCCAAAATATGCTCCTAACTTCTTTATAAAAATACAATAATCCTACCTTTTGGAATATATCCATCCACATATGTGTTTTGATATAATCCAAAATGACATACCCAACAACAAGTTATCATTTTCAACGATCACCTTCTTTTTATTTATTTCCCAAACCATTCAATTATTCATATTACATTGTTATATAATAACCTTAGTATCATAAATATATTGAAATGTTATCGTTCTTATATTTGAACTTATGATTTCACACACATACACCAAATGGGATACACAATCATCATTCTTTTGTGTGATAGACACTTTGGCGAGAACTGATGTCATTTGACTGTCAATTTACCACCATTCATGGTTTGAAATAATTATGGATATATTTTTTATATATTTTATTTATGATATTTATGATTTATTTACACCCATTAATTTTTAGATTTCACATACCAGAATTCTTCCCATTTTTGAGAATACGATAACTTCATTTGTGTACATGTGGATTATCACCTCCTCAAAGCGATATGATTCCTTTACTCTATAAATGGAATGTTTAAAGGATGATTTTTATAAAATTAGGTGACATATATGAAATAAATATGACTCTAGAATTATAAGATACATAATTTACTTTTCATTAAGATAATAAAAAATGAAATGGAAGTAGCTTTCATGTGTATGTATGGTCTACCATCACCATGAATGATGCATTTCATTTCATCTCTCTAGATTTTATTGATTATTATAAATACATATGTAAAGAATATATATATGATATTTATATCGTGTTATATATTATTTATATTATGAAATCATGATAACATTAATAATAAAAACACATAACAAGTCAAAACATACTCCAAAATCAATGCACTTAATACCCAATAATGTGATAATAATGGAAGATTGTTAATAGTAGGCTAGAGAGATATTATAAGATGTTATTTCATGATATTTTAAATATTATTAGGGTTATATAAAGATTTTATAAAATGATAAAAACAAGTATAAATGATGCTAAATTACATTCACCTAATATTAAATTCAATTTATGAGATTCACATCTCACTTTTATTTCTATATGAGGTATATGACATTTTCACCACTTATTTATTTATTTTGGTGTATATGTTTCCCATACATTATTATATATCATGAATACATTTATATTAATGGTATTTATTTTGTAATTTTCTATTATTTATTTCATGGGGATTGTAAAACAATATTTACCAATTAGTAAGGGATTTAGTCACAGTTTCATTTTATTGAGACATATTGTAATTTCACACACCTAGTTTCATTTATATGATGAATATACTGCATGTTGAAATATTATATCATGAATCTCTTTATTCTATAGATATTTTATGTTTCATTTTTGGTTATTATATCATGGGTATTATGATTTAAATCTTTCAATATGGTATGGAACACTTTTGAATGTCTAAAGATTATTATCCTTGAGAATGTTTTAATAATATTTCAATGGTATTTCCCTTCATCAATTGCGACAAACATATTTGTTAATTTTTTTTCTTCAAAGAATTATAAATAAATAATTTTATTTATTAAATATGTACATATTATGATAATTAACATTTTTTAATAATTAAATTGAATATTTTATATAATGATTTGGACTAGAAAACACTTATAGGGCCCAGTAATATATAGCCCCTTTATTTATTAGTATAGGGATTAATGTTCTACAAATATGATGTCCAGTAATTACAAATTTCCTACATTCATAGTTCATTTTTGTTATCATCTGATGTGTTTCCAATATGAGAAAATATATAGATTCATTTCAATTTCAGACTATTGATTAAATTACATCTTTTGAGTTATTTAACATTCAATGTTGTTTATGCCTTATCTAGTTATTTAAATAGACTGTGTTCTCAGATATTTTACTTTCCATGTTGATTTATTATCATTGATTCAAGATAGATTGCACTATATAAAACCCTTGTATAAAAATTTACATCACCCTTGTTTTGTTTCGATTCCCTAAGATATGATGAACAGACCATTGAATGCTTTCTTGACGACATAGTTTTTTTAAGTTTTTATATATTAATATTTATCTTCTTGAACCAATATAAAATAGAAATCATATATATATCTGGTTTCTAGAAATGATAATCCAATCAGTCCTTGTATAAATGATTCTTTTACCTATTCCAATATAATAAAGTAATTCAATATCATTTAGGTTTTGGGGATCAAGCATTAAAGTTGGCATTAGATAATTTTTAATAGAAACTGTGGAAATTAGATATAGGGAATATAAATTTTGGAGCATAACCATATGATAAACATTGAGGATAATTATATATGAATACCCAAAAGAAACCATGTTTATGATTTTGAGATTAAATACACAATAATATTTTATTTTATGTTATTTATATCACCAATTTTTGGATTAAATGTTTTTATTCTAGGAACTATGATCTAATTTAGTTTATGAAATTGTTTAAAAATTGAAACTGGAAGGAATAAGGGTATAGATACTCATGGCCAATGTAGAGGTTTCCCTACCGATTGATCCTAGATATCTGGTATTAGAAGTTGGAATGTTATAAATATATTAGCGAATATTAATATGGTTATAACAAATAACCTTTCCCGGATGGAGTGACCGATTCCAAAAAGATATTCTCGGATGTTGGATCACATTATACGATAGGGTCCCCCTTAATTAAGTGGTACTAATGATGCAATGGCAATTGAGTAATGAATCTACCCTTTGCTGTTGATGTTTATCGAATTGGAAAAATATGAGAAGGAAATGGTTACATATTAAGTGTACGGTATCAATGGTGACACTGTATAGTGGTGGTCATTGATCCAGAATACTAGAGAGGAATAATAAATATAACACATGGAATGTAAAACATTTAAGAAAATACTGTTTGATAAAAAACACACTAATGATAAAAAACTGATATAAAGAGAAATTAAAATTTTGTAAATAAAAATATGGATGAAGGTTTTTTATTGTAGGAATATACCTTTAAAAGGTTATCATGGTATGCAGAAGATTTTGAACGGAACATGGAATACAAGATTGACCATTTATATAAAGGGCATAAAGCCAAGTCTCCCTAGGGAAATGGTTTCTCATATCTATTTTCCATATGTTGAAATTGAATTATGTTCTTCCAATATAGAAACATATATCTCTAAGTCATGTGGCTATGAATGGATTAAAGATAAGTAAAGGAAGATAGAGTAATATAAGAAAAATTTGATGAACGGAAAGAAGGATTTTCCGACATTTGAAAATTATGGAAATAATCACACCAGTACAATATTGAAGAGAGTATAAATTTTTTATAAATGTCTTGATAAATTCCAACATGGAAAATAATGAAAATTGATGAATAAAAATAATATTATTCATTATTATAGATACAATGATATGGGGAACAAATAAAATGAATTCCACAAGGATCAAGAAATTATACCTTAGAATATGCTAAGGGATCAAGGTCGTGATTATTATATTGATATATCCAATATGGAATGATTAATTTTCTCTTATAATTGGATAATTAAATTATTTTTTGTATGTATATTATCCCGGTTATAATTATTATGGAATGTATGAGGAATATGAAAATGTATTATTTCATTAAGGACTTAAAATCCTGTATTGATTGGTATCGATAACCATGAAATGTGATTCAGTAGCAATTTGAAATTTTTGGAAAACATAGGTTTTAGGGAAAGATAAGACATAATATGTTTTTAATGGTGAGGTAAGGAAATTTGGACAATGATAGAATTCCTATGGATGTAGTAAATTGAGTACTACTAACTACCTTATAAATGATTGTAATTTTTTGGATCATAATATTTTATACTGTTTAACCATTTATAAACTAGTTTAAGTGGATCTTAAGATATGGTTATAGAGTTTAATGGATTACATCACTATATGATCCATATTATGCTAATATATGATGTATAAATAGTTCAACAATCAAATCTATGTAAAATAATTTATTCATAGTAACTTATACTTACTTATATTGATAGAGAGATGTAGAATTTCTCTTCACTATAAAAAGGGTATTGAATCAAAAAATACATATTTTTAACGATTTTTATGATATCATTGACATTTTTCATAACTCTGGTTTATGAATTTTTGGTCAAATCCTTTTAATAGAAATTGTTCTCTATCACTCTTCATAAAAACATGATAGTTTAATTTTTAATCAATGCCTATGATTTTTACTAACATTCTTCTATTTGAATTATTATTTTATATAAAGCTTCAAATTTCCCTTTCCCTCTTATTAAGAGGTTGTTTTCATAATCTTATATTAGATATGGGTTTTCCATAATAGAATTTTCCTGTAATAACCATTATTTTTTGATATTTCAAATTAAGAGGACACAATTTATTCATTTTGGGGATAATAGAACAGCCCAATAATATATATTGTGTCAATTATTAATGTTAATCAATTTTTAAGGCCACTTGGTCTTGGGACTTTGGGCTATGTAATGGGTCTCCCATTACCCATTTTGAAAGAGGTAATTGCTTTAAATAATAAATGAGGCTTCAGACACAATCTTTTAAAAAAAAATTGTTAATATTTTTGAAACATTATGTCTTATGAAACACACAACATAAACGAACAATGAAATATTATTATAAACTAACATTAAATTTAGTGGAAGGAATAGTATTGACCAAATAATAAAATATATATATTATATATTAAATCATTTTTTTGTACATTAATCCAAATTATTTTGTTTGAATAATAGAAGAATAAAACAAATTTTACTCGTTAAAAAGACATATTTTTCTAAATGAACTTTTATTACCTTTTGATCACGCACTTGTTTTAAATATATTTATATACACTTTATGAATTATATTTGAAAAAATAAACTTCTTCATGGATATAGAATTATATATGTTTATTTTGATATATATTTTTTGGTATATTTATGAGATGTTTCATATTATGTTGAATATTGAAAAATAACGTATTTTAATTTAAAATAAATTTTCATTAGAAATAATTTATAGTGTTAAATTATTTTCATTATTATATTTAAAATTAATATTAGGAAAAAAATTTATAATTTAATTTAATTCAATTAATTGGAACTAATTTTTCACTGAATTTGGATATAAAAATATTTCAATATTAAGAACGTTTTCAATTTTAAAAAAATTCTTTTCTAATCCCATCATTGAGATTAATTTTGAATTAATTACTAAAAAATATGTGTTTTAAATATTGATAATTGGATTCCGTATTTAGAATCGTAATGTCTAATTTAGTAAAAATGTTCCTTTTATTTGTGTCCAATATTAATAGTCACTTTTTAATATTTTAATTACCATGATTATGGGTAAATCGAGTAATTAAAGATAGAAAGAATATAATAAATATTATAAAATTACCTTAAAACATTACCAAATATTATTTAATGAGTATTTTTATTCACTAATAATTAAATTTTCAGTGATGTGGGAATTCATGGACATTTTATGAGAATATAACCTTCATAATATTTCATTCAAATGAATGTCAAATATGTGATACTAATATTTTTAATAAGTATTAATCTTTTTATATGTGGTTATTTAGAAGATTCATTAGACTATAAATATTAATTTAGAAGATAAAATTTTTATATTTACCATGGTAACTGTTTTTATTTTTTGGGGAATAAATAAAAACCCTATAGGCTTACACAATGATGATGCACTAATTTTTTAATTAATTGAAATATCAAATAAATTATAATAAAAATATTATAATAAAAAATTTATACGTAATTAATGAAATAAATTAATTTAATGGATTACCTTAACATATTTGAGATGTTTTTAAGGTTTTTTTCTAAGTTATTATGTCCTAATGATATTTTTAAAAGTCAAGTAATGAATAATATCAAAATTGGTATTAATGATAATTCAAAATATATAATATTTTATTAAATGAAATAAAATTAAAAAAAAATATTAAATTAGTCCAAATGATAGGGATTAGGTATAATATTTAAAAAACTGATCTATTTGTAGTGTTTTTTCATTATAGTGGAATTATATTAACACTTAAGGAATAAAAATAGAAGTTGTCATGATAAGAGTTAAAGGGATTAAATACGGGCTAAATGAAACATATAAGGGTATTAATTCAACCTAAACATGTCCAAAAATTAATTTATGAGCTAATTTAGTCCCATAATCAATTTATAATTGATTTAAATCACTTTGGATCCATTTTTATTTTAAAATTAATTTATATGTATTAAATATTTTAGGTGTTTCCAAAAGTTTCCCTCGCATCAATTATAAAAGGGAACTTCATACCCCGCTTAATCATACAACATTGAGAAATATAAATAATAATAAAAATGAAAACATAATCTCCCAACATCCCTCCCCCCATATTATAAGAAACACTATTAGAATAAATCCAACCAATTATGTTTTTTATATAATTCAAAAGAAGTTTTCTGAAAACAATGTGAAATTCTTCAACTGTCACTTTCCTTTTATTTCTTCCCCAAACCACTAAATTAATATTATTCAATTATTACATAATATCTTCAGAATCATCAATATACTATGAATTTTTATATAATATTTCAATCAACACATTCAAAGACATCCATCAAATGGAATACACAATCATTGTTTTTGAGTACGGTGGACTAACACATCAATAACCGATGTCATTCATTCTTCCATTTACTACCATTGAAGGTTGGAAATAATGATGGATTAATAGTTTATATATTATATAGAGGATATTTATGATGTTTTTATTAATATTTATTTTTTATATGACACAATCTCTTATACATTCCGTTTTTTAGAATATGATAACTTTATCTGTGGATGTGGGGACTACCACCTCCTCAAAGCGATGCAATTCCTTTATACTATAAATAAAATGTGTTACATATGATTATAACAATAATATGTGACAAATATGACATAAATATGATACTTTAATTATAATATACATATTTTAATTTGCATTAATTAAATACATCAATGAAATGCATGTAGCATTCATGCATATGTATGACCTACTGTCTCCTAGAATGGTGCATTTAATTTCATATCTAAAATTTTTTAAGACTATTATAAACACATAATTACTGAATATATATGATATTCACATCATGTTTTATATTATGTAGTTGAATAAATAATAATATAATTAATAAAAACATCAAGTTACAAGTGAAAACATATTAAAAAACCAGGCAATTAACACAAAAAATAGCAAAAATGATTAATGATTGATAATAAACGGGTAATGAGATATGATTAGAAGTTGATATAATATTTTATAAATATGAGTATATTTCAAGTATAAGTGAATGAAATTCCAAAAAACATTATAGATAAGGATAATGGATGTTAAAAAAAGAAAACACATTGTAATGAATTATTATCTCATATTTATTTCCATGAGTCATTTGACATTTTAACCATTTATTTATATTGTGTATTATACATACTTTAGAAATTTCATTTTATATAATATATACATTTATCATAATGGTATTTAGAGTTAAATTTTGAGTAATTAATTTCAAGGGGATTTTAATTTAATTGTTACCAAGAAGTAAGGTATTTTATCTCAATTTCATTTCATTGAGGCATATTGTAATGTAATATAAATAGTGTATTTTATTTTGTTTATATACATTCCATTTAATTTTTATATCATTAATATTTTTATTCTCATGAAATTATAAGGCTCATTTAATGTTATTATTTCATGGGGATTATAATTCAAATGTTTTAAAGTGGTATGTGACACTTTGGAATGTTTAATGATTATTTTCCTCACTAATATTTAGATGATATTTCATTCATATTTCCATTTATAAATGTCAACATCCCTCATTGTTATATATCATCCATTGAGAGATTAATAATAAATCCTTATTATTTCTTCTATATTGATACTTTATTAAAAGTCCCATTGTTTATTAAATAAATAGATTATTCATTATATGAGGAATGATTTGTATTGTCACACATGGGTGGGTCCTAGTAATAGATTACCCTATGATATGTCAGTAGTCTCAAGGGATTAATCAGTTGTAAATATTAGAGTTGTTTTAACTATCTTATGAATATATCTTGAATTTATAGTGGTTCATGTTCTAGATAAATTAAATCTAATATTAACTATTTTCCTTTATTCAAAATTAATTTTACTTAAAATCTATATGATTTTTCCTATTAAAAATATATATGTATGAATATAATTTTGATACTATCAATTAAATTGTAGGGTTTTATGTTATTTACATTGTCATATTTTTTATTCTTTATTGAATCATTTAAATTGAATGTGTTCGAAGTTATATAACCATCCATGTTGATTTATTCCTATTCATTCATGATATCTTCCAATGTACTTAACCCTTAATAAGGAATTTAGTTCACCCTTATTTTGTTTATTTTCCCTAGTTTATAAAAAATATATCTTTAAATCAGTTTTATAGGATTTATTATATTAGATTTTTTGTTGTGTTTTATCTTATTTTCCCAGTGAATAATTGGTGTCATGTACATGTGTGGTTTCTAAAACAGCTAAAATGAGAAGTCTTTTGGTACCGAAACATGTATCCATACATATAAAATAAATTAATTAACCAGCTTTGGGATTCTGGGGATGTGTTATTACAACTTCGGTGTCATAGATTTAGTCCTGAATTCTATTGATTATTTTTACAGCTAAGATCAGAAATAAAATTTTGTGTGATCATTTCCAATTTTGTGAATATTTCTCCATACATTGTAATGAAATATTTCACCTTTTATGTAACATTATAATATTTTATCCCTATTATAAATAAAAAACATTAAAAAATACTGCTCAAGGAAAATATTTTAAAATTTGTCCCATACCATAGAATCTATCTCTTTTATTTTTCTACTAATCATAACCATTAACCACCAATGAATAGATTAAATTAAAAGGTAAATAAGAAGTGTTACCTTTTGATGATCCAAACAACCCATGATTGAGAATATATTTTCTATATCTTAAATTTATCCCTCAACTACCACTAATTGATATTATCCACTAAATCCTAGATTTATCATTCTCACAAAATATGCTGATATCATCAAGTTAATCTAAATTGGATCTTTTTTCCTATAGCATAGATAACACCACTATTTATGGCTTGCATCAACTGATCCATAATAGAAAAGAACTGCTCAGTTCAAATTCCAAAAATTCTAGATTACAGATTTTGAATGATATTATTATATCTGTGTTATGATACTTTAGCATTAATGTTTTCCCAATAGAAATTCATTCCGAACTGAAATAGTTTTCATGAAACAACAAGAAATTATTCAAATTATATATGAACATATCCATAAATTTTAATTACGTATGGCTATTTACATACATTAACTTATCCTAAAAACCTACCTAATCCTTATCCTTGATACCAACTATATGGACCAGACCCTAATAAATTCACAAAATGGATTCCATAGATATGAATAAATTTTCATATAGTAAAAGTGGTATTTTAGATTTAGGGTTTTACAACATTAGGTCATCACCCTTACAAAAAAAGAAATACTGCATCACAAAGTTGAAACTTCCACTAAGTATCCATTTACCCCATTTTTATAAAATTTAAATACAAAAATTGTTTTTGTATAATAATATTTTATAATAATTATCAACTATACCATATACTTTTACCTACTAATCATTAATTTCCATTGAAAAATAATAGAAATTGTGGAACAATAGAAAAATTCTTTTATTAGGGTATTTTAAAAATAATTAAATAAACTCATTTTCTTTTAAAAATCCTAAAAAATGTTATATTTCAAAATAATAATTGAACACAAAATAATGATTTTATTAGACAAGAAATTTAACTCTCTATGCAAAAACTTTCATAAAACCATTTATAAGAATTTATCAAGAAGAAATAAAACTCAATAATATTATTTCCATTCCTGATAATATCATATATATTTTCTTCAAAAAATTTAATACATTTGACCATAAATTTGTATAATATAGTTTCCTTTATAAAAATATCATTATATTTCCTTATAAAATCATATGATTTATATTAAAATTAAATAAAATACAGATAAATATTATAGGTAACATGGTCATCATTTTAATGACACTTATAATCTATCATTAAAATGGAATAAACATCTCAATAAATAATAATATTTTATTTAGAGTATCTTAATTGATTAACATTGACCCCTTACCCAATTCATGGGAAAGATATATTGGGCTCACCATTCAATATGATCTATTTCAAAATCACCAGTCCTCATGATATATATCCGGACAAAATATCATCATTAAAAATTGTTAGGAACTATTATATAATCATAATAAAAGAAAGTAATTAATTTCCATCATCATACTCAAAGAAATATTTTTCAAACCCATAAAAAATTCTAAAAACCAATATCTATTTTGTTTAATACACATTTTGAATATACCTATAAAAAGGGAAGGTGGGTTTTATATGAAAATTTTTGGAAGCTTATAATGGAATATAAATTTAAAATAATATTTACTATGGAATTAAAACTAATATATTCCATAAATGATAAAATATAACATTCAATCTCAATTTTTGTTAAAATGTTCCATATATTAGCTGAAAAAATATTAATTTTTAAAACCAATGAAAGAAAATGAAAACTGGCTTCTAATTTCAATTATAATTATTTTATTTCAATATAAATATAATCATAAAATAATTTTAATAATATATAAATCTGATAATAATATATTAAATGATGATCATTGTAATATTTATGATAATATTTTTAATATATAGTGCCCCTCACCTCGAGTCCAACTTTTCATGTGAATTATTTATATCCAGGAATAATAAACTTCTAATAATTATTTATTTCTATAGTATATCATTTAAGGTTTTTTATTCATATTTTTTTACTAAAATTTTGTATAATATTACTTTATTAACTATTCTTACATCATAAATTTTGATGATATATAACTCAGATGTCCAAAATGACATTAGTAGGTTGAGAATATTTAACGAAATAATTATTTCCCAATAAATTGATTAATAATGATGAAATAATTATAATTTTTATAAAACATTAATAATTTTAATAACAATCCTTAATTATTGTTATGATAAATGAATTACATTAAATCATGGGGACAATAGGTCATACATAAGTGTCAGTAACATTTCGAATTTTTGATTAATATGTGGGAAAGAAAGAAATATTTCTTTTAAATTAATATAATTATGATTAATTCAATATATATTATTTTATCACATTATATTGTCATATATGTACCACACATGTGATGTGGTGATGAAAAATGAAACACATTACTTCATGGAGGTGGTAATCCAAACCTACAGATTAATGAAATTATTATTTTTCAATGTATGGAAAAGTAAAAAATATTATGATATGTAATATTTCTATAATGATTAATATTTTATGAATATCACATATATACATGAAATCCTTCATTATAGCTATCCATGAGTGGTTATGAAAGAAAATAAATAAATTTTATTATGAAGAATTGGTCCACATAAAACATGAATGATTGTTCGACTTCCAATTTGATGGAACGAGGATATAGATATAGGTTATTGACATAACAAAACTATAAGATCTCATCTTATTTATCTACATTCTACTTTGAGTATTGGGTTTAGCATATTTTAGTTGGGTTATCTTCTTTTAAACTATGGTGTGTGGGTTTCTTTTGGAGATGGAATTATTGTTTATGGAAATGTGTTAATGTTCGGTGATGTATACTTGTTTAACTTAATACAGTCTATGTATGAATGTCTAAAAATAATTTCAGGGGTTATCTATGATATCATATTTATTTGGAGGTGGTTTGTGTTTTTTCTATATAATTTGTGTTTGGGTATGCCTACTTGACACTTCTACAATGTGAACGGGTTATATGAAGTGAACCTATTTCTATGAGGATTCTGTTAATTGGTTCAAAGCATGAAAAGTTTGCATTCATTGAAACTGGATCACATCATGAAAATATTGAACGAGGTAATAGGAAAATGAGGTGGAAACATTTTTGGTGTATATTTTTCTCAT
This sequence comes from Viscum album, assembly GCA_963277665.1. NCBI lineage: Eukaryota > Viridiplantae > Streptophyta > Magnoliopsida > Santalales > Viscaceae > Viscum > Viscum album. Next base: position 531,616,859 of record OY728133.1, read on the forward strand.
TTCATTCACTTTTTCAATAAAGGATTTGTATCTTGAATTTATCAAGCATTGTGGGATTTTGTATGGTGACACCAGATAAACATTCCACTCTCAATTAAGAATATTCTTCTAAACCCTTGAGAGACTCCATGATATTTTTGGGGTGATTCATTCCCTCACAACCATCTCGGTCTTGTGTTGAATATCTAGTGAATTACTTCACTTTGGTTTTATCCATTATTCATATATCCTCTAGTATGGTTGATATATATCTTATATTGATTTGGGTTTCTAATATGGATGCTTTTGTAATATAGGTTTTCGTTGTTAATCTCATCTTACATTATTTCTCTATGGAATTCCCCATTTTGGTTGTTTCTTTTATCACGTGATTAAGTTGTGCGTTCTATAAAATTACCCAATTTTATGTTTCTAATTCTCTATGTATGTGAAATAATTTTTACCACACCATAATGCCCTATGAATGAACTAAATAATTAATTAAATTTATGTTTCATCAATAGTAATCTTTCATACCTCCCAGTGGTCCCTACTCACTATGTCTCCATTGATACTAGGCTTTTATCCACATATGATATTATTCTTCACATGAAGTTAATATTATTCAACAATTATTACATTTTGGGTCTGGATTAACAATTTTAATTCCCAAATCATAATTTTGAGACATCGAAAAGAAATTGTGATAAATTGCAACATATCATGATTTTATTATGGTGATTCATCCTATTCAAGGGGATTATAACAATTGAGAATATATGAATCTTTAATACAATGAGATCAATTACCCAACTATGTATATGATATTAGTGGATATCAAAGATATACAAATTATTCATTTATATAAGTATGGTGACAATATTCCTGATGGATTTTACACTATCTAGCATCGAATTTAAAAGTTCGCTCTTCACGGTATAGAAAACCCAAAACATGATCTAAGATTCACCCCTTCTAATGCACACATGGGAATATGTATGTGAATATAGCATGGGAATTAAAGTGGGTCACATTATGAGGTGGTTACGTTACCCTTGGAAAGGTATTGCACCATAGGATGAGATATATAATTCTAGAATGGGACTCTATATAGATATAGTAGTGCTTCATGATACATGGCACAAGTGATCCTTCCTAATACGAGAGGATAAAATGTTTGAGAGAGTCATATAGAATATAAATGAGATAGGTTTGGAGGACCCTGATTGTAAACCTAAAATTTAAGGGTTGGATGGTTTATTTTATATGATGAGTTAATTGATTAAATAACACCCTATTATCACTTCATTTCATGAAATTTCTATCAGAATAGTTTTTATAAACCTGGTGGTGTTGACCTACTGAGTTTTACTAACACCACATTCATGCCAATTTTGTATAAATGAGGTGATTTTAGGGATGTATTTTTGGACACATTTAAAGGAATTTGTTTTTTATTTTCATTTTTTGATGAGTTATAAAATAGATATGGTACCAGTATGGGATTCAAGACCGGGGTCATTTCAGTTTTTTTTTTCAACTTGGTCTATTATAAATGTGATTTCCAACATTTAATTTAGTTAAATTTAATCCATAAATAACAAGGTTAATTGTTATTTGGTTTCTTTGGTTCATCATGTATCTTTCTGTTTTGTGTTTTACATTTTATAACATTCATTTAATGTGTTATTTTTTTAGACGATATTGAAAAATTGTACCCAAGGGTGTAATCTCCCATCTATGATATATACACCTCTTATTCTTGTCCACATCCTCTGGTGTATATGGTGGCATCCTTGAGGACCATTAATATACATGTTTTAGCTATTTGAGAGAGTTTTATACCATATGACATTACAATGTAGAATTAGAGCACCCCGATTTTATTTTTCATTATCTTAATGTTTGATATAGTAATAATAGAGACTTAAAACATGTCAGGACTTGGTAATGATCTTGTTTAAGGGAATATTTAATCTATGTATGAGAGAAAAAATGAGTATTGTTGGATGGGATTGTTTTTCCTATTGTTCTCTTATTACAGTTGATATTATTTCACCTTATGGGAAACACATGTTATGAGATTTTATCATTATTTAGATTTGAACTCATTTCATGGTATAGAACAATATGATTATTATTGAATCGTGATTTTTATGTTGGGATATATACTGTCATTCATTGTCCAAGATAGATAAATATTTATTATATGTGATATATTATCTTGTATGAAATGTGATATGAGATCCATGTTATAAATGATAAATGAAATTAAATAATTGATATGTTATGTTAATTCACTAGTTAAGACAAGAAAAAGGGAACCATATGTCATTGGTTCTCTATTTTTTTATTCTTTGTAGTTTGACATTGATTATTATCTAGTGATGTATTGTGTGCGTATTTCATGTAGAGAAAAATCCACCTCTCTGTATTCGAGTAGAACATCATTAATGTGGAAAACAACACTCTCCAAAAATAGTTGAAAATGAGCTTCCATAAAATAATGAGATTAATATGGATGATAATATCCACGGTAGCTCCCTATGGTTCATGAAATACATAAAGAGGGAAATTGAAGGAAATAGACATTCGATGTATAAGCCGAAGAGAAAATTTCTTTTGCAACATCATCCATTGTTCACTGGGGAGGGAGCTCCCAAGAGAGTTGGGATCTCAATCATGTCATTTTATAAAATAATCAAGGCCACTGAGAAACTCATTACAAAGATGAATAATCTTTTTTACCTACATGTTATAGGGACTAACCATGTCCTGGTTAGACATTTTGGGGAAATATGATTCATATGATGACCTAACCAGGGAGGACATTAAGGTGATGTGAAAGATAAATGTTTTTAAAAAAACATTGGTTGATGAGATGGAATGAATGTTCATGAACATTAATAAGAATAGATTTTCAAAGACAGACTAAATTTGATTTTTTTACTTAACTTTAGAATTTTTTCTCCAACCTTAGAAGCTAATGTGGTTTCCATAGTGATACATTTTCCAGAATGGGTTTTCTACGAGATACGATAAAAGGTGAACACATTTCACCTCAATACCTAATTGAACGTGATGAATCTGTATCTCATTAATGAGGGTAATATAATTGATTCCTTGAGAACTTTCTACATAGTTTCAGAAGGGATATCATGGAGTACTTCTTATAGTAAAAAAAAGATTCATTTCTATGGTTACTGCTAGGTAATTTGAGGGAAGAGCAGTCCTAGGAGTGGAAAGACATCTCAGAATTGTGACCTGTTAAAGGTACTTCATTATAGATAGGAAACAATCACTTTTAGTTCACTTACTAGACTGTGGAGTTATGTTCTTTCTTTAGGATGGACCATCATTACAAGTTTTGTAGAAAATCTTAGTATCAGAGTAGGGGAATGTGTCCGGATAAGAGTTTGAGACAAGAAAGGACTCATCTACCACTCAACAGACTGGAAGATGGAATTCCATCAGACATTCAGTGTGAGATAGATTACACGGTACTCTAGTGAAGGTGTATTAGTACCACTCATTAAGAGTATTATTGGGGAGTTACTCTAAATCCCTGTTCATAGTGTAATTTTAGCTTCATGCCATGAATTCCACTCTGGATGGTATAGATATTGGACATTCTACTGTCAAAGGTATGATTCTTGTATCATCTACCCTTGATTTTTTTAATATAGGATAATCAAATTCCATTATTTTTTATATTATCTTGAATGGATTGTGATTGGTTTTGGAAGTAATGGATGGTGTCTTGAGAAAAGATACACGTTTGGGAGTACAGTTGAGAAATATTGAGTATTATAATAGTTATTCTCCATAAATTTATGGTTTCTTTTTATTTTGTTATTTTTTGTGCAATAAATATCATGTTTAAATTTATTTATTTGTGTATATATTTTTATTCCAATACTATAATTATATCAATTTTTATTGGAGGAGATTTACCTTTAAATATCTAGAAGTATGTATCTTCTTCCACAAAGTTAAGTGGGATATTCAAATAGATCATGCATGGAATATTCTTCAAGGATTAGATTGTCTCATAGTTCAGATAGTAGGTGTTTCTCAAGATTATGGATGAATATTTAAAGATACATTTCCTCCCGTTGAAGGCCATTTTCAGATTGTTTTTATAGATAGTTTTTCATTTTCCCACCCGAGTGGGAGAACATGATCACGATCAATTTTGTCTCAAGAGAGTAGACAGTTTTTGTCTCACCTTAAATGATACAACCAGCAGACCACCATGATTTGATTTTTAAGGATCTATTATAAAATCGATTTGTACGTCATATTATATCACCGTGTTTTCTCCCACCTTTTCTTCCATGAAGGATTATGTGACATTTTCCTTGGGTGTTTAACAAGATATATTAAACAATATGATGATCAAGATCATGATTCCCATTTTTTTCATCAATGATACCTTCTATTATATGAGACATGCATGGATTTTCTCTATGATTTACATGAGATCAGGGTACCATTAGTTGGGTGTGAGATCATCAAAAATACCTTAGAATACTTCTAGAGTTAGGTATGTCATATAAGAGTTCTATTTCATTCCATTCGATCTGAAAAACATGTGTAGTTTTCAAAACCTTGATGATACAGATATTTCATTATTTCCATGATTAATTTGTCCTATTTTTTCTATGAAATATTAGTGTGCTACATGTCTATAGATGATCATTCCATGTATTATCATATCATCTTTAGTACATTGAGAGAGCATAAGATTTACACTAGGCTATCTAAATATAGTTTTTCAACAGATAAAGTGCTCTTCCTGGGGTATATATTCATAGGTAATGGAGTACTAGTAGAACCCAAGAAGGATTCCTTTATGCTATCTTGGGAGTATCTTGATAATATCTTATAAATTCAGATCTCTCTAGGTTATGAAGGATATTATTGGTGTTTCATTGATGAAATATCTCTTCTAATAGCACTGATGTCTAAGATGAGTAAGAATGAGGTGATACATTTATGTTTATTTGATCCTGAGAGGGTTTTTCATGACTAAATTCCATGTTGACCTTATCATTTCTCCTCAGCATGCCTATGTTAGGATAGTCATATATCGTGTGTTGTGGCACATCAGAATTTAGACTCAGATTTGTTCTGATGCATAAGGATTTATTGGTTTCTTATGGCTCCATATAGTTGATACTACATGATAGTACTTAATAGACACATAATCTATAGTATTATATGGTGGTACACACCATGATATTCTAGATAATCTATTTTTTAGGTTAATGGTTTTTGGTGTACATGGATCAAAGAAACCTTACATGAATATTTTCATAGAGGAAAATGAACCATCGATAGAGGAGGTGGGATATGTATCTATGGTCTAAAAACATCGAGATGGATTATACACTAGGAAAGGGAAATAAAATTTCTTATTACATTATCCAAAAGAAAAAAACCATTATAATATGGGAGTCTTGTGATGATTGGAGAATGACTGAACACTTTCTTGATATAAATCATAATGATATGGAGTCCCATGGATGAGTAGCTATGACCTAAATATCTATAATTACCATTATTTTAAACTGGAATAGTGAAAATAATTTATCTGATCTAGTGGTCATTACTACGAGAGATAACTTATATCACGTGAAGACACCGTTGATATGGTATTTTGGTTGGGGAAATCCACTTCTTTTTCATGGATGAGTATAGGATCCATAAAGATTGCATGAGGTGTTGATGAGGCAGTGTAATCCTTCTATATGGGTAGTCGATACAAGGATGAAGAAGATGAATTCTAGATTTCATATATATATTTGGTGAAAAGGAATTAAATAGGATGTAGTGGAATATATTGGAGACTTATTCACAATTCGGAAGGTGAAAGATGAGCAGCAGACGCAATCTGGGTTGTTAAAGACTTTTCCCAATCAGGGGTAGATTTTGGATAAAGTTAATATGGATTAAATTATATGGTTTTATAGGTCACATAATAAGAATTATGTTTCATGGGTGATCATTGATAGGTTTTTGAAGGTATCCCAATTTTACCAATCATGGAGACCTTAATTTTTGATTATCTAGGTAGCCTATACACATGGATCGTAGTTCTACTGCATTGTGTTATATAAAATATCATTTTGGAAACAAATCATCATTCAATGCCTTTGTTCTAGAAGATTCATCAGAAGGAACATGGATCACATGTTATTCGATGTATTGAATATCATCATTATACTAACATCTAATCTAAATGGAAGACATAGATTCTATAAGATATGGTAAGATCCTTATTAGTAGATCATGGTGGTTTGTGGAAGAAACATATTGAACTCATTTGTATATATATATATATTAATAATATCTTTTAGGAATAGATTCATATGGATCCTTTTGAGGACATTTATTGAATTTAATGTCATTCATGTCTTCGTTGGTTAGGGGTTAGTGAGTCAACATTTGTTTGACATAGACCCATAAAGGAGACACATGAAAAGGTTCAGTTGAGTAGGGAACTTTTTGTGCTAATGAAAAATAGTCAAAAATCATACACTGTCCATTACAGAATACCTATTGAGTTTGAGGTGGGTCATTGTGCTTCCCTTTTAGAGTTTATTTGGTTGGGGAACTATCATATCAGTAAGCAGGGAAAGCTAGTACCAAGTGTTTTTTCCTATTCGGGTAAATGGAAATGTATGGTCAAGTGGATTACTTATTGGCCCATTCACCACTATATACATCCATGGATGATTTGTTTTATGTATCGTAGCTTTGAATATATAATACTAAAACTTATCACATGCTATAAAATAATGACATCAATTTTAGTGATGATGAATCCCTTGAGGAGCATCTGATATGGATTTTGGACTATCATGGGATGTATCTACAAGGAATGTCTATACATCAAGATTGGGTGAAATTGAATAATGGGTGTGTTCTAGAGAAGACATTGGAGATAGAATCTGATATTTGAGCATTGTATATAGACTTGTTCTTCTGTAACCTAAAGTGACTCATGATATATATCAATTATTATCTATTATAAAGTGGGGAGGATTTAAGATCCCAAATTTTTCTAAGTAGGCACCTATTTGATTTTTTTAAGACAAGATTAGTTTGGTTTTCTATCTCTTAATACATGGTCCTTGAGTTTTTTTTTAGATGGAGATATTCTTTCTACAAATAACATAAATTTTAGGGATTTATGTTATTTAATTAATGGAGTGTAGGTATTAATGTTTTGATGTATTTTGAGGGTCCTCCTTGATTTTGGAAGGCATCCGATGTGGTTTGGGTTTCTTCTAAAAATAATGGGAATTAATCTATTTTTTTATACATTCTCATCATGAATGTGTTGCATGACATGAATATTATTCTAGGAAGATGTTGGGAATTAGTTCAGAGCGCTAAAAATTTACACATTGGGGAACTGTTTAACATCATGAAAATACTGATAGAGGTTATTTTAAACTGATATGATTTTTTTATTGTGTATTACATTTATAAAATTGGTATTTTGATTCAGGGATTCATACCATGAAGGCCATGGGTATAGAAGGTTTTTGTATTGTGATGCATGATAGACTTTTCATTCACTATGTAACCTTTTCCCTCTAATTGTGAGTAGTATCTTTGTAATTTTTGGTGATTCTATAACTCTAGGATTTCATGACATAACATTTTATATAAGGTGAGTTCCATCACTTTGGTTTTCTCCTATCATCCACTATTTTCTGTTATAGTGGTTTGATCTATTCCATTGAAGATTTTTTCAATCTGTAATCTTATGTGATATAGGTTATCTTTATTGATAACCATTCCCATCATTTACCAATGGGTGTTCCCCATTATGGGTTATTCTTTTATCATCAAAATAAGTTTTATGTTCATTAACATTAACAAAAAATCAATTTTTAATTATACATGAATATTAAATGATTTTGAACATGCTAGCATGCCATGTATACAAAAAAATGATTGAATCTATGTTTGATTAAATATAATTTCAAAGGAATACCATTGGACCCCATTGAGTCCATTTGGGAATGAGACTGGTCTTATAACTACTCATGGGGTGAGCATTCTATTGAAGTTTCAATTAATTGAAAATTAGGAAATTCTGGTATTGGGTAAAAAATGAATTGAGGATTCAGAATGTTTCACCGTGGAAAATGTATTAAGATAAATGAAATCATGGAACTGTTGGATTATAGTGATTCACCATGTCACATGAGAATATACAATTTTTTAATATATTCCTAGTTAATATAATGAGTATAATTAACCATCTGGGCATGTGATCTCAATGAAGATGAAATGTATAACTTGTTTTCGTGTATATATGACTGATAACAGGTTATTGGAAGGCATAGACCATTGTATCATGAGATGTGAAACTCATGGTTCATCTGGTAATAGGAGAAACCAATACATGATCATATATTCAACCCTTGTGACATTCATAGGGGAATAAATTAATGAATTGTGCATAGTAATTCACATGGAGACTAGTATGAGATTGTTACTTTACCCCTATAATGGTATTTCCATAATTGGAAAAGTGTTTGAATCTATCATGGGAATTCACATTGTTAAGAGTTATGCTTCTTGAGACATGGTATAAGCAATCCATCATAATGTAGGAGGATATTCCATGTGATAGAGAAATATTTATTGGAGCTGAACCAGGAATTGAAATCCCTGAGTGTCAACCCAAAACTCCAATGTTGGAAGAATTATTGTATTGGATGTCTTAATTAATTAAATACCTCAATGTTATTTATTGATTTTAATAACTTTATATTAGGATGATTCTATTTAAAAATGTTGGTGTCGACCTATTGTGATTTAAACACTCCCTATTAATGTCCCCATTGGATACTTGAATAAATTTCATTTATGTATGGTGGGACAGTAGAAATAGACCTTATCGTTGATTTTGATTATTAGATGGTTTAGATATTGGATATTTGACCGATGTGGGATTTAATAATATGATCTTTTGATTTTATTTTTGACATCATTTTTATTTAGCTCTAAGAAATAAGGCATGTCATTTAGTTGCATTTTATCCTGACATGACATGACTAATTATTGTTTGGTTTGTTTTGGTTCATCCTTAATATTCATGTTTAATGTTTTATTAATTATTTAATTTTTTAATCTAATACTTTTCATATTTCCACTATATTTAAATTATGTACCAGGGTATAGTGTCTTCCCACTATTATCTCTACGACCCCTACTAGTCAGAAGATGTAAGTGTACGGGGAGACACAGTAGAGGTACAATAACAAACCAGTTTTGGCCATGTGAGAGAGTATCTGATTCGACGAAATTAAAAAATAAAATAAATTTCTATAGAATATACTATTATTAATATTTTATCATGACTGATGAGTATTTTAAGGAGGCTAAAAAAGAAATAAAATAAATTCTATCAGTTAATAATTTTACCTCTTCTTCATAAAATCTCTTTTGTTTTATAAAATATGTTTTAAGAGATGGTATTAGGATAAAAATTTGGTATATAGGATGTGTGGAGAGATGTATTTAAATTATTTTTTCATATAATGTTCAAACCAACAGTATCTTGATGTATAGAGGATAAACGATTTCAGGTAACCTTTTATAAATCGGGATATGACGAACTATGAATTTTTTTAAATACAAATATATATTGATGTATTACTCAATAAAAATTTTCATAAAAAGAAAAATTCCATAATATGAGATGATATGGGTTCGAAATATGTAAATAATATTGTTTCAACGAATTTATTTTCATTATTTTAGCCTTTTTCTATATATTTTATCACCATGGTAACCCAGTTTTAATCTTAACTATGTGAAACAATTATTTTTTTTATTATTCATTAGGACAAAAAATAATAATCCATCCTTATTAGAAAATTTTAATTATTCTAATTCCAAATATGGAATCTATTTTATTAAATTCTATTCATATAATTAGATGAACTAAATGTTAAATTAAAACATGAAATGTGATGAGAAACTATTCTCCAGAAAAATGTGTTAATTATATAACAGTTCTTTCAAAAAATTTAATATAATATTGATTACAATAAAATTTATTTTATTAATATTAATCAATTATAACTAATAAAATTATAAAAAAATATGAAATATAATGTACCATTTTTTATATTTGCAATGAATATATAATTTTCTTAAAAATAATAATTTTATTCTCTTCAATGAAATTGTTTTTTTCCAAAAATTGTCAAAAATATTTCTTAAGATATATTTTAAAATGTAAATTAAAAAATGGTGTTAATTTTTTTTAATTTAAATTCTTAAAATTTTGAAATAAGTATTTTTAATAAAACAAAATAGAGTCTAGAAAATATAATTTGTTAGGAATAATGCTTTTTAACTTTTGAATGATCAATTACAGAATGTTTTTATATTGAATATAGATATAAAAATTCTAATTAATAAATATTAATGGGTCATTGAAGTGATTTATCTAAACATTACATGGTGTTTTATAGTAATATTAATTATAATTTCATTGTAAAACTATCTCATTATTATCAGAATTAATTTAGATGGTATGGAAATATAATGATTTCATGATTTAATACCAATAGTTAATTATGATCTTTTTTTTATTCTAGAATAAATTTGTTGAAGTAGTGTTTATAGTTTTTTTTTAATGGTGGATACTAGTATTATAATTTATATGCTCTACATTTTTTAAACATTTGAACCATTTTGATGAGTGAAATTTACTGATAGAATATTTATTGGTATGGTGAGGGTAGTCTTATTCAAGATATTCATATACATGTTGCTTAGTATGGATTATAGAGGGATGATATAGATAGTGGGTGGAGGTGGTGATGATTTCATTTATGTTTCCCTACATTGAAAGTATTATAGATCCATTAAATATATAATATTAAACTGTTGTTTTCAATTTTAGATTTTTGTTGATTGTAAATTATATTTGGGAGTTATATTTATTTGAATTGTTTTTAGTTTGTTCATAATGTTGATAATTACGAAAAATAAATTAATTAAATCCTTCATGAACATGATTCAATTATGGATATTTATAATAAATATAGTAATAAAAAATTAGTTTAAAATATTAAAACAATTAATGATGAGCACGAAGCAGTCCTAGATTTTTACTTTATTATAATCATGTTATGGGAGAATGATGTGTTTTGAGGTATTTCTATTAACTTAATATGTAATGATCTGATTATTGTGATAATGAATAAGATGATTAAAGGGAAAATCATGTGGAATTCGGTTAACAATTTGTATTATATCATATATTTGGATATGAAATGTTATGGATTAATTAGTAATAGACCAGAAAGAAAGAGTAAGAGTTAATTGTGTTGCTTATATAGTTTGTGGGAGTAATAGTTGATTAGTGGTTAGTGTTTAATTATGGGTTGTTTTGTGGTATTATAGTAATAGTTGGCCTGTTAGGATTGATATTTTCCCTTAGATTGGTAGATTTTTCTTACCAATACATTATGGATTTATTATTTATTACTCTCTACTTTTGGAGTTGGATAATGTGGTTCAACCCTATATATTTCCATGGGTTCATGGTGTATAATCATAATTTTGGTTTTTAAAGACATATATGTCTAGAAACTCCCATATCCTTCTCTTTATTCGATACATTGTATGGTGTGTATGTGTGTGTATGTCCTTGCTATAATCGAGTATTGCTATGGTATGTGTAAAAAATAGGGTAGATATGGATATCAATAATTAAATATAAGTATATACGGGATTGGATGTCATAAGGTTATAGTACACATAAATTTCCAAGAAATAATGGCGTATAGTTATTACACGACATTGGCTATATTGGATTAATGTGATGTGGGTAATTATATGTGCAATAATGGCTTCCAATTTCATTATGTGATTATAGGGATGTGAAAGTTATATTCCAATGATGTCAATATGTGGATATGATTATGAGGGTATCATTGTGATCAGCTTACATGGACGTCTATTATGGATTACATAGAAGATATGAGTTACAAGACATTTTATATTGTGATTTTGAGTGACTAGGTTAGTGAAATTGTATCATTTGGGTTAAATTATGAACATATATAAAAACATTCAATTTTTTTATGATATATTGTTTACTTCTATGCGAGATTTGGTAACTGAACGTCGGTGGCATTGGGATCATGGATGGACTAATTTAGGAAACCTTTTTATTTCAATGTTTCTTACTTAGGCTTTAGTATGTTTATTTGAAATTTTTATGTGTGGTTTTATGGAGGATCCTAATGAGTATACCAATATTATTAACCACATATATATATATTCTCTGTATAAGTGATTTTGTGATCATTAAAGATGCATTTCGCTTATGGAGGTTGTCTGAGGTTACTGGCGATCATGATTTACTACCTTAGGAATGTATCATTGAATTTTTATATTTTTATTTTTTTTATTAAATTGTATGAATATGTGTTTATTTATTTATATTTTTCATTTTTTTAACATTTCACTTTACAATGAATTTTTAGGAAAATTCTACACATATGTGTGAGTTATATACCATCTACTCTACATTCCAACATGTGGCCCATTAAAAGTGGAGATCCAAGGTGTATTGTTTCTACACTATTGGCCAAAGAAAGATATTATTAAGATCAGAACATCACATAATAAATTAGTCTTCCAAAAATATAAATGATATTATGGAAGAAGAGGTGATAAAGAAAGATCTTCATGATTTAAATTATCGTTATAAAGACCTTTTGTAGGATGTCTCTTTATATAAATCCCATTAAGAGAGTCTATAAGTTTGATATTATATTTATAGTAAAAAATATATAAAAAAATCAGTGTACAAGTATTTAGTTTTAAAAATGTATGTTAAAATGGGAAAAAATGAATCACATAGTCGGGTAATTTACTGAAAAAAAAAACAAGATAAATGAAAATCAATGTGTATATAAATTCAATATTCATGTTTTTGAAATAAAATAGAACATGTAATTAATTTGAATAATTATTAGACATGATAAAATTTAAATGTTTTCTACCTTCGTAAACCCTTTTTATACACTAAGGATTCATCAACATACACATATATGTATAAAAAATTCTATAGTAAATTAACTGATATGAATACTATGAAACAAATTATTAAATCGTTGAAATTAATTTTTTAGATGAGCTAATAGATTTTTTATCACAAAGTAATTTATAATTTAATAACATGAAATCCATGTTTACCATACATATAAAAATTGATGTAAGATTTATTTAATTAAACTATAATTATAAAAATATTGAGGCACTTACATGAATGTTTAATTAATTACAGAAAGTTATGGAATATGTAATGAAATAAACAAATATAATGTTGTGTATTTATATATTTGATAATATAAATAGATTTAAGAACCTATTTTTTATTTTATAAGTATAATTTTTAATATCTACAATCACTACAAAACATAATTAAAATATTGTTATTAAACAATTCCATTTATATAAAATATCAATACCATTTTTTATATCTCCCACCCTCACCATCATTTTCCCACACATAAACTCTAAAAAAATTATCATATATATTAAAATTTAATCACATATGTATAATGATTTTATATAACCAATTTAATTGAAATACATGATAAATTTATTATTCTAACTATATAATTACAATGGATGTTAACCCTTGTGGGTAAGGATACTCAGCCATAAAGATCTTATGATAATTTTTTTAGTTGATTATTCATTGATATAGAAAACAATTGCAACACTATAAACATATTAATATTGAACTGAATTAAACGGAAAGATACTAAACATGTAATATCATGGGAACATTAATAAAATACGGTTATCCAGATTTGGTCTAATGTAGGAATTAACTTGTTTTTTTATCATTGAAGTTTTCTGTCTCAAAAAGTGTGAAATTGTAATTTTTATATAATAAATTACCTTGAAAATTATTATGATTATTCCATAGGTCATTTGAAAATGAAATTACCTTTTAGTCGATGTCAAATTATTTTATAATATATTCTATTTTAGGAAAAAAATAAATATTTATTTATCAAATAGATAATTATTTTTGAGGATCAATAAATATTATCTCTGAGAAGGAGTGTTATATGGAAATAATAAGACCTATTTTTTGTCTTGAATAGGTTTTTTTACCAATGTGGGTTATTAATTAGGTTTTTATGATTCATGTATTTGACTATCCATGTTTTGTGTCATTAGTGGATTGACAACCCTAAACATGAAATGAATTATAAATACATATGTATTAATAATTTACTAAATTACCCATTATATCATGGATTGAACCCATGTGCGTATAGGGGTGTAAGCCATGTGATAGACATTCAATGTAGTGGATTCTATCATTATAGTGGATTTTGGGAACCCAAAATAGTAGTAATGGAGCCACATACATTACCAAAGAAAAAATTAAACGGATAAAAACCATTCCACAAGTTTGACCTCAAGTTATTTCTTACCTCAATACTAAAAAAATTGATCATATCCATCATTGAATGAATTTTTCAACAAAAATTTCATATGGAGTTACCGTGGATGAATTAATTTACAATAATAACATTAATATTTGATAAATATTATTTTTTTTTTGAAATGTGAATTATTATCCTTCACTTATTCTGGACATTTTTTTGGCATTGATGATTGATAATTTTTATTAAATTATTTCAATGAATTATTAGTAAACTAAATAAATATTCTATATTGTAAAATTATTTATGGATAATAAATTTTTTTTTAAATATTATTATTAGTTTTTTATAAAACTAAGCTCATGAGGTGAAAAATGATGATGAATTATTGACACTAAATAATCATGATTATGTACATTTTTTAATGTAGATTATTCCCTCTACATGAAAACTTTTTCCCCACAACCCATTAAAATTGTAACACCCCATGATTTTATAAATTATTTTCTTTAAATAATATATACATTATTTCATGTATATACACCACTATTATTAATAGAAAAACATCATAAAATTGAAATTTTACTATTTAATAAGTATTTTATAAACTAAATCATGGTTTGGTGGGAATGAATAGGAATAACTATAATAAGGATCATATGTAGAATATTTTTCCAAAATAAAATGACTAATCAATCATGAATTTATTATCAATTGGTTTTCAAATAAGGAAAAATAATTTCAAGGAGAAAGAGATGTATTTCCTAAAACATTATTGTAATGTATTTTTATCTTAAAAAATTAATATTAGCACTACTTATATATGATTATAATGAACTAATAATATCGCCTATTGAATATAATGAATCCACATTCATATTATTATTAATAATAAACAATGAATATGGATATTTTAATTTAGTTCTTCAAAAAAACATTGTCATCAAAATAGTATTTTTAATATCATAAAAATATATTATAACTAATTTCAAGCACATTTTTAATATTTTTTTTGAAAAAATCAACGTAATTCTTCAGTTAATTATATCAGAATTGGAGTAGGATGAATTTTTTTAATTTTTTTTTGAAACATTTATTTTTTGAGGCAATAGATAAAAATTCCTATTTTTTTAAAAAAATCATTGTTCTTTTATATAAATCTAGTAAATTAAAAGTCCCATTAATTTTGGGATTTTAATTTATATTAATAGAAGATGCCATTTATTTAGAAAATTATAATTAAATACATATTATTCATCATTTTATTTTATTTTATTTTATAATCATTTTTATTAAACAAAATTAATTTTTGTAATAAAAATTCATTAAATTTTCCCACTAATAGTTCAATTATTTTTATCAACTTTCATAAATTGATGATTATAATGTATATTATAAATTTTGAATCATAATTTCTTAATTTGGTTATAAGATAAATTTTATTCACATAATTACATAAAAATAATAAAAAAAATCATGGGAAAGGAAAATGATAGAAAAAATTAAAATTATATAGAAAACACCAAAAATACCACACAAAAAATCATTTATTTGTTTTTATTAGACATGGCTTTACCTAAAATCAATATTAGACTATTTTTTGTGGGTTTTGTTCAAATATTGGTTATATTCTAGGAGAAGGATTTATTATGTTTAATTAATGTCATTTTCTCACATTTAATATCATAAAATACATTTTCATGTCTTTGCTAATAATAAAAATACAATATGAATAAACCAAAATTACTAAATTTTTAATAATTTTTTATAAATTTTAAATTTTAAATTATTTATATAAAATTATTATGCTTCCCCAACAGACCTATTGGACAAGTAAAGAAAAATAATGAAACAAATGGATAAGAAAAGTGAAAATATTTAGATAAATTACGATATTCCATGAATTTTATAGATAATTTTAAATGATAGGTATTGATATTATTGTTACAATTATTCTTACAATTTTATCTTTTTTACTTTAATTATAAATTTTCTGAATTATTATGAGAATGATTGGAAATGGTATTTAATGTTTACAAGTCATTTATAAATCATTAGAGAATTAAAAAAAATATATCATAACTCAATATGATGTTAAATTTTATAGGATGTAATAATTTTTCCATTTATATACAACATTTAATATTTAATATTAAATTGAAAACACTTAATGATTTTGTAAAAAAACATAATGTTAAATATGACAAACGAGATGGTCAAACCAAAATGCATGGTTTCAAATAACTCCAAAAAATATCTTAAATTTATTTATTTATTATATATATAAATTAATCTCCTTAAAATAAAATTTATGGAACATCCATTTTTCATGGATAATACCTTTATTATAAATTTATATTTCATTTTTTTAATAATATTTTTAACCAACTCAATTATAAAAGTGCATCTACTCTCATCCATTACTCACACCTATTTAGATATTTTTCATGACCATAACATTCCAATATAATTTAGTAACCATTCTATCAATGTTATAGTAATTTTTGTTGAACCAAAATACAAAACTAACAATGCTTAAGGTGTAAGCCAAGGGTTCTTTTTTGACGAATTTATATAATTTATAATAGAGTTTTTAATTATAATTTTTTTCTACCGTGATAAAATATTAATTAACATTGATGATGCTACAATATATATTTTTTACATACTCAATAGAATTATTATTATTATGTTACAATAATTTTTTTATTTTCCATCCAATTTTAAATTTAACCATCATTGATGTGTACGTATAGATTTCATCCTCCACAAAGAGATTTATTTCATTTTTCATCCCCACATCACATAAATGGTAATAAAGACATAATAAATGAACATATTATATTTTTTTAACATTGTTGAGATTTTTAAATAAGAATTATTACATAGCTTTTAAATTTTTATTTTTTTTTGGAAAATGATAACATTTCTCATCTGTACCTGCAGAATACCACCCCTCTAAAGCAATGTGGTCCTTTTTTCATTACCGTATGACATGGTTTGTCATATAAATGTAACTAATGAATAAATATTAAAATTATAAAATATTTTTTATTATAGATTTCTATGAGATTTTATACCACATTTCTTATCCTTCAAGTAGAAAAAATAGAAATGTCACTCATCTGTAGGTGTAAAGCACATCTCCTAGAATACGATATTTTTAATTTTTCAGGTCCACCATACATATTGAATTCTAATAAATTATTTAGTTTATAAAAAATATAACCTTTTCATAAAATATCATTCCCTTTTTTGGATCTTGTAATACATTTACCGTATATTTTGTTTCTTCAAGCGTGAATAATTAATTATGTATCCATTAGAATATAGGATGATTAAAACATGTAAAAATACACAAATAAACCAAAAATGAAATTTTCATTATGGATTTGAAAAAAAACATGTGTGTTTATATTCTAGTATTTCCATTATTTTTATTAAAATAATCTATCAAAGTATAGAAATGGATCCAGAAATGAAACTACTTTCTATTAATAATCATTTCTTATAAATTTATGGTCTCTTTTACATTTAGAGAAATAAATGTTTAATTCAAATCTCCTCAAATTCTTATCATATTTTCAAAAAATTGAAAAAATTATTAGAATAATTTCCATCCTCATTAATCGAAATTTAACATCTAAATCTGAGTTTTCTGCTCTCTGCAATGTTATCTACATTTGGGAATCAGATCATGCTTTATTTTACATGAATATTATATTTCCCTTATCCTCTTTACAAAAGAGTGATTCAATATCCCTTCAAAAAGTGTCATTTTCCATTGATATTTTTCAAATAATTAATAAAAAAACCCTTTCATGATCATATGTGTTATCTTCCACTCCCTGGAAATGTTTTTAAGAAATAAATAAAACCCATTTTATTGGATATGAGGTATAATTGTGAGGGAAAAATTTATATGTGGGATAATATTTTTATAACTATTTATTTAATAAGATATTTTCTTTAAGAAAAATATTTTTGATATCACATGGTATATGTAACACTGAGTTTCAATGATTCATGACATTCTATATAAATATTATTATTTTATTATAAATGTTATTACATAGTTATTTTTGTGCGTATAAATATAAACAACTATATAAAAAATATATTTTTTAATTTTTTATCCCATTGAAAAATGCATAATAATTAATTTTTTAATTATCACTTGGATGAAATTGAAGATAATGTTTCTTATTTGTAAAAGAGTTTTTTATTCAAAACCCTTTTATTATGTTTTCAATTTATTTTAATATAAAAAAATTTAATTATTCACTATTGATAAATGAATGTAATTAAATTAGTTGATTAATTATATAATCTAATGATTTTACATTTTCATAATTATAGTTATTTATAAAGTATTTATAAATAATTTAATTTATTCTTCAAAATCTCATTTTTCATCAAAAAAATTCTAATTTTACGCATAGATATTATATATAATATCTAATAAATTTAGAAATTTGGTTTGATAAAATGGATATTAATATTGAAATAATTATTCCACAATCTTACTAAAATTATTGTTTGGTATTTTTCAAAAAATGATTGATTCTTACTGAATAGTGAAAAATTATGATCTTTGCAGAACATTCATATTTTGACATAATTGATTTAATTAAAATGACACATTATAATTTAAAATTGTGTTTAATGTTACAAAATTAAGCATTTATTATACATTATAAAAACAATTTCATATTAATTAAAATTATATTTAATTTTGTATGTGTTCATTTTTTCTTATTAAAACGCAGATTCCTAAAAATAGTTTTTGCTAAAATATTAAAATTTATATTCAAATGGATTTTTGAAAATTTTCCTTATTAGATATTTTAAAATTGATTTCAAATTTTAAATTATAAATCCCCAAAATAATTATCAGGCGAGTTTTACTATTGGATCAAAGAATGTGTTACTGAGAAAAAGAATTTATTTGTCTTGGTAAATATAAATTAAGGTAATAAATAGAAATTAAGTAGAATGGGAAAAAAATACCTCAGAATATATATTATTTTTATCTATATGAGATGTGGGTATACCTAGAATCATTCTTTTACTATTTTGGTTTTCATAAACTGAAATCCTGGTTAGATTTGAATATATAAATGCTTATAATTTTAAAATATTGTTTTCAATCATTTTATATGCTAAAAATGTTTTGATGATCAGGATAAGAATAAAGATACATTATTAATGGAAAAATATTATTTTAGTATTTAAACTGATTGAATTTAATTTTAATATGTTATTTTTAATTATAAAATATATTATAATATTTAATATCATCATATAGCCTTGAGGGAATTCTTGTGCAATAAAACAAAAAATTCAAATAAATCATATAAAAATATTAAAACAGAAAATATTTTGATGATTTGTGTGTTATAATTCGACTTAATCTGTTATATTGAATCCATTAAATTCAATTTTTTTAACACTCTTTAAATATGATTTAAATGGTAATTAATGTTTAAATATAAATTTAAAGTCAAAATTAATCAATATATGGCCTTCTATAAATCCATTTTATTAAAAAAATTCTTTTTATATCATTATTAGTGACTTATGTACAACATTATGTTTTTAAAATTACATACATTAAAATAAAAGAATGAAAATGTTTTGACAACGATTAATGTTAAACATGGTCAATGTTGGGGTTATAGTAAGATATAAGGATTGAAATTACACCTTAACCTAAAAATATTTATTTTTGATTATATTTTGACCATACACTACTTATATTAATATATATGGATCTTTCTATCCATTCATCAAGAGTTAGTGAAAATTACTATATATTAGTTTTTCATGTATTTACCAGATTTCATATCACCACATTTGTACAAGTGAATCTCTTCGCCTCTCCTCCACATGCCTCTTGAGCCATTTATTATGAAAATTCGATACCAAAATACGTTACCTAATATACAAATAATCTCATAGTGGATCTGGTATCACCAAAATATAAATCCAGTTAGGATTAAGGTTTAAGCTAATGGAGGTTTTCTAAATAATGAGAATAATTGATAACCAAGTGTTTTATTTTTATTTCTTATTATTCCTCCATAAAATATTCCTTGGCCATAGTAAAATAATTCCATAAGAATATTCAATGTAATTAAATAATATTCTTGTTAGGGTAAAATATGTTTTTATCTCTTTATATATGTTATGGGAAATGAAGACATCGCTTAATGTACATATGGAATAACACCTCCATGAATCAATGTGATTTTTTTTCAATAACTATATAACATGTCTAGAAATATATATATAATTAATATATATATATATATATATTTATTTATATTCAATCATAATAATTTATTACTTACCTTTTTTAATCCTTCCATTACTTGTAAATTAATAACGCCACTTGTGCGTATTTTTGGAATACCACCATAACAAAGAAATTTAATTTTATTTTAATTAACATGTCAGATTGTTAGTGATAATTATAGAAATAATTAATTAATATAACATCTCTAAAATAATTATAAATATTTATAAATAATTTTTTAGATAACTTATTTATTTTCAATCAAGTTGAAAAGTAGAAACATCGCTCATGTGTACAAGAGCACTACTGCCTCTATTATACAAAGTATTTCATTTTTCACAACCACCATCAAATATATTTTACAAATTTGTTTTTAACATTAATAAAATAATATTATTTTTGGATAATGATTCTAGATATAATATAACCATGATTTCATTTACTCTATTCGTCTAATTAATGTCATTTTGGACGTATAAGTCGAACATACCCCAAACACCCAACATGAAGTTATGTATTTTAGAAACTGAATAAAAAAAGTTACAAATGTTATTAAGGGAATTATGGAAATGGAATTATAATGAATTAGTTTCTTAATGAATTAGTTAATCAGTTTAATGTTATTAATATATAGGGATTACATAATAAAAAATTGATTCGGGGATCGATGTAAGGGATTTTATTTCAAATTTTCGTTTTTAGTATCTTATTTCAAAATATTTTTACTCAGTTTCATGTTTTTCTTATATGTTTTAATTTTTTTTATTATTCAGTCATACAAGTTTGATAATGATAATTTAAAAATATTTGTTAATTTCTTTATAACATATTAAAAAGCATTATTTTCAATATTTTATACATGATTTGTATTTGAATTGCATTGCCATAATGTGTAAAATGGGGGTGTGCCTCTTTAATTCCTTGTTCCATCTCATTATGATGAACAAAATGGATGTTCTCATCTATTGTATCCCTTTTTTATAGATGGGGAGGGGTTATATTTCCCATCCTCTTCATCTTCTTTCTCATGATTGGTTCTTGGAGCTTCTGGCCATCGAGCTAGCCTCAATGGATATTTGGATCACAAATGGTGTCCTTATGGTCGAGATGTCCCCCATGGAAATATGTTTCACCTAATATTGGCTTAGATCATCATTGGTTTATTAATTATATCACATATATCTATGTTCTTGATAATTCTTACTCCATGTATGTTCTGATTGGGGTTTTAAGTAAATTGATTCAATATATATACATGTTTCGAAGATAATATATCTAATTTTTCAAGAGGAGGATAATATTTCAACGGTTTGGTCATGAAAATACTATTATTTCAATATATTAAAATTTATTTTTCTAGATAGCTATGTGACTATCACATGGGTCAAGACCTGATTTTAGATACTATATGGTTTTGGCTTCTAACTGTACCCCTACCATTTCTCAATCTTGAAATTACGTGACTTGTAAGAAATGATTATGGTATAATATTTGGATTATATATACATTAATAATCACTATATCAACTTGATTTTTAAATTTTGTGTTCGTATAATGACTTATCAATGTTTCAACTTATTTTATTTAGATTAGTATATAAGCGGAATATCAATTCAAACAAAACGAAATTTATAAAGAGAATACTTAATTTTGTGAAAACTATTGGCGACATGGTCATGATTATATTGAATGTCACAGGGTTCTCTTTGAGAAGTACATGGACCTGTATATGATATAGTAAGTACATAGTGGTTATATTTTCATTGAATATGGGGATAGGAATGTCTCAGGCGATTCCCACTGGAATATGTAGGCTCGCCTATTTTAAATACCAATTCATATTTTTATAAATGATCTTGAGGGATTTTATTTTATGTCATTTATAGGCGCAAAACCTCAGAAGGTATGTAATCATACATAATAGTGTGGGGAGGTTATCAATTAGATGGTGGACCAATCAGTAGAGTTTGGAGAACCTATTTTTTATGGATAGTGAATCCCTCAAGAGTGACCCCATCATCATAATAAGAAAAGTTTCATAATAACTAAAGGGGGTCAATGTGTGCCCAACGTTTTTGGTTGTACTTCGATCAAATTTAAAATGTTACAATGAATAGTTAATTAATAATAATGAATATTGGAAGCATGGAATTATATATCTGATGATCACAAACATAGTTTATTAAAATCTATGTACCAACCAACGGGTGGTGTTGAGCCCCCTCAACAAGATCACCAAAAAGGGAATATAAAATATATTTCCTAGGGAGTGGATATAAGCTGATGGAGTCACATGGGTTCTACTAAACACCAAATTTGATCCCATGGGAGAGGTCATTTGAAACTCAAATTAGAAGGATGGTTGTAATAATGTAAGATCAATAAGTAGAAGATGTAATACTATTATGATGAAAAATGACATGTGATGTACAAGAATCATTTCACATAAGTTAATACCAATAATGGAAGAAATGTAGATGTAGATCATTATTTTGAAAAATATTTCCAATATGATGAACATGTAGAATATATAAAAAAATAATCAAGGAATAAATAGGATGAATTTTTTATGGATTTGTGGTACTTTTCTACCCCTACCAAGAAGTACACTAAGAATTTATATGACTAATACAAACATCCCAAACATATTTTGACTAGATAAGTGGGGAAAATATACATTATCTAGGGAGATTGAGAGAAAATATTACAGTTAAACATGTCTACAAATTTTTTCCGTGGAATATAACACCATGTAGAAAGGATAACCATTTGAAGGTCAGATGAAGGGGGGTTCTGTGGGAACCCCAACTCTTAATTCCAAGAATATAGCCACTTTTAGTATGGTAGTAAAGGATAAAAAAGAACACAATATGCAAATATCTAGGGAATTTGGATTTAATGTAGAGGAGTTGTATTTTCATGATCAATGAAGGTATAAAGATAATCTCAATGAAGAATAGATGGTGTGGTTCAAAACATAACTCAATGAAAAGTTCATTGATTTTATTCCACCTTAATTTGACATGGATATATATTCGGGGTTGAATTATCTTATTTCTACAATGTTAGAGGGATAGATCACCTAAAACAAATAAAATCAGATGATGGAATTATCATGGAAGTACTCGATTGAACTAGCTAGGTAGCCTATGAAAGGATAGATGGTTCTATTTTGGAAGTTTGGTTTTTTTATTCCTAAACTACATTCTCACTTTTGTGTGGTTTAACTATTAAAAAAATGGATATTTTCCAAAAAAATGAAAAATAAATTTGATTTCATGGTTTAACAAAGTGTGAAGAAGTATAATTTTTTTTATTTATTATATTTTGACAAACATTTTAGAACATCATGATTATTCTATTCTATATATATTCATTCACTATGGGAGAAATCACTATTTGTGATGGGTTATTTGCGACGGGATTTCTTCCCATCGCAAATAACCTGTCTAGGAAGATATTTGTGACTGCGAAAGTAGCCCGTCACAAATAACCAATTATTTGCGATGATATTTCGTCTCCCGTCACAAATAGTTTGGCGTGACTTGCGCGCCAAATCATGAAAATATTATTTGCAATGGGGAGATGTCTCCCGTCGCAAATAGTTTGGCGTGACTTACGCGCCAAAACACACGGCTTCCACGCCAAAATGTGCAGCTTGCGCGCCCAACCACGCAGGGGCATTAGAGACGGGCCCCGTTGCAAATACCTGGTGGTGGTCAAGACCTTTTTGCGCCGATATGTCGTCCCGTCGCAAAAAGTATGTCGGTAAGTAATATTTGTGACAGATCCCGTCGCAAATAACCTTTTAACCGCTGACTGTAATTAATGCGGGCGAGGGTATTTGTGACGGGGCCCGTCGCAAATACAACTATTTGCGACCGGAAGCCTGTCAGAAATACTCTCGTCGCAACTAATCTAACCTATATATACCCACAACCATTTTTTCACAAATCATTCAGATCTTGCTCTCTCTCTCTCTCTCTTCATTCTTCAGTTTCAAAGAGAAATTTTTTTTAGTTGAAGTTTTTTATATGAGAGCAATTGGAGGGCGTCAATATCTTCATAATATCAAAATTTAAGGTATTTATATTTTATTTTTTTATATTTATTTTAATTTTTTATGTTAATTTTAATTGTGGTTTATTAATTATAATTTAATTTGATTTCAATTGATTTTTATTTATATTTAGTTTTACTAAGGGATTGATATTGATAGTTATAATTATAAATAATTAGTTATAATTAATATTAATTAAATCTAATTATGAATAATTAGATATAATTAGGAATAAATAGTTATAATTAGGAATAAATAGATATAATTAGCAATACATAGATATAAGTAGCAATAAATAGATATAATTAGCAATAAATAGATATAATTATCAAGAAATAGATATAATTAGCAATAAATAGATATAATTAGCAATAAATAGATATAATTAGGAATCAATAGATATATTTAGGTGTAAATAGATATAATTAGTAATAATTAGGAATAATTAGGAATAATTAGGAATAATTAGTAATAATTAGGAATAATTAGAAATAATTAGGAATAATTAGCAATAATTAGGAATAATTAGAAATAATTAGTAATAATTAGCAATAATTAAGAATAATTAGGAATAACTAGGAATAATTAGCAATAATTAGGAATAATTAGAAATAATTAGGAATAATTATCAATAATTAAGAATAATTTGCAATAATTAGGAATAATTAGAAATAATTAGGAATGATAAGCAATAATTACGAATAATTAGCAATAATTAGCAATAATTAGCTATAATTAGGAATAATTAGAAATAATTAGCAATAATTAGCAATAATTAGGAATAATTATAAATAATTAAGAATAATTAGTTATAATTAGGAATAATTAGCAATAATTAAGAATAATTAGCTATAATTAGGAATAATTAGCTATAATTAGGAATAATTAGCTATATTTAAAAATAAGTAGCTATAATTAGGAATACTTGGCTATAATTAGGAATAATTGGATATAATTAGGAATAATTAGTTATAATTAGGAATAATTAGGAATAATTAGGAATAATTTTCTATAATTAAGAATAATTAGCTATAATAGGAATGATTAGCTATAATTATGAATAATTAGCTATAATTATGATTAATTAGGAATAATTAGGTATAATTAGGTATAATTAGGAATAATTAGGAATAATTAGGAATAATTAGGAATAATTAGAAATAATTAGGAATAATTTGGAATAATTAGGAATAATTGGTAATAATTACCTATAATTAGCTATAATTAGGAATAATTATGAATATTTAGGAATAATTAGCAATAATTAGGAATAATTAGCAATAATTAGAAATAATTAGCAATAATTAGAAATAATTAGCTATAATTAGGAATAATTATTAATAATTAGTAATAATTAGCAAAAATACATATAAATAAATACGAATAAATAGAATAAATAGGAATAAATAGGAATAAATAGTAATAAATAGAAATAAATAGGAATAAATAGGAATAAATAGGAATAAATATGAATAAATAGGAATTAATCAGAATAGTTAGCTATAATTAGGAATAGTTAGCTATAATTAGGAATAGTTATTAATAATTGACAATAATTAGCATTAATTAGCAATAATTAACATTAATTATCAATAAGTATCAATAATTAGCAATAATTATCAATTAAAAAAATTATATTATCAATATTTATGAAAAAAAATATTAATATTATTAAAATAAAAAAAATTATAAAATATTAAAATTATCAATATTCGCAACAGGCTTTGCTCTATTCTTAACATGTTTAAATCTCAAAGGGTCGCCAATTGTCAGGTCATGTGAAATAAAAAGTTTGTGTCAGCCATGTCCAATGTAAACTCTATAATTGTCCTCGCATGGTTGATCACCTCGCAAGTAGTGTTGCAATCGGACAAACCAAGTCATTCCCTTCTTATCTATAATAATTATCTAACATGAACCTTTACACAGACCATTATTCATTGAAAATTTAAGGGAAAAATAATTATATCCCTCAAATATTTAAGGAAGAATGATCTATTTAAAGTGTCATGTGAGACGATTCTTAGAGATGAGAACGTCATTACTTTGGTCGTCCAATTGCAACACTACTTGCGAGGTGATCAACCATGCAAGTACAATTATAGAGTTTAAGTTGGACATGACTAACATAAACTTTTTATTGTGCATGACCTAACAATTGACGACACTTTGAGTTTTGAACATGTTAAGAATAGAACAAAGTCTGTTGTGAATATTGATAATTTTAATATTTTATAAATTTATTCATTATTTTAATAATATTAATATTGTTTTTTCGCAAATATTCATAATATACTTTTTTTATTACAAATAATTAGTAAACAAAATCTGCTTACATAATGAACGGAAAATTTGTAACAATCTCCACAATGATGATTACCAAATTACCTTTCATTATTCAAGCATTTATTCTTTTGCTAAGTATTGCTAAGTATTGCTAAATTATAAATAAATAGTAATAATTATTAATAAATTGTAATAGTTAGTAATAAATTGTGATGATTAGTAAAAAATTGTAACAATTACTAATAATTTCTAATAATTTGTAATAATTAGCAATAATTAGCAATAATTAGCAATAATTAGCAGTAATAAGTGTGAGAAAGATGCAATTAAATGAGCTGTCGGACAAAAGAGTATCCATAAATCCACTGGAAATTGTGTCGCCATTAATTAATGATAATTATTAAGTCGTTGTAATTATTTATATTCTATATCAGATAGGTTTTTATAATTTCAAACTATTCAAAAACAGTGAGGATTTTATATTTTATGTAGAAAAATATGGAACAAGGAAGTCGACATCAGTTATATTTAGATGATCGCGCTTGGATAAATGAGCACAAAAATCCAAATGGTTCTAGTTTTAATCCTGTATATATTGAGGGTGTTAACGCTTTTTTATCATTTGCATCATCAAAATCGGAAAATGTTTCAGAAGGCACAATTCAGTGTCCTTGTAAAAAATGTGCTCTGGGAACGTTTGACACATTTGACAAGGTTGGGGGACATCTCTTTCGGTATGGTTTTCAACCAGATATGTTTTTTAGTATCAACACGGTGAATGCAGTTCTAGAGAAGATCATAATAACTTGATTCTGGATCCATCAAGATTTCAAAATTTAGTACATGATGTTGCAGGTCCATCTGTGCAAAAAACTGAAACTCGCGATGATATTGATTTAACTCCTGAGTTGGAACCATCATAATTTTATTAGTTGTTGTGGTCTGCTGAGGATTCATTATATCCTGGTTTCAAGGTAATCAAATTAGAAGCGGTTGTAAAATTTATGGCTATTAAATAAGATAATGCAATATCAAACAACTATTTTGATTAGATATTTTCTTTGGATAAAACACTATTACCTGAAAGAAATGTGATGAATGCAAATTACTATGAGGCCAAGAGGTTGATTCCTAATTTGGGCCTTATTTATCGGAAGATTCATGCATGTCCAAATGATTGAATCTTATATTTTAGAGAAAATGAGTCATTGGATATTTGTCCCACATGTGTAAAATCGAGGTATAAAGAAGCTCAACCAGGGAAGTCTAGATCAATTCCAGTAAAACAGTTGAGATATTTCCCCCTTACTCCCAGATTACAGCATTTATTTATGTCTCAGAACACAGCGTCAATGATGTCATGGATCAAAACCAAGATTTCAACTGATAAAAGCTTGAATAATCCATCTGATGGTGATTCATGGAAAAATTTTGATCGTATGCATACGTCTTTTGCTGTAGAAGGCTGAAACGTATGATTGGGTCTTTCTACTAACGGTTTTTGTCTGTTTAGTTCTTATGATAGTCAATATTCATGTTGGCCTGTCTTTATAACTTCATAAAATTTTCCTACATGGATGTTGATGAAGGAGCCTTATATCTTTTTGACTCTATTAATCCGAGGACATATGAAAAATAATATTGATGTTTATTTGAAACCATTGATTGATGAGTTAAATTCATTATGGAGTGATGGTGTTAATACATATGATGTTTCTGCAAAAAAAATTCATATTAAAAGCTGCATTGATGAGGACGATTAGTGACTTTCTGGCATATGGCATGTTATCTGGTTTGAGTACACATGGTCTGAAATCATGTCCTTATGGTATGAAAGAAAACAAAGCCTTTATGTTGGTCAATGGAAAAGAACATTACTATTTTGATTTTCACCGTAGATTTCCTCCAACTGATCATCCTTTCGGAGGAACAAATATAATTTCAGAAAAGGTACAATTGAAAGGGATGAATCTCCAAATATGATCTTAGGTACAGAGTTAAAATTAGTTGTATTTTCATTACCCCCATCACATTTGGACCAACAGTAAACCAACAAAAAATTCATGGCTTTGGGAAAGAACATAAATGGATAAAACAGAGCATTATTTGGGATCTTCTATATTGGTCTGATTTGTTGGTCCACCACATTTTGGATGTTATTCATATTGAGAAAAATGTTTTGATAATTTATTTGATACAGTTTTGGATACACCAGGTAAGACCAAAGATACTATAAATGCACTATTAGATCTTACCCAAATTTGCAGGTGACTAGAACTTGAATAATTTGAAAATGTCAGATCATAGAGGTTAATGAAGCCAAAAGCATATTATACACTATCCAAGGAGATTCACTTATTATTTTGTTAGTGTATTGCATATTTGAGACTTCTAGATGGCTATGATTCCAATTTAGGCAGATGTGTTACAAATGGTTATATTAATGTATTAAAAATTCATGACTGTCATGTTATAATAGAAAGACTTATGTAAATTGGATTCAGAGGTTTGTTGAATTTTATGATTTGGGATTCGATATCAGACATATCATATTTTTTTCGAGACATTTGTGCAGCGACAACAAACT
This sequence comes from Viscum album, assembly GCA_963277665.1. Lineage (NCBI taxonomy): Eukaryota > Viridiplantae > Streptophyta > Magnoliopsida > Santalales > Viscaceae > Viscum > Viscum album. Next base: position 531,646,528 of record OY728133.1, read on the forward strand.
ACGATGTGCTAAGAAAACTGGAAGAAGATGTTGCTGTAATTATATGTAAACCGGAAAAAATCTTTCTGCCGGCTTTCTTTGACTCAATGGAACATCTGATATTACATTTTCCACATGAAGCTAAATGTGGAGGTCCAGTACAGTTTCGATGGATGTTCCCATTCGAGAGATGCATGCAAAAATTGAAAAAAAAATACGTAACAAAGCATCAGTTGAAGGCTCAATAGAGGAAGCTTATTTGCAAGAGGAAATTTCTTTTTTTCTGCTCTCATTATTTTGAATCTCAATATCCCTCAAAATAGAATCACATGGGGCAAAAAAAGGGAATGTTAATGATGAAATGTACAATCAATTAACAGTTTTTAATCAGCCAAATCTTGGTTTCGGTGGAGTTCATGAATGATGGCTTTCAGATGATGAACATCACAGAGCTCATGCATACATTCGGCTCATCTATGAAGAAATGAAATCATTTTTCCTATGAGTGCTTCTATCACTTATTCTATAAATTATGTTACAGTATTTATACTTATTATGTTTGTATGTTATATTATAATCATATTAAGAAACAACTTCCACAAATTACCACAGCTGCTCTTGAAGAACGCAGAAAAAAAAATTCTCAATGGTTTCCAAAACTAGTAACATAAATTAATGATGGTTTAATATCAATGGAGTTTATTATTTATTATATATATAATTGTTTTAAAAAAATTCAGGTGTCTCAATATGATGATAAAATTGATAAGAGATTGTGTATATTGAGTAACCCACCATCCAAAATGGTTAAATCTTATAATGCATATCTGGTGAATGGTTTTCGATTTCATACACATGCATATGTGGAATCAAAAAAACAATGAAAAGTGGAGTTTTCTTGAGAGGATCACATCACATAGAAACTGAAGTTGACTTTTATGGCATTTTGGATGAAATTATTGAGATGTGTTATCTAGGACAGAATTACATAACAATGTTTAAATATCGGTGGTTTGATACCGAGAAAAGTTTTCATGTTCATCAGACTCATGGAATCGTCGATATTAAATATAAAAGTCTTCTTGTAGTAAATGTACCATTTTTACTAGCTCAACATGAACATCAAATTTATTATGAAAAATATTGTGCTACTTCAAGAGACTGGAGAGATTGTTGGAGCATAATAAAAATGAAATCTCGGGAAAATCAGTTTACTCAAACTAAATGTGGTTCCACTGAAGTGGAAGTAATTTAAATTTTTCAAGAGATGGCTCAAAATCCATCTGATTCACAAAGAGATGTGAATATTGACGATGACACCCCACAATTAAGGATCGATGGTGATGAAGATGTTATTGATGTTACAAATGAATTTTAAATGACAAGAGATGCTAAAAATGAAACTCATATGGATATTGATGATGCTGAGGAGGAAGATGAAGACATTGACATTCACAGCTATGGAGAATAGGATGAATATTAACATTGACACGGTTAAATGCTGGTTATAATCATAACTAATATATATCTATATATAAAAGTTATTTTCAACTATCTTCTAACAACAATCATTTTGTGTTTCATATGGACTCTGATCTATTGCGTGATTTGGAGGAGGCTAAGCTACCTTTGGATGATGAGGATGTGGGATCAACTGACCCTCAGCCTACTGGTGGTTCAGTAGGTACGTTGAGGGGGCACGATCTTGCGTGACTGATGATTCCTGAACCTATCCCCGAGCGACGTCCAAATCTTGGATTCGATCCACACAAACGGAGGTATGGTAAACTACATATTTTAGTTAGATTTCATTAATTTATTTATATATATACTAATTGTTTGATTATTTAATCCTTTTTCACAGTTTTTAGCATGTAGATATTGGACAGGGGGCATTATATTGTGCAATTATTTTTCTCATCCATGGATCACATGGGAACAGATTCTCATTGATGTGCGACACGACATGTTCCAGCATTGGATGGTATGTAAATAAATAATATATATTTTGAAATTTATTTTATCAACAACCTGATATTATAAATTATTTGTAGGGTTTATGACATCCTATCGTTGATAGCATCCATGATGTAATCCACACGGCATGGCAGGTTTCTATGCTTGACCGTTTTTTCTAGTTTTTGCACAATTTTAGAAGGACAGCCATTAAGAATGAAGGGTGACAGAATTTGATGAGTCGTGTAGAGACCACTTACCAGAGTAAATTTCATCTCACGTTTGGGATGGATTATGTTTATACTGGTTGGGTGGTGGATTTCAGAGGAGGTCTTCAGTGGGATGACAGAGCTGGGGGAGACAGGAGGTGACGAATCGAGCTGGTAGTCGTACATTTAGTTTGCATAGACATCATCTGGTAAGTATATTTTTTAAATATTTTATATAACTTTAAATATAAACAGTTCATTTTATATTTCTGTAGGCAGTCGAGCATCTTGATATTTTGTAGTTCGACATTTATCAGAGGATGTACAGTGATCCAGCCACTAGAGAGATTAGAGGTGATTGTCAGCTTCAGATTGTGGTTAGTATTATTTTTTCAGTTTATCAATTAACATCATATAATATTTTGACAATTTTAATTTTAAATTGGAATTGAAGGAATCATATGAGGCTGCAACCTCTCATACATAGTCTTCGGGTCAGGACGAGATGGCTGAGCAGACCAGTGCTCACCATTTTGATGAGGCGGCATGGATACAGGCGACTCATTATGGCTTTGAGAAGGGAAGAGTAGTTGGCATCGACAATAATTTGACTCATGGTACTTATTATGGTACTGTTGCGATGTCGGCGTCCATCCTGAGAGGAGCTCATGGAGAGACATCCTCTTATAGCTTACAGTATCAGGAGTAGTTGCGAGCTTAGGCTGAGCATATAGAGATTTTGGAGAAGCAGCAAGAAGAGATGTGTCGGCGGCATCAGTAGCAGTAGCAGCTGTATGAGGAGGAGATGCTTCGATGGTAGCAACAACATCACGAGCAGATAGAGTACATGAACTGTCTGAATCATAGTTTAGGGATGGAGTTTCCTCCACCAGCTCCTCCACCCCCTCCAGAAGACAAACCCCCAGTGATTTTTTATGTTACAAACATTTTAATTTAACAATGTAATATGAATTATTTACATTTTCTGTCATTTATATCGGTGAAAATATTACATAATTTATTTTTTAATATTTTTTAATATTTTTATATTTTTTATGATTATTGAGAACTTTAATATTTTTTTTCTTTTATTTTTATAATAATAGTAATATTATTTTTTAATTAATCGTAATTTTATTAAATTTTATTTTTAAAAAATTAATTCATTATTTGTGACGGGACCTTCTGTGACGGGACCTAGTCGCGCATATTCTAACTACATATTTTTAAAACCATATGTGTGACAGTACTACTTGACTGTCACAAATAATTTTTTGTGACGGGCCTGTCGCAGAAAGTGTTATATATATATATATATATATATATTGTGACGGGATGAAAGCCTGTCGCAAATAGTTTTTGCGATGGGCCCGTCGCGAAAACGTTATGTATATATAATACATATAATCAGAAGCATATTTTTGACAACTATGTTTCCCGTCGCAAATAATATTTTTGGCGATGAGCCCATTGCAAATACTTATATTTGCGATAGTGTTTTCTGTAACGGGATATTTGCGACAGGGCACCATCGCTAAGGCCTATTTGCGATGGTTTCCCTTCGCAATTATTAATAATTCTAGTAGTGATTTATAAATTTCAATGGTTATTTTTAGAGAATATATTTTCAATAATATTATATAAATTTTTTAAATTTATTTCTCAGGAAAAGTTAATTTATTATCATTTTTATGACGTAATTTAATGTGTTATTCCTTATTGCATTGAATTCCAGTTAAAAAATGTTTTATGTTCAATCTATAAACTAAATGTACTTTTTTAATGTTATAGTTCCTGCATATTTTATTTCAATAATGGTTTAGAAAAATGTAACGCTCTAATTAATTGGGTAAATTGATTGAGTTTACTAATTATATGTTGCTTCTAGGATATGTGGTAATTATCCAGTTATGTGATTCAATTAAATATAAGATTATAATGATAATTTCACCTATTATAAACTGCTTTTTTAATAATTTATATGCTGATTAATGTAACAACCCCGGTAAATAAAGAATATGACATTTTCATATTTATCCATATTTTTGAATAAAATAGTAATATTACTTTAAAGGGGAAGCTATGCTTGATTGTGTACCCAACACGCAATAACGAGTTTCTTGGGAATCTTACGTTGCAGTCTAATAATAAAAGAATTTTATTTTAAATGGTAGTTTACATGTAGCTGTTGTATTGGAGGGAATGTATATAAATAACTATAATATGATTATATATGTTTTTAAATGTTTTTACATTTATCCAATAAATGATAAAGGCTTAAAATACGGAAAGAATTCAATTTTAGGCGTATATGCCCTCGTTTTCACTAAAGGTCCACTTATCGCCTTTTGATGGTGAACCGTCATTAAATATAGTTTTTTTCACTCTTATACATTCTATTGGACCAAATAAAACTCTTCTTATGAATTGGGACATCAAAATTTAGTTTTTGTAAATTTTTGGTATCTTTCCGATAAAGTTCATTTTTTTAATGAATAGTGTAAAATGTTGTATTTTAATTCAAAACCTCTTTTTAATCTAATTTATTTATATTATTAGATTATCTTTTGAATTGGTTTTAAAGTGAAATTAGAATATATTTTTACCATTAAATCCAATAGTGGTCATTCTAATTAATTTCACTTTGAAATCAGACTTAAACTAGTGTCAATCTTTTGATACTTATTGTTTCATAAAAACACGCTATTTGCTCTGACAGTGGGAATTAATTATTATATTAATTAATGTTACTTATATGTTTTTAATTTTTTAAAATAGTCTTCATTTTTGAATTCGGAATATCAAATATAGCTTAGGGTGAATTTTTGGGTTTTTTCGGAAAAACTTCAATTTTTGATGAATAGTGAAACCACTAAGTGGTACTTATAAAAAATAATTTTTCCGTTTAAAAGAAATTTTGCCATATTTGTGTTTTTAATTTCAAAAATCTGACATACATGGTTTTAATTAAAAATTAAAATGTGGTTCAATGGGATAGAAATAATTTTTTGGTGAATAGTAACTTATTATGTTTTTAATCGCGATTAGAGGTAATTAGTGTAGTTTATGGTAAGAATAATTTTTTAATAAAATGAAATGACCTAGACACATGTACTACCCTCATTGGATGTGTAATGGCCGACCAAGACAATCCATGGGTCAACTTAGGGACCCCATGGAGCCACTTTGGTTGGGAAATGACATAAATATCTTTTTATTTAATGTTAAAGTAAAAATGACACAAACATGAGATGTTTTACTAAAACAATTTTTACATGGGGTTATAAAAGTCATAATTTTGACTATAAATAGTCATTGGAAAGATAAACATATTTCCTACATCATAGTATTTTTTTGATAATTTTTATACATTAAGTAAATTAAATTATTTATGACATCATGATGATGCAGCAATGACCTCATTATTTAACGATTTAAATAAAATGGAAATATAATGTAATATATAAGACCTAAAGATGTCCAAAACCTATTGGATGAGTGGATTTCGAACCCTTATCACTGTATCCTCGAAATAAATCAATGTGGGACCTTTAAAATCCGAAACACTTTTGAAAATAAAGTAACATTTTTTAACTTTACAAGAGTGCCCCTCCTCTCCTCTTATAAAAGGCCCCCACATCTACCTCCTTACCCACACTCCCAGAGCCTTTGGCTCGGCCAAAACCTGCCCATTTTGTCTCTCCACTTCCCTCTCTTACTCCTTGAAGCCTCACTTTGGGCAGAAGTCTTCCCAAGGAAGCCTTTGAGCTCAAACCAAAGGGAGTTACCCGATTTTAAGGTAATGTCTTCACTTCTGTCCTTTTGTTTTATTTTGCTTCTCCAACCCCCTAAACTCTTTTTATTCATTTATTTTGTAACAAATACAGTATATTAAATATACTAGTATGTTTTTATAAGAAGTATTCTAGATACACTTACACACACCTACATCTAATGGTTAAAGAACATACTGTTTCCCTGGATGGTGAATTTCTGCCTCCCGAAACGATGATTGTTCAACATTCTTTTAACTCCTTCAAAGGTGGACATTAATATGACACTATATTTATATATGATATATAATATTTTTATGTTTTACTTAAGCTTCTGTATTTTTCATTTATTTCATACCTTTATGGTATCCATTATTGGTAAACGTGATATCTTCATTTAAGGAAGTGCGGACTACCGCCCCCTCAAAGTGATTTGATTCGTTAATACCATATGTGGTACGTATAAATGATATATTTAATGATATTATATATGATAACATACTGGAATTAAAATAATATTATGTATCATTATGTTTTAATTCCATTAAATATGAAATAGAAATGGAAGTCATTCATGCCTACGTACGACTTACCGTCTCCATGAACGGTACATTTCATTTCATATCTCCAAATGTTATGTACTATTATAAGTACATATATATAATGGATATATATGTAATATATTACATCTAAATTATGGTTATAATTCTTTAATTATAATATATATATCTCTAATTTTTTTAATTCTATTAATATGAAAAAAAAATGAAAGTAGCGTTCATGCGTACGTATAGCCTACCGTCTCCATGAACGGTGCTTTTAATTTTTTATCTCCAAATGCTATGGAATTGTATAAAACTAATATATACTGGATATATATGATATTTAAAACATAAATAATATTCTGGAGATGATGTACCTATAACTACATGGAAAGTTCTTTTCCAACAAGCTTAATTTTTACTCATGCACTGAACATCGGCAAAAACGTCTGATACGAACTCACTTTATTAACCAATTATTATAACATTATAATATGTTATATGAACTGAATAATAATATTTAAAGGAGGTCCTTAAGAATTTATAAATTGACCAAATTTTATTATTCAGGAGATTAAAGAACGATCGAGTCATGTCAAACACGAGGTAAGGGATCATACTCCTCTATTTCTTTTTAAGTACACACTTTTATGTCATTCCTTTTAAAGCTCATATTTATTGTTATTGGGATGATATTTTAAATTACTATTACTGTAATTTTTATGTTCATGTGATGAGAGACCCTATTCTCTATAATCAATCCATTTTGGATGTTTTGAGTGGCGCCGTTAGGCTGCCAAATTTTCATAAGAGATCTAACCTCTCTCCTTCTTTTTAAGTACTCTCCTTTATGTAACTTCTTTTAAGCTCCTCTTTGTTATGATGAGGGATGTTATTTTATATTCATCTTGCTGTAAATTTTATTTTAATATGATGAGAGACCCTATTTTATCTCATCAATCCATTTTCGGCAGTTTTAAGTGGCGCCGTTAGGCTGCCGAGTTTTCGTAAGGTATTTTTCATCTCACTTTTATTCTCATGAGATTTATGATACATTTTCCACAATTTCCTTTGAGTGGTGTATTTACTATACATTATTCTACTCTTTGTGTAATATAATTTTGTTTATGATTATTTACATCAATGTTGTATTGTCCTTCTTTCACGGGGCGTATGTTTCGAAAGATACTCATGCCGGTAAGGGAACCTTTCACCCTCCTCTTTTTAAAAGACGTCTTTTGTTGGGTATTTTAATTTACATATTGTTATGTTAGGATATGTTCTCATATATCCTTATTGATGTAAATTTTATATCCAAGTGATGAGATACCCTTTTTTTTATGTGACGCCATTAGGATGTCAAAGGAACTTCTTAACCCAATTTCGATTTCTTTGGGTTCAACATGTAGTTATTGAATATGTCATCCTTTGAATATGTGTGAATGACCTTCGATTATTTTACACTTAATATCCACTTATATTTGGTGTATTCTTTTGTCACACATAATTATGTAATTGATTTATCCTTAAACCAAGGATACCATCTTTGTAAGGAACTTCGTCTCAATCTCCTTTCATTGAGGCATATTCTGTTTTATACACAACCTTCTTTTATACGGTTTCTAAACCCCTTTGACTTTTATGTTTATTCAAAAGGAATATTTTTTATACGAAGTGTTTATTAAACGACAAAAGGGAATGTTTTTGTCGTACGTATGCGGCGACAATGACTTCTCCGCCGTCATGACCATTTTTTGAGTTTTGGCTTCCTCTACAAGCCATACCATCTTTTTAAAAGAAAAATAAATACCATGTTTTACTTTTCATTTATTTTGGTATTGAAAATGGTTTTCATAATGTATTTATATCAATGTGTTGTATTGATATCATGTTATTGAAAGGTGGAAATGTTATGTTTCCTTTATGCATGTTTTATGTGATAAGATTATGTTATGGTTCTTGGGAATTTTTATGAAGACGGGTGGTTCCGTGATAAAATAAGGGAGGGTGAGCCCGATATAGCTCTCCAATGCATTGGGTAACGCATAGGAGTGAAACGTTAAGGTTTCTCCGAAGAGATTTAGGGAATATACTGTGATGGGTATTCCAAAACGTAACCAAGAGGGTTACATCCTACGTAAGAATGTTATGAATGCCTCAAGTTACCTTTTATGTCTTATGATTTCTATGTTTTATTCATGATTTGATGAGGTATGTTAAAGTGCCTATGTTTTATGGGTAAAGTATGATTTCATTCTTATGTATATATGAACTCATGTTTCCTTTCCATATTTTTTTAACCCTTACTGAGCTTTTTATGCTCATCCAAAGTTTTTGAAATGTTTTTCACAGGTCAAGGGAAAGGTACGTGATGTGATGATAGTGTCAAGGATGTGTCAAGAAAGAATCCATGTTTTATTTTAAATATGTTTCCGTTGATGGGAAGAATGAATACTATCTTTTATGTAACCACTTTGTTTAAATGTGGAATGTAATGCGCGTTTTATGATCTAATTCTCTAAAACTCTAAAACTTAAAAGATCCTCAATGTGTAATCTTGTATTAACTCAAGATTAAGTAATGTTTAATGCTGGGGTCTTATAGTTGGTATTAGAGGTCGGTTTAGATAACTTTAGAGGTTAGGGTATTCTTTAAGCATAAGTGACATTACCATAATGGTTAAGATTTCAGAAAGATTCCTAGTTTTAGATAAAGTGAATGAGTAAGTATATCTTACTGTTTATCTTACTCATTAGTACATGATAGTTATGTTGATATACTCACACTGACCTTTTTGGTTTTAGTAAATGGCTGGATCTTGCAGGTACCAAAGTGACAATTGGTTTGAAGGAAACTGTGGTGGTTCTTTGATTAAGAGACTAGATGAAATGGGGTATTCAATGAGGAAGCTCGTGGTTGTTCTAAACCAACTATCAAGGAGTCATGATCAACCACTTGAAACATGGTATGTTCTATAATGCATCATGTACGAGATGACCAATCGATGTGGATGTTCAGGTAATAATTATAAAGGTAACCATTAGGGTTTATATGATCCTTAGTTTTGAGGTAATTATGGGTTATTATATGTTATGATGGAAAATGAAAGGCATGAGATAAACATGAGGTTAAAATATGTTATGGTTATTTTTGATGATTTTATCCCTTTTTAGGGAATGATTTGAGAATTATATAGTTTTGGAAAAAGGACAACACGCAGACCATGTGACTACCCGTCGCGTCGGACAAAGCTGCGGGAATCGAACCCACAACCAAAGTGCAACTGGTATTTATCGCCTACCACTGGACTATGTGAAGTCCCCGGTTAGTTTGACTGATTATTTTTAGTTATATGATTTTATGAATTAAGAGAACGTTGATTTTGGGTTATCAATGGAAATTTATTAACCTATCATGGAGGATATGTGATTAGGTTAATTACTTTTCAATACGAGACTTTAGGAGCAACTGATGTTGTTTGGAGATAAATGTTACGATTAAACTTGGATGACTATGTGACTAAATCCTTCAAATATTTGGGTTTCAATCTTAGTTTGGTTTACATTGAAGAATTTTATGGACAAATTGATTATATAATGGTCCTCGTTGAACATTGGGTTTTGTTGGACAAATTTTGGAGATTAAGAATAGATTTTCTTTTTATAAAGGGTTATCCATTTCTGGATTATCTGATCTTGTACTAACCTTTTTTGTTTTGGTTTTGGTTAAATTCTAAAGACATGGGAAGTATATAGTTCTCTTTTGTGGATTAGGTGACTCTCTAGAAGTTGATTATATTACTCTTAATGCGAACAAGTCTCCCTAAATACTCGTCTTTTGGAAAAAAATATGAGTTTGTTTAAGGAATATAGTAAAAGTTTAAAGTCAACATGATAAGTGATTATGTTTCCTTATGAATAAATTCCTCAATAAAAAGTAACTTAAAACAAAAATAGTGTCTATTAACTTTTCCAACTAGGGAATGGAATACCGTTTAACCCATCACAAGTTTGTGATTTTCTTATGGTTATCTTTATCCTAGACATGTTTACTATCACTCTCCCTCAAGAACATGACCCTTTGCTTTTTCTTCCATGTCCATGTTTTTATACATGGAATCCTAGTATGGGGTTAACTCGGGTGACCTCTGTACTTATCTTCCTTTATTTTAATGTGATTGTTTACTGACTCTTGTTCCGATGTGGGACTTTCAGGGATGTTTCCAAGCTCAATTTTAAAAATTGCGAGGACGCAATTTCCAAAAAGGGGGGGAAGGATGTAACACCCCATGTAAATAAAGAATATGACATTTTAATATTTATCCATATTTTTTAATAAAATATTAATATGACTTTAAATGGTACGATATGCTCGATGGCGTACCCAACACGCAACAACGAGTTTCTTGGGAATCTTATGTTGCACTCTAGTAATAAAAGAATATTATTTTAAATGGTAGTTAACATGTATCCGGTGTATTGGCGGTAATGGATATAAATAACTAAAATATGATTACATATGTTTTTAAATGTTTTTACATTTATCCAATAAAAATATAAAGGCTTAAAATACGGAAAGAATTCAATTTTAGGCATATATGCCCTAGTTTTCACTAAAGGTTCACTTATCGCCTTTTGATGGAGAACCGTCATTAAATATAGTTTTGTTAACTCTTATACATTATATTGGACCAAATAAAACTCTTCTTAAGAATTTGGACATCAAAATTTACTTTGTGTAAATTTTTGGTATCTTTCCGATAAAGTTCATTTTTTTAATGAATAGTGTAAAATGTTGTATTATAATTCAAAACCACTTTTTAATCTAATTTATTTATATGATTAGATTATATTTTTAATTGGTTTTAAAGTGAAATTAGAATATATTTTTACCATTAAATCCAATAGTGGTCATTGGAATTAATTTCACTTTGAAATCAGACTTAAACCAGTGCCTATCTTTTGATACTTATTGTTTCATAAAAACACGCTATTTTCTCTGACAGCGGGAATTAATTATTAAATTAATTAATGTGACTTATATGATTTGAATTTTGTAAAATAGACTTCATTTTTGAATTCGGAATATCAAATATATCTTAGGGTGAATTTTTGGGTTTTATTCTGAAAAACTTCAATTTTTTGATGAATAGTGAAACCACTAAGTGGTACTTATAAAAAATAATTTTTCCGTTCAAATGAAATTTTTCCATCTTTGTGTTTTGAATTTCAAAAATCAGACATACATGGTTTTCATTAAAAAGTAAAATGTGGTTCAATGGGATAAAAATAATTTTTTGGTGAATAGTAACTTATTAAGTTTTTAATCGCGATTAGAGGTAATTAGTGTAGTTTATAGTAAGAATAATGTTTTAATAAAATGAAATGACCTATACACATGTCCTACCCTCTTTGGATGTGTCATGGCCGACCAATAAAATCCATGGGTCAACTTGGGGACCCCATGGAGCCACTTTGGTTGGGAAATGACATAAATAACTTTTTATTTAATGTTAAAGTAATAATGACACAAACATGAGATGTTTTACTAAAACAATTTTTACATGGGGTTATACAAGTCACAATTTTTACTATAAATAGTCATTGGAAAGAAAAAAATATTTCCTACATAATAGTATTTTTTTATAATTTTTAAACATTAAATAAATTAAATTATTTATGACATCATGATGATGCAGCGATTACCTCATTATTTAACAATTTAAATAAAATGGAAATATAATGTAATATTTAAGACCTACACATGTACAAAACCTATTTGATGAGTGGATTTCGAACCCTTATCACCTTAGCCTTGAAATAATTCAATTTGGGACCTTTAAAATCCGAAACTCTTTTGAAAATAAAGTAACATTTTGTAACTTTACAAGAGTGCCCCTCCTCTCCTCTTATAAAAGGCCCTCACCTCTACCTCCTTACCCACACTCCCAAAGCCTTTGGCTCGGCCAAACCCTGCCCATTTTGTCTCTCCACTTCCCTATATTACTCCTTGAAGCCTAAAATTGGGAATAAGTCTTCCCAATGAAGCCTCTCATCTCAAACCAAAGGGAGTTACCCGATTTTAAGGTAATGTCTTCACTTGTGTCCTTTTGTTTTATTTTGTTTCTCCAACCCCCTAAACTATTTTTATTCATTTATTTTGTAACAAATCCAGTATCTTCAATATACTAGGATGTTTTTATAAGAATTATTCGAGCTACACTTACACACACCTACATCTAATGGTTAAAGAACATATTGTTTCCGTGGATGGCGAATTTCTGCCTCCCGAAATGATGATTGTTCAACATTCTTCTAACACCTTCAAATGTGGCCATTAAGATGACACTATGTTTATATATGATATCTAATTTGTTTATGTTTTACTTAAGCTTTTATATTTTTATTTATGTCATACCTTTATGGTTTCCATTATGGGTAAATGCAATATCTTCATTTAAGGAAGTGCGGACTACCGCCCCCTCAAAGTGATTTGATTCGTTAATACCATATGTGGTATGTATAAAGGATATATTTAATGATATTATATATTATAACATACTGGAATTAAAATAATATTATGTATCATTAGGTTTTAATTACATTAAATATGAAATAGAAATGGAAGTAGCGTTCATGCGTACGTACGGCTTACCGTCTCCATGAACGGTACATTTCATTTCTTATCTCCAAATGTTATTACTATTATAAGTACATATATATAATGGATATATATGTAATATATTACATCTAAATGATGGGTATCATTCTGTAATTATAATATATATATCTCTCATTTTGTTTTAATTCCATTAATATGGAAAAAAAATGAATGTAGCGTTCATGCGTATGTACGGCCTACCGTCTCAATGAACGGTGCTTTTAATTTTTTATCTCCAAATTATATGGAATAGTATAAAACGAATATATACTGGATATATATGATATTTAAAACATAAATACTATTCTGGAGATGATTTACCTATAACTACATGGAAAATTCTTTTCCAACAAGCTCAATTTTTACTCATGCACTGAACATCGACAAAAACGTCTAATACGAACTCACTTTATTAAACAATTATTATAATAGTATAATATTTGATATGAACTGAATAATAATATTTAAAGGAGTTCATTAAGAATTTATAAATTGACCGAATTTTATTTTTCAGGAGATTAAAGAACGATCGAGTCATGTCGGACACGAGGTAAGGGATCCTTCTCGTCTATTTCTTTTTAAGTACACACTTTTATATCATTCCTTTTAAAGCTCATATTTCTTGTTATTGGGATGATCTTTTATATTACTATTACTGTAATTTTTATGTTCATGTGATGAGAGACCCTATTCTCTCTCATCAATCCATTTTGAAAGTTTTGAGTCGCGCCGTTAGGCTGCCGAATTTTCGTAAGAGATCTAACCTCTCTCTTTCTTTTTAAGTACTCTCCTTTATGTCACTTCTTTTGATCTCCTCTTTGTTATGATGGGGGATGTTCTTTTATATTAATATTTCTGTAAATTTTACTGTAATATGATGAGAGAACCTATTTGATCTCATCAATTTATTTTTGGATGTTTTAAGTGGCGCTGTTAGGCTGCCGAGTTTTCGTAATAGATTTTTCATCTCACTTTTATTCCTGTGATATTTATGCTACATTTGCCACAATTTCCTTTGAGTGGTGTATTTACTATACATTATTCTACTCGTTGTGTAATATACTTTCGTTTATGAGTATTTACATCAATTTTGTATTGTCCTTCTTTCACGGGGCATATGTTTCGAAAGATACCCATGTCGGTAAGGGAACCATTCACCCTCCTCTTTTTAAAAGACTTCTTTTGTTGGGTATTTTAATTTAAATATTGTTATGTTGGGATATGTTCTCATATATCCTTATTGATGTAAATTTTAATTCCAAGTGATGAGATACCCGTTTTTTGATGTGACGTCGTTAGATTGTCAAGGGAACTTCTTAACCCAATTTTGATTTCTTTGGGTTAAACATGTAGTTATTGAATATGTCATCCTTTGAATATGTGTGAATGACCTTTGATTATTTTACACTTAATATCCACTTATATTTGGTGTATTCGTTTGTCACACATAATTATGTAATTTATTTATCCTTAAACCAAGGATATCGTCATTGTAAGGGACTTCATCTCAATCTCCTTTCATTGAGGCATATTCTGTTTTATACACAACCTTCTTTTATACGGTGTATAAACCCCTTTGACTTTTACGTTTATTCAAAAGGAATATTTTTTATATGAAGTGTTTATTAAAAGAAAAAAGGGAATGTTTTTGTCGTACGTATGCGGCGACAATGACTTCTCTGCCGCCGTGACCATTATTTGAGTTTCGGCTTCCTCTACAAGCCATACCATCTTTTTAAAAGAAAAATAAATACCATGTTTTACTTTTCTTTTATTTTGGTATTGAAAATGGTTTTCATAATGTATTTATATCAATGTGTTGTATTGATATCCTGTTATTGAAAGTTGGAAATGTTATGTTTCCTTTATACATGTTTTATGTGATAAGATTATGTTATGGTTCTTGGGCATTGTTATGAAGACGGGTGGTTCCGTGATAAACTAAGGGTGGGTGAGCCGGATATAGCTCTCCAATGCATTGGGTAATGCATAGGAGTGAAATGTTAAGGTTTCTCCAAAGTGATTTAGGGAATATACTATGATGGGTATTCCAAAACGTAACCAATAGGGTTACTCCCTACATAATAATGTTATTAATGCCTCAAGTTACCTTTTATGTCTTATGATTTCTATGTTTTATTCATGATTTGATGAGGTATGTTAAAGTGTTTATGTTTTATGGGTAAAGTATGATTTCATTCTTATGTATATATGAACTCATGTTTCCTTTCAATATTTTTTTAACCCTTACTGAGCTTTTTATGCTCATCCCAAGTTTTTTAAATGTTTTTCACAGGTCAAGGGAAAGGTACGTGATGTGATGATAGTGTCAAGGATGTGTCAAGAAAGAATCCATGTTTTATTTTAAATATTTTTCCATTGATGGGAAGAATTAATACTGTCTTTTATGTAACCACTTTGTTTAAATGTGGAATGTAATGCATGTTTTATTATCTAATTCTCTAAAACTCTAAACCTGAAAAGATCATCAATGTTTAATCTTGTATTAACTCAAGATTAAGTAAGGTTTAAGGCTAGGGTCTTATAATTAAAGTAAGTATCTCTATTTCAATGACCCTACATATATCCCTACATTTACCACAATTGGAATTTTCTTTAAATCCTAGTCACTTAATAATAGTGTTAATTATATTCATATTTCTTCCCTGAAGTTCACTCAAGCTTTAGTAATTGGGAACCTATCATTGGTGGCTTGTTTCGAGAAGGATCAACCCTCTATGGATGATTTCAACTTGTCTGTCTTATCTTCTTGAAAGTTTCATTAATAGGTTCTTTTTTTTCTATTGGATTCATGGAATATTTGGATTCTATTTCACAATGAAGAATATACTATCTTTCTATTATAAAATTTGTTCCATGTTTTTTATGGATTCCATTTTTCCTATTTCAGTAGTCATTTGATTTTTACATAAAAAATGACCCTACAGTCTCAGTGATTTGGGTTTCACATCTGGGTATTCCCTTTCCCTTTCATAAATGGGTAATTATTCATTTTATCAGAAAAATCATTGCACAAATTCTATGCTCAGAACTCTACACATGAGTATTTCCCCCCCAATTTTCTACAAGGATCAGTACAGAAGTCGACATCTCCAAGAACCCTATGGATGTCATCTACATAAATGTTGAGGGTGAGATGCATTGGTATCATCACACAGTAGTTGAAGCATGGGTTCCTTTTTGTATGATATGTAGGTTTCTTTTTCATGAGTTCAATATATGTCTGTCTGGAATGTATATCTCTTCTAAAGAATTCCCTCAAACAATAGAATATGATCATCCCACAAAAGATGTAGGGATGTATGGACTAAAAAAATAAATGATTTTGTAGCATGAAAAGCATCAGAGTTTTATATACTGGGTAATAAGAATTTGTGGCATCATAAAGTCTCTCATAAGGAGTGGATTGAGATTTTAGAGCCATGTATAAAAGATATTTTTTCTCTATGGTGGTAGGGTAGAGGTATTAGTACATCAAAAAGGATGGTTCATGGTGGATATAGGGTAGATTAGGGGTTGGGTGTTGCTTTGAGAATCCTTCCAAGATGATAAACCTCATATATAGATGTAGTTAGTGGTTCATTCGTAAACAACAGTAAGTAACATGACTTGAAGGGGATTGTAGTGGGATACAAAGATGGTTTCGAGATAGCGATCTGGGAGATCGCAACTAGAGACCATGAATTAAAATAATCTTTTTGTGATGCAAGAAAGTCTCATGATTTTGTTGACTTAGGTAACAATGTGTCTTATGGTTTTGGATCTGAAAACCTTTCAAGGGTTTTAGTAGATGTGGATTTACCCCCAATTGAATAAGGTATTTTATGGGGGAATTGAATAAAGAAATTAATTCATAAAATTTTCGGTTGGATTGAAAAGAAGTGGATAATTATTCTCCAACATAATATTAGTCCTAAAAGTCCAACAAAGAAGAACATGGGTAATATTATCATCGATTATCCTCAAAATAGGAAATAACTCCATTGTCAATTCAGAGGGTGTTATATAGTATATGTGGAGGTTGTGGTGATGGATGGAATATTTAAATTTTCTTAGCCTTTATATTACAAGGTCTTGAATGAATTGAAAACCCCCATAGAAGACTTAGAATTCTATTGTGACCAAACTTATGTGTAATTATAAGTGGTCCAATGTTTATGTGGAGCTAGTAGCTGATGGGATGGTTGAAACAAAAATAGAAGAGCCTATTTTCACTAATCAGAAAATGAAAAAAAGGAGGAAACTGAATTAGACAATGTCCAAGAAATCCTCATTAACTCTAAGGTTAAAATATTAGAGTTCCCCTTACTTATCAATTTATTAAATTAATATTCAAAAAAAATATTTGAGATATCGCTACGTGTTGGTTGGAATGAAGAATAGTCATCATGGATTGATAAAAAAATGATCTTCATATTTGGTTTCAATGAGATGGAAAATATTCCTGGAGGAGCATGTAAAGACCATGGAAAAAATGGATTTTTCAATTCGGGTTTCTCATTAAAAATATTTGAGACATCATGGTTTCCATCATTGAATGGTTTCTATTTAAGGGAACAAATTCTAACTGGTCTTAATTATATTGGAATTGTCTAATAATTTCTTCGATGGTTTTATTTCTATTCAATTTCGATCATTGTTGGTTTCCAACATTTTTCTTAAAAATTATTTTTAAATAAAAATAAGTTATTTTGGAAAAAATTTAAGAAAATAGACTCTTAATTTCTGTAATTTTTTAGATCTTATGTATGTGAATGGTATTTTTCCATGAGTTCTTTTGTTTTTCAATGTAAATTTTAGGATTATGACTTTTCTGTTATACATTCTTATATAAAAATTTATGAAATACCTGGGATATGATTTTTATATCATGAGAAAGTAAATTCATATTTTTAGATGAGAAGATAATTACATAATTGGAAAACAACATTATAGGTTTTTATAAATTTCTATGTGATTAATGAGTTTCCATTCATTTTGTATCACTTATTAATGTTTTTGTTCTCTTCCTTCATTATCAAATGATTTTATCAAGTAATATTGTTGGACTGGGATTTTAAGAGGGTTAGTGGTTACATATATTGAATAAAGAAAATTTTCCATGAATTAAAATTCAGTGTCAACATAAGAAATCATTTTTTAGGGAAAAATGGATATTGTGTGGAAGTGTGCACATTTTTTTGTAAGGGTTTGATATGTATATATGTTTTCTAATTGACATAAACTATAAACCAAAGGGTTCCTTGAAATATATTAATGTTTAACTTTAATTATACATCATATAATTATAGCTTATTTATGTTATGTGCTGTTACAACCAATAATGTCAATTTTATATTTGGAGATCAGGTTTATAAGGTGTATAATTATTGGTGCGGAAAAAAAATTCAACTATGGAAAAAACGCAAATTGATGGGAAATATTGAGGTAAATGGTAAAGTGAATTGATTGTATTGATGGAGGCCACTATAAAAATGGTAGTAGTGGGAAAGATATTCAATGAGGCCTAGATAATAGATCAGGTTTCTGATAATAAATAAGGATACTAGGAAGTCATATTAAAATAATAAATAATTACTGGCGGTATTTTTGGTGGCTTTATATAGTGATAGGTTCATAAAATAATGTGGATAATAGATTAATTTTTGGTTATGATATATGTAACTTTTCATTCTATGGATCTAGACATTATATTATATCTAACTACATGGTTTTTTATGAGGGATTCAATGTGTATATCACATCCCATGATGATAGGGTTTATATATCACTATAAATATTCTATGAGGTGTTATAATGAGTCACATACCATGTATTTCAAGCCATGTAATTTAATCATCCTCTATAGTGGATTCCAAGAAGACTAGATAGTCCCATATACCATGTGTGACAATTCAAACATCATTTATAGTATATTTCATGAGTTAGTGTGTACCTAGAGTACATAATGTTTATTAACAAATTCCCACATGATATGTATTCCAATACCAATCATGTATTTGAGATGAAAAGTTATGAGTGTACTAGAAGTAAAGACATAATATGAGTATTGGTTCCTATATACCATTTACATTATATGGACATACAACATAGGTAAACACCATATGAGATTGTTTTGGATTGTACATACCCAACTAGTCAATGTGTTATACACAATGTTTACACTACCCATTCACGCCATTTTAAAGGAGTTCTTCCCAAATGGATAGAAATAATACATAC
Organism: Viscum album; assembly: GCA_963277665.1. Classification (NCBI taxonomy): domain Eukaryota; kingdom Viridiplantae; phylum Streptophyta; class Magnoliopsida; order Santalales; family Viscaceae; genus Viscum; species Viscum album. The sequence goes on from OY728133.1 coordinate 531,665,890, forward strand.
ATGACATCCACAAACTGTGTACTATCCATTTGTATTTGAGTACATTCTAGCTTCCAGAAAACATTATTTTTTCTCATATCCTCAAATTCAGGTGATTAAAACAAACACTGAAATTGTATATTGTATGAATTTTATCTGATATAACATCATTGTGTTTATATTATAAATATATAAATACATGTCAAATATATTTTATGTTTTTAAAGGTTTTTTACATTGTGTATATGATTATGGGTTTGTATGGGAAATATTGACTACACATGGGGTTGTTTTCACCTTGTGATTCTTTAACACCAAAGTAACAACCACAAATTCTCAAGGTGTTATGTCTTTTCAATGTAGTATGTATAATTAAAAAACATTATATATAGGTTTTTTGTGTTTTATGTTGAATAGAAGTTGGTTTTGGTGAGTCTAAATGCATATATCTGAAATTCATTAGTAAGATGTTGGCTACTATGTGGTTCTAGGGGAAACTGTGTGGATGCTTCAATGGAGAAGTCTTCTGATGGAAAATAGAGTACTGGACCATATGGGATTTGTGGGATGTATTTTCTATATAATTCCCACTATATTCAAACAATAATGGGTTATTTTATAGGGTAAAACCCCTCATATAATTTTTGGTCACTTGTGATAAGGTCTGATGACTATACCACATCTCTTCTATGAAGGGTGGAACCATGGTGCAGTACCATTAATTTTATCTTGACAAATTCTCTAGTGAATTTATTGAGGGGTAAGATTTGTAAATATAAATATAACCTTTTATATCCTTCCCCTCCATCTACATGGTATCCCATTTAGTTTGGGTAATGTGAGGGATTCTTTTAAGGCAATTGTTCTCCCTCATACATGCCTTCTTAACATTTCACATTTCATTCATTCATATTGTTATCCATTTGTAATTATAAGAAAATATAGCCATGTATGTCTCATTATTACACTATTTATTGGATTATATTTTAGAAACCACATGTAAGGATAATTTCAACTAATTTTTTTTTCAATATGTTCAGTATTGAATCAATGATAATTGTGTGGCATGTATACTCAATTAATCTCAATGTAGGAAGTTATTACTTTGTAATAAAATTAATATAATTCCTTATAAAATTATTTTATTTTGAATTCAAGTGTATCATATAGGCACCTTATATTGTTACCAATGTGATAGGGTAGTTCTGTGTAGTTGTGTTTTACGTCCTTAAAGGGGAGTGCGTATAAAATTTCATAGAGTTAGTGGAACCTATTCCCATAGCATGGTGGGAGATAACGATATCATATAGGGTTACTTTATCCTAATTTGAGTTATTAGGATAGATTTCTTTACCTAATGCAAAAATTATTCAATATAAACTCATATTTAGATATATTCATGAATATATATATAGTGATATGAAGAGAACGATAGAGTGACCTACCCTGTGTGATACGGATGGTCAGGGACATGAAATTTGTTGTGACTAGGTACATTATCTTTTTTCAATACATGAGTGAGAAGTCACTGATATTGTTCGTGATTGTTTTGAGTTTTTTAACAATTCCTTCCATCGTAATGTTGAAAAGTGTATTGTTTGGGATTCATTACTATTTTGTATATGAATAAAACCAAAAGGATGTTCTCAAATATATATATATATATATATATATATATATATATATCAATTCATCCAACATTATGCATCTTTTTTACATTTTCTAAAGGCCCATTGATAGTGTCATAATGTGTTTATACAAACAGATTTAATGGGAATCTAAATACACACACAAATATTATGGATAGGGATCTAGTTAAGATCAAGGAATCTAGGAAAGAGTTCTAAGTATATAGATTAGAATATATTAATGTGATCTCGGGTGATAAAATTTATTTATTTTAAAAAATTCATCATTAATTATTGTTCTTTTTTGTGAATTTTATATACATTGATCCAAAATATGTGAGTTCCCTTTTGAATTGATGTACTAGTTATTGTTTTTTACCATTATATTTCACGATATGATTTTATCTGCATCATTTTATTTGGTTATTTAGGTTGATTATTTATTATTATATCTTCTACTATAATAGTTCACTCATATGATTAACAAATACTAATGGAATAGTCTCCATATAGTACAACCCATTTCATTACCACTGGTCAACATCCTCTTGTGTGTCTGGAGGCACATATAAGCTCATGTAACCCTCCATCTATAATCGAGTGATCTGTGTTGGGGAACCATAAAATTGTATTAAAATACATTTTTTGTTTACTATTTGGGGATCGTAAAACGATGATCAAAATTTCATAAATTGAGGGAGAAGCTATGAATGTGCCCATATAACACATGTACAATGGACCATCAAGTTACTAAAGTAGTGTATTTTTTTATGGTTTCTGATGTTGTAATCTAATATGGTTAACCATTTTTTTTAACATTATGGATTATGGTATTTTCTCTTCGACCGATTTGAAATAGTATGATAGTCCACACATATTGTATAATCACATAGGTTCACATGTCAGGCACCTCATTGATGAAATATTATTAATTCAAACTTAGCATGTTTATTATTACATTTATTATTACCATGACTAACATACATCTGTTAATAAACCGCTCTTAGGCCTTGGTTGAGTATGTGGGGGTTATTCATAGTTGATGGGGGTCGATAAATATGGTTAATTTTTAACATTTTTTATTGTGTTTATTATTTTTAAGAACATCAATATTGATTAATATGAGTTGATAAATTTATTTATGATTATTTTCATTGGAAATTATGTGAACATAGCCACATTAATATCATGTAGTTCCACCTAGGGGCTAATGAGAGGTTGTTCCCAATGTTCAGAATGTTTCGTATATAATGAAAATTTTCAGCATGTTTTGTATGAGGATTCCCCTAATTTTTACAAATGTTCAAACAAGTAAACACTCTCCATCAAATAGATTTTGGATTTATACCAATGGTTAGTGGAGGATCATATCATGAAAGGACTATGATAGTTGATTTTACTTTGGACATTCAATGACTATATCTTCAATTCGTTTAGGGTGTTGGTTATCTATAATATTTAGCGGAATGGATTGACATACATGAAGGGATTATTTATCTTACTGGTACCATTACTTATCAATTGGTGAAACTAGAAAAATATATATTACTTGAACCAACTAAATGAAAGTGGGGAAAAATGATTGAGGCTCAAAGGAATTAGGTTTTGTCATGGGGTCACATCAAGAACATATTTACTAATTATTTATTTATAGGGAAACTATGATTTTTTCAATCTCAATATTTTATTGAGGTTTTATATAGAATGATGGATTAGGATGAGTACATGACCTTATTTGTAGAGTTGATTCATTTTACACCACTTTATATCGAGAATGTGTACCATGAGTATAATATTTTTTACGATAGAATATTACAAGTCATGAGGAACAATGATACGTCATATGACATATAAACATACTATGGTTTAGTCTTTAGAGCCCTCACCATATATAATTGATTGGTGAGGAGAATGTTGTGTGTATCCTTCCTTATCTTGGTGGGATAGGTTTTGACCATATAACATAATTTGTTGGTGAATATTTTAGGTTTAAGAAGATGATATATTTTGAGATACACTAGGGTAATGATAGTTAGTCAAGACAAGGTATGTCTTTTTCATTTCATAGTATGTGAGCAGTTCACTAGACATTTTAGTATTGTAGTCTGATAGAACATTTTAATAGTTATTATACGATTACATGAAGGTTGTCCATATATGTTGTAGGTTGGGGAACATATACCATTATTATATAGGAATGACTCAGATGAGATCTATTATTAGCAAGCGAATACATTTTAACATTTCTAGATTTCATTATATATTTCGCCCCAAATAAATTTAATTTTTTCACAAGCTAGCGATATATATAAACATGAGACTAAAAAACATTAATATTATTAATGATTATAACAAATCCATAAACATGAATTATATATTGGGATAAAAAACATAGGAAATTCTATAATTTTTTAGAAAAATGATATTTATTGATAAATAAAAACTTGATTTTTAGTAAAGTATTTATATGGTTCCAAAATAAATTTTTCTTAATAAAAATATTTCATTAATTTTTGAAAAAATAAATTATTTATTTTATCAATTTTTATAATTATTATCTGTTAAAATGAATATTATTTTTGATATAATAACGTACAAATTATCTGACATTGAATATTTTTGAATTGTTTGAAAGGTTTTATATTTTGATGAGTAATGAAAAATAAAGATTATTATTGAAAACTACTTTTTATTCTTTAATTATTTCATAAATTATATTTTTATTTAATATAGTTATAAATAAAAAAAATTAATTTATAATTTTAAGATTCCAAATAATTTTATTCTAATTATTTTTATTTTGATGTCTTTATAAAATGTTTATATAATTAGTAAGACATTCATCTGATAAAACAATTTAATAAAATTTTATAAAATTATTTATAAATCAAATTATGAAAATAAACTGATTTTAAATTTATAAAATGGAATTCAAATTTTAAATCATCGTTCCTATATTTTTAATAGAGATAAATTACATTTTTAGTACAAGTTGATAGAAAAAATTGTAAAAATTAGACACAGTTTTGAGAGTTAAAACTCGATTTGTGTGGGATTAAACCAGGAGAAGATAGAATGAATGATATCTAAAAAATTTATCATTTCAATTAGTTTTCCATATTTAAAATTAATTCTATCCCACCCTAAATTTTCCTAAAATTTTATGGAATTTTTCTTTAGTATAAATTTCTAATATTTTAATCTTTTATTAAATTTTCCAGGTTTTCTACTCGCCCCCAAATTAAATGACACTAAATTATTCCCTTATTTACACAACATTGAGCCATATAGTTTAATAAAATGATCAATACTCTTCTCAACTTTTACATCCACGAATTATAGGTTCTGGTATTCTTAAATGATAATACCATTAATCATTAATAAAGGATATAAAAGATGGAAACTAAAGGATAGGTCGTTGTCCTACCCAAACTCATTCAAATTATTCATTATTTTAAATTCTTGACATATTTGTTTTTGTTTTTTTAAAAAAATATTCCTAAATATTAAAAATTGATATTATGATTATTTAACCACCATTATTTACCTCATTTTTCATCTAAGGGAATTTGAAATTATTTCACATGTGTATGTGTGTACTACCACTAGCATATAACAGTAAAATTAATATTACATTACTATAATTCATGGATTTGTTTTATGATGGGTTTAATTTTTTTATTTTTTATTTATGAAATAATTATTCATATAGAATTATAATATCACATTTACATTTTTACCTTATATTCATTTAGAATAGGATAACATTGCTCACACATAAATGTGAATGAACATCTCTATGATCCGATGTGACTCATTTTTTCATTTTTTATTAACATGGATTATATGAAGGATAGATTTAAAAACGACGATATAAATATATTTGTCTGATATATTGCCTATTTTTATGTTTATTTTTATTTATCTTGTTTTTTATCCATCTATAAATAAAAAACAACATTCATATATAATTATGGCCTACCATCTCCATGAATGATGTGATTCATTATTATATATATGATTTTTCTTATTGAAACTAAATATGTAACACCCTAGGATTTCATAGTGTGTTATTTCTTCAAAATAATTCAATAACATGCACTACACGCAACACCGAGTTCAAGAGCACCATGATATACCAAACAAGACATTCAAAAGAGGTTATTAATAGTATTAACTAAATTATAAACCTTATATAATTCTTATAATTATAGAATCCATATTATGAGTTTCTTAGACATAATGTAAGAACAAATTCATTTTCAGTATTGCACATTTACAAACATTTAATAGTGAACCCTTTTTAAATCAAATATTTTAAACTATTATATATTAAATTTGAATAAAAAATTACTTTTTAGAATGGGGACATCAAAAAAAATTTACAATGAAGCATCCCAAGCTTTCACGGTACGCTTTCCTTTGAATAATATAGTAGCGTGTGTTGTACGCAACTTCGAGTTCTAACACACACCACAACCAATCAAACTAGCCATTATGAATATTAATACTTACTTTTTGAAATATTATAGATTTTATCTCTCAAAATGGGCTTTATTTTTTTATTCGGAGTATCGAATTTAGCCTAAGGTGAAAATTTGGAACTTTTCGGATAACATTTATATTTTGATAAATAGTGAAAATTACTAAATTTTAATTAAAAACACATTTTTAATCGAAATAATTTATATTGATAAATTATTAAGTTGAGTGGTTTAAAAGTATATTTATTATATATTTTTACCATTTAATACAATGTTGGTCATTGTACATAATTTCACAATTAAACCGGACATAAACAAGTTTCAATCTTTTGATAGTTATTATCTCTTAAAACACGCTATTTGTTTTGATGACATGAATTAATTTTTAAATTAATTAATGCAACTGATATGTTTTTAATTTGGTAAAATAGAAATCAATTTTGGATTCATAATATCAAATATATCTTAGGCCTAATTTTTGGTATTTTTCTGGAAACTTTTATTTTTTGATGAATAGTGGAACTACTAAGTGTTAGTTAAAAAACTGAATTTTTCATAAAACTTAATTTTCCACATCTCTGAGTGGAATTTCAAAACTCTGAGAGACACTGTTAATATCAGGGAGTAAAATTTGATTCAATGAGATGAAAATAATTTTTGGTGAATAGTAACTTTTTACTTTTATTTACCACGGTTAAAAGTAAATTAGATAATTAAGGGTAAAAATGATATTAATATTACCCTAAAACATGTCCTAATTCTATTGTACAAGTGTATCTCGACCAAAAACATCCTTAGGAATAAAAAATTATGATTTAGGTCCACTTGGATTAGATTAGGACATTTATTATTATTTAATTCAAAGAAGAGTTAAAAGAGTTAAAATCTAATTTTATTTACTAAAACATTTTTAATATAGGGTTACATATAAGATAAATTAAATTATAAATATTCATTATAAATCTAAAAATATTTCCTACATAATGATATTTTATTTATAATTTTTATACATTAAATAATTTAATTTATTTATGACACAATGATGATGCAGTAATTACCATAATAGTGAAAAATTAAAATAATTGATATTATAAATACCCAAATAAATATAATTTGAGACTTTTTATGAATTAAAATAATTTTCTAGGTTAATATGACATATTAGGAATTATTTAACTAACTTTTATCGAATTAATCCTTCTGTTGTAATTTTTAAAAAAATCAATTATTGAATAGTGTCAAAATTGACATAAAAGAGTTTTTAAAAATTAATATATTATTAATGGATATTAAATTCCTAAAAATCTAATTTTCGGCCAAGAGACTTATATCATGATATGTGTATCATTAATGTACCACTTGGGGGTCTCTTGGAGGTATATAGTATGTTTATTAACTATATAATATAAAAATACAAGGTGACATGGAAAGTGTCAAACTAATTAACTAAGAGTTAAAACTAAAAGATAAGGTTAATATAATGACCCAAACCTGTCTAAATAATATTTTTTGAGTGGTTATCGACCCATCACCACCTTAACCTTTAAATAATTCACTTTTTATCCATTAGAAACCGAATATAAATTTATTATAAAATAATATTTCTAGCTTTTCCAAAGGTGCCCCTCACCCCTCTTATAAAAGGGCACTCTTCCTTCTCACTAATTCACACATTCAAAGCATTTTGGTTCGGCCAAACCCTGCCCAAATAATTTCTTAACTTCCCTCACTACAACCTATAGGACTTTTTTTGATCATAAATCCAACCTAGGGATCCCTTTTGATCAAATTAAAAGGAAGAACCCGAAGAAGAGGTAATGTTTTCACCACCCTTTTTCAAATTCATTTCTTCTTCAACTTCTTCTTTATTTGTAATTCACATTATAAAATAATTAATCTAGTATCACCTATATACTTTAATATTTTTATAAATATGGTACAACAATATTCAGTATTTTACCCATCCTTTGAATGACATGTCACCATATGTGCGTACGTACGGCTTACCGTCTCCACGTCGTGGTGTAATTGATATTCAATATATTATTATTTGAATGGGTATAATAATGATGTGTAATTCATTTAAATAATAAATATAAAATGATAATGAATCTGTATATAAGATATACCATCCAATTAAATAGGATTTTAATATCAAAATAATGATATTGTCGATCATGCGTACGTAGGGACTACCGTCTCCACGAACGCGATGAGATTCATTCTCCATCGTATCCATTCAAGTATAATTATCATTTGATGATTTAAAAATAATGTTTATGGACTTGATATAATTCTAGATATGAATAAAATACAACCTATCCATGAAAAACATGTCTGACTTAACAAAACATAAAAAAGAAAATTAATAAGTTAACACCCAAAATGACGATAATACTAAGATATTATTAACAAAGTAATGTTACAAGACCATATATGATAACATAATAATTTATATGATTATTGTGTAATTAAATAACAATAATTTTTCTATTATAAAGGAGGTTAACCTACCCCCAACCAAGGAAAAATACAAGGTAAGGGTTATTTCACAATCTATTCATTATCCGAGGTTTTTTATACATAATTATCTATCGGGACCTCGTTATCATCCACATCCATGTTTCATGAAAGTTTATTTCAAAACATTCTTAATATTTTACATAATATGGGTTAAATTCATTTATACCCTTTTTTGACTTTTTATAATATGTTTATAAAGGAATCTTTCCTTCGTTTTCCAAATAAGGTCCTTTTTAACCATTTCGACATAATTAAGGTAAGAATGTATTTTTTTGAATTATACGGTGGGTGCGGCTATTTTACACCATTATAAAATTTTTGAAACTTCCCTTACAATATTATAAGGATATTTTCAAATTAAATGTTTTATTTTATAATTATGTGACTTTTAATGATTTCAAAATGTATATTTTAATATTTTCTGAAAGGTACTCTTTATCAAAATCAGAATTTTAAATGTTTTAAAGATTTATCTTTCTAAATCTTTTTAATTAATGTCCATATTTTCAAAATTATTTTATGGATTTATTTATATGTACATGAATGTTTTGAAATGATATTTCTTTTCAAAAGTTTCGAAGTGGTATGGGACACTTTGATTCAAAAATCTCTTTTAAATTACTTCCTTAATAAATGTGAGACTTTTAAATGATTTAAAATAAAGAGATATTTCTCTCAAATAGTTTTTAATTCATCTATGTCAACTTCCTTTAATTGAATTTAAGTATATTTGATGTTGATTTATTACGATACAAAACTTCCATATTTTTTTGAAGTTTCTGTGATGTGTTTGACTGTGGATGTGTTATTTTTATACCATTCCTGGTTTATGGATGAAGTATTAACATTTCGTATACTAGTTTTAATACGAATTTTAATGTTATATTTAAACCATTTCGTATGGGAATGAGATGGACTTAATATGTGATGGGTGGAGCACGTTATAGCTCCTCGATGCATCAGTAGCTCTCATGAGACAAACTAGTGTCTTGGAAAAAGGCCTTGGAAAAATCTTATTTGTAGTCTTGGCACGAGGCCATGGCTATGTGGTTATGATAGTCTGGCATTATGCATTCCATCATTATGAAAGTTTTTATTGATATTGCATGTGATTATTAGAATAGTAGAATATCCATGTGAATAAGTAAATAGAATTATTTTATTTTATTTTTTCCATACTATGTTGAAGTTCAGGTTTAAAAGGCTTTTTTTCAGTTATACATTTCCTTAAATGTTTATTCTTATTTATGAAAGTTTCCGCTATATTTTTATCCTTACTGGGCATTTGAGCTCACCGCTTTTTCTATGTTTTATTTTTTCCCGGATGTGAAGAAGTATTTTATGAATGACCTGCAGGGATAGTATGAGGGGATATGAAGACAATATGTTGTTGTAGTTTTTCATTTATTGATGTAATGTAGACTTTATGAATATATTTAGTGTTTCCAAGGATACTAAACTAATCGGTCTTTCAAGACTTTATTTTTCTTGTGATCATGAAAAAGTTATGTAATAATGCACCGACTCTGGGTATCTAGGGTTGGGACGTTACAGTTGGTATCAGAGGAAGTTTAGTACAACCCTTGGAAGTTAGATTTAGATAAACTCTGTTTAGATCACGTAGACCTAAGATGAACATTGAGGATTAGTATAGAAAAACTTCCTTGAATTTTGGTATTGTAGATATTTTTTGAGTTTTCTGAGCAATACATCCCTGTCTGGATACGAGCAGGTAGAGGTGGCTCTGGCACAAATGTACCAAGGGGTAAAACCTGAAAACACCGCTTTGAGCTAGACTCGAATAGGAACTGGTGCACGACAACGGTCCTTGCTGCACTCTTGGTTACGACACTCCCAGGGGATATGCTTAGGATAATTCTCATTTTCTTTACAAACCATTATGAAGGGTTTATGAGTATATACTTCCTCAAAGGATACATTTTTATGAATATGGATTATATTCATAAACTATTTAATTTATGTTATGTGTTTTACAAGTTTGGGATTAGGTATTGTTATTAAAAAACTAATCTAGTGAATGCCATCGTTTAGAAATGGCGCCCAGTTGAAGGAATGAGAACTCCAGCAATGCACTTGATCCAAAGAGAAAGAAGGATCATATCTTTCATGGTCTTAAGCCAGAATTTATAAGAGAAATATTATCCCATCTATAATCATCATATTAAGAAATAATATCATTTGTTGATAAGATAAGTAAAGAGTTTACTCAGTCTTATGGCTTTTAAGGGAAGCAAGATAAGAAAAGGACGGAAGAGAGAAAGATGGATAAAGGGAAGAGGGAAAAGAATATTTTTCCCATATGTGATAACTGATGGAAGAATCACCCTAGAACTTGCCTGAAAGGAATGGGAGTTTTTTATAAGTGTGGAGGAAAAGGAAAAAAAAGTATGTGACTGCAAGTTTAAGAAAATGGTTTCAAATGTACAATGCTTCATTTTCAAGGAGTTTGGACATTATGTGAACCTATGTCCCAGTTATCAGACTATGCCGCAAATGATGCTATTTGATAATTATCACATTATGATACTACCACAGATGAAGAGGAATGATTAGAGTTATTATATTGATTATGTCATTTGAGTGTTGTATCAGCAATGTACATGTTATAATAATTATGGAGTATATAAGGATGGTATTGCAGTACTATTTCATTAAGGACTTGAGATTGTGTGGAACAAAGAAAAGTGACTCAATAGCAGGTTAAATTTTTGGAAGATATATGGTTGAGAGAAAGATAAACCATAATATGGTTCGGATACCGAGGTAATGATTTTAGAATAATACATGATTGATTTGGATAAATTATATTGGATATTCCTGAGTACCTTGAAATTGATTAATAATTTGTATATTCCATCATTGTTGGGGTTTACAACATTTTTGTATTGAAGGAGTATATCTATTATTCTTTAAGGAATAAGGGATCATGAATGTAATCAATAAGGTTTTATGGTAATTCAGGATGTTGCAGTGTTTTAAAAGAATACATGATAAAGGTGATCACATGTTATTACGCAGAAAAAAGGATATTAATTGTGTTTACCTTCCTTATAAATTTTGGACTGAAGTATTTTGGATAGTTCTAGTTTGGATTATTTTGGATTAACATAAAAGGACAACCCGTAGGTCGGGCAGCAACCCGTCTCGTCCGGCAAGGCTGCGGGACTTGAACCCACAACCGAACGGCGACAAGGGTGTATCACCTACCACTGACCCACGTGATGTCCTGGTTTGAATAATGTTGTTTTTTTTAATGGTTCTACTAGATGAATTATAAATTCATTTTTTTAACCCTATACGAATAAAATATTATTTTTAAGTTCTATTATCTTTTAGAGTGAAAGATGAGTTTGTGGTAGAACTTAGTTAAAGGATGAGACTCTACATTTCAAGTATATATTTTTCTTCTTATCTTATTCAATTAAGAAATTAATTCTTATACTTTAGTGAAGGGGTCATAAAACAAAAAAAATGTGTTATCCTAATACCACATGTTTTTCTGAACTGATGGTATTTTAAATCAACATAGATTGATGAATTTAAGGCCGTAAATTTTACACTTGTTTGTGATTGATGACCTCAATCACTACCGATAAATATTTACGTTTTTCCTCGAATTATATGTCTATAATTTCCACCAATGTTCTCTGAATAGAGATCATAATTTGGTGGTGACCCTTTCATTTCTCTTTTCCTATTATTAGGACTAAATTTTATTAACCCAATTTCCGATGTGGGTTTTCCCACAAAGATATTTTCTATATTCAACTTTTTATTTTCGAATAACAATTTCAAATTGTGAGGATGCAATTTATTGAAGGAGGGGAGAATATAACACCCCAAGATTTCATAGTGTGTTATTTCATCAAAATAATTCAATAACTTGCACTACACGCAACACTGAATTCAAGCGCACCATGACTTAACAAACAAGTCGTTCAAAAGAGGTTATGAATAGTATTAACTAAATTTTAAACCTTATATAACCCTTATAATTTTAGAATCCATATTATGAGTTTCTTAGACATAATGTAAGAACAAATTCATTTTCAGTATTGCACTTTTACCAAATTTTAATAGTGAACCCTTTTTAAATCCAATATTTTAAAATTTTATATATTCAATTTGACTAAATAAATTTACTTTTTAGAATGGGTACATCAAAAAAAATTACAATTAAACATCCCAAGCTTCCACGGTATGCTTTCCTTTGAATAATACAGTATCGTGTGTTGTACGCAACTTCGAGTTCTAACACACACCACAACCAATCAAACTACGCATTATGAATAGTAATACCTACTTTTTGAAATTTTATAAATTTTATCTCTCAAAATGGACTTCATTTTTGTATTCGGATTATCGAATTTAGGCTAAGGATATATTTTGGAACTTTTCGGATAACATTTATATTTTGATGAATAGTGAAAATTACTAAATTTTAATTAAAAACAACTTTTTAATTGAAATAACTTATATTGATAAATTATGAATTTGAGTGGTCATAAAGTATATTTATAATATATTTTTACCATTCAATACAATTTTGGTCATTGTACATAATTTCACAATTAAACTGGACATAAACAAGTGTCAATCTTTTGATAGTTATTATCTCTTAAAAACACGCTATTTGTTTTGATGACGGGAATTAATTTTTAAATTAATTAATGAAAATGATATGTTTTTAATTTGGTAAAATAGAAATCATTTTTGAATTTACAATATCAAATATATCTTATGCCTAATTTTTTGTATTTTTCTGGAAACATTCATTTTTTGATGAATAGTTAAGTGGTAGTTAAAAAACTGAATTTTTCATAAAACGTAATCTTACCGCTTCTCTGAGTGGAATTTAAAAAATCCGAGAGACACGGTTAATATCAAGGAGAAAATTTGGTTCAATGAGATGAAAATAATATTTGATGAATAGTAACTTTTTACTTTTATTTACCACGGTTGAAAGTAAATAGTGTAATTAAGGGTGAAAATGATATTAAGAGTACCCTAACACATGTCCTAATTCTATTGGACATGTTTATCTCCACCAAAAACAACCTTAGAAATAAAATATTATCATTTAGGTCCACTTGGATTAGATGAGGACATTTATTATTATATAATTCAAAGAAGAGTGAAAAGAGTTAAAATCAAAGTTAATTTACTAAAACATTTTTAATATAGGTTTACACATAGGATAAATTCAATTATAAATATTCATTAGAAAAATAAAAATATTTCCTACATAATGATATTTTATTTATAATTTTTATATATTAAATATTTTAATTTATGTATGACACAATGATGATGCAGCAATTACCATAATAGTAAAATATTAAAATAACTAATATAATAAATACCGAAATAAATATAATTTGAGACTTTTTATGAATTAAACTAATTTTATAATTTAATATGACATGTTTTAAATAATTTAACTACCTTGTTTTTAATTAATCCTTCTGTTGTAATTTTTTTAAAAATAAATTATTGAATAGTGTCAAAATTGACATAAAAGAGTTTTTAAATAAAATATTATATTATTAATTGATATTAAATTACTAAAAATCTAAGTTTCATCCAAGAGACTTATATCATGATAGTTGTATCATTAATGGACAACTTGGGGTTCTCTTGTAGGTATATAGTATGTTTATTAACTATATAATATAAAAATACAAAGTGACATGGTAAGTGTCAAACTAATTCACTAAGAGTTAAAACTAAAACATAAGGTTAATATAATGACCCAAACCTATATAAATTCTATTTTTTGAGTATTTTTCGACCCATCGCCACCATAACCTTTAAATAATCCACTTTGGAGCCATTAGAAACCGAATATAAATTTATTATAAAATAATATTTCTAGCCTTTCCAAAGGTGCCCCTCACCCCTCTTATAAAAGGGCACTCCCCCTTCTCACTAATTCACACATTCAAAGCCTTTTGGTTCGGCCAACCCCAACCCAAATACTCTCTCAACTTACCTCACTACAACCTAGAGTCCTTATTTTGATCATAAATCCAACCTAAGGATCCCTTTTGATCGAATCAAAAGGAAGGACCCGAAGAAGAGGTAATGTTTTCACTACCTTTTTTCAAATTCATTTCTTCTTCAACTTCTTCTTTCTTTGTTATTACCTTTCTAAAATAATTAATCTAGTATCTACTATATACTGTAATATTATTATAAATACGGTACAACCATATTCAGTATTCTATCCATCCTTTAAATGACAGGTCACAATACGTGCGTACGTACGACGTACCGTCTCCACGTCGTGGTGTAATTGTTATTCAATATATTATTATTTTTATGGGTATAATAATGATGTGTAATTGATTTGAATAATAAATATAACATGATAATGATTCTGTATATAATATATACCATCCAATTAAATATTATTTTAACATCAAAAGAATTATATTGTCGCTCGTGCGTACGTACGGACTACCGTCTCCACGAACGCGATGAGATTCATTCTCCATCGTATCCATTCAAATATAATTATCATTTGATGATTTAAAAATAATTTTTAAGGACTTTATATCATTCTGGATATGAATAATATACAACCTATCCATGAAAAACATGGCTTACGTAACAAAACATATGAAAGAAAACAAATAAGTTAACACCCGAAACGACGATAATACTAAGATATTATTAACAAAGTAATGTTAAAAGATCATATATGATAACATAATAATGTATATGATTCTTGTATAATTTAATAAAAATAACTTCGCCATTATACAGGAGGTTAACCTACCCCTAACCAAGGAAAATTACAGGGTAAGGGTTATTTCACAATCTCTTCATTATCTGGGGTTGTTTATACGTAATTATCTACTGGGACCTCTTTATCATCCACATCCATGTTTCGTGAAAGTGTATTTCAAAACATCCTTACTATTTTAAAAAATATGGGTTAAAGTAATTTATACCCTTGTTTTACTTTTTATAATATGTTTATAAAGTAATCTTTCTGTCATTTTTCAAACAAGGTCCTTTTTAACCTTTTCGACAGAATTAAGGTAAGAATGTCTTTTTTTAACTTATACGGCGGGTGCGGCTATTTTCCGCCATTATAAAAATTTTGAAGAATCCCTTACAAGATAATAAGGATATTTTAAAAGTAAATGTTTTAGTTTATAATTATGTTACTTTTAAATGATTTCAAAATTAATATTTTAAGATTTTCTGAAAGGTACTCTTTATCAAAATCAGAATTTTAAATGTTTTAAAGATTTATCTTTCTAAATCTTTTTAATTAATGTCCATGATTTCAAAATGATTTTAAGGATTTATTTATATGGACATGAATGTTTTCAAATGATATTTATTTTCAAATGTTTGAATGTGGTATGGGATACTTTGATTCAAAAATCTCTTTTAAATTACTTCCTTAATAAATGTGTTACTTTTAAATGATTTCAAAAAAAGAGATATTTCTCTCAAATAGTTTTGATTTCATCTATGTCAACATCCTTTGATGGATTTTAAGTTTATTTGATGTTGATTTATTTTGATTCAAAACTTCCATATTATTTTGATGATTTTGTGATGTGTTTGACTGTGGATGTGTTATTTTTATACCATTCTTGGTTTATGGATGAAGTATTTACATTTATTATGCTAGTTTTAATACGAATGTTTATGTTACGTTTAAACCTTTTCATATGGGAATGCATTGGACTTAATATGTGACGGGTGGAGCCCGCTATAGCTCCTCAATGCATCGGTAGGTCTCATGAGACAAACTACTATCTTGGCACAAGGCCTTGGAAAAATTATATCTATAGTCTTGGCACGAGACCTTGGCTATGTGGTTATGATAGTTTGGCATTATGCATTCCATCATTATGAAAGTGGTTATTGATATTGCATGTGATTATTCAATTAGTAGAATATCCATGTGAATAAGTAAATGACATTATTTTATTTTAATTTTTCCATACTATGTTGAAGTTCATGTTTAAAAGGATTTTGTTTCAGATATATGTTGGCTTAAATGTTTATTCTTATTTATAAAAGTTTCTGCTATATTGTTATCCTTACTGGGCATTTGAGCTCACCCCTTTTTCTATGTTTTATTTTTCCCAGGATATGAAGAAGTGTTTTATGAATGACCTATAGGGATAATATGAGGGGATATGAAGACAATATGTTGTTTTAGTTTTTTACTTATTGATGTAATGTGAACTTTATGAATATATCTAGTGTTTCCAAGGCTACTAAACTAATCAGTCTTTCGAGACTTGATCATTCTTGTGATCATGCTAATGTTATGTAATAAAGCACCGACTCTGGGAATCTTGGGTCGGGGCGTTACAAAATAGATAAATAATTAATATATATTATAATTTTATCATGATTAATATTATTTGGATTATTGAACCATGATAAAAATTTGAGGTTAGGAACAACTGAACCAACATTCTCTTTAAAAACAAAACTGTTGATACCCATAAACTGTGATTTTAATTCGGAATTATTAACAAATTAGAGTTAAAATGTTATAATTTGATAAAATATTATATTATAATAATTTTAATAATTTTTATATGGATTTATAAAAAATATAAATTTTATATACTAGTTTTTAGAGTTCTTTCGACATAATTTGATCGTGGGGTCAGGGATTTATGTTACAGCCTAATTTTTTATCATTTTATAATGATCTTTATATTAATGAAATTTTATGACCTATATCAAGAAAATCCCAATAATATCACTACCCTTTAGATATATCTATATAATACATGTTTCTCAATCATTTTACATTCATTATGAACTCAATATATGAAAAAAAAAATTTGTAAAATTTGCATTATTTTTCTCTTTCATTAAAAATCAATTTTCTTTCATATGAATGGACTAAAAAAATGGCCTCACGAATATTTTTTTATATTCCACAATAATGTTTTAAAAAAAATAAACATGAAATAATATTTACAAAACCATTTAAAAGGAATCTTATTCTCATTTTCCAAATGAGGTAATGTGGAATGTTTTCTGAAAATGTGAAAGGAATAATTACTTTACTATACATTGAATGAAAAAAATTCAAATATATCATTACGGATCAATGCATTGGTGCTTCCTTTACATGTTTCTACAGTTATTATAAAAACATTCCAAAATGTTGGGAAAATTTTTTGATTATAAAAGTGATTTCAATGTGAAATGTTTATTTCCCTAATAAAATGCAAAAATGATATTTGAAGGTAAATTTTAAAATATAATAACATCCTTTGATGTTACTTATACTTTAATAAGGATATGATCCAATAATTCAATCCAATTTAATTAACTGGATAACTTATTATGATTATTATTTAAGAATAATTCTATGAAACTCATTTTTATACCGTGTGATAAATGTGTTTTGATGAAACCTTTTTAAAACCTGTTAATTTTATATAGGAAATAATATGATGGAATGATAAAATGTATATGAAACATCATTAATTTCCTTAAGTAATTCTGTAATGAATGTTTTGTGATTTAGTGGCGAACATAAGTATTATTTTCATTATATTATGGGTAAGACCATTATTATAATACCCTCTAATGAATTGGAAAAATATTGGTATCTCATTTATAAAAAATTCAAGAATTTATAGTGATAAATGTTTAGTACAGGTCTCAACAAACTATGAATGTCTTAGGAGGTAACCATAACAACAGATATGATTTAATGTGGATTACTTTCAATCCACAATTATAGTATTGGTATTAATACTTGCATATGTAAATGATTTTACATTATTATGTGTATTCCAAAAAATATATGTGTTATGAAACATTTATGCTCTCATAGCTCACGTTCATTTATTCCTTTTTTATTCAAGTCTTATGTACTCTTATTCATTATGATATAACTCAATATTATGATACATTATAAGTTGTGGATAGTTTTAAAATGTTATTATCATGTTCTCAAACAATTATTAACATTTTATATTGAAGTAATCTTAGATATCACCCTATTTCACCAAATAGAGTATATGATCTCACCATTTCCTATATTTTTATTTCCTAGGGTATAATGAAATTTTTATGTGTGATATTTTCAATAATGGTGCATGATGTGAAGGAATTAATGAGAGATGATATATATCACCTATAAATATGTATCTTTTCTCTGTAATATCTCCTGAACCTTAAACCTATATAATTCTACTGGGGTACATAATGTTATGTATTTAATATTCAAGTAATAATTTTCAACACTTACTTATGAAAATTATGGGTTGCTATAGAGGATTTTAGAGCACGGATTCGTAAACATTGAAAACTAGGTGGAGGAAAATTTAGTCATAACCCTTAAAAAATATGTGTGTATAGGTTAACTTCCTATGTTATGGTAAATAAATAGATCTTGTATTCTTAGAAAAACATCACTTTATTGATACTACATGTTAACATGGTTGTGGGATAGATGAGGCTAGGGGTAATAATTCAAAAAGGTGTTGGGTAAGTATATCTTGGCTGTCATTCTTGTGTAGGGTGGGTGTTTTATTTCTATGCAACTATTTTGACACTCTTAGAGGATATGCATGGTTTAATTAAAATTTTATTTGTGAACCATAATATATGATATTAATATATTATCACCAAGGATAAAAAAGGGAAAACCAAAGGTGTCATTAATTAAAAAATGATTTATGATTTAGACATCCTATAAATTTTTTTTCTATGATTTTGTGGTTACCCATAATGATTATTATTTCATACACATTGATTTATGGTTTTAATAAATGTCTAGAAAATATTATACGCATGATTATATTGAATATGAAGGAAAATACATATTATTTCATCATTAAAAATAAAATTCTATTGGAATTATATTGAATCATATTTTTTCTATCCATACAAAACTTTTTCATGAAATGAATATAGTTTTGTATCCAAAAATTTAAATTAGGGAACCACATTCTATGGAGCCCATATTTAGGAAATATTAGACTTATTTTAGTGTTTATGATAATACCCTAGTCGTTGAGTAATGGATCTATAACATTGAAAGGATATTTTCAATCCTCCAGTTTTTATAAAATGAAAATGATATTTTAGATGTTTAATGTTTGGAAAGTGAAGAAGATCAGTGGGTGACTCTTACCACGAACAAATGGAAATGAGATAAAATTTAATCCATATAGTGGGTTGAGCTTATGATCATATTTTTTATTATTTATTTTCCTTGTTTTATTCATAAAAAATTGGATAATGAATTACATTCACTAATTTGGATGGATGATCAATTAATTAGCACCCATAATGAAAACATTACAATAACTTCCAAGTGCACTTTGTGTATTATCATCCAAACAAAATGTGTGATCAGTCATTTATTTAGTGTATTAAAAGAATATTTATGAATGGTTTTATACATATGATACATTTGTATCTATGAAAAATCATATGATGTGTTATCAAGATGTAAATATAATCTGTATTTACCCATCAATATCACATTTTTAACTCGAAATGAAAGGTTGAATTCAACGGAGATTATATTAATATATAACATGGAGATAAAAAGGTTAAAATTTATTTTATGCTGAATTTTTTGTAGGAAAAATGGACGAAATTTTATTAAGATGGTGGTTAGATGTTTTTTGGTAAAATATGGTCATCAAGTAATCTGATCATGATGTGATGAAAAAAAAACTAGTGACACAAACAATGTTCAAAGGAATGGATCACCCCCGACATGTTTTTCAAATGAATGGAGTATAAGAATTATTGTAATTAGTTCTCAAATATTAATTTTAATTACTATGAATGATGTTATTAAAATATTATTCCCATAGAATGAGGTATATCTAATGCGATCTCTACTGTCATTTTGGGGTATTATATTGATGTTATAAAACGAAAACATATCATCTATTATTTAACTAAAAAAATCTATTTGATTCTTGATATAACACCTCTTTTATATCAGATGAATTTTTATGTTTATAAAAATAAAAATTCACTGATTAGATGTAGAAAAGTAGTGAAAACCGTAATGGTATGATGATCAAATATCAAGATTATGACACTTCCATGATTGACGTTTTTGGTAATGTCCATCCTAAAGATCTTGTTATTCAACCTCTAATTGAATATTATGTTTTCTTATGAATTGATTGGATAAAATTAATTTAATCCTACCTATATTTCTGAGTATTGGAAGTAAAGTTTGATATATTAATCCAATGATTAACCATATATTATTTTAGAAATAAACACGAATATTAAATGTAAATTAAATCCATTATATATTACTTTATTCATATTCAAAATTGGTATTTATGTTAGATGGTTAGGTAAAAAATCAACATCAATGATATTAGTAATGTAAGAGGTTTTTTGATGCATTTCCTAATGAATTATCTAGAATTACTCTAAATAATGATATTCAGATTTCAATATAACTCATAATTAGTGGTACACCAATTTCAATGACTCTATATAAAAAACATTGATTGAGTTGTGGTAATTTACAAATCAATTCCACGATAATCTTGATAAAATATTCATTTGTCCATGTGATTAACCATGACATGCACCTTTACATTTTTTTATGACTAAATATGGAACAATGAGACTCTAAATTTATTATCAAAAAATTAAAAAGATAGTAGTCAAGAATAAACATCTTTTTCCCCATATTAATGAATTTTTTAATCAACTATTATTATAGAAATATTTTTCCATTATTGATCTTTGATCTAGATACTATCATTTGAGAGTAAAATATCAATATATGTCAAAGACAACCATTTATTTTAGTTAGGGAAACTGTGAATTTATAATGGATCCATTTGTTCATAATAATTCATTTGTTATCATCATGGATTTAATTAATAGAATGTTAATATCTTAACATGATACATTTGTGTAGTATTTATTAGTGATATTATTATATATTCCATGAGTACGGAAGAGCATGAATATTACATAATGATTAAACTGAAGACCTTAAAAATAGAGAATCTATATGAAAAATTCACCAACTGTAAATTTTTTTCAAAAAAAATGTGTCAATTTTCTATATTTAAATATCTAGAAAGGGTATATTATTTGTAAAAATAAAAGGCGAAAGTTATTCAACATTAGGTCGGACCATCCACTACGATAGAGATCCATAGTGTTTTTCATTTTCTTGGATATTATCAAATTTTTGTGGATAATTTTTCATGGTTTTCATATCCAATAAACATGTTAAATCAATAGATACAGATGTACCTTTGCATTGATATATAAGGAAAAAAATTCATGGAACCATAGTGAAGTTCTATTTGTGAGCTTGTGCTTACAGTACCATGTAGTAGATAAATTAATTTGATCTATAATGATTCATAAAATAATACATCATGATGCACCCTCATGAATAATTATATCATGAAAACTTATGGCTCATGAAAATTGATTGTTCATGAGAAAAATGACTTAACTTGTGATTTTGAGGTATCTGTGGTAATGTTTTCTATGAAGATATTAGAGAAATATAATTATAAAAAATTTCATGATATATATATACTGATCATAGAAGATTAATGTATATATTTGATATAAAATATTTTAATATATACCTAAGAATATGTATGGAGATGATTTAGTGTTTTGGTTTGTTGATGTACTATAACCCTTGGATAAAGAAAAAATGTGAAATATTCCATAGGTTAAGAGGATAATTCTATCTTTTCTATGTTGAGGATCAAAGAGTTTCTGATATTTGTATATTTTCAAAATATAAACCAAGAAACGTAGAAATGAGTTTATAAATCCAATCTATCTCAAATGAGTGTTCAAATATCTATATATGTGAATAGTGAAGAGGCATATAAAGAATATGTTGAGTTGTATAAGATAGTGAAAAAGTTTCTAACATAACCCTATATTATGTTGGAATGATATGGTTTAAAAACCATGTATTTTTCACTTACATTATATATTTAAAGGATATAATTAATAAAAATCATATTTCAGCACTCCATATTTATACTAGAAGTATAATGATATATATAAATATAAATGGGAATTTAGGGTGGTACATCATAAAGAGAAATATTTCAAATTATGTGTCTTAGTGATTATTATGTCTAAAAATTAAGGTCGGGATTTAGAAGTGTAATGGAACATTACAACCATTAACCATACTAGAATGGAAATGGGGAAACATCATAACATGTTATGAAAACAAAATCAAAGAAATATATAATTTACATAATGATATATGGTTTGTAACCAATAAAATTATAAAGATGGTATGATTTATTTCTATGATATATGTTTCTCTATTGATCAAACATCCAAGATACATGGTTAAAATGTTCAATGGTGGTATGTATTAAAACCTTCAGTTATATCGTATCAAGATCCAGTGATTACCTCAATGTTTTGGTGAATTGTTTATAAAGGATTAAGTTATATTCTTGTTTAAATATCATCCACATATAGATATTCCATTTGGGATAACCATTAAAACACTATATTATATTTTTACACCATATTTCAAGTATTTCTACGTTAGTTGGGATCAACAACATTGACTAATTGAGTTTTCATATAGTAGTATCATTCAATGTAGACTTCATATGGCTTAATTTGAATCAAAAAATATATGGTTGTTCAAAACTCTAACATTCTAAGATGATGATGGAGACTAAATTATATTGGAATTGGATCTATTTTTTAAAAAGGTATGGAAATTTAAACCCATTCACGAATATATCAAGGCATATTAGAGTCGATGAATAAATTATGATGAATATCACTGTAGAAGTATAGAATTAAATATTGTTGAGTAGGTATTAATATGAATTTCATAATATAATAAGGCTATATGATTTAGGTATGAATTAAATTATTTCCCAAAGTATATTGACACCTTCAATATTCTTGATCGAATAGGGATAGTAGATTATCACTTATTGTTTCCATTAGACTACATCCATGTTCATTATATATTCTGTGAATTTATCCTGTGGTGGAATATACCTGATCCATCAAAAGTTCTAAATATATATGTTGTACCACCATTGGATAAACATTTCTGTGAAGAATAACTGGTAGAAAAATTATATTGTGGAGATATTGTGTTATGGAATAAGGCAACTCCTCCAGTTAATGTTCTCTCAATATAACATAAATTCAATAATTCTTTGTAGGAAACAAATATTGGGATGAAATATATTTTTATTCATTTTTCTATTAGAGTGGTGGAGTTTTTATAGTATAAATACGTTTAATTGGGGTATAATATAACACAATAATATTTTATGATATATTTATCTTCAAATAAATATAATTTCTTTAACATCTAGTGATAAACATAAATATGAGACTAAATAATCCAGAATATATTATACCACTATAACCTTGGTAATAAATTAGTATATTTAATAGCAATAAATACATTATAAAATATATATATGTTTTGATAAGTAATATTCATTGCTAATTATGTAATCAATTTTTATTAATGCCTTTACATGATTCAAAAATAATTTTTCCATCAAAATGAGTTTTTATTTCTTCTTATGAAAAAATAATACAATACTTTTTTGAAATATTATAAAAATTAATTTACACAATGAACATTATTTTTTAAATCATAATATCAATATTATATCATAGTGTATTTTTTATATATTTCATAGAAGATAAATATCAAATGAATAGTAATAAATACTGTTTTTATTTAAAAATGCCTTTTGTTTAAAGGATTTAAAATGGTCCATTTTCATTAAATATTATTTTAAAAGTATAATAATTAAATTAATATTGTAAATAATCTAATTAGTTTTATTATTATTATATAATTATATATTTTGGTAAAAAACCATTTAAACATTGGAAAATATATTTTTTGGAAAACAGCTTTTAATCGGGTTTTCAGAGTGTAATTCTGTTATATCACACCGTTACTATGAAATTAATTTGATAAAATAAATTCCATATGTTTAATCAAAAATTTTAAATTTTATATTGATTTAAATTTCATTTTTTGTCTAAATAAACAATAAATATATAAAAAAATCATTTTGTTTGAGGTTAAAATATGTTTTTTTGTAGTGATTAAACTAAGAGACAAAGGTGTGTGTTTTGTTTAATCTTTTTAAATCATATTGGCTAACCATATTTCAAAAGAATCCAATTCCTCCTATGATTATATACCAATTTTTGATGAATTTATATTGAGTATGAATTTATTATATTTTAATACTTTTTTAAATTCAATGTCTCTCATGTACCCCTCTTATAAAATGACAACACCCTTTTCTCTTTGTTACTCCACCTTGAACCATATACATTGACCAAAAACTACCCAAATATCTTCTAAGAATCATTATCCATGAAGTAGAGGTATTTTTATTATAAAATAAAATTCCATTGATCCTAAATAAATGATGTAATGTTGGGAAACTTATTGAGTGGTAATAATCCTACAAAAATTCTCTAAACATATTTCGAATTTTACCTCTAAATTTGGGGTATTCATCCTAGAATAATAACTGAATCATTAAAAATATATAAATTATTATACTAGTTCTATTACCAATATTATTCACCATATTTTTCTTTTAATTGTAGTTGAATATATCCCTCAAGAATATGTATGGATTACCGCATCCACGTAGCAATGAAATTAAAATAACATATCTCCCTTCTTATTTTCCTATTCATTTGAGGATTATAATCACACTCACGCATAGGTATAAACTTGCACCTCCATGATGCATTGTGAATCAGTTTTCATTTCCACTTTACATGTGAGATAATAAAGAAAGAATCAATTTATATATACTTATATATGATATATATGATATAATAATTACAAAATAATGGTGATTTATTAATGAACTTTCATTCATTTCATCCATCGAGAAGTGAAAATAGAATTCATGCATACATATGACTAACCATCCCCCGGAATTATGCAATTCATTTTTCAATATCTACCTTTTATTGTTATGTAAAAATTTATATATAATGAATATACCTTATATATATATCATTATTATCATTCTACATATTATGGACCCATAATAATATTACAAGGATAAGAACAAACTAAATGTAACTCTCATGAAAAATTAAACAGCTAAAAATTAAAAACTATAATATTTACAAGGAATACAAAATAAATTTGTCTCTAGATGATATAAGTGGATAAAATATGGTACTATTAGTATGAATATGATATTTTATTATATTTATATTAAATAAAAAAAATTATTCAAGAGGGTAGAGTGATTTCTAAACATATCAAACTTGAATAAAAAGTTTTATCTTACATTCTCATTGTTTATCGGGATAATTTCTTATTTTGATTCCAATAATGAAATTTTATAACCTATAACTCAATAATCACATGAAATTTTTTCTCCTATTTTTTTCTATATATTACAATTTTTTTCTTTAATTTTACTCTCATAATGAAATCCAATGACTTAAATAATTCATTACGTAAAACTAAGATTATTTCTACCTTCGATTGAGAATACTTTTTCCTCTGTAACATTGTTTTAAAAAAATATTATGGAATATCTAATGTATTATCATGTGATTATTAAATGTAATTTTTACCTATGTTTTAAATTTTACAAAAAAATTAATAGAGACTTCATTACATTTTCCAAATGACGACCTTGTTACCATTTCCTAAAATTTTCAAGGGAATAAATATTTTAACACACACAAAATGAACCAAAATTCACAAGATCATGAATCTTCAATTCATTTATGATTTTTTTTAAAGCTTTAAATGTCTGCTTAAAATAAAGTGTACTTTATAACATTTTTGAAATTTTTATGATAAAAATTTTCAATGCGAAAATGGTAATTTCATCACGAAATATTCTAGTGATCTTTAAAAGGAATCTTTCTTCTATGATAACATTATTTGATTTTACAGATGATTTAATAAGGATATGATTAAATAAGTCCATCCATTATCATTATTTTTTTATAATATTATTTGAACACCAAGAAATTATAAAATATTAACATTTTATTCAAAACTTTGTGTGACACGCAACCCCAAGATCAAACAACCTATGAAATATATTTTATCAAGATTATACATTTCGATATTTTAAAAAGTAAGAAACCCCAAGACTAAATAAACCATAATATAGTATAAAATTATAAAATACTCATTAAATTGGTGGGTATGAATAGTAATTATATAATTATGGAAATTTTGGATATCTATTGAATAAAATATAATAATAATCACTTAATACACAAAAACATTTTTGAAAAGTTGATTATTTCTACAACATGGGTTTTCATGCATTAAGAACATAATTTATAATTAATTTTTACAAATTTTATAAAATATATTGGAAAATTTATCTTCATTTTTAAAATCATCATATCATTATTATATTAGTGTGAATTGTATGGATTGATCTCAAATACTTCATTTGTTGTTGAATAGTGTAAAATAATAAATTTAAAATGAAAATTTACTTTTCATTTAAATTATTTACAAAGTTAAATTATTTTTTAAATTTCATTAAAAATCAATTTTGTTTAGTTTTTAATTAATTAATCCAATTTAATTTATTTAAATCATTTTAATATTTAATTTTGATATAAAAACGTTCTAATCATTTAAATATTTTATCTTTAAAAACCTGATTTCTCTTCATGTATTTTGGATTAATTTTATATTAATTTTTATAAATTTTTTGAATAAAATTGTGATTAATTGATCCCATATATGTAAAAAGTACAATTTATAATTTCTATTATGGTTGAATTAATTGAATACCAAAATGAATATTGGAAACAACAAAAATTAATTAGTATGGTTAAGGTACAAAGTATTTACTAATTATTAATCAAAAATGATATGGGTAAAAATGACCTTAAAACGTTAACAATGCCAATTGTATGTCCATAGCTCTACCATACATTTCATTCATTGATAATGGGGTTTTGGAGGTTTTTTTGGGATAAAACCATAGTATGGTGGAAATTTTTTGAAATCTATAAGTGTGACACTCACATCACATATAAAATTACACACCTACCCTCTATTATTCAAAACATCACACAATTTTCCTCTAATAACAACCCTCATACATTACCAAAATAACTAATTTCATCTAATAAGACTTATTTTTTGATGAAATCGAACCTAGGATGGATTTAGTGCAATTCTAATGAGGCTATATGATGATAAGGTAATATTATTCAATGAGTTTTTCTATTTTACATTTTCTTACACCTCATTAAATTACTATTAAAACTTGATGTTATATTAACCACAATATATTCCATATTAATATATTATTTTATGATAATTTAATGACTAATAACCAATACTACTACATATCTAATGGACTATGAAATCAAAAGTCATGTGTACGACGGACTACCACTTGAAGAAAATATGTTATTCGTTCTTCCATTACCACCTTTCACAGTTGTGTATTACGATGGACAAAAATAATTTATATCATATTACTTACATATTAGACATATTGAGTCATAATAGAATATGAATGATTTTTTACTTTCTTTTTTATAGGGGACATTCTAACAACACTCATGTGTATAGAAGACTATTGCATTTTAAAGCGATGTGAGTTTCCATTCGCTAACTATTTAAATAGAATTTAATAAGTTTTATTTTTAATAAATATATGTGATATACATGGAATAAACATGCTATTAAGGAAATATTTATCACTTTTAAATTATAATATATCATTTTCATTCATATATTGAGTGATGATAACATCATTCATGTACGTGTGGACTATCACCTTCATGAAACAATGTGATTCTCTATTTACAACCGTAACACATAAATGACATATATAAAAGTATATTTAAATAAATAATATGACATATAATATATTATTATCATTATATAAATATAAAATATTACTTACACCATTTCATTAAAGATCATTAAAAATCATAACTTTACTCAAGCATACATATGGTAGACCGTCTTGATGATTGTAGCATTGTACATTTTTCATAACCATCATTCCTGATTGGTTTAAATGGAATAATTACTACAAATATATGGGGAAAATCATGATTATTATTAAGGACGCGATATAACTCTATAATATATGAATGAATAAAATATTTTTTGATGAAACACAAATGAGAATAAAAAAGAAAATTAAGACATGAAACAATTAAAATAATGAAAGGAATTTAAGAGAAAAATTATATTCTATAAATTAAAAATATATGATTTTATACATATTAAATTTTTTTAATAAGTTAATCATATTTTTAAAAACACCCTAAAATATGTTAAATAACATTCAACCAGAAGGAAGATTTATGTAAGTTATTTCAACTTGATTTTCGTTCATTGATGTGTATTGTATTATTATACTCTTAATTTATTTTATATGGTTCATGAAATTATCTATTCAGATGTAATTTCATTTTTAATTATTAATTCATGTTATTTTATGTTTCAATTTGAATAATTTTACCCAAGCGGTTTGGACATAAGTGATACCATGTGGCATATAATTTCATAACTATATTTCTTTTAATTATGTTTTTTAATTATTCAATGTATTTGATATTCTATGATTATGTGTATGATAAATTAGGATTATATTATTTTTTATTAAAACTTATTATATGAGGATTTAAATTTTTTATGAAAAAACATTCATTGGTTATTTATCACATCATCATTATGATCTTGGTAATGGTTCATTTTACAATCTTATTATAATCAAGATCATTTATTTTTAGCTTTAAATTGAAGGAAATTATTTTAAAACAATCATATAAACCCATTTCATTCTCTTATAATATGGTTATTCATGATATTTTAAAGTAAGAGCACCATTTCCCCTACTTTGGAATAGAAACTCTTTCAAAAATACACATTTAAGATAATCTGACATCATTTATCTACTTGGTCGGAGATCTGTTCACTTCTATAAATTAGTCCTCTAAAAATTTATTAAAAAATTTTATTAACCTTTTAAAATTTATTTATAATATAGTTTTTTTCCATTTTTAATTTTCCTAAAAAAAATAAAATCAATATTGTTGTTTTTTTAATAAATCTTTTTCTTCATCAATAGAAATGTAATATGAATCTTTGTTTTAATATGTACAACATGAAAATATTTTTATTCCATCATGTCCAATAATTTTTTTTAAATATTTCTTTACTTGTTCTATAGATTTCTTTTATAAAAATTGTAATATTTTACTTTAAATACGTTATTTTAAATGATAAAATGAATTTTCCTCTATTTTTTTAATGATATTTTAATGTATTTTTATCCATCAATTAAACAAAAAATTATATTTCACATACTTCAATGGGGTTTTTTGTTTTGATACAATATAAATTATTCCTATGGATGTTTTTTTATTATTTTGACCAAGTATAGAATTTACATTTAATTACTAATTTCATTTTTATTCATTAAATTTCCATATAATTATTCACCACTCAATGATCATTGGACATTAAAAGTATCCTTATTTTTCATCATGGATATATTAAATTGTTAAACAAATTATCATTTTCCCATATAGTGTTATAAATCAAAATTCATTTTTTATCTTTAGAAATATTTGTAAATTCATATTCATTAATGTATATTGTTATTTGAGGAAAAGGATCATTTTTTATTAATTAAATAGATTATTCAATATATAAGGAATTAATTGGACACAAAATAAATGGGTTAGGACTTGTAATAGATAGCCCATAGATCTACATGTAGTATCACATGATAAAATAGCTGGCTAGAAATAGTTAACTTTTTTTTCTACCCATAAAGTTTATAATATTCCAATGGATATACCTCGAAGGGATAGGTTTCATGTCCATGGGAAACATGATGTCCAATAATTAAGTATTTCCCTCATTAAAAATTATTTTTTTAAACAAGATATTTTTACAATGATATTAAATCAGGATGAATTTCATTCTCATTTATTCATCAAATTACTATTTTAGTTACTTACATTTCTATAAAATTATTTCATTTCCAATTATGATAGTCATATAATATATAAAATGGCAAGTCATTTTAGATATTTAACCTTTAAATTTATTATTATCTATGGGATCTTTCCATAGATATTATATCTGGATGATAGTAATTATCACTTTATTTATTACATTACATGTGTGTTTAGCTGTTTTAATATCTATAATTATTATTGTTATTGGTTCGTGATTAATTTGGCTTTAGATAACCCTTACTGAGCATTTTATCTCACCAATATTTTATCATTCCCAAAGAATACAAGAAACGAACTAAGAATGACCTGAAATAATATACAAGAGGTAATGATTAAATTATTGAAAAAAACTATGTTGAAATTTTGGTCTTCAAATATAATATAAGGTTCATGTATGTATCTAGTTTACCAAGACTACTAAACTATGCATTCCTCTATAATGTGATTGCGTTTATATTATGAAAACGTAATAAATCATGCATTGTCTCTAGAATAGTTGGTCTTGGGTCACTAAATTTAGTATCAGAAGATTTTTAGTAGATACATTTGGACCTAGATTTATGAAAACATTGATTAGGTAACATAACCCTATGGTAAATATTTTTGATAACTAGTGAAACATCATATAATTTGGTGTGAAATATTTTATATGGATTTTAATAGAAATAATTCATTCTCTAAATACTACAAATAGATGTGGTTTCTACATACAGGTACTTACGGGTAATAACATGGAATTGATGCATTATGGTTGATGTAACCATCACCTAGCGCATGGAAACGTGAAAAACAATGTACCAGGTTCAAACCTCATAGGGTATATTCTTAGGATAATTTTCATTTTCATTACATTCCCTTATTTAGGATTTTAATAGAAAATTATAATTAAAGGCCATGGAAAAACCTAAGGTGTATTGTTTTAAAAACAGTTTTCTAATTTAAAAATCTTGTTAATGAGTATATGGTTTTTTCTAAAAGGATTATAGTTTCTCACTCTATAATTTGTGGTTTATTCAATAGATTTCACTAGAAAAAATCATGTTAAAATAGAATATGAAGGATGAGGTGTGGGATTTGCGAAACCAAATGGGATGATTACTATATTGAAATATATTTTGATTATTCATAATTAAATTTCCGAAAATATGATTACAAAATATAAATTTTCCATCTCCATTCCTCAACAAATATGAGAAAGATCATTATCACTAATATCACAAACGATGGAGATGCTGGAGGAATTAAGGATCTAATTCATTTTTTTATGATAATTTGTTTGAAAAAACCCATGAAAGTGTCTTAATGGAATGTGAAAATTATTTATGTGTGGAAAGAAATAGAATAAAATGAATAATTGACAAGGAAAATTTATGAGTATGGTGGATGGATATATATCTCATCCTACGAGTCCATTTATAGTTTATTATCATTGATGTGTAGAACCATATAATTATTTGATTCAATTCCCCCTTCTAAACGATAAACCTTAGATTGGGGAATAATCTATGTGTAAATAAAAAATATAAAGAAATATTGTTTTATCATTAAACAGTTGAATTTTAGAGGTATTTATTTACCAATGGTAGTTTGGTGATATGAATTATGAAACATCTGGTAATTGTGTCAAACTTAGAATCATATATAGATTCATTAACTTAAGTGTTTTTGACACCATCATCGTTTTTTGATTTTATTATTGATCAGATGTTCATAATATTAAAACCCATTTTTAAGGTTTTAGGTGATGAGAGTCTACTATGATTAAAGATAATTTT
Organism: Viscum album; assembly: GCA_963277665.1. NCBI lineage: Eukaryota > Viridiplantae > Streptophyta > Magnoliopsida > Santalales > Viscaceae > Viscum > Viscum album. The sequence continues at coordinate 531,698,299 of OY728133.1, forward strand.
GGATAAATTTATGGAAATACAACACATTAGATTAGTATATGTTTTAGTGAAATTATTATATGTTTAACAACGCCATTAAATTTTATAGATAAATTTTTAAAGGTATTCATAACAATTATTCATAATATGATCCTTAATAACATTTTATTAATAGTAAAATTAGATTATTATAAATTTTTATACTGGTTTTATTTAAAAGTACAATAAAACTTTTATTTATTGACTTATTTTACATTAAATATTTTAATAAACTAATTTTGAAACATTATTGGAAATATATTAATATATTATTGAAAAATGTAAACGTGCATGATGTGTAAAAACTTATCACATCCATAATGGTTGTGCAGATTAAACCCACAACTTAAGGATGATAGGGGTTTAGATCCTACCACTAGCGTACATGATTTCGTTGTAAATATGTCATTGTTTTTAGTTAAAAAAATTAGAATTACTATTAATGTTGATAAATTGGCGGTACTTTCTAGGTTTAGAGATTAATTTCTTTCATTTGATAACTTCACATAATAATATTGGGTTTGTAGAATACTTACATATATAAGGATGTACTTTTCACTCTATTATAGATCATTTTATCAATTAAAAATTAATTTCAGTGCTTGAGGTATTAAAAATTCATATATGTTATACATTTTTTATAGTAAAGGGTTAAATTGGAAATTTTTAGAAGAATAAACAAATCATGAAATTGTATTACGAAATAGAAACATATAATGTAAGTATACATCAATATATTAAAACATAGTAAAATAACAGATAAATTATTGGAAATGAACATTTTAAAAAATTCCCTACCACATTCATATAAAATCAATTCAATGGTCCATTAAATCATTACAACATTATTGTTTTGAGGACTTTAACATTACATAGACTATCCACTTACTTTTGTAATGACCTCAATCAATCTGTATAATTATTTATGATTTTCCTCCATGTTTACATCTTTACACTCCACTAATTTTATTCTACATATAAACATATTTATTATTTCATATGACATTTTTACATCCTTCTCACTCTTATTAAGATGATATTTAAATAAATTTTTTTACTGTGTAGGTTTTCAAGAAATATTTTCTAAATATCATTCCCATGGTTAGTAAAGTCGTGTTTAAATTGCAAGTATGAAATTTATTTATGGTGTGAGGTATGTAACACACCAAAATTATAAAATAATGAAATCACATTTAATATTGTATGTGAAATGAAACACCATGATTAAAGAACAAATGATCATTAAATTGAACATATTTGATAGCTTGTGAAATAAAACACCCTTAGTCTAAATGATACATAATATAGTATAACAATATAACCCACTTGTTAAATTGTTATGTATGAATAGTACTATCAAAATTATGAAAATTATCGATATACATTTGTCATAAAAATAATAATAATATCATAATATAAAAACAAAAGATTTCTGAAAGACAAGTTATATTTTCTAAAATAATTTCTACATATTCTTTGTAAACAAAATTTCAAATTAATTTTTACCACATTTAGAAAATATGTTTGAAAAATATACTATTAAAATTATCATATAAATTTTTTTAGTGTTAATTTTCTATAATAATAAAAACATATTTAATTTTTCAAAGTGTTGTGATAAAATAATGATTTTAAATTCAAAAATTCAATGTAATTTTGAAATATTTATAATTATTAATTATATTTAAAATTGTTTTCAATCTAAAATTAGTTAAATAATATATCAATTAATCTAATTTTGGCCACCATAATAATTTTTATGTTGGATTCTGAAATAAATTCCTTGTAACCTTTTGAACATTTTCTCTTCAAAAACTCACTTCCTCATCATTCTTGGGGGATTCATTTTTAATTAATTATTTCCACATATATGAATTGAATTTAGAGAAAATTATGACATATTTGGAATTGGAATAATTTATTATTATTTTTTCTAAATTAATAATAACAACAATAGTAATTAATTATTGAGTTTCAACCATGGGTTAAAATAAAATGATATTGGAAAGAAATACGTACCATCTTTTCAAGAACCCATTTGATGGAAATTGTTCATGAATATATATTCTATGATTATGAATGAACTATTTTTTTGTCTTTTTTAATTAAAAAAAATGTGGAAAAGATTTAATATTTCAAACAATTATAAGTGTTCCACTAACGTCACCTATAAAAGGCCACACACAATAATTTTTTATTCAAACCTTCTCACCCTTTTGGATTTTCCAATGCAATTCCAATTAACTTCCCAACATACCTCCTATAATCCACTAATCCTTATTTTTTTTGAAAGTAAACCTAGGATGTATTTAGTTAAAACCTAATGAGGTGACCTAAAATAGAGGTAATGTTCTTTAATGAGAAATTTTATTTTGTTTCCTCCTCCTAATTTTCCAATTATACTTGACCACGATGATATAATAAGTTAAGTATAATATATATAATGAGAATATTGATTTTAAGGTAATTACCAAAAACCATTCCCAATTAAATCAAATGGGTTATAAAATCATCATTCTAGTGTATGATGGGTTTCAACCTCATGAACCGATGTCATTCGTTATTCGGTTACTATATTTGACTATTGGGTATGATTATATATATATAAAGTATTTATGTAGTATTTATAACCTAGTTAGTAATTTTTATTAATTAAATCATATTTATTTTCTTACTTTCCATTCCATATGTGATACAATAATGTCGCTCATGCATATGTTGGACTACCACCTCGCGAAGCAATTTAATTCATCTTTCAATATTGTTTTATATGAAATGTAATGAGTTGAAATATGATAAATATATGTTATATTCATTAAATAATGATGTTATTAATGACATATTTTTCATTCAAAAATGATAAAATTTCTTTTTTTCATACAATGAGTAATAATAATATTGTACATGTATGTGTGGACTATCCGCACCACGAAACGATGTGATTCTCTTTTCATAACCACTGTAAAAATAATATATATATATATATATATAATTTTATTTAAATAAATAATATGGTATATAATTTATTATTATAGTTATATAAATATAATATATTATTGGCACCCATTTCCATAATGATCATTGGAACAAGGAAATGTTACTCATGTGTTTGTATGACCTACTATCTTCGTGATTGTAATATAGTCTATTTTTTATAACAATCATTCATGATTATTTTAAAGGTATAATTGATGTAAAAATGTGATAATTATTTCATGATTTTTTATGCTATTATATAAAAATATAATTTTCATAATAATTGGATCCTTTTGGATGAAGTACATTTGAGAAAACATGGAAATTAACACCAGAATCAAAGAAAATAATGAAATATTGTTACAGAAAGTGTGAAAATATATTATATAAGGATAATATATGATATTATTAATAGTAATATGGTTATTTAATAAGTTAATAATGTGTTTGGAACTGTTATACGTGATTTTAAATTAAGTTCATCCAACATAAATCTTTAGGTAAGGGAATTCTCCTAAATTTCCCTTCATTGAGGAAAATTGTTATTTTATGTACCTATGATATTTTCTCTAGTTAACATAACTTTAATTATACATGTAATATAATTATTACATAATAATTCATTTGATTTTATGTTACAATTATAAATATTTTATCCATGTGGGTTTTGTTTAAAAGTTACCAACTTGTGATGAATTTGATAACTCAGTTTCATTTCATTATGTTATATAATTTCTTCATTGTCATTTTTATTATATGATTATTTGTTTCATAAATTTGTATTTTCTTATGTTTTATTTCTACATATTTTATTTTCATTTACATTTAATAGACAAAATATATTAATTGGTTGGTTCACACTATAATGTTATGATCATTATAAGTGTTTATTTCACAATCTAATTCCAAGGGAGTCATTTGTTCATGAATTTCAATTAAAGAAAATAATTTAAAAATTTCCTAATAAACTCATTTATTTTTATTATACTATGCTTATTTATGATATTTTAAATTAATATTACCATTTGGGAAAATGTTTTGATAAAATAATACTTCATTTTTCACATCATTCATATATATGTTTTCTTCCAAAACCATGTTTTCTAAAATATTTTCCAAGATAATTTTATGATTTTTTAAATTATTTATTAAAATAAATTTTTCCCATTTTTTACTTCTTACTAAATATTTTGAAAGCAATCATATTATTGTTTTTAAAATAATCATATTTTTTAGAAAAAGTGAACAGAATTTATTTATGTGTACAAAAAAAATTATTTTCTAACCTTCATGACCATTTAATTTTTTAATGATTATTTTTTCACGACCCTTCCCTGGGGCCCATGTCGTGACTAACCCAAGCCCGACTTCTATAGGCTAGGGGCTGGCGACTAGAACCAAAGGAGTAAATCCCGATAACTAGGAAGGCATTGCCTTTATAAAAATTATACAAAACACCACATAGTACAAGGGGATGTAAGTACTAAGTACAGTAGTAACAAAAGTGCTGAAAGTATAAAGGGGAAAGAAATACAAGCCCAATAGATAGGTACAACTACAACTGAAAGTAAAGTAAAACAGATAAGACAATCCTGGAAGATGACACGTAACTCCTGGATCGTCTACTACGGATCCTACCTGACGGGTAGGTACAGATGTCCTCTTTATCTCTCCACATCTGATCGTTCGTCCGTCTGTCTCCTCCAGGTACCGACTCGTCGTGAGATCCACCTCTGGGTACCGTCCAGTCCTCGAATGCTCGGCCTTCGTCAGTGCTGCTCGTCGTCTACAACCAACATAACAAGGTGCGGGCATAGCTCATGTATGGGTGAGTATATGATACTATGTAGGGACCCCGAGACCCTTAAGGTCTCTCTAAATCCAACCAGGATAACCACAAAGCATAATCTCAACAGATAACCCTTACTTAGGTATAAGCCCATACTTATACCAAAGTTATCAAGTAACCCATATCAATCATGAGGAAACACAAAGGTTATGAAATCAACGAATAACCACTACCTAGGTATTTTCCCATACATATACCTAAGTTATCTAGTGACCCATCTCAATAATGAGGTAAACACAAAGGTCATAGACTCAACTAAAACCAGTATTTTCATTATCGAAATCGTTACTACTGAAGAGCTCTATTTCTAATGATTACAGTGATCCTGTCATGACTCTGAGGTACTGCTCACTAACCTTAGACTGCTGAGGTACTCCTCCTGTCGAGTACCGCAGGTCTGCTTCCAACTACCGGGTGCTCCATCCGCTGAGGGTCTGCCGCCAAATACCGGGCGCTCTCATTAATAGCATACAGAGGTACTCCTCCTATCGAGTACCGCGGGACTGCGGCCAACTACCGGGCGGTCCGTCTACCGTGGGTCTGTCTCCAAATACAAGGCACTCCGTCCACTGGGCTAGTCGACACCCTCCAAGTCGAGTCGGTCAAGCAGTTATCAGGTCTCAGCTGGCTACACAGCCTCCGTACTCCGTACGCTCGTCTCTGGAAGGGTCCACTCCACGAACTACAAGTTGATAATCCAAGTATCTCAATGTTCCATGAATAATTATCTCCAAGGACCACCTCTTCATAGAGGTCTGAACGCAACAGACGGCACGTCAATTGGACGCCCGGTCTGTGAGTTATTAGCCTTTTTGTCCGAGGGGCCCGGTTGGTTTCGTGTGCGGACCAACCCGACCATATCTCAACTGTACCCCTAACTCTCATAGGTTATACTCATAGGGACCTTTTCTCAACGTGATCAGTAACACCGCTGATGGTTCGTCAAACAGGATTCTAGTCTGAAAGTTATCAGCTTTTCCGTTCGAGGGGCCCTGTTGGATTTCAGGTTCAACCCAACCCGGCCACTATCCAACTACGTCCTAACCTCAGGCGAAGTATGCCAAAATTTCCGTCTCATCAAGAGGAATCCAAAAAAGTCGACGGCACGTCAATCGGACGTCCGGAGCTCAACTTATAAGTGTTTCCACTCCGAGGGCCCGGTTGGTTTCGGGTTCAAACCAACCCGGTCATACCCCAAGTTCTCCGAAACCGTGACTGTAATATACTGAAACGACCGTCTCGATCCAAGTATCGCATCGCAACTGATGGTGCGTCGATCGGAGGTCGGTAACCCATGATATGGGCGTTTGAACGAAAACCGCCCGGAAATAGGGGGTTTGGGCCCGTTCCGACCTAGCCCAAGACCCCCTGGGTCAGCTCTAACCGGGTCGACCTGACCTGGATCCGGGTCCGGCCCACTAGGACGCAGCCCAGCCTGGCTGGAACGACCCAGCCTAGCTGGCACGGCACAACCCGACGCGGGCGGCCCGGCCCGGTGCGGCCGGTCCAGGCTGGCACCGGTGCCGCGCGCACCACGTGAGCACGGAAAGGGGAAACCGCCACCCCTTCAGACCGAGTGGCGGACCCATGGGGGTCCACCCTACCATGTTGACCAGGGGTCAAACCCCCGGTTTTTTCAGAATCTGGCCGGCCGTAACGGCCGACCAGCGGCTCTTGCGGGACTAGTTTGTCAATCCCTTCAGCGAACCGGCGGCCAGTAGCTCTGGCCGCCCTCCTTTGCTCCGCCGAAGATAATGGTCGTGGCCTTGGTCTGACCGGTGCTGCTCAATGGTGCCATGCCCATCTGTCGCGGCCCCGCTCCGGCCGCGGTTTCTTCGGGGTTCTCCGGCGCGGCACGACGCCGCCGCGCCCCTTCACTGCGGCCCAACTACGGCTGTGGGTTAGTTCGGCCTTAACAACGTGGTGCGACGGATCCGCGCTCCTTCGCCGCATTTCTCCTTGTCTCTGTGCAGTGCGATGGCACCTCGTCACTTCCATTCCAAGCCACGAAGATAAATATCAGAATAAAACAGGGGAGGAGGTTTGGTCGTGTTTGTGCTGTCTGACGCCCTTCATTATTTTGATAATAGGTGGACAATATTATCAAAGAACGTCCAACTAAAAATACGAACGTAAAGAAAAAAACCCCTTCCTAATGAATTCGTCGAACGAAAGTCATCGCGAGAAAAGGATGTCGTGGAAAATGGCGTCGCAGAAGATGGCACCGCAGACCGAGGCTCTGTAAGCGTCGTTGGAATCATGGAGAAAAGAATCGTCGGCGTCGCGGTACACAGCGTCGCGTCGTCGATCTCCATGGAACCAGCGTTCTCCATCTTCCTTCGTTGGAGAAAGTGGATAACTCTCCAAGTGCTTGGCGTCGTGCTTCACTGCTAGCATTCCGCCGCTTGAAAAAGTCGTCCAGAACTCCTCCCACTGGCCTCCTTTAAATAGAAGGGGTGGGTTCGTCGTTGGAAGGAAAGTCATAATTGAGTGATTTATGACATAGGGCCCCACTCAATTAATCCGCTGAGGTGGATAATTAAAAATGAAGTAAAGATCCTCATTAATTAAACCCATTGGAATTTGAATTAAGGAGAGGGAGGGAAGGTTCCTCAAACCACAACCAACCCAAAATAAAATAAGATTCATCCTTATTTTATTATGGCATGAATTAAAATGAATTCAAAATTTAACTATTAATTAAATTCATTGAATAACTTAATCAAATAATTTAATGAGAGAGTTGACTTGGAATTAAAGGGAGAGAGAGGAGTTACACATTAAAGACAGAGGGGGGTGTTTAATGGGGTTTTGGGAATTTGATGGAGGTGGGGGCTCGTGGGGGACCCACCCCAACTTCCTCACATATCCCTTTCCCATACACTTAACCCAACAGTAAAGAAATAAAAATAAATTTGTAAAACAAATTTTTTTTATTCCTCACATTTTTTAACAACTCCTCCCGAGAAAACTCAACTCCCGAAAGGGTCTTCTTAAGAAATTACTGGCACTGCGAGATCAACGGTGACCTCATAATTCTATTAAGAGAACTGATTCAAAAGTTATGAAATTCTGCTCGTACGTTTACTAAACATACCTGAGACTAACTTTGCAAATTGATTCCAGGCACACCGGGCCTCGGAATCATGCGCCGTCAGAAACTGTGAACTCGTAAAATCCCAAATAAATTGACAAAAAAAATTTCCTTTAAATTTTTGTGTCCTTAAATTACTCCCACCTTAGGGATTTATGTCCCCGTAAAGCTATAACACAAACTTAGGAAACAAAAGTAGTACTGAGCACGCATCTGAGCCTTCTGCTCCGATGTTCTCACCGGGAGGTTCTTGTGCTTCCAACGAAAGCACACAAGAGGAATCGACCGTCCTCGTAGGACCCGCTCTTGTAGATCCTCAACCTCTACTGGAACCCCACAAAAGTCACCCCATCTCCAATGTCCAGCTCCCCGTGGTTGATGATATGCGTTGGGTCAAGCACGTATCTCCTCAACTAAGATACATGGTAGTCGTCGTGCCCCTGTTGCAACTGAGGTGGATATGTCAAATGGTAAGTCATATCACCTACCGTGATGAGGACCTGAAAGGGTCCGATGTAGCATGGATATAACTTGTCGCCCCCACAAATACTCCGTAACTCACGTCGAGGTGAGACGTGTACGAAAACGTTGTCTCCATCCTAGAACTCTAGTGGTTTCCACCTCCTATCATCATAAGTATTTTGTTGGCTCTAAGTTGTCCTCATCCACTCCTGGGTGACATTGACCTTTTCTGGTCCTACAAGAGCTGCTAGGATTTCTTCTTTTCCAAGAAGATAAATCTGGTCTCATCCCCTAGATGAACCACCTTCTTTGCCTAATACAGTCAATACCGACATGGATGATACTAATCCCTACCATGGATGATGTCGTAAGGCCTCGACGCTACTACCAAGAGATCCAACTGTTACTCTCGCCTCCAAGGGTTGAGTCACACTGTCAACATCTGTGTGTGGTAACTGGGTCTCCTCCAGTAGCTATCTCAAAATTGAGGGTCAAGTAAACGGTTTTTTTTAAACTGGAACCTCTTAGTAATAATAAAAAGATAGGACAGGAAATTAAATGCCACAAGGTTTATTACTGAACCTCAAAGTACAAGACACAAAGAATCTACAATCAAACATCAACAAATCTAGAAGCAATATGAACAAAAGTATCCATGTCTAGAGCTAGTCCTGCTCCTTTCCATCTGCTCCTAGAGCTCCGTAGTCGTATGCTTCTGCTGCCAGAAGCTGAGCTCTCCCATGTCCACCAGTTCCCTGCGGTCAGGGGTGGACCTCCTGGTGGTGGTGGTGGCAACACCTCGAAGCGTCGTCCACCTCCATCGGCACGGCCAGTTCCCCTACCATGGCCGACTGCTCCTTGCGGTCCTCCCTTATCAAACCTCTGCCTCTGTCTAAGGGGTTATTTATCTATTTTCTAATCATCTATACGGAGGGTCGGACAGTCACATGCCATGTGACCAAGACCGCTGCAAGAGTAACACTGCCCACTCTTGGAACGACTGGCTCTGACTCCACCCCGGTTTCCCCGCACAACTGAACCTGAGTTGTGCAGTCGGCCACCGGTAGGTCTGTTCCTCTTAGACCTCTGTGTCATCTGTCTACTGCCCACTGCAAAAGACTCTGCCGCATGCCAGCTAGTGGTGGGTCTTGCTGCTGGAGACTGCTCTACAAGGAAACTCTCTACTAATAGGGCTCTCTCCAACACCCATGTCTGCGTTGGGATGCTGTGAGAAACAATATAATCTATAATCTCTCACCTGAGCCCTGCTCAATGGTTCGGGCCCTGAAGAACAAGTCTCGTACCATGTTTGTAGAGTAGCGCGAGAGGTCTGTGAACCTCGCTGAGTACGGAGCTACACCCATGCTGCCCTACTGCAGATGAAGTAGCTCCTGGATCCGCACCGCTCGAAGGGTGGCTGGTACAAACTCTGCTCGGAACAGCCTCTCGATGTCTGCCCACAGAAGTGATGCGTCGTCATGCATCTGGAGCATCAGCCTCCATCATCTGCCTACTGCTGCCTTAAGGAGGATGGCAGCAAGGATCACCATGAATTCTGATGGTGTCCCCACTAGCCTGAAGACTCTCACACTGCCTCCATCCAATCCTCAGCCGCCTGGGGGTCCGTCTCTCCCCTGAACCTGGGTGGCCTCTGGTGTTGGAACTCGTGCAGTTCGCTCAAGCGACGTGCACTCTCCGCTGCTGGGGCTGGTGGCATCGGTGGCCCAATGGGTGGTAGTACCGTTGGTGCCTCTGCTGGTGCCTCAACTGGGATAAAGCCTTGTACTAAGGCCTTGTCTCTCCGTGGGCTGTCAGTACGTACCACTATTGAGGCTCTAGCTAGTCATCCACGGGGAGGCATCTTGAAAGAAACAAACATGAAATGGTCAAATGATTTATACCTAGTGAGGTGACCTGGTTTGAGCTGACTTTTAAAACTTTTGGAAACACACACGCAATCAGAGTTTTCGTGCACAGAGTCAGAAATCATTTGTCAGGGTCCTGGTGTATGGATACGTCGGTCGCATGCACCAACACTGGACTCCCTGAACTGAAAACCAAACTTAGTATGCTTAACACTATTTCTTCACAAAAAGGAAAAATATCAGAGTCCTAAGTTCTGCTATAGAACCGACTCCTCTGATACCAATTTGTCACGACCCATCCCTGGGGCCCATGTCATGACTACCCCAAGACCGCCTTCCATATGCCAGGGGCTGGCGACTAGAACCAAAGGCCTAAATCCCAATAACTGGGAATGCATTGACTTTATAAAAATTAAAATAAACCCTACAGAGTACAAGTGGAAGTAAATACTAAGTACAATAGTAACAAAAGTTCTGAAAGTACAAAGGGGCCAGAAATACAAGCCTAACAGATAGGTACAAATACAACTGAAAGTAAAGTACAACAGATAAGACAACCCTGGAAGATGACACGTAGCTCCTAGATCGTCCACCACAGATCCTACCTGAAGGGTAGGTACAGATGTCCTCCTTAGCACTCCATGTCTGATTGTCCATCCGTCTGTCTCTTCCGGGTACCAACTCGTCGTGAGATCCACCTCCGGGTACAGTCCAGTCCTCGAATGCTCAGCCTCCGTCAGCGCTACCCATCTTCTGCAGCCAATACAACGAGGTGCGGGCATAGTCCGTGTAGGGGTGAGTATATGATACTCAGTAGGGACCCCGAGACCCTCAAGGTCTCTCTAAATCCATCCTGGATAACCACAAAGAAAAATCCAAACATTTAACTCCTACTTAGGTATAAGTCCATACTTATACCTATGTTATCAAGTAAACCATCTCAATCATGAGGAAACACATAGGTTATTAAATCAACAGATAACCACTACCAAGGTATATGCCCATACATATACCTAAGTTATCAAGTGACTCATCTCAATCATGAGGTAAACACAAAGGTCATAGACTCAGCTCAAACCAGGATTTTCATTATCGAAACCGTAACTGCTGAAGAGCTCCATCTCTGACGAGTACAGTGATCCAGTCATGACTCTGAGGTACTGCTCACTAACCTTAGACTACTGAGCTACTCCCCCTGTTGAGTATTGCGGGTCTGCTTCCAACTACCGGGCGCTCCTTCCGCTGAGGGACTGCCGCCAAATACCAGGCGCTCTCCCTAATAGCCTACAGAGATACTCCTCCTATCGAGTATCACGGGTCTGCGTCCAACTACCAGGTGCTCTATCTGTCGTGGGTCTGTCGCCAAATATCATTTGCTCCGTCCACTGGGCTAGTGGACTCACTCCAAGTCGAGTCGGTCAAGCAGCCGTTAGGTCTCAGCCGGCTACACGGTCTCCGTACTCTGTACGCTCATCTCCAGGAGGGTCCTCTCCATGAACTACAGGTAGATAATCCAAGTATCTCAATGTTCCATGCAGAAGTATCTTAGAGGACCTCCTCGTCATAGGGGTCTCAATGCAACAGACGGCGCATCAATCGGACGCCTGGTTTGTGAGTTATTAGCCTTTTCGTCCTAGTGGCCCGATTGGTTTCGTGTGCGAACCAACTCGGCCATATTTCAACTGTACCCCTAACTCTCATAGGGTATACTCATAGGGACCGTTTCTCAACGTGATCACCAACACCGCTGACGGTTTGTCAAACAGATGTCCGGTCAGAATGTTATCGGCTTTTTCGTTCCATGGACCCTGTTGGATTTCGGGTTCAACCCAACCCTGTCACTATCCAAATGCATCCTAACCTCAGGAGAAGTAATCCAAAAGTTCTGTTTCATCAATAGGAATCCAAAAAACTCTATGGAACGTCAATCAGATGTTCGGAGCTCATGTTATAAGAGTTTCTGCTTTGAGGGCCTGGTTGGTTTCGGGTTCGAACCAACTCGGCCATACGCCATATTCTCTGAAACCTTGAGTGTAATATACCGAAACGACCATATCCATCCAAAGATCGCATCACAACTGACGGTGCATCGATCGGTGGTTCATAACCCAAGATATGGGTGTTTGAACGAAAACTGCCCCGAAATATCGGGCCCGATCCGACCCGGGTCCGGGTCCGACCCACTTGGGCGCAGCCCGGCCGGGCTGGCGCGACCCGGCCCAGCCAGCACTGGCGGCCCGGCCCGGTGCGGCCGGTCTAGGGCGGCATGGGCGCCGTGCACGCCGCGTGAGCGCGGAAGGGGGGAACCGCCACCCCTTCAGACCGACCGGCGGACCCATGGGGTTCTGCCCTGCCACATTGACCGAGGGTCAAACCCCAGATTTTCTAGAATCTGGTCGGCCATAACGGCCGGCCAACGGCTCATGCAGGACCATTTGGTCCCGCCCTTCAACGAACCGGTGGACGGCAGCTCTGGCCGCCCTCCTTTGCTCCGACGCGGCCAATGGTCATGGCCTTGGTCCAACCGGCGCGGCGCGACGGCGCCGCGCCCCTCCGCCAAGGCCCCGCTCCGACCGCAGTGTCTTTGGGGTTCTCCGGCACGGCGCGACGGCGCCGCGCCACTTCGCTACGGCCCGAATTCGACCACGGGTTCGTTCGGCCTTAACGATGTGGCGCAATGGCACCGCGCTTCTTTGCCACATTTCTCCTTGTCTCTGCGCAGTGCAACGACACCGCGTCGCTTCCATTTCAAGCCACGAACATAACCAACAAAATAAAATAGGGCAGGAGGTTCGACCATGTTTGTGCGGTCCGACCCGCTCTGTTATTTTGATAACAGGTGGCCGATATTATCGAAGAACGTCCAAATAAAAATCCGAACATAAAGACAAAACCCCTACCCGATGAAGTTGTCGAACGAAGGTCATCACGGGAAAATGATGTTACGGAAAAACGGCGTCGCGGAAGACGGCGTCGCGGACCGAGGATCCGCAAGCGTCTTTGGCATCACGAAGAAGATAATCGTCAGCGTCGCGGTACATGGCGTCGCGTCATCGATCTTCTTGGAACTTGTGTTCTCCATCATCCTTCATTGGAGGAAGTGGAAAACTCTCCAAGTGTTGGTCATCGTGCTTCGCTGCTAGCATTCCGCCGCTTGAAGAAGACGTCCAGAACTCCTCCCCCAGGCCTCCTTTAAATAGGAGTGGTGGGTTCGTCCTTGGCACGCAAGTCATAATTGGTGGATTTATGACATAGGGACCCACTCAATTAACCCGCTGAGGTGGATCATTAAAAAGGGAGGAAGGATCCTCATTAATTAAACACGTTGGAATTTGAATTAAGGAAAGAGAGGTAAGGTTCCTCACACCACAACCAACCCAAAATAAAATAAGATTCATCCTTATTTTATTATGCCATGAATTCCAAAGAATTCAAAATTCAACTCTTAATTAAATTCATTGAATAACATAATCAAATAATTTAATGAGAGAGATGACTTGCAATTAAAGAGAGAGAGAGGGGTTACACATTAAAGCTAGAGGGGGTGTTTAATGGGGTGTTGGTAATTTTATGGAGGTGGGGGCTCATGGGGGCCCCACCCCAACTTCCTCACATCTCCCTTTCCCATACACTTAACCCAACAGTAATGAAATAAAAATAAATTTGTAAAACAAATTTTATTTTTATTCCTCACATTTTTTAACAACTCATCCTGAGAAAATGAAACTCCCAAAAGGGTCTTCTTAAGCAAATATCGGCACTGCGAGTTCAACGGTGCCCTCAGAATTCGATTCCGAGCACCAGTTCAAAAGCTATAAAACGCAGCTCGTACATTTACTGAACGTACCCAAGCCTAATTTTGGAAATTGATTTCGGGCACACCGGACCTCAGACTCAGGCGCCGTCAAAAACTGCGAACTCGTAAAATTTCAACGAAATTAAGAAAAAAAATTCCTTGAAATTTCCGGGTCATTACATATTTTTTAATTTTAAAAGGTAAATTTTAAAGAATATTATGTAAAAAAAATTATGAAATTTTAATTTTAAAAGATTGTTTTCAAAATTAAATGTTTTTCTCTAAATTAGACTTTTCAGATATTTTATGGTATTTCTATTTTTCAATAACAAAAAAAATTATTTTACATATACTCAACAATAGATATGCAGTATTGACATGATCTATATTTTTAATCGAGGTATTTTGTTATTATTTTGACCAAATATAGTATTGATGTTCAGTACGTTGTTTCATTTTTATAGTTTATAAATTCCCTTAGAATTATTCAATTTCTTATGGTAATTGGACATTAAAATTATCTATATCTTTTATTAGGGATTTTTTGAATTTTTATAACATATATCATTTCAACCTACAGTGCTCTATATTGAAATTCATTTGATTAACTGGAGAAATATTTACAAATCCATATTATTTACTCAATAAAGATATATGATTATAATAAAAATTGTTTATGAATTAAATCCGTTATTCGATATATGTTTAATACTTTGTAAATGAATGAAATTTTTTGGGCTCAATTATAGATATCTCTTTGATGCATCGGTAGTCGCATGAGATAAAATATTGGATCACATTAGTTAAATAGGGTTTTACCCATTAGTATTAAATTATCTTTAGGATAGATATTGATGGTTAAGTAATCATGTTCCTATGAAACATGATTTCCAATAGTTAATAATTTCCTTCATTAAAAATTTGGATAATGTTATACATTAAATTGTCACATTGATATTATCTCTAGATGAATTTCACTCTCAGTAATTATAACATCTCAGGTAAATAAAGAATAATAAATTTTCATATTTATTATTATTTGGGAATTAAATATTAATTTTATTAAAATGGGGATGCTATGTTTGATGACATACTCGATAAAGAACAATAGGTTTATTTGAATTCTTATGTTTCACACAATGTTGAGTTTTACTAAAGAATAATAATATAATATTATTATTTTAAATGGTTGTTAATGCATATTCATTGTATTGGTGGGAATAAATAGAAATAACTAAAATATAATTACAATTTTTTAAATATTTTTACATTTATCCAATAATCATTAGAGGCTTAAAATGTGAATTAATCTAATTTTAAGCACAGATACTCAAATATTACTTAAAAGGTTGATTTACTGCCTTTTGATAGAGAACCCTTTTTAAATAAAGTTTTTTCCACTTTTATATATTCTATTTGATGAAATAAAATTCTCTTTTAGAACCGGGACATCAAAAAAAACATTGGATGAAATTTTGGTATTTTTATGATAAATTTCATTTTTAATGAATATTGCCAAATACTATATTTTAATTCAAAACTGGATTTTAATATAATTTATTTATATGGATAAAATGTATTTTAATTGATTTTAATGTTTAATTAGATTATGTTTTTACCATTTAATAAAATTTTGGTCATTGGAAGTAATATCACATTCAAATTGGACATAAACAAATGTCAATATTTTGATAGTTATTATTTCTTAAAAACATGCTTTTTTGTTTTGAAAATGAGAATTAATTTTAAATTAACTTCAACCAATTCTATGTTTTGAATTTGGAAAAATAGATTCCATATTAGGTATCATGAGGTCCAAATTGTGTAAATAGGTGTCATGTATTTTTAGACATTATGAATATTTATTTCAGTAAATATGTTATTTACCATTGTTAAAGGGTAAATCTGTTAAATAATAGTAAAAATAATATAATAACAATATTAAATTACCCTTAAACATTTCCTAACCCTATTGGATGAGATATTGACGACCAAGACAATCTTTACGTAGATTTGAGACCCCATGGAGCCACATGGGAGTGATAATGACACTTTATATTAATAAATTTAATGTAAGGAAAAAATAACATAAACATATAGCTTTTATTAAACCATTTGTATTTGGGGTTATATAAGTTATATATTCGACTATAAATATTCATTTTAAAGATAAAAATAATTTCCTACATTATGGTATATTATTTATTATTTTTAGACATTAACCAAATATATTTAATCATGACACAATGATGATGCAATAATTTCTTCATCAATAAGGGATTCAAATAAATGATATTATAATTATTAAAATAAATTTATTTTAAAACTTTTTATTCCATAAACGAATTTTATAGATATTAATGACTTTTTCTATTTTAATTAATCAATTTTTTTAAAGAATGATGTTTTTATAGAGTTTATTAAATGTCTAGATATGAATAGTTTAGAAATTGACATAGATGAGTTTTTGAAACAATTAATATTTTATTAAATGATAAAATAATACTAAAAATATAATATTTAGAAAAATGACTTAAAAAATGATTAAAATTTCATAAATGATCCATTTTGGGACACTTGACATTTTATATTAAATATATTAACCATATAGTATGCATATATAATAGGACATATTAAAAGTTAAATAGTTAACAAAGGGTTAAATTAAAATTTTATGGATTAAAAAATATACAATACTTGTCCAATTATTATTGGATGATTTTATTTTTACATATATGTACCTTATATTCAAATTAAAAAAAATGGACTTTTTGAAACCGAAAACCATTTTAGAATAAAATAATGATTTCAAACATTCCTAAAGAGCCCCACTTCCCTCTTATAAAAGGTCACCACCTCTAACCCATTACTCAAACCTCTCAAGCCTGGTGGATCATCCAAAATATGCTCCATGAAACTCCCAAATTCCCCATATTCCTCCTAGAAACCCTTCCCTATGAAGAAGGAAATTCAAGAAAGGATTTTGTTTCAAACCCAAGGGAGTTACCCGATTGAAAGGTAATGTATTCTCTCAAGTTCTTTTCTTTTATTTTCCTTTTCCAACCTCATAAACTCTCTTTATTAAATTATTTTATAACAAAAATATTATAATAAATATACTAGTATGTGTTTTTGATAATTATTCTAACTACACATATACACACCTCCATCTAACAGATACGAACCTGTTGTTTCTGTGGACGGCGAACTACTACCTCACGAAACGATGATTTTTCAGTAATCTCGTACCTCTTCTCATGGTAGCTATTATGATGTAAATGTATTTATATTTGATATATATTATTTTTAAATTTTATTTATGATTCTGTATTTTTCATTTATAGATTACCATTTTGGTTTCCATAATGGGTAAATATGATAATTTCCTTTTTGGAAGTGTAGACTAGTGCCCCCTCAAAGTGATATGACTCATTCATTCCATACATAGAAAGTATAAATGATGGAGTTAATGATATTATATATGATTTTATAATGGAATTATAATATACCTATGTATCATTATGTATTAATTCCATTAAATATGAAATAGAAATGAAAGTAACATTCATGCGTACGAACGTCTTACCATCTCAATGAATAGTGCATTTCATTTATTATCTCCAAATGTTATGTACTACTATAAATACATAAATATACTTGATATATGTGATATATATATTATTTAAATCATGTATGTAATTATGGAGATAATGTACTTTTTACCACAAGGACAACCTGTAATTATGAGAAATTTATTTTTGACTCAAGTATAAAATATCGACAAAACGAATGTTATTAACTTAAATGATTTTGTAATATTAATAACATGGTAATAAGTGGTATAAAAGTAATAATAAACTTGAAAATGGTTCTGAATCAAATAAAAATTAACTTTAATTTATTATTCTAGAGATTGAAGAAAGAACGGGCCATGTCCGACATGAGGTATGAGACTTCGTCTAAATCTCGTTTCATTGTGACATATTTTGATTTATACAAAAATTTATTTTGTAAGGTGTATAAATTCATATGAAATTAAATTTCATTGAAAGTTAATATTTTTATACAAAGTGATTAGCTAAATTAAAAAAATGAATGTTACTTTTTAATGTACGCACTGACAAGGACCTTTTCACTACCGCGAGTATTATTTGGTCTTTGGCTTCCTTAACAAGCTGTAGTGTTTTTAATGGAAAATAAATACCATATACCCTTTTTACGTATTTTGGTATTGAAAATAATTCTAAGAAAGAATTTAATATTTCAATATCTATAAATGATATATTTTCATTGAAATGTGGAAATATTATCATTCCTTTGTCTTTTTTTGTGTTATGAATATGTTATGGTTCTTGGGAATTGTTTACATATATAGGTGGTTACATGATAAACATCGGGAGGGTGATCCCGACATAACTCTCAAATTCATTTGTTAATGTGATAATGGTAAACGTTAATGTTTCTCTTAATATATTTAAGGAATATACTATGATGGTATTCTAAACATAACTCCCTTTGTAGCTGTGAAATCTGCAACATAAGCATGTTTTGGAAGCCACAAGTTACATTTATGATTTATGATATATATGTGTTATTTATAAATCTTATGATTTCATGAGGTATGTTGAGAAGATTATACTTGGTATGTATTGATTGACTAATGTTATCTTTCTTTATTTCATAATCTTTAATGGTATTTTTATACTCATCCCTTGTTTTTTTGAAATGTTTTTAATAGGACATAAACATGAATACGGTCAAGGATGTGATTATGGATAACTCATTTTGTCTAATACCTGAAACTAGACAACAAACTTTTTTCAAGTGTTTTTATTTTATAAATAAATGTTTACTAAGTAGAAGTTTCTAGTTTGTAATATTTGAAATGTAATGTAATAGTTATGGCCTAATTCTCTAAAAATATAATCCTGAAAATATCCTCAATGTGAATTATTAACATAATTCATGATTATTTATTATTTAAGGTTGGGGACTTATAGTTGGTATTAGAGTTCTGTTTAGAAAACATTAGGTGTTAGGATATTGTTAATTGAATATCCATAAATTAGTTTTACATTCTGATGATATTGAAATTATATAGAATTTATAGAGCACTATTTTTCTTCATCTATTATATATTTTTTCCGAATTTCTTCCACATAATAAATAGGGAAATATGCTGGGAAGGCATACAAAGGAGGAAAGTCGTCCAAATCAGCATCCTACGATGGCCAGAATCTGAATTTAACATTTTTTTCGTAGAGATGGCTATGTTAACTCAGGTGATAAATGGTCGTTGTGTTTATTGATGATATTATGGTTTATTCAAAAAGTAAATATGAACATGAAAGTAATTTATGTGTTTTCTTTCAAACCATTAAATAAAATAAACTGTATGGGAAATTAAACAAGTGTTAGTTTTTGTTACAACAAATTGCATTCCTTGGTCACATTGTTTCAAAAAAAGGAAAAACCACTGATCCGGCTAAAATAGAAGTTGTTGAAGAATAGACAAGACCCATAAATATAATCGAGATCTATAGATTTCTTGGTTAAGCAGGTTATTACTAGAGGATTATTGAAAAATTTGCACGATTATCTATCACACTGACTAAATTAACTCGAAAAGGTGTTATGTTCATTTGGATAATAGAATGTGATGCTTGTCTTCAGGAATTGAAATAAATATTAGTGAGTGATAATGTTTTGGCACTGCCTTCCAGAAATAGTGAGTTTGTTATCTATAGTGATGCTTCGTTGAAAGGATATGGTTTTTTTCTAATGAAAAATGATCTGGTAATTGGTTATGCTTCACGTTAGTTGAAACCTCATGAGCTAAATTACCCGACACATGAATTGGAATTAGCTACTTTTATATTTTCATTAAATATTTGGAGGCATCATCTATATGGAGTAAAATTTAAAATATATAGTTTCTAAAAAATATTGATGTATATATATTCAGTCAAAAAAATGAAAATTAAACAAAGGAGATAGCTATAATTAATCAAGGATTATGATGGCACGATCCATTACCATCTAGGAACGGAAAATAAAGTGGATGATGCTTTGAGTCAAAAATGTAATGCTACATTAACAATGTTATTTTTGGAACAAGATACATTGATTAAAGATTTGTTGAACTTTGGAATTGAAGTTGTTGGTGAAGGATATTCCTCTGTTTTGTTTCTGGAATTAGCGTAATCATCTCTACCAGGCTCAATAAATCAATTTAAAAGGAAGGCAGTGAGTTTTAGAAAAATGTAGAGTTGGTTCATATGGGTAAGTTTCCTAATTTTAACATTGATAATGATTATATTTTGAAATTTTCGATGAGATTATTTGTTCCCTCTGATTAACAGTTGAAAAATGAGTTTTTATGTGAAGCTCATAGTCCTTCATTTTAATTTAATCTCGGTAGTTCTAAGATGTACATATATCATTAGAAGTATTACTGGTGGGTGTAGAAACCCAAATCCTGATGTACATAGACATTACATTACTTTTGTGGAATACTTAATACATAACAAAAGAAGACACCAGATGAATGTAATTGTTTAGTGTCTTTGGAAACTCGGAACACAATCTTCTAATATTTGTGAAAGATATTCACCATCTCCCATAAAGATCTTCCCCTTTTTTTCTTACCTAAAACCTTTCTTTATATCCTGGGGAAAAAGAAAACATAAAAAGGGTGCGATGAAATACTCAGTAAGGTTAAACATAGAGAACATAAAACAATCCAAAAACATTTGAATGTAAAAACATGATCATAAAATCTAAACATCAAAATCTTGAGCAATGACATAAAATATTGCAGTACATAAGGCATAGATCATAAAATAATATTAATCCTAATGAAATATCATGTGAATAAAACTTTTAATTGTGGAAAAACATTAAGCACATGATATGATTTCCATAGTAGCCAAGGAATTGTTGCCAAGACCATATTAGTGGACAAAGTCCCTTACTGATTCGAGTTTACTTTCCATTCTAGCCCTGTATTACTGAACCGGATTTACATGCCATTCCAGCCATGTCTTTCTCATTAGATATAAATCATTACCCAATGCATTGGATGTAGACATTTTTCCCACCCATCTTATAATGAAATCATTCTTACGTGTGCCACAACAGAAACATAAATCATTCATCATAACCCAAAGAATAAAATGGGTTTCATAAACATCATCCCAACATAACTTAATCTATATAAAACAAATGTATATCATTTCCTCATAACAATAATGAAACCATGTAAATCATAGAGACATTATACTTGAAACATAATCATACTAAATAATTTTATCTTAGATGGAAAATAGCTTTGACAAAACACTTGAAATTAATTCTTGGGGAAAATATCCTTTCTTCTTAAAAATCATCTTCTTTTCACAAAACGACATGCAATTTTAAAAGAAAATGATTTTTTTGAAAATAATCATGAAATATTGTAGTGTAAGATTCTTTAAAATAAGGCGTTATGAAACCATAAAAATCTATTCATGCTGTATAAGATAAAAAACATTATCCTCGTACTTTTTCCAAAAAAGTCAAAAATTACCACGTATGGTAAAAAAAGAAAGATTCCTTCTATAACACAAAGTAAAAGTCAAATAGGGGTAAACATGAATTTAAACATTCATGGAATAATATTAAACACTTTTTGAAAACATTTTTATGGACATGGATGAAAAATATAACCCCAGTAAAAACTTATGAATAAAAAATCTCAGATAAGAATGAGATTGGAATAATTATCCCTTACCTTAGGTCTGATATGCTTCGTACATATCTGAACCTCCTCTTCTTCGATGCACCTCTTTTAAGCTTCCTCTTAAGGCACTAGTGTTGGTCTTTTTAGGAGACTAGAACCTCTAAAATGTATATAGGGAAGTTGAGAAGGTAAATGGCAGGGGTTGGCTGAACTTGAAGGCTCAAAATTGTGTAAAGAGAATAGGGAGGAGGTGCCCTTTTATAAGGGAGGATAAGGGAACTTTGGGAAAAACTTAAAATATTATTTTATAATAAAGTCATATTCGGTTTATAATAGCTCCAAATTGATTTATTTCAAAGCTAAAGTGGGGATGGGTCGAAATACTCTCAAAAAATAGATTTTAGACAATTTTAGGTTACTATTTTAACCTTATCATTTAGATTTTGTTTTCAACAAACTGAGATCCTGCTAAGAAAAGCAAGACCCCTATATTAGTAGAATGGAAAACTTACACAAGTCTGAAAGAAAAAGATTTACAAAGATCCTTCTTATAGAGAGGAAAGAGATCATATGGCACATGATCCATCCAAAGATAATCATTACCATTCACGCCCATATTAGTAATCCCATCTTCCAACACATTTGCCTCTCTGTAGACATGAGTAACAATGTGCTCTTTTCAGTAGAGAGAATCCAAGAATATAATCGAACGATTTGTGAGCTTCCATGAAAGGTGAATAGACCCAGTTAGTAAAGCAAATAAAATAGCCATATAGCCACACTCAATCCAAATCTTTTCCCAACCCCGCACATTCTCTTGCACCACAGCCACAATAACACCAAGCATCTCCGCTTCAAGAGAGTAGGCAGTACCACATGATCCATGAAAACACCCAAGATCATTCCCCTAATAATACCTAAAGATAACACCAAAACCAGAGGGGCCCAGATTGCCTCATCAAGCACCATCAGAGTTAACTTCAATCCACCCACAAAAAGGTGTCTGCCAGATGACTTCCATTGTCCCAAGAGGAGGCCATAAATTACCTTTAATCTTGATCCGGTTCAACACAGATAAGTCATGAATTGAATTATAGAAAAACACAGCTTTAAATGTTTCCACCTCACTCACCCAAAGTGGTTCATTATTAATATATATAACCTTATCTAATTCATTTCGCTGAACCTTAGATTTTTAGGAATATAATAACATTTAATAAAATAATATTTTGTTTAATAACTATTTTATGTCAATTTTGACATTATTTGGTAATTGATTTTGGTAAAAATTATAATAGCATGATTAATTCGAAAAAAGTAAATTTAATCAATACTAACATGTCATATTAACCTAAAAAATTAGTGGAATTTATAAAAAGTATAAAATTATATTTATTTGGGTATTTATAACATCAATTATGTTAATATTTCATTAATAAGGTAATTATTGCATCATCATTGTATCATAAATAAATTATATTATTTAATGTCTAAAAATTATAAATAAAATACCATTATTTAGGAAATCATTTTATATTTCTAATGAATATTTATAGTCGAATTTATCTTATGTATAACCCTATATTAAAAATGTTTTAGTAATTAATCATTGATTTTAATTATTTTTACTATTCTTTAAATAAAATAATAATAAATTTCCTAATCTAATCCAAGTGGACCTAAAGGGTAATATTTTATTCCTAAGGTTGTTTTTGGACGAACTAAACTTATCCAATAGAATTAAGGCATGTGTTAGGGTAATAATAATATCATTTTTACCCTTAATTACCCTATTTACTTTTAACCGTGGTAAATAAAAGTAAAAATCTAATATTCACAAAAATTATTTTTATCTTATTGAACCACATTTTACTCCTTGATATTAACTGTGTGTCTTGGATTTTCAAAATTCCACTCACAGAAGCGGTAAAATTATGTTTTATGTAAATTTTCAAATTCTCCTAGGAGGTGGGTTAAAGACGGTGAAAAGTTCAATAAAATTTTTATATATCTAAAATTATTATAAATTAACTCTAATGAATTACATTTAACTTATATAGGTATTATGTAACAATTTTGACCTAATATTAATTTAAATAAAATAAATAATTATTTAAATAAAATGTCGGTTTTTAAATAGTAACCTAGTGTTTTCACTATTCATCAAAAAATGAATGTTTTTAGAAAAATGCCAAAAATTCACCTTAGGATAATTTCGATATTCCGAATTCAAAAATGAAGTCCATTTTGAATGATAAAATTTATAAAATTTCAAAAATTGAGTATTACTATTCATAATGGTTAGTTCATAATAATATTATAATGATATCACGTTTAGTGAAACCAGGTATTGTGTACTACAAACGCTATCGGGGAAGGTCATGATTGCGTGTAACAAAAGCCAAGAATAGTGTTTGAGTATAATATAAGCTAATTTGGTGTTTCATATAGCACAAGCTAATTTTTGGTGTAACATACAACACAAGACATCAATGAAATTAAAAGAATATTTTTTCATAAAATCTCGGGGTGTTACATTCTACCCCCTTAAAATAAATTTCGCCCTCAAAATTTGTCAGGGATATAAATGGTTTACTACATGAAATTTTCTTTCATACAAACCCACATCGTAAAAAAGGAATATGAAGACTTAATTTTAAAAAGTGGAGTATGAAACATATCAGTTACACAAATTAACTCATCACTGGGATTCCACATAGAAGAACATAGGTAAAAATATGGATATGGAAGAGAAACCTAACCATCATGTTTTGATAAATGTTTGTAGAGAACACGACTATGAGAAATACAACAATCACAAAGCCATATATTTGTAATGATCTTAGGTACCATCTAATTCATCGGATATTAGGACACTTGGACAAAATTTTTTGTTTTCAAGATCATTTCCCTAATGTTGAATAATTGTTGAATTAAAATAAATACTTACTTAATTTTTGTACAATCTCAATGTTTCTCTTGCCTCAAACAAATTTCCACTTCATCTCTTAATGAAATGATGTTGAATCTATCTTTCATGATGTTTTAGAAGATCATGCGATAGAATGATAGGTCATTCCATCTGTATCAAACATAAGTTAGAAAAAGTTATATACATAAGTCCAACTATGGTGAGATTAATCGGATATGGTTTCAAAATGTACTTATACTTCAACTATCATCCTACCTAATAACATAAAACTAGTTTCTACTAACCAGGGACTTCATGTAGGCCAGTGGTAGGTGATAAAGGCCTACCGCACTTCGTTTGTGTGTTCGATTCCCGCATCCTTATCCGACGTGAAAGGTTGTCGCCCATCCAACGGGTTTTTATTTTTCTAAAACTATACTATTATAACATTAAAAAAATAATATCAAAAAGTTCTAGACTTAAACAATACTAACTTATGTCCAACATAATCCATTCCAATCTTTAGGATTGTCTAAAATACTCTTGCCCAAGCTCATAGTATAAAGAAAAGAGTTACTAGAAATTTAATTTACAGAGCATGTGAAAACCATCATGTATCCCCCATATATCATATGATATATCTTGTTGGTCACATTCCAAACATGTTAAAACATTAATCATGTATTCTTTTGTTAAATTAATACCCATTTAACCTTAGTGAAAATATGAATTCTGTCAAAAGTCAACTCTTTCCACAAACCAAAATCCCAAATTTTCTATATACTCAAACCATGATTTAACTTTGTCCTTATATCAGTCATGAGACCATGAATACAATCAAACATTTCATTTTCTCCTTATCCATTCATTATGAACATATCATCTTCCTTCCAAAAATATCTCAATCACTTTCCATGGTTACCGGTACCATAAAATTATTGAAACCCACAATAGATTAAAACATAAATATTCCAATATTCCACGATATTATATACAACATTATTTTAGAATCCCATTACATAAACACTTAATCATTCCAACACATCGTTTTCATATTCAACATCGCCAATAGTGATTTCAGGTGACTTCCCTTTGTCCTTTTCCTTAAGTGGTTGTTCATTTCGATCATCATTAACCCTTGGATTAGGGCATTGATTAGCATAATGCCCCATTTCCTTGCACTTGAAGCATTGAAGTGTTGGTGGAGCATTCTCTGTAGTCTTTTCTCTATTCACATCATTAGCTGACTTTTTCCCATTACTTCGACACTCAATTGCTCGATGTCCTTATTTTCCACACTTAAAACATTTTCTAGTACCTTTTAGGCAATCTCCACCATGCTTCTTTCCACACTTTGAGCATAAAGAAACATTCAGCTTCTTTTCACCATTGTTCTGAGATTTATCCTTGAACTCCATCTTTCGTTTTTTTCATAACCATGAGATGGATATGTAACACCAAAATCCAGTTCTACCTTGATAGCACAACACACAATGTTTTCATAGCTACTGAAGTATCTTATATCTAATGCCTTTAGAAGACTTGGTTTTAGGCCACTAAAGAATCGATCAACTTTACTTTTAGGTTAGATGATAAAGCCTGATGAATACCTTTCAAGCCTTGTAAAATTATCATCATATATACCAACAGATTCATCATACTTTTTCTTAATCTCAAGGAACCCCTTCTCCATATTTTTTCATAGAATACGAGGGAAGTAATTATTGAAAAACAATTTCTTGAACTCATTCCATTCCATGGGTTAAATTTCATCTTGTGGCATTGTATTCTTAATTAGAGTCCACCACTGGTCTGATTCACCTTCTAAACGATAAATAGCCAAAAATTATTTTCTCATGTTCTGAACAGCGAAGTATGGAAAATATCTTTTCAATGGAACCAATCCATTGTTCAGCAACAGGTGGATCAGGATACCCATTGAATGGAGGTGGACGTTGCCTCATGAAAGACTCAATAGAATATCGTTACCTTCTCTGCTCATTCAGAAGTCCATAATGATTCATAGATTGTGTAATTATAGCAATAATATTTTTCACTCCAACTCCCATAACATTGGTTTGTTCAGAAGGGAAATCATTGTATTTCCCATTACATTGATCAACATGGTTCCTTCGGGTTCCAGCCATCGTCTAAAACCCAAAAAGAATAGTGTGAGAAGAAAAAATCAATCTAGGGAAAACAACATAATAAAGTTGGAGTACCTTCAATATCTAACATCGTAGGTTTAATTCTAATATCGTTATAGTAATTCTAGGACTATAACCAATACTTATACTTAACCTTAGGGACATCCTTAGACATACCTTAGAAATATCTCTAGGGATCTCACTAAGGTTTTTTCATCCTAGTTTCCAAAGGTTAACTAAACCTTTCTTCTAATACAAACTGTAGAGACCCAAATCCTGACGTACATAGACATTACATTACATTTTCAGAATACTTAATACATAAAAAAATAGACACCAAAGTAACGTAATAGTTTAGTTTTTTTGGAAAATCGCAACAGAATCTTCTAATCTTGGTGAAAGATCTTCAACATCTCCCATAAATATATTCCCCTTTTTTTCTTACCTAAAACCATTCTTTATATCCTGGTTAAAAGAAAACATAAAAAGGGTGAGCTCGAATGCTCAGTAAGGATAAACATAAAGATCATAAAACAATCCATAGACATTTGAATGTAAAAACATGAGCATAAAATCTAAACCTCAAAATCTTGAGCAATGACATAAAACAATGCAGTATATAAGGCATAGATCATAAAATAACATTAATCATGATAAAATATCATGGGAATAAAACTTGTAATTATGGAAAAACATTAATCACATGATATTATTTACATAGTAGCCAAGGCATTGCTGCCAAGACCATCTTAGTAGACAATGTCCCTTACTGAACCGGGTTTACTTGTCATTCCAGCCCTGTATTACTAAACCAGATTTACTTGTTGTTCCAGCCATGTCCATCTCATGAGATATAAATCATTACCCAATGCATTGGAGGGAGACATAGGTCCCACCCATCTCATAATGAAATCATTATTACGTGTGCCACAACATAGAAATAAATCATTCATCATAACCCAATGAATAAAATGGGTTTCATAAAAATCATCCCATCAAAACATCATCCATATAAAACAAATGGATATCATTTCATCATAAGAATAATTAAACCATGTAAATCATAGAGACATTATACTTGAAACATATTCATAGTAAATAATTTCATCATAGATGGAAAATAGTTTTGACAAAACACTTGAAAATAATTGTTGAGGAAAATATCCTTTCTTTTTCAAAATCATTTTCGTTCCACAAAATGCCATGCAATTTTAAAAGAGAAGGATTTTGTTGAAAATAATCATGAAATCTTGTATAGTAATATTCTTTAAAATAAGGAATTAGGAAACTATAAAAATATTCTCATGGCGTATAAGTTAAAAAACCATTCTCCTCATACTTTTTTCAGAAAAGTCAAAATGTTCCTCGTATGGTAATCAAAAGAAATATTCCTTCCATAACACAAAGTAAAAGTTAAATAGGGGTAAACATGAATTTAAACATACATGGAATAATATTAAACACTTTATAAAAAACGTTTTTATAGACATGGATGAAAACTATAACCCCAGTAAATACTTTTGAATAAACAATCTCAGATAAGAATGAGATTGGAATAATTATCCCTTACCATAGATCTGATATTCTTCGTACATATCTGAACCTCCTCTTCTTCGACGCACCTCTTTTAATCTTCCTCTTAAGGAAGTAGAGTTGGTATTTTAAGGATACCAGAACCTCTATAATGTTTCTAGGGAAGTTGATAATGGAAATGGGTAGGTTTTGGCTGATCTTGAAGGCTCAAAATTGTGTAAAGAGAATAGGGAGGAGGTTCCCTTTTATAAGGGAGGAGAGGGGCAATTTAGAAAAAAATTAAAATATTATTTTATAATGAAATCATATTCGATTTATAATAGCTCCAAAATGATTTGTATTGAAGATAAAGTGGATATAGACCGAAATCCTCTCAACCAATAGGTTTTATACAAGTTTAGGTAACTTTTTTAACCTTATCATTTAGATTTAACTCTAAGTTAAATAATTTAACTTTTACCGTGTCTTCATGTTTTCTTACACTATATGGTTAATAAATGTACTATAAAAAACCAAATGAACCCCAAGTGGTTCATTATTAGTATATATAACCTTATCTATTTTATTTGTCTGAACCTTTGATTTTTAGGAATATAATAACAATTAATAATATAATATTTTCTTTAAAACCTATTTTATGTCAATTTTGATACTATTTGGAAATTTATTTTTGTGAAAATTATTACAGAATTATTAGTTCTAAAAAAGTTAATTTAATCAATACTAACATGTCATATTAACCTAAAAATATAGTGGAATTTATAAAAAGTCCAAAATTACATTTATTTGGGTATTTATAACATCAATTATGTTAATGTTTCATTAATAAGGTAATTACTTCATCATCATTGTATCATAAAAAAATAATTATTTAATTTCTAAAAAATATAAATAAAATCCAATTATGTAGGAAATTTTTTATATTTCTAATTAATATTTATAGTAGAATTTATCTTATGTATAACCCTATATTAAAAATGTTTTAGTTATTAAACATTGATTTTAACTATTTTAACTATTCTTTAAATAAAATAATAATAAATGTCCTAATATAATCCAAGTGGACCTAAAGGGTAATATTTTATTCCTAAGGTTGTTTTTGGTCAAATTACACTTATCCAATAGAATAAGAACATGTGTCAAGATAATAATAATATCATTTTTACCATTAATTACCCTATTTACTTTCACCCGTGGAAAATAAAAGTAAAAGTTACTATTCACCAACAATTATTTTTATCTTATTGATCAACATTTGAATCCTTGATATTTACAGTGTCTCTCAAATTTTCAAAATTCCACTCATAGAAGCTGTAAAATTATGTTTTATGTAAGTTTTCAAATTTTGTTAGGAGGTGGGTAAAAGATGGTGAAAAGTTCAATGAAATTTATTTATATATAAAATTATTATAAAAAAGACTCCAATGTATTGCATTGAACTTATATAGGTATTGTGTACCAATTTTTACCTAAAATAAATTTAAATAAAATAAGTAATTATTTAAATAAAAAGTCGGTTTTAAAATGTAACCCAGTGTTTTCACTATTCATCATAAATTGAATGTTTTCAGGAAAATAACAAAAATTAACCCTAGAAAAATATCAATATTCCGATTTTAAAAATGAAGTCCATTTTGAAAGATAAAATTTCTAGAATTTCAAAAACTGGGTATTACTATTCTTAATGGCTAGTTCATAAAAATATTATAATAATATCTCGTTTAATGAAACCCAGTATTGCGTACTACAAACGCTATCAAGGAAGGTCGTGATTGCGTGTAACGTAGGACAAGAATAGTGGTTGAGTATAATATAAGCTAATACGGTGTTTTGTATAGCACACGAAAATTTTGGTGTAACTTACAACACAAGACATCAATGAAATTAAAAGAATATTTTTCATAAAATCTCAGGGTGTTACATTCTACGCCCTTAAAATAAATTTCGCCCTCTAAATTAATCGGCGTTATAAATGGTTTACTACATGAAAGTTTCTTTCAAGGAAACCCACATCGTAAAAAGGAATACTAAAACTTAATTTTAAAAAGTGGAGTATGAAACATATCAGTTACCCAAATTATCTTTTCACTGGGTTTCCACATATGAAAACATAGGTAAAAATATTGATATAGAAGAGAAACCTAACCATCAAGTTCTGATGGAGAGTGGTAGAGAACATGGCTATAAAAAATCCAACAATCACAAAGCCATATATATGTAATGATCTAAGGTACCATCTGATTCATCGTATATAAGGACATTAAGACAATATTTTTTTTTCAAGATCATTTCCTTAAAGTTGAAGAATTATTGAATTAAAATAAATACTTACTTGATATTGGTACAATATCTATGTTTCCCGTTCCTCGAAGAATTTCCACTTCATCTCTTAAAGAAATGAAGTTGAATTTTTCTTTCACGAAGTTTTAGCGGATAATGTGATAGATTGATAGGTCATTCCATCTGTCTCAAACATAAGTTAGCAAAAGTTATATACATAAGTCCATCTATGGGGAGATTAATTGGATATGGTTTCAAATGGACTTGTACTTCATCTATAATCCTGCTTAATAAAATAAAACTAGTTTCTACTAACCAGGGACTTCTTTTAGGCCAGTGGTAGGCGATAAAGGCCTATCTCACTTTGGTTGTGGGTTCGATTCCTACATCCTTGTCGGCGTGATGGGTTGTCGCCTGTCCTATGGGTTTTCCTTTTTCTAAAACTATACTATTATAACATTACAAAAATAATATCAAAAAGTTCTAACCTTAATAAATACTAACTTATTCCCAACATAATCCATTCCAATCTTTAAAATTCTCTAAAATACTTCTGTCTAAGCTCATAGTATAAAGAAAAGAATTCCTAGAAATGTCATTTACCGAGCATGTGAATACCATCATTTATCCCCCATATATCATACGATATATCTTGTTGGTCACATTCAAAACTTTTGAATACCTTAATCATGTATTCTTTTGAAAAATTAATACCCATTGAACCTTAGTGAAAACATGAATCTTGTCAAAAGTTATATCTTTCCACATACAAAATCCCAAAATTTCTATATATTCAAACCATGATATAACTTTGTCCTTATATCAGTCATGAGCTCATTAATACTATCAAACATTTCATTTTCTCCTTATCCCTTCATTATGCGCATAATATCTTCTTTCCAAAAATATCTCAATCACTTTCCATGGTTACCTGTACTATAAAATTATTGAAAACCACAATAGACTAATATATAAATATTCTAATATTCCAAGATACTATATACATCATTATTTTGGAATCCCATTACATAAACACTTAATCATTCCACCACATCATTGTTATATTCAACATCACCAATAGTGATCGCATGTGTCTTACCTTTGTCATTTTCCTTAAGTGGTTGCTCATTTCGATCATCATTAACCCTTAGATTATGGAATTGATAAGCATAATTCCCCATTTCATATCACTTGAAGCATTGAAGTGTTGGTGGAGTGTTCTCTGTAGACTTTTCTATATTCACATCATTAGATACCTTTTCCCCATTACATCGACACTCAACTGCTCGATACCCTGCTTTTCCACACTTAAAACATTTTCTAATACCTTTTAAGAAATCTCCACCATGCTTCTTTCAACACTTTGAGAATAAAGAAACATTCATCTTCTTTTCACCATTGTTCTGAGATTTATCCTTGAACTCCATGTTTATTTTTTTTTCAAAACCATGAGATGGATATGTAACACCAACTTACAGTTCTACCTTGATAGCACAATGCACAATTTTTAATAGCTACGGAATTCTCTTATAGCTAATGACCTTCGAAGTCTTGGTTTTAAGCCACTGAAGAATCGATAAACTTTACATTCAGGTTGGATGATAAAGCCAGATGCATACCTGCAAGCCTTGTAAAATTTTCTTCGTATATACCAACAGATTCATCATCTCTTTCTTAAGCTCAAGGAACTCCTTCTCCATCTTTTTTCATAGAATATGAGGGAAGTACTTATTGAAAAACAGGTTCTTGAACTCGTTCCATTCCGTGGATTCAACTTCATCTTGGGGCCTTGTATTCTTAATTAAAGTCCACCACTGGTCTGATTCACCTTCTAAACGGTAAACAGATAAAATGACTTTTTCATGTTTTGAATAGTGAAGTATGGAAAATATATTTTCAATTGTACTAATCCATTGTTCATCAACAAGTTGATCAGAAGACCCATTGAAAGAAGTTGGACGTTTCCCCATGAAGGACTCAATGGAATATTGTTCCCTTATCTGCTCATTCGGAAGTCCAGAATGATTGATAACTTGTGTAAGTATAGAAATAAGATTTAGCACTCCATCTCCCATAACATTGGTTTGTTCATGAGGAATATAATTTCATTGCCCATTACATTAATCAACGTGGTTCCTTCAGGTTCCAGCCATCGTCTAAAACCCAAAAAGAATAGTGTGAGAGGCAAAAATCATTCTGGGGAAAACAACATAATAAAGGGGGAGTACCTTCAATATCTAACATCTTAGGTTTAATTATAATATCATTACCATAATTCTAGGGCTATAAACTATACTTATACTTATCCTTAGTGACATCCCTAGACATACCTTAGAAATATCCCTAGATATCTCACTATAGTTTTCGCATCCTAGTTTCCAAAGGTTAACTAATCCTTTCCTCTAATACAAACTGTAGAGACCCAAAGCCTGACGTACATAGACATTACATTACTTTTATGGAATACTTAATACATAACAAAAACAGACACCAAAGGACCGTAATAGTTTAGTGTCTTTGGAAACTCGGAACACAATCTTCTAATCTTGGTGAAAGATCTTCAACATCTCCCATAAAGATCTTCCCCTTTTGTTTTCTTACCTAAAACCATTCTTTATATTCTGGGGAAAAGAAAACATAAAAAGGGTGAGCTAAAATTATCAGTAAGTGTAAACATAGAGAACAAAAAACAATCCATAAACATTTGAATGTAAAAACAAGAGTATAAATTCTAAACATCAAAATCTCGAGCAATGATATAAAACTTTGTAGTACATAAGTAATAGATCATAAAAGAACATTAATCATGATAACATATCATGGGAATAAAACATGTAATTGTGGAAAAACATTAATCAAATTATATTATTTACATAGTATCCAAGGAATTGCTGCCAAGACCATTTTAGTGGACAGAGTCCCTTACTGAACCAGGTTAACTTGTCGTTCTATCCCTATATTGCTGAACCGGATTTACTTGTCGTTCCATCCATGTCTATGTCATGAGATTTAAATCTTTACACAATGCATTGGAGGGAGACATAGGTCCCACCCATCTCATAATGAAATCATCCTTACGTTTTCTACAACATAAACATAAATCATTCATCATAACCTAATGAATAAAATGGATTTCATAAACATCATCCAATCAAAACATAATCCATATAAAACAAATCGATATCATTTCATCATAAGAATAATGAAACCATGTAAATCATAGAGACATTATACTTGAAACATAATGATACTAAATAATTTTATCTTAGATGGAAAATAGTTTTAACAAAACACTTGAAATGAATTCTTCAGTAAAATATCCTTTCTTCTTCAAAATCATTTTCTTTTCACAAAATACCATTCAATTTTAAAAGAAAATGATTTTGTTGAAAATAATCATGAAATCTTGTAGAGTAAGATTTGTTAAAATAAGGCATCATGAAACCGTAAACATCCATTCATGCCGTATAAGTTAAAAAAACATTCTTCTCATACTTTTTCTATAAAAGTAAAAAAGTTCCTCGTATGGTAAACAAAAGAAACATTCCTTCCATAACACAAAGTAAAATTCAAAGAGTGGTAAACAGGACTTTAAACATACATGGAATAATATTAAACACTTTATGAAAAACATTTTTATGGACATGGATGAAAAATATAACCCTATAAAATACTTATGAATAAACAATCTTGAATAAGAACGAGATTGGAATAATTATCCCTTACCTTAGGTCCGATATGCTTCGTACGTATCTGAAGCTCCTCTTCTTTGACGCAACTCTTTTAAGCTTCCTTTTAAGGCACTAGGGTTGGTCTTTTGAGGAGACCAGAACCTCTATAATGTTTCTAGGGAAGTTGATATGGGAAATTTTCAGGGGTTGGCTGAGCATGAAGGCTCAAAATTGTGTAAAGAGAAGAGGGAGGAGGTGCCATTTTATAAGGGAGGAGAGGGGCACTTTAGGAAAAACATAAAATATTATTTTATAATAATGTCATATTCAGTTTAGAATAGCTAAAAATTGATTTAAATCAAAGATAAAGTGGGGATGGGTCTAAATACTCTCAACCAATAGGTTTTAGACAAGTTTAGGTTACTATTTTAACCTTATCATTTAGATTTAACTCTAAGTTAAATAATTTAACTCTTACCATGTCTT
Source organism: Viscum album (assembly GCA_963277665.1). Lineage (NCBI taxonomy): Eukaryota > Viridiplantae > Streptophyta > Magnoliopsida > Santalales > Viscaceae > Viscum > Viscum album. Next base: position 531,733,107 of record OY728133.1, read on the forward strand.
CTTGTTTTCTTACACTATATGGTTAATAAACATACTATAACTGGCCAACAGATACCTAAGTGGTTCATTATTAATATATATAACCTTATCTATGTCATTTGGATGATCCTTAGATTTTTATGAATATAATAACAGTTAATAATATAATATTTGTTTTAAAAACTATTTTATGTCAATTTTGACACTATTTGGTAATTGATTTTTGTAAAAATTATAACAGCATGATTAGTTCAAAAAAAGTTAATTTAATCAATACTAACATGTCATATTAACCAAAAAAATTAGTGGAATTTATAAAAAGTCTAAAATTACATTTTTTGGGTATTTATAACATCAATTATGTTAATATTTCATAAATAAGGTAATTACTGCATCATCATTGTATCATAAATAAATTAAATTGTTTCATGTCTAAAATTTTAAAATAAAGTACCATTACGTATGAAATATTTTTATATTTCTAATTAATATTTATAGTCAAATTTATCTTATGTATAACCCTATATTAAAAATGTTTTAGTTATGAAACATTTATTTTAACTATTTTAACTATTCTTTAAATAAAATAATAATAAATGTCCTAATATAATCCAAGTGGACCTAATGGGTAATATTTTATTAAGAAGTTTGTTTTTGGTCGAATTACACTTATCCAAAATTATTAGGACATGTTTTAGGGTAATAATAATATCATTTTTACACTTAATTACCCTATTTACTTTTAGTTGTGGTAAATAAAAGTATAAAGTTAATATTCCTCAAAAATTATTTTTAACTTATTGAACCACATTCTATTCCTTGATATTAATTGTGTCTCTCGGATTTTTGAAATTACACTCAAAGAAGTAGTAAAATTAAGTATTATGTAAATTTTCAAATTCTCATAGGAGGTGGGTAAAAGACGGTGAAAAGTTCAATAAAATTTTTATATATCTAAAATTATTAAAAATGACTCCAATGATTTACATTGAACGTATATAGGTATTATCTATCAATTTTTACCTAAAATAAATTTCAATAAAATAAATAATTATTTAAATAAAAAGTCTGTTTTTAAATAGTAACCTAGTGTTTTCACTATTCATCAAAAATTGAAATTTTCAGAAAAATACCAAAACATTACCCTAGGCTAATTTCGATATTCTAAATTCAAAAATGTAGTCCATTTTGAAAGATAAAATTTATAAAATTTCCAAAAGAGGGTATTACTATTCATTACGGCTAGTTTATAATAATTTCTCTTTTAGTGAAACCTCGTATTGCGTACTATAAACGCTATCGTGGAAGGTCGTGATTGCGTGTAACACAATCCAGGAATAGTGTTTGAGTATAATATAAGATAATACAGTGTTGCGTATAACACAAGATAATTTTGGTGTAACGTACAACACAAGACATCAATGAAATTAAAAGAATATTTTTCATAAAATATCAGGGTGTAACAGTGGGAGGGAATGAAAATATATATTATTGACTTTACTGTGAAGTGTTTGACAAATCAATAGGTTAAAGTATAGTGACAGTTACTGAAAGGGATGCTTCAGCCTTTTCTGTTCCATTGTGGAAATGTGAAAATGTGTCCATGGATTTCGTCATGGGATTACAAAATATTTCTAGAGGAAATAAAGAAATCTGGGTTATTGTTGATTGATTGACTAAATCTGTTCATTTCGTTCCTATTCGAGATACTTTGTCTTCATATAAAATTTTTTGGTTTTATGTTAAAGATATAGTCAGGTTTCCTAGGGTTCCCCTCTCCATTAAATCTGATCGTGATCTCAGGTTTACTTTAATCCTTTGAAAAGGCCATCATAATTCTTTGGGTACTGAATTAAATTTTAGTACAACACTTCATCCTCAATCATATGGGCACTCAGAACAACCAATTCAGAATTTGGAAAATATGATAAGAGCTTTCTCAAGGAGTATCCAGGTAAGTTGGGACCAACATCTTTCTTTGGTTGATTTTTCTTATAATAAAAATTTTCATTCCAGTATCCTGATCGATCCATTTTAGGAATTATATGTAAAGCTGTGTCAAATTCCATATTTTTAGAATTAAATAGGTGAAGGGATACTGATGTGACCAAAGTTGATAGAAGTGGTGAAAAAAAGATCAGTTGATTCAGAATAAAACGAGAAAATTTTAGAGCAGGAAAAAAATTAAACAGATAACCGGAAGAAGGAACTTTCTTTCATGGTTGCTGATCATTTCTTCATCAAATTGTCTCCAGGAAAAAGTGTCATGTGTTTTGGTAAGAATGGAAATTTGTGTCCGAGGATCATTGGACCTTATGAAATTCTGGAGAAATTTGGATCAGTTGCGTATTGAGTGGCTTTACCTCCAGGTTTATCCTAGGTACATTTTTTTTTCTTGTTTCAATGTTGAGAATGTATATGCCAAAAACAACTCATGTATTGAGTCCAGAAGGTAGTTTAGTTGGAAGAGAATATTTCATGAGGAATAACCGGTCCAGGTTCTTGACTAGAAAGAGAATGTTTTGCAGAATAATGTAATCCATTTGGTAAATGTTTTTTGCAAAAAACATATGGTTGAAGAGGCAACGTAAGAATCTAAAAATTCTCTGAGGGATAAATATCTTATTCTATATGATATGTTTATAAAATTGTGTGGACCCAATTTCCAAAAGGGGGGAAGGTTGTAACATACCAGGTATATAAAGAAAATGACATTTTCATATTTATTAATAATTGTGAATTAAATATTAATTTTAATTTATAGGGGATGCAATGTTTGATGATGGACTTGATACACAACAACATGTTTCTTTGAAATCTTACAGTGCACACTAGGTTGAGTTATAATGAAAAATAATAATATAATATTATTATTTTAATTTGTAGTTGATACATAGTCGTTGTATTGGTGGGAATAAACAGAACTAATTAAAATATGATTATGAATGTTTGTTAATTTTTTTTACATTTATCCAATAAAAGTTAGAGGCTTAAAATGACAACTAATCCAATTTTAAGCACAAATAATCTAATATTCCTTAAAAGGTAGATTTAACACCTTATAATGGTGAACCTTTTTTAAATCAAGTTTTTTTCACTTATATATGTCCTATTTGACAAAATAAAATTCTTATTTAGAATTGGGACATCAAAAATTCTCTTTGGAAGAAATTTTGGTATTTTTATGACAATGTTAATTTTTTAATGAATATTGAAAAATACTACAATTTTATTGAAAACTGAATTTTCATCTAATTTATTTATATAGATAGATTATATTTTTAATTGATTTTAATGGGTAATTAGATTATGTTTTTATCATTTAATCCAATGTCATATTTTGGATGTAATTTCACTTTAAAATTGGACTTAAACAAGTGTCTATCTTTTGGTACTTAATATTTCCTAAAAACACGTTTTTTGTTTTGACAATGGGAATTAATTTTAAATTAATTTCTACAACTTCTGTATTTTGAATTTGGTAAAATGGATTCAATATTTGGTATCATGAGGTCCAAATTATGTAAATAAGTGTCATTTATGTTTAGACATTATGAATATTTACTTCATTAAATATTTTATTTACTATTTTTAAAGGAAAAATCTAGTAAATAATGGTAAAAAACATTATTTTAATAATATTAAATTACCCTTAAACTTTTTCTAACCCTATTGGATGTGAAATTTACGACCAAGGGAAACCTTTGGTAAATTTTGTGACCCCATGGAGCCATATGGGACCGATAAAGACACTTTATATTAATTAATTTAAAGTAAGGACATAAATGACATAAACATATATCTTTGAGTATAACATTTGTATCTAGGGTTATATAAGTGATATCTTATATAGTAAATATTCATTTGAAAGATAAAAATATTTCATACATCATGGTATTTTAATTATAATTTTTAAGCATTAAAAAAATAATTATCAAACAATGATGATGCAGTAATTGTAATAACCCGAGATTTTATGAGAATTATTATTTTTAATTTCATTGATGTCTTGTGTTGTACGCGACACAAAAATTATCTTGTTCTATACGCAACACCATATTAGCTTGCAGTATCCACAACACTAATCTTGGATCGTGTTACACTAAATTTCAGGTTCGTTTGATAGAAGTTATTTTACACAACATTGAGTGTATATATATATATTCAATGTATAAATAAAATATGGATGGATTCTATTATACGAAACAAAAAATGAATATTTTACTACACACAACCCTGACATGTCTTTCATTTCATGAAACCGCGACCTTCAATGATAGCGTGTGTTATACGCAATACCAAGTTTCACTAAACGGTATATTATTATAATATTGTTATGAACTAGCTGCTATGAATAGTAATACCCACTTTTTGAAATTTTATAATTTTTATCTTTCAAAATGGACTTCATTTTTGGATTCGGAATATAGAAATTATACTAAGGTGAATTTTTGGTATTTTTCTGAAAACATTCAATTTTTGATGAATAGTGATAACACTGGGTTACTATTTAAAAACCGACTTTTTATTTAAATAATTATTTATTTTATTTAAATTTATTTTAGGTAAAAATTGATACATAATACCTATATATGTTCAATGTAATTCATTTGAGTCATTTTATAATAATTTTAGATATATTAATATTTTATTGAACTTTTCACCTTCTTTTACCCACCTCCTAGGAGAATTTGAAAATTTACATAAAACTTAATTTTACCCCTTCTATGAGTAGAAATTCAAAAATCCGAGAGATGCGGTTAATATTAAGGAGTAAAATTTGGTTCAATAAGATAAAAAATATTTTTGATGAATAGTAACTTTTTACTCATATTTACCACGGTTAAAAGTAAATAGGGTAAGTATGGGTAAAAATGATATTATTATTATCCTAAAACATGATCTAATTCTATTGGATAAGTTTAATTCGACCAAAAAAAACCTTAGGAAGAAAATATGAACATTTAGGTCCACTTGGATTAGATTAGGACATTTAATATTATTTTATTTAAAGAAGAGTTAAAATAGTTAAAATCAAGGTTTAATAACAAAAATATTTTTAATATAGGTTATCAATAAGATAAATTCAACTATAAATATTCATTAGAAATCTATAAATATTTACTTCCTAATGATATTTTATATATAATTTTTAGACAATAAATAATTTATGTTACTTATGACACAATGGTGATGCAGTAATTACCTAAATAATGAAATATTAATGTAATTGATATTATAAATACCCAAATAAATGTAATTTCATACTTTTTATGAATTCCACTAATTTTATAGGTTAATTTGACATGTTATTATTGGTTAAATTAACATTCTTATAACTAATCATGTGGTTATGATTTTCACAAATATCAATTACCAAATAGTGTCAAAACTGACATAAAATAGTTTTTAAAACAAACATTATATTATTAATTGTTATTAAATTCTTACAAATCTAAGGCTCGGAAAAATGACTTAGATAATGTTATATATCTAAATAATTAACCACTTGGGGTTCTTTTGGCTTGATATAGTATGTTTATTAACCATATAGTGTAAGAAAAGAAGAAGACACGGTAAAAGTTAAATTATTTTACTTAGTGATAAATCTAAATGATAAGGCTACAATAGTAACCTAAACATGTCTACAACCTACTGGTTGAGAGGATTGCGACCCATACCCACTTTATCTTCCAAATAAATAATTTTGGAGCTATTATAAACATAATATGACTTTATTATAAAATAATATTTTGATTTTTTTCAAAGGTGCCCCTCTCCTCCTTTATAAAAAGGGCACCCCTTCCCTCTTCTCTTCACACCCTTTTTAGCCTTGAATCTCTGACAACCTCTGACAATTAATCTTCTCAACCTCTCTAGTTATATCATTGAGGTTCTTGTATTTTCAAAATACCAACTCTAGTTCCCTAAGAAGAAGTTTAAAGGAGGTGCGTCGAGGAAGAGGTAATCTCTTCTACCGATTATTTCACGTTTTATTTCTTCTTCAACTTATTATTCTTTAGTTGTTTTATTATAAAGTAATAACATAAGTATCAATAATATACTTATATGTTATTATAAATATAAAACAACCCCATTTCATCTTCTATCCATCCTACGGAAAATGAAATCAACATGCATGCGTACGTACGGAATACCGTCTCCACGTCGTGGTGTAATCTATTTTTCAACCACCACCTTACTTGGATGAGTATAATGGTGTAAAGAGTAACTATATATGGTTATTATAACCTCATAATGATTCTTATATATTATATCATCCACTCCAATTCCATTCAACAATTATGGGAATGATATCATCGCTCGGGCGTACGTACGGATTACCATCTCCACGACGCAATGATATTCATTTTCCATGTTAACCACTCAAGAATGATTATAAACTATATATAATGAATAATAATGAAATATATGACATGATAAAGCTACTGTATATATGTATATATATATATATTTCATCTACTTACTTCCATTCATGTCAATAAGGAAAGGAAAACAGTGTTCATGCGTACGTACGGCATACCGTCTTAATGAACGGTGTATTTCATTTCATTTATCTATCTATTATATATATATACTGAATATATATGATATATAAATCAGTATTTACATTATGGAAATAATTAAATCATCATATTATTAATAATAATTTCAACAACAACAAGTCCAAACACGTATGATAAATAAAACGATTTTACCCAAAACGCTGCTTTAACATGGAATTTACAAAATAAAGGGTAATATAAAGTCATAAGTGAACCGTATATGATATCATAACAATTAATATGATTATTTAATAAGTAAATGTCATTATTTACATCATTATACAGCAGGTTCGGATACGTCAAATCATATCAGACTTAAGGTAAGGGATAACTTTTCCAATCTCGTTTTTACCCAAGATTGTTTATTCGTAAGTATTTATTGGGGTTATATTTATCATCCATGTCTCTATTTTATAAAAATGGTTTCATGTATTTTTAATTCCCTTTTTACCCATTTGTGACTTTTACTATATGTTATGTAAGTAATTTTTCTTTTGTTTATGTTACGAGGTACTTTTTTGACGTTTCGCCAAAATTACGAGGAGAATTTTTTTTAACTTATACGGCAGGAACGAAATTTTACCATTTTATAAAGCCTTATTTTCATGAATATTCCTCTACAATATTTCCTAAATATTTTCAACAAAATACTTTTAATTTAAAATTTCATGTAATTTTGTGAAAAGAAAATGATTTTGAAGAAGAAAGGATATTTTCCTCAAGAATTCATTTCAAGTGTTTTATCAAAACTATTTTCCATCTAAGATAACATTATTTCATATGTCTATGTTTCAAGTATAATGTCTCTATTATTTAAATGGTTTCAATTTTATTATGATGAAATGATACCCATTTGTTTTATATGGATTATGTTATGATTGGATGATGTTAATGAAACCCATATTATTCTATGGGTTTTGATGAATGATTTATGTTTATGTTGTGGCACACGTAAGAATGATTTCATTATGAGATGGGTGGGACCTATATCTCCCTCCAATGAATTGGGAAAATATTTATATCTCATGATATAGACAAGGCTGGAACGAAAAGTTATTCTGGTCCAGTGATACAGGACTGGAACAAAGAGTGAACTCGATTCTAAAAGGGAATTTGTCCACTAAGATGGTCTTGGCAGTAATGCCTTTGCTAATATGGAAATCATAACATGTGATTAATGTTTTCCACAATTACATGTTCTATTTCCATGCTATTTTATCATGATCAATGTTTCTTTATGATCTATGCCTTACATACTGCCATGTTTTATGTCATTTCTCAAGATTTTGATGTTTAGATTTTATGCTCATTTTTTACATTCAAATGTCTATGGATTGTTTTATGTTCTCTATGTTTACCCTTACTGAGCATTTGATGTAACGCCCCAACCCTAGTTACCCAGAGTCGGTGAATTTTTACATAACATTGGCATGATCACAAGAAAGAGAAAATCTCGAAAGACCGATTGGTTTAGTAGCCTTGGAAACACTAGATATATTCATAAGTTTTACATTACATCATAAAGTGAAAAACTACTACGACAACATAATATCTCCATAGTCCACACTATTATCCCCACATAATATCCCTGCTGGTCATTCATAACTTACTTCTTCACATCCTGGGAAAAATAAAACATAGAAAAGGGGTGAGCTCAAATTCCCAGTAAGGATAACAATATAGCAGAACATTCAAAAATAAGCATAAACATTTAAGGCAATGCATTACTAAAACAAAAGCCTTTTAAACTTGAACTTCAACATAGTATGGAAAAAGTAAAATGAAATAATGCCATTTACTTATTCACATGGATATTCTACTAATCAAATAATCACATGCAATATCAATAACCACTTTCATAATGTCGGAATGCATAATGCAGAACTTTAATTTCTTTGTCAAGGCCTCGTCCCAAGACCTAGGGGCTAACTGTAACCGGAACCCAACCCGGAGTGCCTCTAATAACCGGACACCAACCCGAAGTGCCTCTAATAACCGGACACCAACCCGGAGTGCCTCTAATAACCGAAGACCAAACCGGAGTTCCTCTAATAACCGGAGACCAAACCGGAGGCTTAATTTTACCAGTCCCCAACCCGGAACATACTTGTCTAACACATTCATCTGAATGAAAGGTTGAAATATAACATAAACATTCGGATTACAAATAACTTATGAAATATAAATACTTTAAAAAAAACATGAATGACATAATAATAACTTATCCATAGTCAAAAATATCACAAAACCTTCAACAAAATATGGATGTTTTGTATTATAATAAATCAACTTCAAATAAGATAAAAATATATCAAAGGATGTTGACATAGATGAAATCAATAGTATTTAAGAAAAATATCACTTTCTATTTTGAAATCATTTAAGAGTCTTATATTTATGAAATAAAACATTTTTTGAAAATATTATTATTATCTTGTAAGGGAATCTTTGACGATTTTATAACGGCGGTAAATAGTCGCACCCGCTGTATAAGTTAAAAAAACATTCTTACATTAAATTTGTCGAAAAGGTTAAAAGTGCCTTGTTTGGAAAATGACAGAAAGATTCCTTTAGAAACACATAAGGGTATAAATGACTTTAAACCATATTCTTGTAAATAGTAAAAATATTTTGAAATATATTATTAAGAAACATGGATGTGAATGATAAAGAGATCCCAGTAGATTATTACGTATAAACAACCTCGGATAACGAAGAGATTGTGAAATAACCCTTACCAATTTGGTAACTTATGAAACATACAACCCATGAACAAGGTATCATACAATGAATATGTAAATACACATAAATTAGAGTGTATTACACAAAGAATATAATTATGGGCAGTACATACACCACACAAAAGGTGATGGTGGCAATATGACATGAATCTCACGGAAATAAGGAGTGAGATGAAAACCCCTTACCTTGTACTTTTCCTTGGTTGGGGTAGGTTAACCTCCTGTATAATGGTGAAATAATTGTTATTAAATTATACAAGAATTATATACATTAATATGATAGCATATATGATCTTTTAATATTGATTTGATAATAATATCTTAGTATTATCGTTGTTTCGGGTGTTAACTTACTTGTTTTGTTTTATATGTTTTGTTACATAAGCCATGTTTTTAATGGATAGGTTGTATATTATTCATATCCAGAATTATATCAAGTCCTTAAACATCATTTTTAAATCATCAAATGTTAATTATACTTTAATGGATACGATGGAGAATGAATCTCATCGTGTTCGTGGAGACGGTAGTCCGTACGTACGCACGAGCGACAATATCATTATTTTGAAATAATATATAAATGTTTATTATATCATATATACAGAATCATTAACATGTTGTATTTATTATTTACATGAATTACATATCATTATTATACCCATCCAAATAATAATATATTGAATAACAATTACACCACGACGTGGAGACGGTAAGCCGTACGTACGCACGTATGGTGACATGTTATTCAAAGGGTGGATAGAATACTGAATATGGTTTTACCATATTTATAATAAAATCACAGTATATATATGATACTGGAGTTATTATTTTATAATGGTAATAACAAAGGAAGAAGAATTGGAAGAAGAAAGGAACTTGGAAAAGGGTGGTGAAATCATTGCCTCTTCTTCGGGTTCTTCCTTTTGATTTGATCAAAAGGGCTCCTTAAGTTGGATTTCTGATCAAACTAAGGCCTCTAGGTTGTATTTAGGGAAGTTGGGAGAGTATTTGGGAAGATTTTTGCCGAACCAAAAGGTTTTGATGGTGTGAAGAAATGAGAAGGAGGAGTGCCCTTTTATAAGAGGGGTGAGGGACACCTTCGGAAAAGCTAGAAATATTAGTTTATATTAAATTCATATTCGGTTTCTAATGGCTACAAAGTTTATTATTCAAAGTTTAAGGTGGGGATAGGTCGAAAACAACTCAACCAATAGAATTTAGACAGTTTTGGGTACCTATATTAACCTTATCTTTAAGTATTAACTCTAAGTTAATTAGTTTCACTTTTATAATGTCTCTTTGTATTTTTATATTATATGGTTAATAAACATACTATATACATACAAGAGACCCCCAAGTGGTCCATTAATGATGAAACTATCATGATATAGGTCTATTGACCGAACCTTAGATTTTTAGGATTTTAATATCAATTAATAATATAATATTGGTTTTAAGAACTCTTTTATGTCAATTTTGACACTATTCAATAGTTGATTTTTTTGAAACTCATAACAGATTTATTACTTCAAAAAAATTCAATTACATCAATACGAATATATCTTATTATCCTATAAAATTAGTTTAATTCATTAAAAGTTTCATATTATATTTATTTGGGTATTTATAATATCAATTATTTTAATTTTTCACTATTATAGTAATTAATGCATCGTCATTGTGTCATAAATAAATTACATTATTTAATATATAAAAATTATAAATAAAATATCACTATGTAGGAAATTTTTTTATCTTTCTAATGAATATTTATAATCTAAAATCCAACATATATAACCTTAGGTAAAAATTATTTTTCTAAAAGATATATGCTTGTGTCATTTTTGTATTCATTTTAACTTAATTAAAATAAAGTGTCCCTATCACCTACAAGTGGCACCATGGGGTCCCGAAATCGACCCAAAGATTCCTATGGTAGAACATGTATCAAACAATAAGGCTAGGACACGTTTTAGGGTAATTTAGTATTATTATAATATTATTTTTTAACCCTTATTTACCGGATTTCTCCTTAACCATGGTAAATAAAATATTTACCGCAGTAATTATTCAAAATGTCTAAAAATAAAAGTTACCTATTTACACAATTTGAACATCATGATTCCAAATATGGAATCCATTTTTCTAAATTCAAAACACAGAAGTGGCAGAAATTAATTTACAATTAATTCCCGCTGTCAAAACAAAAAGCGTGTTTTTAAGAGATAATAACTATCAAAAGATTGACACTTGTTTATGTTCGGTTTAATTGTAAAATTATGTCCAATGACCATCATTATATTAAATGGTAAAAATATATTCTAAATATATTTTAAAACCACTCAAATTCAAAATTTATCACTATTAATTATTTTGATTAAAAAGGTTGTTTTTAATTAAAATTTAGTAATTTTCATTATTCATCAAAATATGAAAGTTATCCAAAAAGTACCAAAATTTCACCATAGGCTAAATTCGATACTACGAATCCAAAAATGAAGTCCATTTTGAGAGATATAATTTCTAAAATTTTAAAAGGTAGGTATTACTATTCATAACGGCTAGTTTGATTGGTTGTGGTGTTTTAGAACTCAAAGTTGCATAAAACACACGCTACTGTATTATTCAAAGGAAAGCGTACCGTGGAAGCTTGGGATGTTTCATTTTAAATTTTTTGATGTCCCCATTTAGTAAAAAAGTTTAAAATATTGTATTTAAAAAGGGTTCACTGTTAAAAGTTGATAAAAGTTCAATACAGAAAATGAATTTGTTCTTGCATTATGTATAAGATACTCATAATATGGATTCTAAAATTAGAAGGATTATATAAAGTTTAAAATTTAGTTAATACTATTCATAACCTCTTTTGAATGGATTTTTGGTAAGTCATGGTGCAATTGAACTCGGTGTTGCGTGTAGTGCAAGTTATTGAATTATTTTGAAGAAATGACACACTATGAATTCTTGGGGTGTTACATTCTCCCCTCCTTGAATAAATTGCGTCCTCGCAATTTGAAATTGTTCTTCGAAAATAAAAGGTTGAAAATAGAAAATATATTTGTGGGAAAACCCACATCTGAAATTGGGTTACTAAAATTTAGTCTTAATATTAGGAAAAGAGAAATCAAAGGGTCACCACCAAATTATGATCTCGATTAGGAGAACATTGGTGGAAATTAGAGACATAATTGGAGGAAAAACGAAAATATTTATAGGTAGTGATTGAGGTCATCAATCACAAACAAGTGTAAAATTGAGGTCCTTAAATTCATCAATCTATGATGATTTGAAATACCATCAGTTCAACAAAACATAGGGTATTAGGATAACACATTTTTGATGTTTCACAATATCTTAGTTGAAATCCCACATCGAAAAATGAATTAATGAGGCCTCTATTTAAAATAAAAAGTGGAAAGTATGAAGATTACCGAAAATAACACATACTAGGGTTCCATGTAGAAAAATATGGATATGGAAGAAAAATATAACCATCAATTATCTGATGAAGAGTGGTAGAGAACATGGCTATGAAAAGGCCAACAATCCCAAAGCCATAAATTAGTGATGATATAAGGTAACATCTAGGACAACATTTTTGTTCTAAGTTCCTTTTCTTAATGTTGAGGAATTTATTTATGAGATTGGCTAAGATCATAAGGAGATATAATTACTTTATAATTAGAGTTTTATCCATTAATAAATTTCTACCACAAACTCATCTTTCACTCTAAAAGATAATAGAAAGTAAAAAATTCTATTTACACTATTCGTATAGGGTTCCAAAATAAACGAATTTATAATTATTCTACAAGAGCTCTTAATAAAAACTACATTATTTAATCCAGGACATCTCGTGGGCCAGTGGTAGGTGATACACCCTTGTCACCCTTCAGTTGCGGGTTCAAGTCTCGCGGCCTTGCCGGACGTGACGGGTTGCCGCCCGACCTCCGGGTTGTCCTTTTATGGCAATCCAAAATAATTAAAACTAGAACTATCCAAAATACTTCTGTCCAAACTCACAGTCCAACATTTATAAGGAAGGTAAACATAATGTAGATCTTTTTACCACATAATAGCATATGAATACCCTCATCATGTATTCTTATAATACACTGAAACATCCTGAATTACCATATTCCTTATTGATTACATTCATGCTCCCTTATTCCATATAGAATGCTGGATATACTTCATCAATCCAAAAATGTTTTAAACCCCAACGATGATGGAATATAGAAATCATTAATCAGCTTCATGGTAGTCAATAATATCAAATATAATTTATCCAAATCAATCATGTATTATTCTAAAATCACTACCTGAGTATCAGAACCATATTATGGTTTATCTTTCTCTCAACCATATATTTTCCAAAAATTTAACCTCCTATTGAGTCACTTTTCTTTGTTCTACACAATATCAAGTCCTTAATGAAATAGTACTGCAGTACAATCCTTATATACTCCATAATTATTATAACAAGTACATTGTTGATACAACAGACAAATGACATAATCAACATAAGAACTCTAATCATTCCTCTTCATCTGTGGTAGTATCATAACTTGATTATTATCCAATAGCATCGTCTGTGGCATAGTCTGATGACTGGGACATAGGTTCGCGTACTGTCCAAACTCCTTTCAAATAAAGCATTGTACATTTGAACCCATTTTCTTACCCTTTCAGTCATGTACTTTGTGCCCTTTTCCTCCACACTTATAACAAACTCTCATTCCTTTCGGGCAAGTTCCAAGGTGTTTCTTCCCACAGTTATCACATATGGGAAAATTCTTCTTTTCCCTCTTCCCTTTATCCATCTTTCTCTCTTCCATCCTTTTCATCTCTTGCTTCCCTTCAAAGCCATAGGACTCAGTAAACTCTTTACTTATCTTATCAACACATGATATTATTTCTTCATATGATGATATTACATGCGAGACTATTTCTCTTGTAAATTTTGGCTTAAGACCATAAAATATATGATCCTTCTTTCTCTTTGTATCATGTGCATTGCTAGAGTTCTCATTCCTTCTACTGGGCGCCATTTCTAAACAATGGCATACATTAGATTAGTTTATGAATAACAATACCTAATCCCAAACTTGTAAAACACATAACATAAATTAAATAGTTTATGGATATAATCTATAATCATACAAATGTCTCCTTTGAGGAAGTATATACTCATAAACCCTTAATAATTATTTTTAAAGAAAATGAGAGTTATCCTAAGTATATCCCCCGGGAGTGTCGTAACCAAGAGTGCAGCAAGGCCCGTTGTCATGCACCAGTTCCCGTTCGAGTCTAGCTCAAAGCGGTGTTTTCGGGTTTTACCCCTAGGTACATCTATGCCAGAGCCGCCTCTACCTGCCCGTGTCCAGACAGGGATGTATTGCTCCGAAAACTCACAAAATCTCTACAATACCAAAATTCTAGGAAGTTATTCTATAATAATCCTCAAAATTCATCTTAAATCTATGTGCTCTAATCAGAGTTTAACTAAATCTAGCTTCCATGGTTTGTACTAAACTTCCTCTGATACCAACTGTAATGCCCCGACCCTAGTTACCCAGAGTCCGTGCATTATTACATAACATTGGCATGATCACAAGAAAGATCAAATCTCGAAAGACCGATTGGTTTAGTAGCCTTGGAAACACTAGATATATTCATAAGTTTTACATTACATCATAAAGTGAAAAACTACTACGACAACATAATGTCTCCATAGTCCACACTATTATCCCCACATAATATCCCTGCAGGTCATTCTTAACTTACTTCTTCACATCCTGGGAAAAATAAAACATAGAAAAGGGGTGATCTCAAATGCCCAGTAAGGATAACAATATAGCGGAACATTCAAAAATAAGCATAAACATTTAAGGCAATGCATTACTAAAACAAAATCCTTTTAAACTTGAACTTCAACATAGTATGGCAAAATTAAAATGAAATAATTCCATTTACTTATTCACATGGATATTCTACTAATCGAATAATCACATGAAATATAAATAACCACTTTCATAATGTCGGAATGCATAATTCTGAACTTTAATTTCTTTGTCAAGGCTTCGTCACAAGACCTAGGGGCTAACTGTAATCGGAACCCAACCCGGAGTGCCTCTAATAACCGGACACCAACCCGGAGTGCCTCTAATAACTGGACACCAACCCGGAGTGACTCTAATAACCGGAGACCAAACCAAAGTTCCTCTAATAACCGGAGACCAAACCGGAGGGCTTACTTTTATCGGTCCCCAACCCGAAACATACTTGTCCAACACATTCATCTGAATGAAAGGTTGAAATATAACATAAACATTGGGATTACAAATAACTTATTAAATGTCAATACATTTAACAAAAACCATGAGTGACATAATAATAACTTATCCACAGTCAAAAATATCACAAAAACTTCAATAAAATATGGATGTTTTGTATTATGATAAATCAACTTCAAATAAGATAAAAATCCATCAAATGATGTTGACATAGATGAAATCAAGACTATTTTAGAAAAATATCTCTTTCAATTTTGAAATCATTTAAGAGTCTTATATTTATGAAATAAAACATTTTTTGAAAATATTCGTATTATCTTGTAAGGGAAGCTTTGACGATTTTATAACGGCGGTAAATAGCCGCACCCGCCGTATAAGTTAAAAAAAAATTCTTACCTTAAATTTGTCGAAAAGGTTAAAAGTGCCTTGTTTGGAAAACGACAGAAAGATTCCTTTCGAAACACATAAGGGTATAAATGACTTTAAACCATATTCTTGTAAATAGTAAAAAAAATTGAAATACATTATTAAGAAACATGGATGTGGATGATAAAGAGATCCCAGTAGATTATTACGTATAAACAACCTCGGATAAAGAAGAGATTGTGAAATAACCCTCACCAATTTGGTAACTTATGAAATATACAACCCATGAAAGAGGTATCATACAATGAATACGTAAATACACATAACTTAGAGTGTATTACACAAATAATATAATTATGGGCAGTACATACACCACACAAAAGTTGATGGTGGTAATATGGCATGAATCTCATGGAAATAAGGAGTGAGATGAAAACCCCTTACCTTGTACTTTTCCTTGGTTGGGGTAGGTTAACCTCCTGTATAATGGTGAAATAATTGTTATTTTATTATACAAGAATCATATACATTAATATGATATCATATATGATCTTTTAATATTGATTTGATAATAATATCTTAGTATTATCGTTGTTTCGGGTGTTAACTTACTTGTTTTCTTTTATATGTTTTGTTACGTAAGCCATGTTTGTAATGGATAGGTTTTATATTATTAATATCCAGAATGATATCAAGTCCTTAAACATCATTTTTAAATCATCAAATGATAATTATACTTGAATGGATACGATGGAGAATGAATCTCATCGCGTTCGTGGAGACGGTAGTCCGTACGTACGCACGAGCGACAATATCATTCTTTTGAAATAATATATAAATGGTTGTTATCTCATATATACAGAATCATTAACATGTTATATTTATTATTTACATGAGTTACATATCATTATTATACCCATCCAAATAATAATATATTGAATAACAATTACACCACAACGTGGAGACGGTAAGCCGTACGTACGCACGTATGGTGACATGTTATTCAAAGGGTGGATAGAATACTGAATATGGTTGTACCATATTTATAATAACATCACAGTATATATATGATACTGGAGTTATTATTTTATAATGGTAATAACAATGGTAGAATAAGTGAAAGAAGAAAGGAACTTGGAAAATGGTGGTGAAATCATTACCTCTTCTTTGGGTTCTTCCTTTTGATTTGATCAAAAGGGCTCCTTAGGTTGGCTTTCTGATCAAACTAAGGCCTCTATGCTGTATTGAGGGATGATGGGAGAGTATTTGGGCAGATTTTTTCCGAACCAAAAGGTTTTGATGGTGTGAAGAAATGAGAAGGAGGAGTGCCCTTTTATAAGAGGGCTGAAGGGCACCTTTGGAAAAGATAGAAATATTAGTTTATATTAAATTCATATTCAGTTTATAATGGCTCCAAAGTTGATTCTTCAAAGTTTAAGGTGGGTTTAGGTATAAAACAACTCAACAAATAGAATTTAGACAGGTTTGGGTACTTCTATTAACCTTATCTTTAAGTATTAACTCTAAGTTAATTAGTTTCACTTTTACAATGTCTCTTTGTATTTTTATATTATATGGTTAATGAACTTACTATATACATCCAAGAGACCCCTAAGTGGTCCATTAATGATGAAACTATCATGATATAAGTCTCTTGAACGAACCTAAGATTTTTATGAATTTAATATAAATTAATAATATAATATTGGTTTTAAGAACTCTTTTATGTCAATTTTGACACTATTCAATAGTTGATTTTTGTGAAACTCATAACAGATTTATTACTTCGAAAAAAGTCCATTAAATCAATCCTAATATATCATATTATCCTATAAAATTATTTTAAATCATTAAAAGTTTCATATTATATTTATTTGGGTATTTATAATATCAATTATTTTAATTTTTCACTATTTTAGTAATTAATTCATCAACATTGTGTCATAAATAAATTAAATTATTTATTGTATAAATATTATAAATAAAATATAAATATGTTGGAAATCGTTTTATCTTTCTAATGAATATTTATAATCTAAAATCCAACATATATAACCCTATGTAAAAATTGTTTTTCTAAAAGATATATGCTTGTGTCATTTTTGTATTCATTTTAACTTAATTAAAATAAAGTGTCCCTATCACCTACAAGTGGCACCATGGGGTCCCAAAATCGACCCAAAGATTCCTATGGTCGAACACGTATCATCCAATAAGTCTAGGACACGTTTTAGGGTAATTTAGTATTATTATAATATTATTTTTTAACCCTAATTTAACGGATTTATCCTTAACCATGGTAAATAAAATATTTACCGCAGTAATTATTCAAAATGTCTAAAAATAAAAGTTACCTATTTACACAATTTGAACATCCTGATTCCAAATATGGAATACATTTTTCTAAATTCAAAACACAGAAGTGACAGAAATAAATTTAAAATTAATTCCCGCTGTCAAAAAAAAAAGCGTGTTTTTAATAGATAATAACTATCAAAAGATTGGCACTTGTTTATGTTCGGTTTAATTGTAAAATTATGTCCAATGACCAATATTATATTAAATGGTAAAAATATATTCTAAATATACTTTAAAACCACTCAAATTCATAATTTATCACTATTAATTATTTTGATTAAAAAGGTTGTTTTTAATTAAAATTTAGTAATTTTCACTATTCATCAAAATATGAAAGTTATCCGAAAAGTACCAAAATTTCACCTTAGGCTAAATTCGATACTCCAAATCCAAAAATGAAGTCCATTTTGAGAGATAAAATTTCTAAAATTTTAAAAGGTAGGTATTACTATTCATAACTGCTAATTTGATTGGTTGTGGTGTGTTAGAACTCGAAGTTGCGTACAACACATGCTACTGTATTATTCAAAGGAAAGCATATCGTGGAATCTTGGGATGTTTCATTTTAAATTTTTTGATGTCCCCATTTTGTGAAAAGTTTAAAATATTGCATTTAAAAAGGGTTCACTATTAAAAGTTGATAAAAGTTCAATACAGAAAATGAATTTGTTCTTGCATTATGTCTAAGATACTTATAATATGGATTCTAAAATTATAAGTTTTATATAAAGTTGAAAATTTATTTAATACTATTCATAACCTATTTTGAATGGATTTTTGGTAAGTCATGGTGCAATTGAACTCGAGGTTGCGTGTAGTGCAAGTTATTGAATTATTTTGAAGAAATAACACACTATGAATTCTTGGGGTGTTACATTTGAGCTCACCCTTTTTATGTTTTATTTTCCCTAGGATATATAGAAAGGTTTTAGGTAAGAAAATAAAAGGTGAAGATCTTTATGGTAGATGTTGAAGATCTTTCACCATGATTGGAAGATTATGTTCCTAGTTTACAAAGACACTAAACTATTATGGTACTTGTGTGTTGGTTTTTGTTATGTATTAGATATTCCAAAAAAGTAATGTAATGTCTATGTACGTCATGCTTTGGGTCTCTACAATTTGTATCAGAGGAATGTTTTAATTAACCATTGGAAACTAGGATGCAAACACTTTAGTGAGATCCCTAGAGATATTTCTAAGGTATGTATGGGGATGTCCCTAAGGTTAAGAATAAATATAGGTTATAGTCCTAAGTTTATGGTAACGATCATATAATTTAACCTAATATGTTTTATATTGAAGGTACTCCCCCTTGATTATGATTTTTTCCTCTCACACAATTATTTTGGGTTTTAGAAAATGGCTGGAAACGGGAAGATTCACGATAATGGAGGATATGATGGACAAGGGAATGATATTCTTCATGAGAAACCAAATGAAATTGGATCTTGAGTTCCACATACCATTATTATGCCTAATCAGAAATCTCATAATATTTTCAATAATCTCAACTTTGGTAAGTTTCCCAACTCAGCTAATAAGAGAAAGATGGAGTTTCATGATGATCAAAGAGGAATGAAAGTTAAATTTTCCTCATGAAAATCATGTGGGAAGAGGCATCAGGGAGAATGTTTCAAAGGAACTGGAAGATTATTTGGTTGTGGAAAATAAGGACACAAATCCATTAATTGTAAAGGAAAAGGTTCAGTTAACACCATGGACAAGGATAGTGGTATTTATAAGATATAAATAATGGTTAAATGTTTTAAATGTGGAATGTATGGGCATTATGCAAACCAATGCCCTAAGGGAAAGTATCGTGAAGAGAATCAGCATGCTTGTATGGGTAGTATTTATGTTGATGATGATGAAGAGACTAAAAATGATATATGAGATGAATGAAATGACGAATCTCAGTTATTGGTTTAAGAAGGTATTGTAATGATTGTATGTTTATCAAGAGTAATATCTGGTACTATGGAATAAAGAAAATCTAAGGATTGTTACACTGCTGTATTTCCTTGAGTTTTTGAAATTATATGATGAATGGTACCGGTAACAATGAAAGGTTATTCAAATATTTTTGGAAGGTATAATGACATGTGCATAATGGAAGGATAAGAAGATAATGAGATATTTGATAGTATTAATGAGATCATGACTGGTATAAGGACAAAGTTATATCATGGTTTGAGTATATAGAAAATTTTGGATTTTGGTATGTGGAAAGAGTTAACTTTTGACAGCATTCATGTTTTCACTAAGATTCTATGGAAGTTTATGTTTCAAGAGAATACACGATTAAGGAATTCAAATGTTTTTAATGTGACCAACAATATATATATATCTTATGATATACGGGCGATAAATGATGTTATTCACATGCTTGGTTGATGACATTTCTAGTAATCATTTTCTTTATACTATAAGATTTGACAGAAGTATTTTCGATAATCATAACGGTTGGAATTAATTAAGTTGGACATTAGATAGAATTTTCTAAGGCTAGAACTTTTTTCGATATTATTTATGGAATGTTATAATAATTTCGTTCTAGAAAAAGGAAAACCTGCAGGATGCGCGACAACCCGTCACGTCAAACAAGGTTGTGGGAGTCAAACCCACAACTGAAGAGCGACAGGACATTATTTCATACCACTGGCCTACAGGAAGTCCATGGATAGTAGAAACTAGTTTTATTTTATTAATAGGTATGATAAATAATGTATAATTCCATTGTTGGAATCATATACGATTAATCTCACCCTAGATGGACTTATGTACATTTAATAACTTATGCTAACCTTTTTGTGATAGAAACAGATGGGATGAATTATCATTCTATCGCATGATCTGCTAACACTTCATGAATGAAAAATTCATCTTTATTTCTTTAAATAGAGAAGAAGTGAAAATTGTTCATGGAATGACCAACAATGATATTACACTAAAATCAAGTAAATATTTCTCCTTCTGTAAAAGTTCATCAAAGGTAGGGAAATGATCTTGGAAATGCTTTTCTAGTACTCTCATATCTGATGAATCAGATGGTACCTTAGATCATCACAAATTTATGGATTTGTGATTGTTGTCTTTTTCATAGCCATGTTCTCTACCACTATTAATCAGAACTTGACGGTTAGATTTCTCTTCCATAACCATATTTTCACCTATGTTCTCTTATGTGGAAACCCAGGGATAAGTTAATTTGGGTAATCATTATGTTTTGATACATTAGTTTTTAAAATCAAGATTTAGTATTCCTTTTTATGATGTGGGTTTCTATTAAAAAAATTTCATGTAGTAAACGATTTATAACCCCGAAGAATTCTGAGAGCGAAATTCATTTTAGGGGCGGGGGGTAGAATGTAACAACCTGAGATTTTATGATAATTATTATTTTTAATTTCATTGATGTCTTGTGGTGTACATAACACCAAAATTAGATTTTTCTATACGAAACATCATATTATCTTGCAGTATACACAACACTAATCTTGGATTGTGTTACACACAATTTCAAGTTCGTTTGATAGAAGGTATTTTACGCAACATTGTTTGTATATATATATTCAATGTATAAATGAAATATGGCTGGATTCTATTATACGCAACAAAAAATGAATCTTGCAATACACGCAACCCTTACATGGCTTTTATTACACGCAACAGCGACCTTCCACGATATCATGTGTTATACGCAATACCAAGTTTCACTAAACGAGATATTATTATAATATTATTATGAACTAGCCGTTATGAATAGTAATACCCACTTTTTGAAATTTTATAAATTTTTTCTTTCAAAATGGACTTCATTTTTGGATTCGGAATATCGAAATTATCCTACGGTTAATTTTTGGTATTTTTCTAAAAACATTCAATTTTTGATGAATAGTGAAAACACTAGGTTACTATTTAAAAACAGAATTTTTATTTAAATAATTATTTATTTTATTGAAATTTATTTTAAGTCAAAATTGATAAATAATACCTATATAAGTTCAATGTAATTCATTTGAGTCATTTTATAATAATTTTAGATATATTAAAATTTTATTGAACTTTTCACCGCCTTTTACCCACCTCCTAGGAGAATTTGAAAATTTACATAAAACATAATTTTACCACTTTTGTGAGTGAAATTTCAAAAATTCAAGAAACATGGTTAATATCAAGGAGTAAAATGTGGTTCAATAAGATAAAAATAATTTTTGGTGAAAACTAACTTTTTGCTTTTATTTAACACGGTTAAAAGTAAATAGGGTAATTAAGGGTAAAAATGATATTATTATTACCCTAACACATGTCCTAATTATATTGGATATGTTTAATTCGACAAATAAAAATCTTAGGACTAAAATATGACCATTTAGGTCCACTTGGATTAGATTAGGGCATTTAAAATTATTTTATTTAAAGAAGAGTTAAAATAGTTAAAATCAATGCTTAATAACTAAAACATTTTTAATATAGAGTTATAAATACGATAAATACGACTATAAATATTAATTATAAAGATAAAATTATTTCCTACCTAATGTTATTATATTTATAATTTTTAGTCATTAAATAATTAAGTTACTTATGACACAATGGTGATGTATTAATTACCTAAATAATGAAATATTTAAATAGTTGATATTATAAATACCCAAATAAATGAAATTTTAGACTTTTTATGAATTCCACTAATTTTATATGTTAATATGACATGTTATTATTGATGAAATTAACTTTTTTAAAACTAATATTGTTGTTATGATTTTCATAAAAATCAATTACCAAATAGTGTCAAAATTGACATAAAATTGTTCTTAAAAAAATATTATATTAATAATGGTTATTATATTCATAAAAATCTAAGGTTCAGAAAAATGACTTAGATAAGGTTATATATATTAATAATTAACCACTTCAGGTTCGTTTGGCTTGATATAGTATGTTTATTAACCATATAGTGTAAGAGAACAAGAAGACACGGTAAAAGTTAAATTATTTAACTTAGTGATAAATCTAAATGATAAGGTTAAAATAGTAACCTAAACTTTTCTAAAACCTATTGGTTGAGTGTTTTTAGACCCATACCCACTTTATCTTAGAAATAAATTATTTTGGAGCTATTATAAACCTAATATGACATTATTATAAAATAATATTTTGAGTTTTTCCAAAGGTGCCCCTCTCCTCCCTTATAAAAAGGCCACCCCTTCCCTCTTCTCTTCACACCATTTTGAGCCTCGAATCTCAAAAAAAATCTGACAATTACTCTTATAAACCTCTCTAGTTATATCATAGAGGTTCTGGTCTTCTCAAAAGACCAACTCTACTGCCCTAAGAAGAAGTTTAAAGGAAGTGCGCCGAGGAAGAGGTAATCTCTTCTACTGATTCATTCAACTTTTTTTTCTTCTTCAACTTATTCTTATTTAGTTGTTTCATTATAAAGTAATAACATAAGAATCACTAATACACTAATATGTTATTATAAATATGAAACAAACCCATTTAACCTTCTATCCATCCAATGGAAAACGAAATCACTGGGCGTGTGTGCGTACGGAATACCGTCTCTATGCCGTGGTGTAATCTGTTTTTCCACCACCACCTTACTTGGATGGGTATAATGGTGTAAATAATAACTATATACGGTTATTAGAACATCATACGGATTCTGAGATATAATATCAACCTCTCCAATTCCATTCAATAATTATGGGAATGATATCCCTGCTCATGCGTACGTACGGATTACTATCTCCACGACGCGATAAGATTCATTCTTCATGTTAACCACTCAAGAATGATTATAAAGAATATGTAATGAATAATAATGAAATATATTACATGATAAAGCTAATGGATATATATATATATATGTCATCTACTTACTTCCATTCAAGTCATTAAGGAAAGGAAAACAACGTTCATGCATGCGTACGGCCTACTGTCTCCATGAACGGTGTATTTCATTTAATTTATCTATCTATTATATATATAATGAATATATATGATATATAAATAATTATTTACATTCTGGAAGTAATTAAATCATGATATAAGTAATAATAATTTCAAGAACAACAATTCCAAACACGTACGATAAATAAAATGATTTTACCCAAAACGCTTCTTTAACATGGAATTTACAAAAGAACGGGTAATATAAAGTCATAAGTGAACCATATATGATATCATAACAATGAATATGATTATATAATAAGTCAATGTCATTATTTACATCATTATACAGCAGGTTTAGATACGTACAAAGCATATCAGACCTAAGGTAAGGGATAACTTTTCCAATATCGTTTTTACCTGAGATTGTTTATTCATAAGTATTTACTAGGGTTATATTTATCATCCATGTCCCTGTTTTCTAAAAATGGTTTCTTGTAATTTTAAAGTCATTTTTATCCATTTTTGACTTTTACTACCTGGTATGTAAGGAATCTTTATTTTGTTTACGTTACGAGGTACTTTTTTCACTTTTTCGACAAAAGTACGAGGAGAATGTTTTTTAACTTATATGGCATGAACGGATTTTTACGGTTTCATAAAGCCTTTTATTCATGAAGCTTATTCTTCAATATTTCATACCTATTTTCAAAAAAATATTTTTATTTTAAAATTGCATGGAATTTTGTGAAAATAAAATGATTTTGAAGAAGAAAGGATATTTTCCTCAAGAATTCATTTCAAGTGTTTTATCAAAACTATTTTCCATCTAAGATGGCATTATTTCATATGTCTATGTTTCAAGTATAATGTCTCTATTATTTAAATGGTTTCAATTTTCTTATGATGAAATGATATCAATTTTTTTTTTATGGATAATGTTATGATGGGATGATGTTTTTGAAACCAATTTTATTCTTTGGGTTTTGATGAATGATTTATGTTTATGTTGTGGAACACGTAAAAATGATTTCATTATGATATGGGTGGGACCTATATATCCCTCCAATGAATTGGGTAAAGATTTATATCTAATGATATAGACATGGCTGGAATGGCAAGTTAATCTGGTTCACTGAAACAGGACTGGAATGAGGAGTGAACTCGATTCAGATGGGACTTTGTCCACTAAGATGGTCTTGGCAGTAATGCCTTGGATACTATGGATGTCATAACATGTTATTAATGTTTTCCACAATTACATGTTTTATTTCTATGATATTTTATCATGATTAATGATTCATTATGATCTATCCCTTACGTACTACCATGTTTTTTGTCATTGCTCATGATTTTGATGTTTAGATTTTATGCTCATGTTTTTACATTCAAATGTCTATGGATTGTTTTATGTTATCTTTGTTTACCCTTACTGAGCATTCAAGCTCACCCTTTTTATGTTTTACTTTCCCCAGTATATAAATAAAGGTTTTAGGTAATAATACAAAAGGATAAGATCTTTTTGGGAGATGTTGAAGATCTTTCACCATGATTAGAAGATTATGTTCCGAGTTTCCAAAGACACTAAACAATTACTGTCCTTGTGTGTTGGTTTTTCTTATGTATTAGATATTCGAAAAAAGTAATGTAATGTCTATGTACGTCAAGCTTTGGGTCTCTACAGTAATTGTTAAATTAATAACTATTTCATATAAATGATATTATAATTATTAAAATAACTTTATTTTGAATCCTTGAATGCCATCCATGAATTTTAGATATAATAATGACTTTTCATTTTTGAATTAATGAAATTTATTTGAATGAATCAAGTGGTTATTGATTATTTTAAAAATTATTCATATTAATAGTTTATAAATTGTCAAAAATGTGTTTTTTAACAGATTAATATTTTTTTAAATGATAAAATAATCCTAAAATTCATTTATTGAGCCAAATCACTTACATAATGTTAAAAATGTCATAAACGATCCATTTTCGGTCAATTTTTATTTTATAGTAAATATACTAACCATATATTATAAATATATAAGAGAGAATGGTAAATTTTAAATATGTTAACAAATGGTTAAATAAAAAAGATAAGGATTAAAAAATATACAAAACCTATACAATCCATTTGGGATGATTTTAGTTCGACTTATATTTATCTTATCTTTGAATTAAATATTTTTTTGAGATTTTTAATGGAAAACCATTTTTTAATAAAATAATAAATTCAAACATTCCTAAAGAGCCCCCCTCCCTCATATAAAAGGTCACCACATCTAACTCATTAATCACACCTCTAAAGCCTCTTGGCTCATCCAAAATCCTCTCCAAGAAGCTGCTAGCATCCATCTCTTTCACTTAGATGCCTTCCCCTAGGCAAAATTAAATTTCACAAATCCTTTGGTTTCAATACAAAGGGAGTTACTCGATTTGAAGGTAAAGTCTTCTCTCAAGTTCTTTTCTATTTTTTTCCTTCTCCAACCCCCTAAACACTCTTTATTAAATTAAATTATAACAAAAACTGTATATTCAATATAATAGGATGTTTTTTTGAGAAGTATTCAAACTAAAAATTCACACACATCGATCTAATGGATACGAACATACTATATCTGTTGATGGAGTACTACTGCCTCCCAAAACGATGATTGTTCAATTATCTCCTTCCACCTCTCATGGTGGATATTGTGATTTAACTGTATTTATATGTGATATATATTATATTTATATTGTCTCTATGGTTCTTTATTTTTCATTTTTATCAAACATTTATGGTTTCCATAATAGGTAAATTCGATAATTTCATTTGAGGAAGTGCAGACTACCGCCCCCTCAAAGTGATATGACTCGTTCATGCCATACGTGGAACCTATAATGAATGAAGTTAATGAAATTATATATGATATTATACTAGATTTATAATATAACTATGTATCATTATGTTTTCATTCCATTAAATATTAAATAGAAATGAAAGTAGCATTCGTGTGTACGCAAGGCTTACCGTCTCCATGAACGGTGCATTTCATTTCATTTCTTAAAATGTTATGTAATATTATAAATACATATATGTATACTGGATATATATGATATATATGATATTTAAATCATAAATATCATTCTCGAGATAATTTAATTTTGACTACATTGACAACTTTTAATAATAAGAAGTTCATTTTTGACTCAAGTATCAAATATCGACAAAAAGACCATTATTAACTTAAATGATTATATAATGTTTATAAAACGGTAATAAGTGATATAAAAGGAATAATAAACATGAAAAATTTTCTGAATCAAGTAAAAAATAACATTAGTCTATTGTTCAAGAGATTAAACAATGAATAGGTTAAGTCAACCACGAGGTAGGGAACTTAGTCACAATCTACTTTTATTGAGGCATTTTTTGATTTATACATGACTTTATTTCATACGGTGTATAAAGACCTTTGAATTTTCATTTCATTATACGAGAATATTTTTCTAAAAATCATTTTACTAAACAAAAAAAATAATGTTTCTTTTTAACTTATGTGGTGACAACAACCTTTCCACCGCCGTGAGTAATATTTGATCTTTGTCTTCCTTAATATGTTGTAGTGTTTTTTTTAAAGGAAAATAAATAATGTATACCCTTTTACATATTTTTTTATTGAAAAGTGTTTTGATAAAGCATTGATTATTTCAATATCATTAAATGGTATATTGTGACTGAAATGAGGAAATGTTATTTTTCATTTATATTTGTTTTATGTGTTATGAATATGTTATGGTTATTGGGAATTGATTAGGTATACGAGTGGTTCTGTGATAAACCTAGGAAGGGTGATCTCGAAATAGCTCTCTAATGCATTGGGTATCATTACATTGGTAAACTTTAATTTTTCTCCTAAGAGAATTAGGTAATATAATATGATGGGTTTTCCAAACATAACTCCCTACATAGCTATGAAATATAAAATGTAAGTATGTTATGGATTCCACAAGTTACATTTTTTATTTAGTATTTCAATGTGTTATTCATAAATATTAGGATTTCATGAGGTATGTTCAAGATCTTATACTAGTTCTGTATTGACTGACTAATGTTTTCTTTCGTTATTTTATAATCATTAATGATATTTTTATTCTCATCCCACTTTTTTTGAAATGTTTTTAAATGAATTTAAGATGAATAGGGTCAAGGATGGGATCATAGAAAATTCATGATGTCTAAAGAATGGAACTATACATGACACTGTTTTAAAGAGTCTTTATTTTATAAAAAAATGGATATTGTGTCGAATTTTCAACTTTATAATATTTGAGATGTAATGTAATAGTAATGCCATAATTCTCTAAAACTCTAAACCTAAAAAGACCATCAATGTGAATTATTAACTTAATTCAAGATTATTTATTATCTAAGGCTGGGGCCTTATAGTTATTGATTAAATGGATATCATTTTCACTCATTTACCATTTTATATTGAATAGGTCATACCCAATTATGATGGTCATGTTATTGAATAAATGGAATATGTTTTTAGTTATTTACCTTACCATGTTAATTTTCTATCCATGATATTGTTTCATTCATATTATCTTTTGATGTAATTAATTGTTATTTTATTAATTACCATCCATGTGTGTTTAGTTATTTACCTTTCTATATTTATTATTATTTTTGATTATTTATTGATTCCACTATTCTTAAACCTTTACTGATAATTTAAGATCACCCTTATTTTGATTTATTTCTGAGGAATAAATGAAGCGTACTATGAACCATGATATTGTATTCAAAATTAATTAGGAATATAATATAATTACTAATTACTAAAATTTTAATTTTTCGGATTTACAATGTGTTCTTTGTTGGTATTTTAATCTCTTGGGAAAATAAAATCATTCATTTTGAATAAAGTCAAACTAATGATGGCTTCAAATCAACCCAATATATTTTTCTGTCTAGAGATTCCATGGATTGGATAGATAAAATTTATGGATCATTCAAGACATATCACTCTTAGAATCATCAATGAAAAGGAAGACAAAGAAGGGTCCAAGTCAGGAGTGGAGTAGAAGGTGTGAGGAGGATCTTTAATAGCTAAATAAGAGGTTCACATATGCATCAATTCTAATCCTTATAGACTCAATGAACAATTCTACAATATATTTGAATGAATTATGTATTGTACTAGGATATATTCTAATGCACAAAGGTAAAATTATTTATATATATAATTTAATATATTATTTATTGACTGTAACCAGCCGTTAAATTTATTGCAACTTGTAGTTATGGTTAATGTTTTGATGTGTTGGACCCAATATCTCTTTAGTATGAGATTTTATGTCAAAATAGACCACAAGATCTAATGGTGTGAATTTTTATATTGCGAATTCAACCTATGGAAGGATTTTGGATTGAGTACCATTAAATATTCTATATCAATATGGAATATTCCTTGGGAAATGGAAATTCTATTATTGGCTCTCAAAGTAGAAAGTCAAATTAGTAGATAGCTTTGTCTTCTGACAAGTTGTGTAATCCAATTAGTTTGGTTGATGAATAGAATATAGATATATCGACTGATCAATATGTGGTGTATTTTTATCCTTTGACTATTACATCATCTCTTATATAGTTAGTGAAGTCCGAAATGGGTGTAATTATGATATTATCTGTGATATTAGAATGTATCAGAGAATATGAACATATCCCATGGGGACTCTAGATAGGGAGTATGTGTTTTTCTTGTGTGGATGACTGGTTTTCCCTACATATACGAGGAAAGAGATATATAGGGACTCTTATACCACATTATTGTTAGTGAATGTAAGATTGACTAATATATATTATGATATCAATAGATTTTAATGATTTTACATTTTGAATAATGATATTATAGTTTATTTCTAGTCAATACCATTCTAGTTTTAGGATAAATCTAGAGCCACCACTATTGATTGGTTTACATTAATCAAATATATTAGTAGTATGGGTGTGAGGAGGGGTGACCATGTCCTTCTTCATTAGACCACACCATTCACCAAGAAGTCGTGATTTAGTGTTGTTCATAGTTTACATGTGGATAAAGGAAGGTCATTTTTTCAATTTTGGAGGATCGGTCCATATATAATATGGGTAGGTTATATGTGTTATAGGTAGTTTTTTTGAAAATTATTATGATTAGGATATAATTAGATGATGATCATAATTAACATTAAGATTATGGATGGGATAAAATATGACCATGGGGTCTCCGTTAATAATGAGTGTGTTAAATCATACAGTGATTGATAAATCGTCTAAAAGGATGATCTATAAACAAGATGATAGGATTAGGGAATTTATTATTATTTTTTTTGCATCTAGGGATGACCATCTATCCCTTAATGAGTTTTTATATGATAATTACTTCTTGTTTTTTGAACCAGAAGGGTCATATTTATGAACTTTAGGGAAGGTTTACCTAAATTCCATTATGTTGGATAGTGTTGTGTGAGTCGGTGGTGATCAAATCAATATTTTTTTAGGAGGCCAATAAGTGTTTATAGTTTATCTGAAATTGGTTCATTACCTACCTAATTATATTTCAAAATTATGTTAAATATAGGTTACAACCCTTGGATTTCACTATGGTTGACCGGAAATCCGTATGGGTATCACCTATGTTGGGGTAAAAACTATTAATGTAGTAGGGGAACATTACACGATTTTATGTCACAATATTTATGATTTTTTATTAAATATGGATGGTGTATTACTAGTTGTAACAGCCTCTATTTCATTGAGGTATATATAATTTGTTTCATGGGTCAAAAATCATTATATATGAGTCGGACCCTAAGTATGTGATCTATAATAATGATTCCAAATTAGAGGAAGATGTTTCATTCATGGATCACCCAATGAAGATTGTATATTGGATTGATAAGTGTTTAAATTGGAATAAAATGCATCTAATATGATTTTTATGGAATTATAAAAGAAAGTAATAAGTCAAATGGTTGTTTGATTAAAAATTTAGATCTTGTGGTTCTCACGTTACAGCCAGGACTCCTAATGGTGCTTCTTGGTGATGAGAATGTGTAACAACCTGAACTATTATAAATAAATTTCCCATTTTCATTTAATTAAATTTATAATTATATAATATTTTTATAGAAAAAATAAAATTATTAATTTTTATTATGTATGATTGGATGTAATTGGTCGTTATGTATCATTATCATTGATAATATAGTCATTGAACAGTGATCACATGATTAATATAAATATAGGTTTTTATCAAATTCAATTTACATAGACAAAGGAAGTGATGGCCTTAACCAATGGGAGCATACCCTATGATAGAAATTTATTGTATCTTCTAAGTGAGATAGAATCACTGGGATTTCCCCTTGACCTTGATGAAGCTAAGATCGAACAACTTAAGCATGATCGAAAAAGTATATAGGAGAAGTTCCAGAACATCGACATCATGGCCCAGACCATGTTTGTTAACCCACCCCATGAAAATATCACAATTACACACCATAACCTTATGGCGTTTTCTAGTTTATTTACTTGATATTTATCAAGACCATGTATATATGAGTATTTATATTAATTTTTATACAATAATAAATATATTTTGATCCTTTTATAATTATGTTATAAAAGTTTTTTATTTTGATTCAATAAAACACAAATAGTATTTTTGGGTAATATTAAAATTAAATGAAGGAATTTATTTTGAAAAATTATTGGATTTTATAAATTATTATTATTATATACTCTTTTTTAAAATTAATGATCATATTATTTTTTTAAAGTGAAATTAAATTTCTATATGGGTTCGAAAATAGTTATTTTAAAAAACACCATATTTATTAATAATTATAGATTTTATTTTAAAAGTAAAAATTCACATATTTACAATCTAATTTATTTAAAAATAATAGTATTTTTGTAATCATAATGTTGAAACTATCCAATGATGGTTTTTTCATAATTTTATGAGACTGTCGAATTTTTAGGTAAAAAGTAATTACCAAATGAATATAATTTTTACATTATGACATCATAATAACACAAAACGGATATAATAAATAAAATAGATTGGGTCCATTTCCAAATATATTTTTTCAATTTAATAAATTTTATTTTAATATCATTTTATTTATTTAATAATGACATTATGAATCCTCTAAAACATGTAATAAATTTTTAGGTTTTTAAAATAATTTCTTTAAGAGTATGAATCACCTCTACATAAGAAGGGAAATTGTTTTATTATTTTCAGACCATGTCCTTAAAAAAATATAAAACACTCACATTTAGAAGAAACTAGGTGAAAACCAATGGATTTGTTTCATTTTTTTATATTATTATGTAGAGTCCAAAACCTAAATAATAATGAAATCCCACACTTTTTCTATATAAACCAACCCGAGCTCCCATTTCACTTCTCTAAAATACTTAAAATCACATACATACTCTTCCTTCCACTATCAATAGTCTCCCAAGGATCCCCCAAACTATAAATATTCCCCTCTTATGTATTCTGAGTCACAAAATTATATAGGGGACCTTCCTATCATCCTTTCAATACAAGATCCTTCTATGAAATTTTTCTTTTTAATTTCAATTTGTTTAATTGTAATTAATATGTAAAAATAACCTTAATGTCAAAATAATTATGTTTCGAATGATATACCACTTATCATCTATCATTTTGACCATTACCTAAGTTGTTAGTATGCGGAAATTTTGTAAGGGATGTTCAACTCTTGTTTTTATTCAAGAAATTATTTTATGTTATGGTTCTTAATTTCTATTTTTGGATATTGGGATATATTCTCACATATACGTAATACCTTACTTTTCATGTTTATATTATGATATATCCCTTCAACTATCATTAATATTTCTAATGAACCATTATGTACGCATGTTAACTTGTTGATTATTATTAATGGATTTTTTTATTCTCATTTCAATTCAAGTACCTCTTTATTGTTATTTCTCTAAATTTACATTTTTCATGTTAGGATATATTCTCCCATTT
Source organism: Viscum album (assembly GCA_963277665.1). Classification (NCBI taxonomy): domain Eukaryota; kingdom Viridiplantae; phylum Streptophyta; class Magnoliopsida; order Santalales; family Viscaceae; genus Viscum; species Viscum album. The sequence goes on from OY728133.1 coordinate 531,766,364, forward strand.
CAAATTTATTTCCTTTATATATATAAATGTTTGAAGTCCCCTTTAAATCAAATTATTCCATCTCATTATCCTTTATGTACATTATGTACCGTGATGAAATTTAGTAAGGTCTCTTTTCGTTTATCCCCTTTATTCAAGTATCATATTTACCATATGTATTTTATCATTATTTTTATAAGATGGGATATGTTATTCCATATCCCTTTTCATCCAATTTATTTCTATATGATGATATACCCTTTTTTGTCACATCAACCCATTTTAATAATTTTTATGTGATGTCGTTATGATTCTTAAATATAACCACGCTTTCCATGCCAAAAAAACAATATATTTGATACCATACCAATTTCTTATCATGGGATTACACTATTATACCATAATACCTATTTTATATGAAAATTATATATATATGTATTCCACACTCCTTTATCACAAAATAAATTATTATAATTAATGAATCCATATTTTATAGTCTCTGTGGAACACATTAGAATGATAATAAAAATTAATTTGACCATTGATACCACAATTATATATCACTCTAATGCATTTTATAATGCATAGTCTCATGAGGCATAATAGATTTGACCTTTATCCTTTAGGATACTTTTTCTACCATGATGTATTGGAAGTTTAGCCTTGACTTATGATTATGAAGTAGTGTTTTAAGTTTTGTCCACATTTCCCATGTTATAATGATCATGAAATATCATGTATCATAATTCATGTCTGTTATTCATACTCTTATTACTCCCTGTGGATTTCAAAATTGGATGGGATAACCTATGGAGAAACAGAAGAAAGGGGTGAGCTATAAGGCCCATTAAGGGAATAGACATGGTATAAGGTGAAAACATTTAGAAAATAGTTATGTTAGTGGGAGGAATTAAAGAAAATAAAATTCAATAAATATTTTCTTCACACTCTCCAATATAAAGTGGAAACTTATTTCCTCATCCTTGAAAAAAAGCCTAATATATCCAGGCATGTGATTAAAACATCACATAACATGATGTATACACCTCGGGTGATGTCATTACCCATGAATAAAATGTATAATGTATATTTAGTGGGATAATATATATTCTATGAAAATATCTGGTGATTTGTGACATTGATAGAAATGGGAAAAGTTTTTGATGTTCCCTCAAAGTATAAATAGAGATTTGATAATTCAAAGGGTATCATGGCGATATGATGAGGAAACTGAAGTTTATTTTTGGGGGATAAATGGATTAATTTTATGTTCCTAATAAATTTATATTCCCACTTTTCAAATATTTCGAATGAAGAACACCATAAATTTACTTAGGGTAAAGCAGAAATGATTTTTGTGTTGGAAGGAACGACACCTAGATAAAATTTCCCAATAGAAGAAACCCACTAATGTGATGAAAGGAAGTAATGCTCTAGTCAACCATGAGTTAATTGTTCATCACTAAAACTACATGGAACCAATTCACTTTCCAAACCAATGTTCTATGAAAATGGTGTTTGAAGGAACTTAGTAAGATACAGGGATGGGAGGATGATCTCTTTCCATCATAACCGCTGAGGTGAATCCAAGTAATGATGTTTGGATAGGTACTCTAGTTATTCATTCAAGGATTATAAAATTTAATTTTGTATTCTTTTTATATTAATTCTTCTATATCATGGATTCTTATTAGAATAATAAAAACACCACCAAAAATATTGAAAGTGGATTTATTAGTGAAAACTGAAAATGGGAAATTTATTTCATCCTGAGTATATAAGTCCTCCCCTAACACAATTTGTGGGAGTAAATTTCCATAGAAAATTTCCAAACTACATTTATTGGAATTTGAAGCAATTTGTAGCATGGATTGGATTTTCCTATATATATCTAACCTATACTTTCATGAGAAGGAAATCAATCTCTGTATTGTGAATCAACAACTGATTCTTTAAAAGAATAAGGAGGATTTTGTATCTTATATAGCACTAACATCTCAAGAATATCTATTTTTTCCATATGAGAAAGAATATATATCTCAATTGATTGAGTTTAAGGAAAGAACTATCCTTAAAGACATCCCCATTGTGATGGAATACACTGATGTGTTTCTTGAGGAATTTTTGGGTCTTCCTCTTAGCTGAGAGGTTGAACATACAATCGATCATATACATGTGTAATTACTAATATTTGATAAAACATATATAATTGATATTTTGGAACTTGAATAGGTGAAGAAAAAACCTAAATGAGGCCCTAGATAATGGGTGAATGTGCATATGTGCTTCACCACTAGCTGCACTAGTCCTATTCATTATGAAAATGTATGAGTCAATATGATTTCTTGATGATTACCATGAGCTAATAAAAGATAGCAATAAAGGAAAAGTATCATCTAGCAATGATTAATGACTATTTCGATCATCTACGTGGAGAACCATACATTTCCAAGCTGGATCTGCAGTTGGGATGTTACTATGTTACAGTGAAGGAGGATTTCCCAATAACTACATTTAATTAATGGTATAAGCACTATGAGTTCATAATGATGCATCAGGCTCAGTAATTCACCTAAAATTATCATGGACTTTATTAATAGATTTTATAGATATTACATTGTAAAATGTGAGGTAATGATTATAGATGATATTCCAATATTCTGTAAAAATGAGGAGGTACTTGAGGATAATCTGAGAACTATGCTAAAGAGCTTGAAAAGGGACATAGTTCATGAAAAGTACAATAAATATGATCTTTGTTTGAAGGAAGTCTCATTTGTGGGGAATATTATCATAAGAAATGTGATATATGTGGATCCTACAATGATATAAGAAATTGAAGGATGACTGAGGCAATCATTTGTGAAAGATATCCTTTGTTTTTGTTGAATTATGTACATAAAACAATATCATGAACATGGGAAAAAATATTTTCGGTAATATTTAGGGTTGTTTTATTATACTTGGTCTTGTAACTAAGCCTTTATATATATATTTCTAATCCTAATACCAAAAATAACTAAACTATTTCATTAATACAAACTAGAATAACCCCGACAAGGTTTTCAAGATCAGACTTGGTGTAACCTGGTATAAAAAAAGTGTCATTACTGAACACCTGGTTTGACACTCTAGGGGAATATATATTGGTAAATTCATTTGATCATTAAGAACCATTATAAAAGGAAGAGAATCACATGTGTGTCTATGGTAAAAAATATATCATTTATAACATATATTTAAAATTATAAATTTATATTTTATGGAATACATTTCATTTATTATTTAACTATTTAATGTTCTGGGTTTCCCAATTATGGGTTTAATAGTTTAAGATTAATGGTCCCTAATTTTCTAATCCTTCTACATAATTATTCTAAATATGAGTAACAGAGTAAACCACCAAAATTAAATAAAATATAGGGACTTCCCAAATTAGGTTCCTAACATGATGAAATATCATGTAGTGTATATTTTCATTTTTAAAAACCATATATCAAAAACTAACAATTAATAACTTGTACTTTGTTGAATCACCAAAGACTACCTAGAATCAGAATATGAAATCTCAAGGAACTTCATCTAGTAATGGTGATAAGGAAACTAAGTTTTGATTTCTTTTGTGCAATAAGTATGTGAAGAGGTGATAAGGGGAATTTCATAAAGGAATTGGGAGATATTTTATCTGTTGGAAGATATGGCATAAAGTTTAAAATTTCAATAAAAAATGGATAATATGATTGATGTAAATACTACCCAATCTCAGTTATCGTATATAGTTATATGTTAGAAATGTGGATAATTTTGGCATTATCCAAGATAATTCTATATTCTAGTCGCTGAGAAACCTGATGAGCAAGAACAATCTCCAAGATCGAGGGAACAAGGTATTTTTTATGCTGAGATGTATAATAAAGACTAATGTACATGTTTTGTATGTCATGTTGTATTTCAATTCATAAAATTTGATTATTCTTGTATGTTTTATTTTAAAATTACATAACCACCCAAAATGATCTCATAAAAACCCATCTATGGTTATGGTTAATATGTTGAAGTTCAGGGGCATGTTCTTCTTGAAAATATTATCAGTATTATTTAGTATAATTTTATTTTATCATAATCATATAATGGGTTTCCTTTTATATATCCAACATAAATAAATCGGATAAGGAACTCACCCTTTGAACCATTTAACTACATTCGATTATATAAAATTACAATAGGGGATGAATTTTATTTATTATAGACATTATTTCCATAAATTAAAGTGTATATATCATAAATATTTGTTATTAAGGAAGGAAATGTGCTATAGAAATTGATGAAGTATAAGGATTAATGTGTTTTTGTATGGTTATTTGAGAGTTATGTTATAGAATTGTTATATCAATGTCATTATGGATATAAAAATCATGAAATATCTAAGGGGTTTCCCATCGATTGTTTCATAAAGGACATCAAATTTAAATTGATTAGAACTGATGACTTCAAAAATTGATAAAGGAAAAAAATTTATATCTTAGAAAAAATATAATTGTTTGATTGATATCCCTTCATAAGAGATTGATTTTCAGTAAAACCAAAAGTGTCTTGGGATTATATATATAAGTCTAATAATATATTTAAAAGTTATTGATACAAATTTTAAAGATTTATAAGATATAAGTTTAGTATTATATTTTTGGAAACATATTATAGAATCAAATCATTTTTAATTATAGCTGATTAATGATAATTTGGGAGATGATTTATTTCGATAAGGTATATATATACCCTTTGGATTATCCAATTTGAATGATCATATGATTTTGTATGTCTAAGATGAAGGGTATGAGAAAATCGTTTGGGTTAAAACACTCTATATTTTTTAGGGTATAAGTGTTATATATGGTTATTTATTTAAGTAATGATCTACATTAAACCTTTGGGAATATTTTTGAAATTTTTTAGAATAATATGTTATGTTATTCTCATACTTCATGTTATCCATTTTGAATTTAGTAAAATATGATAAGAATAGATTTTTTTTTTGGTTTATTGTAATCTCTCTTATATTATTATAGTGCTTCCGGTATAAAAACAATACATCTTGAGTTCACATCATATAGAGAAAAAGATAATATTTTATTGTAAATTTATTATATTTGTCATCAAAGTATATTTCAATATATTACTAGTTTAGATGAAAAAGTAATTACCTAACTCAAGGAAAATAATATTGAGTATTTTTTCATATTATTGGTATTTTTTATGAATTGATGGTCATTTTATTCATCACAGATTTATGCTATAGTGGTCATTGAATTTATCCAGACTGTGGTTTCTATCACAATAAACTAGTCCATTGGTGTTATTTTTACATGAATTTATATATTTTCACATTCAAATAATGATCACTTACTTGGAAACCTAGTTATGTGATAAATTTTATACTACCCTTTCTCTCTTTCTAATAGGATTATTTATTCACCCATTTTTTATGATGTGTGTATTCAATAAATATATATCCATTCATCAAAAAAATTAACTAATTCCAGTTAAGTTATTTATTATTCTATTTTTTAATTGGGGGAATAATATTATACCCTTGGATTTTAAAATAGAAAATTATGATCAATAGTATATGAGATATACAAAATCAAACCGAAACTAACATTGATTATTTAAATATGGTCGTTTTAACAATTACATTAAAATTTCATATATAATTAAGAAAAACTATATTATGAAACATAAATGTGTTATAATTATATTTATAAATTCTTTGTAATTAATTAATTAATTTTTGTTAATGTTATTTTTTCCTTGAAAATATGGTATCATGAAAATTTATTTTTTTAATTAAAAAAATATTGGTATTATTTTTAATATAATTTACAAAATTTATTTTATAAAATAAACTCATTTTTAGATATCAAAATATCCAAAGTAATTCTGGGTGATGATTTGGTAATTTTTGAAAATATATAATTTTTCATGAACAATCAAAAATTCAGTTTTATGTAATATTTTCATTTCATTTGAAAATTAATTAATTTAAAATTATTATTTTAATTTGACTTCATGGTTATATATGTATTCATTAGTACGTTTTAATTTAGTTACATATATTTTCAATTATAATTATTCAATATTTTATTATATGTTTATTTATAGGATAAAAAAGGCATTATTCTTTAAAAAAACTAATGCCTAACGTTTTTCATTATAATTATTTAAAAACCCCTAATGAAAAATGATATCTATTATGTGATTATAATAAATATCATTCAATATTAATTGACGTTATTAAAATAGAGATAAATTTTTATAGAGTTTAATAAAAATATTACTTCCTTGAAAAATGCACTTCTTGAAAAACAATTTCCATCATGATTACGAGTTTTATTTCAAATTAAATTCTTATATATATGTTATTTGATATTTATAATATGGATTTCATATTTAGAATAATAATAAATAAATTTAAATAATATGTTCAATTTAATTTTTGATAATATTAATGGTAAATCTTGTAAATAATAATTACCATGTTAAAAGGAAAATATGTTAATTAAGAGTAAAAATAGTTTAACGAAAACTAGAAAGAAATTATCCACAATAATATTAATATTTTCATTAAATTTTAATTAAAATTATTATTTTATTTATTACTCATTGTTTCTACATTCTAAATAATTATGTTATGAGTTTGATAAAAATAATATTTTGATATAATAAAACAAAAATTGTATTTTATGTAATATGCAATTTAAATTTAGACATTCCTTTTGTTGAATTATTTTATTTCTAAACAAATTATATTTTTATAAAATATTGTTATTAAATAATTTTTATCAAATATAAATGATCATATAATATTTATGAATTAAAATTCAATTTTTATTAGGGTTCAAAAACTATTATTTTGAAAAACACTTCATTTCATAATAAATGTTCACTTTTTAAAAAGTGAAAATTCCCATATTTATAATAAAAAATATATAAATTTATTATTAATTTTAGAATAATAATTTTGAAATTATCTAAGGTTGATTTTATCATCTTTTCCTAACATGGTCGAATTATTAGGTAAAAATTAAATATCGTATAAATATATGTTTTGTGTTAAGACATAAGAATAACACACAATGATAAAAATAAATACTATAAAGGTTATCCATAACCAAATATATTTTTTATATTTAATATAATTTTATTTTATGTTTATTTATTTAATTTCATAAATCCATTATGATTCCTCCAAAAACCATTAATATATTTTATGGTTTAAAAGCATTTCATTATGAGTATGAATCACTTACACATAAATAAGGGAATTATTTTCATATGTCTGGAACCATAACTTATTAAATAATGGAAAAAACTCTCATTTTCTATATCCATATGAAAAATACAAGGGATTTTTTGTGGTTTTGGATATTTTATTTTGTAGAGTCTGAAAACTAAAAAATAATGAAATCCCCTTAATATCCAAAAGAAACTCATCCATGATCCCATATCTATTCACTCAAAATCCTTGGATCATGTCCATAATCTGACCTTCACACTTTATATTCCTCCCAATGTGATACCAATATCTCAATAATCTCCCCCAAATCATTTGGATTCCCAATCTCAAGTAAGATATTTCTCTCATATCATTTAAATTCAAGAACCACTTTTTTGTTATGTCTCACAATTTAATTTTGTTCGTGATGGGATATATTATTTAATATCCCCATTATAGTCCATTATATTTCTAGATAATAATATTCCCCTTTCAATTTCTTTAATCTCTACCATGATCCTTTATGTACACCAGTTATCATGCCAAAATTTAGTATGGGATATTTCACTCTTATTTTTATCAAGATCTTATTTTTGTTATGTCTCTAAATATACTTTTTTATAATTTTTGGATATCATATTACATATCCCCCTTAAATTAAATTTTATTTGAAAACATAATATATTGCTTTCACTCTTATGAGGCTATCCATGATTCTTTTTATACACCTATTACCCTGTCGAAATTTAGTAAGTGATCTCTCCACTATAATTTCCATTCAATCACTTCATTTATGTTATTCAACATTGTTTCCCATTTTTTATGTTAGGATACATTCATCCATATTCCACAAACATTAAATTTATTTCCAAATTATGATATACCACATTATCTATCATTAATTCTCCCATGTTTCTTTGTGGACACTCGTTACCATGTTGAAATTTAGTGAGGAATCTATCCCCTCTCATTTCCATTCAAGAACTTAGTTTTTATTATGCTTCTTAGTTTTCATTTTTTCATGTTGGGAAAATTTATTCCATATCCCCATTCCATTACAGTGATGTTTAAATGATTAGAGACCCATTTATCTCTTAATAATCCCTCAAATGGACTATTATCTATACTCATTACCATTTAGAATATTAGTTAGGATTATTTTATTTATCCTCTATATTAATTGTCCTTTATTATATTATTATTTATATTTCAAATTAATAATACTATTATATGAATTTATAGGTTCCCATTACTACCCCTTTTATTTTAAAATGATGAGATTCCCATTTCTCCCTCATCAACCCATTTTATGAATTCTTAAGTGTCGTAATTATGTTGCAGAAACTTCACTACAATTTTACATGATAATATAATTGTGTAATGAATACCATAACCATTTTCTATCAAAGTTATTCACCTTTATAAAAATACAATTCACTTATTTTGTAATTACATGAATATATTTCAGATTACTTAATTGTTAAATAAATTATAGTGTGAATGATTCTATGTTGTATGGTTTATATGGAAGACTTAAGCATGAGAATGAAATAAAAGTGACAGGTGTTCCTAAAATTATATAGCACTCCAATGTTTTGGGTAATGTATAGTATCATGAAGTGTCATGTTGGGACAAGGATTGAACCTGATTACTTTATAGTACTATTTCCACCATGATGTCTTAGAGGTTTATCCTTGACCTATGTTTATGATTCAGTGTTTTATATTGTTTCCACTTTTCCCATGTTATGATTATAATGCTATATCATTCCTTGTTATTCAAGTTATTTCTAATCCCCATTGATATTCCAATTATCTTACACGTATTACCTTCTGACATGTTTACTGCCTTAGTGGTCTTTATAACACACCTGATTCTTATGTATGTCCCCATTTTATCCTGTACAATTTTAAAATCCATTGATTTTTCGAATCATAATAAGGAATTTTCCAATAATGTTGTTGTATACCATGTTCAGGAAGTTAAGTTATGTTCCTAATTCCAAAACATAATAGGCTTATCTATATTTCAAGTTGTATAAAATATAGGTTTAGGTAATAAATCATGTATTTATGTGAAATAATGTTCAGTTTTGTCAAATTTTGTATCGGAACTAAAGTTTAGTTATTTTTTGGGATTAGAATTAGAAAACTATAATGAAAGCCTTAGGAATAAGACTATATATAATGAAAACAACCATAAATTATCGTAACTATACAGTAAGTGGTTTATAAAGAAAATAAATCCATGTTTGGATACTACAAGTGGAAATAGTTATGGGACAGATATACTTAGGTGTAACAACTTCGAAATGGTGTGTTGGTCATGGATCAGTGTGACCAGGTACACAACAAAGGGCCTTACTACACACCTGGTTTGAAACACTCTAGGGAAATGATTTTGTAAATTCATAACATCATTATGAATCATTACTAATGGATAAAATTCCCAAATGTGTCTATTTTAGGAAATAGATCATGGATAACAAAGATTGAATGAAATAAATTTATAATTTAAGGAATAAATTAAATTTATATGTTTCCCTTTTAATGTTATCGATTCCATTTTGTGTGTTCAATAGTTTAAAATTACTCATCCCTAATTATCCCTTTATTCCAGAAAATAGAAGGAAATAGTATGAGCTGAGTAAACAACCAATGATAAGGGAAATGTGGTGAATGGACGATTTAGATACTTAACATCATGGGATAAAATGTTGGGAATATAGTTATTTTTTCAAATCAGATATAAAAAATAAGATAAACAATCAATAATTCTTCTAATACCCAAATACAACAAATAATTTGAAGATGAAATCTCATGGAATATCATACGGTAAAAGGGATAAGGGAAGGCAAATCCAATTTCCGTTTTTCAACAGGTTTGGAAAGAGGAACCAAGGGAAATTCCATAAATGAACTAGGAGATTTTTTTAAGTTTGTAAAGAAAGGCCATAAAGTATCAAATTTCCATGAAAAATAGATAATATGAATGATGGAAATATTGTTCAATCTAAGGTACCTTATACAGTTTTGTGACACAAATGAGGAACTTTTGGTAATTATCCTAAATAATTCTCTATTACAATGGTTGAGAAGCATGACAAGCATCAACAATCATTGAAGTCAATCGAACAAGGAATATCTTATAGTAAGATGTATAATGATGACTGATGTATGTGAACTGTAATTCTTGTTATATTTCAATTCATTCCTAATTATTATTCGTTAATTTTTTTAAATAACGTCATGTCGCCACCCTAAATGATTAGAAATAAATAATATATATGTTTATGTATAACATGTTGACGTTTATAGGAATGTTATTGTTGAATATATTATCAAACATTCATTATTGTAATTTTATGTTAACCTAGTTATATAATTTTTTTCCTTTTATAAATCCTATATAAATCTCTAAGAGAAGGAACTCACCCCATGTATCATGAATCAATATTGTATTCCACAAATTTGCAATGAGGATGATGAATCTTCATTAATATGTACATTACTTCACTAATATAAATTGTGTCTATATTAATTTTTTTGGACTCAAGAAGGGTCTATGCTATCGTTCTCATTGTAGTGTAAATATTAAATATTTTTTTATTGGTCTTTGAGATTTTTTTGTAGAGGTTGTTTAAAAACTAAATTATCCATATAGGAATGATGAAACATATAGATATTTCTAAATAGTTTTTTTCTTTCAGTAATTGAAATTTACATTTAATGGTGCCGATAACTGATGAATGTCATATAATGAATAATGTGATATTTTTTAAAACAAATGGTTGATGTATCGATAACCCATAATAGTTTATTTGTTTTCTCCCAATCCAATGGTGTATTGGGATGATATTTCTAATGATAATATTATGTTTAAAATTATTTCTACACATTTTTAATATTTATATGACGGTTGTTTAGTATTATATTCTTGGAAACATATTACAGTATCAAATCATTTTGATTATGTGGTGATTAATGATAATTTATGAGAAGTTTTATTTTGTTAAGTTATATGTATACCTATTAGGATTTTCTAAGATGAATGATGTTATGATTTTGGAGGTCTGAGATGAAAGTTATGAGACAACCTTTGGGGTTAAAAAACTCTTTAATTTAGAGGATATTAGAGTTATATATGTGTATTTATTTATTTAATGATCTATATTAAAACATTAACAATATTTTTGATACTTTTCTAGATACCTATATTAAGTTATTTTCACAGTTTTAGAAAACTATTTCGGATTTATTGAAATATTGATGGATTAGAATGTTATTCTTTGGTGTATTGTGTGATCCATTATAATTTTATAGTGCTTTAGGAATTAAGAAATTCATCTTCTATTCTCATTGTACGAAGAAGAATATGAGATTATCCTGAAAATTATTTATACATTTCATGAATTTATATTTCTTTTTATTCCTATTCTATATGATAAAGTAATACCCTAAAATATATGAAAATAATCTTGAATCTTTTTTTCATATTATAGTTTTTTACAATAAATTAATGTTCATTTTATCCATTACTGTTTATGGTGTTTTGGTAATTGAATTTATCCTAACTGTATTCTCCATCACACTCATATAGTTCACTGTTATTTGTTCTCTATTCCATTTCTATGTTTTATCTTCCTAATATTGTTCTCAAACTTAGTAACCTAGTTATTTTATTTCCTATATACATCATTTTACAACCCTTCAAGTTGATGATACATTATCCAATTTTATGACACGGTGTTTCAAAAAAGATATTTTAATGTGTAAAGACATTGTATACCATGTTAAATTATAAATTTCAAGGATGCAATTTATTAAAGGGGAGAATAATGCAACACCCTGAGTTTTTAAAATGGAAAACTATGTTCGATAAAGTATGTTATACGCAACACCAAACCTAAACAAACAACAAGTAATTAAATATTATCATTTTAACCTAGCCAATAAGATACATATATGAATTGTTGCAACTAAATTATTTGTATGAACATTTCCAAAACATATTTTTTAATAGTCTTAATAAATAATCTTTAAATTTTGATAAATTCAACTTACTCTTCAAATATACATTTTCATCAAAAAATGATTATCTATTTATTTTTGTGAAAATATATTATATTTAATTTCTAGAAAATATAGAATATTTATTTGATAAAGCTAAATACATTTTTAATATATTATTTTGAAAATTAACAATGTATCAAAATATGTGATTATTCAGAAAATATAAATTTTTCTTTGAATACTGAAAAATAATATTTTAATTAAAATTGTAAATTATTTTGATAAATTAAGTAATATAAATGTCCCAATATTATTTAAAATTTATTTCAAGGTAAAATAATTATTAATTATTTAAATATAATATAATTATTCACATTTATATTTTATTTTTATTGTATTTTATTATAAGTTTATATTTAGGATTAAAAATGAATTTTTGGAATATTGTTTTAAAATGAATAATGTATCAACATTAAAATTAATTAAATTAACCAATAATGAAAAATTATATACCTTAATCTTGTAAATTATATATATCTCTTTATGGAATGAAACTAAAATATTTAATATTAATAGTAATAGTGTTAAAGTGAAATCATTATTTCCTTAAAAAATGTATTTTTCCAAAAACTGCTTTTCATAATGCTTAGAGTTTTATATTAAATTTATTTGTTATAGCTATATGAATTAATTTTGATCAAATGGATTAACTATTTTTTATCATAATATCTAAAATTATTTAATAAATCCAACTTAATTTTTGAATAATATGAATAGTAAATGAAGTAAAAATTTCCTACCAGAGTAAATGTAAAATAGTTTAATTGAGGTTAAAAATAATATAAATGATACTGGAAACATTGGACCCTAATAATTTAAATATTTTAAATTTATTTTTTATTTATATTATTATTATATTTATACATTCTTGAATTTATTTTATAATTTATTATGTAAGTAGTTTGATCAAAAATTATATTTTGATATGATAAAACCGAAATTTTAATTTTAATTTATATTCAATTACGATTAAGAAATTTATTTTATGGAAATAATTGATTTTTTACGTGAATAATATTTTAATAAAATATTATTATTAAATAATTTTTATTAAATATAAATGATAATATAATTTTTATTAATAAAATGTAAACTTTATAAGTGTTTGAAAACACAGAATGTCATAAAACACTACATTCCCTACTAAATTTCGATTTCATTTTTAATGTGGAAATTAAAATATTAAAAAAAAAATTATATTAAAATAATACTATTTTTGGAATCAAAATATTGAAATTATCCAAAAGATAATTTGGTATAATTTTTTTGAAAAGGTTGAAATTTTAGGTAAAAATTAAATAACTTACAAATATAATTTTTTTATCATGACATTATAATGACACAAAAGTGATGTAATAAATACTATAAATGATATCTAAGAAAATCTCATTTCTTTCACTTTAAAATAAAGAGATTTTAATTTTATTTTATTAAGTTCATAAATCCATTATTTATCCTCAAAAAACATTAATGTAATTTAGAGTTTTAAAATCATATCATTGAGAGTATGACTCACCTCGACATAATAGAGGGAATTATAAAAAAATTTTCATCCCTAAGACTTATAAAATAATGGAAACCACACCCATTTTGAAGAAACGATGGGAAATTAGGTGGAATATTTTCTGTTTTAGTTATTTCATTTTGGAGAGTCCAAATAATAAATAATAATGAAATCCCCCTCATTTCCTATATTAGCATACCTGAGATCCCATTCGTATCTAGTAAAACTCCATGGAGAACATTTATAATATTACCAACACTATCGGTAGTTTTCACAAAAAATCATCTTCAATGTGAGGGAAGGGATGTCAAAGTGTCGCGACCTTCCTTCTTCATGATGAAAAGGACATAATAACCCTTGAGTCCCACCTCTAATGGGACATGGGGTAGCGACAAACACCAAGGGTATTAAAATATCATAAAATAAGATTTATTACCCTTTTATTGTAACTAATATCAAGAGATTATATGTATCAATGTCAAACGAACTCCAAGACATATATATAAAAGAATACAAAATCCATCCCACGTGGATGTTTAATGTAAAGCTGATATAAATACAATGAAAAACTCCAAGGTAATTACCAAAATAACAAATCTAAGCATCGAAACAACAACTATCCTAAATCCTGAGCTAGTATGGTCTATCATGGTCTGTCTAATCTCCTTGTAATCCTGAAGAAAACATTTATAGACATATGGTGATCATAGAGGTATACTCAGTTGGAAAATCCGAAGTCACTCGTGCACATGTTGGATAAGTATACTAATTCCACAATTTAAAAACAACAGAAACTCAAAAGCACCTAACAAGGTATAATATCCACCCCAACCTCACCACAGAACACTCAAAAAATAATGGATGTGAAGTAATGTAATGTAGTAAGAAAATTGATAAAAGGGTACATAAAACCACTTCACACTGGTTAACTGCTCATCTCTAAAGGCGAACGTCCTTACGCGACCATGCTTTACCACAATACCCACTGTCAAAACCTTCCCGCACACACCAAGGCCAAAAATCACATATTTCCCTAAACACCTACACCACAACCACATCACATCCCACCTGCATACATCATTGTCACAAAACCACAACCTCATCTTGAAGACACCTGGGAAATCAAAACATATCACATCTAGAAGACACATGGGAAAGAACACATCGCCCGCAGACACCTAAGCCTCACATCCACACCACAACCTACCCAATGAGTATTGGGATACCAATGCTTATAATAGGGAGAATAGAATATTCAATAACCACCCATCCATTCTCCCAATAGGATGTTAGATAAAACACCCACCCCCACCCCCATGAAATGGGGTTGTTTAACACATAGTGCTCAACTTGGGTGGGGTGTGCATAGAAATTACAAGAAACTAAAATAATATATTTAGCTGCCAAATTCTCAACCCAACCTATGGGTTTTCAAAACAAAAAAAAATATCCCATACCATAATTCTCTTCCTTCCCCCTATAATGGATAACCACACATCCATCCACATAAATAATTCATAACCCCAACCAATTCATTTAACAAATTATCATTAATTATTTAAAAATCCAAAATTCTTTATTCCATACCTACGGGGGAAACTACCAAACATTTTACACATTATAAGGGTGAATCAACCTTACCAACCACGTCCAAATCCAAGTTGAGAATGAAAAACCAGGGTAAAATTTTCCACTATAACACTCATTCCAAAAAAACTAGTCTCTCGAAACTTTAGGTGAAATACCCACACAATGTAATGCCATAATTTTTCAAAATTATCCCCCCAACCATCATTGGCATCCTTGCTGCACAAAAAGAAAGGAATCTTTAAACTCAAAAAAACTCAACCAGGATACATCCCCACTGCAAAAAACAAACCATGTCCAACGACCATAATGCAACCCAGGTGGAATCCCACTGCACAAAAAGTTCATCCTTTCCACAATAATTAAATCGCTCAACATGAGATTCCATTACACCACCCATAACACCCCATACATAGTTATACTCTCAACATCCATAAAACATAGCCTT
The DNA here is from genome assembly GCA_963277665.1 of Viscum album. Classification (NCBI taxonomy): domain Eukaryota; kingdom Viridiplantae; phylum Streptophyta; class Magnoliopsida; order Santalales; family Viscaceae; genus Viscum; species Viscum album. The sequence goes on from OY728133.1 coordinate 531,782,228, forward strand.
TCAAGTCACAAAATAGAATGAATCCTCGCATGGCACATAGCCAGAATATACTAGGAAATGTGTCATCAAATTTGATTAACAATCATTCTTTAATTCCACATTCATAAATAATTGGTGATCACAGAATAAGTTCAATCAAGGGGAATCCATTTATTAACCATATTTATGTGGTTATCCAGATTTTCATATATTCATCCATTAAATGTCTAGAATAAAGCATCACCAGTGCTGAAATAAGGCCACCAATGGCCGTTTCTTTTAGAAGGATACAACCCATAATATTCACAATAGCGGTCAAAGATTAAATGATAATAATCAACGTCACCTCTCCCCTCATTATTTTCAAAGGTAACAGATCTGATTAACTTCATTATTATAAGCTTCCATACTCTATATTTATCTCTGTTAAATTGGTTAAAACCTTTCCCACAAGAAGAAATCAGTACACACACCCTCGTGATACAAATTTAAAAGAGACACAAATAAATTCCTACCTAGAAAAATAGATAATCTGAAACTCCTCCTTACGACAAAAATAAGAGGTACGCGAGAATCTGAAAGGATTCCAAGGGAAAACCAGATCTGAAGGCCAAAACCCAACAAACAACTCCATGGGAAGAAAGGGTTTTACAATACCAAGAGAAAACATAAGGTTTCATGGAGGTGATGATCTTAGTTTTAGAAAAAGACATATCCTATATAAAATAAATGAAACTGTTTCATGGGCCATTAAAGTCAGATCGTGATCAAGACCCTCCGGAATGATTGTTTCAATGTCTTCATAGAATTAAGATATTAATGATATAATTCAATTCCTCTGAAATCCCTTTAAAAATTCTCAAACACGGTTTTATACTTGAATAACATAAAATAAAATGCTTAACAGGTGAAACTGGAAAAATATAAGAAAACTGGAAATTTTGGAAAACTCTATAAATGAGTCCCTGATGGGTGAGGCATCAATGTTGAGCTATAGAAGTTTAACCGCATACATCAACCAAACGATGATCAACAATCAATGAGAGATATCGATGCTAATACACCAATGGATATTCACTAACATGACTCACCGACGCTACCCACCGACTGTGAATCACTAATGTGAGATACCAACGTTGACCTACCAATATCGATTCATTAAAATGACCTACCAACATGATTCACTAACACGAGTCACCGTTATGACCTAATGACATGAGTCATTGACGTGACATACCGTCACTGAGTCGCCAATGTGTCCATCCGAAATGATTCACTAACGTGACCTACCGACATTGAGTCACAAATGCCTGACCTACCGACCCGGACCTACCAATGGAAAAAACATGAATTTTGGAAAAGACATGAAATGAGCTACTGTTTCCTACCATGACACCCCAAACACTAGACTTTGAAAAATTAATGGACCAGAGAGGTCCGGTTTTTTACATAAAATTATTCTACAAATATTATCTCCCTCAAGAATTCAAAACCATTCCCTAAAGAAAGAAGGGTTCAAAAAACAAAGATTCCTCCCAAGGATAAACCACCCTTTGATGCTCATAAGATGAAGTAAAATATTGAACTCCAAGAAAAATTCCTCCAAAATTTACTACCCTGGACCGACCACAAGAAACACCACACGAGTACCAAAACCACCCTATCCAGAAACATGAATTAGGTAATTCCTTCCTACATGTTGAGATACTATCCACTCTCGGTAGCACAAACTCACATGCACGGGTTTAAACTCATTTAAACTAATGAGTATGAATTAGGAATAATTTCATCCCCTTTCTACATGGACATAATTAATCACACATTATGGAACAAAGAAGAAACCCATATTATTTCAATCAAGGATAAAGTATTACATCACAAAGAAAAGAACAAAAGAAAAAATACAAAATAGATCTGGGTACTAGGTACACATTTGTGTATCCCTTTCCCAAGTACTATCTTCCATGACACCGTGTCTCCGCATCACACGTACCAACGGAATGGTCTATCTAGACAGAACCCTCTCTTGATGGTCCCGTATCTCCACTAGCCACTCCACGAATTCTGTGTCATCTGTGATATCCAAATCTCCCTAGTCAATTACATGTGATTCATTGAGAACATACTAATGAACCTCTGATACATGAAAGACGCCATAGATCATCTCCAAATGCGGTGGAAGTGGAAACTGGAAAATCACACCACCATCTCTCCCTAACACCTTGAAGTGTCTGATGAACCTAGGAGAAGGCTTTCTCCCTCTTCTGAAGCTTTGATACCCATATCGAGGGTAAACCTTCAAGAACACATGGTCCCCAACCTTGAAATCCAAGGTCCTCATCCTACGATTGACATATGAGTTCATCCGGACTTCTGCTGCCTTCATCCAATCACAAACAAACTGAACCTTCTCTTTTATTGTTGGCACCACCACGGGACCAAGAACTGATGTCTCCCCTCCTTATTTCCATCACAAGAATGAACAAAAGAGTCACTAATTCATATCTTCGAACAGAGCCATGCCAATGGAAGAGTGATAGCTATTATTTTAATAGAACTCAACCAAGGAAAAGTGTCTCACCCAAGACCCACCAAAGTCGAAGAAGCATTCCCACAACATGTCCTCTAATTTTTAGATGGTCCACTCTATCTGCCCATCTTTCTAAGGGTGGAATTCAATCCTAAGGTGTAATTGAGTGCCAAAATAATGATACAATTCATAATAGACTTGTGAGTAAAAGTGTGTATCCCAGTTTGAGATAATGGATCATGGATATCCATGTAGTCTCACCACCTCATCCACATACCTTTTGTCCAAGGAATCCACTACGCCTGATTCCTTGATTTCCAGGAAGTGTTCTGATTCCATCCTCTGATCCACAACTACCCAGATAGAATTATAGCCTCTCTAATCCCTTGGGATACCTGTGTTGAAATACATTGAGATTTCATCCATCTTACACTTGGTTACATCTATGGGATACAAGGAACAATAGAGAACATGGTTCTCAGCCTTCATCTGCTGGCACAATAAGCATCTTAGCACAAACTCCATCATTTCCCGCTTCATTCCAGGACACCAAAATTGATTCCTTAAGCCAGGGTACATTTTTGTAAACTCTTCGGTGTACTTATAAATTTGAGATGTTAAACTCATGGATAACTTCCTTGTTCATCTCCACCATAAAAAATAGATTCCCATGGAACAACATATGATTCTGACCATCCTCTAATCATCTCTCTAAAGCATCACCCTAGTCAGTGCGATCATGCATCACCTCCGACTCTGAGTCTCCCAACTAAGACTCCTCCACCTACTTCCTAATATAGGAGTACACCATCATCGAAAACAGACAAACTCTACCACCATCGATTCCTTTATCTATGTGCAAGGTTGACAACTCCTCCATTGCCTTCCATGAATCCTCAGATTCCCAAAAAACATCATTCTACAACTTCCTGCTCAAATCATAGGCCATCAAATTCCCCTTCCCTAAGGTGTATGAGATCTCTAAATGGAAATATTGAAGAAACTTATTCTACCTCTATTGTCCCAAGTTAATATCTTGCTGGTAAAAGATATACCTTGGGCTCTTGTGATCTCTGAAGACCGCAAGATCTTCCCCAAAGAGGTAATTTCACTACAACATTAGTGAGAACATAGTCGCATCATGCTAAAAATAATGGTTGGAATAGTTACCTTCATGTGAAAATAATGACATTGTCCCATAAGTGAATACTCCCTGTTATTACATAATCACACATACTAATACTATATCGGAATCATAAAAAAAACATTGTACATCACCCCTTCCTCTGGAAACCATATCAATGGAGCACAGACCAACATCCCATTCAAGTAGTAGAACACTGCCTGGAATTGTTCACTCCACACAAATTGTTGGTCCTTCTTAGTCAATGTGGTCAAAAGAGATACATCTTGATAGAAATCGTTTACAAATATCTAGTCATTTTCTTCCAGACCGAGAAACCTAAAATCCTTTGCCGCATTCTTGGGTTATTCCCAATAAACAACTACTTAAACCATCAATGGGTGAACTTATAAACCCTTATAGGACCCCACATTCTTAATTAAGTGTACCTATCATGACGAAAACATGTATTTGTGAAACATACCATAGATATGGTGGTGTTAAAAAAACACCAAGATATCCCTGAGATGTACAGTATGCCCCTCCCCTATCTTTGAGTGATTAGGATGCCATCAATGAATATGAAAATTAACCGGTATAGGAACTAATGAATGATAGTGTTCATGAGCTCCATGAACATGGGTGGTGTGTTCATTACACTGAATGGAATAACCACGTACTTTATGTGCACGTACTTGCACCTGAAAGTAGTCTATTGGATTTGACCCCTGTAACAACCAGATCTTTTATTATTAAAATTCCCATTATTTTAATGTCTTATGAATATAGAAAACACATGAAATATTTGTTTTATTACTGGGTTTAAATGACCATTATTTATCATTACCCTGGATAGTATAGCTGTTGATCAATGACCACATGACTAGTGTAGATATAAGGTTTTAAAAAATCTGTTTGGGCCAAACAAAGGAAGTGATGGCCTAAACTAATAGGATCATTCCCATTGAAGCCCATTTATCGGATTTTAAAGGGATATAGAATTTCTCGGATTTTCATTTGACCATTATCATGTTGAGATCCAACAAATTAGGCCTAAGTGAAACTGTTTATGTGATAATTTCATGCTCATCGAGATCCCTCCCCAAACCATGTTCACTGAATGGCCCTAAAAAAGCACCACCATCACCCACATTACACTTAGGGAATATGCTAGTGTAATAAATGTATTTTTAACAAGACCCTATAATTATTATTACATGAATTATTTTTGTATAGAATAATGAATATACTTTCATTTTATTATTTTTACTTTGTAAATTATTTTTAAATCACGAATAGAAATTTTTTGGTTAATATTAAAATTCAATAAGTAAATTTATTTTGATGGATTAATTTATTTTTTAATTAAGTAATAATTTTATAAAATATTATTATTAAATTATATCTATTATATATAAATTAATGTATAATTTTTATGAAGTCAATTGGAAAAATTATTATGGTTTAAAAACTATTTTTTCAGAACCAGTCAATTTTCAATAAATATAATTTTTTATTTTACAAGTGAAAGTTTACATATTTATAAAAAAAATGATATAAAATAAATATTATTTTTCGAATCAGGATGTTGAAATTTTCTAATGGTAAATTTTTCATAATTTTCTGAGACTGTCGAATGTTTGGGTAAAAATTAAATACCCAATAAATATTTAATGTGTTTTATGACAGACTAATGACCCAATATTGATGTAATAAAATACTATAAAAGATATATTCCTACAATATATCTTTTACCTTTAAAATATTTTGATTTTAGACTTGTTTGATTAATTTTATAATGCCATAGAGGACCCTCCAAGACTTATAAAATATTTTATCATTTTAAAATGATTTCTTTAATATTGTGAATCACCTCCACATAGTCAATACTAATATTTTAATATTTTTTCCCATTTACATTTAGAAAAATTTATACCACTCCCCATTGGTAGAAACAATGGAAAAAACTATGGGTTGATTTGTGGTTTTGAATATTTTAGTGTGTAGTGTCCAAAACCTAAATATTACAGAATTCCCTCTAACTTCCAATATTAACCCACCCAATGTTCTCATTCTATTCACTCAAAATACTTTTACAATGTTCCTATTATGTACTCCCCTCTCTAGAATCCTCCCACGACACCCCAATATCTAAATAATCCCCTCTTCAAGCATTTTATGTCACACACTCATGTGAGGGATTCTTTCCTTTCTCATTTTATTCAAGTTTCATTATGTTGTAATACCCTTTTACTTTCAATTAAATGTGGTAGTGCATGATTTCTCATCTCCCTCATATTTAGATCATGTTTTAATTATGATAAAACACTTTCTCTCCCATTAATGCCTTCTGTGTACACCCATTACCATGCCAAAATTCCATAAGGAATTTCTCTCTTCTTATTTCCATTCAAGCATTTCTTCTATATTATGCATCTAAATTCCATTACATATTTTGATATATTATATTAAATGATACCCTTATGATATATTTGATGTATAAATTATGATATACCTCTTTCTCTCTCATCAACCCAACTTATGAATTCTCATATGACGTCATTATGTTGCTGAAATTGCACCATGATTTTCTAAGCCAAAATCATCATATAGTGAATACAAAACCCATTTCTCTATCAATAGTAATCACCCTTATGCATGTATACATATTAAATGGTAATTATATATATTTATCCACATTCCTTAATAAATAATTAACTTTTGATGTTGAATGATTCCATGTTATATTATCCATGTGGAACACTTATGCATGAAATGAAATGTTTATGGAGGGTGCACCCAGATAGCGCTCCAATGCATTGGGTAATGTTTAGTGTCCCAATACGCATTGTGAAAAGAGGTTTTACTCATTATAATTCACAAAAAATGGGATTTTACTAAAGAAAATTCATTTCAATTAACGTTTACGGATTCTAATCCAGGTGCAATGAGCCTAGGCTCATGACAACATCATGTTGTTTGTTATTGCCACACTTCCAGGTTATGATAATCCTATTATATCATGCCTTTATTTTCATGTTTTTTATGCTCTGTTGATATTCCTATATTATAAAATTTATTTTATTCATTATTATATTCCTTGTTTACTCTATTACTGTGATTTATAGCTCAATACTTTTTTATGTATGTCCTTAAGTTATCCCATGAAATGAAAAGTACGAAATAATCCTATGGTCATGTAAAAGAATTTTTCAATAAAGATGTTGTATTTAATCTCTTAAGATTCATTGTAATGTTCCTATGTTCCAAATACAATAGACCTATTGATCATAGGAGTTGTATTAGGTGTATGTTTATGGAATTTATCATGTTTAAATATGTAATAAAGAAAATGGTTGTTATAGTCGGTATCAATTGGAGGTTTATTTATTTTAGGGATAATGATTAGATCACTCTAGTGGAAGCCTTTGGGATAATACTATGCATAAGAAAAACATCCATAAATTTTGGTATGTATAGAGTATATTGTTTACATATGAAGTACATTCCTTTTATTATATGAAAAAGTAGAGGAAGATCTGGAACATATGTATCCAGGTGTAAAACCTGAAAATACCGGTTTTATCTATACTCCAATGGGAACTGGTGCACAAAACAGGTCTTTCTACACTCTTATTTCGATACTCCCATGGTATATACTTCAGTAAATTCATAAGCATAGTTGGAATCATTATTAAGGTAACAAAAAATACAATTAGAAAATACGTTAGCATATATATATTGGATAACTTAGATCAAATAATCTAAATCCATTAGTGAAGGAAATAAAAGTAATTTATAAGTTGTCCATTTTTGTCATTGGATTCCAATTTATGAGTTTAATAGTTTAAAAGTATAGATCCATATGTCTATATATGATAATGTAGAACCAGAATAAAAATGTGAAAGGTAGGGTTATCATACATAGTTCTATACATTAATTTATATCTCATTATTTTAGTATAACAATCCAATCACCATAATAAATCATGTCTGATGAGATGTCGGTAACAAATGGAAAATTGTAAAATTATTGAATCCCTTAAATATAACTCCTCCCCTGTTACAATTTTTGGATTTACCTTCCTCAATAACCTCATTATACTATTTTGGGGAGATTTTGATGCAATTCATGGTGTGGATTGGCTTTCCCTATATAGAGCCAACATAAATTGCCGTGAGAGGGAAATCACTCTCCAAATGGAGATTCGACCCCCAATTCTGTACAAGTACAAGGAGGGGATGACTAATATTTAGAAACATCATCTCAAGCATGGATATTATGTCCCTATTAGCATGCAAATCTATCTCAGATGATTGAGTCTAAGAAATGAACCATCCTTGAAGACATTCCTATTGTGAAGGAATTCATTGATATGTTTCCTAAGGAATTGTATGGGCTTCCTCCTAGATGAGATGTTGAAAACTCAATTCATCTTATACCAGAGGAGTTTCCAATATAATAGACTATGTGTATAATTGATTTTGTGGAGCTTTAGGATCTAAATAAAAAAGTACTATAGAATCTAGATAAAGGGATTATAAGACCAACTGCTTCACCATGGGGTGCACCAGTCCTCTTCATCAAGAATAAAGATGGGTCAATTCACCTTTTCATTGAACATCATGAGCTCAACAAAATCATGATAAAGAACTAGTATCCTCGTCCATGAATTAATGGATTCTTCAATCAGCTACATGGAGAACAATTCTTCTCCAAGGTGGATATTCGATCGGGGGATTACCATGTAAAAGTGAATAAGGAAAAATATCCCCAAGAATGATTTCTGTACAATGTACGGGAACTAGGAATTCATTGTAGTGGATTTTAGACTCACTAATGCTCCCTAAATATTCATAGACATAATGAATAGAGTCATTATAGATTACCTAGAAAAAATTTTGGTAGTATTTATAGACAATATTGTAATATGATCTAAAATAAAGGAGGAGCATGGGGGCATCTAAACATTGTAATAGAGACCTTGTGAAAGGAGAATCTCTATGGAAAGTTCAAAAAAATTTAGTTCTGGTTGCAGGAATTCTCATTATTGGGTCGTATCATCAAAATCAATGTGATATCTATGGATCCATCTAAGAAAAATGAAATTTATGGATGGATGAGGCCAACATTTGTGATAGATATCCATAGCTTCCTTGGGTTAGATAGATATTTTCCCAGATTTGTGAGAAATGTTTTACAATTCTCGAACCCACATACCAAGCTAATTGGGGAGGGTGTGAAGTTTTTTTGGAATTATGAATGTAAAGAGAGCTTTAAGGTGTTTAAAAGGAGGATTATCATTGAACCTGTGATCACAATACCCAAAAGTGGAGAAATTTTTTTGGTGTTCATAGATTATATGATGTATGGTATGGGATGTGTGTTGATGAAAAATTACAAAATCATTTCATATGCATCATGTAAATTGAAATTTAATTAGAATAACTATCCAACATCGAGCTGGAGTTTGTTACAGTAATCTTATCTTTTTAAATTGGGTGACATTACAACTTTGGGGGGAAGTGTGAAGTATATATGGATCACAACAGCCTCAACTATATATTCTCATAGAAATAGTTGAATATGCGCAGAGAAGGATGGTTAGATCTGATCAAAGACTATGACTTCTCAACCCATTACCACCCTGGAAAAGCGAACAAGGTGGCAGGTGCTCTAAGAAGAAAGGAACCGGTGATTCTATCATTGATGAGAATTGAAAAGTATTTATTCTACTTAGATTTGATGAATATGGGCATGGGAATCATAAATATGGGAACATCATCAATACTTTAACAAATGATTTCCCAAATGTCTCTTTGGGAATGGTTAAAGAATGCTCAAAAGGATGATGTGGGAATTTAGAAGATATTGTAAACTATCTGAAAAGAGAAAACCTCAGAGATTAATTTTAATGAAGAATAAATTATGAGCTTTGTGTTAAGACTACGTGTTCCATAAAATCTAGAGTTAAAGAATGAATATTTGGATGATGCACATAGTTTGAATTTGTCTATTTTCCCACGAAACAAAAAGATATATAGAGATATCTGAGAGTATTATTGGGTGGATAAAATGAAGATGGATATTGTTAAGTATACATCAAATTCTCTGGTATGTAATCAAGTAAAGGCTGAGAGGAAGAAGTATAAGGGGATGATGGATCTATTACCCCTACCAATATCGGAATAGGAAAACATCACCAAGGAATTTTTCACTAGACTTCGGAAGAAATCCAAAGGAAACAATGTTATCTCAGTTTTGTGGATAATCTTACAAATAGTACACACTTAATTACAATTTGGAAGGATTCCCCATTGGATAAACTGGCATAGATATACATCGAAGAAGTGGTAAGTCTTCATGGAGTACCACTATATATTGTATCTAATCGAGATCTAATATTTACCTCTATTTTTAGGAAGAGTATCCAACATGATCTGAATACTAGATTGAACATCAGAACGTCTTATCATCCTCAAATTGATGTCTATTCTGAGAAGACTATCCAAAAAAATGAGGACATGTTGACAGAAATAATAATGGACTTAAAAGTAAGATGGTATCAACATCTTACTCTGGTTAAGAGCTCATACGAAAATAGTTTCCACTCTAGCATCCAAATGGATCCTTATGAAGCCCTTTATGTAAAGTGGTGAAGAACACCAACTTGTTGCGATAAAGGTGGGGAGAGAAAACATCTATGTCTAGAAATGGTAGAAGAAATGGTAGAGAAGGTTATGACCCTCCAGCTTCACATTAAAGCTGCATAGATTCGACAAAAGAGATTTACTAATTATCGTCGATGATTCCTTGAGTTTGATGTTGAAGACAAGATATTCCTCCTCATATCACTATGTAAGAGAGTTATAAGATTTTTTAATAAGGTAAAGCTTAATCCAAGGTACATCGGCCCTTTTGAGATCCCTGATTGCATTGGAGAAATGACCAATCAAATATAACTGCCACCAAACCATTATCAAGTATATGATGTATTCATGTATCACTCTTGAGGCAGTACATACTTGACTCATTGAATTTACTCAATCTAGAGGTGGTAACATTAGAGAATGACCACTCCGATGAAGATAATCCAGTGGAGATCATAGAATATAGAGAAAAGGTTATACTAAATAAGACAATTCCCTTCATCAATGTGATGTGGAGAAACCACATGTTTGAGGAGTAAATGTGGGAACCAGAGGAAGTGATGAGGAAGAGTTACTCTCATCCGTTTTAGTGTGGGAAAAGGAGGTTTTGGGGGATAAATTTCTTAAGGGGGGAATGTTGTAACAACCCGATCATTTATGAATAAAATTTCATTTCTTTTAATGTCATATAGATATCGAAAACACATGCACTCTTATTTTATTATTGGTTTTAAATGATATTTATGTATCATTACCATTGATATTATGGTTGTTGAATATTGACCACATGACTAGTATTAATATTGGGTTTTAACAAATCTTTTAAGTACAGAAAAAGGAAGTGATGGCCTCGACTAGTAGGATCATTCCCTTTGAATTCCATTTATCAAATCTTTCAAGGGAGATATCATTTTTTTATTTTCCTATACCAATCCCAATATGAGATCTAACAAACTTCAGAAGGATTTAAACCATTTATGTTAGAAGATCATGCTTATCTAGATCATGACCAAAACCATATTCACCAAAACTCTCCAAGAAAGCCCCACCATTTCCCTCCTTACACATAGGAAATATGATGGTGTAATAAAGGGATAGGCAACAAGTCCTTATAATTATGATTATTGAATATTTTTTATAGAATAATCAATATACTATCATTTTAATATTATTACTTTGTAAATGATTTTTAAAGCACAACTAGTAATATTTTGGTTAATATTAAAATTCAATTACTAATTATATTTCAATGAATTAATGAATTTTTAAATTAAATAGTATTTCAATATAATATTATTATTATATTGGATTTTTTAATATTAATTATCATATAATTTTTATGATGTCAATTTTAATATTTATTATGGTTTAAAAATTGTTTTATAAAAACCCATCAATTTTAAATAAACATAAAATTTGATTTTAAAAGATAAATTTTAAATATTTATAAAATATTTAGAAAAAATATATATTATTTTTGGAATCAGGACATTGAAATTATCCAATTCTGAATTTTTCATTTTTTTCTGAGACAGTAAAATTTTTGGTTAAAAATTAAATATTGAATAAATATATAAAGTTTTTTATGATGTCATAATGACCTAATAGTGAGGTAATAGAATAAAATAAATTGTATATTATTCCAATATATGTTTTACCTTTTATATATTTTTATTTTATATTTGTTTGATTAATTTTATAATTCCATTGGGGACCCTACAAGACTTATAATAAATTTTATCATTTTAAAAATATTTCCTTCAGTGTGTAACTCACCTCCACATAATAAAGACTAAAATTTTAATATTTTATTATTGTGTCCTTATAAAATATTTTATACCAATCACTTTTTTTAGAAACCATGGGAAAAATCTATGGGATGTTTTGTGGTTTTGAATATTTTAGTGTGTAGTGTCCAAGAAATAATAATTCCTTCTCATTTCCTATATAACCTCGCCAAATCTCCCACTTCTATTCAATAAAAATACAATCATCAGGTCCCTACAACTCACTACCCTCTATATAATCCTATAAAGGTTCCCCTACCTATAAAATCCCCCCTTCATGCTTTTGTAGTCACACACTCAGGTACGGGATTCATTGCTTTCTCATTTTTATCCAAGATTCATTATGTTGTAATACCCTTTTAATTTCTATTCAAAATATTGGGTTATGATTTCTAACCTCCAAAGTATTTTCCTATATATTTATGAATGATGATATATCACTTTACCTCTCATTAATTAATTCTATGTACACCCATTACCATGTTGAAATTTCGTAAGGGATTTCCCTCTTCTTATTTCCATTTGAGAATTTCATCCATATTATTCATATGAATTCCATTTCATATGTTGGGATATTATGTTCCACAATCCTCATAAAATATATTTAATGTATAAATTTTGATAGACCTTGTTCTCTCTCATCAACCCAGCTTATGAATTCCCATAATACGTCGTTATGCTGCCGAAATTGCACGACAATTTTCCAATCCAAAATCATTATGTAGTGAATACCATATTCATTTCCCTACCAAGGGTATTCACCTTAACACACATATACTTATTTAATGTTACCTACATGTATTTATTATGTATTATTTAATAATGAAATAACTCATGGTGTTGAAAAGTTTCACATTATGTGATATAGGTGGAAAACATATGCATGAAATGAAATGTTTATGAAGGGTGCGCCCTGATAGCACTCTGGTGCATTTGGTAGTGTTTATCATCATGATATTCCATGTGAAATGAGGCTTTACTCGTGATAATTCATGTCCTTTGAGGGTTTACTCATGAAAATCCATCTGGAATGAGGGTTTAATCCTGCTAATCCATGTGCAATGGTCCTTGGAAAATGCTAATATCATGGTGTATGTTATTTACACAATTCCATGTTATGATAATCATAGTATATAATGTATTTAGGTTCATGTTTTTCTTATGCTCCATTGATATGCCTATATCCTAACTTGTATTGTATTCTTTATGTTATGCCTTGTTTACACCCTTACTAGGATTTATAGCCCACCCTTTTCTTATGTATGTCCTCGGGTTATCCCAAGAAATGATAGTTATGAAAGAATGTTGGGGTTATGTAAAAGAATTTTCCGATAACAATATTGTATTTTATTTCATAAGTTTTCATGTAATTTTCCTAATTTCCCAAGACACTCCACCTCTCAAACCTCAGAGTTATCTTAGGTGCGTGATTATGTAATAAATCATGTTTAAATATGTAATAAATAGCAGGGTTTTATAACCCTCATTCACCATCAACTACTGATTCCTATACCACAGATGAATTTATGAAAATCAATTTTCTCCCCAAATCTAGTTGAAAAGATCTTCTATCATCATGAGAGGGTAACCGTTCTTGACCGTAAACTTATTCAACCTTTTTCAGTCTATGTACAACCTAAGACCACGATATTCATTCATTACAAATAGGACCAGAGCACCCTATGGTGACACACTTTTCTAGATAAATCCATTCTTCATTAGATCATCAATCTGAATTCTCATCTCCCGCAGCTCAGAAGGTTTAATCCAGTAAGGATCCATTAAAATCAAAGAAGAACATGGCTACATGTCTATCCTAAATTTAACATCATGTCGATGCGGTAGAGTCGCAAACTCCTTGAAGAAGACATCCAAGAACTCCCTAATAATTCTAGAAACCTCCATCATCTCAACATCCATCAATTCAACTGACATTATGGACAACAATGAGATAAGAGGCTCCCCACCTAACAACTCTGCTTTCAAACAAAATAAAAACACTAGCCATCCACATTTGAAAACATGACTCTTCTATATGAGAAATTTATAATAGAACAAATGTAAAATAACCAATCTATGATAAGGATGACATAATATAGCTACATTTGTAGAAGGAGGAGATCCCCACTGGACTGATTCAACCGCAACATATGTCTACATCCATAGAAAAAATAATCAACTTGGTCTGACCTATGATCGATGTACTCCACCCCATGGGAACATAAAGTCTCTCTATGCCTAATATTATTGTATGGGAAGACCTGGTGAAAAAATGGAGTTTGAATCATCTTATTGGGACAGGGAGTGATCCAAATTCCATTTTTGGAATTTCTCCACCATGATGTCTTGGAATCTTATCCTTGACATTTTCTGATGATGAAGTTCTTTAAGTTGTTTCGATATTTCAAATTTTATTATCATCATTCTATATCAACTGTCATTGTTCATATTTATGATTCGTACTCTTTTAATTCCACCATTTACATGCATATTGTATGAAAAGTATAAATGTATGCCATGCTTATTCCCTTTTGGGTCATTATAGCTCACCCCTTTCATATGTTTGTCCCCAGGATATCCCGTGCAAATTTAAAAACCATACAATTTTAGAAGTCTGTTGAGGATGTTTTTAACAATGATATTGTATCCCATGTTCGTGATGTTATTTTATATACCTAATTCATAAAGAAACAAAAAATATGTTTCTTTTTGGTTGTATTTAGTATACCTATGTGTAATAAATCATGAATCAATGTTTAATAAATAATATTTTTGTTAGAGTTTGTATTGATGGAAATTTTTAGTTACTTTTGGGATTAGTGTTAGAAAAATAAAGAGATAGCCTTTGAGATAAGACTACGTATAAAACAAATCCCTAAAATTTTTGTAAGTATTTATTAAGTGGGTTATTAAGAAAATAAACCCCTATCTGGATTCTAAAAGTGGACATGGTTCTAGTATAGATGTGCCTATGGGAAAACCATGATAAGGTGTGCTGGCCTTAACTCAGTGTTACCTAGTTCATGACAACATCCCTTACTACGCAACTGGTTTGACAATATTGGGATATATTCTATTGTACGTTCAAAAATCATTATGAAACATTATTAAGATATCAAAAAATATCAATAAGATTATATCATATGAAATTTATCATGGATACCATAGATTGGTGCCGAAAAATTCATAAGTTAACTCTTAAATGTTAATTGTCACATATTTATATGTTTAATAGTTTGGAAATTATCATCCCTAATTATATTTTGGATTATGGAAAAGGATAGAACCATAATAAAAATTTTAATTGAAGGTTTATGTTCCATGGTTCTACACCTTCCTTCATATCATTAATTTCGTAGAACTATTCAAACACAACCATAAATCTTATAAGTGAAGTCTTCAGTAAAAACTGAAAATTGAGAAATTATTACATCCCGAGTATATAACTCCAACCTTGTCATAATTTTCAGGTTGAAAATTTCATCAAACACTAGAATATTCAATTTTATAGAATGTGATGAAATTATTGGCATGGATTGGAATTCCCTATATTGATCCATATAAAATTTATATGATAAAGAAATCACTCTCTATATTATGAATCAACCCCCAATTTTGTACTAGTACAAGGAGGAATATAAATCTCTTTTAGGACCAAAATCCCAAGAATCGATATTATATACCTATGAGAATGTTTCTTTAACATAAATGATTGATTCTATGTAAAGAACCATCCTCTATGACATTCCCATTTTGAGGGAATACGTTAAAGTTTTTCATGAGGAATTTCCTTGTTTTATTCCTAGCTAAGAGGTTGAATTTTCAATTGAGATTATACCTTGGGTGTTACCATTATCCGAGACACCATATATAATGGAATCTGTGAAACATGGGCACCTGAAGAAAAATCTGCAGGGGAATCATGATAAAATGTTCATAAGCCCAAGTGCTTCACCATGGGGAGCAATATTCCTCTTCATAAAGAAGAATTGTGTGTTAATACTCCTCTGCATTGATTATCATGAGATCAACAAAGATCACGATAATAGAAATGTATCTTCTTCCATAGATGGATGACTTGTTCAAACAGCTACATGGAGTACAATACTTCTCCAAGGTGGATCTGGGGTCTGGATATTACCATGTTAGGGTAAAGAAGGAGGATATACCAAACATTGCATTTTATAAAAGGTACAAGTATTTTGAGTTCATATCAATTCCTTTTGGGATCACCAATTCTGCAATAATATTCCAGAACATAATTAATAAAGTATTTATACATTAACTCTATAGTGACCCACGATTCACATACAGGGATATTAGAACATTTTTTATTAATATTTGGTACATTTCAATAATATATACTCGATGACCATAATAGGTTAGTTTCCTTTGAAACATAGACAAAAATTCATCTATCCATTTGAAATATCTTAAAAGAATCCCATAATGATCTACACCATTATTACCTAATACATTTCTTCATATCATGGGGAATAGAATCATAAGATAGAGGGTGAGTTCTGATTCTCAATAAGGTTATATAAAAGAAAATATGTAATCATAACATGAACAAAAGGATTTGGATTTTATGTATAACATTTAAAAATCAAGCCTTACATATTATAGATCATAATAAAGACGAACTATTCATAGGATATATATCATAAGATAATTAAGCACATAAGTAATGAAATCCTAACATAGTAATTAGTCATCAAATATGTTTTATGCAGATTGGTTTATATCATTGTGAACATGTATAATAAGAAATTGGTTCAATCATTAAGTTACAGACATTAAATAATGCAACTGTATCAACATATTGACAAGAAACCATGTCCAATCATAACATTGTGAACATGTAATATGGTTCACATATAACCTTATGAATGTGAAACCAGATCCATGCATGACTTATTTAACATGTAATAATGTTCACGCATACAATTGTGAACATTTAATCAAGTTCATGTATAAACTAATGGACATTCAACCAGGTCCACGCATAACATTGTGGACACGTAATAAGGTTCACTCATAACATTGTGAACATCTAATCAGGTTCAAGCATAATATTATGGACATAAAACCCAGTCCATGGACCACAATGTGAAAATGTAATCTGGTTCATTCATAATATTTGTAATCATGATTCATCAATTATTACCCAATACATTTTAGGGAGATATAGGTCCTACCATTCAAATAGAAAAATCATACATACATTTTCCCAAAAAAACATACATATCTTGACCCGTGAAAAGTTATGTGTTTTATAAACATCAAATCATAACCAATGAAATGAAAGGGGTATAATTAACATTCCATCACATAAAAATCTATGAAAAATAGATAAGATTTCGAGCAATTTAATTAAAGAATATCCCATGAAATGAAGATGATTTCATAAAAATATAACCTGTTAAAGAGAAATGGGTTTCACACAAATATAATCGATGAAAGTGAAACGAGCTTCATAAACCTCATTATATAAAAATCTAAACCATTTAAGAATGTATATGAATCAAACCTCCAGATGATTTCCTATAAGTGAATAAGTAACATAAACAGATGCCATATTTGATGGAAAATATCATTTAGATTTAATTTGAAAAAAATTTGTCAGAAAAAATGCATTATTCTTTGAAAAAATATGTTTCAAACATAAAAACTTTTTGAAGACCATATTCTTGAAAATAGACATGATATATTATAATCAATGATTTGGAATCCTTTTCGAAGCATTTTCCTAAAAAAATTAATGATAGATTGAATAAATTTTGAAACCCATTTCTTTGAAAAAAAATTGAACACATATTAATAAGTCTTGAAACCATTTTAAAACCATTCTCTTTGACAACATATAATGAACATCGAAAGTATTTTGAGAACCATTCCCCTGGGAAAATATAAATGAAATTATTTAAATAATGATAAAGTTTTGAAATCCATTACATTTAATATTAATTATAAAAACATTTTAATAAAAATTAATCATTTAATATGAAAAGGATTTTTCATTGAAATGGGAGTGGGTATATTCATACATGTCTTACTAGGTAAGAAGAGAATTTCTTTTGTACAGTAAAATTATAGAAATATTACTTGTTTATAATGATACAAGAATATTAAATTGAAAATAATTTTAGAAAAAAAGGAAACATATTTTTGAATGATTATAGTGTAATAGTAAAATATTGTTGGAAACCCTTTTTAGAAAACATAGTTTTGAAGGAAGAAGGATTTCGGACTAAAGGGAGGGTAAAGTTGTTTTTTTATAGAACTACATCTGAGGATATATTATTTACCAAAGAGTATAAAAAAGTTACCGATATACGATTGTATAATTAATTAATATATTAGAATAAAATTTATGAATTTTATTGGGATATGGATAATAATATTTCATCAGAGAAAGAATCAATATAATCATTTTCAAAAAGTGATGACATTGTTTCAATAATCTCTTATCACTTGGTAACTTGGAGTCATACTATCAATGTAATAAAATAATATTAAATGAACCATAAAATATCATAAAATATAGTATATTAAATAAATAACATATAAAATGAAATTATATACACCCTGAAAAATAATTTTGGTGCATAACAAAACATGAGTCTCAAAAAGAAAAGTTGAGAAAAAATCATTTTACTGATTTGGGATGTTTTGAAACATAAACCCTATTAAATAAATATCATTGAATAGATATGTAAATACCCATAAATATAAGTATAATAATCATTTAATACATCCATGTGTAAGATACACACCACACAAAAGGAATTGGTGGTGAATAATGCATCTATCTCATGAAAAAAAGTGAGATAAAATCTCGTTACCTTATGTCTTGACCCTCATCATAATTGTTCAAAACACATAAATAATAAATATTAATTCATTATACATATATAAAAGAATCATATTTTTACTAGTAATACCATATGGGGTCTGATTATGGCTTTATTTCAGAACTTTTTTAGAAATTGTTTGTTAAGTTTTCACTTCAGGAAATATCGGCTTAGTTTTTCGCATGTATCTTACTTTATTATATATTTAGTCCTTATACATATGTCATGATTTAAAAATGTAAACCAATAATTAAATAAAATTAATATTTTTTATATTTTTTATTTCAATAATCCATATAATATATAAAATTAAATGGAGTACACCATTCATGGAGATAGTAAATTGTGCATACACGTGAATGCTATTTTTGTTTAATTATCATGTTGAAAGAAAGAATATAAAAGAAATATATGAATATATATGTATATATTTAATTATTAATGTATATTTATTATATCATATATATCATATTAGCTCATTAAAACTAACCTTAATGCATTCCTTGTAGTGTGTGAATGAATCCAATCGCATTGAGGGGGTGGTAGTCCAAACTTCCTCAAACAAAATTATAGTATTTACACTAAATAAAATTTAAAAATGATATGTGTCATAAAATTAATTAATATGATTAAATAGATAATTAATATAATATATAAAAAATATCAAAATATTTTCTATCATAATTCCCACTATGAGAGGTGGTAAGTGAATACTGAACAATCATCATTAAGTGAGGCAGAAGTTTATCTAACACCTAAGAAATATGTTCATTACCCATTAGATGGAGGTTTGTGTAAGTTTAGGCCTAACCCTTAGCAAACAAATCACTATATATTGATTATAATATTTTTTATGTAATCATTTTATAAATAGAGTATAGGGGTGGAGAAAAAAAATAAATGAAAGGAGCTTGGGGGAAGAAATTACCTCTTAATCGGTTAACAACTTTTGGTTTATACCTAAAGGATTCCTTATATTGATTTATAACCAAAGTCATGATTCAAAGAGTAATTAAGGGATATTGATAACTGTATTTGAAATATATTTTCTAAATCTATGTGGTTTGAGATGTGTAAAAAAGAGGGAGAGGTGGTGGCCTTTTATATGTAATGGAAGGGACACACTTGGAATTCATGAAGTCAATTTTTGGATTACACAAGTTTTTATCTAAAAAAGTAATAAAAACCACCAAAAATCCATAATTTATGGTTAGTTACCTAGTAATGGGAAAAAATACGTTTTGGAACATTTTTTATCCTGTTTTCGGTCTTAAATTTAAGGTTTAGTACTTTATTAACCTCATTTTTCACTTACCCATTGTAATTAATTATAATCAACTCTAATAATTATGTTTTTGAAAAAACTATGACCAAATAAGACATTACAAATTAATCTGATTCCAAAAATTGAATTTATTTTTCCAAATTTAAATCATAGATTTGGCAGAAATAAATTAAAATTTCATTATGATGATGGGATGACAGTGCAAGTTTTCGATATAAAAATAATCAAAGGATTTATATGTTTTTATATCCAATTTCATTTTGATATTTGTTACAAGTACCTAAATTTTATTAATTGATAAAAATATAATATAATTAATCTTTTAAAAAAAATTAAAATATAATTTAATTTTTTAAATAAATTCGATTAAAAACGATTTTTAATTGAAATTCAATATTTTAAACTATTCATAAATAAATACTTATAGAAAAATAAAAAAAATTATCTTAACATAGTTTTTATATTTTTATTTCAAATATTCAGATTATTTTTTATTGTTAAATCTATAAAAATTAAAAAAAAATTGATTCAAAATCGGTTTACCATTAATTAGTTGTTAAAATACCTTTATAAAAAATATATTAGTTTAAGAATAAAATTGGGATTTTTCTTATCATATGTCTTTATAATTTATTGGATAAAAATAAATAATATTTTATTTAATATATAACATATATATTACATTAATTTCACTCACTAATTATAATTATCTAAATTTATATGGGTAAATAGCCTCATTAATTTTAAAAAGATAATATTTCCCATTATATTCAATATATTTTCATATTCATTTCTAATTAATCGGAAATGTAATAATACATATTATATTTGTTTAAACCATATATTATAATTAATTATTTAATACTATTCATAACCATTAATTTATCTTTTATTATATATTTTTATATCAAATAATAACATTTTAATTATATACTATTGTTTGGTAAAACATGGTCATGCATGATACACAATAAAAAGAAGAATGTAATAATTGCATGTAATGAAATATAACATAGGTGTTTTTTGTAGAGAATACTAGAATTTATGTTTTTATAGCGCATTATTATCTTAGTTTTGTATATAACACAAGACAAACATAGTTCATTAATATAAATTAAACTATTTTTACTCTTGTGTGAAATGAAAAATATAAAACTTAATAAATTAATTCAAAAACATAATTCATAATATCTCATGGTGTTACATTTTACCCCCCATTAAATGAATTTCTACTGTAAAATTCATCATTTTTGTCAAAGGATTAATACTTGAATGTTTAGTTCATAGATACCCACATCATAAAATTTAATATCAATACATTCCTTGAAAATGGAATGTTGAAACTATTACGGTTACCCAAAGTAAAATATAACTTGGTTTGTTCATAGGGGAACATATGTGGGAAATGAAAACATGGACATAGAAGAGAAATCAAACTATCATGTTCTGTTGGAGAGTTATAGAGAAAAAGTCTAGGATAATGTTACCAATTAGAAATCCATAAATAATAAATGAACTAAGAGACCATTTCATTCTTCTTAAAGAGAGGTTCTCGGATAAATTTTTTTGTTCAAGATAACATTTCAAAAAATTAATGATTTCTCATGAAAATATACACTTTCATGATTTCAGTAAAACCACACCCTTCGTTGTTCCTTGTTCCACTTCACCACTTTCTCTAAATTTGAGTGATAAATTTTCATTCTCGAAGAACTAACATATCATGAGATCCATGATATCCCATCCATTATATAATTATTTATCATCTACATCACATTTTAATAATAGGTTATCCGATATTTACAAATCATCATGTGGTAAGATAATACTTTCATCTAACAAACATCACCAAACATTTAACTTAATCTGTCCAAAAAAACGTATCTACATAATGCTTTCAAAACATGAAATTTCAATGAATTAGAAAAAAAATCATGATATTATATTTACATTGATCCCTAATATATCACGGTGTAAAACATGTTTCTTATATTCCTAACATGTTAATAATCTCACTGTATAATCCCATGTAACATGGTAACAACCTTAATTACCATAAATACTTATAGAAAATCATAATGCTTTCTTATTCTAATGATTACTATATATATTATTTAGATACAAGAAGTCTTAAAATTCATCCCTAATGACATATCCCCCTTTGTCAATTATTAGTTCTTGGGTAATCTGTACCATCAAATTTACTTCAACATATCCATCATATCATTATCTAAACATCATTATCACAATGTGTGGCAATAATTAAGGGTTACTTTGGCATAAAAAATATCAAATTCCATTGAAATCATTCATCTATGAATTCATCACCATCATACATGTGCATTTCAACCCTTAATTAAAACGTATAATGAAAATAATCATATATTTCACGATTCACATAACAAAATCATTTAATTCCAAAACATAAATAATTTATTCCTCCAACTTTATTATAGAATCAATACATGGGCCTCATAATCATATTCCTCAATACATATTTCCTAAAATATGAAATACAAATCATGTCTTATGGTTCCTCAATCACAATATAATCATGGATCTTATGTTTAATTTAAACAATACTAGAAGAATATAAAATTCCATTCACATGTAGGTTAAAGCCTATTAATCATTATAAGTATAACCAATAGACATACCACCTTCCTGGTTCTCTTTATAATATTTCAACTAGGTCAATAGATTCACAGAATACCCACAGATTATATATCTGAATCATTAAATGTGAACCATGATCCTTTGAGTTATCTCCATTAACTAAAACTATATGTCAAAATTTTGGAAACATTTATCATATTGGGATATAATATAATCATGAAAAATTACTTATATGGCGAAAAAATCATATATCATACTTATTTAATCTATGAAACCATAGGTGTATCCAAGGTTATTCATAGTCATCCTCTAATTAAATCCTTCATTATGGATGATGAAGACATTGTTAATTTCCAAACCATATCCCCCATGAGTATC
The DNA here is from genome assembly GCA_963277665.1 of Viscum album. NCBI lineage: Eukaryota > Viridiplantae > Streptophyta > Magnoliopsida > Santalales > Viscaceae > Viscum > Viscum album. The sequence goes on from OY728133.1 coordinate 531,805,434, forward strand.
AAAATAGGTTTTCTGTGAGACCTTTTCTTGGGTAGCCGGTTACCCTGAGTCAGGCCCTGAACATCTTGTTGGAGTCATTATCCCTAAATACATCTATGTCAGTGCCATATCCACTACTAGTATCTATACATTGATGTATTAGTTGGAAACTACTCTCTGAATTCTTTACCAAAATTCCATGATATTCACTTAAATGTTTACTCATCATTATACTTATTCTTAAATTAATCCCTATATATGTCCTTAGAATTATTCCTATGGATGTCACAAATTTTTTCTCATCATAGTTTCCAAAGGATGGCTAAAGCCTTCCATTGATACCAACTATAGAGACCCAGGCTTTAAAAAATGGATATTAGATTATTTTAGATGAATATTCAATCCATTGTAAAAATACATTCCTTAGGACTGTAATAATTTAGTGTATTTGAAAACATAGAAACAAATATTCAATCCTTGTAAAATATATTAAACATCCCCCAAAAATACTTCCACCTTTAATACTTCTACCTAAAACCATTATTCATAACATTAGGAAAGGAATCATAATAAAGGGTATGATCTCAGATTCATAAAAAGAGTAAATAAAGGAAATGCATAAGCTTAACATGAATAAAATGGTATGGAAATTGAGCATATCATTTTAACATTATAACCTACATATTAAAGATCAAAATAAATAATATAAATTTATAATACATATATCATAAGATAATTAATATAATAAATCATCAAATCATAACATAGGAATAAGACATGTAATTTTTGGTTTTGACATTGGTTTATAACATTGTGAACTAATATAAGTAGAAACATGTTCACTCATTACGTCAAGGACATGAAATCGGTCCCCTGTATCAACTTAAGGACATGAAACCAGGTCCATGCATAAAATTATAAATGTGTAATAAGGTTCACTCATAACCTATGAACATGAAAGCATATCCAAAAATAATTTTTTTAACATGTAATGACATCCCACAAAACATTATGAACATTTAATTGTGTCAGAACATAAAAATATAGACATGAAACCATGTCCATGCATAAAATTTTGAACAGGTAACAAGATTCACTCATTACATTGTGACCATGTTATTAGGTTCACTCATAAACTTATGCACATGTAACCAGGTCCAAGTATAAAATTGTGAACTTGTAACCAGGTTCATGCATAACATTTATACTCATGATTCAACCGTCATTTCCCAATTCATTAGAGGTAGATATAGTTCCCACTAATCACAAAATAAAATAATACTTACATTTACTAAAAAACATTAATAATATCATGGACCATGGAATGATATGGGGTCTATAAACATAAAATCATATCCCATGAAATAAAATGGGTATCATTAACAAGTCTTTAAATCATAACCTATGGAAAATATATAGGATTCATAACCACATAATCAATGTATAACCCATGAAAAAATTAATGTTTCATAAACACATAACCCATGAAAGAGAAAAATGTTTCATAAAAATATAACCACGGAAAGAGAAATGGGATTGATAAACATCATGCCTTAAAAAATAAACCATTCATGAATGGATATTAATGGAACCATTAGATAATTTATAATAAGTGAATGGGTAAAATCAAAAAAAATCATATTTGTTTTAAAATAAAATTCAATGATATTTTTAAAATATTTCATGTGAAAAATATCATTTCATCATAGAAACATTATCATTAAATAATAAAAACCATTTAAAAAATATTATCTTGATAATAAATGTGAATGACTACAAAAAATTCATTGAATAAATTTTAAATTTTTTTATTTCAAAATATATAAAGAGATCATGAAAAATAATTAAAGCCTGTTACTTCTATAATAATTTACAAAAATAAAAAGAAGTCTTGAAAATCATTTGAATTATATTTTCCTAGAAAATTTATAAATAATGTAGAAGACATTGTTAAAACAGGTTAGCTTCAAAAATACATCAAAAACATATAAATCATGAAAACATTCTTAAAAATATTTCATTGAAATTTACATTTAAATTTTTTTTTGAAAAAATATTCTTTTCAACATGAAATGGAAGCATTGTAGAAATGATGGTGGGTAAATCAATGCATTTTGTATGAGGTAAGAAGAACATTGATTTTTTACAGTAAAAGGATGGAAAAAAACTGTGTTCAGAATGCGACAAGAATATTCCATTAAAAACACTGAATGAATTAAAAAATGGAAATCATTTCTTTTAAATATTATATTATAATAGTATTATATTATTTAAATCCCATTTGAGAAAACATGTTTTTCAAGGAAGACATACTTCTTACTAAAGAATGGATAATGTTGGAATTTCATAGAAACACATTCTTGAATATCTTATATAATATAGAGTAGAAAAATGGCACCAATACATTATTATATTATGAATAACCTGATAAGAATAAAATTAATCAATGTTCTTGAGAGATGGATTATAATATTTCATAAAGGAAATCATAAGCATAAGAAATCTTGAAAAGCGTTGAGATTATTTCAATAGGCTCATATCACTGGTGACTTGGGATCATAATATCTATATAATAAAATTAAACTAAATGTGGATAAAATATAATGAGAAGTATAATATTCATGGTATAACATGTCAAACTGCTGTATATACACATCAAAAAATAATTTTGGTTCATAACAAAATAAAATCCTCAATGGAAGAAAATTTAAAAAAAACTATTTTACTGATTAAGAAAGTTTTGTAACTAAAACCCCATGAAATAATGATCATAAATTGGATATCTATAAATATATACCAATATATTGATAAATATGAATAATTAAATAAATTCATGTGTTGTATAAACACCATAGAAAAGTAATGTTTGTTGAATTAAACCTATATCTTATATAAATAAAAAGTGAGATGAAATCCTCATTCCATATATCTTGAACCTCAGGTTAATTGTTTATACCTACGATATAATATATATAAAATTATTATAAATCAATAATATAAAAAATTACTTTTAATACCATATATGGTGTGATTATGGCTTTATATTACCTTCTTGTTAACAATTCTATGTTAAGGTTTCAGTTCGGGTAATATTAACATAGTTTTCACAAGCCTATTGATTTGTAATAACTTTGTTCCCCATACTTAAATAATGATTTAAAAATAAATAAACCATGCTCAAACTATAATTTATATTCTGTATATTTGAATTATAATAATCTATATAATATATAGGTATGAAATGGACTACATCATTCATGGAGACGTAAGTCGTGCATATGAATGAACGTTATTTTCATTTTATTGTTGTGTTGAATGAATGAAACTAAAACCCATATATATGTATATATGTGTATATATTATTGTTAGAGTATATTTATGATATCTTATATATCATATAATTACATTAAAACTATCCTTAATACATTTTCTGTAATGTGTGAACGAATCACATTGATTTGAGGGGCGATAGTCCACACTTCCTCAAATTAAATTATCATCATTTCACAAAATGGAATGTAAAAAATATATGTGTCATAAAAAGAATAAATAAGTTTAAATAAAAAATAAATATAATATATTAAATATATAAAAAAAAATTCAATCATAATTCCCATAATGAGTGGTGGTAAAGGGAAAATGAATAATCATCATTTAGTGAGGCGATAGTTCATCTTACACATTAACATTATGTTCGTTACCCATTAAATGGAGATGTGTGTAAGTATAGGTAAAAATATAGAATAAAAAATTACATTTTATATTTTTTATACTGACATTGTTATAAAATCATGGAACAAAGAGAGTGTAGGCAGTGTAAAAAGAAAATAAATGAAAAGATCTTTAGAGAAGACATTACCTATTAATCAGGTAACTCCATTTGGCTTGTTCCCAAAGGTATACTTGTATTGATTTCATCCAAAAGGGAGGCTTCAAGGACTAAGGTCATGATTTTTTTAATTTTATTGGGAAGATCAGGGCCTAACCTATGTGTTTTTATATATTTGAAGAAGAGGGAGAGGTGGTGGACTATTAAAGGGAAGGGAATTGACACACTGAGCATTTTTTAAAACAAGTTATGTGTACCAAAATATTTACCTAACCAGTGTAATAAAAAAAATAAAAAATAAATGATGGATGTTTAATGTCAGAATAGAGGCAAGAATATGTGTTTTTGATAGGTTTCTATCTCATTTTGGGTCTTATATTTATGGTTGACTACTTTATTAACCAATTTTTATCTTAACTGTTGTAATTAATTTTCGTCACTCACAACAATATTTTTGGTAAAAAAAGATTAAAATATTTGAAAATATAAAGTATTTTGATTAAAAATATTTAAATAATTTTTCCAAACTATAATATTATAAGTGGTTGAGATTAATTTAAATTTAATATGACCGAACAGATGACATAATGAGTTTTTAAAGTAAAAATTATCACAAAATTAATATGTTTTTATATCCCATTTAATTGTGACATTGGTTACAATGACCTAAATTTTATTAATTGATAAATATATTATCTAATAATATTTTTAAACCAATTTATAATTTAATTTAACCATATAACTATGTTATAGGAAAAAACAATTATGAATTAAAAATCGGTATTTTTAACTATTCAGAAAAAATGAAACCTTAGAGAAAAATACCAAAACTTTATCCTAACCTAATTTTTTCTTCTTAAAAATTAGATTTTTATTTTTATATAATAAATCTATAAACAAACCAAAATTATTATTTAAAATGGGTTAACCAATAAATGGTGGTAATAATACCTTTATAAAAAATATTGGAATTTAAGCATAAAATTGGGTTTGTTATTATATTAGGTCTATCAGATCAATCGGATGAAAATAAAAAATATTATATTGAATATATAACTTATATATTAAAATAATTTCAGTAAATAATAATAATTAAATGTATTTATTATGGTAAAATAGCTTCGTGACCATAAAAATAAAAATATTTCCTTTTACATTCAATCGGTTTTCATATTCATATCAATTTTAATTGGTTCCCTATTAATTGATATAATATTTATTAAACTATATATTTAAATAAATTATTTAATAATATTCATAAATTTTAATTTAACCACTAGTTTATATGTTAATATATTAAATCATAAATTTTTATTGATATACTATTGTTGGTAAAACTCAGTCATTCATGTTACGCAAGCCATCGAGGAAAGTCATTGTTGTGTGTAATGAAAGACAACCACCGTGTTTCATGTAGAGAAAGATAAAATTTATATTGAGTTTAGTTAATTATTTACTTTTTGTTTCATATAAAACAATCCAATCATATTCCTTTAATATGAAATGAACTATCTTTAATGTTGTGTGTGAAGAGAAATATAAAAAAGATAAAATTAATACAAAAAATTAATAATTCAAAAAATTTCAGGGTGTTACAAAATTAGAATTTTTTTCATTATATGAGATATTATAATGTTTTACAAATATGAGGAGGACTATGATGAGAATATAAGAGGATATAATCTACTATAAATATCTATATATTCCTTAGATTAGCTGGCTATTATGATAAAATTTTGAGGAATTTCTCATATTTGTAAAACACTCTAACCAAGCAACCCTAGAAGGGGTTTCAATTATATAGTAATAATGAATGTAAAGAGATATTAAATTGGTAGAAATTTAATCTTATCACTAATATTATGCCCACACTAAAAATATGTGGAATAATTTTTTTGGTATTAAGAAATATCTCGAAGAAGGGCTTGGATTGTCTGCTAATGCAGAATGACAATGTCATAACCTGTGATTCAAGGCTGTTAAATGTTTACAAACTGAAGTACCACACAAGTGATATATGTATCTAATAAGTGATATTATATTTGAAAATATGGTAATATTTTAAATTTTGGTAGAATTATGAAATATATACGGATCATAAAACAATCAATTTTATATTCACATCCAAAAATTTGATTATGCACCAATGAAGATGACTACTGAATCCACAAAAATCCTAGAAAAGTGAATAATGTGTTGGATCCTTAATGTAAAAAGGAACCATTAATTATATCATTAATTATAATTATTAGGCATTCAACCTTCTTAGATTTTTAATGTATAGACATTGGAATCATAAAAGAAGGAACATCATCAATCCATTAATAAATTATTTCTCAAATATCCCTTATAGAGAGGTTAAAATATTTTTAACGGGATGATTTTGGAATTATAATGAAATTAGAAACTAAAATAAAATGAAAATACTTTGAGTTAAATGTTAATGAAGAAGTTTTTGTGGCATTTTGTCCAATATTACGTGTACCATCGTATCTTGAGTTAAATAAAGATCAGTTGGATGATTCACATAACCCATTTTCCTTATCCACCCAGGAAGCAAAAAGAGGTATCGAGATCCCCCAGAACACAATTGGTGGGAAAATATGAAGAATTAGATAATGTAGTAAGAAACACAAAAAAGATGACTTATATGACATCATGTGAAAGATGAAAGGAAAAACTCTATAGGGATTATGCATCCATGACCCAAACCTTCATGGAAATGGTAAAAATCACCATGGAATTTTTCACTCGTCTTCCAAACACATCAATAGGGAATAATTCAACATGGGATGTGGTGGATATTATGAGAAAAAAACCTCACTTTATTATGATTTGAGATCATTTATCAAATGGATCAAATTGTATAGATATATATTAGAGAAGTGTTGAGGCTGCATGGATTTCCACTATCAAATTTATCTGGTCGTGATCTATGATTCACCATTATATTCTTGAAGAATTTCTAACATGATATGAATGTAATGTTTAACCTCCACGTGTCTTATCACTCTCCAACTACGGACCAATATGAGAGGACAATCTAGAAACTTGAGTATTTGCTTAGAGAATAGTCAATTGACTTCAAACAATGATGGTTCTATCCCCTGGTTTATTTCTCTTTTAATAACAATTTGTACATGAGCATTAAAATAGATCCCTATAATGCTTTTTATGGGAAGAGGTGAAGAACACCCGCATGCTGGGATGAATTTTTGGAAGGAAAATTTAATGGTCCAAAAATGGATGAGGAAATGGAGGTGAACGTTAAAAGAATTTTGTAGAAAATTGTGGCAGCTCAAAGTTGACAAAAGAACTATGCTAACAATCATTAATGAACCTATATTTAGATGTTGGATAAATGGTATTCTTCTACATATCTCAATGGAATAATGTTATGATATTTGGGAATAAGATAAATGTAATTCCAAGATAAATCATCCCCTTTGAGATCCTTGATCTCATAAGAGTAGTGGCCAATCAACTAGATATCTCATTGAAAAAAATCTCAAAAAAATTATATATTCCATATATCTATCTTGAGGAAATAAAAACGATATCCCTCACATTTACTTAATTCAATTGTGGTACCACTGAATAATGACATTTCTTATAATGAGTAATCAGTGAATATATTAGATCATTGACAAAAAAAATATATGAAATAAGATAATGAACCTTGTTAAAATGAGGTGGATAAACCACATGTTTGAAGAAGCGATGTGGGAACCAGATGAAGTGATGAACCAGAGTTACCATCATATGTTTCAACGCGGGAAATGATAATTTCAAGGGTTAAATTTTTTAAGGGGGGAAGATTGTAACGACCTGAAATATTATAAATAAACCATCATATTGGATTTAATTAAATTCTTTATTATATAATAGAGGTATACAAAACACATGAAATTCTTTGGTTTTATTATTTACAATTGTATTTAATTAACCATTAACTACCATTACCTATGATAATATTGTCTTCAAACAGTGATCACATAATTAGTATAAATAAAAAGTTTTAATAAATCTGATTGACACAAACAAAGGAAGTGATGGTCTCGACCAGTAAGATCGTACCCTATGAAGCCCATTTATTGGATCTTTTGAGGGAGATAGAATCACTGGGATTTACATTGACCAATTCCATGTGGTGATTTATTAAATCAACCATGAGAAAAATAATATATGGGATTATTTCATGCTCATTGTGATCACGACCAAAACCGTGTTTGTCCAACTTCCCCATAAAAGTCCCCCATTGTGCACCTTACCCTTATGGAATTCACATGTGTGTTAAAGGGATATGTATCAAGACCCTATAAATATAACTATGTATATCATTTTTTATATAATAATGGATATATTTTCATCATATTATTTTTAAATTTTAAATTAATTTTATTTTGAATCATGAAATCAAAAATACTATTTTTGGGTAATATTGAAATTCAACAAAAGGGATATATTTTGATGAAATAATGTAATTTTTAAATTAATAAAATTTTAGTAAAATATTATTATTAAAAAGTTTTCTTTAAATATAAATTATCATTCCATTTTTACGAACTCAAATTACATTTTTATAACTATTTGAAATTATCTAATGGTGAATTTTTCATAATTTTACAAAACAATTGAATTTTTAGGTAAAAATTAAATACCATACAAGTATATGTTGTGCATTATGACATCATAAAGACCCAAAATGATAGAATAAAAACTATCAATGGGATCCACATCCAAATATATCCTTTAAATTCAATTTAATTTTATTTTACATTTATTATGTTTATTTTATAAAGCTATTATGGATCCTCCAAAACATGTAAAATAGTTTTGGTTTTAAAATCAAATCATTAAGAGTATGACTTACATCCACATAATAAGAATAATTTTTTTATTAATTTCATCAATTTTCAATATAAAATAATTAAAACCACACTTATTTGTAGGATAACATGGGAAACCATGGGATGTAATTTTTTTCTTTGTTATTTTATTATATAGAGTCCAAAACATAAATAATAATTAAATCCCCCTCTTTTCCTATATAAATCCAGCCAAGCTCACATTAATATTCACTAAAACTACTCGGAACATGTCCATACTCTAAATTCCACTCTTTAAAGTCCTCCTAATGTGTCCCAAATCACTCAAGAATCCCCTCCCAAGAATTTAGAGTCGCACACTAAATTAACAGACCTTCCTCTAATCCTTTCAATTCAAGAATCTTATTAAAAATTAGTAATTCTTATTTTAATTGGTTATATTGTATTTAATTAATAAAAATTCCCTGATATTCCAAATAATATTATTTTTAATGAGATACAATTTATCGTCTCTGATTTTTACAGTAAGCTAAGTCGTTACTATGCCGAATGTTTGTAAGGAATCTTCCACTCCCCTATTTACTAAAGTACTAATTTATTATTATACAACTTAATATCCATTTTTTAATGTTGGGAAAAGTTCTTCCATATACAAAATACTTTCCATTTAATTTTTATATTTTTATATACCCCTTATACTATCATTTAGCCTTCCACTGAACCATTTTGTACACCCATTACCATGCCAAAATTTGTTAACAGATTTTCCTATTCTAATTTCAATTCAAACACCTCTTTTATGTTAGGTCATTCAATTTTAATTTCCTTATGTTTTTATATGTTCTTCCATATCCCCATTACTGTAAGTTATATTTATATATGGTTTTATGTATCTTTAACTATAATTAATCCCACCCATTACCCTTTATGTACACGTGTTACCATGATGAGATTTAGTGAGGTATCGTTTCCTTTCTCCTCTTTATGGATGAATCTTAATTAACTTCTGTATTTTATCTTAATATATTTACAATGGGATATTTTATTACAGATTATACATACTTTTAAACTGATTTCAAAATTATTAGAGACCCCTTTATCTCTCATCAACCTATTTTATGAATTTTTATATGATGTTGTTATGCTGCCAAAATTTCACCACTATTTTCCGTCCCAAAAAAACTATGTAGTGGATACCATTACCATTAAATATATAATTTATTCACCTATATAAACTTATTAAAATATATATTGGGAAATATATATTTGTATTCCACACTTTTTTATCATGTAATTTATTATGATAATGAACTAATGCAAGTTATAAGATCTATGCGTCACACTTAAGCATGAGAATGAAATAAATGTGACATGTGTGCCCAAAATTATAGAGTTCTCCAATGCATTGGGTAATGTTTAGTCTCATGATATTTACCATTGGGAAATGTGGTGAACCTTATTCCTTTATTATAATTTTTCCACAATGATGTCTTGGTGGATGATCCTTGACCTATGTTTATGATGCAGTGTTTTATGTGGTCACCGCATTTCTCATGTTATGATTTTCATTATTTATCAGGTCTCTTTTTTCATGTTTATGATTACTACCATTTTAATTTACCTATTTACATTACAATTGTCTAACATGTATGAACTTATTTCATTTTAGTTCTCTTTCTGTGAATTATAGATCACCCCTTTTTTATGTTTTTCCCTAGGCAATCCCATCCAGTTTTAAAATCTGGGTAATTTTATATGCATGTTAAGGAATTTTTCAATAATGTTATTTTATACCATGTTCACGATGTTATACTATTTACCTATTTCAAAAATACACTATAAATATAAATACTTTGGTTTGTATAATGTGTACATTGATGTAATAAATCCCGAATTATTGTGGAATAAATAATATGGTTTTTATAGAATCCCTTGGACGGGGAGTTTATAATTCCACAAATAATTTCATGTTGTGTTATTATTTGAATTTATAGTTATTATAATTAGTAATGTGGATATTTAGTTTCATTAAAGTGTTGGATGAGGTTTGGAAGTAGGTATTGTTCTGTTGGTTAGGCATACTATAAAAACTCTACAATAGATCAGCATATATGATGTGGATGATTGAGTTGGTAACACTAATAGTTCTTACAATAGGTTTGTGATATGGTTGGATATATGTGTTATCATCCCAATGAAAAATAATGGACCCGAACCCTCACTATCATATTCGGTGATAAAATATATTCATTACATTATTGGAATTTATAATGATCAATGTTACCCAATTTTGTCCGCCCAAAATAAACAACAAAAAATAGAAACAATGGATCACATAAATACTCGTGTTTCCTTTTTTGGTTTAGAGTTTTAGAGAATTGTTTTTCAAAAAAATAATAGTGGTAATTTGAACATAGTGTCATTTTTACCATAAAACATGTTCTTTATAAATACATGCATGATACATTCATTATAGCTACCGTATTTAGAAATATTACATTATTGAAGTTTCTAGTCATCATTAATCCCAGTAAAAAAACATTAGTATGAATGAGATGAGATAAAAATAGATCAGTAATATAAATATATAATAATAAAATAAAACACTTTAGTCAATTTGAAAACCATGGGATCATATAAGCTAGTATTCTATTGACACAATAGAATTTTAGCTCAAATAATCTTTTAATTACAAATTAAATTATCATTACATCACAAAATATTTTGTAAAATAATTTTTAAGAAAAAATATATGAAAAAACACAATTTTTTGGGGTTTTTATGAAAACATGACAATCAAATAAATACATTTCCATAAAAACAAAACATATTAACCTTAATGGAAATAGGAATTCCTTCAAAAAAACCATTATCTTTTTTTAATAAAACAAAACATTTCCATGAAAACGCATTATAAGTCATAGAAAATTCATTTAGGTTTCTGGGCAATTCATCTTTAGATAACACTAACAAGAAACCTTACCAAAAACCATTATAAGTTTAATAACCTATACATTTTATTGAAAAATAATTCAATAGAAATCATACTCATTTCCCAATGTTTTTAGAGATAAATGAGGATCACCCATATTTTTAGATATATCAGGCTCACACATTAATAATAAAAAATTTACAAGGACCATAAAAGGAATGAAATAGAAAAATATTTGATTTCCATCATCAAACTCATGAAAATTTCATTTTCATTACATAATTAAAACATTTTTGAATTTTGATATACCACATTCAATTAAAAACCAATATTCTAAACCAAACATCCTAGAAAAATGTGATGTAGTTTTTTAATTGATGATGTCATGGATGACTAAAATGGAACCATAAAATCACATAATGATTGTGGAAGAAGGAAAATGTTTTTATGGCCTATACATTGAAATAAAAAATTTCTCTTTTCACTATTTAAAGAAGTTAGAAACTTTTCGTATCAAATATGTAAAAATAATTCTTTAAAAAATCATCTAAAATAATGATAAAATAGATATTTAATTTCCATTATAATTAATTTATGTCTATAAAGATAAATTCCCAAATTAATTTTTTATATTTTTGAATAGTGTAAAACATTCAGAAAATAAATCTATAAATCATTTGACATGAATTCATATGTTCAAGTATACCTTTTCTAGAGTCCCACTTATCAATATCATTATTTATCTTCGTGAATAAAAATTTAATGTTAATTATTTAAATTCCTTATAGCCTATTTCATGTTTATTCAAAAATAATTATCCATATTTTTCATCGATGAAAAAGTTTTATTTATTTACTTATTCAGTTATGTTTATATAATATGTTTTGGGGATGTTTGATTAATAAACACAAAAAGGGTTATATAATTAACATGGTAAAAAGGATTCATTGTTACATTATCAAAAAAATTTAAATAAATATATAATTACCATTTTTAAATAAATAAACTTTTATAACCATCCTTGAATGGAATACATGAAAAACAATCGCATCGCTTCATGGAGGAGGTAGTCCACATGTACACAAGAACGATGTTTTATTTTTTTAGTAGATATAATTATATAAAAATAGAGGATATATTACCTATTAATGATTTAAATATTGTCATGAATATATTATATAATAATAAATACATCATAATTACCAACCATGAAATTTGTTTTAGGGGAAACGACATACATCACTTTGTAGAGGTGGTAGTCCATACATATAAATGAACAATTGTTTTTCCCTATTTTATGTAAATAGATATGATTAAGGTTATAAAATTAACATAATAATCTCTCATTATATGATATATATTTATGTTATTATATTTTAATTTTTAGGACATAATTTAAGGTGGTAAAAGAAAATGTAAACTGAAATATATTGGTTAAAATGGCATCCTCTTATTTGAGAGGCCTCCTTTGGATCTCTTATTATGAACCATAGGGATGGTCCTATAAAGACATCATAAACTATTAATTATGATATGTATTATTATATAATTATTTTTTATGGTTTGGTCAAGCTATGTAGATTATGATGGTTTGAATAAAAGGTGATAGGTGGTGTCCTTTTATCATGAAGTAACTAACAATCATGGAATTACATTAAACATTTAAATATTATAAATTCTTTTTCATGAATAAATATAACAATGTGGATAAAAATAGAATCTAATAGACATTAATGTTAAAATAATAGCAACAAATATTACTTTCACTAGTTAAAGTGAAATTTCAAACCTATTCTTTTGGTTTACTCATTTTTAACAAGTTATAACCTTAAACTCTATAACATTTTTTTCAATGTTAAATAGTTGTAATATCACTTATAAGATAAAAAATGTCTCTTTAATGGAAATGGATAAAATTTTGGATCATTTATCATCATAATTTTTTAACATTATTTTAATTATTTTTAAATAATTTATGGAAATATACATGACAAAAAATACTCCTAAAAACATTTTAGGAACTATTCACATAATTTATCTTTAATAAAAAAGGGAAAAAATGGGATTCAAATATATTCCATTTAAAAAATATCAATATATTATTATCAACAATAAAAATCATATGGAATAATAATTCATCTAAAATACATTACATTTAACCTTTTGTAAATCATTTACTTTGAATTTTCTATTACATGCACAACCATTATGATAAAATTGTACAATTGTTTAAGGTAATTATTTAATCACTAAAAGATATAAATCAATGATCATATTTAAAGTATTTTTATTAGTATGAATGTGAAATTTGATATTCATTAACAATTTATTTTAATTAATTTTAACATATATGTGATATTTAAATACAAGAGAGTGAAATTTTTCTTCTCCGATAATTAAAATTTTATATTGTTTACTATGAATTAAAAAAAGTATGAAAGTGGGAATAAATTTGAATATTAGTTTATGGTTGACTACACAAAGACATCCAGATGGTTAATTTTATGTTTTATTAATATTATTAAAGTAGTTTCACTCTAGTTTAATCCTAAAATAACATGATTTACTTTTTACTGTAGTTTTATAATTTCCAATATATACAATTCATAATTACTATAAACGAAATAAAAATATTTAAAAAATCATCCCCATAAAAAAAATTAGAATATATTTTTAATGATTCAATTTCTTGAAGTGTTAGAAATCAATATTATTATAAATCGGTAAAAATCTATGTAAATGATTTTTTAGAAAAATACAATTTTAAGCTGGAAAATGATATTTAAAAAAACACGTATAATGTTTATTATTATTTAATTAATTAGATTAAATATAATTATTAGAATTATATTAATTTATGATCATGTTTAAATGATAATGGGGAATTTAAATGAAAAAATGAAAAAGATTTCCAAAATTTGTATTACTTATTATTCAATGAAAATTCGATATTTTGTATTAATTATAATATATTCTGAAAAAATCAAATAAAAATCATTTTGGGGGAAGAATCTATTCTTTTAGCTTAAAATGACTACTAAAAATTGAATTATTTTTTCCAAATAAATAATCAATAAAATTTTATTGAGTAGGAGTATTATATCTATATTTCATATTGTTGTTTTTACAAATCATAATTTCAAAATTAACAGCCAGATTATATTGTCTATAATGAAATATTATTATTTTTGTAGTATATGATAGTTCTCTTAATGAATTATATTGAATTATAATAATAATTTTAAGAATATTTTTTTTATTAACTAAATTTTAGAGTTGTTACATTGTACCCCTTGAAAAATTTTCAGCCTCAAAATTTTATCTATTTCATAATAAAACGAATCTAAATCATTTTTTAAATCAATTACATGGAGTGGAATATAAAAAATAAAATCATTAAATGAACAACTTTTAAATATTTAAAATTATTTTTTTGAAATATAACATCTTAAAAAAGGATTATAAAACATCGATTTAAAATTGATAAAAGAAGAATTTATGGACATATAGAATAACACATAACATTATTATTTTATATGGAAAACATTGTTGGGATTTGAAATCATTGACATGAAAAAAAGTGACATTTTGGGGATAATGTCATATTTTTTAGAATAAAATAGATAGTCAATTCATCAAAAATGTTCATAAAATTGTTAAATTTTCTCTAAGTTTCAATTCAACGCATTGAAGGTTTCTTTAATTATTATAATAGACAACATAATAAAATATACATAATATAATTCTTTCTATTTCATAACAACAATTAAATCCTTTTATTTTCATTTGATCAATTTTTGGATCTATCTCATCTCTTACTCCAGCAAATGAATAATAAAAAAGAATTTTTGATTCCTAAAGCACTAAAATAGATATTTAAAGAATAAAATGACTCAAAAAAAAGATAACATGTCATTCCTATTACCTTTCTAAATAAACTAGTACCAATTCTATATATGGTATGTTTTATAAAATCATATATTAATATATCTTCTTAGGAAAAAAAACTCATCATTAATATCTAATTACTAAATAATAATTGAGAAACTAAAACATAAATCAATTGGTAAATAAGTAACCCTAAAATTCACAAAAATAATTATAACCAAGAAAAATAACCTGAAATTACAAATATTAGTTAACCTGAATTTTCGTGATAAGAATAACATTTATATCCAAATAACATAAATCCCTCTTAAATATAGCTTCCAAAAATTTATATTCCCAAATAAAATAATCTCAAAAACATACTAGAATTGTAAATTAATTACTTGAATTACCATAGAGCCAAAATAAAATCATATATACTTCTGAAATATAATTATGCCTTTATTCTTGAAATAAAAACACATCTTTTACAAATTATTACCATTTCCATTTGTCTTATAATGTTCTAAATTTGTAGAATTCATTAAAAATATAAATAATCACATTGCCACCAAATCAAATTTCAAACCTACGGTTATATATGAGATAAATCATATGTTTCCAACATGTAATAAACCACTTATCCTTATTAACCATAATTACATCATCATAGAAGATAAACATAACCATAAATTATTTCAACATATTTTGACATATGTCAATAAAATATAAATTCATTATACATCAAAAAACATTTTCACAAAAACAAATATTACATTGAATGGAATAATTACTATAAATATATCACAACATACTCTTAGTTATCTGAGAACCCCATCACTAAAAACATTAAAATGGGTTTCTATTCAATTTAACATATGATCATCCATAAACATATAATACTTTTAGGGTATTATAAACACTTAAGATAAACACAATAGAAAAATTTGCAATCTTTAATAGTATCAAAACCCTGAAATGAGACTAACTATAATAGTACATAACACACACTCCAAGATCCAATACAAAAAAAAATCATTACATCTATGGATTCGATACTAAAAAAAGTTACGCTATTTTATCCTTAAAAATATACAACAAAAAAAATATATTGGATCACTAACATACATAATGAAATTTTAGTTTCAGTGTCATAGGGAATGTGTATAGTATATTCCAGTGTGTAATTTTCCACAAGTAATCAATTTTTCAAACAAAATATAATATTAATAAATATACACTTACTTGTTCCAAATTAAATCCATATTTCTAAAACTTTTTCTTTATTAATGTTTATACAAATCCTTAATACCCCTAGAAAATCATTTGAAAATGTGGTATTAGTTACAAAAATAGTAAGGTCCATATATAATAATGAATTATTTTATTTCAAAGCGATGAGATTATACAACATAGTTTTACATTAAAATAATAATCATTGATCATAAATATTCATTTACATACAAATGAAATTAGATATCCTTACCATTTTTTCTATGAAAACCACTCTAATAAAAAATAATGTAATATATTAATCATTATTTTTATTTAGAAAAAATGAGATCCCATGAAATTAAATTTCAAAAAAATAGACCTTATTACCCATAGGGGGAATAATTGTTCTTTTAGATAAAAATATACTTATATTACCTTATGAAATGAAAATATTTACATAAAAACACATTCCAATTCATAAAAATTTGATTTAGATTCTCTAGGACATCATATTCAAAGAACCCCTATAATATTCTATACCACACCCATTATAAGTTGAATGACCTAAAAAGATAATTCCAATATAATTCTATAGAGATCATAATTGTTACCAAATGCATTAGAGATCCACATCAAGATCACTTATCATTAGTGATATATTAGGCTCATACATTAATAATAAAAAATTTCATATTACCATAACATGTATAAAATATATATAATCATTCATTTCCATCATCCAACTCATAAAAATAGCCTTTTGAACACTTATGTAACACATTTATAGATATTTATATATCATGTTCCTTTAAAACCAAATTTTCAAAACTAAAATTTTCTAAACAAAGGGAAGTGTTGTTTTTACTGAATAATACATGAATAATTATATTTAATGCTAAAAAAATATTCTGTGAGTGGAAAATTAGTTGATTTTATATACATAAATATAGATTATTCTTAATTCATTTTTCATTTATATTCAAAAAAATCATATAATATAGGTAAATTATTTTATTTTGAAAATATATGAATGAAATATAAAGGTGAGAAAATATAATGTTTAAAATTTATTTATGTCCATATAAATATATCTATAAATTGATTATATATATATGTAGATTATGGAAAAATATTTAGAAAATAAATCTTTAAATCATTTTATATAAGGATTTGCCTTAAATTTCCTTTTTCCCAAAATCCCACTTCTCACTTACGTTATTTATCCTCATGAATAATAAACATATGTTAATTTTTTTACCTTCTTAATGACTTATTTCAGGACTATTCCAATATTTATATCCATTTTGTAAATTTATAACCATTTTTCATTTAGTTGCATGGTCATTTATGTTGATATCTGGCATTTGGTGGATGTTTGATTAATTATCCCAAAAAATGGTGAGTACGATGATTGTGGTCAAATGGTTTATTTTTTCCTTCATCACAATAATATTAATAATTACATAATAATAATTGTATTTAATTAAAATAATATATCCATCCATTAATTATTTCCATTAAAAATGAATCACATCGCTTCATTGTGGTGTAGTCTACACATACAGACAAAAGGCGTTATCATTTTTCAATGGATCAAATGTGAGAGAGTGGATGATCTTTTTTCAATCAGGAATGTAAAATATTTTATGAATATATCATATATTAATATATCAATCATAATATCCATCCAAGAAATAAGGCGATGATAAATGAAATACAACATTTTAGGGAGGTGGTAGTCCACACGTACATAAGAATGATAGTTTGGTTTCCCATTTTACAGAAATATATATGAATATGGATATAACATTAAAATAATGACATATTAATATATGTTACATGTTTTTTACAATATTGGAAATGTTATGAATGAATTGAAGGTGGTACAAGAATGAGAAATGATAAAGAGATCAGTTGAAATGATATCATCATCATTGATATACCTCTTTTAGATTTCTTCTCACGAATTAATGGTATTTTATTATGAATTAAAAATAAAGTTTGATCAAGAAAATATTTTCATGGTGGTGTGAAAAATATAGGATAGTGTTTTCATTTTATAGAGAATAAATGGAAACACTTGAGGTTGCATAAAATATTTAACTATAATAAATTCTTATTCATGTTAAAATGTTACAATTTTGTAAAAAAATTATAATATAATATATTTATTATTTAAATAGATTAAAAATATAATTTTTTATTTGTTTATTTTTTATTTTAAAACTTATATTTGTATTAACACATTTTTTAAAATAATTTATCATTAATCACTAAAAATACATTTTAGATTAGAAAGGGTAGTAATATTAATTATAAGTTAAAAATTGGTTCTTAAAAAGAAAAGGTGTAAAATTGTCCACCATTTTTCTTCATAATTTACCGCTTTGAATATTTTTTTGTATTTTTAAATATTTTATGAACATATATTTAATATAAAATAATCATGAGGAAATTTTAAGTACTATTCACATAATTTAACATTTAAATCCATAATAATACAATAGAATTAAAATTTAATCCATTTAACAAAACATAATACATCATTATTAACTATAAATTTTTTGTGGAAATATAATTCTTCAATAATACATTACATTTAATAGTTTAAAATTTATTTACTTTTATTTTAATGTTTTTTTCACAATGATTGAATCAATGTTTTATAATCATTTGAAGAAATTATTTACTCAAAAAAAATAAAAAAATTACCAAAAAAACTATTTTCATTATTATGAAAATAATATTTAATAATAATTGAAAACATATTTTCCCCTTTGATAACATTATAAAAAATTTAAAAGAAATAGTGTGATAATTTATTGTATTTACTAAAAATGTTTACTGTTATTTTTCAATGAAAAAAGAATGAAAGTGGGAATAAATTATAAATGTAGATAACATTGGATGATAGAAAAATTCAATATTTAAATATAAGGTTTTAAATGTATTTTAAATTATTTTCACATTATATTTAAAATAAATTCACATCATTTACAAATTATCGTTGTTATATAAGTTTTCAATTAATTCATTAAATAGTGAAAAAAATAAAAGAAATATGTTCATATATTTGAACCTCCATCTTCATATGTAGTAACATTTTAAAATATTTAATTTATTTGAGTGTTAGAAAAAAATGATATGATAAATTTCAAAATTCAAAAGAGGAATAACTTCTAGAAAAATATGTTTTAATCCAAAAAAATAAACTTATACCAGAATCAATTAAAATAATTATTACATTGTAATTAAATATATTATTAACAAATAAAGTGTACTTATATAAATTTTTTATAAAATTAAAATAATAATGTGTCATTACAATGAATAAAATGATATTTTTTCAAAACCAATATTATTCAATATTTACTAAAAATCAATATTTTAACAATTATCCAAAACTTTCACACAATGATAAATTTTATATAATTATTTAAAAAAAATTCATTTTTATAAAATAAATTTTCTAATAGTATAAGAAATTATTTGTAATATATGAAAATAAAAATAAATAACAAAACATTTTGGTAGAGAAGGTTATTTTTGTTGCAGAAAATGGAATTACTAAAAATTGAATTCTAAGTTCCTATGAATTAATCAATACATTTTTATAGAGTATGTACTTCATACACATATTTCATAATGTTTTTATTTCTCGTAATTCCATCAAAATTAATAACTTTATTGTAAAAGTCGCATTGAAATAATATTAATTTTATAGAATATCATAGCTCACTTATTGATCAATGTTGAATATTAAGAAATATATCAAGCACGTTATATTTGTAAACTAGATTTCATAGTTATTACATTATACCCCCGTAAAATAAAAACTCAAGATTAAATTTTACCTTTTTTTTTGAGAAAAAGTGTATAAAACATGTTTTTTAAATAAATTACATGGAGTGGAAGATAAAACCTATAGTCATGAAAGGATAAAATTTTTAGTATTTAATAATACATTTTTTGAAAACCCACAATTTCAAAAAGAAAAATAAAGCATCCATTTGAATGTGTTAAATTATAAAATTGAGGTCAATTTTAATAACACATAACTAGGTTTCCACATAAGCACAACATTGGTCATATGTGAAATAATAGACTATGGAAAAATGATCCACTTTATTAAAAGAACTATGATTTTTCAGAATAAAATAGACCATCAATTCATCGAAAATGTTTATAATGGGATTACATTTTTATTTACAGTTCTAATCCCATTATTTGGCGGTCTATTCCAATAATAGGATATATAAAAAGAGAAAATATACTTAGTATATTTATTTCTATTTCAGAAGAACAATTACATTTTTAGCCATGATTCAATAAATTTCCAAATCTATCACTTCTCTCTTACTCCAAAAAATGGATATTCAAGATGATTTTTTAATGTATAATGCACTAAAATTAACTTCTTATGGACCATAACATTAAAAAAAAGATTAATTTTTTTCCTACTACCTTTATAAATTTATTAGACCCAATATTTTATGTAGAAAGAAAATTAATATACAATATGAATATTCCATCATATAAATAAAATAAAAAATTTAACTTAAATCACTCTATAATAACAACAAATTTTCAACATAAATCACTTGATTAACAAATAACCCAAACATTTCCGAAAAAATTCCCAACCAAGTTCAAAACCAAAAAAAATGAAATATTTGATAATATAATCATACATTATAAACATAAAATTGATCTCTAAATAACATCAATCTTTCAAAAACCATATTCTTAAAATATAAAATCCCTAATAAAGTAAACTCTAAAATATACTAATTATTTCTTTAAATTTTGTAAATTACCTTGGAGAAAAAATAAAATCATATATACTTCCAAAAGATAATTCAAATTTTTTTCATAAAAAAAACAATTCTTATATAAACTACTTTTATTTAACTTAATTATATAATATTCCCAAAATATTATTATGATTGAAAATAACATATATCACATATTAAAAAAGTCTTGTTTCAATAATATGGATATTTATATGATAAATCATACATTTTAAACATGTAGTAACCCTTTATTCCTAATTAAATATAATTACCTCATCTTTAATGATCATCATAACCCTAATGTTTTTCAATAACATTTAACATATTCCCATAAAATTTAAATTAATTATTCCTCAAATAAAAATTTCTCTAAAAATATAAAATCCATTGTTCGAATTACCATAAATATCTCCCAAATTGCTCTGAGCCATCTTAAAATCCCATTACATAAAAATTGAAGAGGGTTTTCTATTGCATTTTTCTTATGATCAACCATAAACATATAAACCCATTATTGTATATAGAACTATTATGATAAAATCAGAAGAAAAATTTTTAATCTCTAAATTTATCTAGACCCTACTTTGATATTAACTATAATTTCCCCAAACTGTCCCTCCCAGATCTGGTTTTAAACATAATCATATATTT